>JAMWYP010000077.1:265000-1689721 GCA_025563575.1 Acacia pycnantha | reverse complement strand
TTTGATTGATGCCCTTTTGGCAAGACAAAACCAACAAGACCATGAGGCACAAAGACAATTGGACGCACGGCAACACGAGGAGGAAGAGCGCAACAATGAAGAAAACGAGGAGAATGACGAAGAAGAAGAAGAAGAGCAGGAGGACAATGACAATCAAAGTGAGGAAGACCATGAGGAAAACGCTGAGGAATCCGATAGATCACAATCACCTCCACAACAAGGAAGAAGGGAAAAGAATATTCAGTATTCGGTTAATCAGTTTTGTAAGCTGAAGCCACCAACCTTTCGAGGAAAGCTAGACATGGCAGAGGATTGGCTGAAGCGATTAGAGAAGGTGTTCAAGGTGATAGACTGCCCGGTGGATCGCAAAGCTCAACTAGCGATCTACCAGCTCGAAGGAGATGCAGACCGCTGGTGGGAAGTCACAGCAGAAACCCTACAGACCGATTATTGTCCCGTGACATGGGAGAAGTTTCTAGAGAAATTTCGTGACCAATACTTTCCTCCTTCAGTGCAAATGAACAAGGAATCAGAATTCCTCCATATCCGACAAGGACAAGAGGAATCATTCGACGACTACTATGCACGATTCACCAACCTGTCCCGATACTCACCACACTTGCGGAAGGGCAATGATGACAAAAGTATGGTGAACATACTGGTTCACGGACTGAAGTATGAGATTGGTGAAAGACTCATGTCCCAACGATTCCAGGACTTGACCAGTGCTTTGGAAACTTGTCGAATGACGGAGCGCAATCTGAGAGGATTCCAGAGATCCAGGAACTTCAACAATCAAAATGCTGGTCGCGGTGGATTCAACCGTGGAAACTTTCCACAGAAAAGGAAAGCGCCTTGGAGCAACAACCGAGGCGGGAACAAGAGACCTTATCAATCTGGGCAACAGTACTATCCCAGACAACCGGGATCCCAGACATGTCCAAAATGCAAGAAGTACCATCCAGGAGCCAACTGTGATGGGAAACAAGTCTGCTTCAGGTGCCAGAAGCCTGGACACATTAGCCGGGATTGCCCCGAGAAGGTTGCAGAGGCGAGACCTCAGAGCGCTGGCCGGATCTTTGCGTTGACAAACACAGAGGCCAGAAAGTCTCCAGAGATGGTCCAAGGTAACATCTATCTCAATGGAAATCAATTGCAAGCATTGTATGACTCGGGTGCCAGTCACTCGTTTATTTCCTATGATTGTGCGAATCGTTTAGGGCTGCATGCCTATAGATTACCATTTGATCTTGTAGTATCTACACCGTTGGGTGTAAAATCTTTAGCTTTTGATGCATGTATGAATTGTACTGCTAACGTGGATGGACGAGTTTCTAAAGTGGATCTTATCCGTCTACCTCTTCACGGCATCGACGTCATACTTGGTCTAAATTGGTTAACGGCCAACCGTGCGGTGATCGACTGTGGCAAGAAGGAGATATCATTTGCCGGAGAAAAGGTTGAAGTGAGCCTGAACTTTCTCTCCGCTACAGAAGCTGATCGGTGCGTGAAGCAAGGATGTCATGCCTACATGGTATTCTTTTCCGTCAAAGCAGAAGCTGACCTTTCACTCCAGGATATCCCTGTGGTGAATGATTTTCCCGATGTATTCCCGGAGGATCTCACTGAGTTACCTCCTATCCGAGAAGTGGAGTTCAATATTGATTTGATGCCTGGTACAGGATCAATATCAAAGGCGTCGTATCGTATGGCTTCGAACGAGATGCAGGAGTTGAAGAAGCAGCTGGAAGAGCTTTTAAAGAAGGGGTTCATTCGACCCAGTGTATCGCCGTGGGGAGCCCCAGTATTATTTGTGAAGAAGAAAGATGGAAGCTTCCGACTCTGCATCGATTACCGCGAACTCAACAAGGTGACTGTCAAAAACAAGTACCCACTTCCCCGAATTGATGATCTTTTGGATCAGTTATCTGGTTCCACTATTTTCTCTAAGATTGATTTACGTTCGGGATACCATCAGTTGCGAGTTAAAGATGGCGATATTCCCAAGACAGCTTTCAGAACCAGATATGGGCATTATGAATTCCTTGTGATGCCTTTTGGTTTAACAAATGCACCTGCGGTATTCATGGATTACATGAACCGTATCTTCCGACAACACCTAGACCAATTTGTGGTGGTGTTCATTGATGACATTCTGATCTACTCCAAGAGCAAAGAGGAGCACGAAGAACATCTGAGGAAGGTGTTAAGCATACTCGTGAAAGCGACTCTACGCTAAGCTGAGCAAATGCGAATTTTGGCTGCCGGAAGTGAAATTTCTGGGCCACGTTATATCTAGCGGCGGAGTTGCAGTTGATCCAGGCAAGGTGGAAGCAGTTCTGGACTGGAAACGGCCAGAGACTGTGACGGAGATCCGTAGTTTTCTTGGTCTAGCGGGATACTACCGCAGATTCATACGGGATTTCCCTCGTCTTGCCCTACCATTGACATAGCTTACGAGGAAGAATCAACCCTTTCTATGGGGTGATGATTGTAAGGAGAGTTTTCAGAGACTGAGGGAGAGGTTGACTACAGCACCAGTGTTAATCATCCCAGATCCAGATGAGAAGTATGTTGTTTACAGTGATGCCAGTGGGAAAGGGTTGGGATGTGTCCTAATGCAACAGGGCAGAGTGGTGGCTTATGCCTCACGAGTTGAACTATCCTACACACGATTTAGAGCTGGCGGCTATCGTGTTTGCTTTGAAGATATGGAGACATTACTTGTACGGTGTAACCGTAGAATTGTACTGCGACCACAAGAGCCTGAAGTATCTATTTGATCAACGAGAACTCAACATGAGACAGCGTCGCTGGATGGAGCTGATTAAAGACTACGACCTGGAAATCAAGTATCATCCGGGTAAAGCAAACGTCGTTGTTGATGCTCTTAGTAGAAAGACGGTGCAAGTGGCATACATGATGATACAAGAGCAGAAATTACTGGAAGATTTCAGAGATATGAATCTATCCAATCAAATCTGCATGGGTCTGCACGCACCAGCTGATGCCTATCTTGCTACTCTTCTTGCAAGTCAAGGGGAGTATGATCTGAGAGACGAAGTTGAGAAAGCTCAGAAGCAAGATGATTGGGCAAAAGAGATACGTGAGAAAATATCTCGAGGTGAGACCTAAGACCATGACCTATCACTTAGTGGTTTGGTCAGGTACAAACAACGAATCTACGTACCGCCAGTTGATGAGTTGAGGCGGAGGATACTGGATGAGGCTCATAAGAGTAAGTACACTCTGCATCCAGGCATGGTCAAGATGTACCAGAGTTTGAAATCCGAACTTTAGTGGCCCGGAATGAAGAAAGATGTAGCCGATTACGTGGCCAAGTGCTTGACCTGTCAAAAAGTGAAGATTGAACACCGTCGACCCCCTGGTCTTCTTCAAGGACTAGAGCTGCTTAATGGAAATGGGAGAACATAACCATGGATTTTGTGGTAGGTCTGCCCAAAATCGAAATCATGATACAATTTGGGTAGTTGTTGACAGATTAACCAAGTCAAGACACTTTATTCCCATCGATCCACTATTCTCCGGAACGATTGGCAGAGATTTATATCAAAGAGATAGTGAGATTACATGGTGTCCCTAAGAGCATTGTCTCAGATCAGGATACGCGGTTCAAATCCCGTTTCTGGCAAGCGTTACATGAAGGTATGGGGACCAAGCTGAAGTTCAGTTCGGCTTATCACCCACAAACTGACGGTCAATCTGAGAGAACCATACAGACACTGGAGGATATGCTGCGAGCATGTGCCCTTGATTTCAAAGGAAGTTGTGATCGACATCTTTCGCTAGCTGAGTTTGCATATAACAACAGTTATCATGCTAGTATACAAATGGCCCCGTTCGAGGCATTGTACGGGCGGAAGTGTCAATCACCATTGTGCTGGACAGATTCATCCGAAAAACAGCTACTTGGGCCGAAAAAGGAGAAGACCTCTGACGTTCTATGTCGGCGACCATGTATTTCTAAAGTTATCTCCAGTAACTGGTGTCGGCAGAACACTTAAAAGGAAAAAACTAAGTCCACGGTACGTGGGACCATTTGAAATTCTAGCCAAGCGAGGAGAAGTCGCTTATCAGATAGCCTTACCCCCGAATCTGAGTAATCTCCACGACGTTTTCCACGTGTCGCAATTGAAGAAATACCAACCAGACCTTGATCATGTCATCGAGTACGAGGACGTTGAAATACGGCATGATAATACCTTCGTAGTTGAGCCGGAGCAGATCATCGATCACAAAGAGAAACGGCTCAGAAATAAGACTATACTGACAATGAAGGTGGTTTGGAAGGGTTTGTCACCCGAAGAAGCGACTTGGGAAACCGAGAAAGACATGGAAGAGAAGTACCCAGAGTTCATGGCCCGAAGTTTAGTTAGGATAGATTAAATTTCGAGGGCGAAATTTTGTTTAAGGGGGGGAGAAATGTAATACCCGGATATTTATTATCTGGAATATTATAAATAAATTGGATATTTCTGATAAGTGAAGTTTTGACCTTAAGACTTGTGTAAGTATAGTCTATTTTTCTAAGTTAATTTCTGTAGGAAATTAGAGAATTTAAGGGCCAAAGTGCCAAAATGACGAAAATGCCCCTAAGGGACATAAATGACTTAGAAAAATTATGAAAAATCCTAAAAGGCAGTAAAGTGGCCAAGTGAATTATGAGAGTATATTATCTCTAATTATGGTAATTTAATAAATTATGAACTTGGAGAAATTGAATAAGAATGCTCAAAAAGTATTGAAATGACTAAAATACCCTTGTAAATTCTAAAATAATGCAAGAGGCATGAAAATTCTAATGTTAAGGCAAAAGTTTGAAGATAAAGGAGTATCTCAATTAAGAAAATTATCAACTAGTGAAAAGAAAGTAATTAAGTAATAATGGGCTAATTACTTAAGTATAAGCAAAGGAAATTCATGAATAATTATATGAAACCCTAAAATTAGTGGTTTTTGGCCTAAAATTAGTAAACATATTTGTTAATTAATTGGAAATTTTAGAAGTTGCATCCAAGGGTTGATAACAATTTGGAAATTCCTTTTATATCCCTAGAATTTCCTATAAATAGGCATAAGGTGCTCTTGAGATTTTCACACCATTCTCAAGAAAGAATTCGAAATCTAGAGAGAGAAAGAAGAGAGAGAGGTGCTTTGGGAAATTCTGCAGCGAAGCTCTGGGTAAGTTTTCCGGTACCGAGCTTTTAGTTTTCGTAGTTCTTTCAATAGTTAGAATAGTAATGTTAGAGTAGCCATTAATTTTTCAAGTATGATTAGGTATCATATGATAGGACTATTTTAGTCTAGAATTTAGAAAATTATCATTGGGTCAAAGTTCTGGCGAAATTTTGGGATAAAACAGAGCCAAAGTAACGAAGTGCTGGCGAAATTCCGCCGATTAGGGTATAGGGGCAAAATGGTAATTTTTACCTAAAATGCCAGTTATAATGCCAAATCACTAATGAAAGTGATATTACTCTTATAGGATATCAGAAACTCTGATCTGCTGCCGTTACGCTGCCCGACGTGCCGCTGTTTCACGTTTTCCGTAAAAACGTTTCCGCCGTAGTACCTAACGTCGTCAACGAAGGTACGGACGCGTACTGTAACACTAATCTTGTGCTGCTTAAATGCATATATGTCAAAGATACGTTCGTAGACCGTTATACAGACAGTTTTATACGGGTTAGGTCATAATAATGCCGTTATGTTTTCCTAGCGCTGAGGGCACGAGTGGTATCGTGGCACTGGTGAATAGTGCAGGCTGTTGTTGTTATTGTTGTTACTTTATGGGGCTTTACATATTGCTGTATGCTTATGTTTTGTCGGCATAATGATCATGCATCTGCTGTATGCTTATGTATTGATATACTGCTGTATTGTCTAGAATATCTGTTGTCTGTATACTGTATTGTTTGAGCATGAGGTTAACCGTTACCTGAGATTCAATGTGGTAAATTGAATCTCAGCTATAGCTTCAGGGTCCGGAGGACCACGGATCGGAGATCGAGGCAAGCAGCAGGAGTAGACTTGCGGACGAAATTATCTTATCGTTTTCTGTACTTACCTTTGAACAGTAGTTTACTTTTGAACAGTAGGATCACTGTAATGTCAATACTATGTTACACTATGGTTCATGTTTTGTTATGATCAGTTACTCTTTCGCTCCATTGCTCTACTCTGATTGAAAAAAAAAATTTCCACGTTTCAAATTGGGATGTTACAAAGTCCAGATCTGAGCAGGAGCGGTCAAGGTAGGAACAAACAGACTTAAGCAAGAAGAGATCTGGGTTTGATTTTTTGCTGGATCTGTGCGAAGGTGGCGTGGGAGGAGCCATAGATCGAAGAGGAAGGAACCGCCATAGTCCAGAATCCTCGAAGCAGTACGCTTTCGCCGTTACTGAGGGTTGGAGTCGACGCCATCGCAAAACCCTCGAAGCATCTCACCACCAATGTTGCTAAGGATTTGATTGTGTGGCTCTTGGGGATGACTTACAAAGATTGCGAGTAAGTTAGAGGATGAGGATGACATTCTTGCTGAGGATTTGACCCGTGAGGCTCTTGGGACACTCGTTAAATCTATAACTAAGCAAATGTTATATCATCAAGAAGACAAGAACAGTTACGGACTTAATAGGTTTAGCGAATTTGGCTTTTTTTTTATAACACTTTTAAGACCGTTTGTTTGAAAAAACCGGTCTTAAAAGTATATTTTTAAGACTGGATCCTTTATAATCCGGTCTTAAAAGTGTTCTATATATTTACGAAATTGTCACCGATCATACTTTTAAGACCGGATCCTTTATAATCCGGTCTTAAAAGTGTTTTATATATTTACGAAATTGCCACCGATTATACTTTTAAGACTGGATCCTTTATAAACCGGTCTTAAAAGTGTTCTATATATTTACGAAATTGTCACCGGTCATACTTTTATGACTGGATCCTTTATAATCTGGTCTTAAAAGTGTTTTATATGTTTACGAAATTGACACCGATCATACTTTTAAGACTAGATCATTTATAATCCAGTCTTAAAAGTGTTCTATATATTTACAAAATTGTCACCGGTCTTACTTTTAAGACCAGATCCTTTATAATCCGGTATTAAAAGTGTTCTATATATTTACGAAATTGCCACCGATTATACTTTTAAGACTGGATCCTTTATAATCCTGTCCAAATAGTTATTTATATTTACGAAATTGCCACCGATCATACTTTTTAGACCGGATCCTCTATAATCCGGTCTAATTGAGGCGGTCTTAAAACTCTTTTTTTGTACTAGTGCATGTTCAAAAAATGATTTTTTATTTGAAACATCACCCTTTTAAAAGAAAACTCAAATATAGACGGTCTAGATCTGCTTAGCTCTCTTGATAAGCACTTTGCTTAGCAGGTAAACTTGGTCCAAGAAGATATCAACTAGTGCAATTGCACCATGGTATTAGTACTATTGCCTGAATCTAGTATGTAAAACTAATCATGTGCGTTTTGAAGTTTTGAAACGGAAAACTTAACATAAGGGGAAAAGAGGCACTAGAGAGGCTTGACGGAGCTAGATTCAATGGGAGATTGAAGCTTCAAGCCAAAATCACACCGATTAACTAGTTCTACTCTCCTTTCTCTCTATTTTAATTTGATGAATTTAAGTTTTTAATTATTCTTGTGTGGCTAGTTTTCTTTTTATGGACCTATTTATGGATTAGAGCTTGTAGTCACTGTTTTTATTTGTGTATAATGGTAATTTTTCTTACTTAGTCTTACTTGAAGGTTGGCTATCATTGAGTATGAATTTGTGGATTAGAGTTTGTCTTGACAAAAGAAACTTTTAATTGGACCATATATAGTTGTGTAATATGGGACCGGATTATGTTTTAATTTGCAATAAGAATGGATGTTGATTATTCTCTCTCTCTCTCTCTTTCTTAATATAAAATACTCTCTCTGATCCTAATTATAAGACATATTTAACCGATTTTGTAGAAATTAAGAAAAGAAGTTAAATTAGTTAATTTTACTCATTTTCCTAAAATGCCTTTATATAAATTTAAAATGACATAAATAAAAGTGAATTAATAGCTCTTACCACATACCTCTCAAACCTAAAATTTTCATTTCCACGCACTATCTAATTAAAAAAATGGTCTTACTATAATATGTGTGTGTGTGTGTGTATATATATATATATGTATGTCCACACACACACACACACACACACACACACACACACATATATATATAATTTATAAAAAAAAGATATGTCATTTATACTTTATTATTAGAATCAGAAAAAAAAATCAAAATATTTAAAATTTTCATAATCTAAATATATACTTTATTATTAGAATGTTGTCTTATAATTAGGACCAAAACCAACTCCTAAATGTTGTTTTATAATTAGGACCGGAGGGAGTATCAACTAGCAATTGTTTTTGGTCCTTTTTTATAAGACATTTGCTTATTTTCAAAAAGAATTAAATATTTTTTTTATGTATGCACATTGTAACATCCCAAATTTTGGTATTTAGAAATTAGAAATAATATGAGGGAATTAAATTTGTGGAAATTGGCCAAATGATTAAAATTAATTATTTGAAAAATTAAGAATTTATTTCCTTATAATATGTAATAATAAAATTATGGAAATATTGACAAAAGATAAAATGTTGTATAAAGCCCGTATAACCAATTGAAGCATCAGTGTTTTATTTTATTTTTCTTTTCGTTCTCATCTCATCAGCCCAAAACGAAATAGAAAGACAGCAAATTAAAAAGCCCAAACAAGAGTATTCCCACATCCCGGCCATATATCATTTTTGCCCAATATGTTGCTCCAATCCATTAGTTTGCTTCAGCTGAACACGTGACCAATATATATAGGCAATATATATGTCTACACCCTTTCAATATTCTACTGTAACACGAAACCACAGAGGAGTCCGACCCATGCCTCTCGCGTCTGCAGCAGAAGAGCAACGCCGTTTACGCATGCACAGAGGACAGTGAGAGACTTTAACTGACCTGCGCCATGCTTCTTGAGTCAAGCAAAAAGAGAAGCGTGTTCTCCTCTGTCTGTGCATTCCTCTCAGACCGTTAGCTTCCCTCTTGGACTGGACCCTTAAAATGTTATATATTCACTGCTCTTGGACTTTCATCAATCCACATTACTTGAACAAAAAACCAGAAACCAAGTCTGAGAATCAAGAGAACAAGAGAGAGACCAAGAACGCTGAGAAAGAAGGAAGAAGAAGACGCATGCCGTGAGAGCCGAGAGACAGAGAATCCCAACGTGAGTGCAAACCAAAAACTAACCAAGGTAAGTCATTAAGCTCCTCTCCTTCCGGTTTCCATGAGTTTCCAACGTTAGTCTTCTTGTATTTATGCATGTTGGTTCTGCATATAAATCTCTGTTCTTAGAAGCTAATAACAGAGGAAGATTCAGCAAATTTCTCACGTTGGAAAATTCCCAAAAACAACCGCATGAACCATGGAAAAACAAAAGAAAGAAAACTTGTTGTCATGTAAATGAATATATAGATATACTGCTGCACATGAACCCAAAGCCTACTGTGTTGTATATATACACACATAAGGTAGATATTACGTAGTGATCATTAAACCCAGAAGGCTTGCTGTTTTTATATATAAGTATAGGATGAATCATAGGTTACAAAAATAATGACCAGACCCAACGCCTACTGGTCCAAATAAGTTAAAGCTGATGCTGACACACACACACACACACACAAAAGATATAGTCACGTGGCTTTGCTGGCTTTGTTGGTTCCATATAAACGTTTTCATATTGCATGTCTTCCATTTTTGCATACTTTGCACAATATTATGTTTCATACAGGAACATTATTATTTCACATTTATTAGCTTATCACACAGTAGTAATGAAGGTTACAAGCTACATAATTCAGTTACTTTAAGGAATTAAAGAACGTTTTTGCTGTTGGAAAGCCATGTATTGTAACTCGTATACTACTGTTTCCTCACCCCTAACTCTTTGCATCAGGATTGTTAGCATTTTCAGGATTCGGTTCACGCAAGAGTTGTGAAATAATTTGATCAAAGCTTGGTGTTTTAATGATAGATATTGAACCCAAAAATCAAGGTTTTGCTGATATATATCACGCTGTGTTTACTAAAATATCATTATATTTCATGACTTTGAAAATATTTCGGACTTCTATTAAAAGAAAAAAACAACATTAAAGATCATTGAAGAAATGTTGTTGAACATTTGTTTCAATCAGTTCATCTAATCTTCAAAATCATGTGAAAATGATGAAAATAATTTCAGTCTCTTGAATGAATATTATATTAAAGAACATTGAATATATCATAAGTTTCTTCGACAAACTTCAAAATTATGCAAGAATCATCAAAACACTCCTTCAAAAGCATTCCATAGCGTTGAATATATATTGCATATTCTTGAAGAACATCTAAAAACCATGGAAGATATGTTGCAGAACTTTTTCTTCAATAGGTCTCTAGAGGATCTTCAAAATCTCGTTTAAGAATATGTCAAAGTAATGTTGAAAATAAATTGTAAATCCTACACGGCAGGACATGCATGCATGTGGTTTAATTTATTTCCTGATCTAATAATAACCTTCACCCTAGGAAATGGGACCAAACTAAATAAAGATAAGCACATAAAATGATAATTAGACTTGTTAATATGCACACCTATATATATATATATATATATATATATATATATATATATATATATATATATATATATCCCAGACTTCAATATAGGGCCATGCCACTTCAATATAGGGCCATGCCACCATTTAAGAAGGGCAATGAAGTTAATTAGCTACAGTCTTCAAACCTGATGCCAACTTGCGAGTTAGTAGGATCAAGATCTCTTGACCAAAGGGTCTTTAGTTACATTCCTAATTTTGTCTGCAATGATCAAGAGAGTAAGGAGTCACTTCTTTGTTGACATCATCATAATAATAATAATAATAATAATAATAATAATAATAATAATAATAATAATATTATTATTATTATTATTATTATTATTATTATTATTAAGGGGAATAAATAATAATGGAAATTATTAATAAATAATAGATAGAAAGAGGAATTAATAGTTACAATGGTCTTACTTTAGGGCATTGACGAAGTTCAAGATTCTAACATCAGAGATTGTATATATTCGCGAAGTTGTGGTTGGTAACTTAATCTCCTAGTCCTTGTGTTTTTTATATATGCCTTGTATGTTCATGTATTGTATATTCTTGACCGGGTTTGTATGCCCGAGTCTATGCGTTTATTCAGCTGGATGTGGATTATTGTTTTATATGATAATGTTGCATACCTATTTTCCTAACGCTGAGGATTCATGTCTGGGACACGTAGCACTTGCGAGTGTTTTCACCGTTAACGATGCATGTGATGTGTGCTATGTAGTCAGGTAGCGGTGTGTTTCCTGAATTCTTTCTTTTATTTTGCAATATATGAAATACTTGTCATTCATATTTTACACTTTGAATGTGAGATTAACCGTTACCCTGAGATTCAAGCGATCATTGAATCTCAATTATACCTAAAGATTCAAAAAGATGTTCTGGATCGGGGAGTAAGGCGATACAGCTGGAGTAGATGAAGAAAACCCCGAAGGAGGGGATTTATAAAGTGGATCATATATTATTTTGGATTTGTATATTTGCTAACTATTCAACTAACGTCAAATTCAAGATAACTGTATAACTAATATCCTCCAACGGGATTAACCCTGACTATTACCGAATTTTAAATTATATCACGCTTATATTCCTCCTGGAATTTTAATTAACCAGCATATGTCTGGGCATATATTATCAATCACTCATTTGTCCACTCGTTTGCATGCTTTCTGTTGTGACTCACTCTGATCTGTTAACGCCTTCACTCTAATAATTTCACACCAATTAGTCTAATAAGAGATTAAAAACATAAATGGACATCATAATGGACGTAGGAATTAAGGGTGTTACACATATATTTAGTAAGGGTAGTGGGAAAGAATAATAATTAATATGATGTTAGAGTTTAGTGTAATTAATAACGGTAATATTGGAAATTGCTTAAATAAAATTTTAGGTCAAATTTAATGTTTTTAAAGGTTTTTAATTAATTTCTGAGAATTATTAATCAGTCTTATAATAAGAATTAGAGAGAGTACTTAAGAGGAGCCCCATGTAATGTTGTAGAGTAAACTTGAATTGTAATATCTTTTAAGTAATTATATTAGACATTACTCCCTTTGGTCTTTATTATAAAACACCAACTAACAAGTGTATAATTTGGTCTTTTTTATAAAGCATTGCTTGTTTCTAAAGAGCATTAAATATTTTTTCGTATATATGGCCATAATTAATAAGGATAGTGAGTAAGAGTAATAATTAATATGATACTCCATCCAGTCCTAATTATAGGATAATATGTAGAAGTTGGTTTTGGTCCTAATTATAAGACAACATCCTAATTTTTGTTAATTTCTTCCTAAAATACTCACATTGATACTTTCTCAATAATAATTAAACACAATAATAATTTAATAATGCACCTATATATTCTATTAAATAAGTAATAATTACAACTCATTAATACTATATACACCTTAGTTCTACTGTTTTTTTAATAAAATATTTTTGAGTAATTTTTTTCATATTTTAAAATTAGTCATAATTTTTTGTTGCTAAACATTCTTTAAACCTTAAGACATATCTTATCCCTAGTGACACTCAAATTCCAACTCAAATAAAATTTCTAGTTAAAAATAAAAGTAGTTCAAAAGATTAATTAAACCAAACCCAGGGGGGGAATTAAAAAGACCTACAGTCTAATAGACAAATTTAATTTCGTCAGGTTTGGTCTCGCACGCCTTAATACGTGGCTATTTTTTAAATGTCCATTTAAATTTAGTTATTTTTAATTTATAAAGAATATATTTCACCAATAATGAGAAACTAGGCCCGGTGGCTGAGCATAACTAATTTAACTCCTCTCCTTAATCTCCCCAAAATCGATTAAATATGACCTATAATTAGGACCGGAGGTAGTATTAGAGTTTTGTGTAATTAGTAGGATTAATATTATAAATTACTTAAATTTTAGGACAAATTTATGACATTATTAACTGTTTTTATTAGTTTGTAAGAATTGTTAGTTGATGAGATCCACTACTACAAAAAACACTTTTAACAACCGTTTTTAAGATCATTAGACGACCGTTTTCAAGGGTCGTAAAAAGAAGAGTCGTTGAAAGTCTGTGACATACAACAACTGTTTTTAAAAAACAATCATTGAATTTCAACGACTTTTATTTAAATAACAGTCGTTGTATGTCTTTGCCCCCCCCCAAATAGCAGCGGCAAAAAAGCATTGCAGCGGGAAAATTGAAAAGCCAAAAAACATCGTAGCAGGAAAATTGAAAAACAACATGAAGCTTTGTCATGCTCTGCTACCACACAACAGGAATAAAATTGAAAAAGTTTGTTTCATCCACTAGGGGCACAGATACCCCAACTTTAGCAATTGGCCTACCAAGTCCTAGAGCTAGACTCTGTGCCAGAAGCTTGCTGATAGCTGCAATCCTGGAAAAAAAAACCAATTAGAAAGAAAACAGTTAGCATCAATAGCAAAACCGAAGAAAAATCAAAATCGAAATTTTGATTAAAGCCAAAAGAACCATAATATTGAAAAGAACTAGATGAAAAAAAAAAAAAATCAAAAATTCAGATCCAAATCAAAGAGCTAGCCAAAATCGACAAAACAACAATCAAGAATAAATGCGAAGTATAATCACCGGAGAAGGAGAAACAATTAAAATAAAAAAGAATTAGCCATGGATTGACGACTTCAGCGCAAATCTGGAGAACTGGAGAAATGAAGCCGAAAAGGGTTTTTCAAATCTTGATATAAGCGGGCCAGATCTAAATCTTGTAGGCTACTTTTGCACCTCACAACAAAACTAGCTAGGAGAAGGAGACTTCCCCGGAAATGAAGAAGAAAATTTAGCATAGTGAACCGGATGTACAAAAGTAAGACGTTCGAGACTCTTTATGAAAGGTTGCGTTTAGGATGGATTTGAGGAAGACGTTCTGTAACATCCCATTTTTAAAGCAGATCTTTTTTTCCAATCAGAGTAGAGCATTGGAGCAGAAGAGTAACTGATTTACATTCAAAAATTCACCATAGTGTAACATAGTATTGATACAGTCATCCTATTGTTCTCAACGGTAAATATGAAAAATGATAAAGAGAAATCTCCGTCCGAGAGCCTACTCGTGCAGCTTGCCCTTATCTCCAATCCTTGGTTCTTCCGACCCTGAAGCTATAGCTGAGATCCAATTTACCCCATTGGATCTCAGGTAACGGTTAACCTTATGCTCAAATAAAACAGTATACGGATGACAGATATTCATGACATAACAACAGTATATCAGTACAAAAGCATAAAGCAAATGCATGATCAATATAATGACAATACATAAGCAAAGAGCAATATGTAAAGTCCCATAAATTGTCTGCACATAAACCAGTGCCATGATGTACGGTCGTGTCCTCAGCGCTAGGAAAACTCAAACGGTATTACTATGTCTATAACTCGTGTGAAACTGTATGTATAATCGGTGACCCTAAACAGAGCCTCTATCCGAAACGGTGACCCTAAACAGAGCCTCTATCCTTGAATGTATCTATCACATATATGTATATGAGCAGCACAGAGTTAGTGTTACAGTACGCGAACGTACCTTCGTTGACGATATACGGTACTTCCGGTACGTTTTGACAGAAACTGCACTTTTGACGGAAACATCGGGCTGACAGCGGCACGTCGGACAGCGTAACGACAGCAGATCAAGATTACTGATATCCTATAATGATAATATCATCATTATCAATATTTGACATTATAACGGGCATTTTAGGTAAAAATTATCATTTTGCCCCTATTCCCCTAATCGCCGTAATTTCACCAGAGCTTCGCTACTTTGACTCCGACTTTCCAAAATTTTGCCAGAACTCCGACTCCATTATGATTTTCAAAATTTAGGACTAAAATACCCCTATCATATGATATCTAATCATACTTGGAAGATTAAAGACTAATCTAACATTTCTACTCTAACTACCGAAAGAACTACGGAAGCTTAAGACTAAGGACCGAAAAACTTACTCAGAGCTTCGCTGCGAAATTCCCCGGACTTCTTCTCCTTGCTTTGCTCCAAGAATTTTGAACTAGAGAGGAGAGGAATGGTGTGAAGATTTTGAAGAGGTTCAATGCCTATTTATAGGCAAATTTCTGTGCACTATTCACACTTTACCAGACCGGATATCGACCGTCGGATCGCACTTGGATGAGGTGGCATGATCTTGGCCCTTGGAGTGTCCAAACCGTCCTTCCCCCCTAGGTGGCAAAATGTGATGTCATGCATGACATCAGTGACTTGTTCTAGAAGGCGTCTTACCGATAAGTTCCCTGTTCAGTGTTCTAATCGCGTAATCACGTAAAATTTCAGAAATTCGGAATCACAACTTTGAAGACATTTACTTACTCATTAGAAATGTCTGGGTTAACTAAATTTTTGATCCCCTCCAGGTATTCTCCGGTCCTGCTGAAGTTTTACGGAAAAACGTGTCGGTTACGGAACGAACTTCCGGAATCATCAATCTCTGGACAAAAATTCACTGATTCCAAATATGTCCATATAATTATCAACTCATCCCCAGATGTTGAGTTATAATTTATTTTCTTCAAACTCCAATTTGTGACTATCTTCCTTTTTCATAGATTACCCTATTTCGTCTTATTACCTAAGTATTCTACCGATCACGGAAATGACTTCTGAAACAGTCCAGTCCGAGATAAAAATTCACTCATTAATTTTCTTCTCTGACCTTAGAAATCTTGTCCATGGTTTTCTAGATAGGATTTAATTTATATCCATGGTCATTTATCCTATTTGCTTTTTACAGAATATTCCATAGAATATTCCATTTTATTAATATTCTATTTCAAAATATCTAGATATTATATTTTGCAATCTTATCCACTTTTTTTTTTGCTGCCATCTTTTTTTATATATTTAATTTCGTTTTTTTAATTATTTAATTAATTATTATTATATAAAATAATTATATAATTTTTTTTACAAAATTTTCCTATTGGTCCATACTTTGATTTAGACTTAAAATTACTTAATCTCACCAATTTTTCTTCATAATTTCCAATTAATTAGCAAATATATTTTATGCTAATTTTAGCCATAAACCACTAATTATAGGGTTTTACATAATTATCTTTGATTTTTCCTTTGTTTATGCTCAAATAATTAGCCAATAATTACTTAATTAATTACTCACTAATTTTTGACAATTTTCTTAATTAAAACAACTCATTACCTTATAAATTTTGCACTGTCATTAGTGTTTCATGTCTCATGTATTATATTAACCTTTACGGGGGCATTTTGGTCATTATAATATTTTTTTGATTTTTCCCCCCTTTATTTTTCCAAGGTTATAATTTATTAAATTACCAAAATTAGAGACAATATACTCTCTAAATTTTAATAATTATTTTACTGCCTCTTAAGATGTTTCATAATTTCTTTAGGCCATTCATGCTCCACAAGGGCATTTTAGTAATTTTGGCACTTTATTCCCTTTAATTCCCATAGTATTTTTCTTAGAAAATAAGATAATTATAACTTATATTTGAAACCTCATATTCACATATTTTCAATAGGTATATTTTGATACGGATTTTTAGGGTATTACATGTTCTGCACTGTTGGATTTTGAAGAGAAAACTTCATATTTTTATGGAAGAGAGGGAACAACAAAATGTTGAAGGCGCTAGATTAAAGTTGAAATATCGAAAAAATTCGAGTTTCAACGACTGTTTTTGAAACACCAGTCATTGTAAGTCAAAATAAAAAATAAAATAAATTGAAATACCAAAAAAATTCGAGTTTTAACGACTGTTTTTCAAAAACCAGTCGTTGAAACTCAAAATAAAAAATAAAACAAATTGAAATATCTAAAAAATTCAAGTTTCAACGACTGTTTTTTGAAAACCCAGTCGTTGAAACTCAAAATAACATAAATTAAAATATCTAAAAAATTTGAGTTTCAACGACTGGTTTTTCAAAACCAGTCGTTTTAACTCAAAATAAAAAATATAGATATATTTTTTTATAGATAAATATAAAAGAGATATATTGTTTAATTTATTAAATTTTATTAGAAACTAGGTAAATGAAAATACGATTATATTTCTTCTCATAACTATCGAAATTCTAGGTTATATATTAGGAAATAGCTATAAATATGGGATAAAATCATATATATATATAGTTTAATTTATTAAATTTAATTATTAAGAACTAACTAAATGAAAAAACAGTCAGATTTCTTCTCTTAATTATCAAAATTCTAGTCTACATAATAGGAAATAGCTATAAATAAGAGATAAAATCACAATGGTAATATAATCTTGAAGATTTTATAAGTAGCACTAATTTTTCGCAAAATAAAATTAAATGGTGTCACCAAATAAAATAAATGGTATCTAAAATACAACGACTGTTTTTATTATAACAGTTGTTATATCAAAACATTTAACGTTCGTTTTTAAAAACAGACGTTAAAAGTAAGCAGAAAATTACAACAGTGCCACCGCCTACGTTTTAACGTCCATTTTGTGTGAAACAGTCGTTGAATATTCTCGCCAAAATTTCAAAAATGCCACCGCCTCGTTTTTTATGTCTGTTTTCATTTAATCAGTCGTTATATGGGAGTCGTTAAATCTACTTTTTATAGTAGTGTCTTATAATAAGAACTATAAAGAGTACATGTTTAACTCGAGAAGATATAAGTGAGACTTATTATAATTACAAATACTTAAAAGATTAACAAAAGTAACATTGAATTCATTTAATACAGTGATTGCATGTTTTATGAAGGGAATAAGGAATTAATAATTATAAGTTTGCTTTATTGGCAAGGTGTAAAGACAACACTCAATTGAATTGTTGCTGCTTAATTTTGATCCTCTTGAATTAAAATTGTCCAGTACTTATTACTCTCTCCAATCCTAATTATATGAACACATTTTGAAGTTTGTTTTTGTCCTAATTATAAGACCAAGTTTTAATTTTTGTCAATTTTTTCCTAAAATACCCCTATTGATACTTTCTCAATAATAATTAAAGACAATAATAATTTAATAATACACCTACATATTCTATAAAGTAAATAATATTTATAACTTATTAATGTCATATACACCTCAATTATACTATTTTTTTATATAAAATAATTTTGAGCAATTTTTGTCATAATATAAAATAAAGTTTTTGAGTAATTGATTCTGTAAATTAATTCGTTCATTCGTTTCTATCTAGCCCCCGTAGTTTCTTTATCCTTTTTAATTTGATGCCTATATAATTTTTTGAGGAAATTAAGTAGCCCTCAATTTTGCTGAAATAACAGATATTTTATATTTTTAACTTTATTCAATTCGATATCATATCGAAAGTAATGGAATCGATTTTTGTCTCTCAATATGATTTCTCTCTTCACTACCCGCGACACATACTTGATTGTTGTTTGGCAGTCACCACAAACCCTAAAATCTCGAGTAATTTTTAATTTTAAGTAGGGGTATTTTTTAAAAATAAGTATAATTAACTAATTTAACTTCTCTCCTGACCTTAATCTCTCCAAATTCTGGTAAATAATTTTTATAATTAGGACCGGAAGGAGTATTTAATTACTAAAGAGCACAACATATTAAATGGATGTTTGGAAGTTGTAAAGAGAGAAGCATCAATAGCAACATATAATGACCTCGTCCTTGAGTTTATCTAGTAACACTCCTATTAAAGGGGAAGATTCGATCTTGAATTGGTTAAGACATTAGGGAAGATCAGTGATGGACTTCGGGATAAATGTTTGGGTGGCTAAATGTATACTTATTAACTAATTAAAATATATATTTTGAGAATCAAATGTATGCTCATTAACTAATTAAAAAAAATATTTGGGGGGTCAAACGTATAATAAAAATATTTCAACAAGTCTAATATATAAGATAACATACATTTTTATATTATATTAAATGTGGGCCATTGTTCCCTAAAAGATCCATCCCTCGGGAAGGCATCCTAATTTTTTGGTGCCAAAGTAAACGCTTGGGGGTAATAGACGGCTCGCCCTACCCAACATTGGTATAATCTAGGAGGAATGGAGATTTCGCTTTGCCTTTAAATCGTGGGTGAACCTAACCCCTTTCTTAAATTTTTCTTATAAAAAAAATAGCAATATATAATGGTGGGAAGTCTCAACTTTCTAGGAAGACAACTGGAGTCCACATTATGTGCACATAAGTTATGTGCTTTTTATCTGATCATACCTCTATTAGAGGTATGAGCATTTTTTTTAATATTTATTTATTTATTTAGATTTAAATTATATACTGCTTTTTAAGATGTTTTTTGCACCTAGTATCTCAAATTAATTAGTTGTCATGATACTGGTATTACAGACAAATATTTTTGAATACAGAACTGAAAACTAATTAATTTGAAATAGTGAGTGTAACATCCCGTTTCTCAAAAGCAGTATAAAATTTTTTCATCAGAGTAGAGCACCGGAGCAAAAGAGTAACTGATACATATATTCAAAATGCCGTAAGTCTGGCTAATTTACAGAAACGGTACAAAAACCGAGTTTTTCAACAGTATGAACAACAACAGAAAGTCTTCAGCCGGTCTCTAAGCTTGTTGCTTCCCTCTCTCCTCGGTCCTTGGTTCTCCCGACCCTGACGCTATATTAAGAGCTGAGATCCGCACCGGATCTCAGGTAACGGTTAACCTCATATTTACATACACAACATATGCATTACATATAATCATACAGCAAACAAACATATCCCAACAGCACGTAATCCCCTAGCAAATGTGTCACATGTAGCTATCATGTCACACCTAGCAAGCGTTTCACACCTAGCAATCGTATCCCAATACCCAACAAGCATACTAACAGTACATGAACATATCACAGATCTAACAACTACCCCATATAAGCATACCATACACATAGCACATACACGTATACAATAAACATCAGATTAGTGTTACAGTACGTGAACGTACCTTCGTTGACGGTAATCAGCACTTCTGACGGAAAACGAAAAACGGTACGTTTGACAGCGATATGTGATCACAGATATCCTATATGGATAATATCACTCTAATCAATGTCCAACATTATAACAGGCATTTTAGGTATAAATTACCATTTTGCCCATAGTTTGACTATTCGCGAAATTTCGCCAGAACTTCGTTACCTTGACTCTAATCTTCCAAAATTTTGCCATAACACTTCCTCCAACATGATTTTCGAAATTAATACCTTAATTACCCCTAAAAATGATATCTAATCATACTTGGAAGATTAAAGATCAAACTAGCATTTCTACTCTAACTACCGAAAGAACTACCAAAGCTTAAGACTAAGGACCGAAGAACTTACTAAGAGCTTCGCTACAAATTTCCCCGGACTCCTTCCTCCTCGTTGCTGCTCCAAATTTTTGAAATGAGCAAGAGCTCTTGGGTGTGAATTTTCAAATGAGAGGCAAGGCCTATTTATAGAAGTTTTCGGGTTACTATTCATGCTTTGTCAGACGGATTCTTGACCGTCTAATCGCACTTCATTGAGTTGGCTTCATCTTGGCCATCCAACGCACCTCCTTACATCATCATTCAAGGCCATGATGTCATGCCAATGATGTCACCCCCTTGTTTAACAAGTTTCCTACCGATAAGTTCCTTGTTCGGTGTCCTAATCGCATAATCTTACAAAATCTAAAAATCCGAGAACATAGCCCTGAAGATCTCTTCTTCCTCTTTCAAAATACTTGGGTTAACTAAATTTTTGATCCCATTCAGGGCATCTCCTATTTCGCTGAAGATTTTCGGATAATCGCCTTCGGTTACGGAAACCGCTTCGGGTAACGTCAATTTCTGGACAAAAATTCACTGATTCATAAAATGTCCAAATGTTTATCAACTCATCCCCAGATATTGAGTTATGATTTATTTTCCATAGTTTCTCCTTTCTACTATATGTCCTTCTTTCTTTTTGTCTTATTCCCTAAGCATTCCACCAGTTACAGAAATGACTTCGGAGACAGCCTACTCCGAGATAAAAATTCACTTGTTTATATTATACTCTGACCTTAGAAACCTAGTTCATGGTTTTCTAGATAGGATTTAATTTCTATCGGTGGTCATTTATCCTATTTGCTTTTTCACAAAATATCACAATTTATATTAATATAATACTACAATAATATCATGATATTTTTTGATCAAATCTTATCCATTCTTATTCAAAATTTTCGGTCAAACACCCCTGGACCTTTTTGTTTTATTTTTCTGTTTTTTTATTTATTTAATTAATATTATATATATTTTAATCATATTATATAATTCACCAAATTTTCCTATTGGTTCAATTCTAATTACATGGATTTAGACTTTTAAAATTGTTAGAATATTTCTAAACCTTTGATTTTAGTTCTCAAGATTACATATTAACCCTTGATTAATGTTTCAATTTGTCCAATTAATTAGTAAGCTTAATTAGTGCCCTAATCCCATGATTAGAAATTTTTAGGATTAGGGATTTTCATACACTTACTCTCATTAATCACTTACTTATTGTGGATAATTTTCTCATTTAGAATTTATCATTATCTCACAAACTTTTTACTGACATTGGTATTTTATGTCCCATGTAAAATATTAAAAATCATGGGGTCAATTATGGCCCCCAGAATACTTTTTAATTCTTTTTCCTTTTATTTTCAAAGGAAATAATTTAATAAATTGTCTAAATTAATGACAATATTCTTTCTAATTTTTAATAATTATTTTACTGCCTCTAAGGATTTATCACAGTATTTTATAACTCTTAGTTCATTTTAGGGCGTTTCAGCACTTTAATTCCTCTAATTTCATTAGAAATCACTACAAAAAAAGTGCCACTTTGTGTTAAAAAACTATGTTCATATTTGTAGCGGTTGTTAGTATAACCGCTACAAAATGTGATATTTTGATTTTTTTTAAAAAAATACAAATGAATTTTTGTAGAGGTTTTAAAACCGTTACAAAACGCAAAAAAAAAAAAAAAAACCGCTACAAATGTGAACCGCTACAAAAACTGTTACATCAACCGCTACAAAGTTCGTAATATTGAAATTTGAATATTTCGAATTCCGCCAAGTTTATTTTTTTTAAAAAAATATGTTCATATTTGTAGCGGTGGTTAGTATAACCGCTACAAAATGTGATATTTTGATTTTTTTTTAAATACAAATGAATTTTTGTAGAGGTTTTGAAACCGTTACAAAACGCAAAAAAAGAACCGCTACAAATGTAAACTCTACAAAACTGTTACATCAACCGCTACAAAGTGTGTAACATTGAAATTTGAATATTTCAAATCCCGCCAACGTTCATTCATTTGTAGCGGTTGTTAGTGTAACCGCTACAAAATTTGAAATTTATATATATATTTTAAAATACTAATGAATTTTTGTAGCGGTTTTTAACCGCTACAAAACATTAAAAAGCTACAGAATCCGTCACATCAACCGCTACAAATGTTACGTATATCCCTATAAATATCCCCACCACACCTCATCTACACTCATTCATTTCTTCCCACTCACTTCTCTCTCGTTTTCTCTCATTTCTTCCCACTCCTTCTAAAATCTTTGATTTCAATGTTTTATTTTTACTTCTTATAATACGATACTATTTTTTTCCTTATCAGAACTTTAAGTATATTTCCTCAATATTCCTTCTATCATCATCAACTTTCTTTATATAATCAAATATCATCTAATGCACAACATAATTTTTTTGCGCAGAGGTGGACAACACAATAAATCCTTATTATCTACATATTCTCAATATTATACCTACATAATATTTATACTTATCTAACTTAAGTTAATCAGTTTTTAAATATTAACTATTATCATTTAATTTGTCACTTAATTTTTGTAGTGAATTGCCCTAGAAAATCAAGATAAATCCGTTCAAATATCTGAGACCCCATATTCACCTATTTTTACTAGGCATTATTTACTGAGATTTTTAGGGTTTTACAGTGAGTGCAAAAAAATCTTATAAAATAGTATATAATTTAAATTTAAATAAATACAATATATATAACAAAAAAATATGTTCATGCATGGTAGTTAAAATCTCGATTTATCACTACGATTTTACGTTTTTACGATTTTTTTCATTAAAATGATCTTATTAATTTCTAAACGCTTTTATGTTTTTATAATTTTTTTACGTTACGATTTTACGTTTTACGATTTTTTATTCCTCTTCCGATTTTACGTAAAATCTCAATTTTAACTACCTTGCTCATCACAAGAAACACATAATTTATGTGTGGTCTAGACAACTGCTAGCGATCTGCGAGACCTATTATTGCCACATATCTCTCTCTCTCTCCATCCGTCACAAGTGTATGGCCCCCCTCATTAAATTCATTACGCCTCATGACCACGGATCTAATTTGGGTCCTCATCAGAGTCTCTTAATCCGCCACAAGTGTATGGTCCCACATTAAATTCATTATGCCTCATGACCACGGATCTAATTTGGGTCCTCATCAGAGTAATAAGCACCATTACCCTGAAAATTTTTAACCATCCAAATTTAATATAGAAAATTTTGATTTCATTTTTAATTGATGACTTTTAAATAAAAATCACTTTTTTGAAAAAGCATTTTTTTAGTTATGCCCTCATTAAAATATTTTTTAGATAAATAAAAAATAAAGAAAAATTTAATTTTGGATCATCTTATATTAAATATAGACCATCCAAAATTTGTTAAGATTGGGAGTGCTCATCAATTTGAGTAGAACCTAAACAAGATACAAGATACCAAGAAGCCAGACATAAAACATGGAAGCATTGACGCATATTAATTTTGACTCAAAACTGAAAGTACCATTTTGTAGGAAAACTTAAACATCTCACATGAAGCTCTGCTTCTATCACAGCCGAGCTTGTGCTAGTTTATGGGATGATCCCACATAATGCATGAACTCAGGATCACTTGCTAGAGCTTCGAGTATCTCATAAGAAGCATACAACTCAATATCAAAGCTACCTTCTTCAGCTCCAGGATCAAACACTAGCTTCCATGTCTTTGGATTGGAGAGGCCGCTATGTACAGCCACTGGTCTTCCCCACCCAAAGTCAATTGGGTAAAAGTTGAATCTTGGGGAGCTGCTAGTTCCCATAAACTTGCCAATTTTGTCACTAACCTCACTTTTCGGAGGCATCTTTGGATTTAGAGCCCAATCTTCAAAGTCTCTCTTAATCTTTTCCTCTGTGAATGACGATATTATCTTGTTCATCTCTAGAGCAAACTTGCCAAGCCCTCCATCTCCCACCAAATCCCTTACTTTCATCTTCACGTAAGCAAATTGTATTGTGGGTCCAAAATAGTTGTCGGGCATTGGTGGGTGAGAAACTCTGCTGGGTCCAATAGCTACAAACACTCTGTAAGTGACCACTTCTTCTGGATCAAGATGCTGATTCCTAATCACAGAGCTCCAAACATGGCTGGTAACGGCTTGCAACGAGGAGATTTTGTTGCTGCTGACAGCGTCCTCTGTCCCTGAGTTAGCTTTTGCTTTCAGTTCGACAATTTTTTCCCCTCTAAAATGGAAGATCCTCTGAGATAATGGAAAAGGCCGATCATGTGGATCAATGAACGAAGAGGCCTTAATATTAGTCTCCTTTATTACTCTGAGTGGGATTCGTATAGGGCACACTGTGTTACCCTGAGGAAACCACCGTTCGAATGAAGCGAGCTTTGAGGTCCACCCAATGGAGTTTAAACCATTTCGGGAGACTTCAGCCCACGTTTTCATAAAATTCAAGAACGGCCTTGCATCAGCAAGACAGTGGTTGATAGAACAAGCTATGAAGATGCCGTCGACCAGCTCTGTAACTTGGACAGCCAGTAATGGGATCCGAGATCCTTCAATGTTCTTGGATCTATAGAGTGGGAAGAAGGAGTGGACAAATGGTGGAACATAAGTGGATTCAATAATGTCACCAACTGCAGTGTTCTCCGCAATAGCATGAACAAAGCTTGCTCCGGCGTTGTTGCAAGTGACGGAGATGGAGAAGGTGTCGTCATCATCATCGCCAACGCTGCCGCTGTGATGGGCGATAACCAAACGGCCGGCAAGGGGAAGGAAGAAGTCGAGCGTGGAAGAAAGAGAGTCCTGAAGGTGCTGGATCGTTTTCTCTATGGAAACTGAAGGAGAAGATGATAAGGTTGGTTTGTGAAAAAGAATCCCTTTCTGAGCATACTCACTTAGCAGAAACTGGAGATCCCAGGGATTGAGCTCGATTATTTCAGGTGAATCACTATTATTAACCTGACTTGGTGCTTGGATCATAGTAGTGGAGACCAATCGGATGGCTGCCATGGGATACCGAGCGAGTCG
Source organism: Acacia pycnantha (assembly GCA_025563575.1). Taxonomy (NCBI): domain Eukaryota; kingdom Viridiplantae; phylum Streptophyta; class Magnoliopsida; order Fabales; family Fabaceae; genus Acacia; species Acacia pycnantha. The sequence goes on along the minus strand of JAMWYP010000077.1, from coordinate 1,664,116 downwards.
TGAAGTTTCTCTGCAATTGCTTTTATGGAGGGAAGTGCAATTTTAATAATAAAGTTTTACCAAAGAAGTTTTATTTGAGAACCGTCCAACACAAATAAGTTTTAAAATAGGAAAAATTATCAATAAATAATTTAAAATGGGGCAATTTAACCAATATTATTAACTTTGGTGGATTTTGACTGTTAAATAAATAGTTGGTGGGGGCAAGAAGTTTGACTTCAAGTGGTGGCGTGACGAAGAGTAAATGGTGATAAAGCATACACATGTAAGGGCGGGGTTTTGTCACCGGTAATTATGCTTTAGTTTTTTGAAAAAATAGCCCTGATAAGTGAAAAAAAGGTGAGGAAATTTAGGTTAAAAAAAAAAGGAAAGAGGCAAAAATGACGAAACTGAGATGCAACAAAGACCAGAGTGATTAACAGTGACAGAGGGAGCAAGGAAAGAGGCGAAATCGACCCATAAGCAAGGTGAGACTTGAAATTGGCTCATGGTGAACAGAATATAAGCGAAAATTTGAGGACAAAATTTCTGAGTGATTAACGGCAAAAAAGTCAGAAATCCAGATTCGGCAGGCTAGGGTATCGGACAATCATGGGTGTGTGGTTAAGCAAAAGCGGACGAAATTCATGCATGCAAGGATAGAATCCAGATTCATGGTGGTCGATCGTTTTTGCTTCCTCACGTGGCATAAAATGGAGAGGTAGGTTCGGCCCTTCAATTTGCTCTTTCAATTCTACCAACAACCCACCTGCCATGTACCACCATCAAATTCATTAACTTGCCACATAGCCAAATTAAAATCCAACATAATGGAGGTTTCATGCAAGGTTAATGGCATTGGTTAAATTACCTCATATTAAATTGTTCATTGGTAATTTTCCCCATTCTAAAACTTATTTGTGTTTGACATTCCTCGATTAAAACTTCGTCGACCTATATTTATTTGTAAATATTTTGTTTTAGAGTAGCAATGTATGATCTTGTATCTTCTCACATGCATAAAATGGTACAAGGTAATATTATACAAATTTTCATTGATTTTGAGTCAATTTCATAAAAAGCTTTGAAAAATTAAAGTTTAAATTTAAGGACAAAACTTATATCTAGTTCTTTTTAACCAGTTAAAATTTGATCTACACAATTCATAATCATAATATAAAAAAAATTAAAAACATTAATTTTGTAAAATATTCAAATTTGAGTCATTCATTTTTTTTCCCTAAGGATGGAGACGAGATACTAAGAAGAAAATAAAAAAGAGTAAAAGGAGAGGATCAACTTCCTAAATGGCATCTGACATGTCATTATATATGTTAATAATTTTGTGGTAATTATGTATATTATAATGGTTAAAATGTCATTTTTATTAGGGTTAAGATGCTTAAATAACCTTCAACAACTTTTTTGAAAAGTACAACAATAACCATAAATTATTTTTTAAAGTAAAAGTAACCATAAACATTATAAAAGAGGGCAAAAGTGACTATAATGTTAATAATCCTAAATGTTTGTCACTATGAGCTTTTTAATGAAAGATTAACGTGTTAAAATAGCTATTAACTTATATCAAAAGTGCAAAAGTAACCATAAATTTTTTTTTTTTTTTGGGATACAAAGTAACTAAAAAACGTGATTTCTTGAATATTAATTCATAAGTTCTTTTGTTGCTTGTGTATGGTAGAATCCAAGTGGATTTTAGTTATGAGATGACGTGTAACGTGTAACACCCTTCCATAACCATTTAAACAATTACTTTATATTCAAACATATTTAGGTTTGACCAAAATAAATTATTCCACATTAAACATTATATCAAAATGATTTATTCATAATATAAATTCTAGTATGCAGTGGAATACTCAAATTATGCAATATACCAAAAAGGCCCTAAAGTTGAGCAATATTCATTAGACTATATAGTCATGTAACAAAATGAGACATACAAGATTAATAACTCAGATCAAGTCTCGGATGCCTTCCCCTTAGTATCACCATCTGAATTCTCACCTGAAAAATAAACAATGACAGGGTGAGTCACTAGGACCTAGTAACCACATATCCAATTTAACAAGTATATTGAGAATGATTATAAGATAGTTAAGCGGGCCAAATGTGCCTTCGTATAATAATAAGTCTTAGTAGTTTACCAAACACCATTTAATAGTTCAAAATTATTCATAACTCCCTCAATTATCCTTATAACCTCCGTATAACCGCTGACAGAACCCATGAGCTATAACATAATTTCTTTGATCGATAAGATTGCACCAAGCTCACCAATGATGAGGTGTAGTCCAACCAAAGGCTACATAACTCATATCAGACCATGAGTTCCCTTTCTTTCGAATAGAAAAAGGTATCATTGTCCCAAGAACTGACCCTTATCCCAGCCAAAGGAAAAGGGTGATACCAAGGGCCTTGAAAATGTCAAAGCCAACCACTGCGAGCTATGTGATAGCTATACCTAGGGTGTTCATGGGAAGGGCGAGAACCTAGCCCGATGCCCTGCCCAAAAGATCATTGTGAAGTAAAATGCAGCCTAATGCCCGACCCTGCTCGATAGAAGCCTTTAAATTTTTGGTTAGGGCAATAATGGACTAGGCAAGGTAGGCCTACATTGCCCAAGTGGTGATATCCTACCACACCCAATGTGAAAAAAACAACTTCAATCATACTTAATAAACAATATTGCAAACTTCAAATGAAATCCATAATTCTACACTTTGAAATATTTCAATATAAGTCTACAACTTAAGTCTTGAAATTAAAAAGACAACCATATGTCTTAACAAATAGTCAAATATCCATAGCTGATGAATTAAATAACATCAATAATCCATTAAATATAAGGCATCAAAAAATTGCAATTAAAGCCTTGTAGACATCAAAAACTCATTGAGGTTGCATCAAGGCCCCAAATTGAAATGAAGATGAGAAAAGGGAAGAGCTAATGAAGATATGAAGATATTTTTTTTATTATAAGTTATATAATTTATAACAAATATATAATACTATTCTATAAAAAAATAAAAAATATATAATACTATATATACTACCAAGCAGGGTCAAATGGGCAGGGCGTCATACTCTGCCTGATGCCCAGCCCAGCCCGCAAAAATGCCTAGCCCAGTTATGCCTAATTTTTTTCGGGCTGCTTTTTCTTGGACTGGGCAAGGCGATTTTTCAGTGAGCGCGGGATGAACACCCCTAGCTATACCACGTGGTATAAAATAAATATCCTACCATCACATCTCATCACAATCCAGTATACCTCAATATCCATTGCAATATTACAATTTCAACATCAACAATTGATAATTATATATTTTATAATTAAATAAGTATAGATTCTAAGATATGATATATTGGATTTAATATTTTATACTTATTTAATTATCTTTTATATACTTTTCTGTGATCTAAGAGTATAAAAGGCAAACAAATAAAAGGCGAGGACCCCACACCAAACAATTGTAAGTGTTTAATTGGTGAAGAGATATGATTGTGATAATATAATATCTAAAAACAAAAGAGATGAAGACCGTGGGACCCGCAGCAAAAGGAACTTAAAGTATATCTATTAAAAGGCAGCACACACGCAGAGACGCAAGCGACGCAAGAATTGGGAACGATTAAACCAATGAGGAGAGGTGCAGATCGGAGGATTCGACAAAGGAGAGATTTGAACACGTAGTAGCAAGGAACAACACCCACAGCGAGTATCTACTATGAAGATAAGGGTTTTCTTTTTTTGTGGCAACAATAAGAAGAATACTCCACAGATTTGCAATTAATCTGCTTTACCTTTCTTTTACTCCTTTCTTGAATACGGATTTTATTTTTTTCATGGAAAGTCTTAGCCATGTGTGGTTAAATTTTCTTTTTAAACTAGAGAACCTATTAACTTATTTGAGTTCTAGAAATTATTCTCATTATTAGCTTTGATTAATTTTATTTCAGTTTATTTATTCTTGTCTTTATTGTTATTGCTTGGTAATTGGCCACTAAGCATGTTTTGGTGATTTAGGGTTGAATTTGGAAAAGAGAATCTTAAATTGACTTTGAGATTAAATAATGTAGAATTAGATTTTAATCTAATTTGCGTCTAGGATAAGCATATACCTAGAAGCTCTACATAATCAAATTAGAGTGAGCTCGATCTAAATTATATCTTATTTAGTTGTGTGAGACATTGCATAATTAATTAAGATAGGTAGATAAATGGACCGGAAGGCATTTATAGATATTAATACTTTAGATTAGCTGATTAAGTTAAGTCAAAATTAATTTAGTGGGGATAAAATCTAAGAAACCAACCCAATAAGGGATTAATGATTCTAGGTTGTACTTCTCGATATTGGAATTCACTCTTTTGCTACTATTAGTTTCTTAATAATTTTCTTTATTACTGAAAACAATTCTAACTCGCTCAACTTAAACGGAACAAGGGAATTTGATACCTAAACGCTAGTTGAATTAAGTCCTTGTGGGAACGATACTTTTTTTATCACTTTATTACTTGATACGGTATGTGCACTTGCGGAGTCTATAGGCTATAAAGTTTTGTCCTATCAACAATTTATACTCAAATTAAATATTCAGCACCACGTAAAATCTATCATAATAACAATATAAATAATTTATGCCCACTTAATTAAAAAGTTTACTATCGAACATATTATACACACACACTCATACATTTTTCATATGTGAAATACTATAACGTATTCATATCATTCGCAAATATCAACATACACTTGTAATCACTTCAACAAGTATGCAAAATAATTGGAAAGTAGTTACCTCAAGTTCTTGACGTAAAAACTAAGCGTGAGAGAAATCAAGTTCACTCTAAAAATAAATATAATTATACGTTAATAGAATTAACATAAATACCAACTAATACGATAATAAATGATTAGTTAAACTATAATTCTCTCACTTTAGTTTTCTTAGAAAACAACAATTTATATTTTCCTCAAATCATTATTACAATTATATTTTCTTCTTTTATAAATTATTTTTCACTAATTATGATTATCAAAATATCACCATATCCTCAATTTAACAAAAATACCTCATTTCTGATAATAAAAGTTTCACAAAAAAAAAAAAAACTTCAAATATCCACATTCATTTATGAACCTTAAATCCAATCTATCTAATCCTCAATATATCCTCCAATAAGTTATAAATTCGGATATAAGGGACCTAGTATCACAAACCTCAATTTTTCAACTTAATACTAACTTATATAAGTATAACCTAATTTATTAAGCAAATATTCAAATCTCCACATAATAAAAATCATATCAAACTTTAATTTTGTAATACCCTAAAATATGACTTAGGGTAAAAATCATAAAATGAGTAAATAATACCCATTAAAAAATAGGTGAATATGAGGTATCCAATATTAAGTTATGGAGATATTATTTTCTGAGGAAAATGCTATAGAAATTAGGGAAAAATTAGTAAATGTGTCAGAAATGACCAAAATGCCCTTATGGAGCATAAAGTGACTTAGGAAATTATGAAAAATCCTAAAAGGCATGGAAATAATTATTTGAATTAAGAGAGTATATTATCTCTAATTTTGGTAATTTAATAAATTACAAACTTGGAGAAATTGAAGGAGAATACTCAAAAAGTATTGAAAAGACCATAATGCCCCCGTAAATGCTAAGATAATGCAGTAGACATGAAAACAAAGATGTCAATACAAAATTTATGAGGTATTGAGGCATACTAATTAAGAAAATTATCAACTATTGATAATAAAGTAATTAGGTAATTATTGGCTAATTACTTAAGCATAAGCAAAGGAAATTCATGAATAATTGTATAAAACCCTAAAATTAGTGGTTTTTGGCTTAAAATTAGTAAAAATATATTTTTTAATTAATTTGAAATTTTGGAGAAAAATAGTTGAGTTTAGGTATTTTTAAGCCTAAATACAAGAATGGACCAATTAGGTAATTTTGTGAAATTTTTGAAAATAAATAAATAAATAATTAATTAATTAAATAAAAAATAAATATTTATTAATTAATAATTAGGGCCAGCCGAATTATTGAAGGGAAGATGAAGATAAGAATGAAAATTTTAATATCTAGATTTTTCATGCAACTTGCAATATTATATATTATAATTAAAAATAGTGAATAGTGATCACATAAATAGGAAACAGATCCTATCTAATGATCCAGGAATAGGTTTTCCAAAGTCAAGGTAAAATATTGATCAGTGAATTTTTCTCCTGAAGTTGATGATTCCGAAAACGAGTTTCATAACCGGACCCGTACGGACACGTTTTTCGAGGAACTTCAGACTGACTGTTGGAGCCCTATATGGAATCAAAATTTAGGTTAACTTGGACATTTCTAATGAGTGAGGAAATGGCTTCAAAGTTGTAAATTCAGAATTTTGAGATTTTTCCGAGATTACGCGAATCGGGTACCGATCGGGGTATAAATGCTTCTAGAATACACAACTTGTCACATAAGTTGGTGACTCATCTTTTCTTGGGGAAGGGCTGAACGAAATGGTGTGTTGCATGGCCACAAATCATCCACCAAAACCCTAAGTTTCCATGGTTTAAAATGAAAGTTGAAATATGGAAAAAGACTATTATGCCCTCACAACTTCTTCTATAAATAGCAAGCAACTCCTTTGGAAATTTCACACCATTCTCTCTTGAGAATTTAGAAAGTAGAGAGCGGTTTTAGAGAGAGGAGCTCTGGAGAAAATCTGCAGCGAAGCTCTGCGTAAGTTTTTCAGTACTTAAGCTTTTGTAGTTCTTTCGGTAGTTGGAGTAGAAATGCTATATTAGTCTTTAATCTTCCAAGTATGATTAGATATCATATGATAGGGGTATTTTAGTCATTATTTTGAAAATCTTGGTGGGGTCGAAGTTCTGGCAAAATTTTGGAAGATTAGAGTTAAAATAGCGAAGCTCTGGCGAAATTCTGCCGATTAGGGGAATAGGGGCAAAATGGTAATTTTTACCTAAAATGCCAGTCGTAATGTCAAATCACTAATGAAAGTGATATTACCCTTATAGGATATCATAAACTCTGATTTGCTGCCGTTACGCTGCCCGACGTGCCCCTGTTGGACGTTTCATGTATACCCTATGTCTGACCGTAGTAAATGTTGCCAAAAGTCTAAGAATGTCTGTTGTACATATATGATGTATGTAATCATGAGGTTAACCGTTACAGGGGTTCGATGCATGAACCTCAGCTCTTAACTTAGCTTCAGGGTCGGGTGGACCGAGAATCGAGGAGAAGGACAAGCAGCACGCTTAGGAGTCCAGCTGAAGACTCCTTTCTGTTATACTTTTGAAACACTCTTGTACCGCTGTTTAAACAGCAAGACATGCTACCGTGGGTATTTTAATATATATATCAGTTACTCAATCGCTCCGGTTCTCTACTCTGATGTTTTACAAATCATGTTTGAAAATAAAAATTATACTGCTTGTGAAAATGGGATGTTACAAATTTAAATTCCAAATCCCAACTCATAATTTTATATAGTTCAAGACTTAGCAAAACTAAACCAATTAACCTGACAACAATACCTCTAGTAATATCCAAATAGATGCCTTGAACCTCATATAATTGGTAAACGTATGATATAAGACATAAATCCTAAATTCCTTTAGATAGAAAATTTAAATTTAAATTCCTACAACTACCAAATAATAAATCTAAACTGATTAAAATTATCTATTAATCATGCTCTACAAATATATAATTATCTATTATCATAACTTAAAATTTTGTCAATATTCTAATCCTAAAATTTTCAATAATCAGTACTATATTATCCTCATTAGAAAGAGAAAAAAATATAGAACAACTTTTATGAGGAAAGTTTATTGAAAATAAATTAATTTAACTACATAAATGATCTTATAAAATAAACTTACCATAAAAACTCATATAGGCTCTTTTTTCTTCTCTCTCACTCTCTCTCTCTCTCTCTCTTCCGATCTCACACTCTCACACATACACTATTTCACACACATATTGCACATACACACACATATAGGGGAGGGAGAGGCGGTTTGGGATATATATATATATATATATATATATATATATATATATATATATATATATATATATATATATATATATATATATATATATTTGTCCATGTTATCGTTTGTCATGTCACTTGACATAATGTTATATCAAGTCACTCTAAAACTACGTCGTTTTGGGGTTAGAGGAATAAATGAACTCTCAAAACGACGTAGTTTTGGGTCAGGGGAATTAATGAAGGATCTTTTGGTAAAATTCATATAATAAATACTAAAACAAAAATAAAAAACACCCTTCATTGATTTCCTTAACTCCCAAAACGACGTAGTTTTGGGCTCACTTGACATAATCTTATGTCAAGTGACATGACAAACGATAAACCTATATATATATATATATTTTTTTTTTTTTCCCCCCTTCCAAACGTACTGTGGCAGGATGATGCCACTTCACCCAAATCGGTGGCAGCATACCTGCCACAATACACAAACACACACAATTTTTTTTTAACGTTTTCTAAAATTTTTATTTTAAGGATATTACATAACAACCCGCTTGCTCTGTACTATTAGAAAATACCTTATTTGCGACGGAATTTGCGAGGGAAATTTTTCCCTCGCAAATTTTAGGCTATTTGCGATGGAAGAGTAAATTCCGTCGCAATTTAGAGAATTTTGTGACGGAACATCCCTTTCCGTTGCAAAATGGGCTAGTACACAACAATTTGCGAGGGAACTCTAAGTTCCCTCGCAAAAATAGGAAACAGTTCCCTCGCAAAATAACATATTTTTTGCGAGGAAACAGTTCCCTCGCCTCGCAAATATATTTATGTTCTGCTTGGCTATTCGATCTTTCACGCTAAAACACCTCTGGCATTTCTCTCACCCAGTCGAAGTCGAACAGCTCCATCCCTGGCGTCCTCAGCGATTTCTCCGTGCCTCTCCCACCATCACACAGTCGAGCTCCCCTGCGCTCGCCCCTCTCTCTCGACCCTGCTCCCCTGCTCTCGCCCCTCTCTCTTGACCCTGTTAAACAAAATTTCAGATCCAAGCAAAAACGCCGCCGTTGATTTTTGATTTCTGGGCCAGCGATGAACGAGTCACCGGATTCCGCCCTTGGGAATGCTACACAAGCAAAAAACCACCGTCGATTTCAGATCTGGAGATGGTGGTGGAAATGTGGTTCGCTGATTTTCTAGATCTGCCGCCATCGATTTCGCCAAAATGGGTGGCCCCATCTTCGTCTCTCCTCACAGAACGCATTGCACAACTCCATTATCGCCAGCCTCACCTTCTGCCTCCACCTATCGCCCCGCCGTTATACTTCCTGTTAGTCCTCTTTCTTTCTCTTTCTATCTCTCTCAAGCATCAAACACATGCAATAAGAATTTTGGCTTTAGGTATTTTTTTTTTGAAGTCATTGGGCTCTGATTAGAATTCGAAGCCGATCTTTCAAGATATTTCTACTGTTGTTGAGCTTGAATGCTATTATGGATTCAAATAATGGGCCTACCAGAGGAAGGCCCAATAGAAGAACTCCTGGCGGGAAGCCTCCCGTGAATCAGGTGCTTCGTCAGCTACCTCACAGCGTGCCGAGAATCCAGCAATCATGCAGGAAAGGGAAGGCGCACGATCGTGGCTGGGAAGGAGGCACGATCACAGTGGAAGGACTCAGGGTAAACGAAACCCTAGGTAATCTCTATATATAAGAGGTTACCTCCCAGGTACGTCCTCATGCTGAACATTACATTCTTACGCTTCGTTCCACTGTGCACACACATCACCCTCAGGCGAAAGCCAACCCCGTGTAGCACAGTGATCCACCGGTGACCGCTGCTATCTCCCCTATAGGTATCAGCAGACGCCAACTTTGATCCAAGATCAATTATACCTAGCCCCAAAGGCTAGACACTTGTGTTCTACTACCGAACAAATGCATTTGTCTAAAATTTGGCGATTTGGTGTCTCACTTTGTGTTGATGATATTTTCTCCATTGATTCTTAGGGTTTAGGGAACAATTCGGGTGACTACCAGAAGTTGGTTCAGACATTGAATGACAAGTATGGTGTTCCCACGGTGGTGGCTAAGGTATCGAGAATTGATTGGCTAAGGAATGCCGCTGGTTTGGTCGATCCAAATTACTGGCGTGACACTCTTAAACCTAGGCCTGTGCTGGATTGGTAAGGTTAATTTATTTCTTTCTCCTTTCCAATGAGTGTCAGTCTGAGATTTTAGTTTTTAAATGTCATTGCTTCATAAAAATAAAATGCAAGACATTTGCTTAAGATTAGGAATGCCTTTTTGGGTCTTAGTTAATTTCGTGGGTGCGAAACTGTTCTTTCGTCTATGTAGGTATTTGAAGAGGGTTCATGATGCTGTTCAGGAGGCCAAGGAATTTGCAGAAGGTTGATGAACAACCTGACCTTTTGCATTTGACCTTGAATTTTGTTTTCCCATATAGTTCTTTTGTTGAATATATGACGTATAGAATCATAGGCTTGTCAACTTAATTTTTGTGTTGGTTCGGACTGTTTTTTTATTATTGATTAATTTGTTTGGTTTCTCAAAACTCTGCTTGGTGCTTTGATCTGTTACATGGTAAATGTCTTATGCAGCATGTTAAACTGCACTGCTCAAGTGATTGCAAAACATAAAAAAATTATTCATTCTCTTCATCCCCTGCCATTTTTCTTTGACACATAACATTTGAATCCTCATCATGTCTTCTTTTGGCATCATCTATTTAGAAATCCTAATTCCTGAAAATAATCTTGTTTTAGGTACGACTTTATCCTTGATTGGACACTCTGCAGGAGGATGGCTTGCACGTGTCTACATGGAAGAATTTGGGATGTCTCATATTTCCTTGTTATTGACTCTCGGAACACCCCACCTGTAATTTTCTTGCTTATAGTTATTAAATCCTCTAAAATGGTTTAAGTTGGTCAAATGGTTCATGCTTACAACATAGTTATTTTACTGCCTTTACAGAATGCATTACTAGTTTTAATTAAATTGAAGTGATCTCTTAGTTCTAAGCAGCATATAAAATTTTATCATTTTATTCTAGCTTTTGAAGCAAATTTTGCATTCAATAATCAATACTGTTGTCAATTTAAGCCACTAATAGATAATTAACTGACACTGTGATGCAACTTAAGGGGAAGCTGGTGTAATTTTAAGTGCTTACTTGGCATTGAATTACAAAATGCACCGAGCATCATTTCCAATTCCTTGGCTTATGCAGAGTGTCAAGTGAAACTTGATTGCGACATCAACTAGTGATTGTTGGTATGTCAATGTCAGTAGAGAACTACAATTTTAAGATAACATTATTTTGGTCATAGTCATCTTGTGGCATTGGAGAAAGGTTATTCCCAGCTTACAACTCAGATGTTTAGTTGGTCTCTTTGCTGCTGAGAGGAGCTTCTATTTATAGCGCTTCATCTCTGTTTAACTGGTCCTGCAAGTAGTTGTGGGTGATTTGTTGTCGTCAAATGAAAAACGCATCGAGAGAGCAACCACTGAGTCTGCTTGCAATGGTTTTTCTTCTTAAGGTAACTGACTATTGTTTTATGTTGAACTCAACATAATCTGATTTTAATTTTTTATAATGAAATTTGTTGTTCATTAAAGCAATTATGTCTCCTAATTAAGTTCATCGAGGACCGTTGGATTTTTTGTTGTTGTGGACTAAAGGCTTACTCTGTGTGGATGCTATATTCTAATTCATTGTGATAGTTGATGTAAAATGACAGAATAATATACAAATTGGGTTGCGTGTATTTTAGTTCTTTCACTTTATTATTTGCAACTGATATGCCACAATGGTTAAAAATATGATAATTTCTCCTTGAAATCTAGGTAAACCAAGTTGGAACTGTAACTGAGATCGTTGAAGTGGTGAAGCAGTCCAAGGATGCGCATTGGGGAATGGTGGTTTCTCATAGATGTGGGGAAACTGTAGATTCTTTTATGAGATGCGGGCACTTCTCCAGTCTATATTGAAGGACAAGGGTACGGGGTTGCCTCCTGGTGGTGATAACGATACTGGTGATGATGATGACCAGACTGTTGTTGTTTATACGTTTTTTTTAGTTCATTTGGTCGTAACATTATAATTTGTAATATTTTCTTTTTGCTATATAAACTCTTATGATTGTTACAATTTATTTTTATGATATATAAGTCTTTTTATTTTCTAATTTTTAATATTTTTTTATGTAATTATTTTCTTTTTTTGATTTTTTATTAAAAATAAATTGAAATTTTGTGAGGGAAAAGTGTTTCCCTCGCAAAATCCTGGAATTTGCGAGGGAAAAACGTTTCCCTCGCAAAATTCCATCATTTGCGAGGGAAATTTTTTCCCTCGCAAAATCCAACATTTACGACGGAAAAAGACATTTTTCCGTCGCAAAAATGATTTGCGAGGAACTTTTTTGCGACAGACCTTAATCCGCCGTAAATTCTTCCGCCGCAAACCATTTTTGCGACAGAAAATAACTTTTTTGCAACGGAATTTTTCCGCCGCAAAAAACTGTTTCTTTTGTAGTGGGCATGCCTGCTGAAACATGACTGCAATAGAGAAAGGTCTGGCCCCCACTGGAACATGTATTGTTTCCCCCTCTAGGAATTTGTCCTTGGGATAAATTCCCAAGAGCGCATCCTCAAGTCTTGAAGCCAAGACCCTGAGGATAAGGTTGTGCTTCACGATCTTCTTCCGCAAAAAGTAACAAACATTAGATAATTGTAATAGTTTTGTCATTTTTGCTTTATTTTTAAAGTTCATGGGTATTTTTACATCCGAAAAAATTTTAAAAGTATTTTTACACATTGGTATTTATGGATATTTTTATATCATAGCCTATACTTCTCTAGTCCTTAGTGTCAGACCATTTATCTAATTTGAGAGACTAAGTGAGCTATAAACTAATTAATTATTACTTTCGGTCCTAATTATATGAACACTTTTATAATATAATTTGTACTATAAAAGTGTTCCTATAATTAAGACCGGAGGGAGTATAACATATGTGGTATGTCTCTAAAATACTTTTGTGTAATATTAAATGATATATTTATAATTTAAACAAATTAATTTAAGAAAATGTGATAAATATAAAAATTAAAATAGAAAATCTATCTCTTAAATGTATCCTGCTTCGTGCCTTTAAAACTAGAGTTGGGAATCAGGGCCGGCCCATGAAGGGCCAGGGCCTAACAGGGCCGGCCCTCTAGGGCTTGAAGTAAGAAAAACATATGTTTTTAAAAGTCCGACCCGAGAGCACCAGGGCCTGAAAATTACTATTCCAAATTTTAACTATTTTTCCTCTATTTTTTTAAAGAAATATAATTAGTAAATTATAACACGAATTATCCAACAAATAAGCACAGTCACTAATTTATAATCAAAAGCAAACTATGCTCACAAATAACTCATATAAAACATAAGAAGCATAACACTAAGCAACATTAGTACAATGACTATTATTGTCGTCATCTTTATCACTATCATAAATTTCAACGACATTTGATTGTTTTTTACTTTAAGTAGTAGCCTGTGGCTTATGAGTAAGAATATCATGAATTTCTTATCTCACATCATGAACACATCTATAATCTTTATTTACAACAAATAATAAACCAAATCATAAAATTAGAGTATAATTATTATATATTTGTAGTTAAATGGATAAATAACCCTATAAGAAATATATAAATTAATAAATTAAAAAAAGAAAAAAAGAAAAAAGCTACAATGAAAAGGGTCGCAGGGCTAGCCCGAGGCCTTCCAGGGCTGGCTGGTTTAAACCCGAGGCTCTCTAAGGCCAATTTCAAATATCTCGTCCATTTTTTAAGTCTGACACTTGACGGGTCGAGACTTAAACGGGCCAACCTGATTTCCCGACTCTATTTAAAACATGAGGAGTAGCATTACTTAGATTTAATTTTCCATCTTTCTTATAGTCCTTTCTATCGTACAATATCCAGCTCATCAATGTAAAATCTAACAGTGAATCTTGTAAGGATGTCTCGAGCAAAAGAAAATCTTGTAAGGATGTTGAACTCTCGCTTTCACAGCTCATCAATGTAAAATTTAACAGTGAATCTTGTAAGGATGTTCAACTCTCGCTTTCACAGCCCATCAATGCCAAATATGGCAGGGAATCTTGTAAGTACTTTTGAAAATGACTTTTGAATTTTTAAGCATGTGCAGCACGAGGGTAATGGAGGAAAGGGGAAAAAATTTCAGAGTCCAATTTTTTAAAGTACAGAATATATAAAATTACAAAAGTAAGAAAATTAATTCAAAGTTTTTAGGGAAAATTCATACAGGGGCCCAATTAATGCCCAAAATTTTAAAAAATTCCCCAACAACTTTCACATACCAAAAAGGGCCCTAGGGCCTTTTCTGGTATAAACGTTAACAACTAAAACAATCACATTAACAATAAAATCAATACCCGTTAACAACTAAATCAGTCGCATTAACAACAATATTTTAACAACTAAATCACCACTTTAACAACAATATCACCTGCTAACAACTAAATCAGTCAGATTAACAACTAACGTTTTAATGAAAAATCCCAGAAAAGGCCCTAGGGCCCTTTTTGGTATGTGAAAGTTGTTGGGGCATCTTTTGAAATTTTGGTCCTTAATTGGGCCCCTATATGGATTTTCCCAAGTTTTTATATGTACTTCTCAAAAAATTTTAAATTTTATTTACTAAATTTTTCCTTTCCCCTTTTCTCCATTTACAAAATACTGTCTGATTTTTAATATAAGACATATTTACTTAATTTGATTAGATTAAAAAAGTTAGCCAAGTTAATTTATATGACATGTATTTTCTATAACACTCTAGTTATAATCCTTAATTCTCTCATTCCCTATCCATATTGATTATTATTGAAGGATCATGGATAGAGATAAAATAGGAAAATATTAACAAATATAAAAACTATATTTTCTATTTAAGATTAAGGTAAATTTCTTATATATATATATATATATATATATCTTATATTAAGAACATAATGAGTATCAAAGAGAACAATTAAAATCTCAAGGCATACTCTTTTGACATATAAATAAGTGTGTGTGTATATATATATATATTTGTTTGCTCAGAATAAATAAGTAATAAATTCTCAAATATGTCTTATAAATAATTGTGTTTGACTTATAAAGTAATGTCACAAATGTCTTTTCACCTATAATTTTTGTTTTCAGTTTAGTATTATGGGATATGCGAAATTTCAAAACGTTTAGCAACTATTTTATATTAAATGGTTAAAAATGGTTGGACCGAAAAAAATTACAAAGGGGTGCAGCGAAACTTTCCATTTTAAATTTGTACCAAGCTCAAAGATTAATTATGCTAGATCACTTTTAGATGCCTCGAGTCTGAAAGTATTTATTTATATAAATTAAGATAAAATTCATTTTATATATTTATATTATATCCTATTGAAAATTTATTTTTAAAGATTTAAATCACTATTTCAAAGAAGGGTTAAGGTGCAATTTTACACATGAAGTTTACTCTCAGGAGCGCCCAGCACCACGAAGTTTTTTCAGAAGCAAATGTACACACGACGTTACGTTTTGGGAGTAAAAATACCACGGACCGTTAGTTGACCTTGAGTTGACCGTTAGTTTTTTAACGGCCCGTGGTATTTTTGCTCCCAAAACGTAACATCCTGTGTACTTTTGCACCTAAAAAAACTTCGTGGTGCTGAGCGCTCCCGGGGGTAAACTTCATGTGTAAAATTGCACCTTAACCCTTTCAAAGAATCATAATTATTGACTGAGCTGTGATTTGCTCTTTCATTTCCTTCACACTTCATCATCTATCACATTAACCATGGCAGCAGACAAGTCTCCATTCTCTGATCATCCTGTTCATCCCAAGTACCTCCATGAAGATGAAGAGCTATCCCAACAATGCAAAGACCACATTGCTACCTTACCCACTGAATCAGGTTGGATCAATGTCCAACTCCATCAATATAACTGTTTTTGGTTTGCCAAGAGGCACTTACAAGGAATCCTCAGCTGTCAAAACCATTTCCATGCTCAAGATTCCGACATCCTCCTTGTTGTCACTACACCGAAATCGGGCACCACATGGCTCAAAGCCCTTGCTTTCGCCAGGCTCTTTGCAACTCATCTCCCTTATCTCTTATTGCCGGAGCCTGTGTGAACCAGTCGGGGTGTAAGATTGTGTACTTGTTTGTTTCAATGTGGCACTTTGCAAACAAGATAAGATCAGAAACTCGAGGGTCAATTTCATTTGAGGATTCATTCGATAAGTTTTGTCGAGGAGTCATTGGTTTTGGTCCGTTCTGGGAACATATGTTGGGGGTATTACAAGGAGAGTTTGGAGAGACCAGATAAGATAATGTTTTTGAGGTTCGAGGAGCTGAAGGATGAGCCAGTCAAGATTTTGAAGAGGCTTGCTAAGTTTATCGGGTCAGGTTTTTCTCAGGATGAAGAGAATGGTAAAGTTGTGGAAAATATGTTGAAGCTATGTGAAGGTGGAATATCACCTAAGGGGTGAATTGGTGATTATAAAATTCTTTCGCTAATTATTCAAGAACACTTAAACAGAGAAAGAGAGAAGAATAATGAACACAAGCGAATTATACTGGTTTGGTCCAACTCTTAACCTACATCCAGTCCCCAGAAACTCTTCGGGATTTCACTATCTCAAAACTTGACTAGACACTCTGTAACTCTCGAGTAATCCTCTCACTAGGACTTACTCCTCTTTACAAGTTGTAATCAAAGACACAGGCACAATTACACACTCTGTACTCGAGATGATCCTTTCACTAGGACTCACTCCCCCTTACAAGTTGTAATTATACACCCACTTAAGGTTCCACAACCTTAAAATTTTACAACACAATAATAAAATAAGTGTTTTGTGTAATACCCGGATATTTATCTGGAATATTATAAATAAAAGTTAGATATTTCTGATAAGTGAAATTTCAATCTCCAGTCTTGTATAATTATAGCACATTTTCTAAGAAGAATTTCTACAAGAAATTAGGGAATTTTAGGGCCGAAGTGCCAAAATGACCAAAATGCCCTGAAAGGGTAATTAACTAAGGAAATTATGGAAAAATACCCTTGTAATTATGGAATGATGTTAGAGGTATGAAAATACTAATGTTAATACAAGAGTATGAAGATAATGAGACATTGTAATTAAGAAAATCATCAAGTTATGATAATTTAGTAATTAAGTAATATTGGGCTAATTACTTAAGCATAAGTGAAGGAAATTCACAAGTAATTATATGAAACCCTAAAATTGGTGGTTTTTGTTTTAAAATTAGTAAAAACATGTTTACTAATTAGATGAAAATTTTGGAGAAAAATAGTTGAGTTTAGGTATTTTTAGGCCTAAATACAAGAATGGATCAATTAGGTAATTTTTGTGAAATTATTGGAAAAAGTAAATAAATAAATCATTAAATAATTAATTAAAAAAATAATAATAATTTATTAAAATAATTAAAGGGCCAGCCAATTTTCCAAGGGAAAAGAAAAATAAAAAGAATAAAATGGAAATAGAAACAAGTTGTGCAACTTGCACATTAAAATAATATTAAAATTAATTAAAGCAATATTGGTGAATAGTAATATTAAAATTAGGAAACGGATCCTATCTAGAGATCTAGGAATAGGAATCCCAAGGTCAAGGTAAAATATTGACCAGTGAGTTTTTACCTTTAAGTGACCTCTTCCGGAAGTTAATTCCGAGGCCGTTTGTGCATTTTCCTAATAAAACAAAATAGGGATAATGCATATAGGCATATTTTTGGAAATAAGGAAAATAAATTCTAACTCAACATTTAGGAATGGGTTTGAATTTATTTTGACATATTTGGAGTCAAGTGAATTATTTCCAAGAGATTGGTAGTCCCGAAACGAATTCCGACACCGACACGATCGGACACGTTTTCGAGAAAACTTCAACTCGGACTGTTGGAGCCCCGTATGGGATCAAAATTTAGGTTAATTTGGACATTTCTAATAAGTGAGGAAATGCTTTCAAAGTTGTAAATCCAGAATTTTGAGATTTCTCCGAAATCACGCGAATCGGGGAATTAATGGGTTATTACAACTTTGATTTTCCAAACAAAGCCTTAAATTTGCCAAACAAGGCCCTTGTTTTTGCCTATAAATAGATGCCTTCCTTGAGAAATTTCACACCTTTTCTTCCTTCTCGGCCGAAATTTTGGTTGAGAAAGAAGAGAAAGGAGCCTGGGGAATGTGCAAATGCCTCTGTAGAATTGTCCTAAAGTCTTCAACGGTAAGTCTTTTAGTCTTTAGTTTTTAGTTTAGTAGTTAGTAGAATTGTTAGTTAGATTTAGGAAGTAGGTGACAAGATTCCTACAAATGTTTTAGAGCCTTGTTTGCGTTGAAAAATATGCAGAGGTGTAAACATAGTAGGGATCGAGTCGCCGAAAAGTTGAAGCTGCAGCTTCTTTTAAAAGTAAGGGTAGAATTTGTTAGAATAGCCTTTAAATTTCAAGTATGATTGGGTATCATATGGGAGGGCTATTTTAGTCATTATTTTCGAAAATCATAGTTGGTCGAAGTTCGGAAAAATTTCAGGGAAGAAAATTTGTCGAGTAACGAAGCGCCGCGAAATTCCGCCGATTAGGGTAAAGGGCAAAATGGTAATTTTTACCTAAAATGTCATTATAGTGCCAAATCACTAATGAAAGTGATATTACTCTTATAGGACGTCGAAATCCTAATTTGTTGCCGTTACGCCGTCCAACGTGCCGCCGTCTGACAAACCGTTTTCCGTCGAAAGCACAGCTTCCGCCGTAAACAACTACGTACATCAAACGAAGGTACGGACGCGCATCGTAACACTATTAGGGTCGTCGTTATACATACAGCCTTGTACGGGTTATAAGACATGATAATACCGCTTTGAGTTTTCCTAGCGCTGAGGACACGTGTTCGTGGCACAGGGTAATGTGCAGGCTATATTTGTGTAGGACTTTACGTACCGCTTTATGCTTATGTCCCGTCCGTGTCACAATGTTGTTGTGTAGACCTTACATAATTGCTTCATGCTTATGTTCTCGTCTCGTGTCACACTTCGATGAGATGTTGCCGTTATGTCATGAATATCTATTGTCTATATACTGTTTTATTTGAGCGTAAGGTTAATCAGTTACCCGAGATTCAATGCGGTGAATTGAATCTCACCCGTAGCTTCGTGGATCCGAGGACCACGGACGGTGATAGGGAAAGCAAGGAGTAGGCTTCCACGGATTTATCTTATCGCTTCGTACTTACCTTTGAACAAGTAGGATCACCGTAATGTCAGTACTATATCACACTATGGTTCATATTTTGTTATGATCGCTACTCTTTCGCTCCCATACTCTACTCGATTGAAAAAAAAATCCGCTTTTAAAATTGGGATGTTACACTTTATGGTATCGTGAGCAAAACTTTCGGCAAGTATTTAACTATGTTACCACGAACGGTTTGGTGCCGAAGGCAAGGCTAGTCTACGTGGGTGCGCCAATCGCCGCCGTATAAGCTCGGTGAGGCCCCCATGGTAGACACTTACCTGGCCATTCTGTTCGGATAACGGAGTTAGGTTCTTAAGCCTTTTAACTTTGAGCACATTTTGAAAATGAGTACTGATATGACCCTGGTGTAATATGTAGTGATGTACAGAAACGAAAATTCATATACCTTCTATCCCGTAAGAATGAGGCGTAACACTCGTAGATCCGTAGTTCCGCAGACGGCGGGACGAAGACGAAAACCCTGATATTTCTGATGACCCCTAACCGAAATATGATTTTGACCCAGTATACTACCCTGAGTCAATGGCTAGAATACCATTAGAGCCGGGGAAACCGGATGGCTCAGATCATTCATCTGATGACAACAGCGTGGGACATACGATATAACCACCGGTCATAAACCAGCTGGATGATGTAATATACGTTAGCATGTACATTACATCTAATGTGAAAATATATATGTCTTGATGCCATGTGTTGTGTTATTTTTCTGACACTTAGCCGTTATTTGATATAAAGGAAAAGTTAAAACATGGCCATCATAAGAGGTGCCTGCACCGAGAGGTAGGGCCGAGGCAGAGGCCGAGGTCGAGGCGACGAGGAGGCAGCAGCCTCAAATGGACGCAATACCCGAACGAAATATTATACCCAACCAACCGAAATGTAACGAAGTACAAGAACTAAGGAGAACTCTCCTAGAGCAGAGGGCTCTCATTGATGCTCGTTAGCAAGACAACATCAACAGGATGAAGAAGCCCAAAGACAATTGGACGCACGTCAACACGAGGAGGAAGAGCGCAACAATGAAGAAAACGAGGAGAATGACGAAGAAGAAGAAGAAGAGGAGGAGGACAATGACAATCAAAGTGAGGAAAACGCTGAGGAATCCGATAGATCACAATCACCTCCACGACGAGGAAGAAGGGAAAAGAATACCCAGATTGGGTTAATCGCCCAGAGCCGAAGCCGCCAACTTTTCGAGGAAAGCCGGACTTGGCTGAGGATTGGCCAAGAGACTAGAGAAGGTATTCGTGGTGATTGACTCGCCCGAGAATCGCAAAGCCCAACCGGCGATTTACCAACTTGAAGGAGATGCCGACCGTTGGTGGGAAGTCACGCGTAAACCCTACAGCACCGACATCGTCCCGTGACATGGGAGAAATTTCTCGGAGAAATTTCATGAGCAATATTTCCTCCTTCAAAGAAAATGAACAAGGAGTCGGAATTTCTCCATATCCGACAAGGACAGGAGGAATCTTTCGACGATTACTACGCCCTGCTCACCAACTCCGTCCCGATACTCAAGACATCTTCGAAGGGGCAACGATGAAAGCAAGATGGTGAATATACTAATTCATGGGCTTAAATATGAAATTGGTGAAAGGCTCATGTCCCAAATGATTCCAAAATTTGACGAACGCAAAGGGAAACTTGTCGGATGACCGAGCGCAACCTCGCAGGATTTCGTAGATCAAGGAACTTCAACAACAATAATGCCGGTCGAGGTGGATTCAACCGCGAGAACTCTTCACTAAAGAGGAAGGCACCCCGGAGTAACCCCCGTGGTGGAAATAAAAGGCCATACCAAGCTGGGCAACAGTAACTATCCCAGCAAAATGATCACAAACATGCCCCAAATGCAAGAAGCATCACCCAGCGTGAACCGTGAAGGGAAGCGATATGCTTCGATGTCATAAGCCCGACACTATAGCAGAGTGTACCGAGAAGGCTGCAGAGGCGAGACCTCAGAGCACTGGCCGAATCTTTGCACTAACGAACACAGAGGCCAGACAGTCCCCGGAGATGGTCCAAGGTACTATTTACCTTAACGGAAATCTACTTGAGGCATTGTATGATTCGGGAGCCACCATTCTTTCATTTCTTATGATTGTGCAAGTCGCCTAGGAATGCATGCCCGTAGTTTACCTTTGACCTTGTAGTATCTACACCGCTTGGTGTAAAATCCTTAGCTTCGATGCATGTATGAATTGTACCGCTAACGTGGATGGACGAGTTTCTAAAGTGGACCTTATCCGTCTACCTCTTCACGCATCGACGTCATACTCTGGCCTAAATTGGTCGACGGCCAACGGTGCGATGATCGATCGTGGCAAGAAGAAGATATCATTTCCCGAGAAAAGTTGAAGTGAGCTCGAACTTTCTCTCCGCTACGTAAGCCGATCGGCGTGAAGCAAGGATGCCATGCCTACATGGTATTCTTTTCACCAAAGCGTAGCCGATCTTTCACTCCGTGATATCCCCGTGGTGAATGATTTTCCCGATGTATTCCTGAGGATCTCACGAGTTACCTCCTATCCGAGAAGTGGAGTTCAATATTGATTTGATGCCCGGTACAGGTCAATATCAAAGGCGCCGTATCGTATGGCTCCTAACGAGATGCAGAGTTGAAGAAGCAACTAGAAGAGCTTTTGAAGAAAGGGTTCATTCGACCCAACAGTATCACCGTGGGAGCCCCGGTGTTTTTGTAAAGAAGAAAGATGGAAGCTTCCGACTCGCATTGACTACCGTGAATTGAACAAAGTAACGGTAAAAACAAGTACCCACTTCCCGGATTGATGATCTTTGGATCGCTTATCCGGTTCCACTGTCTTCTCCAAAATTGATCTCGCGTCGGGATATCATCACTGCGAGTTAAAGATGGTGATATTTCCAAGACAGCTTTCAGACTGTGTACGGCATTATGAATTTCTTGTGATGCCCTTCGGATTAACAAATGCACTGCGCGTATTCATGGATTACATGAACCGTATCTTCCGACAACACCTAGACCAGCTTTGTGGTGGTGTTTATTGATGACATTCTCATCTATTCCAAGAGCAAAGAAGAGCACGAAGAACATCTCGCGAAAGGTGTTGAGCATACTCGTGGAGAAGCAACTCTATGCTAAACCGAGCAAATGCGAATTTTGGCCGCCTAAGTGAAATTTCTGGGCCATGTTATATCTAGCGACGGAGTTGCAGCTTGATCCAAGCAAGGTAGATGCAGCTCTGACTCGGAAACGGCCGAGACCGTGACGGAGATCCGTAGTTTTCTTGGTCTCGCGGATACTACCGCAGATTCATACGGATTTCTCGCCTAGCCCTTCCATTGACAAAGCTTACGAGGAAGAATCAACCCTTTGTATGGGAGATGACTGTGAGGAGAGCTTTAAACCGAGAGAGAGATTGACTACAAGCACCAGTGTTAATCATCCTGCATCCGATGAAAAGTATGTTGTTTACAAAGTGATGCCAGTGGGCAAGGGTTGGGATGTGGGAGTATGATCTGAGAGATGAAGTTGAGAAAGCTCAAAAGCAAGATGATTGGGCAAAAGAGATACGTGAGAAAATCTCTCGAGGTGAGACCCAAGACCATGACCTATCACTTAGTGGTTTGGTCAGGTACAAGAAGCGAATCTATGTACCGCCGCTGATGAATTAAGGCGAAGATAATGGATGAGGCTCACAAGAGTAAATACACTCGCATCCGTGCATGGTCAAGATGTACTGTAGTATGAAGTCCGAACTTTGGTGGCCCGGAATGAAGAAAGACGTTACAGAGTACGTGGCCAAGTGCTTGACCCGTCGAAAGTGAAGATTGAACACCGTCGACCCCCGGTCTTCTTCAAGGACTAGAGTCGCCGAATGGAAATGGGAGAACATAACCATGGATTTTGTGGTAGGTCTGCCCAAAATCAGAATCATGATACAATTTGGGTAGTTGTTGACAGATTAACCAAGTCAAGACACTTCATTCCCATCGCATCCACTATTCTCCTGAACGATTGGCGGGGATTTATATCAAAGAGATAGTGAGATTACACGGTGTCCCTAAGAGCATTGTCTCTGATCGGGATACGCGTTTCAAATCCCGTTTCTGGCAAGCGTTACACGAAGGTATGGGGACTAAGCTGAGGTTCGCCCGCTTATCACCCTCAAACCGACTGGTCAACTGAAAGGACGATTCGCACGCCGGAGGATATGCCGCGAGCATGTGCCCTTGATTTCAAAGGAAGTTGGGATCAACATCTTTCGCTAGCCGAGTTTGCATATAACAACAGCTTATCATGCTAGTATACAAATGGCCCCGTTCGAGGCATTGTATGGGCGGAAGTGTCAATCACCATTATGCCGGATGATTCATCTGAAAAGCAATTACTTGGGCCGGATATGCTTGAACAAACCTCCGAGCAGATCGCATTGATCAAGAAGAGACTCCTAGCCGCACATAGTAGAGAAGAGCTATGCGGACAAAAGGAGGAGACCCTTGACGTTCTATGTCGGCGACCATGTATTCCTAAAGTTATCTCCAGTAACTGGTGTCGGCAGAACGCTTAAGAGGAAGAAACTGAGTCCACGGTATGTGGGACCCTTTGAAATATTGGCTAAGCGCGGAGAAGTAGCTTATCGATAGCTTTACCCCGAACCCGAGTAATCTCCACGACGTTTCTGGAAGGGTTTAACACCCGAAGAGGCAACATGGGAAACTGAGAGTGACATGAAGGAGAAGTACCCAGAGTTCATGGCCCGAAGTTTAGTTAGTATAGATTAAATTTCGAGGGCGAAATTTTGTGTAAGGGGGGAGAAATGTAATACCCGGATATTTATCTGGAATATTATAAATAAAAGTTAGATATTTCTGATAAGTGAAATTTCAATCTCCAGTCTTGTATAATTATAGCATATTTTCTAAGAAGAATTTCTACAAGAAATTAGGGAATTTTAGGGCCAAAGTGCCAAAATGACCAAAATGCCCCTGGAAAGGGTAATTAACTTAGGAAATTATGGAAAAATACCCTTGTAATTATGGAATGATGTTAGAGGTATGAAAATACTAATGTTAATACAAGAGTATGAAGATAATGAGACATTGTAATTAAGAAAATCATCAAGTTATGATAATTTAGTAATTAAGTAATATTGGGCTAATTACTTAAGCATAAGTGAAGGAAATTCACAAGTAATTATATGAAACCCTAAAATTGGTGGTTTTTGTTTTAAAATTAGTAAAAACATGTTTACTAATTAGATGAAAATTTTGGAGAAAAATAGTTGAGTTTAGGTATTTTTAGGCCTAAATACAAGAATGGACCAATTAGGTAATTTTTGTGAAATTATTGGAAAAAGTAAATAAATAAATCATTAAATAATTAATTAAAAAAAAAATAATAATTTATTAAAATAATTAAAGGGCCAGCCGATTTTCCAAGGGAAAAGAAAAATAAAAAGAATAAAATGGAAATAGAAACAAGTTGTGCAACTTGCACATTAAAATAATATTAAAATTAATTAAAGCAATATTGGTGAATAGTAATATTAAAATTAGGAAACGGATCCTATCTAGAGATCTAGGAATAGGAATCCCAAGGTCAAGGTAAAATATTGATCAGTGAGTTTTTACCTTTAAGTGACCTCTTCCGGAAGTTAATTCCGAGGCCGTTTGTGCATTTTCCTAATAAAACAAAATAGGGATAATGCATATAGGCATATTTTTGGAAATAAGGAAAATAAATTCTAACTCAACATTTAGGAATGGGTTTGAATTTATTTTGACATATTTGGAGTCAGTGAATTATTTCCAAGAGATTGGTAGTCCCAAAACGAATTCCGACACCGACACGATCGGACACGTTTTCGAGAAAACTTCAACTGGACTGTTGGAGCCCTGTATGGGATCAAAATTTAGGTTAATTTGGAAATTTCTAATAAGTGAGGAAATGCTTTCAAAGTTGTAAATCCAGAATTTTGAGATTTCTCCGAAATCACGCGAATCGGGTACCGATCGGGGAAAATGGTTGAACAAGTTGCAATTAATGGGTTATTACAACTTTGATTTTCCAAACAAAGCCTTAAATTTGCCAAACAAGGCCCTTGTTTTTGCCTATAAATAGATGCCTTCCTTGAGAAATTTCACACCTTTTCTTCCTTCTCTTGGCCGAAATTTTTGGTTGAGAAAGAAGAGAAAGGAGCCTGGGGAATTGTGCAAATAAGCCCCGTAGAATTGTCCTAAAGTCTTCAACTGTAAGTCTTTTAGTCTTTAGTTTTTAGTTTAGTAGTTAGTAGAATTGTTAGTTAGATTTAGGAAGTAGGTGACAAGATTCCTACAAATGTTTTAGAGCCTTGTTTGCGTTGAAAAATATGCAGAGGTGTAAACATAGTAGGGATCGAGTCGCCGAAAAGTTGAAGCTTTCAGCTTCTTTTAAAAGTAAGGGTAGAATTTGTTAGAATAGCCTTTAAATTTCAAGTATGATTGGGTATCATATGGGAGGGCTATTTTAGTCATTATTTTCGAAAATCATAGTTGCGTCGAAGTTCTGGAAAAATTTCAGGAAGAAAATTTGTCAGAGTAACGAAGTGCTGGCGAAATTCCGCCGATTAGGGGTAGAAGGGCAAAATGGTAATTTTTACCTAAAATGTCAGTTATAGTGCCAAATCACTAATGAAAGTGATATTACTCTTATAGGACGTCAGAAATCCTAATTTGTTGCCGTTACGTTGTCCAACGTGCCGTCTGACAAACCGCCGTTTTCCGTCGAAAGTACAGCTTCGCGGTAAACAACTACGTACATCAAACGAAGGTACGGACGCGCATCGTAACACTAATCCTATAGCTCTCATATACATATATGTCATAGATACGTTCATATACCGGCTCGCTTAGGGTCGTCGTTATACATACAAACCTTGTACGGGTTATAAGACATGATAATACCGCTTTGAGTTTTCCTAGCGCCGAGGACACGTGTTCGTGGCACAGGTAATGTGCAGCTATATTTGTGTAGGACTTTACATACCGCTTTATGCTTATGTCCCGTCTCGTGTCACAATGTTGTTGTGTAGGACCTTACATATTGCTTCATGCTTATGTTCCGTCTCGTGTCACACTTCGATGAGATGTTGCCGTTATGTCATGAATATCTATTGTCTATATACTGTTTTATTTGAGCGTAAGGTTAATCTGCTACCCGAGATTCAATGCGGTGAATTGAATCTCACTGTAGCTTCGTGATCCGGAGGACCACGGATCGGTGATAGGGGAAAGCAAGCAGGAGTAGGCTTCCTACGGATTTATCTTATCGCTCGTACTTACCTTTTGAACAAGAAGGATCGCTGTAATGTCAGTACTATATCACACTATGGTTCATATTTTGTTATGATCAGTTACTCTTTCGCTCCCATACTCTACTCTGATTGAAAAAAAAAAAATCCGCTTTTAAAATTGGGAGGTTACATTTTGAAACTCCTCACAAGTAGATAAAGATAAACATTGAGGTACAAGATATCCGAAGATATCAATGGAATAGATACAACAGTAGAATACAATAAGAATTGAATGCACAACGTTTTTCCGGTGGTTGTGGTGAATTCAACACTTCAGGTATATATAGTTGATCTCATGACCGTTGAGAAGTTTGAAGAAATATCTCTTTAAAATGACCATTAGAGATAAAGCAGAAGGGCCGGAATTATCGCCGTCATTATTCATGTGATTGTGATTATGACCGTAGAGACCCAGCAAAGGAAATGAAATATTCTTGCCCAGACCGTTGTAGATGTATGTCTGTTGGTTGAGTTTCTCAAATAGGTAATTAAGTTTAATAAATGCCGGATTGCTTTAGTTAACATCCTGTGTTGATCTTCATTCTAATCATCTGTAACTCATTAATAAATTGATTAAATGCAATTAAAGATAGTAATGAGTAATGATTTGAAGAAACAAAATCATAATCAGTTGATTTTGATTTTCCGGAGATGGTGATTTGTTAATTAAAAGGATATGAAGTAATGAAATAACAGTCAAGAAGTTTGGATTTACGAAGATGGTGATTTTGACAAACAATGAATTTTAACTTTCAGTTAAAGAGTTGATACCTTGAGGTAGTGACTCGAGGCAAGAAAAGAAATGACTGGAGGCAATTTCATTCTTCACAGGTCAAAAACGCAAGTAGAAGAAAGGGTTAAGGAGCGATTTTACCAATAAACAATTGGGCCAGGAGCACCCAACACAATAAACTCTTGATTGGACCTTAAATGCAAACCAACTTTTTAAAATGTTAAATCAGCACAATCATGTTAGGGTTCCGTCTGGGTCCGTCTGGGTGCTATTCACAAAAACGTTAAATCACTTTTCTATTTTAACAAAAAAAAAAATCACTTTTCTATTCCCCTCTCATTCATGCTTCCTTTCTCTCGATCTGTCTTCTTCAACCTCTCTCCCTCTTCACTTTCGTCGTCTTCTTCCTTTTCTTCAACGATCCTCCTACCTCTTCATCTTCTCTCCTCGATCTGTCTTGAGTCTGCGGCTCTGATGAAAACGTGACGGCCGAACAACGGTGGATCACCGGTGAAGCTCGATCTGCTCCGGTGGATCCTCTTTCCTCTGGTTTTGGTCCATTCGTGCGGGTGAAGGGCAGATTTGGTAAGATCGACTTCTCTACCTGGGACACACGCCCTGCCAAGAAGCTTCACTATTCAGACTTGGCCTGGCTTCTCTTCGGCATTTGCGCCTGTCTCGCACCACCTATTTGGCTTGAAAAGAACCCCGAAGCTCCGGCCTCCGATGAAAAAATTGACGGTGGTGAATTGGAGGACGTCAGCCGCGACAAAGTAGGTAGATGAAGTCTCTTTCGATTACAGAGTCACAAGTTCCTTACACTTCACTTTCCTTTTCTTCTTCCAAACTTCAAATATTTTTATCTCGATGTGTTTATGTGTGTGGATAAACACTTCTTGGCAATGATTTTTGTGCTATTAGAGATTAATAATGCTGCTTGTATACCAGTAACCACCATCTTCGAAAACCCAAATCGAAGGTTACCTGTCTCCAGTTGCTCCATGGTCAATGTTGGCTGCAATCTCTGTTAATTTCCATTTATGAGATTTTATAGCATATTTTGTATACCAGTAACCACCATCTTTGAAAACCCAAATCGAAGGTTGCCTGTTTCCAGCTGCTCCATGGTCAATGTTGGCTGCAATTTTCACCCTCAGGGTACTAACAGACGTTGGCTGTTTTTTAACGTTTTTGTGCTAATTTCAACTTTTGAAAAGTTTGTTGGTATTTAAGGTCCAGTTAAAAGTTGTTTGTGCTAGGCGCTCCTGGGGTAATAGTTTGTTGGCCATTTCGCTCCTTAACCCTAGAAGAAAATCACAACTTGACTTGAGTTACTCACTTGATATGCAAGAGTCAATGACTTTCTCTTCGAAATACACAAGTTGAAAACTTTAACTTGAAGTTAGATATTAATTTGAGAGGCATTAACTTGATGAGAAAAAGTCAAGAACAATCCATTTCAAAATACTCAGTTTTAATTTTCAACTTGAAGTTAGAAAGTCATTAACTTGATATGCAAAAGTTAGAAGCAATTATTTTCGAAAGAGAATAGACATGTTTGATCCTTGACTTGAAGTTAGAAAGTTATTCCCTTGATATTCAAGAGTTAACTTGATACTCAAGAGTAAAAAACGACATGTTTGAAAGAAATAGGAAAGTCGAACTCTCTTTAACTCGAGGTATTAAGTGAGTTGCCTCGAGTCAATGACTTGAGGCACTAACTTGATACTCAAGAGTAAAAAACAACGTCTTTGAAAAAGTTACTTGATACTCAAGAGTCAAATATCACGTCTTTGAAAATTTGCAAGTTAACTTGAGGCATCAACTTGATACTCAAGAGTCAAAACCGATGTCTTTGAAGAAATCCAAGTTGAACTCTTAACTTGATGCATTGCCTTGAGTCAATAAGTATTTGCTTTGAGTCAATGACTTGAGGCATTAACTTGAAACTCAAGAGTCAAAAACTATGAGTTCAAAACTTATTTACAAGTATGTCATTAGATTATATTCATTTCGAAACATATGTCTGGAATAGGAATGACTTGAGGCATCAACTTGAAACTCAAGAGTCAAAAACTATGGGTTCAAAACTTAATTACAAGTATGCCATTAGATGATAATTATTTTTAAACATATTCTGGATTGAACAAAAATGACTCTAGGCAAAACTAAATGACTTGAGGCAAACTGAAAACTTCAAATCTTATTGAAAGATAAGGATTAAATACATTATAATTGTTATCATTAAAACATCAAAAACATGAGAACTAACACTATGTAGTTTTGAGAGTTTAAGTAATTTGGAAGTGAATAGGAGCGGAAAAACCCAATTTGGGGTAGTGAATAGTACTTTCTTTAGAAACGGAGAAGTTGGAGATTGGAAGAATTATCTCACATTAGACATGATCAAACGTGTTGATGATATTGCTCAAGAGAAACTTGGAAAATATGGTTTGAAGTTTTAAATCCGTATCAGTTCATTGGAATCTCTTGTCCACGGAAAGAAGCGAGGTTCAGGTAAAAATTATGTTTTTAAAAGTATGGGTAAAGATAATTATTTTTCATATGAAGATATCTTTTTCGTTTTCTCTCGTTGTACTACAAGCTTTGTCTCGTATTGTGATTTGTGAGGTTCATGAAGGTTGTGAGCATGTTCTTGTGAAGCTTTTCTTCATTTGTAAGCGTTTTTTTATATATTGGCAAACCTATCAAATCGTATAATAAAGTGATGAGTAAAATTTGAACAAATAACTTTGTAAAGGTCAACCCAGAATAACTAATCCTTTCCTTCAACATACACCCATTTCAAGACCTGTGGAAGGGCCTAAAAATGCCTGGCTACAAAAAATCTGTAGTATGATAGTGTAACCTATAATTAATTAGGAATGATTTTCTAAACATTTAATACAAAAGAAATCATTTAAAACTAGAGAATCTTTGGTGATATAGCGATAAATTAATACTTCCACTACACCAGACTCTACACACAGAGAAAACTCATACAATCATGCATATAACATATTTCCAAGCAAAAACACAATGTCTCATTCTCAAGGCATTCTAAAGGTAAGAAAATAACAATGAACTAGGTGGTTCAATTCAATGATTAAAAAACAACAAAATTGAGTTTCAAATGGTTGAAACAAGATAAAATCCATATGGTAGGCATTTTTTCCCACTCCAAGTAATAATGAAATCAATGCCTTTATGATTTTTGTTCATCTACTATCCCTTCTATTTTCTACAAATTCCACTTGCCATGATGCACTATATTAGCTACTTTCCAATCTTCTTTATCCTCTGGAATATTTGCAAGATTTACCAGCATCTTCATCAATCGATCAGTCCTTCCACAACCTAACTATTAGTTCTATAATTGGTTTTGATGATAACGGATAATTGTAAACAGAGATGAAGTTTGTCTTTGTAAGTTGAAAAACTTACTGTCAAAGGCAAACTCGAGTTTCACTTTGGAAACTCGAGTTTTGACCTGACAGAGAAAAGCTCTAGTTTTTGCAATAAAAGGCAAACTCGAGTTAACAAATGAAAACTCGAGTTTTGATCATACAAAGAGCTTCTGAGTTTTTTCCACAGACAAAGCAAACTCGAGTTAAAATTAACAAAATCGAGTTTTGACAAGACAGAGAGCTATCAACCTTTTTGAAGTTAGCAAAACTCCAGTTTACTTTTAGAAACTTGAGTTTTGGCTGCACAGAGAGTTCTCTAAGTTTCCACACTTTGTTGGAAACTTGAGTTTACTTTGGAAACTCGAGTTTTCATCTTACAGAGAACATTGCTCGAATTTGATCTTGTGAAAACCTTATTCCTTAATTTAACAAAGTCTTTCCAAGTTTGCTCATAAATGAGGAAACTCGAGTTTACATTTGGAAACTTGAGTTTCGGCCTTACAGAGAAGTTTCCATAGTTTTCAAAGAATGAGAAAACTCGAGTTAGATTATGGAAACTCGAGTTTTAGTCAGGCAGAAAGCTCTGCTAATTTTGAACGTTTGAAAAATCCAGTTTTGAAATGGAAACTCCAGTTTTGAGCTTTTGGACTGAAACATGATTTCTCATCAAAAGTCCAAAACTCGAGTTAGTCACTTAATGACTCGAGTTTTGCACTGTTCACAAAACTTGTCCAAATGCCAAATCGCGATATTCTCCTCTGTAATGAGAAAACTCGAGTTAAGATTTTGAAACTCGAGTTTAGGCCTTTTACTGAAACATGAAAACTCGAGTTTGGAAGAACTAACTCGAGTTTGCATCGCTGAATTCAAATTTCAGATTACACGAATTTGTGAAATCTTTATGTTTGATCCTGATACTTCATATCATCACTCATTATTATTCCTAACTATGTTTAATCAGTTTGTTAGTGAGTTTCAGATGGTTTAAACAGGATTAAATGGAGAATTAGCAAAAAGCAAAAAGTAAAAGTCGAACATTAAATGCAAAGTGCAAAAACTTGCATGCTTCGGACAATCATTCTCCACACGTTTTGAATGCTCTTCCAACGGATTAATTGTCAGGAAGTCAACCCTGAACCTCTGCAAAGCTGGATAACCAAAGAGTAGAGAGAGAAGTAGACCAAAACCTTCACTAATCATCCTCCAATGTTGGCAACGGTCACATTAGGATTTATAACGGTCATTTAATGATCTCTAGCTATAAATAGAGAGGCATTCAATTTCTCTCAACAACCAATCTGTGAGAAAATGAAAATCATTAAAGTTTCAACTACTCTTTGAGTTTTATTGTGTAAAGTATCTGTTGATACATTCATACTTCAGTGTTTATCTTATCTACTCTTAGAGAGAGTTTCTTGATTGTAAATCATTTATTGTAAAGTATCTCAAGTCAAGGTGACTTGGAGATTGGGTTATTGATTACAACTTGTAAGGGGGAGTAAGTTCTAGTGAGAGAATTACTCTTGAGTGCAGAGTGTGTAATCAATCTTGATAGTGAGAAATCCCAGAGAGTCTGGGGACTGGAGGTAGGTCAAGAGGTTAGACCGAACCAGTATAAATCCTTGTGTCTTGCTATTCTTCTCTTCAATCTATTTTCATCCCTGTTTTACATCCGAAAAACAGAGCAACCGGAATTTTTTTTTTATAATCCCCAATTCACCCACCTCTTGGTGATTAAGCTCCACTTTCACTAACATTTTCCCCATCCCCTATCTTCCAAAATAGACCCTTAGACAGAAGGTTTATCACTTCCAGCTAGGGGTGGAAACAGGCCAGGCCAGGCCTCGGCCTTAACAGGCCTGGCCTATTAAGGAAGAAAGGGGCCTGAGCCTGGCCTGTGGCCTGTAACAGGCCTATTTTTGGGCCTGAGCCTGGCCTGTTAAGGCCTGCTTTTTTTTAAAAAAAAAATCTTGTTTTTTTAGGCCTGTTAAGGCCTGAATTGCTCAGCAAACAGATAGTATAACAACAAAATTCCTAATGGATATTGATCAATCACATCCAAAAAATAAAAAACAAAAAACAAAAATGATGCCTTTTCCCCCATTCCCTATTCCTATACAATCCAATTGCTATAGCTGAAATCAACGCAATCAAAAAGGAATTTAAATCCCATAAATGGGTAATAAAGGAACAGAAAGAAACCTGACCCCAAATAAAGCCAATGAATCAACAATTGTCTTTGTTGGTTTTCCCTGTACTGCAAGTGAATAACTTTCAACATTCAGTTTTGCAAACTACAAATAGATATTGAAAAAAGAATGACTTGTGGAGAAATCGAATGCAATGAAAAGAACATTACTCACCAAAAATCAGAGGCAAGATAATCATACAAGTAAGGGTTCGATAGTCTTACAGAAAGTCTACAAGTTCAGTAGGGCACAAGAGCATGTAAATTGAAGAAGAGTAGGGGCAAAAAAGTATGTCTTAAACAGAAAATAAAAGCCTGGTTGTGACACTGTGAGACAAGAAAAGCCTTCCGCATCATCTTCTGCTAAGAAGGCTACAATTAAACATGCAAGATCTTTGCGGATCCTCAAACTCTACGTAATATGAGGCAAACAGTATCACCATCTCACATTTCAAAGTTACCCCCTAATCCACTCGACATGAAAAATTTCCCAAATAGCTGAGGTTGTTCATATCCCTTGCTGCCATAGCCAGCTCTATCCCAGCAAACAGAAGCAACACCCATAAAATACCCACTGGAAATTGATTCAATATGTGAGCTATTGAGCTTCCAAGAACCAAACCTAACACTAATTTGGTTGTTCCCAAGCCATCCTCTGTTCCCTAAAGACTTAGACTTTGGTAAGTCTTGTATCTTTCTGACGTATTTAACAGCAGTCAAAGCAAAGGATAGGCCTTGGGCAAGCTGAATCCCTCTAACAACGCATAAAGGAATGAACTTGTACAGAGCCATAAGCCCATAAGATTAATTCAGAGCTTGAAACCAAACAATCACTTTTTGAAATGAAAACTTTCAATCAATCATAATTTCAAGGCCTTATTAGAAATTTACAAATCGAGCTAATACATGAACATGAAGCACATTTGAGTATTTGACTGAAGTAAAGTAATGGGAAATTATAAACATTTAGTTTTCTTCATGTGTCGAGAAAATGGTCAAAAGAATATTAGTGAAAAGCCAAGCCTCATTATTCGACATTTGAACTTGGTGAAGGATCGATTCAAACAGAAAAGCAAAAGACAAGTCGATTCAACATGATTCAAACAGAAAAGCAAAAGCTCCCTTAATTTACAGTATCTTAACTCTTAATAGGGGGAGAAATGAAGGATCGATTTACCTGGACAGCGAAGAAGGCAGAGACAAGTCGCTGATTCGCTCACCGGTCGCCGTGCAAATTGAAAGAAGGAACTCAAGGAAGGTAGAAGAAGAACAAGTCACTGAGGACGGTGAGGCCAGTGGTGACGACAGTGAGACTGAAGGTGAGGCCGATGGTGAGGACTGAGGATGGTGACTCTGACTCGGTGAGGCTGATGGTGGAATCTGGAATGGGGATTTAGGGTTGTCGACTTGTGAAGATCGCGGTTGAGCAACGGAAATGAGGACTTCTTCTTTTTTTTTTTAAATTCCTTTCCCTGGGTTGTACACATAACACAGGGTTTAATTAAAAAAAATACGTATTTACAATTTTGCCCCTCTTAACAGGCCGGCCTGTCAGGCTTTACAGGCCTATTTGTAGGCCTGTGCCTGGCCTGTTAAGTCAAACAGGCCTGAAAATAGGCCTGGGCCAGGCCTGTTCAGGCCAAAACCAGGCTAGGCCAAAGGCCCCTGGCCTGTTTCCACCCCTACTTCCAGCTGACATACCCAGATCCAAGAGGCACGTCCACCTCTTTTAGCATTCATAAATAAAGTCTTAGGAAAATAAATTCCTTTTAGGAATGTTACCTACAACTCATCAGAGCCATTAAGGATCCTTTAAGAAGTTTTAGCTAATAGTGCCAGATTCATTGCTTCAAAATACTGAAACCCAAGCGTACACTTTCTTTTACCCTTTGTCATTTGACTCCACGCTCTCCAATGGAACTCCTTGCCAGGAAACTTAAAACAAATGATTTGATAGATTGGGACTGCACTTATTTACTACTTTAATCATCACGTCCCTTCCAGCGATATTTAACAGTCTTCCACTCCAGCTTTGAACTTTTCTTCCCACTCTTTCTCTAAAATAGGCTAAGGCTTGGTGTTTCGACTTCCCCCAAACATTTGGAATTCCACGGTATTTTCCAGGATCCTCTATATATCTACAATTCCCAACACACCACACACCATTCCCTTCACCTCCTCTGTGATGTTTTCAGAGAAAAATTTCCTGACTTGGCCAAATTAGCCTGTTATCCCGATGCTCTGTAATAATCTTCCAACACTGTTGCCAATCGTTGACAGTTTTGTTTCTTCGCATTCATAAAGAAAAAAACGTCATCAGCTAAAAAGCTTGTTTCAAACCTGGGGCATCTTGATGTTAACACTGCTGCCAATCGTTGACAGTTTTGTTTCTTCGCATTCATAAAGAATAAAACTTCATCGGCTAAAAAGCTTGTTTCAAAACTGAGGCATCTTGATGTTACCTTAATTCCCTTTAATAAACCCATCTCAACCTTTTTATAATCATTCATGACATTACTTCTACTACTAAGATGAATATATAAGGGGACAATGGGTCCCCTTGCCTTAATCCCCTTCCTGGCATATCTCAACAATCTTTCACCCTGACAGGCATAAATTCAACTTCACAGTCAAAATACACTGCATAACCAAATTCACCCAGGCTTCCCATAAACCAAACTTCAACAAGGTGGCCATTGCAAAATCCCACTTTACTGTGTCATATGCTTTGCTCATATCCATTTCTAGAGCAAACTCACTCCTTACCCCTTTCTTCATTGTTCTTAACTAGTGAAACACCTCATACGCAACAATCACGTTATCATGTATCAATCTCCCACGAACAACGTAATATTGGTATTATTCAACATTTCAACACCACATTTATTTTCAAAAAAATTCTTAACCATTTGCCAAGCTTCCTCTTCTACCACATCCCATGAAGTTTGACAAAACTTACCATTAAACCCATCAGGCCCAAGAGCCTTGTTTCCACCTAGCTGAGACAGTACATCATTCACCTCATGTCTTGTAACTGGTGCCATTAAAGCTGCATTCATCTCCTCAGAAATGCAGTTGTCAACATATTTCAGTACATCATCAAACGATCTAGGATTTGGTGGATTAAATAAGGCCTAATAACACCATGCAAAACTGTTTGCAACAGCCTCCTCTTCCTTTATCCAGACACCATCTTCTCCTTTTATCCTTAAGATCATATTTCTTTGCCTTCGCTGCACTGTTGAAAGATGAAAATATCTTGAGTTTCTGTCACCAAATCTTAGCCAAGCAACTCATGATCTTTGCCACCAGTAGCATTCCTGTAACACCCCAAATTCTGTAGCATAAATCGTGTCAGTTGACAGTTGGTTTTAGAAAATTCAACAGAGTTTGAGGTGCTACATCAGAGTGACGCGAAAACGGAGAGCATGTATTAATAATTGGACAATGAGTAACTGAAATAAAATACCCCGACATATGATGATGCAGGCGTATCTTTGGTTAAATTGAAAATCCCGAAGGAATATTCATGTGATACAATATACAGAGCTTTGTATAATTACAACTTTTACATGGTAACTATACAATCTAGACCAAGCCTTAATTAGACTTGGGGCAATGAACCTAACTCAGTTAACCAAACAGAATGGCCAGGTAGGTGTCTATCATGGGGGCCTCACCGAGTTCACGACGACTTATTGGCTGACCCACATAGACTAGCCCTTCCTTTGGCATCAAACTGTTTGTAATAACCTTATTAGACCCGTGCCTGACAATATGCTCTGATAACTTCTTCCGGCTCTTGCCTCGATCCGTGCATTATTACGACTTTTCCCCTTGGTTCCTCTTTATGGCTCCATCTACTGGTGCCTTATCTGTTCCTTGATCCTTTCCTGTACTATTAGTTAAGACTGAGGTCCAATGCCCACCGGACATCAGGTAACGGTTAACCTCATGCTTATATAAACAATATAGAGTAAATACCCTTTTGGGTCCCTGGAATAACACGCGCTACCCATTTTGGTCCCTGAGTAAAAAAATGTCATTTTGGTCCTTTTTAGGGACTAAAAACGATTTTGGGAATTTGTGAGGATTAAAATGCCCACAAAAATGACTAAAGGGACCCTTTTCTAAAGGACGAAAGATGACATTTTTTTTACTCAGGGACCAAAATGGGTAGTGCGTGTTATTTCAGGGACCATTTACTCAACAATATATATGACAAATATTCATGACATTTCAGCAATAATGACTACAAAAGCCCATAACAGATGTAGGAAATACATAATCAGATATGTAAGACAATAACAATACAATCAGATGTAGAGTTATTTAATTTGCACCACCCGTGCCACAATAGCATGTTGTGTCCTCAGCTCTAGGAAAACTTATCTGTGTTATCATGACATAACCCGTGTAAAGCTGTATGTAGTGATCTAAGCCCCATAAACTTAGTCACAGTATATGTCCAAGACAGAGTCCCGTCTATGACTTTATGAAAGTATCCATAACATATAAATATACTATAAGCATTAGAGTCAGTGTTACAGTACGTCGCGAACGTACCTGCGTTGATGAATACGATACGTCTGTCGGTCGGAACGTGATCAAAGATATCCTATAAAGGTAATATCGTTTCTATTATTTCATAAACAACATCCTAACAGATATTTTAGTCACAAATGACTATTTTACCCCTGACTTTGAAAATCGCTAACCGATAAAATTTCGCCAGAGCTTCGCTACTCTGACTCTCAACTTTCAAAACTTACCTCCTACCATGTTTTTACCTCGTCAGGCATCTTTCAATGCAATGAGGCATAAAAACAAGAATATGAATTTTATTTCCTACTTCCTAGATCTAACTACCATTTATACTAAGAACTACTAAACTAAAGACTAGAACTTAAAAGCTAGCTTACCTCTTGAAGAACTTCCTCCTCCTTCTTGCTCCCACTTCTCTCTAACTTCTCTCTAACTCTTTAGAATGAGTTTTGGTGTGAGAATTCCAAATGAGAGAATGGCCTATTTATATAAAAAGTGTATGGCACTTTGGTAGTTTCTTTGAACTTCCTCTACTCCAATTTCAACCATTAGATCTAGGGTTTTCTTGAGCTCTCATCCTCACCACTCATTCCCTCTCAAACGTCCCCCTCACTCTCTCTCCCTTATCTCTTCCATTTCATAATGAAATCTTATCTCTTTAGGATTTTCTCTTACCGATTAATTCCCCTGCTTAGTGTTCTAATTGTATGTGCTTATAAAATCACAAATACTTTTAGAAGTAAAGTTTGAAGTTTATGTAGTCTCTTAAGAAGTATTTGAAATAACAAGGATTATGGTCCTATTAGGGGTTTTTACTAGCCTTTTAGTCATTTTAGGATTAATCGCAAAAGTTACGGAAATAACTTTGGAGATAACCTACTTCGAGCTAAAAATATACTTGTTCATAAAAAGTCCTTATATTTGATCTATGGTTAACATATTTTAGTACACAATTTATTTTCTATCGGTTCTCATTTACCTGAGTCTTGAATTAATCCTAATAGCTTTTGAACTCAAAATATCTTCTCTTTCTCTCTCCAAAATGCTTGGTCCTCAATTCTCCACAACTCACACACACACACACACACACACACACACAATTCGGCCCCCTCCCCTTTTTGCTCTCTCTCTTCTATTTTCTTCCCAAACCTTCTTGCATTGTTGGCCACCTTGTTCTCCACTACTTTCACAAACCAAGGGATGTGGCCTCTTATGGATCAAGGGCTCCCTTTGTTTGACTTTTTTGAAAGTAATTAGCAAAGCTCCATTAATCCCTAACTATCATATTAATCAAGTGTTTGCATGCTTCTTAATTATATTTTGCCATTGGTTAACTTAATG
The DNA here is from genome assembly GCA_025563575.1 of Acacia pycnantha. Classification (NCBI taxonomy): domain Eukaryota; kingdom Viridiplantae; phylum Streptophyta; class Magnoliopsida; order Fabales; family Fabaceae; genus Acacia; species Acacia pycnantha. The sequence continues at coordinate 1,625,169 of JAMWYP010000077.1, read as the reverse complement.
AAGATTTAAGACTAACCCTTTAGGAAATATCTTAAAATCACTTGGCTCATATTTCACCATAAGGCAAACTTGGCTAATATTCATCCTCATATGTTAAACTATAATTATCCCATGTGTTTGATTTAATTAAAGTATCTTAGCCAAATCAAAAAAATCCGCCCTCTTCATTTCAAAATTCATGGTCTTCATTTGTCCATGGATGTTGCTTTTCTATTCACAAAATATCTCAAGGTTCATGTGTTTCCATTGGCCAATGCATTTTGCTAAGGAATAAGGCTTTATTTAATTAGGACCATTAGATTTACTTTATTAGATTAAATCTTGACCATTGGATCTAGTTGCAATTGTTGACTTTTCAATCTTGATTAACAAAGTTTAATTAACATCTTAATCATGTGCTTAAGTGCCCTTGCATTGCATCTTTCATTGCTTACTTAGTTTACTCTATAATCCTAGTCATTAGTGTATCATTGGTAAACTAAATCTCATCTCCCATTAGCCTTCACATTTTCGAAAATAAGGGCCTTCCATTGATAATCCTAATTTTCCTCTAAAACATGTTATTTAATTAATTATGAAAGTTTTGGAATTACTTTAATAAATGAAGATTTAATTATCTACTAATTGTTGGCAATTTTCTTTATTTGGATTAATTATTTTCTCACAACTTTTAGTTTTACTTTGGTCATTTATGCTCCATGCATTAATTTAATAATCATAGGGCAACTTATGGTCCCTAAAATAATATTGGATTTTTGCCTCTTCAAATTCCAAGGAAAATAAACAAATAAATTCCTACAATTAGACACAACATGCAACCAAAGCGCTCCTCATCCAGCACTGAAAGTGTTTCTACAGGTACACGTAATACATTTGATAATGATAATTTTCATTCTCTTGTCCATTCAAATGAAGTACAAATAATAAATGTACTTCATAATGTTTTTGCAGATGAGCTGAAGAAGATGAAGGCGTTGGTGGTGGAGCAAGCAACACAGATGAGTCAGCAACAGGAGATGATGAGGCATGAGATGCTTCAGGAACGAGAGAGGATGGAGCAGGCGATGAATCAGGAACGAGAGAGGATGGAGCAGGCGATTAGGAACGGGAGAGGATGCGGCAGGAGATGAATCAGCAAGCGGAGATGATGAAGCAGATGCAGCTTCAAATCCTGTCCCTAATGTCACACAAGGGTTCGGGCTCAGCTCCTGGTGATGATGACCAAGCCGGTAATGATGATGATAATCACAATGCTGATGTTTAGACTACTTTTTAGTATTTGCTCCTTATAACATTGTTATATATATTCTGTTTTCTCTATGTAAACTCTTTTTATTATATTCATGATACTTTTGCAATCAATTTTCAAGAAAAAAAAATTTAAAAAAATGAAACAAATTAAAATTTAAAAAGATTCAAAAAATAAAATAAAAATTAAAAAGATTTGCTACGGAATAGCATTCCGTAGCAAATTGCTGCTACGGAATGCTATTCCGTAGCAAATTGCTACGGAATTCAAATCCGTAGCAATTTGCTACGGATTTTAAATTCCGTAAAAAATTGCTATGGAATAGAATTCGTAGCAATTTGCTACTGATTTGAATTCAGTAGCAAATGTTGCTACGAAATTAAAATCCGTAGCAAAATTTGCTACGGAATTTTTTCCGTAGCAATTCCTACGGATTTTCAAATTTCCGTAGCAATTGCTACAGGGTTTTTTGCTACGGAAAAAATCCGTAGCAAATTCCGTAGCAAATCGATTTTGCTACGGAATTTTGGCATTTTTCCGTAGCAAATTCGATTTGCTACGGAATTTACTAGCCTTTTAGTCATTTTAGGATTAATCCCAAAAGTTACGGAAATAACTTTGGAGATAACCTACTTCGAGCTAAAAATATACTTGTTCATAAAAAGTCCTTATATTTGATCTATGGTTAACATATTTTAGTACACAATTTATTTTCTATCGGTTCTCATTTACCTGAGTCTTGAATTAATCCTAATAGCTTTTGAACTCAAAATATCTTCTCTTTCTCTCTCCAAAATGCTTGGTCCTCAATTCTCCACAACTCACACACACACACACACACACACACACACACACACTCAATTCGTCCCCCTCCCCTTTTTGCTCTCTCTCTTCTATTTTCTTCCCAAACCTTCTTGCATTGTTGGCCACCTTGTTCTCCACTACTTTCACAAACCAAGGGATGTGGCCTCTTATGGATCAAGGGCTCCCTTTGTTTGACTTTTTTGAAAGTAATTAGCAAAGCTCCATTAATCCCTAACTATCATATTAATCAAGTGTTTGCATGCTTCTTAATTATATTTTGCCATTGGTTAACTTAATGAAGATTTAAGACTAACCCTTTAGGAAATATCTTAAAATCACTTGGCTCATATTTCACCATAAGGCAAACTTGGCTAATATTCATCCTCATATGTTAAACTATAATTATCCCATGTGTTTGATTTAATTAAAGTATCTTAGCCAAATCACAAAAATCCGCCCTCTTCATTTCAAAATTCACGGTCTTCATTTGTCCATGGATGTTGCTTTTCTATTCACAAAATATCTCAAGGTTCATGTGTTTCCATTGGCCAATGCATTTTGCTAAGGAATAAGGCTTTATTTAATTAGGACCATTAGATTTACTTTATTAGATTAAATCTTGACCATTGGATCTAGTTGCAATTGTTGACTTTTCAATCTTGATTAACAAAGTTTAATTAACATCTTAATCATGTGCTTAAGTGCCCTTGCATTGCATCTTTCATTGCTTACTTAGTTTACTCTATAATCCTAGTCATTAGTGTATCATTGGTAAACTAAATCTCATCTCCCATTAGCCTTCACATTTTCGAAAATAAGGGCCTTCCATTGATAATCCTAATTTTCCTCTAAAACATGTTATTTAATTAATTATGAAAGTTTTTGGAATTACTTTAATAAATGAAGATTTAATTATCTACTAATTGTTGGCAATTTTCTTTATTTGGATTAATTATTTTCTCACAACTTTTAGTTTTACTTTGGTCATTTATGCTCCATGCATTAATTTAATAATCATAGGGCAACTTATGGTCCCTAAAATAATATTGGATTTTTGCCTCTTCAAATTCCAAGGAAAATAAACAAATAAATTCCTACAATTAGACACAACATGCAACCAAAGCGCTCCTCATCCAAGACTTGAAAGTGTTTCTACAGGTACACGTAATACATTTGATAATGATAATTTTCATTCTCTTGTCCATTCAAATGAAGTACAAATAATAAATGTACTTCATAATGTTTTTGCAGATGAGCTGAAGAAGATGAAGGCGTTGGTGGTGGAGCAAGCAACACAGATGAGTCAGCAACAGGAGATGATGAGGCATGAGATGCTTCAGGAACGAGAGAGGATGGAGCAGGCGATGAATCAGGAACGAGAGAGGATGGAGCAGGCGATTAGGAACGGGAGAGGATGCGGCAGGAGATGAATCGGCAAGCGGAGATGATGAAGCAGATGCAGCTTCAAATCCTGTCCCTAATGTCACACAAGGGTTCGGGCTCGGCTCCTGGTGATGATGACCAAGCCGGTAATGATGATGATAATCACAATGCTGATGTTTAGACTACTTTTTAGTATTTGCTCCTTATAACATTATTATATATATTCTGTTTTCTCTATGTAAACTCTTTTTATTATATTCATGATACTTTTGCAATCAATTTTCAAGAAAAAAATTTAAAAAATGAAACAAATTAAAATTTAAAAAGATTCAAAAATAAAAAAAAAATTAAAAAGATTTGCTACGGAATAGCATTCCGTAGCAAATTGCTGCTACGGAATGCTATTCCGTAGCAAATTGCTACGGAATTCAAATCCGTAGCAATTTGCTACGGATTTTAAATTCCGTAAAAAATTGCTATGGAATAGAATTCCGTAGCAATTTGCTACGGATTTGAATTCCGTAGCAAATGTTGCTACGGAAATTAAAATCCGTAGCAAAATTTGCTACGGAATTTTTTCCGTAGCAATTCCTACGGATTTTCAAATTTCCGTAGCAATTGCTACGGGGTTTTTTGCTACGGAAAAAATCCGTAGCAAATTCCGTAGCAAATCGATTTTGCTACGGAATTTTGGCATTTTTCCGTAGCAAATTCGATTTGCTACGGAATTTGCTACGGATTTTTTCCGTAGCAAAAATCAATTTTTTTTTGTAGTGAGGTATTACAATTCCACATTTTTCCATGCCTCATCTAATTCTGCCTCCAACTCTAGCACCTTCTGCACCACTTCCTCGGTAAAATTTCTCTCATCGTACTCTGTTATTTTAAACTTTATTTATTCTATTCTTTTCCTGTTGTTGGGAAACACCTTTTTGCTCCATTTAACTAGTGCCTTTTCACAATTCTTCAACCTCCCAATAACCTACTCCACCCAATCCACCGGTCTATTCCTCCATTTTCATTTCATCCCCTCTCTACCACTCACTTATATTCAGGATGCTCAATCCATAAGTTTTCAAACTTAAAGATTTTCGGGGTTCTAATGCCTTTAAAGCACAAAACAACTTCTAATGGGCAATGATCCGAACCAATTGTCTCAAGATGAAACACTTTAGTCCTTGGAAAACCTTACCTTAGCTCCATTTCCAAGAGCCCTATCTATTCTCTCCTTGATGTGCTCCTTGTAATACCCGGATAAATAAAATGGCCATTTCTGATAAGTGAATATGTGGTATCAATTTCTGTATTGAATTTATCGTATTTATAAGGGAAAAATCCATAGAAATTAGGGAAAAAGAATAAAGGGTCAAAATGACCAAAATACCCCTGGGATGCTTAGATAGCCTAAGGAAATTGTGAAAAATCCTAGGAGGCAGTAAAATAATTATTAAAATTAGGAGAGAATATTGTCTCTAATTTTAGTAATTTAATAAATTATCACATTGGAAAAATTAAAAGAAGGGAATCAAAAACTATTATAATGATCAAAATGCCCCTGTAAATGTTAATATAATGCATGGGACATAAAATACTAATGTCAGTACAAAAGTTATGAGGTAAGGAGTTATTCTAATTAAGAAAATTATCAATAATTAGTGGGTAATTAATTAAGTAATTATTGGCTTATTACTTAAGCATAAACAAGGGGAAATTCAAAGATAATTATGTGAAACCCAATAATTAGTGAAATATGGCTAAAAATTAGCATAAATATATTTTCTAATTAATTGGAAAATATGAAGAAAAATTGATGAGATTAAGTAATTTTAAGCCTAAATACAAGTATGGGCCAATAGGAAAATTTTGTAAAAAATCATGTAAAAATAATTATTAAATTATATAATAATTAATTAAAAAAATATATATATATATATATTGTGTGTGAGAGTGCCGACATCTTTTGTGGGAAAAAGGAAAAAAAATATAGAAAGAGTGTAAACTTAGAACTCTTATTTTAAAATTAATTAAAGTAAAAAAAGTAAAAAATAAATAAACACCGATAGGGATTGGATCCTATCTAGAAAACTAAGAATAAAATTTCTAGAGTCAGAGTAAAATATTGCTGAGTGGATTTTTATCTCGGATTGGGCTGTTACAGAAGTCATTTCCGAGATCAGTAGAATACTTAAGTAATAAGACGGATTAGGGTAATCTGTGAAAAAGGCGGATAGTCACAGATTTGGAATTTGAAGAAAATAAATTCTAACTCAACATCTAGGAATGAGTTGAGAATTTCCTGGACATATTTGGAATCAATGAATTTTTGTCCAGGGGTTGACGATTCCGGAAATTGATTCCGTAACCGGCACGTTTTTCCGTAAAACTTCAGACAGACCGTTGAAACCCTGTATGGAGTAAAAAATTAAGTTAGCCTTGACATTTCTAATGGAAAAGAAAAGGTATTCAAAGTTATGATTTCAGATTTTTGAGATTTTACGCGATTACGCGATTCGGACACCGATCGGGGAAATTCTACCGGCTAAGCTTCTGGAAGGTGACACATGGCATCGCCTCATTGGCTCTTCCATTGTCCTTGGGGAGCCAAGAAGTCGGCCAAAGAGAGGAAGGGCCAAGATGTTTCCACCTATTCCGTGTGCGATCCAACGATCGGTATTCAGTCTGGAAAAGCATGAATAGTGTCACAGATTTTCACTATAAATACCCCCTTCACTTCATTCATTCTTCACACCAAATCCACTCTAGAATTTTCTAGTTGGAGGAGCAGCAAGGAGGAGAAGAAGTCCGGGGAATTTTGCAGCGAAGCTCTGAGTAAGTTTTTTGGTGCTTAGTCTTAAGTTTCGGTAGTTAGCGTAGAAATGTTAGATTAGTCTTTAATCTTCCAAGTATGATTAGATATCATATGATAGGGGTATTTTAAGTGATAATTTCAAAAATCATGATTGGGTCAAAGTTCTGGCAAAATTTTGGAAAGTCGGAGTCAAAGTAGCGAAGCTCTGGCGAAATTACACCGATTAGGGGAATAGGGGCAAAATTGTAATTTTTACCTAAAATGCCCGTTATAATGTCAAATATTGATAATGGTGATATTATCATTATAGGATATCAGAAACCTTGATCTCTTTGTCGTTCTACTGTCAGACGTGCATTGTCGGCCATTGTTTAGTCAAACGTGCAGTTTTTGTCAAAACGTACCAGAAGTACTGTATATCATCAACGGAGGTATGAACGCGTACTGTAACACTAATCCTGTGCTGCTTAAGTACATATATGTGATAGATACGTTCAGAGATTGATATACAGACAGTTTTACACGGGTTATAATCATAATAATGCCGTTATGTTTTCCTAGCGCTGAGGACACGAGTGGGTATCGTGGCACTGGTTTATGTGCAGGCTGTTGTTGTTATTGTTTACCTTATGAGGCTTTGCATATTGCTCTGTGCTTATGTTCTGTCGTCATATTGATCATGCATCTGCTGTATGCTTATGTACTGATATACTGTTGTATTGTCTTGAATATCTGTTGTCTGTATACTGTATTGTTTGAGCATAAGGTTAACCGTTACCTGAGATCCAATGTGGTAAATTGGATCTCAGCTGTAGCTTCAGGGTCCGGAGGACCGAGGGTTGGAGACCGGGGAAAGCAGCATGAGTAGTCCACTAGCCGGAGAATTTATATTCCGCTTTTTGTACTTACTTTTGAAGAAGTAGGATGAATGTAATATCCATACAATGTTACACTATGGTTACTGTTTGAATGCAAATCAGTTACTCTTTCGCTCCAATGCTCTACTCTGATGAAAAAAAAAAAATCCGCTTTTAAAATGGGATGTTACACTCCTCATCTCTTCGTTTATTAGACCAAGTGAACTCTTGCCCTTGGAACCCCAAATCCGTTAGCTTAAAATCCGCAATTAGCAACTAGAAATTTAATATTTCCTAGCAGCTTTAGGATTACCTCCATTCTTATCCTCTTGCATGGAAACATCATTAAAGTTTCCAACACACAGCCATGCCTCATCCACCTCCCTTGCAAACTCCTTCAAACTGCCCCATACCTTCCTTAGCTTCTTTCGTTTTCCTTTACTGGTCTGTAAACAAATGTAATAAAATCTGGCATTTCAACTGAGTCCGACCCAGATTTCACATGAATCAAATGATTTGAACTAAACAGAACCTCAATCTTTACTTCCTTGCACCAACAAAAACACAAGCCTCCACTCTTCCCCTCAGGCTCCTTGATTGGAATCTTAAAATTTCATATTTGTGTTCATATGTAATATCCGACCTTTTTGAGAATGGCCGAATACGAGAATAAGGGTTGGTTATTTAAACCTATGAATGAAACTTTAGCAAATTCTCAAAGATTCATGGAAGACAGATAAAAAATGTTTTGTTCTGTATTTGAGGACCAAAAGAAGTCAAAATGAGAATTCTCGTTTGAAAATTTATGGATTTTATTTTAGGAATTTTGGCTAATTAAGTGAAATTAGCCATAATCAATTATTTAAAATTCTTGAGAGGGCATGAAATAAGTAGATAACGTGGGGGAATAACTAGTTGAGGATATTAGGCTGCATCTTTAAAAGGTCATTATTTCCTAAAGAAATGATAATTTCAAGTTAAAAAGAAAGAGAAACTCTAAGCCTAGTAAGGGAATTCCCTTCGGGAAATAAAAGGATAGACAAACAATGAAATAAGTTGAAAATTGAAGCCCAAATCTGTTTAAAAAAACGAGGCAGATGAGGCAGAGGATGGAGCTTAGATATTTTGTCATACTTGGTCTAAATTTAAAGTTAAAACACTTGGTTGTAAATGATGGAATTGAAAATTTTATTAATTCATGTAATTGTCATACAAGCTGGGATGTTTTGTTGGGATTATTGCTTGAAATTGTGATTTGGCCATGTATACAATTTCTTGATTGAATGTATGTTTATGGACTGTGAACTCTCTCATGGCATTATTTATGAATTATTGTATTGATATTTGCATGATTTGAATGCTTGAGTGGGAATGTTGCTGCTGACATTTCTATAAATTAAATCTCACTCTTCAATTACTATGACATTAACATAGGCCCAGATTCATCCAAGAACAAGGGCAAAGGGGAAGAAGAATGAAGAATGAGAGCTCTTATGATCCTAATGGGGTTTTATTTTGGAGAAAACTTGTATGCCTAATATGACTAGGTTTTGATATGTAAAAATTCCTGTATGATATATGGATCTTAGTATGATGTGTAAATCAATAACCAAGCATACTAATAGGGTCTAGCATGTGTAAGAACATGTATGTAAGTTATTAGTGATAATGGATGCAAGTTATGATGTAAGGGAAGATTAAAACCCTCCATGAGCACTGATCTTTGGATGAAGTAAAAACAGGGCATATGGCATTAGATAAACACAAAACTTTCCAGTATGAAATTACACATTCCAAGCATTAGGGAAAGTCTTATTTGGTCAAAATTGGACTTTTGCATTAATCGTTATTAATTTTCCAAGTCACGGTATATTCTGAAAATGCAGAATGACCAAATGATTAGTGTTTCCTTACGTGAACTTTCAGGAATCAATGGATGTGAATATGAGCCATTTCATATTTTGTCCTTGTAAAAGACGTGTAGATCTTCAATTAGAGTGTTGAACCACTCTATTTTGAATTTTCTATAATTAGTTATCATTTTTCAAAGATTGCCAAAAAGTTAAGGATGTTATTGTTAAAATAGTAACCTTGGAAAGGAAGTTAAAATCTCAAGTTATTTACTAATTCTAGAGCATAAAATGGATTCATGTGGTTCAAAGATTGTCTCATTTGCTCTATTATGCACATAAATTAAGGTGTGACAATATATATGTGTGTGATTATAAGATTAAAAAGAAAATACTTAGTTCAAGTTCTTTATATCTAGTTCATCAAGTTTCCCAATCACATGTGACAATGTGTTTCATGTTTAAATTATTATCATTTAATAATAAATCCATATGAAAAAAATAGGATGTGTGGTCATGTATGATTGGAGAACTTGATGTAATGAATATTATTTTTATATAAGCATGGTCCATTTTATAATATAATTACACACACCCACACAAGTATGTTTATAATTATTTCTTTCATTATTTTATTATTATAAAATTATAAAATTATAATATTTTAAATGTTATTTATAATTATGTTACTACAAAAAGAAAAAAGTCAATTAGCAATGAAATTCTGTTACTAATTAATTAGTGATAGTCTATTACTAATCCACTATTTTTTAGTGTACATATATTTTAATGAACATTTAATAAAATTCGAAAAAACAACTATGATTATCATGTGTTGATGACTTGATGTAACAACTATTACTAGTAGCCATTAGAGGTATTATGAAAGATGAAGTGCGAACCACTATAACAAAATTGTGTGTTTTCTTTAATGTTATATGTAACAAAGTCACTGACATTGAAAAGTTGGATGAATTGGAAAATGGGGTCTATATTATTTTCTCCTAACTAGAGATGCATTTTCCTCTTTCATTTTTTGACATAATGGTGCATTTGATAGTTCATTTGGTAAGAGAGGTAAGGCTCTGCGTTCCATTTTATCTAAGGTGTGGATGTACCCTTCAAAGCGATACATGAAGATCTTAAAATGATGTTCTAAAAATCCTTATCGACTTAAAGCCTCAATGGTTGAAAGATATGTAGTTGAAGAGGAAATAGACTTTTGCAAAGATTATCTATCAGGGGCAAAGGCACAATCTCAACTTGAAGAGGGGATAAGCAAGGGAACACGAGGACTCAAAGTGAATAGTATGCCTCATGAAAAGGTGTTGCAAGCACACTTATATATCTTGAATAATATGGAAGAAGTTCAACCGTACATAGATGAACACAGAAAGAGTTTAAAAAATTTGAATCCAAGGAAGAATGAGAAGAAGATAACTAATGAGCAAAATAAGACATTCATAAAGTGCTTCGAGGAAAAGGTGTCGCACGAGACTGGTGTGTCTGATACAATCGAGTGGTTCACTTTGGGGCCTTCTTTCCAGGTCATCACTTGGAGTGGTTATGATATAAATGGTTATTCTTTCTACACTACAAAAGGCCAAGATGAAAGAAGTACTATGCAAAATAGTGGGGTGATGGTTGAAGTTGAATCCATGCACTTTTCGAGTTCGAAAGACAAAAACCCCATATTAGCATCTGTGGCTTATTATAGAGTTATTGAAGAAATATTGGAGATGACCTACAACAAGTTCAAAGTTGTTTTATTCAAATGTAAGTGGGTTAGCAATAATGTTGTTGTAATAGATCCACAATTTGGATTTGTCTCAGTTGATCTTGAAAGAGTTGGTTATAGAGATGAGCCATTTACTCTAACAAAGCCAGAAAAAACAAGTGTTTTATGTCACAGATCTTACAAATAAACAAATGTCCATTGTACTTCAAAGTAAAAAACAGAAGTATGGTGAAGAATCCTTCAACCTTGACGATACACCACATTTCACAACAAATCCATCTAGAACAAGTGAAGTAGAATTGGTAGATGATGAAGAATATGCTGCAAGAAATAATCATTGTGGGGAATATGGGAAACCATATATTGTAAGACCTTAAGTTATGAAAGAGTATTGTGTTATTTTTGTTTTGATTTTACATGTTAGTTTATTTTATTCATTTAATTACAATTTAATAACCTATCTAACATTTATTTGTCTTAATAGGAATATGGACAACTTTGATAGGTCACAAAGCGAAGGAAGCGAACCTGTTGTGAGAAGGGTTAAAGGCAGCAAAAAATGGGAGCATTGGTTGCACGTATGAATCTAATTGGTGTTGAGGAAGCATTGGTTGCATTGGCAGCACAAAGATCGAGAACAATGGGAGAGGCTGGATGTGAACTTCGATGCTAGTATGAATCTAATTGGTGTTGAGGAAGACAAATTCATTAGCTTTTTAGGCTATTTAGCTTGGAGCAAAGTTCATATTGTGTACCCTACTTGGAAGTTGGTTCCAACGAAAATGAAGGACTTGATTTGACAACAAATTTGGTATATAACTTTCGATATATTTGCATTTGTATCTTTATTCATATTGCTTGAAATTTAATTATCTTCTATTTTACCTTGCAACAAACGTACGAAGTCCCAGACACGAAGGCGATGTACAAGCACTGGATGGGGGAAGTTTGCCTACGATGGAAATATTTTAAGAACAAGCTCTCCTGAAAGTACATTCAAGGGGCAAGGAAGGATGAGGATCCATGTAAGAAATATTCATAAATTTCTTAAGAGGACTGGAGGTTATTTGTGGCGTCAAGGCAAGATCTTCAATTTCTTGTAAATTTCTTTCATAGAAACTAAGTAAAGCAGTTTTATTTGAAATCTACTTGACATCATTGACTTAGTTTTCTTTGTTTTCGTTTCACATAAACTAAGTGAAGTAAATAAAGAGAGGAAAGCAAAAAATAAGTATTAGTATTGTTGGATATAAGTAGTTTTGATGATGTCTTATATAGATACCATTATTAAGAGCGAAAAGCTTGTATAATATATTTATCTACTAAATTGACTAACTACTATATTTAATGTAGATTAGTTTAAGTTAAATTATAGAGATTAATCAAGAAGGAGAGAATGTCAAGGAAGCAAGAAGTTATCAAAGTATTTTGGGATTGATCAAGAGAAGTGAAGAAAGAAAGAATTGAATTGTGGAAAATGATCGAGAAGAAGAAAGAAGGAAGAACTTGCTAAAGCCTCCACGATCAAATGGAAGTTGGAATGACTCAATTCGGAGTTACAGCAAGCAAATATAAGGTTTCGGATGAGCAAACTCGAGTTAGCCACTATTAACTCGAGTTAATAAGTGTCTTCATCATCTCTAGCGTCTCTGGACGAGTTAAACTCGAGTTAGTTAGTACAAACTCAAGTTTACAGCGCTCTTCAGCAACTCTGTTCTACTCTGTTTCACGTTTTACCTGAGCAAGGTCTGATAATGCAATGATATCTCTCAAACAAGAGATCAGATTGAGGTGAAACCAGTGGCATATGAAACTAGACTCCCAACGCGTCATTTTGATATAAAATTCAAGCCCAAAGGAGTTCAGATCAAGGAGGTATGAATTGTGGAAGTTGACATTGAAATTCATGCCACACAGCAGACCAAGCTTCAATGTTTTGAGTGTATCTCACAAACTACAAATTCAATTGAGCTGATATCAGTGGCATATTAAAGTAGACTCAAATTATTTCCATCAAGATTTGAACCAGCCAAAACGGAGTTCAGACTAGGGAGATATGTCATTCGAAAGTTGACAGTCAATTCAAGAAGTTGCAAAGAGGCTCAAGTTATTTAAACTTAGCTAAACTTGAGTTAGTTTTGGCAAATTCGAGTTTATGGCAAAGCAATAGCTTTCAAAGATTTATGAACTTAAATAAACTCGAGTTTAGTATGCCAAACTCAAGTTAGTTCTTGGCCGAGAGTTTTAAAGTTTTCTCATCTTAAGCAAACTCGAGTTTGATATGTCAAACTCCAATTTGTGCTTGGCCGAGACTTTTCAAAGTTTTTCATCTTTTAAGCAAACTCGAGTTTGAATTAACAAACTCCAGTTTGTGCAATACGGAGAGCTCCTAACTATTTTGAACTTTAGAAAACTCTATTTTCCATTTGGAAACTCTAGTTTGAGCTTTTATGAACTTAAACTCATTTTCAGTATGAATAGTGTCAAACTCGAGTTTGTCACTTATTAACTCGAGTTTGCTACTGTTCCTAAATGTTGTCCAGAGCTCAATCGTGATGATCTTTTCCAAAAAGAACCAAACTCGAGTTTGGGTTCTAAACTCAAGTTTGGCTTCTAAGTAAAAGTTCCAAACTCCAGTTTGTGTGAACAAACTCGAGTTCGCATCGCTCAGTTTGAAAAACAGCTTTCTCGAATTTGTGAAATCTTCATATATGATCTTGATACTTCTTATCATCACTCATTACTATTCTTAACTATGTTTAATCAGTTTGTAAGTAAGTTTCAGATGATTAAAAGTGTTTTAGAATGAGGATTAAGGATAAAGTAAAAAATGATATCAGAACATTAAATGCACTGCAAAAGCTCTAACGGCTAGTTCCAACTGATCCCCAACGGCTACTATTCACAACGGTCATATTCTCAACGGTCATATGATCTTCATCTATAAGTAGAGACACATTCAAGATGAAGAAAAATGATGACAAGAGCTTACACTGTCAAAAAATGCCAAATTTCTAAATCCAATGTTTTTCGCATACACACTCTATTCTCAATGCTTACATAGCTCATCATAGAGAGTGAAATTATTTGTAATATACTTCAGTGTTTATCTTATTCACTTCTGAGAGAGAAGATTCATTATAAACATTTTATCTATTTATCTGAGAGTTACTCAAGATTGGGTGATCTTGAGTGGGAAACAAATTGTAACCTTACATTGTGTAAGGGGGAGTATCTCGGTGAGAGATTTGGCTTCACAAGTGCCTGGATGAACTTGTGGGATTGTATAGGCTTCTCTTGTGCCCGAATTAAACAAGAGGATAGTGGATTGAAAATCTCAAGTGGAGCTTGGGGACTGGGCATAGGTCAAGGATTGGGCCGAACTAGTATAAATCTCAATTTCTATATTCTCTTCCCTTATCTCTTATATTCCCAGCATATGTGTTTGAATGATTGTTTATCACTTTATAAATTATTATTGTCATTCGAACTACTTTCAGTAAGTTGTGAAAATATTTTAAAAAGATTCTTAAAGTTCCAAGTTTTTTATCAGACACCCAATTCACTCCCCTCTTGGGTGATAGCCAGGTCTTACAAGTATTACATGTCTCGAGGTGGTTATCAAAAGCTTGAACAAAGGATGATGGAAGAAGAGTTGGAGAAAATAAAGGAAGCTTCCAAATCAGATCCTAGCATTATTGTCTAGGCCCCGGAACGACCTCTGCATCATAAAAAATGGAAAGTTGTGAGGCTTAAGGGTGACAAATACGTAAATCCAGTGGTTGCTAAGGTTGCCGCAAATATCGTAAGTAGTTAAAATATAAGTATTCATATTTGATATTGTTTCATATTAGAAGTATTTAATTTTCATTTATGAAAAATTGAATGATTCAAGATGAACTTGAATAGAAAAGCAGCCAATGTTCATTTACGCCAAGTAAACGGATAGACATCTTATCAACAGTGATTGCGAAGGCAGATAACCCAGGTTGTGTTCGAGGGAAGCCAAGGGGAGTTGGTGTCGCAAAATATTTTGGACGAGCTTCACATTATTGTTTACATGGTGAACCCAGTAGGGAGCTTGTGGCCAAACTTCAAGAGGAAGTTTGTGCATTACTCTGAGATGAACTCCGACAAGAGATCTTGAAAGAGCTACATGGTGAAATGAGATCTATGATGTAATCAGAGAAGGAAAATGAGGAGCTTAGAACCTAGGATTCCCTAGCCTTCCCCAACACCAAAGACAGTTATAACCCCCTGGAGGTACTACTTGGCGAAACTTTTCTTACTCCACAAAGGAAGAGAACCTTGCAATCTATATTTGGATGTCCCACTGCTGCATCTTGTGCTGATGCTCTCGTTCACACACAAGCAACTACCCACCATCATAATCAAATTCCAAACGATCAACGTAGGGTGACTATGACATGTGTTCGAAAGGGGGAAGAAGCTATAGACATCTTGATTGTTGATAAAGAGGTTCCCACACTAGGCAAGGCGATATGATCGTTCATCCTTTGTCCGAAGCATCTTATTAACATGGCGACAACACCTCCAATGGTAGGAAATACTTTACTATTACTTGAATTTCCTTAGCAACCTACTCATAATCTGTATTTTATGTTTTAATAGGATGAATAAAATGTGACATATTTCCCTTCTTAGCATGACTGCAATAGCTCCACAAGGACATTTACCATATCACCATGTAGATGCCTGAAGGGATTGTCAGCGCAAGACTGTCGTATCCCTTTACAATTAACAGGACATATCTGAGGCAGTTTATACATTTGGAGGCGCTATATATAGGATGGGTTAAACTTGCAATCATGTAAGTTTTTTCCCCTTCAATTAATGCATTGATTTTATTTTTTTAGATTCAACAATTCATTTATCATTTTATTCTATCATAGTTTCTTCCACAATATATGCATCGAATCCAAAGGAAATGATTTATATGGATTCTTATGTCCCTCGAATACAATAAAGGAGAATAATAAATTGTGATTTTTATTGTGGATCCACTCTTGAGAAAACTGTGGTTCTTTGTGAAATAGAACTCTTCAAGAATGTTCTGAATTGTGATTAATGAGATTATATTTATGGGAAATGGAATTGGGCCTATTGGTGAAATTCAGAAAAGCAAGAGATATACCAAAGGAATTCAGAACTTTTTTGGAATTGTCTTGCTGTTGACGAAGTTTGCTAGAAATAATCAGTCATTCGTATAGAATGACAAATTTGAGGTCAGTTTTCAAGAGTTAAAAGAGTTAAAAATGAGGTTCATATCCACTCCAATTATGAATGTCCCTAATCCCCAATAGACCTACAATGTGGTCTATAGTGATGTTAGTAAACTTGGATTAGGGTGTGTCATGATACAACAGGGCATAGTGGTGATATATACTTCTAGACATTTAAAGCCTCATGGGCATAACTAACCCACTTATTATTTGGAGTAAGTGGAAATAGTGTAAGCTCGAAAGATATGGTGGTGTTATCTTTATATAGCATCCAAAGAATTATATTGTAACCATAAGAGCCTCAGGTATATATCTACAAGATCAGAAAGAGTTGAATTTGAGGCAAAGCAGGCAGAGGTGGATGCACGTTATGGAGAAGGGGGGAAAGTTCCCCCCTTGAATTTTTCTCTTCCAAAATTTGTTTGTTAAAGATGTATTTGATAGCATTGATAATAAGACAATTATGATGGAATTCGAAAAAACAAGGCCTAGAAGAATGACATTGTAATTATTTTTATTGTAATATACTTTTGTCATTAAAATATATGTACTTGAACTTATTGAGTGCCCACCCTTAATTGTAATTTATGTAGATGTATTTCTAACAAAACTTAGCATTGCTTTTTCGAAATGACAGGTTTGTAAAATAACTACCTCTCTTATTACATCATTAGTATTGACTTGATTTCATGAATACTTTTTTGATATTTTTTTTCTTTGTTTCTTTATATTCTTTTGTTTTTTTAATGCATTTAAAACTTTCCTTAAAAAAAATTTGAGGGTGCTGCCCCCGAACCCCTGAATCCCCCTACTAATTGTGAAAATACAAACAAAAAATCCTAGTTTCGCTACTAGTGCCCCCTTCTTTATTTTTCTAGATCCACCACAGAAAGCAGATGGGTGGAACTGCTGAAAGATTATGATTATAACATTAGACACTACAACAAAATAGTAAATTTGTGACGGAATTTTATCCGTCACAAATTTTGGACAATTTGCGACGGAATTTAAAAATCCATCGCAAATTAGTACACTTTGCGACGGATTTATACATCTGT
This sequence comes from Acacia pycnantha, assembly GCA_025563575.1. Taxonomy (NCBI): domain Eukaryota; kingdom Viridiplantae; phylum Streptophyta; class Magnoliopsida; order Fabales; family Fabaceae; genus Acacia; species Acacia pycnantha. Next base: position 1,608,178 of record JAMWYP010000077.1, on the reverse strand, counting down.
CGCAAATTTTGTGACGGATTAAATTATCTGTTGCAAATTTTTGCGACGGAATCATTAATCCGTTGCAAATTTGTGACGGCAACTCTTGTCCGTTGCAAACCGGCGAAGAAAAGTACGCAAGTTTGCAACATACAATCTAGTCCATTGCAAACTTACGACGGACTCCGTATCCATCACAAGCTCCCCGGGGGGCTTGCGACAGACATGCTAGTCCGTTGCAAGTTTGCGACGAACTTGTGAGTCCGTCGCAAACTCTAGGATTTGCGACGGATTTAAAATGCGTCGCAAATCTTGACCCTTAACTCCTCCCCCCTTCTTCCATTTCTCATTTTGTGTAGTTTATTCAAATTTCAGTCCTCCACGAAGCTCCGGTCCTCCTCTTCGTCGCCGCCCCTCCGGCCATCCTCCTCCTCCTCCTCCTCAGTTTTCTACCCCTCTGCCTTCTCATCACGTCCTTCATCCGTTTTTTGGTGAGTTCTTCTTCCGGTGTGGTCGTATCCTCCTCCCTTGGTTCGATCAGTTCCTCCACTTCCCTTTCCGGTCGTCGGATCCCCTTCCATTTCCGGTAAGCTACCTTTCTTCTCTCTTTTTTTTCCATTTCTGGTTTCTCAAGACCCCAAACACTAGAATAATAAAGGGGTTGTTTTATTCATCTTGAATTATAGGAATTTATTCTTAGTTTGACTGGGTAATATAATGTGATGATACATAAGTGTTTACATGTTGAATTAGTAAAATTGTATTGTTGGAAATTCTAAAATCTAATGTTGGATGTTTTATTGTTTTTGATGATAATGAGTATTCCATTGGTGAATTAAATCATTTATGTTGGATGTTTTGATTAGATGTGATTAGTGAGAATATTAATTGGCTTGCATTGTTTTTAATAGTTAATTTTGTGTAGTGAAAAATTTATGTGCGAAAATTCGAATGTAATTAGAATGGGGGAGAAAGTGGTGTGAGATTACACTAGTGGAAAAAAGGCTTTTAAGACCGGACAAAAAAGGTACATTAGGACCGGACCCGCGAGCTTGATCTTGTTCCGGGCGGTATTAAAAGTCGACCTTTAAGACCGGACTTTTACACGGTCTTAAAGATTTTCTTTAAGACTAGGACATTTAAACCTTCGGTCTTAAAAGTCGTACTAAATAAATCTGAAATATTTTGGTTCGGTCCTAAAACTCAAACTTTAAGACCGGACAAAAAGTCGCCGCTCTTAAAAGATCCAAATATTAAGACCGGACAAATATCAATCCGGTCCTAAAGATAGCGGACTCTAAGACCGGAGGAATAATTACCGGTCTTAAAAGTGACTTTCAAGACCGGATTGTTTCAATGGACCGGTCTTAAAAGACCAACTTTTAAGACCGGCTTAACACCTTTAAGAGCGGTGTTATATATACATCCGGTCTTAATATTTGAACATTTAAGACCGTATTTTTATTTGCAATCTAAATTTTCCCGTATTTTTCCTGTTTTGTTCTTCTGATCAATATATATACACAAATCCACCATACAAAACAGCACATAAAAGTCGATATACTTTAAGCTACAAGCTATGAACATGAATAAATTGAATTGGGAAAAAGAATACAAATATTATCCACCATGAGTTATATGGCCTCTTAATTAAGTCTAAAACAACTAAAGTAATTTATAAAATAAGCTAACATATAACTAATTACAAAGGCAATGAGTTACAATACATACAGCACGTAATTCAACATACAAATGTAGTCCAATATATTATTCACCATGCCTTCATTTGATTCCCACCCAACAACGTAACATGCATCCTCTTTTATAACATGCCCCTTTGAAACGGATCCTGCCACAAAAACAAAACAAGAACAAATTCATATTCAATGATGACATTGTTTAATTAAGAACATAGACATCATTATCCGCTTCATCTTCTTCGTTCATGTCCGGTAGACCCCTTGTAAAAGGAGTACTCTCAGGAAGATCACCATAATTTGAATGACTTTCCTCATCAATATCAATGACCCTCTTTCCTTGGAGAGCTACGAGACCACATTTTATTTTCTTGATCGGTGATATAGAACACTTGTTTTGCATGATCTGCCATAATAAAAGGTTCATCTCCAAAACTTCTACTATTGACATCGACTAAAGTGAATCCTAGTCGATCGATCGAACACCATTATTGACATTAACCCACTTGCATTTGAAGATGGGAAATCTAACTTTGACATAGTCCACCTCCCAAATCTCTTCAATAACTAATTCCAACTTATGACATCAAACTCGGGACCACGTGCTAACCATTTCATTGTCTCGAAACACATTCGGATCCCTCGACCTTTTGTTTGAACCGATCTGCAAAAGTTACATTATGCTCCCTAATCAACCTTTGTTCGGTCATTCGATGGTTCTCTTTCCTTACACCTCTTTATGTGCGAGATATGCGGCTTGAACTTCATCAACATTATTCAAGATGTATAAGTGGACTTGTGACAATTCATCACGATCCACACTCTTTACCGAAGCCCCGTCTACCCCCTTCGGCATGCGACGTTTTGGAAGCCCAATATGTCTTACTTTGGACAAATAATTTTGACAAAATTCCATGGCCTCTTCGAAACATATTTACGAACAATTGATGCTTACGGCCGTGCGCGTTCTTCACATACCCTTTTAGGAATTTCATAGATCTTTCAATAGGGTACATCCACCGTAAATGGATAGGGCCGCACAACTTTATCTCCTCTCACTAGATGAACAATGAGATGAACCATGATGTCAAAAATGAAGGAACAAAAAGCTTTTCAAGGTGGCACAAGATAAGATATCCTTCATTCTCCAATTCATCCAACTTTTCAATCTTGAAAACTTTACTACAAACCGCATTGAAGAAGAAACAAAGTCTAGTCAAAACGACCGAAGATCATATTCGGCGATCCCTCGAATAGCTACTGGGAGTAGCTGTTGCATCAAGACATGACAGTCATGAGACTTTTGGCCTACTAATCTCAAGTCCTTCATCGAGACAAGCCTCTTAAAATTTGAAGAATACCCCGAGGGAACTTTTGTGCCATGTAAACACTCACAAAAGCTTCGTTTCTCATCCTTAGACAAAGTATGAGAAGCCGGGGACAATAAGTTCTCTTCCCATATGGCCTTGGATGCAAGTCTTCGCGTATTCCCATTGCTTGCAAATCCAATCTTGCCTTCACACCATCCTTGAACTACCTTGTATGTTGAGAAGCGTGCCCACAATACTATCACATACGTTCTTCTCCACATGCATGACATCAATACGGTGTCTCACATCAAGATTGCGCCAATAGGGAAGATCAAAGAATACAGATCTCTTCTTCCATATATTTGTTTCTTTTCTACTCTTTCCATGCTTACCGAAGATGACACTGATATTTTTAACCTTTTCATACACTTGCTCCCCAGTCAATGCCACTGGAGCTTCTTCATACTCTTGGCCACCAAAAAAGGCCTTCTTTAATCGACGATATGGGTGGCCCCGTCTAAGAAATCTCCTATGTCCAAGATACACCGTCTTTCTTCCATGTTGAAGTTGATGGTAGCATGTGCCTTCTTCACAAACCGGACATGCTTTATGGCCTTTTACACTATACTGACAAGTTCCCATATGCTGGGAAGTCGTTTATAGTACAAAATATCATGGCTCTCATTCTAAAGACCTCCTTCTTGAAAGAGTCAAAAACATCGACACCTTCTTCCCACAACTCCTTCAAGTTGTGGACAGTCCCTTTAGCAACCAATTGTCTATGACCATCACGATCCTCCACATACAGATGACAAGGTTTCTCTGACTCTGACTGTCCAACAATGCAGCTCCCGTGATGAAACATGTTTAGTAAGTAAGAAATAACAATATCGATACTTACAATTCGTTCGAGCAACTACGAGTTTTTCACTCGTGTAGGCGCCAAGCTGGCTTTTGCCGAATATACAACCGAGCTCCTCGCGACGTATTGGAGATGGCGGCTGGTCAACTACCGTAGAAGGATTGGATTCAGCTTCATCTTCTAATCTCTTCCGTTTGGCTGCCATCAAATCTTTTCGGCCTTTTCATATCCGCGCGAGAAGCCTGTGTGGGCAATCATTCTTTCTCCCAATCTCGATATTTTTCCCTTATTTTACGTGAATCGGGATTGAAAACAACTATATATCAATTATGAATTCCAGCCATGTCACTAACGAAATTAGAGAACTTACGCTTGATATGAGCGTCAAACATTAGTCAAATTCACTTCATCAAGTTTCAACATTTTACTTAAGGAAGATGTAGCATTGTAGAAGAAATTGGGAAAACCAAAGGAAAGGGAGTTGCGAAATCTTGCCAACTCGGTCAATTCATTCATTCATCATAAATGGTTCCTACACATATTAGAATAACTAACTAACTAACGACAACGTCTAACCATGGCCATTACACGGTTTACATATCAAACTTGCATGGAACTAGGACATGCTCCTCTCATGCGGGACAAAGGCAGCAAATGTATACTTCTATTCACACACCAAACCATTTAACTAACGAGGATTAGATGTACACAATAACATTCACATATCCTCACGAGGTTAATAAGCAAACAAAAGTGCAAACAAAACTAAATATAACTCACGAGCTTCGAGGAGTGGTCCGCTTGAACAAATTGTTGCCAAGTTTGTTCATCAATAAATTTGTACTTGTCCCGGGGTTGATGGTCGAGCTTCTCCTCGGCAAAAATATAAGTGTTAGCCGAGAAAGGTCTTAAACTTCTGAACCGCTCGGCCTGATAAGACAATGTTGAGTCTTTGAACTTCTCGGACTCGGGGACGGTGAATGTAAGCCGGATAGTGTCCCACATAGGATCCTTTATTATTTTTGGTCCACATTTTTCCACTCATCAGTCAAAATGCTAACCTTGCTGCGTACTAGAGCGCCGACAAAACTAGTATATGTGCTCTTATTAGGACCGAAAGGTTGCAAATTTTCATCAAAATGAATCTCGAGCTTCGTCCCGGTATTCCGACTAAGGGATACTTCCATCATTCGTGTGCCGCTTCTACCACGGCGTGCAGCGGCGAGGAGGCTCAATGTGAGATGAAGAGGGTTCGTTTGTCAGACCCTCCCGGTCAAACCAGTATCTGGAGTTTCAAGAACACGAGTGGAATCGTTTTCACCGTTCATTTTCAAGACAGTAAGAGAGGAATGCTGAGAAAATGAGGGAGTAACGAGAGGCTAACAGTGCGCGGGCGGAAGAGAGGTAATGGAACAGGAAGGGTTTCGCAACGTGAACGGGGTTCTTCGGTGAGAGTATGAGAGTGACAATGTGAGAGTGACAAAAGCTTCCGCGTGAAGTTAACGTTTGGCGCTTCATTTTTAAGGCCAGGACAAATACACATATACGGTCTTAAAAGATAACCTTTAAGGCCGATCTCTATATATGTCGGGTCTTAAAATTAATTAATTTTTATTCAAACTTTAGTACCGAGGCCAAATTTTTGGTCCGTTCTTAAAAGTCTAACTGATGATTATAATTTGATTATATTTATTTTTTAAAATTTATGAAATATTGTAATGTAAGTTTTAAATTGTTTGTAGTCGCATTTGATAAGGCAAAATTGTTTTGAAAGTTAATTACAATTTTGATTGTTTTTATATTATATATATATTGTTTTTTTTTCTTTTTTTATTCTATGCAATTTATAATTACACTCAAAAAAATATATATTGAAGATAAAGTATTGATAATTTGAAAAAAAAATTATAAATATTGTTATTCATTAAAGGGTAATTTATAAAAATAAGAGTAAATACCCTTTTTGGTCCCTGGAAAAAAGTACGGACCCCTTTTTGATCCCTAACTAAAAATAACTCGTCCCGTCATCCCTGGGAAATCAAAAAACATCCCACGTTAGTCCTTCCGTCAGTTAGCTCCTAACGGCGTCCCTAACGTTGCTGATGTGTAACGTGAGTTGGTCCAGTCACATGCCACGTAGGAAGGCCAAAACGACGTCATTTGAGTAAATACCCTTTTTGGTCCTTGGAAAAAAGTACGGACCCCTTTTTGATCCCTAACTAAAAATAACTCGTCGCACCATCCTTGGAAAATCAAAAAATATCCCACGTTAGTCCTTCCGTCAGTTAGCTCCTAACTTCGTATACTTTATCGTCAACTCCATCGGTTCTATGGTCGTCAAATGATGTCTATCTTCAGTTCCTTCGATGCTCTCTGCGCCGAGTTTTCCTACGGTTAGAGATCGCGCTTGTCTATTGATGCCCCAAATCTTAAGCCCAAGCCCGGGCAGAAGCCTTCTTCCCCCGAGAAGAAACCGACATCTCCAGATAACTCCAAGGCGCCGCCGCCGTCGCCATCAACGCAACCCGATGGAGCCAAGCAACAACGGCAGCGCTTCTCGCCTAGGTTTGCGCCGGAGTTAGACGGTGTTCACTGCTTTGAATCTTTATACTACTCTAAATCCAACGGTGAGGTCAATGAAGACTTTTCAACGAGTAAAAAATGTTGAAGGTAACGAAGCACCCTTTAGCATTCAATCGAGAACATGATGAGTCAGTGACTGGACCATGGTGATGCAAGACATTAAGCTTACTTGGTGAACAAACATTCTATTAATATTTTTTTTACAGATTCAGGCAGCAAACTGATAAATTGCCAAGGAGACAAGGAAAAAATATTACAACAATGATGAAATTGATGATGGATCTTGGAGATCGTACAAAGGATCGGAGAATTGAGGGATGAAAGAAGTTATTGAAAATTGAGGTGAGGTGGTTGCTTGAAGGGAGGGAAAGTTCTGGAATTGTAATGACTTGTTGGGGAGGGAAAGAATGGAGGGAGGGTATATAAAGGGGGAAGATGGAAGAGTCGGTGAGTGACTGGACCAACTCACGTTACACATCAGCAACATTAGTGATGCCGTTAGGAGCTAACTGACGGAAGGACTAACGTGGGATGTTTTTTGATTTCCCAGGGATGGCGGGACGAGTTATTTTTAGTTAGGGATCAAAAAGGGGTCCGTACTTTTTTCCAGGGACCAAAAAGGGTATTTACTTAAATGACGTCGTTTTGGCCTTCGTACGTGGCATGTGACTGGACCAACTCACGTTACACATCAGCAACGTTAGTGACGCCGTTAGGAGCTAACTAACGGAAGGACTAACGTGGGATGTTTTTTGATTTCCCATGACGGGACAAGTTATTTTTAGTTAGGGATCTAAAAGGGGTCTGTACTTTTTCTACGGACCAAAAAGGGTATTTACTCTAAAAATAAAAGATAAAGTGGATTTTGTATATTTTATAAACTTGATTAAGTGTTATATATATTATTGTCTTATATACTATTAATTAGTTTGATTTCTACATTTTGTATTTGCTTATTTATGGTAAATTTTCTAAAATAATCACATGGAATTTGCCCCACATATGTTAGAAAGTCCTTGTGTAGGGTTGGGTTGGGGAAGTATGGAAGGCGATCGTGATAGAAATTGGATGTACAATCGTCGAACTGAGAAAAGACAACTAATTCAAGTATTCTTGGAGGATTTAGAGGAGTTCATTGAATTTGCTTTGGCACAAACAACTAATTCAAGTACCTAGATCAGTTGTCCGTGTGTGAAATGTAGATGTTTAAAATTTCAAGATCCGGGTCGGTCATAATCCGTTTGTGTAAAAAGGGATTCATGAAGGATTATGAATGTTGAGAATGTGATGGCGAAGTCTGACAGACACCGAGTGGTTATTACGGGGACATAAATCATCAAGACAACCTTAATCAATATGAGTAGTTGGTTATGGATGCCACGGGACTGTCGATCGGCCAATATTTTGATCTTGTTACTCATGCTAAACCATCACACATGGGAGAGGAGACCGGTACACATACTCAACCATCATACATGGGAGATGATCCTAATCCGGAAGCCGATAGGTTCTATAAAATGCTTAAAGATGCGCAACATCCATTATGGGAAGGTTGCGAACATGTTGAAAATAGTGAACATTCATCGCTATCGACTACCCTAGCAACACTAAGCTTGAAGACTGATCACCATATCAGCTAGAGGAATTACAACAAAATGATGCAGATCATGAGTAAGGTTGTTCCCAAAGACAATAATTTGCCGAAGGATTTTTACCAAGGAAAAAAAAGATGAAAGAGCTGGGGCATAGATGTGAAAAAATCTATTGCTACCCCAGAGGATGTATGTTGTATTACAAGGATGATGCTGAGCTCACCAATTGTAAATTCTATGAACATGAAAGATACAAAGTTGTGAGGAATGGAAGGAAAACGACCCTTCAACCATTAAGCAAGATGTGATACTTTCCTCTCGTGCCTAGACTTCAGAGATTGTATTCATCAAAACAAATAGCTGCTCACATGAGATGGCACCGAGAGCATCGCAGGGATGAAAAATTTGTGGGTGTTCAGAGATGGAGCATTCAGGAGGGCGTTCAGGTAGTGGTCAAGCCCGACCCTGTCCTATCAGAGGGGGTAGGGCGACGCCATCTGCCCCCTTTGTAGGCAGAGGGCTTAGCTCTTCCCCAGAGATGCCGCCACTTTATATGTCTTCTTCACCGTCCACTACTGACTCTATTATAGGCGGTACAGGTGTGCCTGTCACTCCCACTTATCTACAGCAAGGGGCAGAGCAGGTTTACTTTATGATTTCTGATTGATTTACATATGTTAATTTTTTTTAAGCATCTATGTACTAATATTTTCAATACTTCACATTTCTTCCTTCAGCACACTGCGTCGCCTCAGAGCCAAGTCAGGAAAGCTAATTCCTCCAATGCACCAGTCTGGGGATCAATAGATCCTGCGACAGAGCTGGTGTGGACCTGTCCTGTCGGAAATCAAAAGTAAGTGATGCAAAGTTACGATTTTGTACATTTAGTTTGTATGCTAATATTTGTATCATTTCCTCTTTCTTCATATTTGAGCCTTATAATCTGGTGACGGATTTCATGTTAGCCCAAATATGTCATAATTTCAATCAGCCTTGGGCCACTTGGACAGAGATTCTTAAGGATATTCAGGAAGCTTGGTTCAATGAGTTATTGGTAAGTTATGTGCTCTATGGTTATTAATTTCTTATCCAAATGCAAATTGATTAAGTACTTTTATAATTTGGAGCAATAATTGTTCGTTATTGATTTTCAGCGTCAGTTTAGGTGGTTGCCTAACGATCTGGGAAATTTGAAAGAAGTATAACTATAAGGGAGGCCGATGGTTGTTTGATAAGTTTTATAAATTGAGACATGGTATAAGCAGGCAAGATTGGATTCATCTTGAGACTGTAGACCAATTATTTCAATGATGGGCCACCGATGAGAATTTTAAGAAGAAAAGTGAGAAAAATAAAATAAATATGGCCCAAATGGATGGACCGTCATATACTAGCAGCTCCATCCTGTTTAGTGAGCATTGACGAAAAATTGTGAGTTCAAGTTATTTTCTATTTCAGTATTCAATATTTTGTACTTTGAAGTACTTAATTAACAGTCATCATTTGCGTTTGCAGGCAGTGTTTGGGGAAGTTCCTGCAGAATCGGTAGATTGGGCTACCTTTGAGCGGACCCATTCCTAGGAGTCTGAATGTAGTGGGAGGAGCTGGATTAACACCAAGGTGCAGAATGTAGCGGTGAGACATTTATCGCATTTATTATTTGTTTCTAACACCAACATATTTATTTCATTTCACATGCCTTATTTGTGATGTATTTTTGTGCTTGTAGGAAACATATCAGAAGCTGACGCAGGTGAGAGACTCGAAGAGTGAGAGCGACCCCACATCCTCTCGATCCAATAACGAGAGTCTATTCATTGAGGTTGTAGGCGGATTTAACAAGAAAGGAAGACCCTTCGAGATGGGTGAAAGCAGAGCAAATCACCAAGAGAGGGGGTGAATTGAGGATTTAAAAATTCTTTTTAAAGACACTCTGAAACTATCCACGAAAACAGAGCAGAACAGAGGAGATGAAAGAATAGCAAGACATAGAAAATTTATACTGGTTCGGTCTTAACTTTTGACCTACGTTCAGTCCCTAGACACTCTGAGATTTTCACTATCACTCAGAATCAGTTACACACTTTGTACTCAAAGATATCCTTGAAAACGAAAGGAAATCACCAAGAGGGGGGTGAATTGGGGATTTTAAAACTTTTATAATAACTTTGCACCCAAGCTGAAGCTAAACGTAAAGAGATAGGGAAGAAGAGCTTGACACGAAAGTTTATCCTGGTTCGGTCTAAATTCTTGACCTACGTCCACCCCCGCACTCTCGGGTTTTTCTACTATCACTTAACTCGATACACACTCGTACTCAAGGATTATCCTCTCTCTAGGATACACTCCCCTTACAAGTTGTAATCTGAAATCCCAATCTCCAAGTCCCCTTGACTTGAGATCTTTTACAATGAATGAATAATTTGAATAAAATCTCTCTCACGAGAAGATAATTGATAAACACCGAGGCTCTTTGTATATCAAAATACAATACAGAAAGAAAACTGAATGTATAAGAACTCTTGAGCTTGCTTTTCGTTTCTGCTTAATCTTTTGTTATCTTTCGAAGTTTGTAATTAGCTCCTTATATAGTGGTGAGTTGCTATGTGACCGTTACTTCTCAACTTAGCATGTTCTTCATTTGAAATTCAGTTTGATGAGGATTATAGCCGTTGGGTCCTGAATTTCAGCCGATTCAATTCCCGGACGCGTGAAATCATTCTGCCTTCTGATTCTTCGCGTTTATTCAATGATTCGTTTGATCCAATTTAATACCTGAAACATTCTCAATATAGAGTAGTTAAATACGTTTGAATATACTAAATGAATGCAATCAATTCGTATAAACATGGTAAGTTTTGCAGTTTAAAAGAATCGTGGATGAAATCAGAACGATCATATTTGCTTCCGTCTTAAACTCGAGTTCTCTAAGTCGCTCGAGTTCGTAAGGCTTTTAGAGTATCCGGTTTTTCTTCGAGAGAGCAAACTCGGAGTTTGATGTAAACTCGGAGTTTGTATTTTGTTTCAAAGATGTGAACTCGAGTTCACGAAGGTAGGCTCGAGTTCGAATACTCTCTAAGCTTTTGTCGAATGAACACCGAGTAATATCTCACAAGATAAGCAGGCTCGAGTCCATTAGTGATTAGGCTCGAGTTTAACACTATTCATGCCTAAGAGTTTTGGTTGCTCGATTAGAGTGGACTGGAGCACGAGTACAAACTCTGGAGTTTGTACACTTGCTTTTCTTTCTTCAGATGAAGAGCTCGAGTTCATTATTCTTAGGCTCGAGTTCAGCTTAATTTATTCCATGACTTATTGAAGTGAACTGGAGGTTTGAGCTTAAACTCTGGAAAGCATTAGGCTTGAGTCCATATACTTGGGCTCGAGTGTTCATTAAATTATAGCCATAGAAACAAGTGAACTCTACTCAAAAAGAATAAACTCGGAGTTTAAAGAGATACAATTTAATTAGAAAACTTCCTGCCATGGGAAAACTCGAGCTTGTCTATACAGTGCTCGAGTTTACTTGTTTGTAAACTCTTTATTATTATATCATGAGGGTTTAGGCTCGAGTCTATTTACTCAGGCTCGAGTTCGTTATGCTGTAAATATCCTGATGAGCTCTCTGTTTGTGGAAAACTCGAGTTTGCTTAGTTAGGCTCGAGTTTTGAGGTGACAGAATGATTTTGACTCTTTTGTCATTTTAAAACATTCGTACTTGTTTACAATTGTTATTAATCATCAAAACACATAGAGAACTAACAATCCTTTCACTAGGATACACTCCCCCTACAAGTTGTCAATTGATATACCCAATCTCCAAGTCCCCTTTACTTGACATTCTTACAATAAATGATTTCAATAAATGAAACTCTCTCTAAGAGCATATAATAATGAACACTGAAGTGCAAGAGTATCAATAGATACTTTACAAGTAGAAAACACTAAGAGTTGTTGAAACTTTGAATGCTTTTCATTTTCTGTAGATGTGGTTGTTAAGAAGACTTGAATGCAACTCCTTATATATGAAGAAAGCATTAAATGACCGTTAGATTCATTAATGTGACTGTTTCCAACACTAATGAGTTGATTAAGTTGAAGCTTGGTCCAGTCTCTCTCTTGATCAATGTTAATCCAAGGGCACAGAAGTTTATGGTTGACTTCCCTTGAATTAAACCTGTTGGAAGAGAAGCTCCTTGATAGGGAAAGAAAACATTAAACCCTTAGCAACGTGTAGAGAATGATTATCCAAAAGCATGCAACTTTTTCTGGACTTGCAATAAATGTTGCTGATGTCATTTTTTGCTTTATGGTTAATCTTCATTATAACACTCTCTAAATCATCTGAAACTTACTAATAAATTGATTAAACATAATTAAGAATAGTAATGAGTGATGATAAGAAGTATCTAGATAAAACATGAAGGTTTCACAAATTTGTGCAATTTGATTTTCAAACACAGTGACACAAACTCGAGTTTGTTTAAGAAAACTGGAGTTTGCAACTCTTCTTCAGGAACCAAACTTGAGTTTAGAAACACAAACTCGCGTTTCCTCCATCCAGAGAAGAATGTCGCGATTTGAGCATTGAAAAGCATTTTGAGCAAATGACCAAACTCGAGTTAATAAGTGACAAACTCGAGTTTGGAACTTTTGAAATGAAAATAAGTTTAAGTCCACAAAGCTCAAAAATGGAGTTTTCCAAAGTGAACTCGAGTTTTCAAAAGATCAAAATAGTGAGAAGCTCTCTGCTTTACACAAACTCGAGTTTGCTCACTTAAACTCGAGTTTCCTTGAAAAATGAAAGATCTTGAAAACTCTGTCTATCAAACTTGAGTTTGCAAACCCAAACTTGAGTTTTCTAAAGTTAGGAAACTTTGAAAACTCATTGTCAAGACTAAACTCGAGTTTACTATGCTAAACTCGAGTTTTCCCAAAATATGGAAAAACTTTGAAAACTCTTGGCCAAGTGCAAACTTGAGTTTGACATATCAAACTCGAGTTTGCTTAAGTTGGAAAAGCATTAAGGCTCTCGGTCAAGCACAAACTCGAGTGTAATACCCTAAAAATCACACTTAGGGTAAATATCAAAATTGAGTAAATAATACCTATTAAAAATAGGTGAATATGAGGTCTCGAACACCTTGTATTGAGTTTACCTTGTTGTCAGGGTAATTTCCCTTGAAATTAGATAATTTGCAATTAGGTCCCTAAAACGTTTAAAGATTTGCAAATAGGTCCCTAAACACATTATGGGTTATAAATACCCTGTGAAAGCTATAAAAGAAGTAAGTAAAAATCTATTTGAAATAGGGAAGGATTTTATCCCTAATTTAGGTAATTTGTTAAGTTACAAACTTGGAGAAAATGTAGAAAAATACTCAAAAAGTAAGGAAATGACCATAATACCCCCGTAAATGCTAAGATAATGCAGGAGACGTGAAAGCAAAAATGTCAATACAAAAGTTATGAGGTAATGAGGCATCCTAAGTAATAAAATTATCAACTTGTGATAATTAAGTAATTAAGTAATATTGGGCTAATTACTTAAGCATAAGCAAAGGAAATTCACAAGTAATTATGTAAAACCCTAAAATTAGTGGTTTTGTTTTAAAATTAGTAAAAACATGTTTACTAATTAATTGGAAATTTTGGAGAAAAATAGTTGAGTTTAGGTATTTTTAAGCCTAAATGCAAGAATAGACCAATAGGAAAATTTTGTAAAAAATTATGTAAAAATAATTATTTAATTAAATAAATAATTAAATAAATAATTAAATAAATAAATAAATAAAACGAAAAAATGGGCAGAAAATAAAAAAAAAAGTAAAAGAAAATGAAAGCTTAGGTTATAAGTTTTGTATTATTATATAATATAATTTATTAAAGTGAAAAATGATGAATAGTAATTTAAAAATTAAGAAACGGATCCTATCTAGAGATCTAGGAATGAGATTTCCAAAGTCAGGGTAGAATATTGATTAGTGGAATTTTATCTTCCGTTAGACTCTTCCAGAAGTTAATTCTGAAGCCGATTGTGCATTTTCCTAATAAGACGAAATAGGAAAAAATGCATATAGGTATATTTTTGGATACGAAGAAAATAGATTCTAACTCGATATCTAGATGTGAGTTTGAATTTATCTGAACATATTTGGAATCAGTGAATTTTTCTGAGGAAGATGATGTTTTCAGAAATGCGTTCTGAAACCGGACACGTTCGGACACGTTTTTCGAGAAAACTTCAACTGGACAGTTGGAGCCCTATATGGAATCAAAATTTAGGTTAACTTGGACATTTCTAGTAAGTGAGAACATGTCTTCAAAGTTGTAAATCCAGAATTTTGAGATTTCTCCGAAATCACGCGAATCGGTACCGATCGGGAATTCTATTAGACCGGCTATAAAGCAACATAAGTCAATACACTTGGAACCACTCATTTGCAGCCACATCAGCTCTCCAATTCGTCCAAGAGGCATGGATGGACAAGAATTATACACCAATTTGGTCTTGATTTTCCAAGGTTGTAAACAAAGTGAAAAATTCCTTATGTATCCCTTAGGTTTTCTATAAATAGGCATGTCTTCCCTTCATTTTTCTTCACACCAATTTCCACTCCTCCTTTGGCCGAAATCTTAGAGGGAGAAAGTAGAGAGAGAAGCTCTGGAAAATTCTGGAGAAGTCTTCAACGGGTAAGTCCTCCGGTCTTTAGCTTTTTAGTTCGGTAGTTAGTAGAATTGTTAGATAGATTTAGCAAGTAGAGAGTGAGATTTCTACTATTGTTTTAGGCCTCATTGCATTGAAAAATATGCCTGAAGAGGTAAAAACATAGTAGGGATTAAGTCCCCGAAAGTTGAAGTCTTCATAGTTCTTTCAATAGTTAGAGTAGTAATGCTAGAGTAGCCTTTATTTTTCAAAGTATGATTAGATATCATATGATAAGGCTATTTTAGTCTAGAATTTCGAAAATCATAATTGCGTCGAAGTTCTGGCGAAATTTCGGGAAGAAAATTTGTAAGAGTAACGAAGTGCTGGCAAAATCCCGCCAATTAGGGGTATAGGGGCAAAATGGTAATTTTTACCTAAAATGCCAGATATAGTATCAAATCACTAATAAAAGTGATATTACTCTTATAGGACTTCAGAAATCCTAGTTTGCTGCCGTTACGCTGTCCAACGTGCCGCTGTCGGACAAACCGCTGTTTTCCGTCAGAAACATCTACGTACATCAACGAAGGTATGTCCGCGTACTGTAACACTAACTCTGATATTTATGGTATGCATGTATGTGCTATGTGTAGTGTATGTGGTAGTTGATTGCTCTGTGATATGTTATGTACTGTTGATATGTTCACGTTTGCTAAGGGCCACACATTATATGTGCTATTGGGATTCGATCGCTATGGGCCAAACGTTGCTAAGGGCCATACGTTGCTAAGGGCCACACATTTTATGTGCCGTTAGAATACGTTGCTAAGGGCCACACATCTGCTCGGGGCTTATGTGCTATTGGGATGCGCTTGCTGTATGTGATACTTATGTTGTTAGTAATGTGAATGTATGTAATGCATATGTTGTGTATGTAAATATGAGATTAACCGTTACCTGAGATCCGGATGCATCGGATCTCGCTCTTAACCTAGCGTCGTTCCGGAGGATCGAGGACCGAGGAGAGAGGCAAGCACCAGAGTAGAAGACCCTACCAAGATTTCCGTTTTGTTGTTCCAGCGGAATCCTTTCTTTTGTTATATACTTTTGAACCACGCGGTTTCTGTACCGCTGTTGTAATTAGCCAGACTTACGGCGTTTTATATATACATATCAGTTACTCAATTGCTCCGTTGCTCTACTCTGACCATTTTGAAATGATGTTTGATAAAAAAAAAATTATACTGCTTTTAAAAGTTGGGATGTTACATCGAGTTTGGAAACCTCAACTCAAGTTTGGTCAAGCTCACAAAACCTTGGCAAACTCTCTGTGTATCACAAACTCGAGTTTACATATACAAACTTGAGTTTGTCTGACCTTGAAAAACTTTGAGTGCTCTCTGTATGACACAAACTCGAGTTTACCACTAATCAACTCGAGTTTGCCTAAGTTTATTGATGGGTTGCTTTTGTCGCTAAAGCAATCAATTAAACCAGGAACAACTAATAATGCAATATAGTAGCAACCTAGGTCATTCTCCCAAGGAGCAATCTGTGAGTTTTTCTTTAGGTTGAATTTAGGTGATAAAAATGCAATGGAATGAACCTAACTAAAATGCAAGACACTACTACCTAGATGCAAATAACTAACTAAATGCAAGATGAAATTGACTTTAAAACCTAAATGAAAATGAAACTAATCTATATGAATTTGAATGCAATTTTTGGGGGGTTTTGTTATGATAGAAGAATTAAAATCCTAAGAAGAAGATTATTAATTAAAAACAAATCAAACAATAAAGATCTAGTTCAGTTATGATGATGAAAGGGACAACTTAGGATTCACATGGAGTTAACTTTATTTGCCCAAATCAATTAATTAGACCAAAGGAAGATCAATGAAAGATTGGAATTAATTAATTTAATTACATAATTGAAACATGGGAAACCCTCAAGTTCAATAACACTTATTCCACTAGAAAACTCATAGTGAAATAAGTGGTGGTTAATTAAACTCATTAAAAACCAATCACAGTTAATTTTCAAATAATTTTAGAAATCTTGTTTACACTTGTCCAATTGAACAACTAGACAATTTATCAACTCAATTAAACAATTAAGATGATAAACCAGATTGTCAATTAAATTAATAACGAAAACTTAATTAATAATTCAATTGACAATCCAAAGGTTGCAAACAAAACTCTAGCAATTGTCTCAAGCATAAAAACTTCAAATTATCAATCTAATCCAAAATAAATATGTATACAATCTAAAAATAGATTGTTCTCAATTAACACAACTTGAAATCCCTTAAAACTAAATTATCTCAAAACTTGAATTAAAAAGATAAAAAGAACAACACTCCCTTGTGATCTTCAAGTGTAAGTTCTAAGCCCTAGCTTCCTCCATGTTCCTCCCAAGTTGCCTCCTAAAGAGGCTTAAGCTACCATCACGATCCTTCCTCCAAATCCCAAGCAATACGTCACAACCATGAGGAAAGAATGACAAAAATTGATTAAATCAATTCCCCTTGTCCTGCGCATCCACTGGATGGATATATGAATTGAGATGCTTGATGGATTATGGAGGTGGGCCGGCGTAGATGAATGAATCAATAATTGATCATGTGTGTGTTGCCACTGCGTCTACGCGTGGTCTTCTCGTGAGCGTCCTTGCGGTTCTTCAAGAGAGCGTATCTCTTCTCTTGGCTGCTAGGTCTTTTTATAAAAGGAGGCGAGAGTTTTGGGTACCAACTTGAGCCTATTAAAATTTGAGAAGCCCAATTAAATCCCACCATTAGATCTTCTTTTAGCGTCCAAGGTTAATTCCGCATTGTAGGATCTTCCAATATTCTTTTTCTTATCCTGCAAGAATTAAATAAAATCATGACCTATCATATATTTAGAAATATTATTCAATCACAAGATATCAATCAGAATATTAATAATTTAAGTCCAATAATCTCATAATTAATTCTGATTTATATTATGTCCTAAACTTGGTTAAAAATCCAAATATTATCTAATAATTCCAAATTAGCCTAAAATAGTCCCCAAATTAAATGAATAAGGAGGGATAAAATATATAAAAATTGGGATTTATCATTTACAAAAACTTGAGCAACCCTCTGTCACGACCAAACTCGAGTTTGCAACTACAAACTCGAGTTTGCCTTTGACAGTAAGTTTTTCAACTTCAAAGACAAACTTCTATTTATATTTACAATTGCTAGTTATCATCAAAACACATAGAGAACTAACAGTGGGTGCCTCTGCCAGCCGACTGAAGCCTACGAAGCGCTCCTTATCCGCCATTGAAGGTGTTTCTGTAGGTAAACGTAATACATTTGATATTGATTGTTACATTTTCATTCCCTTGTCCATTTAAATGAATTACACAAAATAAACTTTCTTCCTAATGTTGTTCTTGTAGATGAGCTGAAGAAGATGAAGGCGTTGGTGCAGGAGCAAGCAGTTGAGCTAAGCCAAACACGGCAGCAGATAAGTCAGCAAGCAATTGAGCTGTATCAGACACAGGAGATGATGAGAGAGATGCAGCTTGTACTATAGGCCCTATTGAAAGACAAGGGTACGGGGTCGACTCCTGGTGATGATGACCATCCTGGTGGTGATGATGATCATACTGCTGCTATTTAGACTATTTTTCAGTACATATTGTTTGCAACATTATTATTTATATATTTTTTTCTCTATGTAATCTCTTTATGATTGTTACTATATATTTTTATGATATACAAGTTTTTTTATTTCGTAATTTTTTATATTTTTTAATAAAATGAATTTTGCAACAAAAAATAAATTCCGTCGCAAAATTTAGAAATTTGCGATGGAATTCATTTTCTGTCGCAAATATTGAAATTTGCGACGGAATTCAAGTTTTCCATCACAATTGTGATGCTATTTTTTGCGACGGACGAATTCCGTTGCAAACACTTTTTGCGATGGAAAATGCCTTTTTTGCAACGGATTTTTTCCGTCACATAAAAATGACTTTTTTTAGTGAGATCCCATTCTAGAAAAGAAAATGTAGTAATTAATGCTCTGAGCATAAAGTTTATCAATTGAAAGGGTGGTTTAGAGAGAGTTATCTACTAGAGAAGTAACTTGAGAATGAGATTATATGTAGTTCATGTAATTCCAAGATATTGTTCTAAATTTCGAGGATGAAATTTACTTTACATGTAAAAATTGTAACATCTCAAAATTTTGAGAAGAGATTTATCAGGTTTATTTGAGGTCTAAGGATGTTATCTAAAATTTAAAAAGTCACAGGAGTAAATTATTTAGTCAATAACTTATTTTCATGCCAGAATTTTAAGAAAGTAAATAAGGAAATAGCTAATAGGTATATATATATATATATATAAAGGCCCAGAATAACTAATAAATTTTTTATAGATGAGTATTTTGGAAAATAAAGGATTATGTGGAGGAATTTGCTTCCCAAAAAGAGTTACAAATAATTTTAGAGCTATTTTCTAAAATTAAGGTCTATTTTCTTGAGAAATTCAAGAAAAATAGTTAGAGGTTAATGTTTGGCTTGAAAACTTTCGGAAAATTACCTTATTGTTTAAAGAAGTTAATTACGAAGGAAAATCCTTATAGAGTATTAAGGATTAATTTCTTGGAATTATGTAATGTTTGAAAGGATGAACTTGCAAACAAATATTAGCTAAAGGGGAGTAATAGCTATTGGACACAATAAAACCCATCAGCTCCACCTTTACTCCTCATTCTTCACGAGCAGAGGATCAAAATAGGGTGAGAGAGAAATCTGGAAGATGAGAAGAACCACAGGATGTCGGAGGAGGTAGGGGTGGGAATAGGTCAAGCCCCTGTCAAGCGGCCTACAGCCTTACTCATTTAAGACTTGGTCTGGCTTGGCCTATTTGTTAAAAAGGTCATGTCAAGGCCTATTTAAAGTCCTAAATGTGTAAATAGGTCAGGTCTATTTTGTTGAGGCCTAGCCTCTAAGTCTTCAGGCATGACCTGTTTACACATTAAAAAAATATAATTATATTTATATCAATAACATAATATTTATTGTTTTTCATTCTTATATTCTAATTTCAAGTTATATTTATATAGGTTTTGATAGGCTCAAAGTGTACGAAGCCTATTTATGGCCTCCAAGGCCTGCAATATGAGCCATTTTTAAAGGCCTACGTTGTAAGTAGGCCTTTAAAAAGGCTTCAGGTTCAACCAGGCTTTATGAAGGCTCAGGCCTGAGCCTAAAAAGAAACTTGAATTTAGGCTCATGCCTTCTGTCCTCATTACAGACTTATGCCTATTTAGTCTAAATCTGGCCTGGCCTGGCCTATTCCCATACCTAGTCAGAGGAAAAGAAGCGAAAGGAAGAGAGCTTGAAGCTACATGCAAACCAATGTAACATCCCATTTTCCAAAAGCAGTATAAAATTTTTTCATTAGAGTAGAGCATCAGAATAGGAGTGTAACTGATATATGTATTCAAAATTCCCACTGGCTAATTACAGAGACGGTACGATAACCGAGAGTTTTTAAAATAACAACAGAAGTGTCTCCCTAGCAATCCCCATGCCGTGGCAACAAAAGATGGTTTGCAGCCGGATCTTTAAGCTTGTTGCTTCCCTCTCTCCTCGGTCCTTGGTCCTCCTGACCCTGACGCTATGTTAAGAGCTGAGGTCCAATGCACCGGACCCCAGGTAACAGTTAACCTCATATTTACATATACAGTACATGGATCACAAATAATCATAACATAAACAAAGACATAACGAGATTTACCACATGAAGTGAAAACAGAAATATCGCACGGAGTGAATGCAGTTGTATCGCACGGAGTGAATGTAGATGTACCACACGGAGTGCATAACAACACTTATAACATGTCAACAGACCATCAACCACATATACGCATCAAATACTCATAATACATACACGCATACAATAAACATCATATTAGTGTTACAGTACGCGAACGTACCTTCGTTGACGTTATACGGTATTTCTGGCAGAATACGGTAGATTAACACGATACGACAGCGGTACTTGCTCACAGATATCCTATAAGGATAATATCACATATATCAACGTCCAACATCATAACAGGCATTTTAGATACAAATTACCATTTTGCCCCTAGTTTGACTAATCGGCGAAATTTCACCAGAACTTCGTTACTTTGACTCTAATATTTCAGAAACTCAATCCCTACTATGTTTTTACCTCGTCAGGCATCTTTCAATGCAATGAGGCCTAAAAACAAGAATAGGAATCTCATCTCCTACTTGCTAGATCTAACTAGCAGTTCTACTAAAACTACCGAAAGAACTTAAAACTAAGGACCGAAGAACTTACTCAGAGCTTCACTGCAAATTTCCCCAGACTCCTCCTTCTCTCTAGAATTCGAACTATAGCTCTTGGAATGGTGTGAGAATAATGAATGGAGGTGCTGGCTATTTATAGAGGTTTCTAGGTTACTATTCATGCTTTGTCAGACGGATTCTGGACCGTAGGATCGCACTTCTTTGAAATGGCACATCCTGGGCCCTTGGATCTCAAAACCGACCTCCCTCTCCCTTAGGTGGCAAAATGTCACATCAATTAATGTGATGTGATGCTTTTGCTTTATGGTCTTGTACCGATAAAGTTCCCTGTTCGGTGTCCTAATCGCGTAGTCTTGAAAAATCTCTAAAATCCGGCAACTAAGTCTTGAAGGTCTATTCTTCCTCTTTCAAAATATTTGGGTTAACTAAATTTTTTATCCCATTCAGGGTATTCCATTGCCTGCCGAACATTTTCGGACAAACGTCTTCGGTTACGGAAATCACTTCCGAAAACACCAACTTCTGGACAAAAATTCACTTATTCATAATACGTCCAGTTGTTTACTATCTTAGCCTTGGATTTCAAGATATGATTTAGTTTCTATAGATTTTCATTTATCTGATCTGCTTTCTCAACAGAATATTCCATAGAATATTCCACAGAATATTCTTTTGTCCACATAATATTCTTTTGGAATATTCTTTAAACCACAACCATGTTCACACTACACATTCTTTTTTCTTCCTTTTCTTCCTATTTTTTCGAAAATATGCCCCCCCATTAGTTGATTTTTCAACTCTCTTTAATCACTTAAATTATGCCTTAATTTTCTTAATTAGTAATTATCTTATTGCTTAATCCTTTGTTGGTTAATTAAGCCTTAGGGATTAAGTGTAACTCATCTAATATACTTTTTAATTATGCCAAATTGCTTAGCAATATTCCTTATACTAATCTTGACCCTTCATTGGTCATTAATCTCCACTTAGGGTTATATATAATTATCTTTGAATATCCCATTTTCTCATGCTTAAACAATTAGCTAATAATTATTTATTTAATCACTTACTAATTGTTGACAATTTTATTAATTAGAAATAATTATTATCTCACAACTTTTTTACTTACATTGGTATTTTATGCTCCAAGCAAAATATTAAAAATCCTGGGGGCATTTTGGTCATTTCAATACTTATTGATTTTTCTTCATTAATTTTTCCAAAATTATAATTTATTAAATTTTCTAAATTAAGAAAATTATTATTTCTAATTTCCAATAATTATTTCACTGCCCTTTAGAATTTATCATAATTTTTTTAGGCTATTTTATGCCCCATAAATGTATTTTTGGCCTTTATTTCTCCTAATTTTCCTTATAAAAATGGAATAAGTATTTTACACTGTTTTGACACCACATATTCACCCATTTCCAATATGTATTATTTACCAAACTATGATGCTCATCATAGGTCAGATTTTAATTCGTCCATCAGTGGTTTTAATTGTTTGTTTGTTATTAATAAAATTGACTTGTTTGGCCAAAAAAAAAAAAAAAAAAAACCCCCGATCAAGGGGAGCAAAACCCCACACCTTACCTCCTTTTCATTTCTCTCAAATCAAATAGAGCCTTACTGGACATATAGCATTTGTCTGCATAGAAGTGATACAGGGATTAATTTCATTATTACTTGGAGTGGGAAAAAATGCCTACCATATGGATTTTTATCTTGTTTAAACCATTTGAAACTCAATTTTGTTGTTTTTTAATCATTGAAACACCTAGTTCAATGTTATTTTCCTACCTTTAGAATGCCTTGGGAATAAGAAATTGTGTTGTTGCTTGGAAATATGTTATATGCATGATTGTATGTTGTGAGATTTTGAGTTTTCTTTGTGTGTAGAGTCTGGTGTATTGCAAGTATTAATTTGGCGCTGTGCCACAAAAGATTCTCCTGCTTTTAATGATTTCTTTTGTATTAAATGCTTAGAAAATCATTCCTAATTAATTCTAGATTACACTATTTTACTACAGACTTTGTGTAGCCAAGCAATTTTAGGCCCTTCCAGTTCCACACGAGTTGATATGGGCAATGTCGGACCTAGGTAGTAGATAAGGGGGGCCACTTAAATTGGGGATACTTTTAAATAAATAAAAATACATGTTTGAGTGATTGCATGATTGTTTGGTGCCTACCTTTAATACATTAAGATTGCACTTTGTAATCGGATATGAGATGAATGGTTGAATAATTGTTTAGTGCCTTATATTAAAAAAGATGTATTTGATAGCATTGATAATAAGGCAATTATGATGGAATTCCAACAAATAAAGTCTAGAAAGATGACATTGTAATTATTTTTATTGTAATATACTTTTGTTATTAAAATATACTTGAACTAATTGATGGAAAAACAATTTTGACTTTTGGGTGGCTGATGATAGAAGGAATAGTAGCTCAGGGGACCATCAGATCATACGTAATCATCTAGCTCGCTGGTCCCCTCCTGCTGTGGGCAATCTTAAATTTAATTGTGATGGTGCTTTCTCGGCAAATAAGATTGGAGCTGCTATCGGTGTTATTTGTAGGGATCATTTCGACGATTTTAAATGGGGCTTTGTGGATAAGGTGAAATCGATCTCTGCGTTTATGACTGAAGCGTTAGCTTTGAAGCGGGCCCTGATGCTTGCGATTGATCTCGGTCATGATAAGGTGGTATTTGAAACTGACTGTCTCTCCCTTCTTGAATGTGTTAATGCCAAAGCCCCGGATATGATTGAATGGAGGTGTAGGAGCATTGTTTTTGACATTATTCGTCTTATGTCGTCTAAGGTTGGGTTCGTTCTGTCCTTTACCCCTAGGGGGGGTAACCGTGCCGCTGACTTAATTGCAGCTGATGCTTATAAAGGGGTGTGCCCGATTGGGTGTGTCTTTCAACCAACACCTTCTTTGCTGTCTCTTCTAGCCTTGGATTCCCAGAGGGCGAATGTTGTTTCCCACGATGCCCCTTCCCCCACTCAATCATTGAGTGGTGATTATTTGTAGTTTGTTTTATTTGTGTGTATTCTGTTTTTGCGTGTAATCTTTTGCCTTTCTGTTTGTTTGACGTTGCTTTCCTCTTTGGTGTTTCCTTGCTTTATTTATGGTTTGTAATCGTTTGAAGTCTTTTTAATATAAGTATCCTTTGTCCAAAAAAAAAAACTAATTGAGTGCTCACCCTTCATTGTAATTTATATAGCTGCATTTCTAACCGCACTTAACTTTACTTTTCTAAATGACAGGTTTTAAAATAATTTTCTCTCTTATTACATCATCAATATTCATTTGATTTCATAAATATGTCTTTTTCTTGTTTATATTCTTTTATTTTTTTATGCATTTAAAAATTTCCTTTAAAAAAAAAAATTCACGGGCAGCACCCCCGCATCCCCTCACCAATGGTGCCCCCTTCACTATTTTTTTGCGTCCGCCCCTGGATATGGGCATATGTTGAAAGAAAGGATTAGTAATTCTGGATTGACTTTTACAAAGGTATTTGTTCATATTTTACTCATCACCTTTTTGGTAAAATATTCTACTCATCACTTTATTATTTATTACTTGATAGGTTTGCCAATATATAAAAACAAATGCTTTCAAATGAAGAAAAGCCTCACAAGAGGATGCTCACAGCCTTAATGAACCTCACAAATCACAGTACGAGACAAAGCTCGTAGTACATATATATGGCATTATCAGAAAATAATAGAACTCAGGAAGTCACAAATCAACACGTGTAGACAGCTAAAAGACTTCAATGTTTAGACCCACATAGCACTTGGAGATAACCATTATTTTACTGCGGAGCGCAGTAAGAACAGATCAATGAAGAAGAATTATATTTCAAGTATACACCTGCATCATATAAAAAGCATTAATGTCAAAATAGAGACGACTCACAATGAAATAAAATATTCTGACACGCATTAGTTACAAGTTTTTTTATATCATTAATAGTCTGATTAAAATCACACCAAAAAAATAATATGATTAAAATATTCTAATTGTTTATTACATACCATGTAATGATAAATATATAAGATATTTTTAATTCACTAAATAAAATATGATAAAAAAAAGAGAGAGAACAAAACTAAAAAGATATCTTCATATGAAAAACAGAATTTTTACCTGAACCTCCTTGCTTTCCGTGGAACAGAGATTCCAATGAACTGATATGGATTTAAAACTTCAAACCATATTTTCCAAGTTTCTCTTGAGTAATATCATCAAGACGTTTGATCATGTCTAATGTGAGAAAATTGTTCCAATCTCCAACATCTCCATTTCTAAAGAAAGCACTATTCACTACCCCAAATTGGGTTTTTCCGCTCTTATTCACTTCCAAATTACTTAAACCCTCAAAACTACATAGCTTCAATATATTTTCCACAACTTTACCATTCTCTTCATCCTTAGAAAAACCTGACCCGATAAACTTAGCAAGCATCTTCAAAATCTTGACTGGCTCATCCTTCAGCTCCTCGAACCTCAAAAACATTATCTTATCTGGTCTCTCCAAACTCTCCTTGTAATACCCCAACATCTGTTCCCAGAACGGACCAAAACCAATGACTCCTCGACAAAACCTATCGAATGAATCCTCAATTGAAAGTGACCCTCGAGTTTCTGATCTTATCTTGTTTGCAAAGTGCCACACTGAAACAAACAGGTCCTTAGGGTTTCTACACAAGTACACAATCTTACACCCTTGAGCTTGGAAGTGGTTTTGACAGTTGAGGATTCCTTGTAATTGCCACTTGGCAAACCAAAAACCGTTATATTGATGGAGTTGGGCATTGATCCAACCTGATTCAGTGGGTAAGGTAGCAATGAGATCTTTGCATTGTTTGGAAAGCTCTTCGTCTTCATGGAGGTACTTGGGATGAACAGCATGATCAGAGAATGGAGACTTTTCTGCTGCCATGGTTATGATGATTGATGATGAAGTGTGAAGGGAATGATAGATCCTAAAGGCTAGCATAAAAAAAAGAAGCACGCTTAGTGTTTGAATTATAATTTAATTTAATTCTCTTTCCAACATAATCATAAAGTCCCTTAACACCTACTTTTAACTCTTCCTTCTTGTGAGCTTTTTACCAAACACTTTATGTGCAAATAATGTAGCATGCTTCAAGAGTATTCATTCTACAATTACAATCACCAAATCATCACACATTCATCATAAATCAATTTATATCTAAACACTAAATGTGAAACAGTAACCCCAAACACCAAATGAAAAGAATACTATAGTCTCCCAACAACCTTCTTCCCAAGGTCATTTTATAGCAAGGCTTTCAAATTTTATCATTAAATAGGATATAAATCATAATCAACCCAAAATAAAATCTAAATCCTTCTCTACCGTCAAAAATACTTTAGAAGCACGTCTAAACGTGTCTCTTTTCCTTTTGTAAGACAAATAGTCTGAATGTTGTATCTATTCATGTACATAAGATGTGTATTTATACAATAGGAAAGAGCCTTGGTATTGATGGCTCTTAATGATAATTTATGATGATTTCCTTTAATCCATGATTGTTAGGGATACTGATTGAGTATCACAATATATTCCCTAATAATGTATTTCCTAACATTCCCCCTCAAGTTGGAACATAGATGTTAATTAAGCCCAACTTGTTACAAAGATAGTTAACTCGAGTCCCATTTAAAGCCTTTGTCAAAAAGTCACCCAATTGGTCACTAGACCGCACATGCCCGTAGAAATAAAGTTCTCTTTGCTCTTATCGCGTACAAAGTGACAATCAATCTCAATGTGTTTCGTACATTCATGAAACACAGTATTGGAGGCTATGTGTAGAGCAGCTTTATTATCACACCACAACTTCGCAGGTAATGACGTGACATGACCAACCTCATTCATTAACTGGTGAGTCCACACAACTTCATGTACTGACTAAGACATGACTCTATACTCAGCTTCTGCACTCGACTTAGAAACCACATCTTGCTTCTTACTCCTCCATGATACTAAATTCCCACCAACAAACACACAATATCCTGTGGTGGATCTTCTGGTGGCCTTTGACCCCGCATGATCTGCATCACAAAAACATTCAATCTTGTTGTGGCCATGATTCATATAGAGTACACCACGACCAGGTGAGCCCTTCAAATAATGTAAGACATGTTCCAAAGCTTCCCACTGGGCAAGGGTTGGTGCAATCATGAATTGACTAATCACACTAACTGGGGAGGTCACATTGGGGCGAGTTACCATGAGATAGTTCAATTTCCCAATCAGTCTATGGAATCTCTTAGGATAGGCAAACAACCTGATCTTCTCCGGATCAACTTTCTTTTGTACGTCCTCAGGGAGCTCATCAAACAGTATGCGGTCATCAATATCTAAGAAAGGATTAGGAATCATGGGAAAGCTACTCGGTGCTGCTCCGAGTTTCCCGGTTTCTTTTAACAGATCAAGAACATATTTCCTCTATGTCAAAAGGATGCCTTTCTTACTTCTCATAACCTCTATCCCAAGAAAATATTTTAACGAACCCAAATTCTTTTTTGAAAATGAGAATTAAGAAAGGCCTTAAGTGATGAGATTCTCGAAGCATTACTACCCGCAATAACAATATCGTCAACATATAACTCTAACAGAATCATCCCAGCATCTGTCTGCTGATAAAACACAGAATGAAGAGGCGAACAGAGGACAATTTTGCCACAGGAGAGAAGGTTTCCGAATAGTCAACACCATAGGTTTGAGCATAACCCTTGGCAACCAGTCGAGCTTTCAAATGTTCCAAGGTGCCATAAGCTTTTGTTTTGACCGTGAACACCCACTTACACTCGATAGCCTTCTTGCCAAGAGGCAAATCAACGAGATTCCAGGTATCGACCTTATCAAGGGCTACCATTTCTTCTTCCATCGTAGCATGCCAACCAGGATGGGTCAAGACTTGTTGGAGAGTAGTGGGAACGGTGAGAGTCTAAGGATGCTATGAAGGAACAGGATGGAGGAGACAAATGGTTTTAGGAAACAAAGGAAGAAATATGATAGATGCAAGTACGCTTACCTTTGCGTAAGGCAATAGGAAAGTCATCAAAAGTGTCAGACACTATGTCTGGTTCAGAGGTAGAAGCCGAATGATCAGGAGTATCAAGAATATCAGGCACTGGTGCTGGTTCAAAAGTGGGAGCGGAAGGAACTGATGTCGGATCAAACATCGAAGGAGTCATTGGTGAGTCATGAACCTGATTGACGACATTACTCGCCCTAAGGCGTTTCCGATAAACATGATAGATAGGTGGTTTAGTAGGTGCCAGGTCAGATGCTTGCACTAGTGGTAACTGGACTGTATAGACCAAGAGATAATCAAGCCTATAAGAGGTGTCATCGGTAAAGACAGGAGATGGAGTAGAGACAGGAAAAAATGAAGTTGACTCATGAAATGTGACATCGGTAGACACAAGATAACACCGAAGAGTGGGAGAATAGCACCGATAACCCTTCTAAACCCTAGAATACCCAAGGAAGACACACTTAAAAGACTTGGGATCAAGTTTGATAACAGTGGGACGAACATCACGAACAAAACAAACACAACCAAAGATTTTAGGGTCAACAGGAAACAAGGTGGTGTATGGAGTGGCACCATTGAGGACAGGAGAGGACATTCAATTAATAAGGAAGCACGCAGTAGACACGATGTCAACCCAAAAAGGCTTAGGAACATTCATTTGAAACATGAGAGCCTGAGCGACTTCTAATAAGTGTTGGTTCTTACGTTCTGCAACACTATTTTGAGCCGATGTATCTAGAAAGGAGGATTGATGAAGCATGCCATGCTGGAGCATATAGGTTTGAAATTGGGCAGAAAAGTATTCTTTAGCATTGTCAATTTCGTAAGGTTTGATTGATACAACAAACTGAGTTTTAATTTCAGCACAGAAGTTGCAAAAGTGAGAAAACAACTCAGAACGAGTTTTCTTTAAATAGAGCCAGGTGGTACGAGAGAAATCATCAACAAAAGTGACAAAATACCTAAAACTAGGCTTGGACCCCAAACATCATAATGGACTAAATTAAAAGGAGACGCGACTCGTTTATTAACTCAAGGTGCCAATTGAACACAATGATGTTTAGCAAACTGACATGGCTCACATTCCAAATATGACAAATGATGGAATTGAGGATACATCCTCTTTAAAGAAGACAAGGACACATGACCTAAACGACAATGAACGTCAAGATGAACCACTAGGGCATGCAACTGAATGATGTACCTGATCCTCAAGGAAGTAATGACCATCATATTCATAACCCCTACCAATAACTCACTTCGTCATGAGATTCTGAATCAAACAATGGTCAGGAAAGAGAGTGATGAAACAGTTTGATTGTCGAGTGAGTTTACTAGATTAAGGACATTAAATGCAAGTTCAGGGACATTAAGGACATGGGATAAGGAAACAGATGGGGTAGGTTGTGCAGTGCCAGAGCCAAGAATACGAGAATAAGAACGTTTGCAATTTTTATACTAGAGAGATTGGCATAAGGCGCATATGAGCAAAACAAATGGTGGTTACCTGTCATATGATCCGTAGCACCGGAATCGATGATCCACTTCTAGGAAGAAGTAGCAAGACTAGAAGCAATATTACCTGTAACAAGAGAAACAAAAGAACTAGACGTTGACTTAGCCATCAATCCTCACCAAAAAATAAGTTGAGTTCCACAACAAGCTCTTCGAGTAAGAGCACCAGCCACAAAGAATATCTAATATGCCCCCAATGCACAGCAAAATAGCCAAGCACACTAGTCCCAATAGTGAACAAAAAACCTCACCAAAGATGACAACACCCAACAACCACACCAGGAAACCAAAGAGAACGGCAACCAAACACCCAATATATCGTATTGAACTAAACAACGTAGAAGAGGTCACACCAAAATATGCCAAACTTGGGTGAGAAAACCCAATCCAAGAAAAAACTCACCAAGTATACCAAATGGCCACCAAAGGGATAGCAACCCAAACCAAACAGCAAACCAACAAGGGTTAAGGTGCAATTTTACACATGAAGTTTACCCCCGAGAGCGCCCAGCACCACAAAGTTTTTTCAAGAGCAAAAGTACACACGACGTTACGTTTTGGGAGCAAAAATACCACGGGCCGTTAGTTGACTAACATCCAAGTTAACGGTCAACTAACAGTCCGTGGTATTTTTGCTCCCAAAACGTAACGTCGTGTGTACTTTTTCTCCTGAAAAAACTTCTTGGTGCTGGGCGCTCCCAGGGGTAAACTTCATGTGTAAAATTGCACCTTAACCCAACCAACAAAACAACAGAGAGCCAAAGACTAACTCCACCACACACAAAAATGCCAAACCGAGCGTCTGAACCAAAAAACCTCCAAACTCAGTGGCCAAACGCATTAAGGAGCAAATTCACGCTCTGGAAAGGATAAACCCAGATACCGGAAACCACAGGAAACCGCCGGAAAGGAGAAGAGGAGGCCAAAACAAGCATCACCGTCGAAAAAAAACTTCCCACGCGCCTTCAAGCGCGGTCACAGTGTGGCTTCCGGTGGAGCGCGTGTACTCCACGCGCCGTCATAGAGACGTCGGATGGCCATCGTATTTCTATAGAATGCCGATCGAGGGGTGGGGATACTGATGGTGGGGCACGTGTTCCGAAAAAAGCACGGTGGACACTTGAACCAAAAAAACACACTCCCTCTCTCTATAACTGTCGTGGACGAAAATTGATAGGGAAAAAAAAACAAAGCCCAACTAAGGAAGAACCTAGAGCTCTGATACCATGCAAGACAAATAGTATGAATGTTGTATCTATTCATGTACATAAGATGTGTATTTATACAATAAGAGAGAGCCTTGGTATTGATGACTCTTAAAGATAATTTATGATGATTTCCTCTAATCCCTGATTGTTTGGGATACTGATTGACTATTACAATATATTCCCTAATCATGTATTTCTTAACACTCCCTCTCAAGTTGGAGCATATATGTTAATCAAGCCCAACTTATTACAAAGATAATCAACCCGAGTCCCATTTAAAGCCTTTGTCAAAATGTCACCCAATTGGTCACTAGACCGCACACCTTTTAACATTTTATCAAACACCTTATTGGCAATCAAGATTAACTCATGCAACGAAGGCTTCAATTCATAACTACCAGCAAATAATACACTCTCAAATTCCACTCTTATTTTAAATGTCCAGCCACAAGAAACTAAAAGAACTTGAATTGTTTACTCCATAAATCACGACAACCAGAAAGAGAAGAAGGATTGGGGGCTCTTGAGCACACATATATATCAAACACATACAAAGCAGCTAGGTGCAAAACGTAAAATGGAGACGAGGTAGTTGAACATACATACAAAACTTAGCATCAACAAATAGGTTCGACGCTCTGACACACACGCACCAGAAGCAGAGGAACAAGAAGTTTTCACATACCCAAGACACACCATCACCACAAGGGAAGAGGAATGATTAAAACTCCCTCACCCCCACAAAAAACCACAAAGCTAGAACAAATGAGAAGGAAATATTCCGAAATTAGGAATGTGAAGAAGTAGATCAAAGCTAATAACCTACCCACAAACCTCCGTGAGAGAGTAGCAGAACGGCACCCTTGTATCAGAGAAGGACAAGGTTATTTTAGAAGACTCTAGAATCTAGATTCTTTTTTCACCCTCTCTGATCTGTACTGGCTTGTTGTTGCCCTTTGAATTGCATGCCCTTATGGTTTGTACATGGAAGAAAAGGGGTGAGATTTCAGGGAATCTCAATAGCAAAATATCAACTGGTTGTATAATGTGCAATGTCAAAGGCTTTGTAGCCTAGCCTAGTGGCATGAGTACTCCCATTTACATGGGAGGTCATGAGTTCAATCTCGTCTTAGGCCATTTATGCTTGCCCCTTAAATTTAAAAAAAAAAAAAAAAAAGTGGTAATTAACAAAGCATGTAAATAGCAAGGATATTACTTGAACTTGCAAGGATATTACTAGAATTTACATCTTGCAAGTAAATACACATGGCCATGGTACAAATCCAAGCAAGGATATTACATGTTGAAAAGCCTAATACGACATACATAGTATATAAACATATAATCAACCAAGCACAAACTATATAAGAGTAAGTTTCTCTACGTGTTGCTTCTTCTTCCAAGTAACCTCTTCTTACTTGAACTTCTTTAGTTTTGCTTGCTTGAACTTCTTTAGTTCTGCTTCCTCTTGGTTTTAATAGCAAATATAGAATCCTAAAGTTCATTTATACATTTATAGAGGTAGATTAATGCTTAAACCTTGGTACATTTTCATTGCATAATAAATATCTCCCAACCCCAAATTCTCATTTAACTCATCAACTTGTTTCTTTTTCCTTAATTTTTAATTTAGTCTCTACTCTAATTCTCTTAAACAAGTTGGCAAAAACAGGGGAGCAAAAGAAAATTTCATGAGCTTGACGTCTTTGCTGCAAAACATAAATTAAGAGACTTAAAACAGTAGGCGTTTCCTTAATGGATTTCAGCTTGACGTCTTTTCAGCTTGATTTCAACATAAATTAAGAAAATTACATTGAGCTTGACGTCTTTTAAGTGTGGTTTAGAAAATCAATTGACTTATTTCATATTAAGGTACCTTAAAACAGTAGGCGTTTCCTTAATGGATTTCAGCTTCTTAACATTTAGCCCAACTAATACTTGTCTTCATACATCAAACCACACTTACATCTTTCATTTCATTAGCATTTGTTCATTCAATTCCTTCTAAAAAGTCAGACAGCCCCACCGTAAACATTGTAAAAAAAATTCCAACTTCAAGAACATTGTTTTAACCATCATTTTGGAGCCTTTATGCATGCTTTAATAATCTAATATAGTTATTTAGCATTTGGAAGCTTCAGACAATGGGGTCTTCCTCACAACATACTCTTAAAACTTGTATTCTATGAGCAGTACGACCTTTCTTTGTAAAATCTTAAATTTTGGGATTTGAAATTTGAATAATATATAGAAAATTAATTATGAAATTTTGGCTTAAAATAATTATAAGAATAATTATTATAAATTTAGGCTTATTTTTCCCTTAATTTAATTTGGGAAAAGAATAATTCAAAGAAGGAATAAGTTATGCCTAAAAATTTTAGAGATAATATTTCAAGGCCAAAAGAAATTTAATTGAGAAAAAAATCCTTAAATGGAATTAAGGATTAAATCTTAATATTTATCGAATAATTACAAATAAGAATCTTGAAGGATCAAGCAGGATAATTTTTAGTTTCACAACACACTCACTCAGCCCATGAATAATATATAACCAATTACCTATAACTTAAAGTCCAATTCTTTATGCCTTGAGTCTTAATATCCAAACCGCAGGAGACATCAATTCAGCCGAACCATGCATTCTCACAAAAGCCCATATGCATGAGATGATACTTAGTTCAACTCATTAAGCCCAAAACGTGAGAATATTAAACCAAACCCAGCACGTATACACCTATATCCCTTTAATATTGATTAAGTTATATCCCTTTAATATTGATTTAAGTTATTGGTTAGCCTCAGCCCATTTAAAAAACGAAGCTGCAGAAAGTAAACATAGAAAAAACATATCAGCTGCAACACGTTAATGCCGAGATCACAGTCAGCGCAAGAAACAGAGAAACAGAGACCATTATCTTTCTCGGACAGCAACGCCATACCGATTACATGCTTCTCGAGCCTCACCCAGTGTCTTTTTCCCTTGCGGACTGGACCCTTAGGTCCTTCAATATATCTCTGCTTATTTTTAGTAAGACAGAAACGCAGAAGTGAGAGCATGAAAGAGAGAGTTGGAGAAAGAAGTTGTGATCAAGGGCAAGGACGTGGGCTGAGATGAGAGGAGAGGGTTGTGACCGAGAACAATGAGAGAAAGAAAAACTGAATGAGAAGCACGACAGTTGGAAAGAAAAAGGAGTCTAAACGCATGCAAGCTGGGCTTTCGGTTAAGGTGAATTTTTGAACACTTTTCCATCTAGCTATTACATGTTGGGACTAAAGGGAATCATAGAACGTGGGAACTCTGTTTTATGGAGCTGAGGCAGAGGCGAACGTATCAGTTGCTACAGTATTTTCGTAAATGAATAGTAGCATGTGTTACTGTAGCATATGTTATATTTTGCTGTTCTGTTTGGAGCACCGAATTTGAAGTAAGACAAGACTAGGGTAAATGAATTCTTTTGAACCTGAAATTTTGTGGACATATAGTACACATCCTAATATTTAAAACGAGAAAAAGAACAGCCAAAACAAACTTGTAGATTGGGAGATATGAATTTCCAAAGTTTGATAACAAATCTGGAAAACTGTCATTTTCCAAAAATGAACAGTGATTTTGGTGTTAAGTTTTGAAGTAGTAAAGGATTGAATTCTGTCATTAAATTTTCTAGATAAATAGTAGACACATAGAAGTTTAATTTGATAGGTCACACGCCTTATTCAAAGTTTTATCCAGAGAGAAATAATTTTCCAAAGTTCAGCCAAAAACCTGAAAAGTTGCTGTCATGTGTTTGTATGTATATATCCCACTGCACATATATATATTTGAAACCAAGAAATGCGTTGCTGTACATGTATATATGAGTTGCTGCACAACTTAGCTATTGAAGGTATGTGTGTGTGTGTATATATATATATATATTTATAGCGTTGTATATATATGAAAAGATGAATGACTTTGCTGAGATATATAAATGGAAGCAACGTCCTCCTATCAGCATGTGTGTGTATATAATTATAAGATATAACGCATGCTGGTATATAGATATATATATATATATATATATATACATATATATACATATATCTATATATATGTATATATACATATATATACATATATATAGATATATATACATATATATATATATGTATATATACATATATATACATATATATATATGTATATATACATATATATACATATATATAGATATATATATATATATATATGTATATATACATATACATATATATATATATATATATATATATATATATATCTATATATACATATATTTATATATATGGATATATATTTATGTATGTATATATAGGTTGCTGTCAAAGTATGTGTGAGTGTATATAACATTATATTTGGAAAACACTTTTGAAGCATTTAGAAAATACCTTACTGTCAAGGTATATATATATATATAACCTAAAACTTACTATATATGTATATATAAATCATATTTTCATGATGCTCATACCTATTAAACTCCTAATTTAAAGTGTTAGGATAGCCTCTGAGAGTTTAAAATAATTATAGAAAAATACCAATAAAGAGTAAAAGAATAATAATAATATTTAAATAGTAATAATAATAATAAAATAAATAAATATTATTATTATTAATATTAGAAAAGGAAATAAGTGATAAATTAAAAATGGAATTATTAATAAATAATAAAGGAAAATTATTAATTAATAGAAAGGGGGTATTATTAACAAATAATAATTAAAAAGAGAAATTAATAGTTACGATGATCTTACTTTAGGACATTGAAGAAGTTTGAGTTTCTAACATCTGGGGATTTTATTTATTCGCGAATTTGAGGTTGGTAACTTAATCTCCAATTCCTTGTGTTTTTATATATGCCTTGTATGTTCATGTATTGTGGATTCTTGGCCGGGTTTGTATGCCAGAGTCTATGTGTTTTATTCAGCTGTGGGTTATTGTTTTTGAATGATAATGCTGCATACTTATTTTCCTAGCGTTGAAGAATTCGTGTTTGGGACATGTAGCACTTGCAAGTGCTTTCACCATTAACGATGCATGTGTTGTGTGCTATGTAGTTGGGTTTCCTTAACTGACTTTTTGAGATTTTTTTACTTAAAGTTAAGCCAACGCTCTGAGCAATCCAAACAGGTTCACTGTATGAGCGTTGGCTTTTAAGCTACTGCATTTTTTTGCCTTTAACGCTCAAATTTAAGTGGATCCAAACAGGCTATTCATTTTAATGTAGCTGGTAGCGTTAGCAATGATCTATCGGCATATTTGTCCGTGAATGATTTTTTTTTTTGGTAGAAAAATGTTTTGGAGGGGTTCGGCATCAGTCCCCCACCAAGGCCAGGGCACGGCCCCGGGTTCTTTGAGCACTTAATAGGGACTTACGAGATCGCCTACCAAAGGAGATCCGTGAATGATAATTTAGCTGTATCTTTGGCATGTATTTTTTAGATGTATAGATATTTGAGTCTAAAAAAAAATCGTTAACTGAATAAGTTTTCTTTAAAGCTAGATAGTCTGAATAAACTCTGCCTACAGTTGTTGGGATTGAGGGGGAGCCTATTTCCGTTGGATTGCCTTTCTGCTTCTTCGCGCTGTTAAGATTGCAAGCTTCTTTTTTAAGGTTTTGGCAATGGCTATTTTTTTTGGCTTTGTCCTCATGAAAGGTAACAAATGATTGGGAAGCTTATAAATACCTGTGCACATAAGTTCAGACAACACTTATGTAATATATTTACCTCGTATTCTGTAAATCACGATTGAAAAGTTGTTTTTAAACACTCATCACGAGCATTCTCCAACGACAAATAAATATCCATTTGATGCAATATTTACAAATTCAGGTAAATATGCTTCTCTCATCTCAATATCCATTCAAAGTGGATCTGATCATAAATATTAAACCTTAAGTAATATTTACTTGAACTTTTTTAAGTAATATTCTTATTCACCTGTTTGGGTTGGCGGTAGGAGCGGTGACTTAAAAGCTATCTGACTTTAAAAAAAGCTTAATAGGAAAAAAAGTCAGGTTATAGATAATGATTTGCGTTTGGATTGATGGTGGTAGAAGTGGCGGGGCCCACATCAAAAAGTTGAGAGCGTTTTGGAAAAAGCTCCATTCTGGAGTAAAATGCTTTCTGTTGTGACTCACTCTGATTTGTTAACGCCTTCATTGTGATAATTTCACATCAATTAGTCTAATAAGAGATTTAAGACATAAATGGACATCATAAATGTAGGAATTAGAGGCATTTCATTCTTCACAAAAATTATTCAAACCATACCATTTCATTAGATTATCAACACTCTAACCCCTTTAAGATTTTTGAACAACATTCCATTTCAATCAGGAAATTTTCCAGATTCATAAATATCATCCTAACCATCATATTGGAGCCCGGCCCTTGGACACATTCTAATAATTTAGAGATTGATTTAACAACTCAAAGCGTCAAATAGCGGAGCAACACAGTTTCGCCTACAAGTTTGAGCTCCCAAAACCGAATAGAAGTAACAAAAAGATCACTACCCCCACTTCATAACCTATCCACCTTAGCATTTAAACACTTTTTCACCAATATTATCAGATTAGTCAGACAGCAGCCTCCTGAAACTAAATTCCAGATTCAAATAACTCCCCCAACAATTTTCACAGCATCAAATAATGGCATTAAATCACATGCAACACTATATAATCAATATCCTGCTATGATTATTTCACCGGTTTCGGCATTCACCAGTTACTAGAACCAGATTTCTAGCATCATCTTTTCCCCTCAAGACGCCACAAATGCGAGAAATAATATTGAGATGGTGTTTAGGAGACTTACCTTAACTCAAACCAAAGCTTGTGTGTGTGTTTCGACCTTCTCTTATTCTCCTTCTTCCTCTTCGCTCTTCTTACTTTTCCTCTCCCTCACTGTTTCAGATCGCAAAATGAGGGGTGAAGGGGTCGCTGCTGATTTAATAGTATTTATTTATTTTTTCTTTGGGCTCCACATAAGCTTTTCAAATAAACCTCATGAAGTTTTCCGAGAAAATCTGCTAGTGGAGAAAGACCTCCTAAGGATAAGAGACATAGGACTAAAGAGAGAGCCAAAAAAGGATCTTTCGAGTATAATCCTACACACAAAAAGACAAAAAAAAGAATCTCTTATAATATATATCCTTTTCTTGTTATTGTTTATCAAATTTATGGTTTCCGTTGGTGCAAATCCAATCACCTCCATTTTATAATCTTTCCTCAATATTTGTGGGCTACTAAATAATTTTAATGATTATTTTTCTCCTTTATCTCTTTTAAATTGTGTTGTTGCAGGGATGAAGAAGGAGGGATCAGAAAGGGACGGAGGAGGGATCTGCATCGAGAGAGAGAAGGATGAAGGAGGAATCTTTTTTTTTTTTTTTTTTTTTATTGGTTGTCAGCCGCAAGAGTGAGGATGAAGGAGAGAAGAAGATATTTTTTAGGTTAAGAGGGTATTTTAGACAATTCATATTTTATATTTTTATTTTTTAAAATTATCATCTTCCATCCCCTTTCCATGTTTACCAAATAGCTCATTTTTGAAAGTTCCCTCTCAATCTTCTTTCCCTTTCCTTTCTATTCCGTTCTTTTCCTTTCCTTCCTCATATCTTCCCTATAAGAAACAAGGCCTTAATAGTGGATGCAGGGGCAAACCCAGGAATTTTACCGAGGGGGTGAAAATAAAATAAAAGCTACATCATAAATAAAAGTATTTGAAATATGACACAAACCTAAAGGTATTTAGAGATAATTAAAGCTTATGAGCCCCAACTTTTTATTATTATATTCTTTATTTTTTAAAATATATATATGCAAACAAACGAAAAATGAGGGAGTAGGGAGCTGAAAATAAAGGGCCCACATCATCAAATCAAATCAATCAAATGCGGCAGTTACATTATGCATTTGAAAACCATAATCTTGCAAAAACCATCTTGGTGAAAATGCAAACACGCAAAACCTTATAATATATAACTTTCAGCACCCACATATTCTTTTAAAAAAATAAAATAAATAAATAAATAAATAATTGGGGGGCCGGGACTACCCGGGGGTCCGCCCTTGAGTGGATGGACGATGAGAAGGTTAGTGGAAAGCTGATTCATCTCTTCAAAATGGTTGTACGTAAAGCCATTGGCTGCTAATAGTTTAATAGTTTATTGCTACATGTGGGGTATTAATGCTGGATATACAACGGGGCAATATTTAATGGGATTATCATTTCTACAATGAGAAACGACGCAGTTTCATTATTATTTTATTTTATTTTTTTATTTTTTGAAAAAGATGAAGGGAACACAGACTGTTTTAGGTTGCTATAAAGAAAGAAAGAAGCAAAGTAATGTGAGAAGAGCTTCTTCATAGATAGATCTCCAGCCACGGCAGCACCCTCCTCCGCCGAAGCCCACCCTCTCTGACATAATAAAAAATTATCCTTCCTCCTTCGATAATCCCTTAGTTATATGGATATTTTATTCTGTTTTAAATTTTTGACGTAATAAAAAATTGATTCCCTTCCCACTTGCGCTGCCGAATTGAGCATCATCATCATTCGGCACCAGCAAGGTTCAACGACGACCAATGCATTCCAACTTCCGCTCCAATTCCTCAGCAAATACTATAGCCAGGAAATCAAAATGCGAGTTTCTTTTAACCCATCACTCCCTTTCATCTCTTCTTTCTCGCCTTTGT
Source organism: Acacia pycnantha (assembly GCA_025563575.1). Lineage (NCBI taxonomy): Eukaryota > Viridiplantae > Streptophyta > Magnoliopsida > Fabales > Fabaceae > Acacia > Acacia pycnantha. The sequence goes on along the minus strand of JAMWYP010000077.1, from coordinate 1,568,633 downwards.
TCTCATCTGTAAAATCCCCCTTAGTTGACTTCTTCGCTACTCATATTCGCTAAGTCCTTCCGAAACCCTAGTTTTCCTCGAGTCCCGATTTCAAAGTCCCTGTTCTGAATCTTGAAAAACTCAGTAGCACAATAATTTGAACTCCCCTGTATATATGTTTTCTTAGTTTGTTGCTTAACTCGACCTCTTCTTCATCATCCTCGTCGTCATCTTCACTGATTTGGTTGTCCAGAGCTGGTGGGGTTGGGGTGATGGGTCCACAGCAGAGTACATGGCGGCGGGGATGGGCGTGAACTGGAAGCGGGAGTGGTCTGAAGAGGTGATGGGGTTGGAGGTTGAGTGATCAGAGAGTGGGCTTCGGCGGAGGACGGTGTTGCCGGGGCTGGATATCTATGAAGAAGCTCTTCCCACGTTACTTTGCTTCTTATTTCTTTATAGCAACCTAAAACAGTCTGTGTTCCCTTTTCCAAAAAAAAAAAAAGGAAAATTAATGAAACTACGTCGTTTCTCATTTGCTGCAGAAAAAATTTTCTGCAGTTAATGCAAAAATGATAATCCCATATTTAATACATTATGAAATCGGATGTAAGCATAGTCAAGTTCAATATAGAAAGAGGTTTTTACATTTTTTTTTTCCTATATCCACAATGTATTATTTAAGAAAAATCAAATTATCTTCACTCAACACAATTATTAGATATTATATATTTAAAGCACTCACATAAAAGTGAATGGGTCCTATTAATATTTTCTCTCTCTTCTATTTACAATGGGACCCACTTACTTTTATGTGAGTGTAACAGAAAAAATATTTTTGCAGCAAAAGCAGAAACATTAAACCCTCCTTATATATAGTACTAGTAAAATTAATGACAATTTATTATTTATAAATCGTGATTAAATATAATATTAATAAAAAATTAATTCAGATTATATATTATATATTTATAATTATTTTCTACAAAGATAATTAAGATTCAAGGACTATATATGATGAGACTTAACTGTCATTATTTCCTTTTTTTTTGGACTTAATTGTCATTATTTCTATTTTTAATTCACTAAAATTCATTCCATCTATCCCAGGATTTTATTCAATTTATTGGTGCATATATAAATTAACAAGAGAAGGTGCATATATTATTCATACATAAATTACAAATATAGCTAAGATTTAATTATTATTATTTTTTGATACAGACTGAGATTTAAAATTTAAATCATATTAAACTCTATTTTTATAATTATTTTCTACAAAAATAATTAATATGCAATGACGACTATAAAGATGATGGATATAGCCATCAACCTGGACATGTACATCCTAATTATATTCCTCATGTATTGCTTGTAATATTTCTTAAGATAGAAGAATTATATAAATCTTGAAAAACTATGTGGTCCATTATAAAGAGTAAGCAGGCCCTAATTTTTATTTTAAAATTTTGTACGAATGATTGCTATATTATATTTTTATATCTTAAGATTAACAGATTTTTTGATACCTCTAAATTATGTAATGATGTGGTGGAATGGTCCTTATGACGAGACGTTTGTTGGCCAATAAACTTGATAAGCCATCGACTTTTTCTTATATATATAAAATTATTTTCTACTACTACTTTTAACAATTTTTTCCTTCGAATTACATCTATGCATTTAATTAGCCTTACTATTTAGTTAAGTAATACTTCAGATTTCAATAATTAGCCATCTAAACTAATTGCAGCTGCCATTTTTTTTTATGAGCACAATAGTTGACATAGCCTAGCGGGGAGAAAACTATCTTGATTTCGCAGAATAAGCTATTATTTTGTAAAGATTATATTAGCAAAGGAAAGCCTAAAGTTATGATTACTATCCTGTTTAAAATTCGTCTAACTTCTCATATTTCAAGTACTCCCTCCGTCACCCCTCGTCTTTGGGTTCAACTGGCGAAGGGGTTGGACTTCCTCACCTCAAGGGAGGAGGTTCGATCCCTACCTTGGTCAATGCGCTAGGGGAGGCATCCTAGGAGTTTAGGAAGCAGTGGAAACGCTGGTAAAGGTGGAGGCATGTGTACTCTCTGTCCAGTATGCCCTGTGGACTGGGCTCCAAGCGCCCTGCCCTTGGATTGTGGGTGAGCCCAACCCCTTTTCTAAAATTTTTATATAAAAAAAAAAAAAGTACTCCCTCCGTCCCTAATTATAGGAGCAAATTTTGGAGTTGGTTTTGGTCCTAATTATAAGAGCAAGTTTTAACTTTTGTCAATTTTTTCCTATAATACCCCTATTTATACTTATTATTAGGAGCATTATATATATATATATATATATATATATATATATATATATATATCTATGTGTGTTTACATATATATGTATATTTGTGTTTCTGTGTGTCAATATATATATGTGTAGATATATATGTGTGAACACACACACACATATATAAACATATATATATATGTGTGTGTGTGTGTAGATATATGGGTGTGTGTCTCTATGTATATAGATAGATCTACATGTATACACATATATATACACACATATATGTTTATATAGCAAGACCATTATTTCAATTAGAAAGCGTGTGGAAAGAAAATTTGATCTATATGTATACACATGGCTATATAAAAAAAAACTAATATACATATATAAACTAATATGTCATGGAAATCTAACGTAAGACAAATTAGAAACACTTATAATTAGGGCAACTTGTGTCATTTTAAATTTATATAAGGACATTTTAGGAAAATGAGTAAAATTAACTAATTTAACTCTTCTCCTTAATTCTCCCAAAATCGGTTAAATTGCTCCTATAATTAGGGACGGAGGTAGTAATACATAGAAAAATTATGGAAATCATAATAAAATGGACAGATCTGTTAATACTTTTAAATTATGTAATGATGTGGTGAAAATGTCTTGAAACCAATAAAATAAGTTTGTCCACAAGTAAACTTGTCAAGCTAGGCCCTAGCTAGACTTGTTATTTATGCATAAAACATATATTTTTCCACTAATAGTAAAGCTTTCAAAGTACGTTTATGCATTAAAAAAATAAATCTCTCATTTTCTAGATTTGTTAATAATTTTTGTTAAATAATTCTTCCATCAATGTCCGAATTATTATTCAACTTATCTGTTGGTGGATCATCAATCAAATTGAATATAGGGAAAATTCCATATAAAGTTGCTTGAAATAATGAAATTCTAAATCAGGCTGGTAAATTCAATAAATTCATAATTAAGTTATCGACCCAATTTAGAATTTCTAAATATGAGTTAAATAACTTTATTGCCCTCTCTTTGTCTCATCTCTCATTTTAAAAGGGTTTTAGTGCTTTCAAACTTATTTTTCCAATAAGTGTATACATATAACAACATTAATGTATAATAAAACAAAATATGATCCGCATAAATCAAATATTTTTTTGTTTGGAAAGATCATCAAGAATAATCCCAGCCAAAAGAAAGGAAAGCATAACCCAAAAACAATTAAATGATTTTCAGCTCAATATTGAGAATCAAAAATTTTATTTTTGACTTGAATTTTTTGATTAGAAGAAAATTAAAATATATTAATAAAAAATCTTAGTTATGTGATATTATATATCAAATATTTTTATTAATGGAATTAAAAAAAAATCATTAACGTAAAAAACCAAACTAAATAGGGGAGTATCACACATGTCAGAATTTTTTATTAAATGATTTTTATTTAAATATTGTCAATAAAAAATTTTATTTTTAGACGAACTACACTTAAACTTGTTTTGTTAATAAAAATAAAACCAAACTCCACTAATGACAAAATTCTGACATGTGTGATACTCCTATTCAGTTTGGTTTTTTACGTTAATGAACGTTTTTTTTTTAATTCCATTAATGAAAATATTTGATATATAATATCACATAAGTAAGATTTTTTTATTAATATATTTTAATTTTCTCCTCATAAAAAAAATTCAAGTCAAAAATAAAATTTTCGATTCTCAATATTGAGATGAAAATCATTTAATTGTTTTTGGGTTATGCTTTCCTTTCTTTTGGCGGGAATTATTCTTGATGATCTTTCCAAACAAAAAAAATCTTTGATTTATGTGAATCATATTTTGTTTTATTATGCATTAATGTTGTTATATGTATCCACTTATTGAAAAAAATAAGTTTGAAAGCACTAAAACCCTTTTAAGATGAAAGATGAGAGATGAGACAAAGAGAGGGCAATAAAGTTATTTAACTCATATTTAGAAATTCTAATTTGGGTCGATAACTTAATTAAGAATTTATTGAATTTACCAACCTGATTTATAATTTCGTTATTTCAACCAACTTTATATGGGATTTTCCCTGAATATATATATATATATATATATATATATATATATATATATATATATATATATATATATATATATATATATATATATATATATATATATATATAAGGATTAGATCTAAAGCAAAACACAAAGTTTCTAAGATGTGCAGAAAAACAGTTATGCGAATCACGGGTACTCCTCGAAGATTGAATCATAAATCCTCAATAGATTTTTTAATTAATATACCCCTATGGAACCTGAAGGTGATGATACTGATTGAAGGGAGATTTACAATTACTGTCTATCTCGTTTTTATTTTGCCTCTTTTATTCTCAGTTTTTATCATCTGCACTTTTATCTCTTAAATTTGCTCTTTACTTTCTGCATCTTTATTTCTGTCATTTTAAGATCGTTCTTTAATTTCAGTCTATTTACATTATGTCTTCAGTTTTCTGCCCTTTCTCTCGACGTTCTTCTTCTTCATCTTCCTTCTCTTCTCCTGCTCCAAACTCTGCTATAAACCATGATAGAGCTTGCTCCTCAACAAACAACATCTTTGACGAAGAAATTCAGTTCAGAGATATATACCAAATTGTTGATGATTGGACTCTTCCTATCATTGACAACAAAGAAATTTTTATAATAAAATAGAATTGGTTAAAGAAGTCTGATTATGTACCAATTATCCAATCTATCATGTGGAAAGATGTTACTCTTCCAGACGACTGGGTTATGGAAAAGGCTATCCAATCTATTCCAAGACCTGTGGCTCAAATCAGTAGAATTTCACAAATCCAATCAGGATCTGTTAGAATGGCTTTTGATAGGCCTAGAAGCTCTAGTTCATCTATACCCTCAAGATATGAGGATTTTAGATCTGTAAACTCTGAGTTACCAAGACATTCCAGTTTTTCTGAACGGTCCCTTCCTTCGGTTATTAATTTGCCTTCACCACCACAGCCTCCTGCTCCTCCACAACCAACGGAAAACCAACCTTCCAATGTCTCAATTCAAGGGATTGATAATTCTGGAACAATTCCTCATGCAAACTATCAAAGAGAGGATGATCTAAATTCAGTTGACTCCTTGTCTTATATGGATTTAGGTGAACCTCAAACTATTGGTATTCTTGAGCATCATTTTCATATTGATAAACAAAGTTCGCAAAAGGAATTTTTTTAAGAAAAAAATACTTTGCAAAGAAACTGGTTTTTAGAAAGTTTTAAAGGATTATTGCGAAAAAAGATCCAAGAAAAATTCTACAGTTTCCTTGAAACGTATCACGTGAATATTCCATTTTTTGATTGGTTCGAAGTTTATGCTTCACAACAAAAAATAGAATATCCATTTACTAAAACAATTAATGTAACAACCCGACTTTTTAAAGCAGTATAAAATTTTTTTTTTAAACATCTTTTCAAACCATCAGAGTAGAGCATTTGAGCGGAAGAGTAACTGATATATAGATTCAAAAAGCCAACATTGTGTATCGGTGATTACAAAGGCGGTTCAATAGCAGGCGTTTTCGAAATAAAGGACAACATCAAAGGAAGACTCTGCCCGATCCACGAAATGAAGTCTTGATCGGGCTTTCTATGCGGTGCTTGCCTCTCTCCTCGGTCCTCGGTCTCTCTCGAACCTTGATGTGATGCTATGTTAAGAGTGAGATCCAACGCATCGGATCTCGGGTAACAGTTAACCTCATGTTTATGTATACACATACAAGCAGCAGACATCCACAACATCATCAGCACATACCATCACTCTATCACAACCCATGCATATGTATTGCCCCGAAGATGCGACTTTAATTGCACCCACGATGTACTGAGTGTCAGTGCACCCGGAAAACGGACGGTATTACCTTAATATAACCCATACAAACATAACATCTAACCACTATATGCATTCAAACAGTATAACATCTATACAACACACCTACCACATATATGCATACCATAAACATCAGAGTTAGTGTTACAGTACGCGGACGTACCTCCGTTGACGAATTACGATATTTCTAGCACGTTTTACGGAAAATCGTGAAATCTCCAACAACGGCTCGTCGGGCAGCGTAACGGCAGCAAATTAGAATTTCTGACGTCCTATAAGAGTAATATCACTTTTATTAGTGATTTGGCATTATAAGCGGCATTTTAGGTAAAAATTACCATTTTGCCCCTATACCCCTACTTGGCGGAATTTCGCGCCAACGCTTCCGCTACATAGGCTATTTTCTTCCCAAAATTTCGCGAACTTCGACGCATTTATGATTCTTGAAAATAAAGACTAAAATAGCCCTCCCATATGATACCCAAATCATAAAAATAAAGACTACTCTAGCTTTACTAACTATCTTTCGAACTACGAAAGCTTAAAGCTCAGTACCGAAAAACTTACCCAGAGCTTCGCTTCAGAATTCCCCAGAGCACTTCTCTCTTCTTTCTCTCTCTAAAACCGGCCTTAGCTCTCAAATTGTGAGAAAAACACAAGGGAGGGGTATTTATAGTTGAAGATTAGGATTTGTGCAATTTTCGGATCAACTTTATGAGAAACGATGTAATTTCCTCCAAGACAACTTTTTCAACAAGTTTTTCACTCTTTCTTCTCACCTTGGCCGACTTCAACATGCCCCAAAAGTCAAGGGTTTGGCCAATGGGAGGTGGCCAAGTGTCACCTTCCGCCCTATCTACCGGATGAATTTCCCGATCGGTGCCGATTCGCGTAATTTTGGAGAAATCTCAAAATTCTGGATTTACAACTTTGAAAACATATTCTCACTTAGTAGAAATGTCCAAGTTAACCTATATTTTGATTCCATATAGGGCTCCAACAGTCAGTTGAGTCTTTCTCGAAAACGTGTCCAAACGCGTCCTGGTGTCGAAACTTGTTTTCGGAAACACCAATCTCTTCGAAAAATTCACCGAATCCAAATATGTTCATGAAAATTCCCAATTCTTTTCCAAATGTCACAACATAACCTTTTCGTCCTCTTGGCTATCTGGCCTTTCTCGCAATTTCCTATTTCGTCTTATTAGGAAAAAGCACAAACGGCTTCGGAATCAACTTCCGAAGAGTTTAACGGAAGATAAAATCTCACCGATCAATATTTTACCTTAACTTTGGAAATCCCATTCCTAGATCTCCAGATAGGATCCGTTTCCTAATTCCCATTTTACTATTCATCATTTTTCACTTTAATTAATTATAACATATTATAATAGCAACTTGCATTTTTATATACATATATATTTATTTATTTTTTTTCTTTTTTTTTCCTTTTCATCATTTTTTTTTCTGCCCTTTATTTTCGTTTTTTTTTATTATTTAATTAATTAAATAATTATTTTCACATAATTTTTTACAAAATTTTCCTATTGGTCCAAACTTGTATTTAGGCTCAAAAATACCTAAACTCAACTATTTTTCTCCAAAATTTCCAATTAATTAGTAAACATATTTTTACTAATTTCAAACCATTTTCCACTAATTTTTGAGCTTTACATAATTATTTCATAATTTTCTTTGCTCGAGCTTAAGTAATTAGCTCAATATTACTTAATTACTTTATTATCACTTGTTGATAATTTTCTTAATTAAGACACACCTTTATCTTCAAACTTTTGCCTTAACATTAGAATTTCCATGCCTCATGCATTATTTTATAATTTACAAGGGTATTTTCCATAATTTTTCTAAGTCATTTATGTCCCATAGGGGCATTTTCGTCATTTTGGCACTTTGGCCCTTAAATTCCCTAATTCAAATTTCGGGGTATTACAATTAATATGACCAAAAGAGATTGGAAAACCTCTGAAGGACAAACTATTTCCTCATAAGTTCCTCCAAAAAAGTCATATCAAATTCCTGGCATTGTTGACGGCAAACAAAATCCTCTTGTGGCTTCTCCTTTCAAAACCAGAACCTCAGAGGAACATGTTGGTCCAAGAGATATAAAAAATCTCATGGAACAAAATAATTATACTAATCAGTATCTTCAAATCATTGGAGATCATGTCATCAAAACGCCTTCTGCACAAACCTCTTCTAACACTGTTTCCACAACTCAACCTCTGTTCAAACTATTTCAGCTTGATCCAAAAATCAAGGCAAGTATACTAGGTAAAAACAAAGCCAAGCTGGTAACAGAAATTTATCAACGTTTACGACACCTGAAACAAGCTGAAGATCCCCAAACTCTTGATATTGATTTAAAATAAAAAAATTGTTCCTGAAACACCTCTGAAATCATCTTCTTCTAGACAAGTCATGAATTTGATAAAATTTCTGATGTTGAATCTTCAAAATCTGATTTCAAAAACAACTAACAACATCGGAAAAAATCTTATTTACCTTTTTGGCAAATATCTTCAAAGTTATATTATCCAAGAGCCTGTCCTTTGGATATTTTAATCGAGGAGCGCCAAGATCAAACTATTAAATCTTTCAACTCTAACAATGTTTATGAATGGAACATTGATGGTCAGAGTGAAACAAATATTCCTCAAATTCTTCAACAAATGACTATGGTAAGTACTGCTTATCAAACAACAAGTGATTATTCGGATACAAAAATAACTAATCTTTTAGTTTCTGGTTTTACTGGACAACTTAAAGGTTGGTGGGATTATTATCTGTCTTCTGAAGAAAAATCAAATATCATTTCTTCTGTTAAAACTGAACCTGATGGAACCCCAATTACTCATAATGGCGAGCCTATTCCAGATTCTGTTAATACCCTTACTTTTACAATTATTAAACATTTTGTTGGCAATCCAAATGTTTGGAAAGATCGCTCTTTTGAACTACTTTCTAACATCCGTTGTCGGACATTATCCGATTTCAAATGGTACAAAGATACCTTCCTAAATCCAGTATACATAAGAGATTATGCCAATCAAGGTTTTTGGAAAGAAAAGTTCCTAGCTGGATTACCAAAGTCTTATGGTGATAAAGTTAGAGACAAACTAAAACATCAATATAATGGCAACATTCCTTATGAAAATTTGACTTATGAAGAGTTAATTTCTTATGTTGAAAAAACTGCTTTAAAAATATGTGAAGATGATGGAATAAAACATCAACTTGCCAAAGAAAAGGGTGTCAACATAAAAGAATTGGGTTCATTTTGTGAACAATTTGGTGTTCCTTCTTGTAAAAAACCCAAACCCAAGTCTTACAAAAATTCTCGTTTTAACCCCTCTTTTTCAAAAAATAAATGTTTTTATAACAAACGCTCTTATCAAAAGGATGACATTTACACTCCTCCACGAAAATACAAAAGGAATTTCCGTCCTAAACCAAAAAATGATTTTCAAAATGATTTTCCAAAACGGCATAAAGTAACTTGTTTCAGGTGTGGTAAAATTGATCATTATGCCAAATATTGTCGCTTTTCCAAGAAGATCATAAATATTCAAATTGAGGAACCTCTTCTTGAACAAATAAACAATCTCCTGATTGAAACGTCTTCTGATTCTGAAGAAGAACAAATCTCCTCTGAAGATCTTAACCAAATCCAGGATGATGAATTCAGTTCAACATCTGACAATTCTCCCCCAAATAAACATCATCACCAAAGAGCAGGATTTGCTTTTAGATGTCATTAGTAAACTTCTAGATTCTGACAAAGCTACGTCTCTTTCAAAATTCAAAGATATCATTACGCAACCTTCGTCTTCATCTACCCCTTCTTCTTCCTCTAAACTTTCAGTTTTTCATAACAAATATGATCTGACCAAAACTCTAGAAAGATTCAAGCACTCTGTTAAACCAGCTACTATGCAAGATCTTCAATCTGAGATAAATAATCTTAAGGTTGAAGTTCAACTTCTTAAATCAAGTCGGGATTCTCATGAGTTTGCTTTGTCGCAAATTCAAGAAATTCTTTCCTCAACACACAACTCTTCTAATGAGAATATTGATCGAGAATTCCTTTCCTCAACACAAGTAATTTTTAGATGAAAATCTTATGAAATATTAAAAATGTGATGATAAACACAGCCCTTTTAGAGTTTTATTTGAACTTTGACAAATTTTGGTGGACTAGATGTTCCAAGGAACATACAAGAATCTAAAACTTCAAGCCATGTTTCCCTAGCTTTTCTTCAGTAATAACATTTAAACGTTCAACCATATCAAATGTGAGGATATTCTTCCAGTCTCCAACTTCACCACGTCTAAAAAAAGCCCTATTCTCTATCTTTCGCCAAGAGTTTCCACCAGTCTTGTTCACTTCCATATTACTCAAACTCTCAAAACTACAAAGCTTCAAAATATCAGCGACAACATTACCATCTTCTTCCTCTTGAGAAAAACCATAGCCCATAAACTCAGCTAGGTTCTTTAAAACCTTGACTTGCTCACTCTTCAGCTCCTCAAATCTCAAAAACATTACCTTCTCTGGACTCTTCAAACTCTCCTTGTGGTATCCCAACATGTGATCCCAAAATGGCCCATAACCAACCAGTCCTTTACAAAATTTCTCAAATGCATCCTCCATTGGAAGCAACCGTTGAGTTGCTTCTGGTTCTAATAGCTTGTTCACGAATTTCCATGTCGAAACGAACAAGTCCTTAGGGTTTCTACACAAGTACACAATCTTACACCCGGATTGCTTCACAGACTCTGGCAACAAAACATATGGGACATGGCATGCAAACAGCCTTGGTGATGACGAGAATGAGCCAAGAGAAGGCGTGGGCTTCAGGACATCATCGTAGTACTCTAAGAAGGGTACGAGTTCATGAGGGTTAGCAGTGAAAAGAGGGTGAGGATGGTGAGTTTTGGTCGGATTTGGATTTGGATTCGGATCATAGGTCTTACGATTGAGAATAGTGAAGGTAAGGGCTTTGAGCCAGGTGGTGCCAGATTTAGGGAAGGTGACAAGGATGATATCAGTATCATGAGGTTGGTAATGATTCTGAAAATTGAAAATTCCTTGAATATGCTTCTTGGAGAGCCAGAAACCTTTGTATTGATAGAGTTGCATGTTGATCCAAGTCGTTTCATTTGGTAACGTAGCAATAAGGTTCTTGCATTCTTCTGATAGGTGGTCTTCATCTTCATGGAAGTGCTCCTTGAGAAGATCAGAAAGATCAGAGGGTTCAGTCTTTCCCGCTGCCATATAAGTGTATGAGAGAACAAAAAGGTAAATGATGAAATGAGGGTAGTGAGGCAGTGAGCTTAATTATCTTGGTGACAGATTTATATAATCATTAGAGGAAAGAGAGTCAAAATCTGAGGCATTTTCCCCCACAAGGGTAACGAGAATGTGAGTAGGCTAAGTTTATAATCTTTGCGCATTTTATATCTAGAGACGTTAATTGATGGTGATTTATAAAATGACTATGGAGTAAAAATACTCATAAGTTACGTTCCTACCTAGCTAAAGTATGTCCAGTACCTTATGCTTTTTCATATGTGCAAAATTATCTATAAACATTAAAAATGGAAGCAAGCCAGTTAAATATAACCTAACACCGTTATCTTTCACGGTGAGACCCACAATATTTTTGTATATTTATATTTAATTGTTTCAACTACTCATACAGCAACAGATATATTTGGTTTCCTGAAAGAAGATATACAATCTCTTCTCAATAATTCATACCCATAATTATTTTATGAGTTTAAACTTTTTTGTTCCATTAAAATTTAATCCATCAATCTCAGGGTATTATTCAATTGGTTGATTGGGGACCATTCGTCCAAGTGAGAACATTGAGTCGAAACAAAAACTACTAATAATATATCCTTATAAATAGTACTGGTAAAATTAATGACAATGCATTATTTATAAATCGTGATTAAATATAATATTAATAAAAATTTAAATCAGATTATATTATATATATATATATATAATTATTTTCTACAAAGATAATTAAGATTCAAGGACTATATATGATGACACTTAACTGTCATTATTTCTTTTTTTTTTGGGGACTTAATTGTCATTCTTTCTAGTTTTAATTCATTAAAATTCATTCAATCTATCCCAGGATTTTATTCAATTTATTGGTTGGGGACCATTGAAACAAACAAAAACCCTTGTCAATATCGCTACATATATAAATTAATACGAGAAGGTGAATCATTGATACATAAATTACAAATAAAGCTAAGATTTAAAATTTAAATCATATTAAACTCTATTTTTATAATTATTTTCTACAAAAATAATTAATATGCAATGACGACTATAAAGATGTTGGATATAGGCATCAACCTGGACATGGACATCGTAATTATTTTCCTCAAGTATTGATTCTAATATTTCTTAATATAGAAGATTATATAAATCTTAAAAAACTATGTGGTCCATCATACAGAGTAAGCAGGCCCTAATTTTTATTTCAAAATTTTGTACGAATGATCGCTATATTATATTTTTTATATATTAAGATTAACAGATTTAATTTGTTGATAACAAGACGTTTGTTCGCTAATAAACTTGATAAGCCACCGGCACGCGTGCGTGCGCGCACACAGATATATATATATATATATATATATATATATATATATATATATATATACGTATTTATCGTTTGTCATGTCACTTGACATAAGATTATGTCAAGTGAGCCCAAAACTACGTCGTTTTGGGTGTTAAGGAAATTAATGAAGGGTGTATTTTTATTTTTATTTTAGTATTTATTATATGAATTTTACCAAAAGATCTTTCATTAATTCCCCTGACCCAAAACTACGACGTTTTGAGAGTTCATTAATTCCTCTAACCCCAAAACGACGTAGTTTTGTAGTGACTTGATATAATCTTATGTCAAGTGACATGACAAACGATAACCCCATATATATATATATATATAAACTTGGGTAAATGATTTTTCCAGTCACGGGAGATAAGTTATCTCTAGTGATCCCAAAACTACATCGTTTTGTATTAATGAAGAGTGTTTCCGTAATTTAGCACATTTTATTAATTCACCTAAAATAACGAAAACACCTTTCATTAATCCAAAACGACGTAGTTTTGGGGGTCATTAGAGATAACTTATCTCTAATAACTGGAGAAATATTTTACCTTTGGGTAAAGGATTTTTCCAGTCACAGGAGATAAGTTTTCTCCCGTGACCCTTAAAACTACATCGTTTTGGATTAATGAATGGTGTTTCTGTAATTTTACACTCTTCATTAATTCACCTAAAATTACAAACACACACACACACATATGTATATATAACATATATATATATATATATACATACATACATACATACATATATATATACATACATACATACATACATACATACATACATACATATATATATATATATATATATATATATATATATATATATCTGTGTGTGTGTGTGTGTGTTTATCGTTTGTCATGTCACTTGACATAAGATTATGTCAAGTGAGCCCAAAACTACGTCGTTTTGGGAGTTAAGGAAATTAATGAAGGGTGTTATATATATGTGTGTGTGTGTGTGTGAATGTATGTATATATTTCCTACAACTACGTTAACAATTTTTTCCTTCGAAGTACAGATTTATATTGATCGTCTTACGATTTAGTTAAGTAATACTTCAGATTTCAATAATTAGCTAGCCTTCTAAACTAATTGCAGTTGCCACTTTTTTATTTTTTATGTTTTATGAGCACAATAGTTGACATAGCTTAGCAGGGAGAAAACTATCTTGATTTCGCAGAATAAAAATATTATATTATTTTGTAAATATTATATTAATATGGGATAATGAAAAGATTCAATATCGAGTAAAGATAAAATTAGCAAAGGAAAGCCTAAAGTTAAGATTACTGTCCTTTTCAAAATTCGTCCAACTTCTCATATTTCAAGTAATACATAGAAATGTTATGTAAATAAAAATAAAGTAAGATGATTTATTAAAATTTTGTACGAATGATAGCCATATTACTCTTAGATAATAAAAATGGACAGATTTGTTAATACTTTTAAATTATGTAATGATGTGGTGAAAATGACTTGAAAACAATAAAATAAGTTTGTCCACAAGTAAACTTATCAAGCTAGGCCCTAGACTTGTTATTTATGCATAAAACATATATTATTCTACCAATAATTAAGCTTTAAAAGTACGTTTATGCATTAAATAAATAAATCTCTCATTTTCTAGATTTGTTAATAATTTTGTTAAATAATTCATCCATCAATGTTCGAATTATTATTCAACTTATCTATTGGTGGAACGTCAATCAAATTGAGGACTCTCAATCCAAAAAAAAAAAAAACTAACTAATATCAATACACACACTACTACAATAATGCTTTTAACATCTGTATTTTAGGCCTTTTAACATCAAAAAACAGGGGGACGCCTATTCCAGGGACATAATAAATTTAGGATACATCGTCACTGCAGAGTCAGCGGTTTGGGAAGAGTATCTGAAGGCATGTCAAAGCACTGATGTGTTTATCTTAGCTTACTTCACAAACCAATAAGCATGACTTTTCATGTGTACTAACATGATCCCTATTTTTTGTAGGCTCATCTAAGGGCTTGTCATTTTCGCACCAAGACCATACCGAACTTTGACGCTCTGTGCATCGTGTGGGGAAAGGACAGGGCTATCGGTGACGAAGGAAGATCCCCTGGTGGTATGGAGGAGGATGTGAATCTTGAAGATGATGATCTTCCGGAAACACCTAATACAGTTGCTGCTAATTCTGAGTTCTCACCAATACTGCCTGACATTGGTTTCACACAAATCCCTCCAACCGATGCCTTAGTATGTCCAAGGAAGAAGTGCCGCTTGAACTACTCAGAAATCATGGCTGAAGCCCTGCGTGAGACAGTAACTTCTCTTGACAAAACCATCGTGAGTGTATATGAGAAACTGGGGAATCAGATATCCACACAAGAGAGGGAAGCAGAACTTGATGCGAGGGGGATGATCTATTCATGGATCTGCTACAGCTTGAGGATCTCACATTTAATGAGAGAAACTTGGCTCATATCAAGATATTAGCATGTGACAAACTCTTGCGTGCATTTGCCAAGATGCCAACATGTTATAGGACCTCATGGGTCCGAACCCTTCTACAGCAGTAGATTGTGTAGTTAACTTAGGAATGGACAACTGGTTTTTTGTGTATAGCCATATATTATGCAGCTGTGTCGTTAGTGTATGGACACAAGTATGCCTTTTGTTGGTTCATGACAGCAAACTGTAGACTATGTTCACATATGTTGGCTAATTATAGTTGGAGATAGGATATGTTTGTGAGTTAGGACCATGTTTTGTGCAAGGTTATATGTATGGAGCAATGTTTGTTTGTTATTTTGTGGTCCTTACCATGTGGATGTAATTACATACACAACTATATTTTGTAAAGTCCATTACCCTCTGTTATGTAAGTTTAGAAACAATAGTGCTATGGCAATCATTGTTCTTATGGTTAATGTAACTTGCGCAACAACGTTCGTATGTATGGAAACAAATTTATTACTCTGTCTGTTCTGGTGGTATCATTTCTAGTCCTGCAGTTGTTGATGTCAACATACTGATGCAAGTGTGAAATTTTTGACGTTCGAATGCCGCCAGTTTTATGAGTGTTACGTTCGAATGTTAACAATAGTGTTAACAGTTAACACCACTGACCTGTCCATTATTTGAAGATGTAACGTCACACAACAAATGAAATCCATTCCACCAACACCTATGTTGAAGACTCTGCAAAAAACCTCTTTTGACAGTGTTAATCGACTGAACTCTCCCAACAACACACTCCCCCTCAACTTGTCTCTCAATCGACGGCACTTTCCCAAAAAAACCAATTTTCACAACACTCTACTTTGCTATAATTCCCTGCGGTTTCCCCAAAACCCACTGGCCTCCAACCGTTCGCCTTCCTCATTCACAAAACCCAACTGACCACCTGAACACCACTTTGCCCTAAACCAGATGGCGAAAATGATTGCCAATTAGAAATGACTAGGGTAAAAATGACAAAGGCCCGATTGCGTGAGATGGGAATCATAATGGATGACATGAAGAACTACAGAAAGTACAGAGCAAGCTTGCGAAGGTGTGGACGTCGTCACCAGTCGAAGTACACAAGCAAACACCATGACTGGTATGACGACTATGCAGAAGTTACGAAGTGGAAACGCGACCTTGCGGAAAAGGAAGCAAATAAACAAAAGAGGGCTAGAAAGAGGAAGGACTCGCCTAGCCATTCCACAAAAAGGTCGGAACCCTCTGACAATGCAAGTGATGATGAACTTGAAAACCCCCAATCGTAAAAAATAGAGACGCGAGGAGGTTTGGAAGGGGAAGGGGAAGGTTGTGGTGAGTGAAAGCTCTACTGAGGAAAAGGAAGGAGACCAAAGCGATGACTCATGACAGGGGTTGTTGGCATTGAAAGAGGAAGAAGATGATAATGATGGGGCAGATGGGGTGACGGAGAAATTGTACAAGAAAATTCACAAGAAACAGAGACCAAGTGTCATCCCACAAGCCAAGGCAGATTACAACCAAGGGAAACTTGAGGATTACGATTTTAGGTTAGTAGGGAAAAGCTTATGCAAAATGAGTAGGATTAATTTTGACTCTTTCGACAGTGACTTCAATTTTGCTCTCGTTGACATTCATCGCCCATTCAAGGGCCTATTGGAGTTATCACTTCCATACTATGAATCTATGGTCAAAGTTTTTTACTCAAACCTTAAAATGTCTAGAGCTGGTGTTGTGTCTACATGCGTTAGAGGGCAGAGCATTGAGATCAATGAGCAATAGATCCTTCAATGGTTAAATATAAAGGCATCACAAGCTAAGGACACACGATATATGGGAGAAGAAATGGACGCCGTATTGCTTGAGGGTCACACAACTGAGGATGGCTCTTGTAACACCCCAAATTCCATACTACAAATTGTGTCGGATGACACTTGGTTTTAAAATAATTCAACAGAATTTGAGGTGCTAGATCAGAGTACTGCGGAAACGGAGAGCAATGCACTAAAAATTTGGACAAAATATGAGTAACTGAAATAAAAATACCCCGACATATGACGATGCCGAGCATATGCTGATATATTAAAAATCCCGAAGGAATATTCATGTGATACATTATACAGAGCTTTGTACAATTACATTTCTCAAGAAGTAACTATACAATCTAGACCAAGCCTTGACTAGATTGGGGCAATGAACCTAACTCCGTTAACCGAATGTAATGGCTGTAAGTGTCTATCATGGGGCCTCACCGAGTTCACGGACCGATTGGCTGACCCACATAGACTAGCCTTGCCTTCGGCACCAAACTATTCGAAATAACTTCATTAGACCCATGCCTGACAATAGGCTCTGATGATCTTCTCCGGCTCTTGCCTCGACCGGTGCATTACTACGACTCTGCCCCTTCATTCATATCTATGGTTCCATCTACCGGTGCCTTCTCTGTTCCTGGTCCTTACCTGTACTATCATTTAAGATTGAGGTCCAATGCACATTGGACCTCAGGTAACGGTTAACCTCATGCTTATATCATTATCATATGTACAACAGATATCTCTAACATTACAGCAATGATCAAGCCAGTACATCGTATGATCATTTGATAAGAACTACACTATCATGCAAATTTATCCTTGGTCTGCACATATCTAGTGCCACGATGTACGGTCGTGTCCTCAGCGCTAGGAAAACAAAACGGCATTATCATGACTATAACCCGTGTAAAGCTGTATTTAGTGATCTAGATACGGTTCCCTAGTCACAGTGCATGTCCAGGACAGAGTCCTGTTCATGGTATCCACAACATATACAAGCATAACATAAGCATTAGAATTAGTGTTACAGTACGCGAACGTACCTTCCACCGTGTAATGGCCAAACGTCCGGCCTTTTGATCCCGACTCCGAACTTCGCGGATATCCTATATGTTATCGTCGGATTATTCCTTTTTCCCATAATATCACAACTAATATTCTATCTCTTAAAATAATATCAAAAAATATATTTTCACCTTATTTGACATTTCTACCCTTGGTAAATGTTTTATTACAATTTTGCCCTTACATTTTCTAAAAAACGAAATACTGAATTTATGGGCAGATTTTCCAACAACTTTGAAAAATCATAATTAATTCTACAAACATCGAAACGAGGATCCGTAAATTCCTCGGAATCCTTAAGATGTCTACTTTTAAATAAAAATATTCATTTTCTCCCAGATTCCCTGAGTCATTCCCAGTTTAATGTTCTTCAACCTCTGCCCAGATTTTCGTCTGGAAAAATAGCCTAACTTAAAGGATTTTTATCTCCTGATGTAGAACTCCAAATTATACATATTTTATATATTTGGAAATCCCTACATGTCTAATTTATTCATGTAAAATATCATGATTTTTAAAGATCATTTGATATATAAAATAATATTATAAACGTCGGCTGCCAGAACAGGATTCACAACCGAAAATCCTACAATTTTCACAATCTTGATCTATAACTTTCCAAAACTTATTCCCTCACAAGTTTCTACCTCATTAGGCATTTCTCAATGCAAGGAGGCCTAAAAACAAGTAAAGAAATTTTCCTAACAATTTTCTAGATTAAACTAACACTTTTAACCATAAAAACATGAAAACAACATTGCTCTTGAATATTTAAGATCAAAGCATAAACTAACTATGAACTTAACCTAGAACTCTAAGAACTACCAAAAACTAAAGACTAGAAACTAAAAGCTTGCTTACCTCTTGAAGCATAACTCCTTCATCCTTCTTGCTCCTCACCTCCAAAAAGAACTCACATCTCACTCCCTATCCCAAAGGATTAGAAGTGATTTGTGTTTTGGTGTGAGAATTATGAAGGGGGTTGCCTTCTATTTATAGGAAAAGTCCATGAACCTAAACCATTAAATCATCCTTCTTAATCAATGGCTCATGAGGCTTGGTCTTCTTTGAAGACTCATTTTTATGAAGAAAGCTTCTCATTGGTTCATTTTAATTACTTAGGATTTGGAGCATTTCTTTTGATTTTTCCTATTGGTTGTTCAATAGTTGTGGGCCCCACATTTCTTCTTCACTAAGTTTTCTTTCCTTCCTCTTCTTTTCCTTATTTTCTGTTTTTATTTTCGTTTTTTAATTATTTAATTAATTAATATTATATAAAATAATTATTTAATAATTTTTTTATATAATTTTTTTACAAAATTTTCCTATTGATCCATACATGTTTTTAGGCTTAAAATTAATTAATCTCACATATTTTTCTTAATATTTTTCCAATAATTAGCAAATATATTTTATGCTAATTTTAGCCATAAACCACTAATTATAGGGTTTTACATAATTATCTTTGGATTTTCCTTTGTTTAAGCCCAAATAATTAGCCAATAATTATTTAATTAATCATTTACTAATTGTGGATAATTTTCTTAATTAGAATGACTCATTACCTCACAACTTTTGCACTGACATTAGTATTTTATGTCCCATGCATAATACTAAAAATCCTGGGGTCATTTTGGTCCTCACAATACTTTTTGATTTTCCCCCCTTTATTTTTCCAAGGTTATATTTTATTAAATTACCAAAATTAGAGACAATATACTCTCTAAATTTTAATAATTATTTTACTGCCTCTTATGATTTATCACAATATTTTCAAGGCATTTTATGGCACATAATTACATTTTGAGGGATTTTCGGCCCTTTATGCCTTTTAATTTCAATAGAAATTCCCATTAAATAAGATAATTATATCTTAAGGGTTGATACCACATATTCACCTATTTCCAATAGGTATTATTTGCTAATTTATGATACTTATCATAATTAGGATTTTTAGGGTATTACAGCTCTGCTCTGTACAGACCAAAACAACTCTTTGATAGATACATAATACTGCATTACCTGTACAGTCGCAACTTTGTGAATAAGGGCAGACACTATGCAACGATGAGCAGTGATGACAAATTGATCCTAACATGTCTGATAAAGGCCAAGCCCTTTAAGTTGGGGAAGAGGATAGTTGACACCATGCTAAGGGCAGCCACATTGACCAAGAAAAACTCTGAATTGCCTTACCTATCGCTTGTGTCAATGATATTGAACAAGAACAAGGTCTGGTATCTTGAAGAAGGTGAACCTCCTATGTGGACGCCAGATTTTGATGACGAGGCCTTGAACCGAATGTGCATTCGTGTTGTTGCCAAGCAGGCTTCCACATCATGCAGTGAGGGTGACAAGGTGCCTCCATCTACCCCTGAACCAGAAGGAGCTCATACCGACGCACCTGAAACAAAACCATTTTCTGGCCAACCATATGGTGACATAACAACAATGTTGGGTCAAATTGTGGAGGAGAAAATGGCGCCATTGAAGACAACGCTTGCTGATGTGGTTTGTCAAATGGCAAAGATGGAGACTCGAATGACCAGCATTGCTCTTGACTTCGATGTTCTAAAGTCGTTCATACATCTATATGCCATTGAGTTCAAGGATTTTGCTGCCTTCTTGGCATCACAGAAGCAACCTGCAGGACCTTCAAACCGGGATGCAAATGGAAACCAATCCCCTAACCATGCACCTCTACTTAGTTCCAAATCATGTGACCCTGATGGAGGAGGAGCAGGGCAGTTTGCTCATGGCAGTCCTGAAGCCTCTCCACTGTCATGCCACAACTCACCAAAGACCACTGAGCGTGAGGAGGAACATGTGGCTCATTGCAAGGATGGTGAAGAACATCCGGAGCCTCATGACAGTAGAGCACCATCCCCACTGTGCTCCAATCCATCCCCTACACGTCACGGTCAACACCAGGACCCTTTGCCTCAGTTGACGGTCCCTGAACAGAGTCACCCTAATGAAGAGACAGCTAATTCAGCACCATCCTCCGACATTGAATCCCCAACTACTAATGCCACTCCTAAAGACGATGTGCCTCAATCCCCCCATACTGATGCCCGTCATCAAGACTATGTGCCTCAAGCCAACTACCTTACTAATAGTGATGAGCTTGACCCAATCACACCTCTCTCCATTGTGCCTCTCCCTCAACCTATAAACCCTCCTCCTGCGCCTTCAAGGACAATAGCTGCACCTGTCCCTTTAAGATTCATACTAGCATCCTCATTCAGAACAAGGCTTATAGCTGAGAATTTGCCCCATATATTCTTTGCTCCCACACCGAATCCTTCTCCTCCTCCAACGTCTTCAACCCCATTATTCATCCTTGTCAACCTCCCTGGTTCACGTTCAACACCACCAAGGCGGTCCACTCTTAGGAGGTCGCCAGCCAAGAGGAAGAAGAAGACTTAGCAGACTTTATTTTATACTTTATGTTGCATGTTTTTTGGAAGCAGTGGATAGAGCAGTTTGCATTTTCCCTACTGTTTTAGTTGTGGTTTAACTCTTGCTGATATGGTGTAGCTTCTCACATGTTATGTTCAAACATGGTTGTTTCGTTTGAACGTGACATTCTATGTATTTGTGCAGTTGTTGTTAACATATTGCTGTTATGTTTGGCAATTTTAAGTATGCTTGACGTTATTTCTTATTTCAGCATGAACACTTAATTTGGCATGTGTTAATGCATATCCATGGTCTTCAATACTTATGTAGTAAAGCAATCGTTTACATGTCTTTTATGTTTTGGTTAATATTGGATATGTTTTCCCCCTACATTGCATCAAACCAATTGGCTGATATACTATTTTATTTTGTATTTCCAAAGAACATTGCTTGTTCATTGTCCAGAATCATCATTTCCATCCTCGTGCATGTAGTAGACCATTTGTGGGGTACCTTTTGGTTCTTCAATCGAACTTTTCATGCCTTGTTATCCCGCATTTGAAAAAGCCAAATAGGATTTTTTTAATTTCTTTCACCCACCTTGCATTGACTGACAATGAACTTCATATTGCTTCGATTTGTGTTAATTACCCATTTGATAAATCATGTACACACAGCCTTCCTTGTTTACAAGCATTTGAGATGGCCAAAGTTCATTATGTTCTTTCATTCATTATGTGTCAATCTGTCTCAATTAGCCATCTGAGTTGTTTTCCACCACTGCCTTCTTGTTTTTAAGCATTTGAAAAAACCAAATAGGATTATTTTAATTGCTTTCACCCACCTTGCATTGACAGAAAATGAACATCATATTGCTTCAATTTGTGTGAATTAGCCATTTGATACATCATGTAGACATTGCCTTCCTTGTTTACAAGCAATTGAGATGGCCAAAGTTCATTATGTTCTTTCATTGAATGTGTCATAGTCTGTCTCAATTAGCCATCTAACTTGTATTCCACCACTGCCTTCCTTGTTTGTTAGGCATTTGAGAATGGCAAATTTCATTATGTGGTTTCATTCAATCTGTCTCAGTTAGCCATTTCGCTTTTAATCCATGAGTTCCTTGTTTTTGAGCATTTGAGAATACCAAATTCCGTAATGTTCATTGCTTCAATCCGTCTCAATCAGTCTCAATTAGCATTTTGAGTTTTTATCCAATTTTGCTTCAATCTGTCTAAATTTCACTCATTTTGTCTTCTCCTTTATGCTGATATATGTCCAATCAATATGCTCATATGCATCTTTCATCACTCATTCTGTGCCCAATTAACGCAACACCTGTCACTCTCCTTGTTTTGATGTGGACTTATTAACTGTGCTGATGAATTATCTAAATTAAGCAATCAGTTGTTTTCCTGGTTTTCTCAGACTTCACCTCTGTTTTCCCAAACAGTCGATGTCCTTTTTTCTCATGGCCAGAGGGTTCGAGAACATCTTTGGTTGAACCATCAATTAGATGTTTGAAGAAGAGGCTTCTTCTTCTTGACATAAGTGGGCTGCTTGCTGACTTAGTTTTCCCTCAACCAATTGTCCACAAAGCAGATGATGAAGTTATTTCTGGGCGTGCAGGTGAGAATCAATTATTTTATGTGTTTTCTGCATTTCTGATAATTCCTTCATACTTCACTGATGAGGTTGTTTTTTAGTTTTCACTATTTAAGAGACCTTTCTATATGGAGTTTCTGAAGTTTTGCTTTGAGAATTTTGAAGTGGCTGTATGGTCTTCAAGATTGAAGTAATCTTTAACTATCTTTACTACATGTCATTCTCTGTATTACTTGTGTTCAGTTTGTATGTTATTGATCTGCTGTTTTTATGTAAACAATATTAATGTCATTTTCAAGGTTTTAATTTTTCAGGAAAAAAATTGATAAAGTCATCAACTGTTTGATGGGTGACATGAGGCATAAGCTACTTTTCTGTTGGGTAAGCACTTGAGCTATTTCTATTGGCTTCCAATTCTTCATTTCTCTTGTTCTAATGTTGACAAAGCATTCATGTTTAGAAATGCAATAGTTGGAGCAATCGTGTTTGATAATTGCTGATTTTTGTTGATAACATGTTATTTACAGTGAATTTCCTTCTTGTTAAAATGTTAGGAAGGCATTATCCAATTTTTCTGTTGATGCTGTTCTTTTTGCATGGTTCTCTCACAACTCTGTATTAATTGAATTTAGATAATTAGATGTGATCCTTTTAAGCATATATCCTTCTCTTCCTGTATGTTTTCTTTGAACATACCCATAAAATATTCTTGACCATGTCAATCTTATTTTTCATGACATATTTCTTATACTATGACACGTCTGAGTGATTCCTTGGCGGTTTCTTCATTTATAAATTTTTTCTGCTTAACCTCGTTGCTTTGCAGACTATAACTGATTCTTAGTGATGTTGAATTTGGCAGGATCATTCTCACTGTACCCCAACAAGTTTTGGAACCCTTGAAAACAAGCACAAGCCTCTGGTTTTTAAAGAACAGAGGGAGTATAACAAAGCATTATTGCATGCACTACCCCACGTGAAGCTGTCAACACATTACTTTTTTTTTTTTAATCACTATCCTTAATTTCCTCCACCCCTTTCTTACATCATTCTTACCAATGGAGCATCACTAAGGGTGAATTAGGAAAAAATTGTCAAATATGAAAAATAGATCTTACAAAGATCAATTCCCTAATTATATCACATTAAAGAGCAGAGGGAATATTTACTAATATAAATTAAATACTTTCAAATGTTTGCATCTAACTTAATTATAAATACTCAAATTTGAACATGAACCTTGTTATTCTCAATAAACCAGATTTCCATTGATCTGCATGATCTAAAGGTTCAAGCTATGTTTCCCCCAACTTCTCTTGAGTAACAACATCAAGTTGTTCCACCATATCAAACTTGAGAAAATTCTACCAATCTACTCCATTCTCACGTCTAAAATATGCCTTGGTTTCTATTCCATGGGGGCATTTTTCCGCTTTTATTCACTTCCAAATCGCTCAAGTTCTCAAAATTTTAGAAACATCGAAATTGCTCGAACAAATCTTCGATGGCCTTGTCCTCTTGGATTTCTGGTATTAGCTTGTTCATGAAATTTCAAAAAGAGATAAATTGGGCCTTAGGTTTCCTGGACAAGTACACTATCTTACATCTTGACAACTTAACAAGTTTTGGAAAGCTCTTTTCTGTCCAACCGGAGTAGTATTTATATAATTAATATGTATAAATAAACAGCTAGATATCCATTTCTTTGGGGAGTTGTTGTTCATATAGTGTCAAGACACCCATTAGTACTGCGATGAGATTTCTTATCTTCTTTTCAAACTCCCGATATCTTAACAATGTCCAAGTTTCATAAAAGGGCACCGGATCAACAGTAGTGAAGATTCATAAAAACAAGGGCCAATCTGCAGCAAAATCTAGGTCATACAAACATGTCCACATGCAAAAGCAAAACAAATGCTAATCATAAAATTTATACAATGATGCTAATCACTCCAACAAAACAAATGCAAATCATAAATTTATAAAGATAAACTTTTATGAAACAATTTTAGCTAAATTATGTCTACTTCAAGCTGCCAAATAATTTAAAAGATCCAGTGGATCAGACTAGCTATGAGATATCCCATTAAAGCAAAATGGACAGTTTAGTGTGATCAATTAGTGTAAAAGACAGAACATGCTAGTCATATTTTGTAAAATGCAAATCATATCAAAATGTAAAGCACTCCAGCATACATAAAAGCATTGTAGATCATAGACAAAAAATGAAATACTTTGTACCAAAAACTGACATACGTAAAGCGCTCTAGTATGTTATTTTATAAAATCTTTGTACCAAAAATTTTCTACACAAAATGACATACTTTGTTCCAAAAATCTTCTACCAAAGCATAAAAATCAACTTAAGAACGATCATAGACAAAATATCACACCTTCTAAATGCTAAGAAAAATGCAACTAACAGAGCAAGAACTTGTGGCCGGCTTAAAAACAAACAGCAGAACACACAGAATTGTTATTTTGGGAAAATAATCATCAAAATGAGTGACAAAACATAAAGCAAAATGCTAAGCATATCAGTTCAGTGATACGCAGCATTCAAAAACAGTTGCTCAAGTACCACCAGTTGAACCAAAAAGAAAAAAGCTCATATTACGCACCCCTGTACCAATTTCCAGAATTCCTACAACTAAGGAAAGGGAAGAGATGAAGAAAGTTACTATTGAAAAGTTTTGTCAATATTGGGATAGCTGTATTAACTAAGGAGAAACTCACACATTACTACACTTTTACCCAAAAAAATAGAGCTGACGCACCCAAAGTTATCTTTGTTCCAGGATCTGAACCATTGACCATTTACAACTATTTCATCCATGGAATGACTGACACTATATACTTTAACAACATGTGAGCAGTACAGAATTCCCACTAAAGATGCAGCAAGCAATCAAACTTACAATGGTAAATTTGGAAGGAATAAAGAACTATTTCTCCGAACCTACTCAAGCTACCCATTATTCGACCAACAAGAAGCAGATCTGATTAGAAGTAAGCAATCAAACTTTACAAGATGCCTGAAGCAGATTCTGAATTATCATTTTGAGAACGAGACATTGCAGAAAGATGATAGGATCAGAAAAGAATAACATATGAAGAAAGACAAAGAATTACTGAAGGAACAGAAAATACAAAAGAAATCACAAGACCCATATCAAGAATAATACAAAAGCCAGATAAAGAAACAAATGAAAACGCCAGAATGAAACGATTACAAGAAACTATAAAAGCAGCCCTAGCAGACAATTGAATGCCACCCTGGTATCAAGTAAGAGTATAGGAATTAAGAGATACAACACAAAAAAATGATAGTGACAGAAATAGCAGACTATAATGAAAAGGAATGTAACAATATATATATATATAAAAGCTGCATTTTAATTTTGTCTTATCATTTTTTTTTTCAATTTTATCCCTAATTAATTATATATCTCTTTTATTTTTTTTCCACTCATTCTTTCTTATCTCTTTTTTCACTCATTCTCTCTTCCATTTACCCTCTCCTTAAATAAGGGTCTTTTAGAAAAGTACCTTATAATTTTTACCTAGTTATTGTCTTTGACCAATTTTAATCAACCTTTTCCAATTGTATAATTTAATTATTTGAATCTTATAAATTTAAGCTGAAGGTACTATATATTTATTATATAATTTTTATAGAGAAGAATGACTGACACACATCCATGAATCATTATCCCGACGTACATGCCACTTGGTTTTCAAATGCAAATAAGGCAGGTTCCTATTAAGGAAGATGAATCTAAAACGAATAAGATGCTAGCCCGAATCTTGTATAAAATATAATCTTCAAGGATTGAAACTAAGACTACTTTTTCTCTCCATGAAACTACTATTAAAAATCTTGAAGTGCAAATGAGGCAATTAGCATCACAAGTAAATGTTATGTCAAGAAGTAGTCTTCCTAGTGATACTATTCCTAATCCAAAACAAGTTGAAAAAGAGGGATGCAATGCCATTAACTTGACAAGTGGAAAATTGCTACTGGATATGCCTAGCTCAAGTACTCCTCAACCAAAGCAAGATGATGATCAAGTGATTGTTGATGTTGATGAAGAAAGTGTAGGGGAAGAAGATGAAACTAAGAAGAGAAAGTAAATTGAAGAAAGTTTGCATGATGTTGGAAAAGACAAGAAGGTGGAGCAAGAGATGAATGATGAGAAAAAGAGAAAGCCAACATCTCCTACTTTTATGCCACCACTACTTTTCCTCAAAGATTTGAGAAGAAAGAAGAAGATGCTAAGTTCAAAAAGTTTGTGAACATGTTCAAACAACTTCATGTGAACATTTCTTTTGTTGAAGCTTTGGACATCATGCCTAAATATGTTAAGTTCCTTAAAGATGTTTTGTCCAAAAAGCGGCGATTCAATGAATTTGAGACCATGGCATTGACCGAAGAGTGTAGTGCGGTCATTCAAAGGAAGTTACCTGCTAAGCTTAAAGATTTGGGAAGCTTCTACATTTCTTGCAACATTGGGACAATTTTTAATGGTAAAGCTCTTTGTGATTTAAGTGCAAGTATTAACTTGATGCCTCTAGTTGTTTTCAACCAATTGGGCTTAGGAGAGCCAAGACCTACTACGATTACTTTTCTCTTAGCCGATCGTAGCATTTATAAACTTAGAGGAATAATTGAAGATGTCCTAGTTAAAGTTAATAAGTTTATCTTCCTCGTGGATTTTGCAGTGCTTGATTGTGAAGTTGATTAGAAAATTTCTCTCATCCTTGGGCGTCCATTCTTAGCCACTGCAAGGACTTTCATTAATGTAGAGAATGGTGAGATCACTTTGAGGGTCAATGATGAACAAGTGTTTTTCAACATGTAAAAAGCTTTGAAGTTTCATGATGATTCTGCTCAATGTTCATTTGCAAATATATTAGATGCAGTTATTCCTCAAGAATCATATCTCTCCATGATCAAATGACTTTCAACTGGAATAGTATATCCTATATTTGATAGTTCATGGGTGAGCCCAGTCCAATGTGTCCCTAAGAAGGGTGGCATGACTGTAGTGGCTAACATCCAAAATGAACTGATTCCTACTCGAACGGTGACTGGATGGCGGGTGTGTATGGACTACCAAAAGCTAAACATTGCTACAAGGAAGGATCACTTTCTGTTGCCATTCTTTGATCAAATGCTTGACAAGCTAGCTGGCTAGGAGTTCTTTTGTTTTCTAGATGGTTATTCAGGGTACAATCAGATTGCTATAGCCCTAGAAGACTAAGAAAACACTACTTTTACTTGTCCCTATGGCATATTCGCTTTCAGAAGAATGCCATTTGGACTTTTGCAATGTCTTGCCACATTTCAAAAGTATATGATGTCCATCTTTGCTGATATGATTGAGAAGTCCATTGAAGTATTTATGGACGATTTCTCTGTGTTTGGTCCATCTTTTGATTATTGCTTGGAGAATTTGGATGCGGTGCTTAAACGATGTGAATAAACAAATTTGATTCTCAATTGGGAGAAATGTTACTTCATGGTGCAAGAAGGCATTATACTTGGCTATCAAGTGTCCAAGAAGGGTCTAGAAGTGGACAAAACCAAAATTACTATCATTGAACAATTGCCTCCTCCTATTAGTCTGAAGGGTGTTCGAAGCTTCCTTGGTCATGACGGGTTCTAGAGGAGATTTATCAAAGTTTTTTCTAAGATTGCCAACCCACTTTCCAAGTTGTTGGAAAAAGATGTAGAATTCAAGTTTGACGATAAGTATTTACAAGCTTTTGAAGAGTTCAAACAATGTCTTATTTCTTCTCCTATCTTAATAGCTTTGTATTGGGGTTTACCTTTCATTATCATGATCGATGCTAGTGATTATGCAGTTGGTGCCATTCTTGGGAAAAAGGAGGAAAAGCTATTTCATCTCATTTACTATGCTAGCAAGACTCTTGATTGTGCCCAACTTAATTAAACCACCACCAAGAAGGAATTACTTGTCATAGTCTATGCTTATGAGAAGTTTCGGCCTTACATTATGGGTACTAAGGTCATTATCTACATCGATCATTTAGCTCTGAAGTACCTACTCATGAAGAAGGACTCTACGGCAAAACTATTTTGATGGTTGCTTTTACTTCAAGAGTTTGACTTGAACAAATTGATAGAAAAGGCACCGAGAATCAAGTGACCGACCATCTCTCATGGTTGATTAGTGAGGCTTAACTTGATGATTCAAATATGATTCATGCTTCAGTCCAAGATGAGCAGTTGTTCTTTGTTGATAACTCATCCACACCGTGGTATGCTGATTTTGTCAACTACTTAGTTTGTGGAGTGTTGCCTTCGGATTTCAATTCTCACCAAAAGCATAAGTTTCTACATGTAGAGAAGAAATACTTTTGGGATGAACCATACTAATTAAAGAGGTATCCTGATCAACTCATTCGAATATGTGTACCAGAGAATGAACAAGAGTGTATTTTACATTATTGCCACTCTTCTGAATGTGGTGGCAATTTTGGTGGAGAGAAGACTGCTGCAAAGGTCTTCCAAAGTGGATTCTATTGGCCCTCTCTATTCAAGGATGCATATGTCTTTGCTCTTCAATGTGATAGATGCCAAAGAGTAGGGAACATATCTAGAAGGAATGAGATGCCTTTGACCATCATGCTTAAAGTTGAACTTTTTTATGTTTAGGGAATTGACTTCATGGGCCCTTTCCTAAGTCATTTAACAATGAGTATATCTTATTTGGAGTTGACTATGTCTCCAAGTGGGTTGAGGCCACTGCATGTGTCACAAATGATGCGAAGACGGTGTTGAAATTCCTTAAGAAGAACATTTTCACTCGATTTGGAACACCTACAACAATTATAAGTGATGGTGGTTCACACTTTTGCAATCACCAATTTCAAACCTTGATGAAGAAATATAGTGTCAAGTACAAGGTATCATTGCCCTACCACCCTTAAACTAATAGGCAAGCGAAAATTTCGAATCATGAAATCAAGAACATTCTTGAAAAGGTGGTGGGAACTAAGAGGAAGGATTGGTCTACCAAGTTGGATGATGCTCTCTGGGCATACAGAACGACCTACAAAATGCCTATTGGTATGTCCCCCTATCACTTGGTGTTTGGGAAAGCATGCTTCTTACCGGTGGAATTGGAGCATGGAGCTTATTGGGCTATCAAAAAGCTAAATTTTGATCCTCAAGCTGTAGGGAAGATGTAACATCTCAAATTTTTGGATTTGGAAATTTGAATATTATACGGAAATTAATTATGAAATTTTGACTTAAAATAATTATGAGAATAATTATTGGAAATTTAGGCTTATTTCTCCCTTAATTAATTTATTTTGGGAAAAAAGAATAAATTCAAGTAAGGAACAATTTAGGCCTAAAAATTATAGAATTAATATTTTATGGCCTAGAGGATTTAATTGGGAAGGGAAAAATCCTTATATGGAATTAAGGATTAATTTACTTTCCATATTGCAATTAAATAAGCAATTCATTGGATTAAATACTAAAAGCCCATATGTGCCAACCCATTAAATGACTTCAACCTATCCAAATTTCCAGCAGCTCACGCACAGAAGCAAAAAGGCCCATATATTATATCATTCACATTACCTATTTCTCTCTCCATTTGGCCCATATACTTGGTTAAACACCCCAACCCATTTTATATTACATACATACATACATACATACATACATACATACATACATACATATATATATATATATATAAATATATATATATATATATATATATATATATATATATGTATTATATTCCCCTTTTTTATCCTCGTTGTTGTTTCTTCGCTTCGTTTGTGTTAAGGTCATGTTTCCATTTGGCTTCCGCCTCATATTCATCCTATCCTTCTTGTGACTTGTACTTCAAACTAGCTGCCCTCCCGCAACGACAAAGCTTAGCCTTGTGTTCTCTGTACTTGTTGACGTCTTCCTTTGTTATTCCCAAAGCCGACAAGCGATCATCCATCATCTTCACCCTTGCCATTGCCTATCCACTGGATGTGTAAGAAAACCATAAATTCTGAGAGATTGATTGCCGAAACCCCTGAATGCCTTATCGTTAACCTTTATCCGAGTAACAGATAAACAATGTGAGGAAGAAATTGCAGTAATGTAAGGAGTTATGGAGGTTACAGAGATATGTAAGAACAAATCATAACAGAGGATTTGTTAACTGTTTGCCAATTTTGAAACCAGAGTAAAAAATGTGGGAATCAAAGTTCACAGAGACGGAGGTGGGGAAAAGATAAAAAACCTGCTGACGTTCGATCTCCCCTAAATTAGGGCTGACGGTACATTGGAAATTTTATATTGGGTTTATTAATTGAGACTTCAGGTTTCGTGGCTGTCACGGCAAGCGTTTGCTCAAAATAAATTAGTTCAAACGTAAAAATTACTGAATCCATTACCCAAGGATAAACTGTTCCTGTGTAAAGTTCGAACAAAATGAAAACGTTCGAACGTAAGAGAATGAACCAATTACTCATTCGAACTAGAACTTTGACAGTGGGCACCCTGCTGAATCTGATTATGTGACAGAATGTTGGACACTGTCAGTGCAAAATAGTGATACCTGTACATGTTCCATAGTCAAACTTCTGCTATTTTTTTTGTCACAAGAAGCAGGTACAGTAATAGGCAAACTTATGCTCTCTTTTTTTGTTACAAGAAGCAAGTACAGTAATAGGCAAACTTATGCTCTCTTTTTTTGTCACAAGAAGTACAGTAATAGGCAAACTTCTGCTCATTTTTTATTATTACAAGAAGCAGGTACAATAATAGGCAAACTTTTGCTCTCTTTTTTTTTTGTCACAAGAAGCAGGTACAGTAATAGTTAGGGCAATATTTGATAGAAACAATGGTTTTCCTCTATTTTGTTGTTGCAAGAAACAAGTATAGTAATAGAAAAAACAACAATTTCACAGCAACAAAAGTTTTGTTGTTGTTATTTGTTACAAGAAACAGGTACACAAACAGTGAACAACTTTTATACATTGATAATATTGTGAGTACATATCCTGCACCAGGCATAGTCCAAATGGCCTGAATTACAATACATTGACTGAATTAAACTAAAACAAGATGCTATACACAAACTTTATGCCATGTTCAGTTTTCCTTGAACCTTTGAACATGGTCAAAAGTTTGTGCAATTGCATGTAACCGTGGCCTATACAAAAGACAGATATAAACACCTGTGTGTGGGGTAATGCATATACAAAAGACAAATTAGTGTTCAAAAATGAGTGACACATCTGAATTACCCCTGCCCAATAAAAAAACAGCAAAAACAAAAAATGGCCAGCTATGTACTCAACACTCTTACACTACACTACTATGTACTGCTGCTATAGGCTCTACAGATTCAGCAAGGAACGGATCCATGAAATCTTAAACTGTTGAGGAATGGTTCCAAATGCCTTCAGTAGTTTGTCAGACACAAGGATATTTATATGGGCAATGTTTCTCTCATTCTAAGTCAAGTCCTCAACTTGCAGTAGCTCCATGAGCAAGTCATCTTCTTTGGTAGCAAGTTCAACTTCCCTATCTTGCGTTGACATCATATTGCCTAGCTTGTCAAACGCAGTACCGATGGTCTTGTGCAATTTTGTCACTGTATCTCGCAAGGCTTCAACTATGACTTCTACATTTTTCAGTTTGCGCTTCTTCGTTGGACCCAATGATGCATTAGTTGGATTTATTGGAGTGGTAACAAATGTTGGGATCCGTACACGCAGCGGAAGGATTCTCATACATTAAAATTTTACGAATCCCATAGAGAGGATCTATATACGGCATTTAAATCAAGGTTCGCTAGAGAAACCGTACCTATACGAGCTTGTATGCGTCCTTTCTCGAACACTTGGGCTAACACCTTCTTGCTCGATCAATCTCTAGGACCTGACTCTACGAATCCACTCCCTTTACCGTATGCACACCGAACAACTCTCCAACACG
The DNA here is from genome assembly GCA_025563575.1 of Acacia pycnantha. Taxonomy (NCBI): domain Eukaryota; kingdom Viridiplantae; phylum Streptophyta; class Magnoliopsida; order Fabales; family Fabaceae; genus Acacia; species Acacia pycnantha. The sequence goes on along the minus strand of JAMWYP010000077.1, from coordinate 1,535,472 downwards.
TAGGCAGCGTGCTAGCGCCTTCTTACTTTGCGTCTCGTGTCTTTTCTCTCTAGGGTTTTTCGCGGCAGTTCCTTATTTTAATATGACTAGATCATTCTCTTTTATAGAGTTTCTAAAACCTTAATTGGGCCGTATTAAAATATTCAAGATTAATCTCAATTAATCTTGAATTCAAATTTTAGATATAAATAACATTAATTAAATTTGTCCAACAAATCTAATCTAATCTATTTATTTAATCTGAATTAAAAGCCTGTTGATTTAATTTATTTCTATAAATTAAATCTGAGATATGGTATCTTTCTATTTAATTAAATCTGAGACACTATATCTTTATTCAAAAATTAAATCTGAGATGCAATATCTCAATTTATTATAGTTATTTAATTTATCAAATAAATTGTTACAATATAATAACAATATTATTATTTTCAATTTTTAATTCTATATATGTGTGTGTGTGTGTGTGTGTGTGTGTGTGTGTGTGTGTGTGTGTGTGTGTGTGTATCCATCCTAGATTAAATATAGTATTCATTAAATCTTAGACATATATAAAAGTAAATGAATCTGGACAATTTTACTCGTGTTGGGCTATTCTTGTGTACGACCTTGCAGGCCCACATGAGATTGGCAGTGGGCCAATATTGTATCAGCCCACAAGTCGCAAGCGGCCTCTAGCAAGACATTGCGACTACCCAATTCATATGGGGATCGATGATACGATACAACCTATCATACAACCATGTCGTGTCCCTTTTGTCACGCGATAACTTAGTCAAGCAGGAGGCATGGATAATGTCAACTTCCTGTTCTTGACCATTACTTTCTTGATTCTTGAGTAGTCTAACAATTGAAATGAAAAGTCCTTTCCATCGTAGTATGGCCATACATTTCTCAGACTCACTCATCGAGGGGCCCAGTATTACCTCTCTACAGATGTGAGGGACAAATTCCATCTTGACCATTCACATTCCTCTGCATGAAAACTACTGATCTTGATCCAAGCCTTTATCATCACCCGGTCAAAGGTGACTTTTGACTAGGTCAAAGATCAGCGACTCATCATGTAGGAATCCATGATGATCTCAGGTTAAAGGGCATTGTGATGCGGTTATACATGAGATAAGCTTATGACTTAATTCATGCAGCTTTCTCATAGTGGGTCGGTCCAACACCTTTGCTCTTATAAGTTCCTATGACTTTAGTTTGTATCTTCATACCTCATCAAAGTCATACTGGTCTTATTTCATCTTCGCTCCCTCGTAGATGATCGACCAAGGACATTTAGGATAATCAATAAGATATATCTAAGGATACAATTATCACTATAAACATGCAAATGAAAATGATAACTAAATGAAGAATACTTTAAATGACATTCACGTTTAAAGTACAATGACTTGCCTCTAGGGCATAATTTCCAACTGACTCCCACTTGCACTAGGTGCAATCATTAATTACTCTAATTTTCATTGTCCTAACATGATGATCATGTTTTGCTTGTGCAAGCGGCTTAGTAAGAGGATTAGCAACATTGTCTTCTCCTAGTACTTTGCATAATTTTATATCATATCTATCGTTGATTTCTCTAATAAGATGAAATCACTTGAGTATGTGCTTGGTCCTTTGATGTGACCTAGGCTATTGTCACAGAGCAAGTCTATTCGATTTGAGATTTTAGGAACCATCCCTAGTTCAGTAATGAACTTTCTGATCCAAACGGCCTACTTAGCTGCATTCAATGCTACTATATACTCAGCTTCTATTGCAGAATCAGCTACAGTGCTATGCTTAGAGAACTTCTAGCTTACCGCACCACCATTCAAAAGGAATACATATCCAGATTGCGATCTTAGATCATCTTGGTCAGTTTGGAAACTCGCATCTGTGTAACCAGTCACACAGAGCTCATCTTTCAATTCACCATATACCAAGAATAAGTCCTTAGTCCTTCTTAAGTACTTAAGAATATTCTTGACAACAGTCCAGTGACCCTTACCAGGATATTGTTGATATCTGATGGTCATACTTAAGGCACATGATACATCCGGTCGAGTACATAACATGGCATACATGATAGATCGAATGGCGGAGGCATATGGAATCTTACTCATGTGGTCTCTTTGATCTTGTGTACTAGGACACAGATACTTACTGAGATGGATGCCATGAGACAAGGGCATGTAACCCGTTTTAGAATCTTGCATACTGAATCTATGCAGTATCTTGTCTATATATGTGCTCTGAATTAGGCCTATCAGCCTCTTTAATCTATCTCTATAGATCATGATCCCTAGGATGTAAGTGGCGTCGCCTAAATCCTTCATTGAGAAAGACTTTCCTAACCAAGACTTGACACTCTGCAAGGTAGGAATGTCATTCCCAATGAGTAGGATGTCATCTACATAAAGAACTAGAAATACAACTGTGCTCCTACTAACCTTCTTGTAAACACAAGGTTCATCGATGTTTTGAATGAATCCAAACTCTTTGATTACTTCATCAAAACGATGATTCCAACTCCAAGATGCATGCTTCAATCCATAAATGGATCTTTGAAGCTTGTAAACTTTACCAGAGTCCTTGGACCCACAAAGCCCTCAGGTTGTGTCATGTACATATCTTCAAGGAGCTTTCCATTAAGGAAGGTTATTTTGACGTCCATTTTCCATATTTCATAGTCATAATATGATGCAATGGCAAGAAGAATTCTGATTGATTTGGCCATTGCATGAGTTTGAGTGAATCCTTTTGCAACCAGTCGTGCCTTGAAGACGTTTATTTTGTCATCCATGTCAGTTTTCTCCTTGAAAACCCACTTGCACCTAATGGTTTTTACACCTTCAGGTGGATCGACTAAGGTCCATACCTTATTGTCGTACATGGATTGCATTTCAGACTTCACGGCATTTAGCCATCTTTCGGAGTTTGATCCCACCATGGCTTCTCGATAGGTAGTTGGCTCATTCTGCTCAATGCAAAACATCACGACTTCCAGTAATCAGAAATCCATATATCTAAGGTTGTAGCCCTGTTCCATCAAACCTTCGTGGGTTATGTGTTACAAGAGTAGGCTTATCGACTTGTTGTGAGTCTTCTCCGTTTTCCATCTGTGGTTCTATGTTGTCTTGTGGCTCTCGAACTTCTTCGAGGTACACCTTACTCCCACTGGTTGTTTTAGAGATAAACTCTTTCTCCAGAAAGACACCATTCCGAATAACAAACATTTTGTGATCAGTAGGATTGTAGACATAGTATCCTTTAGTTTCCTTAGGATACCCCACGAAAAGGAATTTTGAGGATCTGGATGATAATTTATCAGAGGCTTGTTGTTTAACATAAACCTCAGATCCCTAAATTTTGAGAAATGACAAACTAGGTTTCTTCCTAGTCCATATCTCATATGGTGTCTTTTCAGCTGCCTTTGATGGAACACGATTTAGTGTAAACACAGCTGTTTCTAGGGCATGGCCCCAAAAGCAAGGAGGACATCTGTTTGACTCATCATAGATCGAACCATATCTAATAGAATTTGATTCCTTCGCTCAGAAACACCATTCCATTGAGGTGTTCCTGGAGGAGTAAGTTGTGAGATGATCCTACAACTCCTAAGATGGTCAATGAACTCTTGGCTCAAATATTCACCACCTCGATTAGATCGAATTTCCTTAATTGTTTTGCCAAGTTGGTTTTGCACTTCATTTTGGAATATTTTGAACATTTCAAAAAATTCAGACTTATGTTTCATTAGATAGATATACCCATATCTACTAAAATCGTCTATGAATGTAATGAAGTACAAATGACCTCCTTTGGCAAATGTATTCATTGGTCCACACACATCAGTATGTATGAGGCCCAATAAATCAGTGGCTCTTTCACTATGCCCAGTAAAAGTGTTTTTGTCATCTTTCCCAATAAACAAGACTCACATGTATCAAATGATTCAAAATCAAATGAGTTAAGAAATCCATCTTGATGGAGTTTCGAAATGCGTTTCTCATTTATATGGCCTAGACGACAATGTCATAGGAAGGTCGGATTCAAATCATTTGACTTGATCCTTTTAGTAGTTATGTCATAGATATGTCCATTCAATTTTCTAATGTCCTTGAGACCCTATACATTTATACAAATGTGAGAACTACATGCAGTATATAATACCCATGTAGAGGAAGTAGAAAAGTGAATATTTATGGCATAGATACCTGAAGCGATAGCCCCACTATCCTTCTTGTTCTTTTCTAGATCTTTGAGGTAGAGTTTGCAATTCATCTTCCAATGGCCAAGTTCATTGTAGAAGAAGCAGACCCCATCCTTTGGAGGTTTTGCCTTCTTGGATTTCGGTTTTATACCCCTTCCTTTTTGAACGGACAAAACAGTGTTGGGCTTCTTCTTAAGGCTCTGCTAAGCAGTTTTGAGCATCCCACGCAATTCAGAAATTGATTCCTCTATGTTGTTCATGACAAATTGATCATAACTTCCTGGGAGTGAGTTCAAGATCACATCTGTAGTTAACTCCTGGGACATGGGGAATCCAAGCCTCTCAAAATGATCAATGTAGCCTTTCATGTTGAACACATGAGGACTAACTGATGCACCTCAGCCATCTTATAAGAAAATAAGGCCTTTGTTGTTTCATACCTCTTTTGTCTTGCCTGTTGCTGGAACATTTCCATAGGATGGACAATCATCTCAGAGGTTTCCATAAGTTCTAGATCTCTATCATGCTCTGGAACCAAAGTGGCAGGCATTAAGCATCCTGTATCCACAAAGTCATCCTTATGCTTTATATAAGGATCAGTTTAAGCTCTTGGATCAGTAGTTGTAGGCTCGTCAGGAATGGGTTGATCGATGAGATACTCATTTCTTTCATGTTTCGGATCAACGCTCAAGTTCCTAAACATGTCAAGAAAGTTTGTCTCATCGAGTTTGTCCTTCTCAAAGACTGATCGCATTGATAGTGTTGCAGTATTACTACATGATTCTATAACTAAAAGATATGTAAAGTCTAAGTAGTAACCTCCCACTGAATTAATAACCCTCATTATAATTAGTGGGCTAAGATCCATATTTGCCTTAAATTTAAGTCCGCTTTGGTAGGACGCTTAAAATCAAGTTATTTAGGTAGACAACCTTTTCGCCAATTACATCACATGTAACTCTTAGATCTTTATGGGATTCGATCATCACATGACACGACACGTTTAATCCCATCTAATGCCTTGAGATCTAAAACCGTTTTGATAATCTCAATTAAGTCAACACAATAATGAATGTTGAGTATCACCATTACCCACTCTTGTCTCACCGAGATAACTCAAGTGCATCCACTTTGGTGGAACATACAAATGGGCGATCTAGGTTTTGACAAATATTCATTAATTGACGGCATTATGACTTAAGATTTTATTTAGAGGGTATATATGATATAATCTAATTAATCCTATTAATTCTACTTATATGAATGCAATCACGATTGTATCTCATATAAACTCTAAATTAATCATGCAGTGATCAAATCAAAACATAATTAAAATCGTGATACAACATGGCTCATCTAACCTATAATACTCTCAAGCTAATGAGGGGACTTCTCTAAATAATAAAAGGAGAAATACATCAAGAGAAACCTCATTTCACATATGAGGGGAGTGAGATGAGAAGAGAATGTACATCAAGAATATTTAGAGAAAGACATGGCTCGCAGGCCATATTTAAATAATACAACACTTGTAAATTCTAGAGCCATGTTGTTCACCATACCCAAACAACTTTGAATAATTAATCACAACAAATATTAATTCATACAATATGAAAGAAAATATCATGATTAAATTATCGAGTTTATATTATATTACATAGATTGATTGATTGAATTTAATATGATGAATCATATTCATTTCTTGTCAACCAAGTCACATTAAATTCACATCTTGATTGATTGATTGAATTTAATATGATGAATCATATTCATATCTTGATTGTTGGATAACATTTAAGATGATGGATCACATTTATTTCCTTTACTTTCTTCAAAAAACGTCCATAAAAATGGCACATAAGAAATCACCACTTTATAAGAGTCTAACCCTAATTTAAGTACTCACAAGAAAGACCCAATGTTAACTTGAATTGGAAAATCCAAATCATAATGAATTAAATTCATAATCTATAATATAATATCATGATTTAAATTCTCGCGCTACGAACATTTAGTCACGGTGGTCGCGCTCTGATTTTGAAAACATCATATTGTTTTAGAAAGATTGTTTCATAAAAAAAAATCAAGAACAAGTTGTTTCAAAAATAACGTCCCCGGAGCTATTCGAAAGGATATAATCTTTCAGAAAGATTGTTTCGACCATGATCGAATGTGATCGACCAGCGTGACCGTTGTTTCCTCATAATCAGATCACAGTGTGATCGATGTTGATCTTAACGCTTCAGAACTCAACGGATTTGAACATAATCGTCGGCCGTTTTCAGAATGTCCGATATGAACGCTTCAGAAGTACATGAAACGGTCGCGAGAACCGACTACTTGTCCGTATACAAACCCTAACGTAGAACTATCATTTAGCAAATTTGGTTTTAGCATATATATCACATATAGATTCGGTTTAAACATATATATCACATATATAATCTCATGTTTAAAACCCAATTTAAACACACAGTTGACTTGGCTTTGATGCCACTGTTAGGATCCGTACACGCAGCGGAAGGATTCTCATACATTAAAATTTTACAAATCCCATAGAGAGGATCTATCAACGACGCTTAAATCAAGGTTCGTTAGAGAAACCGTACCTATACGAGCTTGTATGCGTCCTTTCTCGAACACTTGGGCTAACACCTTATTCGATCAATCTCTATCAGCCGACTCTACGAATCCACTCCCTCTACCAGTATCCACATTGAACAGCTCTCCAACACGTAGGCAGCGTGCTAGCGCCTTCTTACTTTGTCTCTCGCGTCTTTTCTCTCTAGGGTTTTTCACTACAATTCCTTATTTTAATACGATTAGATCATTATCTTTGGTAGAGTTTCTAAAACCCTAATCGGGACATATTAAAATATTCAAGATTAATCTCAATTAATCTTGAATTTGAATTTTAAATATAAATGTTGGTTTTGATTAGTTTTGATGATGTCTTATATAGATGTCATTCTTAAGTGCAAAAAGGTTGCATACTACATTTATCTTCTACTTTGACTAATTCTTATATTTAATGTAGATGTGAAATTTATTTATGAAGAATGATTTAGAAGAAGATGTATCTAATTAGAGGAAGGAGAAATTGAATCAAAGAAGATGTGAAGTTCAAATGATGAAGAATGATCAAGATGAGAGATGGAAGATGGAAGAACTTGCTTAGATCGACTCTAGAAGTCTCCAAGATCATATGGAAGTTGGAATGGATCAATTCGGAGTTAAAACAAGAAAAATCAAGGTCCAGGAAGTCAAAACTCGAGCCACGGGAAGCACAAACTCGAGCCAGGAAATTTTGCCTCGAGTTTGCCTCAAAACTCGAGCTAGAATCATTTGACTCGAGCCAATCGTGCCTTTTCAGCACCTCTGTTTCGCGTTTCAACTGGCGACCTCTGGTAAATCAACGATATCTCTTAAACCAGAAGTCGGATTGAGGTGAAACCAATTTTGTTGGAAACTAGACTTCCAAAATGTCCTAGTCGCACAAGTTTCAAGTCCAAAGGAGGTAAGATGATAGAGATATAAATTGTTGAAGATGAGAGTTACATCACCGTCATACTACTGACCAAGCCTCAATTTTTTGGGTATATCTCACAAACTAGAAATCCGATGAAGCTGAAATCGGTGCCATTTGCAAGAAGACTCAAAGGGCTTTCCATCAAGACTTGAACAAACCTAAACGGATTTCTTACCAAGGAGATATGTCCCTCGAAAGTGGATAGTCAGTTCAGGATGCTGGAAAATGCTGGTCAAGAAGAACATGCATTCATCTGATGATAATGGACGAAATACAATGAGTTTGGAGCTGATTCTTCTTGCATTGGAAAGAATATTTAAAGATCTATATGGGGATAAGTGACTTGCCAAATTTGGAGGCAAAGAGCATAAGCAAAATATCCTGATTATGCCGAGATGGTAGGAAGCAGACTATACCGAGATATCAAGTCGACCAAGCAAGAAAATTACACCGGCTATCCTATCCTACGCCGAGATGCAATATTGGAAAGAACTCGGATTGTGCTACATACCGGTGAAGGACCCCGGCATGCGCAACATAAGCACTTGCAAATCTTCTTGATGCTGATGTCGGCTACTGAGGCATACTTAATGTTGATTCCTAGATAGCACGACAACAAAGCAAAATGCCGAGATATCATGTCGGCGAGCAAATCATACCAGCTATCATATGCTGAGATAACACGCGGACAAGCAAACTATGCCAACTATCCAATGCCGTGATTCCGTGATGAAACTTCGGATTTACACATCAGTACCCAGCTAATGATCCCGACATACTAGATGTTGAGTCCGAGATTGTTTTTTTTTCTAAAGTATTTTTAGTTAACTCGGGATCCTGATAAGTCAGAGTAACTCGGACCTGTGCATATTTCGTTCTACGACGTCTCCAGGAAATCAGAAATGATTGCTATCAATTGATTCTGAAATGGAAAACGAACAAGACACTGAAATTCGTGGGTGATCTCTTTCAAACGGACAGTCAACCACGAATCATGATTCATTAAAGCTATTTTTAGAAACACTACATCATAGGCAGATATTCAGAATATATCAAAGCTCCAACGGTAAAATCCTTGAATGAGAATAATGAAGAAATCCGATCAGATTATGGGCTTCAATGAAATTCAAAATATCAGCATCTGCAACGGTCATCTTCAAAGCATTATAAATAGAGGAAGCACCACCTGCTCTCAACACACAACACACAGCAGAGAAAAACACACAGCAAGACAAACACGCAAAGAAAGATACTCTCGAGAGCTTAGTTTCGCTAATCTCTTGACAGATACTTTCTGATACTTTCTGCCAATACTTTCAGTTGAGACTGTGTAATACTTTGTACTTCAGTGCTTCTGATTATCTGCTCTTACAGAGAGTTCTTCTTCAACTATTATTTCCTTGTGAAAATCTCAAAGTTGTGGGACTTCGGGATTGGGTTATTTGATTACAACTTGTAAGGGGGAGTGTAATTCAAGAGAGAGAATTGCTCCGAGTGTTACAGAGTGTGTAATCATTTGATCGCAAGTTAGTGACCAAACTAGTATAAATTCTCTGTGTCTATCTCCTCTACTCTATCTCTACTTTGCATATATATCTGTTGTGTGGGTGACCGAGTAACTAGCAAAAAAATTTTTGTAATCACCTATTCACCCCCCCTCTAGGTGATATTCCACTTTCAATAAATAGCATTAATTAAATATGTCCAACAGATCTAATCTAATCTATTTATTTAATCCAAATTAAAAGCCTGCTAATTTAATTTATTTCTATAAATTAAATATGACATACTATATCTTTATTCGAAAATTAAATCTGAGATACAATATCTCAATTTATTATGTTATTTAATTTATCAAATAAATTAATACTATATATTAATATTATTATCTATAAATAATATCATTATTATTTTTGAATTTTAATAATATATATATATATATATATATATATATATATATATATATATATATATATATATATATATATTAAATACATTATTCATTAAATCTTAGACATATATAAGATTCAATGAATCTGGACACTTTTACTCGTGTTAGGCTATTCTTGTGTGCGACCCTGCAAGCCCACATGAGATTGGCAGCGGGCCAATACTGTATCAACCCACAAGTCACAAGCGGCCTCTAGCAAGACATTACGACTACCCAATTCATATGGGGATTGATGATACGATACAACCTATCATACAACCATGTCATGTCCCTTTTGTTACGCGATGACTTGGTCAAGGATGAGACATGGATAATGTCAACTTCCTGTTTTTGACCATTACTTTCTCGATTCTTGAGTAGTCTAACAATTGAAATGGAAACTCCTTTCCATCGTAGTATGTCCATACATTTCTCAGACTCACTCATCGAGGGGCCCAGTATTATCTCTCTATAGATGTGAGGGTCAAATTCCATCTTGACCATTCACATTCCTCTGCATGAAAACCACTGATCTCGATCCAAGCCTTTATCATCACCCGGTCAAAGGTGACTTTTGATTAGGTCAAAGATCAGCGACTCATCATGTAAGAATCCATGATGATCTCAGGTCAAAGGGCATTGCGATGCAGTTATACATGAGAAAAGCTTATGACTTAATCCATACAGCTTTCTCATAGTGGTCGTCGGTTCAGCACCTTGTGCTCTTATAAGTGCATCTGACTTTGATTCGTATCTCCATACCTCATCAAAGTCATAATGGTCTTATTTCATCTTCGCTCCCGCGTAGATGACCGACCAAGGACATTTAGGATAATCAATAAGATATATCCAAAGATACAGTTATCACTATAAACATGCAAATGAAAATGATAACTAAATGAAGAATACTTTAAATGACATTCACGTTTAAAGTACAATGACTTGCCCCTAGGGTATAATTTCGAACAACAGGTTCATTATTTGTTTGTGACAACTCAGATTCATCAGGAACATTATGTGCTGTATCCGGAAGGTTATCATCTTCAAGATTAACTTGTTCCTCCATTGCCCTAGGGCACTCTCCTTCATCACCGATGGGCCTGTCTTTTCCCCAAACCATGCATAGAGAATCAAAGTTTGGCAAAGGTTTGGTTTGAAATTCCTTGTGCTTAAGATGAGCCTGCACTTTAACAAGTAGGTGAGTTTATGAAATGCAACACACTCATGCGTAATTCATGAGTAAAGTAATAATTTGAACACAATTGTAGGATCACATACCTTCGGATACTCATCCCAAACATCGTCATCTGTAGTAACAAGTTTTGTCTTCGAATTCCAACAAAATCCAGAGGTGTTAGGGCCGTAAACCATGTCATAGGCCGTCTGCATAGCCGCTTCAATGTCTTTAGTCTGAAGGTGATGTGAGGAGTTGCTTTTATGCCACATCCAAGTAACTTGGCCTCCATCATGGTCTGTAAGGCATTCGCATATCCGGCCTTGAACCCGTTGTCCGCCATGAACTTTTGGTCCAACCTCAACCCAACAAGGCATTCGACCAAGACCCTATCCTCAATTGCACTCCACATTTTGATCCTTGAACCACATGCCTGTTGGGATGGATCGATCTAAAAAAACACTAATTAAGACAAAATATTGCAAGTATTCTTAATGTTAACATAACAATCAAGTAACAACAAACCACACCACAACACCTACAGAGGAAAAGATGAAGTTTATTGAAATTCAAATTGACATAGCACATGGCCGTTGTTTATAACATAAACATATGGAATAAAATGTTCTTAATCCTAGAAATACTTGTGTACAACATTATTAGTTATCTCTGTGCGACAAAGGCATCAAACATCTCATTTGCAACTTTTTTCCTATAATTATTCTAGACATCACTAGTTTCCATAGGAACTATAGGCGTGTTCTCAACCGTTGGAAGTCTAGTCTCAAAGGACTCAAGCTGCTCACCAAGGGGATCTTGAACACTCTAAAGATGAATGAGATTATGGAGCAAATAGAAAGCAACGATGTATCTATTTTGCTGCCTCACTGGATAAAAAGATGGGCTTCTCAATATTGCCCACCGTAACTTTAGTATGCCAAAGCATCTTTCTATTACATTTCGAGCAGCAGAATGTCGCATGTTGAAACACTCATGCGTAGTTTGGGGTTGATGTCCTTGTCGCTAGTCATTAAGGTGGTACCTTTAACCTCTAAAAGGAGCCAAAAAAAACCTTGGCAATTAGTGTACCCTGCATCCACCAAGTAGTAGTTCCATGCACAAAAAATACAAGTTAACGAAGAAAAGTATAACTTAATTTTAACCAACTAACGCACCCTCACATCGGTACCTAGCGGTACTCTTAGCCCATGTGGTCTCCTTATAGCATCATTCAGAACCCTCCCATCCGCAGCTGAGCCTTCCCGCCCGGGGAAAACAAAGATGAATTGCTCATCCGGTGAGCATACCCAAATAACATTAGTTGTTACCTCTCCTTTTCTATTTCAGTACTTCCCCTTATGTGCTGTAGGGACTTGAACACGTATGTGTGTACCATCCAATGCACCGAGGCACCCCTGAAATGAGGAAAAAAAAATTCACCATTAAGGTCAAACCAAACTTTTAATAATCAGTTATACTACTCACACAATAACATCATGTACATACCTTGACCCACTTCCAACGATGATTATTTGAGTCCTTCGGAATTGGCTCTGGTTTCTTCAAAAGCAATGATTGAAGTCTAATGGTGGCATTGAGCACTAGTTTGAAGTATCTACTTATGGTTTCTCCTGACCTTCTAATTAAACTCAAATTGAATTACTTTGTTCTTCACATGATGGGCCAATATGTGAAGGAACATAGCCACTTGCTCATCAACTAGCATATGTTTGGTTACTCTCAATCCGCCAATTGTGTCTAACACGTGACACAATTTATCAAACGTTGTCCAATACATCCTAATTTGGTTAAAGCAAGTGGTGTCACTACTATATATCATCGCCCTCAAATTCGCTCTCTTGGCATGGAAATCTAGTCTAAACGTCCTATTTGGTAAGTGCCTCGGTCTACCTGCTCCCACAACTACTATCATCATCACAAGCATGGTCCTCACTACTAGTAGCAAAGCTAAGCACCCAGCCAACATTCCAATCATTTCCCGTCTACGTGGCTCCATATCTACACAATTTTTCAACCACACCAATTTTCTTTTTATCGTAGTCCACTACTCCTCTTTATAAACTACCACTATTTAACATCCAAACATTTATATCTTTTATCCCATCAGCTCAATTTAAACCACTACTTATGACCCAACATGACACTCACTGAATTAACGTCCCACATCAAACGTTTGAACTGGGCTGTCTGGTTCGGACATAATGTTCAGTTGCCTTTTCCCCCACATTTCATCATTCACAGAACAACAGCACATTGTACACAAACAAACAACATATTTTAATTCATTGCAATTTCATTCAACTGTGTAAATCGTTTAACGATGTCTGCGTCTCATTAATACACAAGAATATAAAAACCATTAACACTCGTCTTTGACTCTGTCCCTAACGTGGAAGCATATAAACCGTGTCTGTGTAAAATTGCTTGCATTCAAGTGTGTGTGTGTCCCCCCAACTCGAATCCACAGGTAAACCTATTGGTAAATCAGACATTATTTTATTTCGAATGTATATTGACCTCAAATGCAACTCTGTTCCCTTGGGTTCAACTTCTCCTTCATCAAAAAACGCACATTGTTGTTCCAAGCTTCTTTACCGACAGCTTCATCCAACTCCAACTCGCACCTTCCTCGTGCTTTTTGATAAATAGGTACAATGTTTTCAAGGGGCCTTTTTGTTCGACATTTTTGTTAGTTCTTTATGTGTTTTGATGATAACCGACAATTGTAACACCATGTTAAAGTTACTCTTTGTTAAGTTGAAAAACTTACTGTCAAAGACAAACTCGAGTTTTGGTTTGAAAACTCGAGTTTAGACTTAACAGAGAGTAGCTCAAGTTTTTGCAAACTTAGACAAACTCGAGTTTAGATTTTGAAACTCGAGTTTTGACTATACAAAGAGCTCCTAAGTTTTCCAAAGACAAAGCAAACTCGAGTTTAGTTTTAATGAACTCGAGTTTTGAAAAGACAGAGAGCTATCAATATTTTGAACTTAGCAAAACTCTAGTTTCCATTTGGAAACTTGAGTTTGTGCTAAACAGAGAGTTCTCAAAGTTTCCAAGTTTTGTTGGAAACTCGAGTTTATAGCATACAGAGAACCATGCTCCTTTCTGAACTTGTGAAAACTCCAGTTTTTTATCTCCAGTTTGCGTATGACAAAGTTTTTCAAAGTTTTCTCTCTTATGAAGAAACTCGAGTTAGGTTTTACTAACTCGAGTCTAGGACTTACAGAGAACAACTCAAGATTTCTAAAGATTTGAAAACTCCAGTTTTCAATTGCAAACTCGAGTTTAGACCATGCACAGAGTTTTCTATTTTACTAAAACTTATGGAAACTCGGGTTTCGATTTGGTTTTAGAAACTCCAGTTTTGAGCTTTTGGACTTAAACTTGTTTTTCATCATAAAAGTCAAAAACTCGATTTTGTCACTTAATGACTCGAGTTTTGAACTTGTCTCAAAACTTGTTTCAAAGACCAAATCGCGACATTCTTCTCTTGATGAAGAAAACTCGAGTTTAGGATTTTAATGAAAATTGAAAACTCCAGTTTGGATGAACAAACTCGAGTTTGTGTCGCAGGATTTGAAAATCAAACTGCTCGAATTTGTGAAATCTTTATGATTGACCTTAACACTTCTTATCATCACTCATTAAATGAAGACTTAGCATAAAGCAAAAAGTGATGTCAACTCATTAAATGCAAAGTCCAGAAAACTTGCATCCCTTTGGACAATCATTCTACACATGTTGCAAAGGGATGAATGTTTCCTTTCTACATCCAGTAGCTACTCTTCCAACGGATTAAAAGTCAAGAAGTCAAACATAAACATCAATGCAGCTGGATTAACCAAAGAGTAGAGAGAGAAGAAGACCAAAGTTTCAATTAATCCATTCTTAATGTTGGCAACGGTCACATTGAAGATTACAATGGTCATTTAATGCTCTCTTTGTATAAATAGAGTTGCATTCAATTCTTCTCAACAACCAATTGCAGAAAACAAAAATCATTCAAGTTTCCAACTACGCTTTGAGTTTTCTTGTGTAAAGTATCTTTTGATACATTGTACTTCAGTGATTATATTTATCTACTCTTAGAGAGAGTTCATTTATTGTAAGAATCTCAAGTCAGGGGACTTGGAGATTGGGATATTGATTGCAACTTGTAAGGGTGAATAAGTTCTAGAGAAAGAATTAGTCTTGAGTTACAGAGTGTGTAATCAATTGAGTTAGTGAAAAATCCCAGAGAGTCTGGGAACTGGACGTAGGTCAAGAGGTTTGACCGAACTAGTACAAATTCCTTGTGTCTTGCTCTTCCTCCCTATACTCTGTTTAGCTCAATTTTTAGTGTTAAAAAATAGAACAATTCGAAAAGAATTTTATAATCCCCAATTCACCCCCCTCTTGGTGATTAAGCTCCACTTTCAATTTTCACTCTCCCGGCAACATTTTAACATTCCCGCCTCTTTCAGAAGGAAAGTATCTTCCAATGGTTGATGGAAAATTCACAGTGGCGGGAATGTTACACAAAGAAAGATGCACCAACCAAACACGTTTTTTGCGTTGGAACTCTCTTATCTTCCCTTTCCATCGCGTACTTTCACCGTAAAAAACACACCCTTAATCGTGTGTGGGTAACACGCAGGGATGATTAAACACCCTTGCCAATGTTGCCATGCCCTTGGATGATACTCCCACCTATCTCTTTTGAAAGATATAAAATAATGACATAAAAAAAAGTTAGTTAAATTTTATTAAAGGTATAATAAATATGTATAAGTACAATTTATTTTCCTAAAAATATTCTTATTTATGGAGAGAGGGGATGTTTAAGATAATTGAT
Organism: Acacia pycnantha; assembly: GCA_025563575.1. Classification (NCBI taxonomy): domain Eukaryota; kingdom Viridiplantae; phylum Streptophyta; class Magnoliopsida; order Fabales; family Fabaceae; genus Acacia; species Acacia pycnantha. The sequence continues at coordinate 1,519,777 of JAMWYP010000077.1, read as the reverse complement.
GCAGTGAGACTAACCAATAATTAATAAAAAAAAATAAGACTAAAAATTTCAAACATGCTTTTAGTGTCTCAAGAAAATAGGAAAATAAAATCATCCATTCCTAAATAAATTTCTCTTATATATAGATCCAAAGGTGGCACCCATTTTTCAAAATTAACTAAACACCCCAAACCTTTTTTACATATTCCACGTCTCAATCAAATTTTAAATACACATATATGTATATGTATATGTGCGCGCATACATGAGCACCCCAATATTAAAAGCACAAGTCCAAATCTAAACCATGAACATGGGACAATTGTTTAAAATTGAAAAGCAGAAAATATACTTGAGGCCTCCATGTTAAAATCACATTGATTTTTTATTTATTTTTTCCTTTCTGTTGGTATTATTATCCCTAGAACCCAGGACATGTTGCAAGCTTAACCCTCCAATAATATTGTTTCCTCTCAAACATAGGCAAAAATCTCACTATCTTCACTTCATGACTTTGTTATTTGATTTCTTTATAACTATCTTGACTTCAAGAGAAGTTTGAAAAATATTGCTTAAAATATAATGTAGGCTTTGAGTATGGTTAAAGGCTTTAAACAAGCTTCAAAGTTACTTAAATAAAACTTAATACATATAATTTAATTCAAAAAGTTATTATTTGAAATCCTTACTATAATGAACCCACCAATAATACTCTATAAAAGAACACAACAATTAAGCATAACCAAATTAACGTAAATATAAATTAATAATGAAAATTGAACAATACAAAGAACACTCTAACAATACAATACTAGTCTCTCAAAATGAAGACACTAACCAACAGTAGTCTCTTGTAGGGACTAATCACTGATACATATCCATTTTGATTGATTTTCTTTGGTTCTTCTTCTTCTTCTTTTTGTTTTTTAATTTGGACAATAGGCGTGGAGCCTGATTAAGTGTTGGGGATCAAACCCAGGCTTGGGTCACTAAGAGCACATCTTGTGTCACTAGATTGGCATTTTCTTTAGTTGCATTGAACTACCGCCACTGATAAGAACCATCTGGAATTCAAATTACATGCTTCTTAGGTGTTTGTCCCTCTAATTAGAGAGTTGAAAGCTGTAACATCCCGTTTTCAAAAGCAGTATAAAATTTTTCTATTCTAAAATCATCAGAGTAGAGCAACGGAGCAATTGAGTAACTGACATATATATTCAAAATACCACGGTGGCATGTCTTGCTAGTTTAAACAGCGGTACAAGAGTTTTCAAAAGTAATATACATCAGAAGTGTCTCCCTAGCGATCCCTACGTAGTGGCAACAAAAGACGATCTGTAGCCGAGTCTCTAAACTTGCTGCTTTTCCTCTCTCCTTGGTCCTCGGTCCTCTTGACCCTGAAGCTATATTAAGGGCTGAGATCCGATGCATACGGATCTCAGGTAACGGTTAACCTCATGTTTATATACACTGTATATGTATGACAGACATTCATAGACTTTTGGAAACATTTACTACGGTTAGACATAAGGTATACATATCAGATATGTATGGCCAAAACAATATAGTCGGAGTAAGGTTAAGGCACAATGAGAAATGTACATGAACAGATATGCACGGCAATAACAGTGTAGTCAGAGAAAAGTTAAGGCACAACGGACAATAATACAGTCGGATGACAGACAATAGTACAGTCGGAGTACAGACAATAGTACAGTCAGAGTACAGGCATGACAGAAAATAGGCATGACAGACAATAGTACAGTCAGAGTACAGGCATGACAGACAATAGGCATGACAAACAATAAGCATGACAGACAAAAGGCATGACAAACAATAGTACAGTCGGATGACAGACAATAGTACAGTCGGATGACAGGCAATAGTACAGTCGGATGACAGAAAATATACATATACGAATACAATAAACATCAGAGTTAGTGTCACAGTACGCGAACGTACCTTCGTTAACGGAAAACGGAAAACGCTACGTTTGACAGCGGTACGACAGCGGGTCAGAATGTAATCAGGGATATCCTATAAGGATAATATCGCCAGCACTTCGTTACTTTGACTCTAATCTTCCAAAATTTTGACATATCTCCTACTCCAACATATTTTCCAAAATAAATATCATATTTAATCCTAAAACATGATATCTGAAATATACTGGAAGATTAAAGATCAAAACAACAACTACCCTAGAACTTCAAGAACTACCGAACTAAAGACTAGAACCGAAGAACTTACCCGTTGAAGAACTTCGCTACAACTTTCCCCAGAGCTCCTCTCTCTAACTTCTCAATACACTTTCTAAGAGTGGTTTTGGTGTGAAGAATGAAGACGAATGAGGTGCTATTTATATAAGAAAAATGGGCCAACTTAGGTAATTTTCTCCAAACTTCACTTTCAATTCTAACCATGGAAATTAGGGTTTGGGACGTGGCCAATTCTCCTCCAAGCAGCCCCTTGGTCGAAATTTTGGCCCCAAAAGTACACAAAAATGATGCCAAGTGGTGCCACCTTGCATTGTTCTAGAAGGTTTCTACCGGTAAAGTCCCGGTTTGGTGTTCGAATCGCGTAATCTTGTAAAATCTCAAAAATCCGGAATCACAACTTTGAAGTTTTTTTCCTACTCATTAGAAATGTATGGGTTAACTAAATTTTTGATCCCTTTCAGGTCTTCTCCGGTCCTGCCGAAGATTTACGGAAAAACGCGTTGGTTACGGAAATAACTTCCGGAATCATCAACTTCGGGACCAAAATTCATTGATTCATAATTTGTCCAGTTGATTACCAACTCATTCCCAGGTATTGAGTTATGATTTATTTTCTACAGGTTTTCATTTCCTCAACTGCTCCTTTGTCCTTTTCGTCTTATTCCCTTATTGTTCCGTCGGTTTCGAAAATGACTTCGGAGACAGCCCACTCCGAGATAAAAATTCACTTGTCTATAAAATACTCTGACCTTAGAAACCTTATTCATGGTTTTCTAGATAGGATTTAATCTCTATCGGTGGTCATTTATCCTGTTTCTTTTTCACAAAATATCACAATTTATATTAATATTATAATACCAAAATATCATGATATTTTTTGACTAATTCTTATCCATTCCCAACCAAAACTTTCGGCCAGCTAATCCTTTTTTTTCGTTTTTATATTTTATTTAATTAATTAATATTATATAAAATAATTATCAAATAATTATTTTATATAATTTTTTACAAAATTTCCCTGTTGGTCATTTCTGACACATTATTGATTTTTCCTAATTTCCAAGAAATTTTCCTTTAGAAAATAAGATAAATTTAACATTCTTTTTGAAACCACATATTTACCTATTTTCAATAGGTATTATTTCCTAATTTATGATATTTATCATAATACAATTTTTAGGGTATTACAAAAGCATTTTTTTATTTTTTTTATATATTTAAATTAAATTATATGCTGCATCCTATTTTTTTTTTTCACCCAGTATATCAAATTAATTAATTTTCATGACACTGGTGTTACAGGGAAGATATTTATGAATACAGGATTAAAAATTACTTAATTTGAGATACTGAGTACAAAAAAAATTTCAGGATGCACCATATAATTTAATCTAAATAATTAAAATATATAAAAAAATAAAATAAAAAATAATTTCATCCCTCTAATTAGAGGGACAAGTATCTAAAAAGCATGTAAGAGAGAAACATGGAATGTGAACCCAAATATGTGGCTTTTGACACTGGCCCCACCATGTTTGACAAAGAAAATAAGAGTAAATACCCTTTTGGCCCCACACGGATGTTTTTGACACTTTTAGTCCCTAAAATGGAAAAATAAGGTCCATTTTAGATCATTTTTTTCACATTTTAATCCCTCAAAATTCCCAAAAGGTCTTTTTAGAAAAGGACCAAAATATTTTACTCAGGGACGAAAAAGGGTCAAATGTGTTTTTCCAGGGACCAAAAAGGGTATTTACTCAGAAAATAATGATAGCTGATATTTTTCTCTATCACTGATGACTAATGTTATATAAAACCATATGAGATCTCATTGCCTTCACTTCATATACTTCGCAAGAGTTAATATAATTACCATGGCAGCTGAAAAATCTAACATTGCTATGCGACTCGTTTGGGATCAAGACGACGAAGGCCTATCCCAAGAGTGCAAGGACCTAATTGCAAACTTACCCGCAGAACCAGATTTGCTTATGAGCAAACTCTACCAATATCAAGGTGTCTGGCTAACCAAGAGGATAATTCAAGCCATTCTCAATTGTCAAAACCACTTCCAAGCCCTAGACTCTGATGTAATCCTTGTCACCTCACCAAAGTCAGGCAGCACCTGGCTCAAAGCCCTCACCTTTGCTATTTTTAACCGCAAGACCCATCATCCGAACGCGACCCAAACGTCCTCTACTCACCCTCTCCTCACCGCCAATCCTCATGCTTTGGTACGCACCCTAGAAATCATCGTCTACAATGGGCAAGCCGAGCCCGACCTGAGCTCTTACTCATCACCAAGGCTTTTTTCGACTCATATGCCATATGTTTTGTTGCCGAAGTCCATCAAGTCGTCGCGATGCAAGATAGTGTACTTGTGCAGAAATCCAAAGGACCAGTTCGTCTCTTTATGGCATTTCATGAACAAGCTAAGACCAGAACTCCAAACGGACAAAATGATCGTAGATTCGTTCGAGCAATTTTTCAGAGGAGTGAGCCCTTGGGGGCCATTTTGGGATCACATGCTGGCGTACTACAAGGAGAGTTTGGAGAAGCCAAATAAAATAATGTTTGTGAAATATGAGGACATGAAGGGCGAGCCTGATAGGATATTAAAGGACCTTGCTGGGTTTATGGGGTATGGATTTTCTAAGGAGGAAGAGGCTGATGATATTGTGGGTGATATATTGAGACTATGTAGTTTTGAGAATTTGAGCAATTTGGAAGTGAATAATAGTGGAAAACTGCCACATGGAGTAGAACATAAAGCATTTTTTAGGCGTGGGATTGTTGGAGATTGGAAGAATTTTCTCACATCTGATATGGCTGAACGACTTGATGTTGTTATTCAAGAGAAGTTGGAGAAACATGGCTTGAAGCTTTAGATCCATCCAGATCATCAGAACATCGCGTTTATTGATAATAATATAACAAGGTTCGTGTACAAATTTTTGAGTATTTATTATTACATTTGATACAAGCATTTGAACATAGTTTAGATTAATAAATAATAAACGTGGAGGCAAATTATTATATATTTTTCTTTCATATCCAGCCTCCCCTTTGAAATAACTATTTCTTTCTTTTTTGCAGGTGAATGTCTAAGTGTTCTCTCTCAATCATTATTATTGCATTCTACATAAAGAATAACGGTTTTACTTTCTCCATGGTAATAAGAATGCTTCTAAAATTTGGAATCTTAGTTGACTTCTTATGTTCAACTGATCCTCTTGATGAGGTGTGAAACAGTGTGAACGTGATGAAGAAGCAGTAAGTAAAATTGAGATCGTTAGCGCTTAAGTCCAGATGATACATAGAGCTTCTGATTGATTACTTTCTGATAATGATATGTAAGAGCTTTGTTTCTTATGATGTAAAAGTTTCGTTTGATTAATTAAGTCCTCTTGTGAATCTTTGCTTCAAATGCTGTCTAATCTTCCCTCCCAAGGCTCTTCAAGAATTTCTTGACAAGTGATGAGGACAAAACCGGTTCCTCAGAGTTCTACTCAAAACCGGTTGCCAAAGTACAATTGCCTTAACCACAATAATAATGCAATTTTGTTTTTTCCCATCCGAATACAAGGCAATGATGAATCTTCACTAGTATTTGATCCGGTGCCCTTTCAAGAGTAGGGGTTCCTCTCTTGTACTAGACTCATTGGTTAACGAGGTTTGAAATATTGGAAGATTAGTGCATTAACTCCCCAAAATATTTTAATTGAGCAAGGATAGCCATTGAAAACCATTTTCAAGGGCATGTTCACCATTTGCATTCTTAACCATTTCTATCCCTCTTTATTTGAAAATCCCAAAAATATTTATTTTGATTGCATTTAGTTCATTGTTTCGTAAATCACCAAAACATGTTTTACCCTTGTCAATTTTGCATTGTAATTACTTAGTTTACTAGGAATTAGTTTCATAATTGGCTCCTCAAATTGAAACGACTGGAGTTGGGCACTATGGTGCATTAATTCGTTTTTATTCTTGATAGTAAGGCAACTAATAAAGGGTTCGTTTACTAATGTATAATCAAACTAAATAATCTAAAACGAAGGGTTTAGTTACATAAACTGAACATTGTAATGACCAAGATAATAGCTAATCAAAGATAAAACAAATGACAAAAGAAAGAAGAGAAAGGAAAGGAAAAACAAAGATAAAATGTCAAATTTTCATCCAGGATGTAGATCTTCTTTATCTCCAAACTTTAATTTCCCTCCATCTAACATCTAAATTCTTGAGTTGTCATCACCAACCAAAGAAAATAGAACACGCCCTCCTCTTGGTACACCTAACATATATATAGGTATTTTGGTTTATCTCTCTCTCTCTCTCTCTTACCATATAATATAGATATATTATATTAATATTTTGTTCTCACTTAAATCTAATAATATCTCCTACAAAATAAATTAAGATATGAGTAGATTTTATATCCAAATATCACTTTATCCTATAATTAAATTAAGGGATAGAAAAATATATAAATAAATAAATATATTAATAAATTTTATTAAATTTATAAGAAATCTACACTTATTTAATTATAATATATATATATAGGTGTGTATGTATATACGTATGTGTGTGTATATATAGAGAGAGAGACAGAAAGGGGGGAGGGGGTTAGGATGAGATATGGAAAAGCTTCAACATAAAATGGAATCCGTGGATAACCCGCTAGCTTCTAAGTTCCAAATGACTTACAGCTTCCATCCAAATGAATTATTACTGGTACCAATAATGACGAGAACACAGCTCACATGCAAATGAATTACGTGTCGGTGGGCGGCTCTTTTTGTCGCCCACTTACATTATAATATATGTATATATATATATGTTGGTGAGCGGCTCTTTTTGTCGCCACTTACATTATAATATATATATATATGTTGGTGAGCGGCTCTTTTTGTCGCCACTTACATTATATAATACTCCCTCCCTCTTATCCTAATTATAGGAGTAATTTAATCGATTTTGAGAGAATTAAGGAGATAAGTTAAATTAGTTAAATTTACTCATTTTCCTAAAATGTCATTATGTAAATTTAAATGACATAAGTTGCCCTAATTATAAGTGTTTCTAATTTACCTTACGTTAGACATCCAAGACATTAATTTAGTACATTTGTATATTAGTTGCTTTTTATATAGTCATGTGTATACATATAGATCTAATTTTCTTTCCACACTTTCTAATTGAAATAATGGTCTTGCTATATAAACATATATGTGTGCATATATATATATGTCTACATATAGATCTATCTACATACATAGAGACACACACCCATATATCTACACACATACATATATAAACACACACACACACATATATAAAAACACGCGCGCGCGCGCACACACACACAGATATATATATATATATACACATATATATATTGACATACATAAACACAGATATACATATATATGTATACACACATATATATAAATGTTCCTAATAATAAGTATAAATAGGGTATTATAAGAAAAATTTGACAACAATTAAAACCTTGCTCTTATAATCAGGACCAAAACCAACTCCAAAATTTGCTCCTATAATATATATACATCTAAATGATATTCGTAAATGGTAACTGTTGCACATAATTAATATATTCATTCAAATGAATTATCGATAATGACGAGAACGAGAGGTTCTGAACCCCACCTGCAAGTCACATGCTTTCCCGTGACGTACGTTCACATTATAATCATATTTGAACCCGTCAGGTCTGCTGTAGAAGAATCAGTAAATAACTAAATATCCTATTGAGCTCTTTTTGTTTGGGATATTGGTAAGAAAAATGACTTATGAAAAAGTTAGATTAGATAAAAGTCATATTCTAATATATGATTTATATTTGAATTGGTGGTTGCATTAATAGTTTTTACTCCATAACTCAGATTCAAATATGGAGCTTTTACTCCATAAGTCAGGAAAGCTGGTTTTTCTTCTCTTTTTTTTTGATACAAGGGAAAATTAAAATAAAACAAACAGAAGAACATAATCAAAAGAACGTAATAGAAATTAAAGTCTTAGGCCTCTCCTATCGTGTTGTACTCCCATCAGATCAGCAAGAAGGACAGTGGCGGAACCATAAATTTCTTTTAGCCCGGGCCAAAAAATAAACATATTGAACTACTATCTTTAATTATTATTATAAGACATCAACTAATAAGTTTATTTGGTTCTTTTTATAAAATATTTGCTTATTTCTAAATAGCATTAAATAATTTTTTTCTATGTATACCCATAATTAAAAAGGTAGTGAATTTTTATTAATTATTACTCTCTTGGTTTCGAGAAGAAAAAGCGTAATAATTAATATGATATTAGATTTTGGTGTAATTAATAGGGATAATATTGAAAATTATTTAAATTTTAGGACAAATTTAATGACTTTAACTTTTTTTATTAACTTGTGAGAATTGTTTGTTGGTTCCTTAAATATGGACTAGAGGGAGTATTTACTAAAAAACATCAAATAACCTGGAAAATATAAACAAATAATAACAGATAATTATAAATCAAAACAATATATAAGATGATACTAATTTTTTCGATATCTCAAACAGGAATTTTACTTTTCTCTCATAGCCTAATGAGTAATGAAACAAACATTATCCCTATAGAGAAGATAAAAAATTAGATGGGGCCAAATTTGTGGCCAAATAAAATATCATATAATATATATTAACAAATTTTATAAGATCAGCTGTGGCCATCACTACGTTCCGCCTCTGAAGAAGGAGACGATAAAGACCCGTAGGGGGATCAAAGAAGTGAGAATCATCTGGGGCCTCCCCATGCACCAATGCAAAATTAGCTAACCAATCCGCACACTAATTTCCTTCCCTTAGGACATGACAGAACCGAAGAACCCATGATCTGCGTGTAACTGCTCGTATCCGAGCCACCAAATGGGACTCACGAGCTGCATTACCTTGTTTGGAAAGTAATGCAATGACTGGAAAGCTGGTTTTTCAAATAAGTTGTTTTTATCCCATGAGCCCGATTTAAAAAGTTTTTAATCCAAACGAAAAAAAAAAAAAACCATAAGCCCGATTAAAATCGTAAATAACCCGATTACCCCTCCTAAAAGCTATACTAAACATGCACAATATAGGGCGAAAAAGTGTAAGAGTGGCCATGATCTTTTACAAAAAAGAGCATCTGACATTGTAATAAAAAAAAGGATTTAAAAATATTAATTCTTTCAAATGGAGAAAAAATGTAATCGACGTTAAATATATCTAACGCTGTTGCTCTTCTTTTTGTTCTCCCAATTTCTTTTTCTTTAAATTAATTCAAAAATTTATTATTTAAAATTCTTATTATAAACAATGAACCCAATAATTATTACTATCTCCACTCCTAAATATAAAACCCAATTGATTTAATTGGAGATACTGAGAAAACTAAATAAATTGGTTAATCATTTTTTTTTTTTGCATGTCATTAGCTAATATATTAGTTTAGAAGTCAAAAAAATTAGTTTGAAAAAAAACAATGAGTATAAATACTTTAAATAACTTAATTAACTTTCTTAATCTCTAAAATCAACAGATGTTATATTTATGACTGTAGTTAATATATATTTTGAAAACTTGCACGTTTACGTATCTACCTGAATGTATCAATGCCAAAGGCCCAAACAAATGGTACGAAATGAAGATCTGCAAAAGATGAAAGGGATGGCAAGAAAATGCTTATTTTAATCGTGTGTACGTGACACGTGGGGATAATTAAACACCTTTTTCAATAATGCAATTTTGTTTTTTCCCATCTGAATGTAGGGTAATGATGAATCTTTACCACTATTGATCCGGTACCCTTTTATGAAACTTGGACATTGTTAAGATATCAGGAGTTTGAAAAGAAGATAAAAAATCTCATCGCAATAATAATGGGTGTCTAGACACTATAAGAACAACGCCCCAAAGAAAATTGATATCTAGCTGTTTATTTATACATATTAATTATATATATACTACTCTGGTTGGACAGAAAAGAGCTTTCCAGAACTTGTTAAGTTTTTTTTTTTTTTGCTACAAAAAAGTTTTAGAGGGGTTCGACATCAGTCCCCCACCAAAGCCAGGGTACGGTCCCGGGCTCTATGAGAGCTTACTGGGAACTTATGAGATCGCCTACTAAAGGAGTCCCAGCGACGGCAGAGGGGATCGAACCCACGACCCAAGGGCCTAATCCTGGATCCCTTACCATCTATGTCAACTCACATTGGCTAGAACTTGTTAAGTTGTCAAGACATAAATAGTGTACTTGTGCAGAAACCCAAAGGCCCAATTTATATCTTTTTGGAAATTCATGAACAAGCTAATACAAGAAATCCAAGAGGACAAGACCATCGAAGATTTGTTCGAGCAGTTTCGTTGTTTCTAAAATTTTTAGAATTTGAGCGATTTGGAAGTGAATAAAACCGGAAAAATTCCCCCATGGAATAGAAACTAAGGCATATTTTAGACGTGGGAATAGAGAAGATTGGTAGAATTTTCTCCAGTTTGATATGGTGGAACAATCTGATGTTATTATTCAAGAGAAGTTGGGGAAACAAGGCTTGAACCTTTAGATCATGCAGATCAATGGAACATCTGGTTTATTGAGAATTACAAGCTAGGTTCATCTGGTTAGAAAATATTTAATTTATATTAGTAAATACTCCAAATCTCTTGTCCTTAATACAGGATATAATTAGGGAGTTGATATTTGTAAGACCTATTTTTTATATTTGAAATTTTTTCCTAATTCATTTTTAGTAATTCTTCCTTGATAAGAATCACAGAGGAAATTAAGGATGATGATTAAAAAAAAAGTAAAGTGTTGTCAGCTTCATGTGGGGTAGTGCAGGCAATAATGCTTTGGTATGTGGCTGCATTACCCTACAATTTGGTATGGAGGCCCAATAAAATAATTCAATTTTTTTTTTTTTTCATAAGATGTGTGGGAAAAAGAAATACAATTTAGTTTTTTTTCCCATCTTTTTCTGATAAAAGACAAAATGAGACTAAAGCAACCAAAGTTTACAAGTTATATATGGATAAAATGCTTAAATGGGAACTTAAGAAATCTGAAAATATAAATATTGGGATAACCATAAGACTAATATCAGAAAAATCAAAAAGTAAAGCCAATATTTCTTAATTACAAGGTAATGTCAATGTTTGATGAAGGATCCAAAGGAGGCTAGCTTGATGAAACATTTTGTAACATCCCATTTTCAAAAGCAGTATAAATTTTTTTTCATCAGAGTAGAGCATCGGAGCATAAGAGTAACTGTTATATATATTCAAAATGTCGTAAGTCTGGCTATTTACAGTGACAGTACATTGACGGTACATTGTTCCGAGTGTTTTCAAATGCAAATGACAACAAAAGTGTCTTCCTGGCGACACCCACGTCGTGGCAACAAAATATAGTCTTCAGCCGAGTCTCTATGCGTGCTGCTTACTATTCTCCTCGGTCCTCGGTCCACCCGACCCTGAAGTTATATTAAGGGCTGAGGTCCAACGCGCACCGGACCTCAGGTAACAGTTAACCTCATGTTTACATACACAACATATGTATTACAAATATTCATATTACACAACAAACAAGCATATCCCAACAGCACATAAACCCCTGGCAGATGTGTCACACCTAGCAAGCGTGTCACACCGAGCAGACGTGTCACACCCAGCAAGCGTTTCACACCCAGCAGTCGTTCCCCACCCATCAAGCATAATCATATCAACAGTACATAAACATACCACAGAGCTATCAGCTACCACAATAGGCATACAATCCACATAACACATATACGCATACCATAAACATCAGAGTTAGTGTTACAGTACGCGAACGTACGTACCTTCATTGACGATATACGGTACGTGTGACGATCGGAACATGATCACAGTTATCCTATAAGGGTAACAGCGTATTCATTAATGATCAATCATCATAACGGACATTTTAGTCCCAAATTACCATTTTACCCCTGACCTCACTAATCGGCGAAATTTCGCCAGAACTTCGTTACTTTGACTCTAATCTTCCAAAATTTTGACATATCTCTTTCTCCAACATATTTTCGAAATAAATATCATATTTAACACTAAAACATGATATCTAAATTATACTTGGAAGATTAAAGATCAAACTAGCATTCCTACTATAACTACCGAAAGAAACACTAGAACTTAAGACTAGGGACCGAAGAACTCACCCAGAGCTTTGCTACTTCTTCACAAGAGCTCCTCCTTCTCTCTACTCTCTAAGATTCGAAATTCTTAAGAGATGTTGGTGTGAAAAACTCAAAGGGAATGGTGGCCTATTTATAGGGAAAGCTTGGGGGCAAAATTGCACTTTTCCAACTTTATCTTCTTCATTGTGAGCCATTAGATCTAGGGTTTCAAACAACTCCAAATCTCCACCACACACCTAGTTGGCCGACCCCCTTTCAACAAAGTGAAGTCATCAAGGTGATGTCACTTTTTGCTTTATGGAATTTCTACCGATAAAGTCCCCTGTTCGGTGTTCTAATCGCGTAATCTTAACAAATCTCAAAAATTCAACGACGTAGTCTTGAAGGTCTCTACTTATTCTTGAGAAATATTTGGATTAACCAAATTTATGATCCCATTAAGGGTATTTCCTAGCCTGTTTACCATTTTAGGATAAACGTCGTCGGTTACGGAAATGACTTCGGGTAACATCAACTTCGGGACAAAAATTGACTGATTCATAATATGTCCAGATGTTTACCACTTAATCCAAGGATTTCAAGATAGGATTTAATTTCTATCGGTTCTCATTTATCCTATTTGCTTTTTCAACAAATATCTCTCTTTTTTTTGCAAAATATCAAGATATTAGCTCAAGTTGCATTCACACTTGACACATTCAACATACATCTTTTCTCTTTCCTTCTTCACCTTTTCGAAATCAAGACTCCTTCTTGGAGATGGATGTTTCTTTCCTCATTGTTTGACTTTTCAACTTGCTTTATGTATTAATTTACCTTATTGTTAATCGTTAAACACATCTATACTTCTCCTATAAGTTTGCAAACCGTGTATGATTCCCCTTTTGCTCTTGAATTTAGTTTTTCAATTATCTCATATTATTTAATAGTTCATTTAGAGGGAAATTCTCCCATTGGTTCCTTATTTCACAAGGCTTTTCTTTATGATTAATTAGGCTTAGGGATCATATATAATTCACCTTATATTTTTCTTAATCAAACTTCATTAATTAGCAATTATTCTTATGCTAATCTGAATTCCTTATTGGTCACTAATCTTCAATTAGGGTTTATACATAATTAACTTTGAATATCACCTTGATTTATGCTTAAACAATTAGTCAATAATTATTTATTTAATCACTTACTAATTGTTGATAATTTTCTTAATTAGGATTAATCATTTTCTCACAACTATTACACTGACATTGGTATTTTATGCTCCATGCATAATATTAAAAATCATGGGGCCATTTAGGGTTTCCAAAATAATATTTAATTTTTCCTCTCTTATTTCCAAGGGAAATAATCCCAAAAATTACCTAAATTAGAGACAACATACTTTCCTATTTTTAATAAATATTTAATTGTCTCTTAGGATTTATCATAACATTCTCAGGGTATTTTATGACCCACAAACTCACTTAGGGCTTTTGGCACATTATTCCTTCTAATTTCAATAGAATTTTCCCTAGAAAATAAGGTAATTATAACACACTATTTGAGACCATGTATTCACCTATCTTCAATAGGTATTATTTACTAATTTATGATATCTATCATAAGTACAATTTTTAGGGTATTACACATTTGTCCACATAGTGAGTAGCTAAAGAGGATGGAGAGCCAGATTGCAGAAGGCCTGTATTACAGATCCATACAAGGGCAGCATGGTAGCATTTGGAGAGAAAGGTGATTCTTAGTTTTGCATAATTTAGCCATAGAAATTCTTTGATAGGAGAACCATTATGACATATAACTCCATGACAAAAGTGCTTTCCCGACTTTTGTGTAATACCTCAAAATTTATATTCATCATAAATAATATATTTTGATGAATAATTAGCATAAAATGAAGGTGAATATAGGTCTCAAGTTATGGATTATAATTTTAGGAAAATTTCCCTTGGATAACAAAAGGGAAATATGAGACTATGCTTAGGGATTATAAGATGTGACATAAATAACACATAAAATAATGGTTATTTTATAAGCAAAGAAAGCAAGAAAATATTATGGAAATACTTAATTAAGTTAAAGTGAATTAGCAAAAGTTAATGAGTAAATTAGCTTGAATTAATTAAGATGAAACTAATTTGCTAATAATGCTCTAATGACTTGGATTATGTAGTAAACCAATTAACCCATAAAAGATGTCATAAAAGCACAATTAAGCATATGATTAAGGAGATAATTAGGCTTAATCAAATCAGCCCCAAAAGTCAACAATTGCAACTAAGATCATTGGTTGAGATTGTTGCTCATGTAATTCAAATCCAATGGTATTAATTAATTACCTAATTAAGCTTAGAACCTCCATGTAATTTAATTAACCAATGATAAAAGTAATTAAAGGAAATATAAACACTTGATTTCAATGCTAATCAAAGATTAAATAAACTGCCCCTAAAGTCAACAAAAGGGGCGCATGAGACATGGAATGTTTCTGATGGAATTTATCATTGAATAAACAATGTATTTGGCTATTTAAAAACACATTAAATGACTCAAGAAAAGGAGGATGTCGGCAAGCATGTGCAAGGGATAGGATTAAGTTTCAAAAAGTGCATTTTAATCTAATGGATATGGTGAAAATCTGATCACATATATATAATTACCATTGTTGCCATATAGGGTTTCTCTATAAATAAAAGTGTCTTCCTTCACAAATTCTCCACACCAACATCATAAGCACCTCTAATCCTTAGTTGAGAGGGAGTGTGGCGTGAGATTTAGAGTGGAAGAGAGTGCTGAGCAAAAAATTCATAGGAAGCAAGGAGAAGGAGAAGGAACTTCAAGGGTGAGTTCTTTAGATTTTTGGTAAAATGGTAGTTTAATTCATAAAATTAAAAAGTAAATTCCTATACTTGTGTTTAGGCCTCCATTGCATTGAAGAATGCTGAATGAGGTAAGAATGTGGTAGGAAATAATTTTTTGGAATCAATGGAGTAAGATTGTGAAAATTGGGAAAATTCCTAAAATTCGGTTTTTCTGGAGTCAGTCGGATTAAGGGCGTTTTTTTATGTATCAAATGAAGTCCTAAAGTCATGAAATTTTTCATGAATAAATTAGACATTCAGTGATTTCTAAATATATAAAATTTGTAACATTTTGAGTTCTGTACAAGGAGGGATTTTGTTTTTAAGCTAAGCCATTTTTTTGGAAGATAATATGAAAACTGGTATTGATCTGTGGATTTCAAGTGAAAGTAGTTATTTTTCCTAAAAAATATACATGTTATGGAGAATTTATAATTTTGCAACACCTCATTTCAAGTTTTGTGGAATTAATTTTATTTTTCAAAGTTACCAAAAAATCTGGGCAGAAATGCTGAAATTCAAAATTTAAGGAAATATAAGGGTAAAATTGGAATAACAAATCCACCAGGGGTAAAAAGGTCATAAGTGGTCAAAATATCTCTTAGGATATCATTCTAAGTCATATGGTATTTATTACAATGCGGTGATAATTATATAGGTTATCCGGGAAAGTCGAGAATCGGTACAGAAAGGAAGTCGTACCACTAGCTAAGCGAAGAAAGGTACGGACGCGTACTGTAACTCTAATCTTCTATATCATGTATGTATATATGATTGTTTGATTCATGATTGATTAGAGTCATGGGCAAGACTAGGTCTTGGGCCATGCACCGTGACAAGGACTTGGTCCGAGGTCACATGTGTGTTTACATTCAGTGTAGCTGTGGATTATTGTGATAATGTTGCATGCTTGTTTTCCTAGCGCTGAGGATCCGTGACGAGGTCACAAGGCACGAGTGAGTGCTTAGATGATAACGATTGTGTTGTATGCCATTGTAGTTGGGTATCGATGTGTTTGCTGAATGTTGTGTTGTTATCCATGTTATGAATATCTATTATATATTATATCTGCTATAGAGGTTTAACTGTTACCTGAGATTCAATCTGATTGAATCTCAGACTTACCCCTAGCTTCAGGATTGGAAGGATCAGGAGTCGGTAGAAAAGGTAAGCAACACGCTTGAAGACTCAGCTGGAGTTTATATTTTTGGACTGTAGTTGGTATATAAATATTGGATAATTGTACCGTTATTATACACGACCAGATACGCCACAATTAGTTTAAAGTTATAAGCCACATCTATCAGTTACTCAAGCGCTCAACCCAACAGGTACGCTATATTGCTCCACTCTGATGATATCCACATATACTATGTGTTAATACGCATAATATGTAGTATCAGATTAGGGGTACGGTGTTACATTTTGTGCTTGTGAAGAGTGATGTCACATCCTTCATTCTACAAAAACAAACTAGAAGTAAGAGGAAGGTTTGTTCTGATAACCTTTCCTTGGTTTGAATGATTGGATAAGGCAAAATTTTGAAAGTTGAGAGATTGTTTGATCCCTGATTATTGTAAATGGACTTTCTATTTTACCACGATGCGAAGTTTAATTCCGTTTCTTCAATAAAGAATGCAAGAGATATATCATCTGATGAACTAAATGCATGAGTCCATCTCTACGAAGGTTAAGAAAAGTATCCCTTAGCCTATCCTTAAAATCTAGAAATGAAGAAGAAGGAATCATGATATTAATGCATCCATACCATAAGCTTCTTGCTAAAGGACATGTCACAAAGAGATGTGTAATACCCTAAAAACTGACTTAGGGTAAATAGCAAAAAATAAGAAACTATACCTATTGAAAATAGGTGAATATGAGGTCTCAAACACCTTATATTGAATTTATCTTATTTTTAGGACAATTTCTCTTGAAATTAGATAATGTGCAGTTAGGTCCCTAAAACGTTTGAAAGTTTGCAAATAGGTCCCTAAAATATTTGTGGGTTATAAAATACCCTGAAAATATTATAAAGAGGCAAATAAATATTTATTTGAAATAGGGAAGAATATTTTCCCTAATTTAGGTAATTTATTAAATTATTACCTTGGAAAGATTAAAGGAGAAAAATCAAAAAGTATTGTGGGGCCATAATTGACCCCATGATTTTAAATATTTTACATGGAGCGTAAAATACCAATGTCAGTAAAAAGTTTGTGAGATAATGATTAGTTCTAATCAAGAAAATTATCAAATATTAGTAAGGGATTAGATAAGTAATTATTGGCTAATTGTTTAGAAAGTGAACAAGGTAAAAACCTAAGAATTTAATTAGCCAATGGAAGAATTATTAAGTAAAATAATTAGGGCATAATCTAGGTGATTAAGAGAGTTGAAAAGTCAAAGATGATTAAGGGGGAGAGGAAACCGAAATTTGAAGGGAAAAATAAAGGAAAAACAAAAGGAAAATAAATAGAAAACTTGATGTAGAAGTTGTTAGAAAACTTAGCCAAGAAGTCTTGAAAAGTCAAGATGTGTAACTAGCCAATGAAAACACATAAGAGATAGGATATTTGGGCAAGTTGGGAAGCAACATCTTTTGTCAAAAAGATGGCCTTAAAAACGAAATTGTTGAGGGGAAATAGAAGAAGAAAAAGGTAGTAAACTTAGTGAAGAAGTAGTAGAAAAGTCAAAGTTGCAACTTGTTGAGGAAGGAGCTTGTTGAAGAAGTGAGACAACTTGTTGAGGAAGGAGCTTGTTGAAGAAGGGAGACAACTTGTTGAGGAAGGAGCTTGTTGAAGAAGGGAGACAACTTGTTGGAGAAGGGAAAGTTCAAGTTATTTACCAAACATGCCATAGCAAAATTCTATAAATAGGCCTTCATGTCTTTGAGAATTCTCACAGCAAAGTTCAAGTTATTTACCAAACATGCCATAGCATAATTGAGGTTTGATATATTAGGAAAGTTAGAGGAACTCATTACACTAAGAGGGCTTAATAGCATTTCAAGGGTAGGGTTCCTCTTTTATGATGCTAGACTCATTGGTTAATGAGGTTTGGAATATTAGAAGATTTGTGCATTAACTCCCCAAATATTTTAATTAAGCAATGATAATCATTGAAAACCATTTTCAAGAGCATGTTCACCATTTGCAATCTTAACCATTTCTATCCCTCTTTATTTGAAAATCCCAAAAATATTTATTTTGATTGCATTTAGTTCATAGTTACGCAAATCACCAAAACATGTTTTACCCTTGTCAATTTTGCATTGTAATTACTTAGTTTACTAGGAATTAGTTTCATTATTGGCTCTTCAAATTGAAACGACTCGAGTTGTGAACTATTTTGCATCAATTCAATTTTATTATTGATAACCTCGAGGCAACTAAAGGGTTCTTTCACATCCCGTCACTAAAATCTGCTTGTGATAGTATGGTCTTTCATCCGCTGCGTGTGGATTCTGAGCTGGTTTGATTTCTGGTTTTTCTTCTCTAAAACTTGTTGGGTTTCTGCTTGTGGGTATATGGTTTGCATTGTTAATTTTTAATGTTGTTCTGTTCCATCTATGTTGTTGTGTGGTGGAGATAAGGGTGAATGGTAAATGGTATGTTGAAGTCTCTTTTTCAGAGTGATAATTGGAATTAAATATTTCCCCGTTAAGTTGCGTTGTTAGCAAAGAGTGTTTTTAACGGGTGTTTCAAATGGGTGCATCTATTCGTGAAGGCTGATCTTCAAGCTCAATCCGTGATTTTTATATTATTAATCTGAATAACCATGAGATCAAAGTTACTGTCACTTAGAATGCTTCTGTTGTTCGCAATTGGATTCAATCTACTCTTTCAATGTTTAGACCTTTTCTTAAAAGCCTTGTTGTGGGTTTGGGTGTTCAGTGGTCCTCTGGTAAAAGAACTAGAGCAGCATCAACATTACAGCTTTTTATTGGTCACGAGTGCCTAATTTTTCATATCAGTCGTTCATGCTCTGTCCCTTCTATACTTCAGGATTTTCTCATGAATCCGAGTATAACTTTTGTGGGCTATTGGCATCATTTGAATCGGGAAAAGCTATAACTTTCGAAACATAAATTGCAAATGCTGCATGATTGAAAGGATTGTTCAATCAGGTTTTGGTATTTCTGGAATTCATCAAGATAAAAGAATTAATGTAAAAACCTAGGAATTTTGGAATTCTAAAAAAAAAAATTAATAAAAAAAATTAAAGAAAAAAATCAGATACAAAATTTTAGAATTTGGTTCAATCTAAATGTTAAGAATTTTTTTCTAAAAAAAGATAATTAATTATCCCTAATTTTATTTTAATAAATTTTGAACAAATGCAACACACACACAAAAAAAAAAAAAAAAAAAAGTGGAAGAGAAGTTTAGTGGAAATTATGATCTGTTTAGTTTCAGGCTTTAGGTCGGATCCTCTCTATAGCCAAAGGGCCAATTTTACTTGGTTTTAAATCCTTGAAATTTATAGAATGTTATGTAGTTAGGTTTTATAAAAAGGGTAATAAAAAAGACAAAATCCCCTTCATGCAAATATCCTCAGGTAAGTTGTACGATCTGCGGGTGTTTCTAAGATCCCTACAATCTATAGTGACTACCACCAACCCTTCCAACACGCCTGTATTCTCTGAAACCACGAATATTTTGGTCCCTCACACTACCTAAGCCCGACTCACCACTAGACACAACTTCAACCTCATGATCCCCTTCATTATGGTTAGTGATATATGTTTGGTTTGAGGGAAGGGGAGGGAAGGGGAGGAGAGGGGAGAGAAAAAAAAAAGGAGGGGAGAGGAAAACTTGTGGGCCCCACTACACTCAATTTTGAATTTTTATCCCTCCTCTCCTTTTTTTCTCTCCCCTCCCCTCCCCTCCCCTCAAACCAAACATACCCGTAGATGACCTATCCAACTCTGACATAGTAACTACATGAAGCAAGACAAACAACACTCGAGGTTCGAAAACTACCTAAAATGAGGAGCGTAGAACAATGCAAACTAGAGAATGGTAAAGGAAAATACTCAACAAGTTCAAACATTTACAGATAAGAAGAAGAAAATTCAAAACCCTAACTCTATTAGTGCTAAAGAACAGAGCAAAGGGAACAACAAATCCTAGCACTACTACAAAAAAGCCTTACAACGTCCCTAAAAGACGTCCTTTAAAAAAATAGGAAGTAAAAGCTAAAGGCGGTGGCATTTTTGTAATTATATGAGAGAAAAATTGACTTTTGGCGTCTAAGTTTAATAATTAGACGTCAAAGGCACACTTTTGGCGTCTAAGTTTAAACTTAGACGCCAAAAGTGTGCCTTTGACGTCTAATTATTAAACAAGACGTCAAAAATGATATTTTAAAGTCTAAATATTAAACTTAGACGCAAAAGGAGCCCCAATTTATTCTCCCCTGCGCGTGACTTCGATAGACAATGGATATTTCACATTTTCACTCAGTCACCGCGCCACTCTCTCTGAACCTCACCCACTCTCCAAGATCTGCGACTCCCTCCAAGCAAGCAAGCGAAAAAAGATCTCACTCTCGCATCTCTCTCTCAGGCCCTTATTGTTCGGCTACCTTCATCTCTTCCAAATCAATCATGGCCGCACTGCTTCTGGCTCTCTCCCACTCCGAGGTAACCGCCTCTCTCTATGAAACTCATTTCTCTACTCCTTGTTTTTAATTTTCTGGCCGGTTTCTCTCCCAGATCTGCGTTTAATCTCGCCGCCGAGATCCCAGGCCAGCGACGCCGGAATCCAGCGTGGATGAAAGCACTAGATCTGATTTCTTCTCGTTGCTGAGATCCGAGACCCAGTGACGCCAGAATCCGGCGTGGATGAAAGCCCTAGATCTCTAAGTTCTCGCCGCCGAGATCCAAGACCTAATGGCGCCGGAAATCGCCGCGGATGAAAGCCCCAGATCTGAGTGGTTTGGTTTTTCTCGGTTGGTTCTCGGATCTGGCAGATTTATTGCATTTTAGTTTTGGTTTTTTTGGGTGGGTTCTCGATCTGGCATATGTGGTTTTTCTGGGTTGGTTCTCTGGTATATTTGCTTTTCTGGGTTCATGTCTTTGTTTTGGTTTTTTTTTTTTTTTTTTTTTCTGGGATTTTGTCCGTGTTCTTCTTCTTTGTCCGTGTTCTTCTTCTCTGTTTTTCTCTGCTGTGTAGCTCATGGAGGTCATCGCCGTGGCTTTGTTTTCTTGGCGGAGAACGACCGGATGAGATGGAGCAAGTGTGTGGCCGAGTATATGGGGCGATCGATGGTGGCGGTGGCTGATCCTCATTGTGCGTTTTTTTTATTTTAAAAAAAGACCTTTTGTCGTCCTAAAAATACTAGGACGTTTTAAATGCTCTCTTTTTACGCCTCCCTGTTACGCGTCTCCTTAAAGAAGGACGTATAATAGCCAAAAAATACGACGTTGTAAGGCCTTTTTGTAGTAGTGTAGTTGTAACCCCAGAAATTGAAGGAAAAACAAATCTAGGAGAAGAAAGGAGATATCTTTACAAAGAATCGCCTCAGGAGAAAAAGCCAGAACAAAGGAAACCTTCAATTTCGCCTCACAAGCTTTGTCAAGAACCCTTGCACGTCTCAACACAAATGAAGCAGGGAAGCGCTAAAGAAACTTAATGACGTGAGAACATACCAGCCGTTACATCTTGCATGGCATTTTTTATGGATGAGATCAAGTTTACTTCTCAAGCCAATGGCATATCAAGCTTGAGAAGTAGGGGACTTATTGAATGTACAATGGTTCCTTGGGACTACGTACAAGGCGAGCCTAGTAAGAAAGTCCCGGCCCATTATAAGCCTAAGAGGATGCAGACCTTGACTGAGCCCATAGCTCCTCACGAAACACTTAGTCAAAACAATCAATTAGAAGATGGCCAATGAGAGTTGGCATAGATGGTAAGGGATTCAGGATTAGGCCCTTGGGTCGTGGGTTCGATCCCCTCTGCCGTCGCTAGGACTCCTTTGGTAGGCGATCTCGTAAGTCCCCAGTAAATGCTCATAGAGCTCGGGGCAGTGCTTGGCCTTGGTGGGGGACTGATGTCGAACCCCTCCAAAACTTTTTTATACCAAAAAAAAAAAATCAATTAGAAGATGCTCCAATCCCCACGAAGATAGGAACGACCACATCCTCTCCTGCATCTATGAAGATAGAAATAGACAAACCTGAGGGGCATATATAAGGGGAGAACAATGGGGGGTTTGTGAGAGACACTTTAGCAATCACACATTGTACTCCGACACTCATTAGATTCATTTCCTATTTTTCTCTTGTTGACCATCGGTCTGTTAATTGGATTGCGCACTATTAATCATATCATTCTTTCTTATTTTTCATACTATATGTTACAAAATCATATGTTGTTGGCGACCCCATAAGTAAAACCTTCCGTACCAGATTTTGGTTAAACAATGCCAATGAAAAACATATTATTCTTAGTCATTAAAATGCAATAGTAGATACTTGTGATCCATTACACAATATATATTACAACAGAAACGACAATAAAATAAACTAGTAATTTTTAGATGACAACTTTATGAAATATTAAAAATGCGATGATAAACACAGTCCTTGAGAGTTTTATTTGGACTTTGACAAATTTAGGTCGACTAGATGTTCCAAGGAGCATATAAGAATCTAAAACTTCAAGCCATGTTTCCCTAGCTTTTCTTCAGTAATAACATTTAAACGTTCAACCATATCAAATGTGAGGAAATTCTTCCAGTCTCCAACTTCACCACGTCTAAAAAAAGCCCTATTCTCTATCTTTCGCCAAGAGTTTCCACCAGTATTGTTCACTTCCATATTACTCAAACTCTCAAAACTACAAAGCTTCAATATATCAGCCACAACATTACCATCTTCTTCCTCTTGAGAAAAACCATAGCCCATAAACTCAGCTAGGTTCTTTAAAACCTTGACTGGCTCACTCTTCAGCTCCTCAAATCTCAAAAACATTACCTTCTCTGGATTCTTCAAACTCTCCTTGTGGTATCCCAACATGTGATCCCAAAATGGTCCATAACCAACCAGTCCTTTACAAAATTTCTCAAATGCATCCTCCATTGGAAGCAACCCTGGAGCTGCTTCTGGTTCTAATAATTTGTTCACGAATTTCCATGTCGAAACGAACAAGTCCTTAGGGTTTCTACACAAGTACACAATCTTACACCCGGATTGCTTCACAGACTCTGGCAACAAAACATATGGGACATGGCATGCAAAGAGCCTTGGTGATGACGACAATGAGCCAAGAGAAGGCGTGGGCTTCAGGAGATCATCGTAGTACTCTATGAAGGGTACGAGTTCATGAGGGTTAGCAGTGAAAAGAGGGTGAGGATGGTGAGTTTTGGTCAGATTTGGATTTGGATTCAGATCATAGGTCTTACGATTGAGAATAGTGAAGGTAAGGGCTTTGAGCCAGGTGGTGCCAGATTTAGGTAAGGTGACAAGGATAGTATCAGTATCATGAGATTGGTAATTATTCTGAAAATTGAAAATTCCTTGAATATGCTTCTTGGAGAGCCAGAAACCTTTGTATTGATAGAGTTGCATGTTGATCAAAGTCATTTCCTTTGGTAACGTAGCAATGAGGTTCTTGCATTCTTCTGATAGGTGGTCTTCATCTTCATGGAAGTGCTTGGGAAGATCAGAAAGATCAGAGGGTTTAGTCTTTTCTGCTGCCATATACGCGTATGAGATAGAGAACAATGAGGTAAAAGATGAAATAAGGGTAGTGAGCTTAGTTAGCTTGGTGACAGATTTATATAATCTTTAGAGGAAAGAGAAAGTCAAAACGCATATTCCCCCACAAGGGTAACGAGAATGTGAAGAGGTTAAGTTTATAATCTTTGCGCATTTTATATCTAGAGACGCTAATTTATGGTGATTATAAAATGGTTGAGGAGTAAAAATACCCATAAGTTTCTACATAAAGTATGTCCAATACCATATGCTTTTTTTGTAGGTGCAAAACTATCCATCTACATTAAAAATGGAAGCAAAAAATACAGTTAAAATATAACCTGACTCCATTACCTTTCATGGTGAGACCCACAATATTTTTGTATATCTATATTTAACTGGTGTTAGTTATATTTAAAGATCCTGACATTTTTGCTCCAATTTTTTAACCTTAAACCCTTTATAAAAGAACATTGATGAGGACCACTCGTGAACTACGTACTACATACAGCAACAGATAAATTAGGTTTCCTGAAAGAAGATATACAATCTCATCTCAATAATGCATAGCCATAAACATTTTTTTAGTTGAAAATTTCTTATTTCATTAAAATTTAATCCATCAATCTCAGGGTATTATTCAATTGATTGATTGGGGACCATTCGTCCAAGTGAGAACATTGGGTCGAAACAAAAACTACTAATAATATATCCTTATATGTAGTACTAGTAAAATTAATGACAATGCATTATTTATAAATCTTGATTAAATATAATATTGATAAAAATTTAAATCATATTATGTATTATATAATTATAATTATTTTCTACAAAGATCATTAAGATTCAAGCTAAGGACTATATATGATGAGACTTAACTGTCATTATTTCAAATTTTTTTTTGGGACTTAATTGTCATTCTTTCTTTTTAATTCATTAAAATTCATTCCATATATCCCAAGATTTTATTCAATTTACTGGTTGGGGACCATGGATACAAACAAAAACCCTTGTCAATATCGCTACATATATAAATTAATAAGAGAAGGTGCATTATTCATACATAAATTACAAATAAAACTAAGATTTAAAATTTAAATCATATTAAACTCTATTTTTATAATTATTTTCTACAAAAATAATTAATATGCAATGACGACTATAAAGATGATGAATATAGCCATCAACCTGGACATGTACATTCTAATTATATTCCTCAAGTATTGCTTCTAATATTTCTTAATATAGAATAATGATATAAATCTTAAAAAACTATGTGGTCCATTATAAAGAGTAAGCAGGCCCTAATTTTTCTTTTAAAAATTTGTACGAATGATCACTATATTATATTTTTATATATTAAGATTAAAAGATTTGCTGATACCTCTAAATTATGTAATGATGTGTTGAAATTGTCCTTATAACAAGACGTTTGTTGGCTAATAAACTTGTAAGCCATCCCCTTTATATATATATATATATATATATATATATATATATATATATATATATATATATATATATATGGGTTTAAACTTCTCATATTGCATGAAAAGAAAAAAATTCCTACATACACATGAAATGGTGGGACCCACATATATATATATATATATATATATATATATATATATATATATATATATATATATATATATATATATATATATATATATATATATATATATATATATATATGGGTCCCACTATTTCATATGTGTGTGACATGAGAATACACTTCTCCTATCACATGAGAAGTGTTTATATATATATATATAAACACACACACTACTACTACTTTTAACAATTTTTTCCTTCGAAGTACATATATGCATTTTTTTTTTCTAAAACCTTGTATTGATCGTCTTACGATTAAGTTAAGTAATACTTCAGATTTCAATAATTAGCCTTCAAAACTATTTGCAGTTGCCGTTTTTTTTTTATGAGCACAATAGTTGACACAGGGTGTGCATGGGAACCATTCTGTTCCTCAGCACTGATTCTGAGATGAAACAGTTTTTTATGATTCTGGGTCTAGGACAAGTTCTGAGAATCAGAATTATGTTTGTTAACTCATTTTATTTTTACTCCGAGAATCAGAATTACGTTTGTTGACACATTTTATTTTTATTTATGTAATTTTTATATTCAAAAAATTATTTATGTGGTGGTGGGGTGGCGGTGGTGGCAGCATCTGTGGGGGTGGCGGCGGTGGTGGCGATGGCCACGGTGTTGGCGGCGGTGGTGGTGGTGGCGGCGGTGGCCACGGTGTTGGCGGTGGGGGTGGCGTTAGCCACGGTGTTGGCGGTGGCCACGGTGGTGGCGATAGCCACGGTGTTGGCGGCGGTGGTGGTGGTGGCGGCGGTGGCCACGGTGTTGGCGGTGGGGGTGGCGTTGGCCACAGTGTTGGCGGCGGTGGCCACGGTGTTGGCGGTGGGGGTGGCGTTGGCCACAGTGTTGGCGGCGGTGGCCACGGTGTTGGCGGTGGGGGTGGCGTTGGCCACAATGTTGGCGGCGGTGGCGGTGACCACGGTGTTGGTGGTGGTTGTGGTGGCGGCGGCGTGTAATACCCTAAAATTTGACTTAGGGTAAATATCATAAATTGGTAGAGTATACCTATTGAAAATAGGTAAATATGAGGTCTCAAACACCTTGTATTGAATTTATCTTATTATTAGGACAATTTCTCTTGAAATTAGATAATGTGCAGTTAGGTCCCTAAAACGTTTGAAAGTTTACAAATAGGTCCCTACAATATTTATGTGTTATAAAATACCCTGAAAATATTATAAAGAGGCAAATAAATAAATATTTGAAATAGGGAAGAATAGTTTCCCTAATTTAGGTAATTTATTAAATTATTACCTTGGAAAAATTAAATGAGAAAAATCAAAAAGTATTGTGAGGCCATAATTAACCCCATGATTTTTAATATTTTACATGGAGCGTAAAATACCAATGTCAGTAAAAATTTTGTGAGATAATAATTAATTCTAAGTAAGAAAATTATCCACAATTAGTAAGTGATTAATTAAATAATTATTGGCTAATTACTTAAGCATGAACAAGAGAATAATCATGGTAAATTGTGTAAAACCCTATAATTAGTGGTTTATGGCTATAATTAGCATAAAATATATTTGCTAATTAATTGGAAAATATTAAGAAAAATGTATGATATTAAGTAATTTTAAGCCTAAAAACATGTATGGACCAGTAGGAAAATTTTGTAAAAACTTTATGAAAAATAATTATTAAATAATTAAAAAAATATAATATTAATTAAATGATTAATTAAAAAACGAAAATAATTAAAAAAAAAAAAAAGACCAGAATTGTTGACCGGAATTTTGAGCAAAAAATGGGATAAGATTGAAGCAAAATAATATCATGATATTTTGTAGCAAGTTGCAATATAAAATTAATAAAAAGGAATATTCTATGGAATATTCTGTAAAAAGCAAATAGGATAAATGACCACCGATAGAGATTAAATCCTATCTAGAAAACCATGAACTAAGTTTCTAAAGTCAGAGTATTTTATAGACAAGTGAATTTTTATCTCGGATTGAGCTGTCTCAGAAGTCATTTCCAAGACCGGCGGAATGCTTATGTAATAAGACGAAAAAGAAATAAGACAGATAGTAGAAATGAAAACCTATAGAAAATAAATCTTAACTCAATATCTGGGGATGAGTTGATAAACAACTGGACGTTTTATGAATCAGTGAATTTTTGTCCAGAAGTTGACGTTGCCAGAAGCGATTTCCGTAACCGAAGGCGATATTCGAAAATATTCAGCGGAACCGATGACACCCTGAATGAGATCAAAAATTTAGTTAACCCAAGTATTTTGAAAGAGGAAGAAGAGATCTTCAGGCTATGTTCTCGGATTTTTGAGATTTTGTAAGATTACGCGATTAGGACACCGAACAGGGAACTTATCGGTAGGAAACTTCTCAAGCAAGTTGATGACATCATTGGCATGACATCATGACCTTGAATGATGATGTAAGGAGGTGGGTTGGATGGCCAAGATTGTGCCATCTCAATGAAATGCGATCCGACGGTCAAGAATCCGTCTGACAAAGTGTGAATAGTAACCCAGAATTTCCTATAAATAGGCCTTGCCCTTCATTGAAATTCTTCACACCATTTCACAAGCTCTAGTTCGAAATTTCCTAGAGAAAAGAGAGGAGAAGGAGTCCGGGGAAATTTGCAGCGAAGCTCTGAGTAAGTTCTTCGGTTCTTAGTCTTAAGCTTCGGTAGTTCTTTCGGTAGTTAGAGTAGAAATGCTAGTTTGATCTTTAATCTTCCAAGTATGATTAGATATCATGTTTTAGGGGTAATTTAGGTGTTTATTTCGAAAATATTGTTGGGGTTAAA
The DNA here is from genome assembly GCA_025563575.1 of Acacia pycnantha. Taxonomy (NCBI): domain Eukaryota; kingdom Viridiplantae; phylum Streptophyta; class Magnoliopsida; order Fabales; family Fabaceae; genus Acacia; species Acacia pycnantha. The sequence goes on along the minus strand of JAMWYP010000077.1, from coordinate 1,491,421 downwards.
GATATGTCAAAATTTTGGAAGATTAGAGTCAAAGTAACAAAGTGCTGGCGAAATTCCGCCGATTAGGGGGTCAGGGGTAAAATGGTCATTTATGACTAAAATGTCAGTCGTAATGACTGATTTCTAATAGATGCGATATTATCCTTATAGGATATCCTTGATTACGTTCTGATCAACTGTCGTACCGTTTTCCATCAACGAAGGTACGTTCGCGTACTGTAACACTAACGTTGATGTTTATGGTACGCATATATGTGGTATGTATGTTGTATGTGTAGAGATGTTATACTGTTGAGTGCATATAGAGGTTAGAAGATATGTCTCAATATGTCTCGTATCTTTGGGGCAATATGTCGCATCTTTGGGGGCAATATGTACGCATTGGATAGAGCAATTGTATGTCTTTATGATATTGTGAGTGCTCGTTGTCTGTATATGTATATATAAACATGAGGTTAACCGTTACCTGGGCTCCGTATGCATTGGACCTCAGCCCTTAACATAGCTTCAGGGTCAGGAGGACCGAGGACCGAGGATAGAGGCAAGCAGTCCGCATTGAAGATCCGGCTGAAGACTTCCCTTTTGATGTTCCGGCTGGAGCTTTCCTTTTGTTGTTGTTCTTTACTTTTGAAAACTCTCGGTTACTATACCCGGTGGCCACGGTGTTGGTGGTGGTGGTGATAGCGGTGGTGGTGATGGCGGCGGTGGCGGTGGGGGTGGCGGTGGCCACGGTGTTAGCGGTGGTGGCGACGGCGGTGGGGGTGGCGATGTCGATGGGGAGGGTAGTTGATCCGTCGCTTAGGGTGATTGGAATTTCTTCGCTTCGTCAATGTCACGATCGAGAGAAGGGGAAAAATTGATTCTGGCTTTGTGAGCTGGAATAGAGAAGCAGAAATTTTGTGCTTCTTTTTTTTATTCCCCAGCACAAAAAAGAAACCGGTTCATCTCGGGAGCAAAAAAAAAACCGGATTTACCAAACACAATTCCTATCCAATTTTTGTTCTTGGGAACATAAATTAAGAAAAAACTCATTCTGGGAGTGTTACTATGCACACCCATAGCCTATCTAACAATATTGATTTCGCAGAATAAGATCTTATTTTGTAAAGATTATTAAATGTAGAGTAAAGATAAAATTAGCAAAGGAAATCCTAAAGTTAAGAGTACTATCCTGTTTAAAATTCGTCTAACTTTTCATATTTCAAGTAATACATAGAAAAGTTATGTAAATAAAAATAAAACTAGATGATTATTAAAAATTTTGTACGAATGATAGCTATATTATTCTTATATAATAAAATGGAGAGATTTGTTAATACTTTTAAATTATGTAATCTTTCCCTCTCTCCTTCTTGAGCAAACCGTCATTGGCTATTGACTTTGGGGGTTCCATATTTAATCCTAATTAACATCCCTAATATGGTGGTTTAGATGTTATTAGGTATAGTTGCCATTATGTGATTGGTTCCTTGGTTGATTATGATCATTAAAGACTCATTCTATGCTAATCTTGCTCTTTAATTGATTCTTGATCTTTAATTAATTATTGATCTTTAATTAAGATATTCCCTAATTGTCACTTCTTGATTTGCCTATTGATTAATTATTAAACAATTCATTTCTTCACCAAGAAGTCATATAAAACCGTGTATCACCCTTTTTTTACTCTTCAATTTGGTGTTTCAATTATCTCACAATCATCTAGAAGAAGGCCTCTTATTGGTTGATGTTTAATTCACATGGATTACACTTTATGAGGGTTAATTAAGGCCTTAGGATTTAGCTTTATTAGATTTAATTCAATCCTTTAATTTGTGTTGGAAAAATCCTACACTATTGATGATATTTTCTCATATATTATGTGCTCTAGGATTTAATATTTGTTTTATCTTCTTCCCCTAATTAAACATAAATTCGCCCCCCTCATATCACTTTAGGGAAGATTAATTAATCTTGGTTAATATCTCTAAGATAGTGTTTTAAATGTTATCATGCTTAATTGTCCAAGTGTGATTGGTTACTATATTGAGTATGATCATTAGAAATCCCCCTTATGCTAATCTTGGGCTTTTTATTTAGCCTTTGATCACTAATTAATCTCATACATCTCTTAATTATGCCTTTTTAATTTAATTATTAATTAATTACGAAAATTAACATAAATATTTTAATGTTTGCAAATTTAATTGCCCATTAGTTGTTGATAATTTCCTTTAATTGGAATAAGTACTTCCATGTCATTTTATTGTCTCTTATGATTAAATTAAGATTATACTTAATTATGATAACTTTTTGGTGTTTTATGATCCTTAAAAGAAATTAGAACATTTAATCTCTAGTTTATTTAATCTCAAAAAGAAATTACTTAAAATAATAATCAATAAGCTTCTAAAGTTTGCGATCACATATTCACCTATTTTTACTAGGTATTATTTGTCAAAATATGACAGTTATAGTAAGTGATTTTTAGGGTATTACAAATTTAGTGGTTGGGGACCATGGATACAAACAAAAACCCTTGTCAATATCGCTACATATATAAATTAATAAGAGAAGGTGCATTATTCATACATAAATTACAAATAAAGCTAAGATTTAAAATTTAAATCATATTAAACTCTATTTTTATAATTATTTTCTACAAAAATAATTAATATGCAATGACGACTATAAAGATGATGGATATAGCCATCAACCTGGACATGTACATTCTAATTATATTCCTCAAGTATTGCTTCTAATATTTCTTAATATAGAATAATTATATAAATCTTAAAAAACTATGTGGTCCATTATAAAGAGTAAGCAGGCCCTAATTTTTCTTTTAAAAATTTGTACGAATGATCACTATATTATATTTTTATATATTAAGATTAAAAGATTTGTTGATACCTCTAAATTATGTAATGATGTGGTGAAATTGTCCTTATAACAAGACGTTTGTTGGCTAATAAACTTGATAAGCCATCGACTATATATATATATATATATATATATATATTTTTTTTTTTTCTACTACTACTTTTAACAATTTTTTCCTTCGAAGTACATATATGCATTTTTTTTTAAAAAAAAAAAAAACTTGTATTGATCGTCTTACGATTAAGTTAAGTAATACTTCAGATTTCAATAATTAGCCTTCAAAACTATTTGCAGTTGCCTTTTTTTTTATGAGCACAATAGTTGACATAGCCTATCTAACAATATTAAATGTAGAGTAAAGATAAAATTAGCAAAGGAAATCCTAAAGTTAAGAGTACTATCCTGTTTAAAATTCGTCTAACTTTTCATATTTCCAGTAATACATAGAAAAGTTATGTAAATAAAAATAAATCTAGATGATTATTAAAAATTTTGTACGAATGATAGCTATATTATTCTTATATAATAAAATGGAGAGATTTGTTAATACTTTTAAATTATGTAATGATGTGGTGAAAATGTCTTGAAAACAATAAAATAAGTTTGTCCACATGTAAACTTGTCAAGCTAGGCCCTAGACTTGTTATTTATGCATAAAACTATATTTTTATACTAATAATAAAGCTTTCAAAGTACGTTTATGCATTAAAAAAAATAAATCTCTCATTTTCGAGATTTGTTAATAATTTTGTTAAATAATTCTTCCATCAATGTCGGAATTATTATTCAATTTATCTGTTGGCGGACCATCAATCAAATTGAGGACTTTCAATCCAAGAAAAACTAATATATATATATATGTTCGGTAGTAGAACACAAGTGTCTAGCCTTTGGGGCTAGGTATAATTGATCTTGGATCAAAGGTAGCGTCCGCTGATACCTATAGGGGAGATAGCAGCGGTCACCGGTGGATCACTGTGCTACACGGGGTTGGCTTTCGCCTGAGGGTGATGTGTGTGCACAAAGTGGAACAGAACTGTAAGAGTGTAATGTTCAGCGTGAGGACGTACCTGGGAGGTAACCTCTTATATATAGAGATTACCTAGGGTTTCGTTTACCCTGAGTCCTTCCACTGTGATCGTGCCTCCTTTCCAGCCCTGATCGTGCGCCTTCCCTATCCTGCATGATTGCTGGATTCTTGGCACGCTGTGAGGTAGCTGACGAAGCGCCTGATTCGCGGGAGGCTTCCCGCCAGGAGTTCTTCTATTGGGCCTTCCTCTGGTAGGCCCATTATTTGAATCCATAACAGTTTGCCCCCCAAGCTCAGGAGTTCGGGTTTGTGAGCTGCTGAGATTTTTCTATCTCGGGCTCTCCTCGTTGTGTCTATCTCGGTTTTGGCTAAGCTCCAAGAACTAATTCCCGACTTGCCTTGTCCACGGGTCCTCAGGGATTAGTTAGGGCTTTGTCTTTACCGGGTTTCTTTACCGCAACACCTAGTCGTTTTTGTAATAACGCTGCCATGTTTGTTTTTCACCAATGGCTTGCTTGCTTTACTCGTTTATCGTTTTGCCCGCCGGATTGTATTGACTTTTGTCTTTTTGAGGATTTCCTATCCAGCATTGTCCCCAATTTTGGTGGAATGGGGACACCTGGCATGTGGCGTATCGTTTCTCATCCGACACTATGCCATTATTCCTTTTCTTGGAACTCTGCATCGCCATTGTTTCAACCTATCCTCATTCAATGCTGCGCAGCCACTGCCGTTTACTCACGCTTCTTAACGTTAGTCATGATTTCTTTCAGCGGAAACGTCATGGGGGCGCTGAAACGTCATCTCCCTTAAACGTCCCACCTGAACTGAAACGTCATCTCCCTTAAACGTCCCACCTACTGCTGCCTGACCCTCGCGATCCCCCTGGGCTATAAATAATTTCATCGCTCCTCACCTTCTTGTGCCACTGGTCTGCCCCGCATTTTCTTTATTAACAGATACTGCTAAGAATGATGAGTTTACCAGTGAGAACTTCGGTGCCCTTCATTCTTCGGTCATGTGGGGAAAAGGACAGCGATCGAGAAAGAAGGGAAGCCCTTCCAAGGATTGCGACCTTGGATTCAAACGCATTTGCTAGTCATCAAGCATATTCCATGGTGGACGCCTGGGATCCCAAACGCATTTGCCAGTCTTCACGTCTGGTTCAATGTCGTCATGGGTCCTAGGGAGACTAAGAAGCTGTATTTGAGCATCTTCTAGTGGAATCTACCCTCCATCAAGTGAGGCCCGAGGCACGATTAGCGTTCCCGGACTTATCTAAGCATTCCTAGGGTCGCTGCATATTCGGTGGGAACTTCAAGCCACGAGACGATCCGACCGAATAACAATGCAGTCTCCGGCGCAAGCTAACCCATTCAAGGCGTGATGGATAGCTAGCCACCATCAACTTTTGTAATTAGTGGGTTCATAAATGTCATTTACAAACTTCGGCCCACTTGTTGTACTATGCTTTTGTAATTGTCTTTGTAAATGAGTTAGCCAGCTTGTTTCTTTGTAAGAAAACCATGTTACTGTTTGAGTATCAATAAAAGGCTATCCTGTAATCCACTCGTATCTGTTGTTGGCTTCCTCTTGTGTGAATGTCCATATTCCGCATTTGATTTCCTAACTAACTCGGCTGTTTGGACCTCCCGTTTTTCACGTACCCCGGTGTATTGCATTCCTAAGCAACCCGCGTTAGAAAACCACCGGATCTCGCAATGGCCTGTTACTTCGATTATATCATCCCGGTCATGACCATTGTGACCCATACCAAATTGTTATCGCCGCGGGACTTCAATTGAAATCCCTTAGTCGAATGTGAAAAGACATACTCCTTTCTGCCAGACTGACACGTTGTAACGTGTAACTGCGCCTCTAGACCTGCACGCCTCTCAATAGGCGTTCGGAATCCGTGCCGAATTAATGCGTACGTTGCTTCAGAGAGAAATCCATACAACATCTCGACTCTGCCTCCTCGCGCGTGGCCGTCACTCTTCCTGACGATTTGAATTCAAAAGTTTCTCAATTTTTGAAAATCAAAAACTATATATTTCTTCGTTTAGCCACCGCCTGCTGCCAAGAAAAAACCCCTGCTTCTCCTTTGCTTTCTGCAAGAGCTTCCGTAGCAACCTACTTTTATTTGTCTTACTTTCGCCGAATTCCTCAGTCAGGTAAGACCGCATTTCCTGACTTTTATATCTTTTTGGTTCCATGCTTGTCGATATATGCGAAAATTTTCCGAGCCTTGCGTCGCTATCTTGGGTATATTTCGCTGAGTTTCGGCATATCGGTTCGTCAGAGTAGTCTTTGCTCCTTACTCCTGCTAGATTTTCCATCTTCTTTGTTCAGTTGATAAGGATAGGTTTTTAATTTGGTTGTTACGACCCTGATTTTTCCCTCTGCCAGCCCAGGAATTGTTCCGATCCTAGGTACTTGCTGATACCCCAACCTTCATCCCATTGATAGTATTGCCCGAAAGATGCAATGTGCCTGGGCTAGCCTTTAATTGCTCTTGTTTTTGATACGATTGGCCCCCACGAGTGTGCCTTTTGTGCTAATTTTTCCCTTCTCTTGCATTATCTAGGTTTAGATGGCATCGTCTTCTCAGATGCAATCTTCACCTTCCGTGGATGATTGCAGTTCTTCCATGTCAGTCCGGAATCCAAACTCTCCAAAGAAAGTTGTCCATTGTAGGGTGACCGAGGTGAAGAATACCCTGATCGATACGGAATTTCCTTCACTCGGCGTGAGAGATGGCGAAGGGTACTCAATAAGGCTTCCTCTAGACAACGAGTCGGTTGCCACCGTCCGACCCCGAAAAAGCCTACCTCACGTGCCCCATTTCTTTTTCTTCTACCGAGATGTTTTCGTCCAGCTTGGTGTAAGATTCCCTTTATCTGAATTTCAAATTTGCCTACTAAATCACTGCGCAAGCTAGCCCCGCTGACTTCATCCCAATGGTTGGGCTTTTGCCTTAGCCTTTGAGAACCTCTGTAGGAAATGGATATTTGCTGCACCGTGCCGGTGTTTATGACCTTCTATTCTCCGCTGGAACTCGGCGGGTTTCGATCACCTTCCACAACCTTTTTTGGGTGGACCTCACTGCGTGGGAGAAGCGAACATATGCTCTTCAAACCCTTTTGCGAGTCTTGGAAAAACTTCAAAAATGCGTTTGTCAAAGTCGTAGCCCACCCTTTTAAATGCCCGTGGTTCCTTCGCCCTGATAAGTGTGGGGAATTAGAAGGTGTATTTCCTTTATATTGGACAAATACCCACCATAAGTTCAAAACCCTCTCGTCTTACGAAACCGAGGAAGCGTCAGTGGTGAAACTTACAGAGCTTTCCAGTACACTTAAATCTTTGATGGACCCTGCCGATCACATTCCCACCGTCCTTGTTCGTCGACGTGGACCAAAGAGTATGGGATTATGTGAAAATATTTTTCAGACGTATATATCGTCCATTTATATTATTACCGCGACTGATATCGTTTGTTGTTTTCACGCAGGACGACCGATGGGAAGACCTGAGTTTCTTGAAGCCTTTGACAAGGGCGCCGCTGCGGAAGCAAACCAACCCTGCGAATGCTCTCGCCCCCTCATTAGTGGATGAGCCCACCGTGAGTGGCGGAGTTCCAATCCCAGAGGGAGCAGGTATTGCGAAGACTCCCCGAAAGCGTTCCGTGTAATACCCTAAAATCTGACTTAGGGTAAAAATCATAAAATGAGTAAATACTACCTATTAAAAATAGGTGAATATGAGGTCTCGAGCACCTTGTATTGAGTTTACCTTGTTGTCAGGGTAATTTCTCTTGAAATTAGATAAATTGCAATTAGGTCCCTAAAATGTTGAAAATTGCATATAGGTCCCTAAAATACATTATGGGTTATAAATTCCCTGTGAAAGCTATAAAGGAGGCAAGTAAAAATCTATTTGAAATAGGGAATGATATTGTCCCTAATTTAGGTAATTTATTAAGTTACAAACTTGGAGAAATTGTAGAAGAATACTCAAAAAGTAAGGAAATGACCGAAATACCCCCGTAGATACTAAGATAATACAGAACACATGGAAACAAATGTGTCAGTGTAAAAGTTATGAGGTAATGAGGTGTTATAATTAAGAAAATTATCAACTATTGATAAGAAAGTAATTAAGTAATATTGGGCTAATTACTTAAGCGTAAGCAAAGGAAAATTCAGAGATAATTATGTAAAGCTCAAAAATTAGTGGAGAATGGTTGAAAATTAACAAAAGTATATTTACTAATTAATTGGAAATTTTTGAGAAAAATAATTGAGTTTAGGTATTTTTAAGCCTAAATGCAAGAATGGACCAATGGGAAAATTCTATAAAAATTATGTAAAAATAATTATTTAATTAATTAAATAATTAAATCAAAAATAAATATATAAAAAAAACGAAAAAAATGGGCAGAAAATAAAAAAAAATGAAAAAGGAAATGAAAATTATTGTTGCAAGTTGCATATATTATACAATATAATTAATTAAAGTGAAAAAGGGTGAATAGTAATTTAATAATTAGGAAACGGATCCTATCTAGAGATCTAGGAATGAGATTTCCAAAGTCGGGGAAAAATAATGATCAGTGGAATTTTGTCTTCCGTTATACTCTTCCGGGAGAAAATTCTGAAGTCGTTTGTGCATTTCCTAATAAAACAAAATAGGGAAAAATGCATATAGGTATATTTTTGGATATAAGGAAAATAAATTCTAACTCAACATCTAGGCATGAGTTTGAATTTATTTTGACATATTTGGAATCAGTGAATTTTTCTGAAGAAGTTGGTATTTTCAGAAATGCGTTCTGAAACCGGACGCGATCGGACACGTTTTTCGAGGAAACTTCAACTGGACTGTTGGAGCCCTATATGGGATCAAAATTTAGGTTAACTTGGACATTTCTACTAAGTGAGGAAATGGTTTCAAAGTTGTAAATCCAGAATTTTGAGATTTTTCCGAAATCACGCGACTCTGTACCGATCGGAGAAATGGCCCGAAAGCTTCTGGAAGGTGACACGTGGCCACCTCCCATTGGCCAAACCCTTTATTTTTGGGCCTGAATTTCGTTCAAGTTTGAATGCAAAGAAGGGAAAAAGGGTTTTTTTGAAAAGTTGCTTGGGACTGGCCCGTATCGCTTCTCACAAAGTTGATCCGACTACCGAAACCCTACCTCCTTTTCTATAAATACCCACCCCTCCCCTTTGGTTTTTCTCACATTTGAGAAGCAAGATCTGATTTAGAGAGAGAAAGAAGAGAGAGGAGCTCGGGAAATTTGCAATAAGCTCGGGTAAGTTTTCCGCACGAGCTTTAAGCTTTCGTAGTTCTTTTAATAGTTAGAGTAGTAATGCTAGAGTAGCCTTTAAATTTTCAAGTATGATTGGGTATCATATGGGAGGGCTATTTCAGCCTTTATTTTCGAAAATCAAAATGGCGTCGAAGTTCTGGCGAAATTTCGGGAAGAAAATTTGTAAGAGTAACGAAGTGCTGGCGAAATTCCGCCAATTAGGGGTATAGGGGCAAAATGGTAATTTTTACCCAAAATGCCAGATATAGTACCAAATCACTAATAAAAGTGATATTACTCTTATAGGACGTCAGAAACTCTGATTTGTTGTCGTTACGCTTGTCCGACAGATCGCTGCCTTTTCGTCAAACGACCGTTTTCCGTAAACGTGCCGTATCATCACAACGAAGGTACGTCCGCGTACTGTAACATTAACTCTTATGTTTATGGTATGCATATATGTGCTATGTGTATTGTTATGGTATGTTTATTGAATGGAAATATGTTAGAACATTTTGGTGCCGAAGGAAAGGCTAGACTATGCGGGTAAGCCATTAAGTCGCCGTGAACTCGGTGAGGCCCCCATGATAGACACTTACCTGGCCATTCTGTTAAGTTTACGAAAGTATGTACGTTCGCGTACTGTAACACTAATCTGATGTTTATTGTATGCGTATATGTACTATGTGTAACGTATGCCTATTGTGGTAATTGTTAGCTCTGTGATATCTTCATGTACTGTTGTTACGCTTGCGGGGTATTGGGATACGATTGCTAGGTGTGAAATGCTAGGTGTGACACGATTGCTAGGTGTGAAATGGCTGCTAAGTGTGACACGATAGCTAGGTGTGACGCATTTGCCAAAGGGATTATGTGTCATTGATATGCTTGTTTGTCGTATGATTATCTCGTAACGCATATGTTGTATATATGAATACGAGGTTAACTGCTACCCGAGATCCTAAGGATCTCACCTCTTAACATAGCGTGTGCTCGGGAGGACCAAGGACCGAGGATGGAGGCAAGCAGCTCGTAGAAGACCTGGATCAAGACTTCACTTCGTTGTTCCTGGCAGGAGTATTCCTTTTGATGTTGTCTTTTATTTCGAAAACTCTCGGCTATTGAGCCGCCTTTGTAATCAGCCGATACACTACCGTTGGCTTTTTGAATCTATATATCGCTACTCTTCCGCTCAAATGCTCTACTCGATGATTTTAAAAAAATTATACCGCTTCCGAAAAGTCGGGTTGTTACATATGGTACGTAGCAAGAGTCCCGGCACGAATTTAACTATGTTATTACTTTACGCTTTGGTGCCGAAGGCAAGGCTAGTCTACGTGGTATGCCATTGAGTCACCGTATAAGTCGGTGAGGCCCCCATGGTAGACACTTACCTCGCCATTCTCGTTTCGGATAATCGGAGTTATGTTCAAAAGCCTTTTAAAGAGCATATTTTGAAAATGAGTACCGATATAGCCCCGAGTCGCTGTACCACCCTGTTTCTATACCGCTTGAACCAAGATAACATCCCGAATCGATGTACCACTTTCAGGATACATCACTCTAACCTTAACTTATATCCGGTCGGGTCACGCCGGATGAAATTCCAAGTATAGTAGAGATACGTACATGCAGTATTTGACTCATGTAGAACTTCAGATACGTGTTTCCGTACCCGTTTCTGAGAAGAACGAACCAGCCAAACTCTTAATGAGGGACATGTTGCGGGTGTCTATTCATTAGTAGTAGAAATATGAAGTGCGATAGAAATTGTGAAACGAATACGATCATCGTTGTACTCCGTGTATAACTAACGTTTTCCCTAATAAAGGAAAAAGAACAAGACATGGCGAATCTGAGAGGAGCCAGAGTTCCCAGAGGCCGAGGCAGAGGCCGAAGAAGAGGACGAGGTGAACGTATAGTCCGTATTATGAATTAGATGTTAGACACGTGTTCCATGTTTTTTAGTTATATTTGACCATGATCATGTCATTGAGTAGGAGGTATTTTGTGTTATCATGGTTTGTGGGAACCATGGAAACATTTAAAGTATCTTGTGTTGCCATGGTGTAGTCCAATGAGACATTTTGGTATTTGTGGTGTCGACTGCGGTGTATGAGCCACGGGAGACACTATATATCAAGGTACGAAATGACAAGATCTTTAGGTCAAACCAAAGCGAAGTCTCGATCACCGTGAGGAGACCGGTAGACGAAGTAAAGATCCGACGCGATAGACTAATGCTTAGCTAGTACTGAGATTAGATGGTGAAGTGCAAATTTCGAGTACGAAATTTTGTTTAATCTGGGAGAAATGTAATACCCTAAAATCTGACTTAGGCTAAAAGTCATAAAATGAGTAAATAATACCTATTAAAAATAGGTGAATATCAGGTCTCGAGCACCTTGTATTGAGTTTACCTTGTTGTCGTGGTAATTTCTTGAAATTAGATAAATTGCAATTAGGTCCCTAAAATGTTGAAAATTGCATATAGGTCCCTAAAATACATTATGGGTTATAAATACCCTGTGAAAGCTATAAAGGAGGCAAGTAAAAATCTATTTGAAATAGGGAATGATATTGTCCCTAAGTTGTGTAGCGGTTTAAGAAGTATCACCGCTACAAAGCGTTCACAATTTGTTGTTTTTTTTTCTATGCTTTAATGTCATAAAATTTGAAGAAAATTGAGAATTAATAACCTAAAAAATATGTTAAAGAAATAAAATATAACATGCCAATTTAACAAACAATGTATATATTTAAAAAGAACTAAAACCTAACTTACTCTTCGAAGCTTGATCATTGGCTTGAGGAGGTGGAGGTGGAGGGAAGGATCAACGTGCTAATCAAATGTTACACCACCATCATCATTGGCTTGAGGAGGTGGAGGTGGAGGGTCCGGAGTGGTGTTGAACACAAGAGGAGGCAGTGTGATGAGGGAACAAGCTTACCAGGAAATAGCCGACCGTACACCATGGACACGAAATCAAAGCTATGCCTATGCTGAGAGCACCAACTTCTGACCTAGTCCTGAATCTGCTGAGCCATCGCCTGAGTCTTCTCCTCTACCAAAGTCTGAGTCCTCTCCTCAACAATCGCCTTAACCATCTACTGCGTCGCCCTAGATCTAACGTCGACGGTCCTTACATGAGAGGTTTCGGCCTCAATGGCGGTGCTCTTACTATAGACCATACTAGGCCTAGCTAGTGCCTATCCCCATACCCCTAACGCGTCCAAAGTGCTCAACTTAGGACAGACCAACTTTCAAGGAAGCAGTGGGGTCGACAGACCCTTGTGACTCTAGGGTCTAGGATTGGCGCAGCTCTATCTGGGCCTGTATAATCCGCCTTTGGCACACGCAAGATATAAGAAATTAATAAAATAATTTCATAAATGTAAATTAATTACATAATTTATATCTTTCTTTTTTATGTAAATCACTTATAGTGGCTTCATTTGCTTGCTGGGACGCAAGCGTCCTATCTCGGTGTCTGTAGGTGTATGTGTATAATTCCCCATAGTCTGTCTGGCAGTTCTCCTCCTGAGCCTTCCTTGTCTATAAGAATTTTTTTTTTTTTTTTAAAAAAAATGGCAACTTAGTTGCCATTGAAATAAAACAATTGATAAATCAAAGCTTAAATTAATTTAACTTTAAAAAATACTAGCTCACTGTAGGTGACAACAAAAGTCTTAGATCCGACCATGCGGTGGATCCTCTGCTGCCCTCGGATCCTCATCTTCCTCTGAGAAAGAGCATGCATAAGACATGAAAAAAATAAAATGTTTAAATAATAATTATAAAATTTCTAATTATTAAGATTTATAGAATTAAGTAAAAATGTACTTGGCCTTCTGGACTCCTCCTGTACAGCACAAAACTGGTGTTGGTCGATTTCCCTTATGGCAAGTAAACCATTCGAACAAGTAATAAAGAATGAGTAGAGTATCGTCCCACAGAGACTATTGATATCGAAGATGACGCTAGTTTCTAAAGACAACTGTGAGATGAAAAGATTTATAGTTGGTTTGGTTTGGTTTAGCTATTACTAATAACAATAAGTAAACAAGTGGTCGAAAGTTTGAAGGAAGATATCAGTTTTAAAAGTAGGCTAAGCTCAAATTTCATCCTAAGTCATGTCATTCCCCCAGTTTGCCTACAACACATTGCTATAGCAATGATGCTGCATAGTGCCCGTAATGCTATAACATCACCACCTTTCACAACGTTATCCAGTTAACCCACCTCTATCCTATACAGAAGCTTCCGCAATCCTGCAAATATAGTCCTCGCTCTACTCTCCCATATTCCTATAGCGATTTCAAGTTTAGTCTATCTGCTTAGATCTAGGTGTTCAGGTTATGAGCGGTAAATTCATTCCTAGCATCTACAATTTAGGTTGAGCCGTGCACGGTGAAAGACTTGGCTATCACCCAAGAGGGGGGGTGAATTGGGTGTTTGATTAAAAACTTTCTGCAACTTATTGAAATTAGTTTGAATGACAATAATAATTTATAAAGTGATAAGCAATCATTCAAACATATATGCTGGAATGTAAGAGATAAGGGAAGAGAATATGAAAACTGTGAATTATACTGGTTCGGCCCAATCCTTGACCTACGTCCACCCTCAAGCTCCACTTGAGATTTTCAATCCACTATCTTCTTTCAACTTGATTACACGTTCGTACTCAAGTAATCCTCTCACTAGATTCACTCCCCTTACAAACCGTAATCAATACACATGTTTGATTACACACTCGCACTCGAAGTAATCCTCTCACTAGGATTCACTCCCCCTTACAAACTGTAATCAATACAATGTGATCCCACTCAAGATCACCCAATCTTGAGTAACTCTAAGGTAGAATGATAGGATGTTTACAATGATTCTTCTCTCTCAGAAGTGTATGGATAAACACCTAAGTACAATACAAAACATTTCACTCTCTATGATATATAGACATTGAAAATCAGAGAGTAAATGATAAGCAGATTAGAGTAATAGCATGTTGAAGAGGTAGGCTTGTTTCTCTGCTTGTTGTTCTCTGTTTGAAGACTTGTATGCAGCTCTATATATAGCGGTAAACCTTCATATGATCGTTGCTTCTCAATTCTGCAATGTCTTCATTCGAAATTCTAGCTGTTGTGGAATATAGCCGTTGGGTCATAATGTTTCTTGATTATCCGATGATTGCTCTGCATTGAAGATCATTGAATGCCTTTTATTTGATTTGTGCAACAAATCATTCTCGAGTAAAAGTTGTAGCAATTGTTTCCAAATGAGGGAATTCATCATTTTGATCGATCCTCTATTTGACGCGGAAGATTAATGCTTTTGATTCTTTCCGTGCTGTCATCAATTTACTTTATTTGACTTTAAAGAAAATTCAAATCTGTCATCTTTCCCATTTCGAAAATGTGCAGCAAAGTTCATCTTCTCACTTTTGATAGATCTTGATTTCTTTGATGTTCTCGACTCCAAATCTAAGATTTTGAGATTTGCTTCTAATCATTCGTTTTAATCATCTGAAACATGTACACAAATGATATAAATGATGTTAGGAAGTATTATAGATCATTTGGGTAATCATCTGGATGTTCTTGATGAAAACGAGATTTTCAAACGCTGATTTTCTCATAGAGGTGCAAACTCGAGTTTTGAATCACAAACTCGAGTTTTGAAGATGCTCTGACGTTGGTTGCTCTCTGTGTGTGATGGAAACTCGAGTTTCCAACTTAATGACTCGAGTTTAGGTCTTTCCCAGAAATCAGATTTTGCTCTCTGTCCCCGACAAACTCGAGTTCCAACTTAATGACTCGAGTTTGCTTCATTATAGCAAACTGAGCAACATTGTGAATAAACAGTCAACTTTCGAGGGACATATCTCCCTGGTGGGAACTCAGTTTTGGTCCGTTCAAAGCTTGACAGAAAGCCCTTTGAGTCTTCTTTCATATGCCACCGATTTAATCTCAATCAGACTTGTAATTCGTGAGATATACGCAAAACATTGAATCTTGGTTTTCTGTGTGACGTGAATATCACTGTCAACTTCATAAATTCATATATCCTTCATTTGAACTCATTTGGACTTTAATTATATATCAAAATGACGCATTTGGAGTCTAGTTTCATATACCACTGGTTTCACTTCAATCCGATGTCTGGTTTGGGAGATATCATCGAATTACCAGACCTCGCCCGAGTGAAACGTGAAACAGAGTTGCTGAAGTGCTGAAGACCGCAGTAAACTCGAGTTTGTACTTATAAACTCGAGTTTGGCTTATCCAGAGATGCCAGAGTTGCTGAAGACATTACGAACTCGAGTTTGGAGATCTGAACTCGAGTTTGCTCATCCTGGAACTGATATTTTGCATGTTTTAACTGAATTGATCCATTACAGCTTCCACATGATCTTGGAGACTTCTAGCATCAATATAAGAACTTGAATAAAGATATTCTATTGCATTGCAAGTTCTTCCTTCTTCAATTTCTTTTCTTCTTCTAGATTATCCCCCAAAATCATTTGATAACTTCTTGCTTTATGATATTCCCATTATATTGTGCAAGAGCTTCCTTCTTCAATCTTGATTATTCTCCATCAATAAAGTATACTCCATTGTACCTTAAATATGATGAAGCTTCATTCCAACTTCTATTTGATCATAGAGACTTCAAGTTCTTCTTTCTTTAGTCTCCTTTCTTGATCATTCTCCATTATTAAACTTTGGATCTACATTAAATAAAAGAATTAGTCAAAGTAGAAGATAAATGTAGTACGCAACATTTTTGCTCTTTAGAATGACATCTATATAAGACATCATCAAAACTAATCAAAACCAACACACGGGCCCGTCCAGCAAGCACTGCTTAACATGGGTCTAACCTTGACTCCCTTATGGGCTATCAAGACCACAAAGATAACCCTTAGCGTATGCTAATCAACTATAAATTAAAACACTGTTAAAACAAATTGGATTTCTTAAATGAAGAACTAACAAACTAGGTTCGTTCTAACACTTAGAAATTCATCCTCACTAAGCCAAAGGGAATTTAGTTCATGACTGATGAGGGACACAAAACGCAGAGTACTGTAGAATAGCCCATAATAGAATTACGAGAATAAAAATAACACAGAAAACAAGAAGCTTGTCAAAAGGTTGATAGCGTAAGAGGTGTCCTATCACATGACGTCTCCATGTCTTCTACGATTCGTCTTGCTCCAAGGAAGAACTCGGTCTAATCTTCTGTCCTCTCGGTTTGATGTCTCTCTTGTTCCTTCCGCATGAGCTTCAATCGGTTAGGTATTAATTTACTGTTTTCTTCTACGAATTTTCGAGTATCTTTATGTTTGTCGCACTTTCATCTTATGGTTAGGTCTCCTTGGTCGCACGTCAAGTTAGTTGGACCTTTCAAATCTGTCAGGTCTAAGATCTTAGATTCGGTTGATTAATTCTTCTTTAAATATCGTGGGATTCTTCAAATCTTTCTTTCAATCCTCCGTATCTTCTAGATTCTGCTCGAGTCAATCACCGTCTTTAAGTACGCCCAGATGACCTGTCTTAATTTCCTAAAAGATCACAAGGAAAGGTTAGAATAACTTGGCGCATAAGTCTGAATCATTTACGGTGCTATAGCATAATGGTTGCATTGTATTGTTGGTGTGCAGGTGTAGGCATACTTTATGCTATAGCATTGTATCAGCTTCCTTATGCGCTTTCATGGAAGACTATAAAGTAATATTTTTCTTATGCACATGAGCAGGATAATGATATGAATGCAACAATTTGTAGGATCCACCATCTATTTCCTTATGTGCATGAATACCAAGATATTTTATCATATAGTAAACAATAAAGCTTAGTTTCAGCATTCAAAGTAGTGAAAACAAATAAGGAAATCATGGCATAAATATCACTCATCAACTGGCCTAGTCTAATTGGGGGATGTCGTCTGGTGGTAGAGACGTAACCTCTTTTTCTTATCCGCATGGTGGTAGAGACTAACCTCTTTTTCTTCCAGTTCTCCCCAATCTTAATGAGCGTGTACCCCCTTCTATTGTTGCGGATAGCAAACTTCGTCTATATCACAATTAACTTTTTAATTAATTAGTTCAAAAGGCCTAAATTATAACTCTTAATATATATATTATAATTAAATGCAATTAATTACCATAACAACTTCTGAAAACGCTTTTTTCTTCTAATCCAATAGAACATTCTTCCAATCTCAGAAGTGGATGGGAAACCAAAACCAATTCCTGCTAAAGTCGGACAGCCAGCGGTTGAACCAGTGACCACCGTTCTCGATTGGCTGGTCCGTGTGCTCTTTCTACGGAACTACAACACGTATACCATTGATCCATTCAAACCAACCACGTCCAACCTCATCTGTGGATCTTCCCTTGCTCATCTGTACAATTCACAACATTTTTTTATTACAATTATACACACTATTAATAAACCATATGGAATTTAAATATTACATTTATTTAAACAATATTTAACTTTACCTTCAACTTCTACCTCAAATCCAATCGCCCGGGAAGATGAATGTCGTAGGCTCCCATGCTCTCGAGCTATGTCCTCATCCAAGAACCACTCCACCTCATGTATTGGCATGTTAAAGTACAATGTCCCACCTTGCTCAAAGTCCTCCAAACTTTTCCCAGCCTCTTCCTCAACCACCTCATCCTTATCATGAGGCGATAGGGTGGCCTCCTCACCATGTGGGGCCGCCTCCTTTACTTGCAGGAACATCTGCTGAGGTTGAGTCCCTTCCCGTGATGACGCAGGGTTATTTCTACACCTGTGCTGCCCTTCTAGTACTAGTGCCCCCTCGTCGAGGCACTTTTCCTTATATCACTTCCTTTCCTTTACCCCTCCATGAAGACATTACTCATTATAAAGTATAGTTAAACGCTGTAAGAGAGTGCGTGAGAAAGAAATGGGCGATAATGAGAATGAAATGTGTGTTGGTTACTGTTTCTTTTAAACACTGACATTTTGTAGCGGTTTTCCCTGAAACCATTGCACTAACTGCTATAATATTCCTCGTTCGTCATGAAACTTTGTATCAGTCACCAAAACTGCTACAAATTTTAGATTGTTTGCATTCTGTAGCGGGTTATGCCAAAAATCGCTACAAATGTGAGACTGTTTCCATTTTGTAGTGATTAAATCTATAACCACTATAAATGTTATTGCGAGTTTGAAGAACAGTAGCAAGAAACCATACATTGCTTTAAAAGAAGTTGCCACTCTTGATGAGATGCAAATGTCGTGCTAGGTAACATGATACCAAGCATAACCCATCTACAACTTTTTAAGAGGGTAGTTGTTTATAAACCAAAGTTTGGTTTCTTGCTACTAATTCTTCATTGAATAAAATTTCTGTGGATTCCGGCTATATATAGGCTTCAGATGTGTAATGTTTATTGTAGGTAACTGCTACACCTTTACCAGCTATTTGCCATTTGTAGTGGTTATTGGTATAGACCGCTACAAATTCACAAGACTCTTTGCATTTTGCAGCGGTTAGTGTAGCGTTTCCTCAATAACTGCTACAAGATTTTGTCATTAAAGAAGATAGTGCTGCATGAAGCGAAATATTGGTCTGCAAGGTAGATGCTAATCTCCGATGAAAAGGTCAATTGAATTTTTTTCATTGGAGAGAGGCAGCTACGTTGCAACCAATGTTTCGATGCATGCTATAGAATCTTCACAAAATGATTTCAGGGCTGAGGGGGTTTATATAGCTTTAAAGTATGTAGCGGTTTTAAAAATAACCACCACAAAATTTGCATTTCATAGCGGTTTTAGCCTAAAACTACAACAAATGAATAGACTCTTCGAATTTTGTAGCGGGTTTTGCTTCCTAACTGCGAAAAATGTTCAGACTCTTTGAATTCTATAGCAGGGATTGCCTTAACATCACTACAACCTTCACGCCATTACGCACTAAGCTAGCGCCACATTTGTGGCAGTTTCTTATACAAAATTGCTACTAATGTGACTGGTACAAAATTGATGTCATCCTGGCATCAATTTTGTAGCGGTAATTTTCTTAAAATCGCTACAAAGTACGTTGCCTTATCACACACACGTTTTGGCGCGAGCTTGCCGTTGCAAATAAATAGCGCGTTCAATAAAAACCGCTAGAAAAGCTCATATTTGTAGTGGTTTTATATGACTGCTACATATTGACCGGTACTAAATGATAGTTTTTTTGTAGTGTGTGGTGACAAAAAAAGCACTTTGTGAAGTAAAATGAATAAATATACGGTGTTTTGACAAAAAAGATATCAAAGTGAATAAATAAACTTTAAGAAAATTTAATAATAGGTTTGAACATTTCTAGAAAAAAAATATTATTAATGGGTTTGGTCATATAATGAGAGACCAACTAGTTAGTCATAGCCATTCCAATTAGCAATGTACTATTTGTATGCATTCTAATTTATAAATAATTTTATACATTAAATATATTTAATTAAGGACTTTATTGTTTATAAATCTTTTAATAATCATTTAACTTTTTTTCAAATTTAAATTAAAACTAAAATTTCTATCTTCAATTATCTCAATATATACAACTAATATATATATGTAGTACTCAATATGATTCATGCCATTTTTAGTCATTTTCCATCTTAACTGACTTTTGAAATAATAATCCAAACACTTATCAGTTTATAAAAAAGTCACTTCTGTAAAAGCCAAACAGGCAATCCACCAAACTGATCACATTTACAACCTGACTTTTTTTTTCCTATCTTACTTTTGCAAAAGTCTGATAGAAAAAAAGTCACCGCTCCCACCGCTAACCTAAACGAGTAATCCAAACACATATCACATTATAAGATTTGAACACTTGAATTGTACTTTTGAATGCTTGATTTATTTATTTTTTTTTGCTCTCGCAAGGTATCCCCACAGCCGGCAACCGTGAGACTAATCCTTCGCCCTTGCTGTCAGCGCACAAAGCGGTAGAGGGCTGGCCACGGGATGCTTTCCATTCACAAGAGTTGGGGATCGAACCCCCAACCACTTGCTTAAGGGACGAGATGCTGAACCATCACGCCCACCCAACGTGGTTTGAATGCTTGATTTAGTTATACTATATATTGGGTTTATTGCCTTGTCCATAATTTTGTTCGTTTGATTGGTGATTTTATTGTAATTAATCATTTAATCTCGACCAGTTGAGCTTAATGAAGATAATTGATGTTGTTATGTCTCTTTGAGTTAAAGCAACCGTTAAAAGGTTAATTAATCGATGTTTGGGATGTTTGCTTGAGCTAATTAACTGAATTATATTAGCGATTTAAACTCTATTATCATTTGAAGCTAAGATGACAGTTTGATGCTCGGCTTGTTTGGATAGAGTGTTTGGCGAGTGTCCAGGCCAAAAACGAGCGTTGGAAATGGTAGTAGAAAAAAAGCCCACTGGAGGTGTTTGGACTAGCTTTTACTCCACTGGGCTTCTGTATCGGGTGACGCTTGTGGGAGGAGAGTTACGCTCAGTGGCGAAAAAGCTGGCGCTCCTTGCGTCTACAAGTCTCTCGCCCAGAGCTAGACTCAGAGATTCCCCCTGAAAGCATGCTCGTCTCGTCCTATTGTCCTGTCTTCTGTTGTCCTCATGCAACGCTAAAGCTCAAAGCTTAGATCTGAAAAGCTCAAAGGCTCAGAGCTCAAAAGCTCACAAACTCGCGAAAATCTCGTCCTCGTCATAGAGCTCAAAGCTTGTTGCGTCTCGTCCTCTCAAGGCCAAAGATTACTCCCGTCGTCGTCTTGTCCTCTCAAGCTCAGAGATTTAGACCGTTGTCGTCTCGTCCTCTTAAGCTCAAAGATTCCTCTCATCGGCGTCTTATCACCTGCCCTTCTCCTCTTCAAATAGCAGGTCTCGTGTTTGTCCTGATCAACTTATCTATTCTAATCTGTGCTCAATTTGTCCTCTCGTCTCATCCTGTCGTCACGTCAACCTCTCGTTATTGCCATCATTAGTTTGCTAGTTGCCACCGTTAGTCCAAGTTGGAATCGTGAGTTTGATTATCTGTTTTGAATATGATTTTGGTCTTCAATTTGATTTTGATTTTGAGTCTGATAAACCCTAATTTTATATATTTTATCTCACCTTATTTATTTATTTTGGGGATTATCTTAGGCTAATTTGGATATATTAGATAATATTTGGATTGTTAGCCAATTTTAGGAAATAATATAAATCAGAATTAATTATTAGATTATTGGGCTTAAATTATTAATATTCTGATTGTTATATTATGATTAAATAATATTTCCTAATATATGATAGATCACGATTTTATCATATTAGAAGATCGTATGGTGCAGGATTTTTCAGAGAAGCTGAAAGGATATCTAATGGTGAAATTGTATTGGGCTTCCTAAATTTTATTGGATTCAAGTTGGTACCCAAAAATCTATCTCTTCCTTCCCATTAAATTAACCTAGCCACCAAGAGGAGAGGCACGCTCTCATTGGGGGCCGAAAAACTGAAACACGACGAATTACGCTGGGAGAGGCTGCCGCAAACACAGGAACCGAATATCTCTCACGGACGCTCGGAGACACAGGACGCAGACGTTCATAAAAAGAGACGCAGCCACGCAGAGACATTTGATTCATTGATTCAATTATCTACTACACGGGACCCACGGCTTTTTCCTGGGAATCAATTGAATTGATTCACAGTTGATTCAACAATTCCTCTCGTTGATCCACACGGGACCCACCATCACCTCCTTTTGAATCAATTGAATTCTTCAATTGATTAATTCAAATGGCAGTGACGTACTTGGGATTTGGAGGAATTTTCATGGAAGCTTAATCTCTTTTAGGAGGCAATTTGGGAGGAGCATGGAGGAAGTTAGAGCCTGGGACTTACATTTGAAGACCACAAGGGGGTGTTGTTCTTTTTATCTTTTTAATTCGAGATTTGAGATAGTTTAGTTTTAAACAGTTTCAAATTGTATTAATTGAGAACAATTAGTTTTAGATTGTAAACTTATTTCTATTGGATTAAATTGATCATTTGAACTTTTTATGCTTATTGTAGGATTCTTGTTTGCAATCTTCGGATTGTCGATTAAATTAATAATAGAGTTTTCATTATTAATTTAATTGTCAATTGGGTTTATTGATTTAATTGTTTAATTAAATTGATAAATTGTCTAATTGTTTAATTGTAAGCAAAATTCAAAAATTATTTAGAAATTAACTGTGATTAGTTTTTAATTAGTTTAATTAGCCACCATTTATTTCACTATGAGTTTTCTAGTGGAATAAGTGTTATTGAACTTGAGGGTTCTCATGTTTCAATTAGGTAATTAAATTCATTAATTCCAATCTCATTAATCTCCCTTTGGTCTAATTAACTAATTTGGGCTAAGAATGTTACTCCATGTGAATCCTAAGTTGTCCCATTTATCACTCATAACTGAACTAGATCTTTGTTGTTTGATTTTCTTTTAATTAATCTTTTTCTTAGGATTTTAATTATTCTCTCATAACAAAACCCTCCAAAAATTGCATTCAAATTCATATAGATTAGTCTCATTTTCATTTAGGTTTAGATTATATTTTCATCTTACATTTAGTTAATAATTAATTGCATATAGGTAGTAGTATCTTGCATTCTAGTTTAGGTCCAATTCCATTCCATCTTTTTATCACCTAAATTCAACCTAAAGAAAATCCACAGCTTGCTCCTTGGGAGAATGACCTAGGTTGACCCTAAACTGCATAATAATTTAGGACCTAGTTTAATTGACTGCTTTAGCGACGAAAGCAGCGACATCAGAGTCCAAGTTGGGAATAGTGAGTGTCAATCTTAGTTTGTTTGTTTGTTTGTTTTTTTTTTTTTTGGGTTTATTGCTTCCTGTTGTTGCTCTGTTCCTCTTCTTGTCGTTGATTTTTGCTCAAGATCCTGTGATGTATATGTTGTTGTTAATCCATTTGCTAATCATGTGATCATGTGTTCTATATCCTGTGATGCTATAACATTTTCCTAATCTATCTGCTTGCTGCAAAGTTTGAAGTTTTCTGATGGGTTGAATCTGTTATGTTCTTCATCGGTTTCTATCTAACATATAGATTTCTATTTTCGAGTTGTGTTTTGCTAGTTTGTTGTTAGTTGGAATCATTTTGGATATATCTTAGTGGAAGAGGTGTGTGGTCATTTTGTGGATGGATCCCGTTGAAAAATTTAATGGATGGATCCTACAGAAAAATTGTGTTTTTTTGTTGTTAGTTTGAATCATTCTTGATATATCTTAGTTGGCTCTCGGCTCCTGAGTAGTAATTTTGTGGATGGATCTTACTGAAAAATTTTATGTGTTGTTGGTGATTGCTGGGTTAGGAAGATTTTGAGCAAAACACGTTTAAGATCAATGTTTGGGCACACTCTTCTACTTGTGCTTGCAGTTAGCTGCATGTCAACCTGCTCTGTGGAGACTCTCCTAAAGCTTATTTGCATGGTGAACCTGATTCGATGGATTTAGTTTAATGGATTATGCATGCTTTAGTACTTTTGTATCTGCTATTGCAGATCTATGGTTGTGTTGTTTTTGGTAGGAAATGGCTTATAGTTGTATCTTGTAGTTTTCATGCGCACTTACTGATGTATTGATCTCGTGTTTTAATATAAAGTTGATCTTTTATTAAAATGTAAGGAAAATCCATCTCAAGGCTCTTGGCAAAAAAAAAAAAAAGTTCCAAAAAAAGTCACATGTCAAAAAAGGCCCTAAGGCTTTTTCTGATATTATTTCATAAAACATTAACAACTAAATCAATACCGTTAACAACTAAATCAATACCGTTAACAACTAAATCAATAGCATTAACAACAATATCCTAACAACTTAATCAGTCTCATTAACAACTAAATCAATACCTGTTAACAACTATATCAATCTCATTAACAACTAACGTTTTATGAAATAATACCAGAAAAAGTCCTTGGACCTTTTTTGATAAGTGACTTTTTCTTAGACCTTTTTTAACATTTTTTTTTTTTTGCTAATATGGGCCCTGAGATGAATTTTCCCAACAATATATTACTTCCAGGAGGAAAAGTGTAATACCCGGATAAATAAATGAGTTATTTCTGATAAGTGAAATTATGGTCTTAAGACTTATGTTAATATAGTCTATTTTTCTAAGTTGAATTCTGTAGGAAATTAGGGAATTTAAGGGCCAAAGTGACAAAATGACCAAAATGCCCCTAGTATGCCTAAATAACTTAGAAAAATTGTGAAAAATCCCAAAAGACAAGAAATGACCAAGTGAATTATGAGAATATATTATCTCTAATTATGGTAATTTAATAAATTACGAACTTGGAGAAAATAAGAAAGAATGCTCAAAAAGTAATGAAATGACGGTAATACCCTTGTAAATGATAGAAAAATGCGAAGGCATGAAAAATCTCATGTTAAAGCAAAAGATGTGAGGTAATGTGGTACTCTAATTAAGAAAATTACTAAGCAGTGATAACTGAGTAATTAAGTATTTATGGGCTAATTACTTAAGCATAGACAAGGGAAATTCGTGAATAATTATGTAAAACCCTAAAATTAGTGGTTTTCGGTTTAAAATTAGTAAGAATGTATTTACTAATTAATTGGAAAGTTTTGGGAAAAATAGATGAGTTTAGGTATTTATAAGCCTAAATACAAAGGTAGACCAATAGGAAAATTATGTGAAAATAATTATTTAATTAATTAAATAATTAATTAAATAATTAAATTAAAAATTAAAAATAATAATAATAATAATAAAAAACGAAAATAGGGCAGAAAAAAAAAGAGAAGAAGAAGAAAAAAAAGAGAAAAGAAAAAAAAAAAGAGAAAGAAAAAGGAAATTGAATATAAATAATATATAAGAGTTTTAAATTTAATAAACTCTAATTAAATAATGAAAAGGTGAATAGTAAAATGGAAAATAGGAACGGATCCTATCTAGGAGCCAGAATAGGATTTCCAAAGTCACTACAAAATATGGATCGTTGAGTTATTATCTTCCATTAAACTCTCACTAAGTTAATTCTGGCCGATAGGGCTTTTTCCTAATAAGACGAAATAGGAAATTCGAGAAAAGGGCAGATAGCCGAGTTGGAAGTAAAGACTTCAAAATTAGATTTGTGACAACCGAGAAAGAATTGGGAATTTTTATGGACATATTTGAAATCGGTGCATCTATGTCTATAAGTGGAACTTCCGGATTTGCTTAAACCGACACGTTCGGACACGTTTTCGAAAACTCCCGTCAATCCGGAAATGGCCTAGGCAGAGTCAGAAAAATAGTTGGAATAGACATTTCTAGTATGGAAGAGAAGGTCTTCAAAGCTAGTTAACCGTAATTTTGAGATTTTTCCGAAATTACGCGAATCGGTGCCGATCGGGAAATGGTTTAAAGAATATTCCAAAAGAATATTCTGTGGACAAAAGAATATTCTTGGAACAAAAGAATATTCTGTGGTATATTCTGTGGAATATTCTGTTGAAGGTTGAGAAAAGACCAAAATGCCCTCGCAAATTTTCCTATAAATAGCCCCCTCTTCTCTTCAAGTCTCACACCATTTCAAGAAGAGAATTTTGGTTCTAGAGAGAGGTTTTAGAGAGAGGAGCTCTGGGGGAAAAGCAAATAAGCTACTGGGTAAATTTTCCGGTACCGAGCTTTAAGCTTTCGTAGTTCTTTCAGTAGTTAGTAAAGCTAGAGTAGTCTTTATTTTTATGATTAGATATCATATGTAGGGCTATTTTAGTCAATATTTTCGAAAATCATGATGGCGTCGAAGTTCTGGCAAAATTTTGGGAAGAAAATAGCCTATGTAGCTGCGCGGCGCGAAATTCCGCCAAGTAGGGGTATAGGGGCAAAATGGTAATTTTTATCGAAAATGCCAGTTATTGTGTCAAATCACTAATGGAAGTGATATTACTCTTATAGGACGTCAGAAAACCTAATATGTTGCCGTTACGCTGCCCGACGAGCCATTTCACGTTTTTCCGTAGAAAAGTACGATTTCCGACGGAAGTGCCGTCTACCGTCAACGAAGGTACGTCCGCGTAATGGATGTACGTTCGCGTACTGGTAACCTTAACACTGATGTTTATCGTATGCGTATATGTGTTAGGAGTATTGTATGTGTATATGTGGTGTAGTACGTTCGCGTACTGTAACACTAACTCTGATGGATATAGTATGCGTGTATGCGATGTGTATATGGTATGTGTTTGATGTGAGTATGGTATGTGTATATGTGGTTGATAGTCTGTTGATAGGTGTATGTACGTTCGCGTACTGTAACACTAATCGGATGGATATGGTATGCTGTATATGGTATGTGTGTGATGTGTGTATGATATGTATATATGTGGGGTGCTGTTGGAATGCATATTATGTTAGAAGATAACTGTATGCGTGCTGGGAGCGATAAATCTGTAAGGCTGGGAGCGATACATTTATAATGCTGGGAGCGATACATCTGTAATGCTGGGAGCGATACATGTGCATTGGTTGGGTGTGGTTTATATGTTGTTTGGTAACCCATATGTGTGTATGTATACATGAGGTTAATCTACACCCGAGATCCGGTGCGGATCTCGGCTCTTAACATAACGTCGAGTTCGGGAGGACCGAGGACCGAGGAGAGAGGGAAGCGGCAAGTTCGGTGGATCCTAGTGAAGACTTCCGACGTTGTTCTTTTCTTTTTGAAAACTCTCGGTTGTTGAACCGTTTATGTAACTAGCCGATGGGCATTTTATATCAATATATCAGTTACACTCTTGTTCCGGTGCTCTACTCTGATGAAAAAAAAAATTATACTACTTTTGAAAAGTCGGGATGTTACATTTTGGTATCAGAGCAGTAGTCCTGGCATGAATTTAACTTTGTCATTACAAACAGTTTGGTGCCGAAGGCAAGGTTAGTCTACGTGGGTGTGCCATAAGTCGCCGTATAAGTCGGTGAGGCCCCCATGGTAGACACTTACCTGGCCATTCTGTTCGGATAACGGAGTTATGTTCAAAAGCCTTTTAAACTTGGAGCACATTTTGAAAATGAGTACTGATATAGCCCTGAGTTAGTGTACCACCCTATTTGGGTATACCAAATGAGCCTGTACCATCCCGAATCGGTGTACCACTTGTCGTGGGTGCATCACTCTAATCCGAGCTTATATGAGAAGTCGGGTCACGTCGACGAAATTCTTCGAGACCAACAAAGATAAGTACATGCGAGTATTTGACTCATGTAGAGGAACTCCCGATGCGTATTTTCGTACTGCCTCGAGGAGAACGAACCAAAGAGGTTATGAACAAGAGAGATATTGCGGGTGTCTGTTTGTTTTTGATGCATGCGAATGTTTGTTCGTTAGCGGTGTAGATACTCGTGCGATAAAATCCGTGATATACTAATTAAACATTTTCCCTAATAAAGGAAAGAAACAAGACATGGTGAATGTAAGAGGAGCCTGAGCTCCCGAGGCCGAGGCGGAGGCCGGCGAGGCCGAGGCCGAGGTGGAGGACGAGGTAGACAACCCTGGGTAAATCCGGTACCAAACCAGCCGGAGCGTAATGAGATACGTGAGATGAGGAGAACCTTGCAAGAACAAATGGGCTCTCATAGATGCGCTGGCTGGATAGACGTAATCAACAAGACCTAGAAACCCGTGAGACGTTTAGACGCACGTCAACACGAAGAAGAACTGCACAATGATGATGATGAGGAAGAAGAAGACGAGCACGATGAGGATCCGATAGGTCCCAGTCACCTCCACGACATAGGAGAGTCGTGCAGACCACACAACATTGGGTCACACAGTTTTGCATGCTCAAGCCACCTGTTTTCCATGGGAAGAACGAATTGGCTGAGGATTGGCTGATGAGCCTAGATAAAATATTTGAATTGATGGAATGCCCGGAGGATCGAAAAGCTCAACTGGCGATTTACAAACTCGATGGTGACGCGCATAGATGGTGGAAGAGTGTTTCCACAACTCGCCTAGTCCCGTTACGTGGGAATGTTCCTAGAACAATACAACGAGCAATATTTCCCTCCCTCAATCCAGTGATTAAGGAGGAAGAATTTCGCTTATCCAAAGAAGGAAATGAAGAATCCTTCGACGATTACTTCGCCCGTTTCACCAACCCGTCGTCTCGTATTCGTCCTATTTGAAAAGCCATGTGAATGAAAGCCGGAAGGCAAACCGACTAGTGACTGGACTGAAGTACGACATAAGGGCCGATTGGTGTCTCAACAGTTTCCTAAAATGGCACAAGCAGTAGAATCTTTCCGAATGACTGAGCGCAACCTGAAGGAGTTACGCAAATCACGAAATCACAATGGTAGCCGTGCTTATCACAGCGAGGGTAGCCGTGGGAATTCCTCAAGGAAGAGAGAGGCACCCTGGAGTGACGATCAGAGAGAAAGCAAGAGGCCATTTCAGACTGAGCAGAACAACCCGAGGAGGCCGGAATTCCGACCATGTCCTGATTGCGGAAAGTACCATCCTGGTGAATGTATTAATAAACGGGTTTGCTTCGGATGTCGGAAGCCGTGGCATATCATTTCAAACCGTCCCGAGAAAACTGCGGAGAGACGAGTGTGCTATAGATGCCGAAAACGGACACATTGCCTCAAGCCGTCCCGAGCGAACTGCGGAGTTCAAGTCACGTAACCTGTGCCGCTTGTACGCACTAACCGGTGCCGAGGACAGAGAACTCCCGGAGATGGTCCAAGGTACTATCTCTTAGACGAAATCTTCTCTAGATAGTATACTAATTAAGTGTTAGACACGTGTGCTATACTTCCTCGTTATATTCGACCGTGATCAAGTTATTGAGTAAGAGGTATCTTATGTTGCCATGGTGTATGGGAACCATGGAGACATTTTTGGTATCCATTTTGGTATTTGTGGTGTTAACCGTGGTGTATGGGAACCACGGGAAAACATCATATATCAAAGTACGAAATGACAAGATCTTTAGTGGTCAAACCAAAACAAATTCGCGATTATCATGAGGAGCAGCTGACAGATAAAGTGAAGATTCGACGCGTATAGTCCAAAGTCCGAGTAGGACGGAGTTTAGTTAGTACACAGTTTAGTTGGTTGAGTGCAAATTTCGAGGACGAAATTTTGTTTAACTGGGGAGAAATGTAATACCCGGATAAATAAATGGGTTATTTCTGATAAGTGAAATTATGGTCTTAAGACTTATGTTAATATAGTCTATTTTTCTAAGTTGAATTCTGTAGGAAATTAGGGAATTTAAGGGCCAAAGTGACAAAATGACCAAAATGCCCCTAGTATGCCTAAATAACTTAGAAAAATTGTGAAAAATCCCAAAAGACAAGAAAATGACCAAGTGAATTATGAGAATATATTATCTCTAATTATGGTAATTTAATAAATTACGAACTTGGAGAAAATAAGAAAGAATGCTAAAAAAGTAATGAAATGACTATAATACCCTTGTAAATGATAGAAAATGCGAAGGCATGAAAAATCTCATGTTAAAGCAAAAGATGTGAGGTAATGTGGTACTCTAATTAAGAAAATTACTAAGCAGTGATAACTGAGTAATTAAGTATTTATGGGCTAATTACTTAAGCATAGACAAGGGAAATTCGTGAATAATTATGTAAAACCCTAAAATTAGTGGTTTTCGGTTTAAAATTAGTAAGAATATATTTACTAATTAATTGGAAAGTTTTGGGAAAAATAGATGAGTTTAGGTATTTATAAGCCTAAATACAAAGGTAGACCAATAGGAAAATTATGTGAAAATAATTATTTAATTAATTAAATAATTAATTAAATAATTAAATTAAAAATTAAAAAAATAATAATAATAATAATAATAAAACGAAAATAGGGCAGAAAAAAAAAGAAGAAGAAAAAAAAAGAGAAAAGAAAAAAAAAAGAGAAAGAAAAAGGAAATTGAATATAAATAATATATAAGAGTTTTAAATTTAATAAACTCTAATTAAATAATGAAAAGGTGAATAGTAAAATGGAAAATAGGGAACGGATCCTATCTAGGGAGCCAGGAATAGGATTTCCAAAGTCAAGACAAAATATGGATCAGTGAGTTATTATCTTCCATTAAACTCTCACGGAATAGACATTTCTAGTATGGAAGAGAAGGTCTTCAAAGCTAGTTAACCGAATTTTGAGATTTTTCCGAAATTACGCGAATCGTACCGATCGGGAAATGGTTTAAAGAATATTCCAAAAGAATATTCTGTGGACAAAAGAATATTCTTGGAACAAAAGAATATTCTCGTGGTATATTCTCGTGGAATATTCTCGTTGAAGGTTGAGAAAAGACCAAAATGCCCTCGCAAATTTTCCTATAAATAGCCCCCTTCTCTTCAATTCTCACACCATTTCAAGAAGAGAATTTTGGTTCTAGAGAGAGGTTTTAGAGAGAGGAGCTCTGGGAAAAAAGGCCAAGCCGCTGGGTAAATTTTCCAGATCGAGCTTTAAGCTTTCGTAGTTCTTTCAAGTAGTTAGTAAAGCTAGAGTAGTCTTTATTTTTATGATTAGATATCATATGATAGGACTATTTTAGTCAATATTTTCGAAAATCATGATGGCGTCGAAGTTCGGCAAAATTTTGGGAAGAAAATAGCCTATGTAGCGGAAGCGCTGCGAAATTCCGCCAAGTAGGGGTATACGGGCAAAATGGTAATTTTTTCCGAAAATGCCAGTTATTGTGTCAAATCACTAATGGAAGTGATATTACTCTTATAGGACGTCAGAAAACCTAATCTGTTGTCGTTACGCTGCCCGACGAGCCATTTCACGTTTTTCCGTAGAAAAGTACGATTTCCGACTAAGTGCCGTCTACCGTCAACGAAGGTACGTCCGCGTCTTGTAACACTAACTCGATGTTTATGGTATGCATATATGTGCTATGTGTATTGTTATGGTATGTTTATCGAATGCAAATATGTTAGAACAGTTTGGTGCCGAAGGCAAGGCTAGTCTATGTGGGTCGCCCAATCGTCGCCGTGAACTCCTGTGAGGCCCCCACGATAGACACTTACCTGGCCATTCTGTTCAGTTAATGGATGTACGTTCGCGTACTGGTAACCTTAACACTGATGTTTATCGTATGCGTATATGTGTTAGGAGTATTGTATGTGTATATGTGGTGTAGTACGTTCGCGTACTGTAACACTAACTCTGATGGATATAGTATGCGTGTATGCGATGTGTATATGGTATGTGTTTGATGTGAGTATGGTATGTGTATATGTGGTTGATAGTCTGTTGATAGGTGTATGTACGTTCGCGTACTGTAACACTAATCGGATGGATATGGTATGCTGTATATGGTATGTGTGTGATGTGTGTATGATATGTATATATGTGGGGTGTTGTTGGAATGCATATTATGTTAGAAGATAACTGTATGCGTCTTTGGGAGCGATATATCTCGTAAGGCCGGGAGCGATACATTTATAATGCTTGGGAGCGATACATTTATAATGTTTGGGAGCGATACATCCGTAATGCCGGGAGCGATACATGTGCATTGGTCAGGTGTGGTTTATATGTTGTTTGGTAACCCATATGTGTGTATGTATACATGAGGTTAACCGTTACCCGAGATCCGGTGCGGATCTCAGCTCTTAACATAGCGTCAGTTCGGGAGGACCGAGGACCGAGGAGAGAGGGAAGCAAAGAAGTTCGGGGATCCGATGAAGACTTCCCGACGTTGTTCTTTTCTTTTTGAAAACTCTCGGTTGTTGAACCGTTTATGTAACTAGCCAGTGGGCATTTTATATCAATATATCAGTTACACTCTTGTTCCGGTGCTCTACTCTGATGAAAAAAAAAATTTATACTGCTTTTGAAAAGTCGGGATGTTACAAAAAGAACATAGGAATCACATTTTTTTTAGGATAAATTTACTAACTACCATTTGGCCGTCGCAATTATTTCACCAGAAAAAAAAAGTATGAAATTAGCAGCAATTATCAATCCCAAATTAGTCTTGCTAATCTCAAAATCAAAAAATTAAGTTCAATATATATATGTTTAAGGGAAAAAATAATTTTTTTAAGGTATAAATGATTATTTTTATTATTATATCAATGCCCCCCGTATATATTACATTGCTACATTTTTTTTTTTTTACTATATCAATGCCCAGGTAAATTAAATTCAGTATATTACATTTTGGTAGCACATTGCTATTTTTTATTATTACATTTAAATTCGTTATAGAATTTGCTATTTTTTTATTATAAAGTAAGTGTATGTGGGGGTGTGGCCGTGTGGGTCACGTTAGTAGTGGGTGAGAAATAGATTTTTTTTTTTTTCTTAAAATTATAGTGAGGGTGAAGTTAATTGTAGGCCCACTCAATTTTTTTTTTAATAAAAAATATATGGTTCGGGCTAGCCCAAACTAGACCATGTAGAAAGAGAACTTGGTTCTGAACTCGGTCCAGTCTGATTAGTTGGTCTGATCTGGTCTGGTCTATTCCTTTACATTATAAGGCTATTTTTTACCAGACTGGACCGAACCGGACCGGGTCACGTCGGGTTAGACTGGGTTACTTAGACCATCGGATTTTTTGATCATCTCTACCTAGTGCATAAGTAAACCCAGCTATTCAACAGTCATTGAGATCAATCTCTCATGACTCCACCACAAATAAACAACTTTATTTTTAGAAGATGACATAGCACCATCAACAGTCAACTTTACCCACTCAAATGGTAGTTACGTTGGTTGCCAAGAAAAGAGTCCTCTAGGAGAAGAAACTTCCTGAGGAGGATATATATCAATGATCTGAACAAAACATTTCCAGGTGTTGAGAATAACAAGAGCAGGATCATAAGGTTTGTGAAAGACCTTTGGTTTAATGACTAATAAATTAAAATTTATACCATTATTAATTCCATACATTCTATACTAAGTTCTTCTAAATTCCTCTAAAATGTCTTCACTAATGTAAACATAAATGTGTTCTTAAATAAAATTAAGTAAGAGGTAAATGTCTGTTTCCTTGAGGTCGAGGTTGAGGAGGGAAACTAATAATTATTGTAAGGTGGAGTGATTACTACCTCACTCGATCTACACAGTATTTTATTCCAAAAAACAAAAAAGATAGTAGCTCACAGTTTCTCAAAGTCAAATCTCACTATCCTGTGAAAGCCTTGACGGCACATTGGCTTTTGTGCAGCGGTGGGTGGAACGTAGTGATCGCCAGCAGGGGCTTTGGCTCCAGCTGCCCCGACTGATCTTATAAAATTTGTTAGTATGTATATGTATATATTTTATTTTATTTTATTTGGCCACAAATTTGGCCCCAACTAATTTTTTATCTTCTCTGTAAGAATAATGTTTGTTTCATTACTCATTAAGTTGTGAGAAGAAAGTAAAATTCTTGTTTGAGATACCGAAAAGATTAGTATCATCTTATATATTGTTTTGATTTATAATTATCTGTTATTATTTGTTTGTATTTTCCAGGTTATTTG
Organism: Acacia pycnantha; assembly: GCA_025563575.1. NCBI lineage: Eukaryota > Viridiplantae > Streptophyta > Magnoliopsida > Fabales > Fabaceae > Acacia > Acacia pycnantha. The sequence goes on along the minus strand of JAMWYP010000077.1, from coordinate 1,457,701 downwards.
ATACTATTTAGTAAATACTCCATCTGGTCCTTATTTAAGGAACCAACTAACAATTCTCACAAGTCAATAAAAAAAGTTAAAGTCATTAAATTTGTCCTAAAATTTAAGTAATTTTCAATATTATCCCTATTAATTACACTAAGCTCTAATATCATATTAATTATTACTCTCTTTTTTCTCGCAAAAAAAAAGAGTAATCTCACACACTACCTTTTTAATTATGGGTATACATGAAAAAAAATATGTATTACTGTTTGGAAACAAGCAAGTATTTTATAAAAAGAACTAAATATATTTGTTAGTCAGTGTCTTATAATATGAATTAAATAGAGTAGGTTCAATATGTTTATTTTTTGGTCCGGACTAAAAAAAATTTCCTGTTCCGCCATTGCTTCTGTGACTCACGTGCATTGCTGTGTCTCGACGTTTATGACTTCTGTGGAATCACGCTGGCAAAGCAAGAAGGCATCAGTGTTACAGTGTAAAGTGTACACATAAAGGCGGCTATACGAGGCTCTGAACGAAGCAATAAAGAAAGTGAGGTCCAATGAGGAGCAGGTTTGGTACGAAATTAAAGGAGCAGATACAGAAGAAAGAAAGAAGAGAGAAAGTGAGGTCCAATGAGGAGCAGGTTTGGTACGAAAGGAGCAGATACAGAAGAAAGAAAGAAGATACCTGAGGGATGGTGGAGGCTGATGAAAGAACGAAGGTGAAAGAAAGAAAGAAAATTAAAGGACAAAGGATTTTATCAGAAAATTTTACAACAACTAACCAACATACGATGTTATGTATTAGACTATTAGTACAATGAATGACAACAAATCTGCTCCCATGTTAATATATTGGGATTTTTTGGTACTTACGTATTTTTTTTTTAGAATTCATAGTAATTCTCCCATTTTTTTACCACATTTTTCTTTAGAATTTTAAAATTTATGTAATTATTACTATTAAATTTTCCTAGAAGGTGAGCCTTGGAGCAAAAGTAAAGATTGCTACACAATATGACCAAAAAGTCACAAGTTCAAATCCTAAAAACAGTCTTTCTGCTTTGTGGGGGGTAAAGCTGTATATATCTTATCCTCTCCAAACCTCACCTAGTCAGAGTCAGAGTCTTGTGCATTGAGTTACTATTCTTATTACTAACAAATTCCCTGCCTCCTAGAGTCCTAATGCCTATAGCATGTACTCTAGTGGCATGAAAGCTCTTCTATAAATGGAAAGTTCATGTTAATTATCTCATTTATAACCTCAAGTCATTAGAGTTTCACTAGTGCAAAAAAGGGATTTAAGACCGCCTCATTTAGAGCGGATCATCGACGCCACGCTCTTAAAGGTGTGACCGGTGGCAGTTTTGTAAATAAAAAGAACTTCTTATACGCTAAAGTGCTTTAAGACCGTCTCATTTAGACCGGATTAAAGAAGGACCGCTCCTAAAACTATGACCGGTGGCAGATTTGTAAATATAAAGAACTTCTTATAATGGATCATTTTTTCATAGGTCTTATCCAGACTTGTTAAAATAACAACCGGTCTTAAAAATGTTAATAAAAAAATTGAAATATCAATTACTTTTGGAGAAATCTCATACATCCAGACTTATATTTTCTACACTCTTGAATTAATACGGAAAAATATAATAGACGGTCTTAAAAGTTAGACCTTTAAGATCGACATTCATCACGTAGGTACTAAAGTTTAAATAAAAAATTAATTAATGTTAAGACCAGAGTTACAAATGACCGGTCTTAAAAGTTAGACTTTTAAGACCAGACTTAAGATCATGCCGGTACTAAAGTTTAAATAAAAAATTAATTAATTTTAAGACCGAAGTTATATAAAGACTGGTCTTAAAGGTTAGCTTTTAAGACCGTATATACTCATTTGTCCGGTCTTAAAAATGAGGCGCCAAATATAAGTTTCTTCGCGTGGAAGCTTTTGTCACACTCATTGAAGAACCCCTATTCACGTTGTGAAACCCTTCCTGTTGCATTACCTCTCTTACTCGCCCCACGTACCGTTAGCCTCTGTTACTCCGTCATTTGCTCAGGCATTCCTCTCTACTTTCTTGAAAATGAACGGTGAAAATGATTCCACTCGTGTTCCTGGAACTCCAGATACTGCTTTGACTGGTGAGGGTCGGACGAACGAACCCTCTTCATCTCACATTGAGCCTCCTCAGCGCCGTGCACGCCGTGGTAGAAGCGGCACACGAAAGATGGAAGTATCCCTTAGTCGGAATTCTGGGACGAAGGTCGAGATTCCTTTTGATGAAAATTTGCAACCTGTCGGTCCTAATAAAAGCACATATACTAGTTTTGTCGGCGTTCTAGTACGCAGCAAGGTTAGCATTTTGACAGATGGGTGGAAAAATGTGGACCAAAAAACAATAAAGGATCCTATGTGGGACACTATCCGCTTACATTCACCGTCCCTGATTCTGAGATGTTGAAAGACTCAATATTGTCTTATTGTCTTTGAGCGGTTCAGAAGTTTAAGACCTTTCAAGCTAACACTTATATTTTTGCCGAGGAGAAGCCCGACCATCAACCACTGGACAAGTACAAATTTCTTGATGAACAAACTTGGCAACAATTTGTTCGAAGCGGACCACTCTTGAAGCTCGTGAGTTTATATTTAGTTTTGTTTGCTTATTAACCTGTGCGGATATGTGAATGTTATTGTGTACATCTAATCCTGTTAGTTAAATGGTTTGGTGTGTGAATAGAAGTATACATTTGCTGCCTTTGTCCTGCATGAGAGGAGCATGTCCTAGTTCCATGCAAGTCGATATGTAAACCGTGTAATGGCCATGGTTAGACGTTCTTTGTTAGTTAGTAAGTATGTTAACCGTGTAATGGTTTCGGTGCAAGTAGTTAGTTGGTTATTCTAATATGTGTAGGAACCATTTATGATGAATGAATGAATTGACTGAGTTGGCAGCATTTCCGCAACTCCCTTTCCTTTGGTTTTCCCAATTTCTTCTACAATGCTACATCTTCCTTAAGTAAAATGTTGAAATTTGATGAAGTGAATTTGACTAATGTTTGACGTTCATATCAAGCAGAAGTTCTCTAATTTCTGTTAGTGACATGGCTGGAATTCATAATTGATATATAGTTGTTTTCAATCCTGATTCACAGAAAATAAGGGAAAAATATCAGGAGATTGGGAGAAAGAATGATTGCCCACACAGGGCTTCTCGCGGCGGATATGAAAAGGCCGAAAGAGATTTGATGGCAGCCAAACGGAAGAGATTGGAAGATGAAGCTGAATCCAATCCTTCTACGGTAGTTGACCAGCCGCCATCTCCAATACGTCGCGAGGAGTTGTGGTTGTATATTCGACAAAAGCCAAGCGGCGCCTACACGAGTGAAAAAACTCGTGTAGTTGCTGAACGAATTGTAAGTATCGATATTGTTATTTTTTAATTACTAAACATGTTTCATCACTAAGCTTCTCGTTATCTGTATCTTACAGGAAGATCTAAAAAGAAAGAGGCAGAGGGATCTTTTGCGTCGGATGGGAGGAATGATGTTCTGACCGCTGCGACCGGAAAACCAGATCACTCGGGCGTGTAAGGGGATTGGAGGACGGGTAGGCCTAAAGCAATACTTTGGTAAATCCAAACGCCACAGACAAAGTATGGTTACCCGGAGGAGATGGATCGACGCTTGCCAAATTAAGTGAGGAATCGCAGCGAAAGATGCTGCATTGAGGATGTTTCAATCCGAGATGAGCAAGATGAAGGAGGAGATGGAGAAAATGAAATTCCTCCCGAGCTCTCGGCCGAGAGACCAGTGTGGATCCCTTGACACCTTCAATGCACCTATGCAGCAGTAGAGCACTAGTGGGAGCTGCATTGTTGGACAGTCAGAGCAACCTTGTCATCCGTATGTGGAGGATCGTGATGGTCATAGACAATTGGTTGCTAAAGGGACTGTCCACAACTTGGGATCAACTGTACACCACGAACAAATGGCCGATGATGAAGTCGAGTGTCAGTTGAAGAGGTGATATTTGATGCACCTGTCCCTCTCCCAACTGATGAGCTGAAGCTTGTGAGTGATGTCAAGGGAACCTTCATCTCTTGGCAAGTGAAGCTTGTAGATGTCTCTACTCCTCCTCAAGCTCCACCCCCTCTTCAATCTCCATCCCCTCCTCAATCTCCATCCCCTCCTCAAGCTCCACCCCCTCCTCAAGTTCCATCCCCTACTGCTAACGTGACGGCCAAGGAAAAAATAAAAGATTTGGTAGCCAAAAAATGGTTTAAAGATAAATCGTGTACTGTCGATGAAGTAATAGGCCGCATCCCACATCCTGAACCGGTTTACTTTGATAATTAAGATGTAGAGTCCATGCTGCTTCCTGGAAAGCAGGTTACTAGTGCATGTGTTCAAATATTTATGAAGTAAGTATCTTCTTCCTTGATTACATAATTTAAATGCACCGTTTAGACACACATACATATATACTAATTCCCTTATCGATGTCATTCTTGTAGGTGCATACACGAGAAACCTGGTTTAACGGGCGAATTTCGATTTTGGATTCTTGTGCCCAGTGTATGCAAGTACAACACTACCTCGGAATTGAGACAGAGTACATATCAAAGAGGTTGTGTCAAGTGCCAAGAAAGGTGTACTTGTTTCCATACTGCTCGGGTACATATATATCACAATTCTTGTCTGCAATTCACTTAATTATGCTACATATTATATATATCACTGATACTTTCTCTTTGTGAATTTTCAGCAACCAGCGCGGTTGGTCGTCATGAACATGGAGTCGCATTATGTTATCTTCTTATGCTCCATTCACCTGGATCCATCGCTTGTGTTGAAGCGGATCATCAACGAGTAAGAATGTCATTTTGATTGTCTTGTCTCGAAATCTCTGTTGTGAATTTTCGGTGAACATTCTTGATAAATTTGTGATTTTGATGATAGTGGCATGAAGACCTTCCAAGTTGATGTAAAAAAAGCGTGGGGTTCAGATCACAAATCCTAAATGGCACATAATTGAGGTTAGTACATATTTGGACATGGCATAATTGCCTTCGAAGTTGGTCGATAAGCTATATATGCTCTTATATATATTTATTGTTATTTTTAGACCCGTCGGCAACCGGAAGAATCGAACTTATGTGGCCCGTACGTCATGAAACACATATATGATATTGTGACGGAGGAAAGACTAAACTCACTTTAAAGGTAAAATGTTATGGCTGAATTCGATCACCGATGGCTTAATGTTACATATGAAATATGCACGTAATAATATGTTATTTCGTTTCGTCTTTGATGTTACGAGGTTTTCTGTAAAAGCCATTTTTGATGATGAAGTGGAGCACATACGCGATGTGTTTTGTAAATATCTATATAAATTGGTCTTAGAAAATAATATATGATGTTTGTAGCAACAATAGCCTTCGTACATACATTTGTTTATTTTTTCGACTAGCTAATTCATTCATTTGTAAATATAACGCAATGTAATTCAATAATAAATTTGTTTATTTTTTCGAAGAATTTGTGTGTGTCCATTTTGGGTTTCTGAATGAATGGGATGGTTGATAAAGCTATTTAGTGCTTGAAATTTGAGGTACAAAGGATGTTGAAAATGAGCCAGAAGAGGCTCTGAAAAGTATTCACGACTTTTAGGACCGTCTATTTGTTAAAAGTACGGTCCTAAAGGTCTTCGTCCATTTTAAGATCGGATATTTAATAAATATACGGTCCTAAATGTCTTCGTCTAATTCTAAAAAATATGGGTAGAGACTTATAGGACCGTATATATGTAAAATATCCGGTCCTAAAAGTCTCGAAAATATAGGCTAAAATATTAGGACCGTATATTTGTTAGTTGTCAGGTCTTAATAGTCTTCGTTTAATTTAATAGCTTGCCGAAATATTTAGGACCGTATATTTTTCAGTTGTCCGCTCCTAACTTTAAATTTTAAAATAAGGCTTAATGTTTAGGACCGGGATTTATTATACGTCCGGTCCTAATATTCTTCATTTAAATAGAGTTGGTGACTCGGTTTTCGACATATCGTTAGGGTTCAAGGCAACCATGTTTCTGGCGTACTTCTCAAGTTTTGTGCTTCGTTGTCCTCGTTTCTACTTTTCTGGATGTGAAGATCATCATCGGTGTCCCTTTTCTTTTTGTCGGAAAAAGAAAGAAGATAATGAAAAGGACACTGAAATTGTTCACATCCGGAAAAGTACAGGGGACGACAACGATGGTCCAAATTTGAGAAGAGTCGTCACTCTGTTAGTTTTTATTCGAAAAAGGTAAATAATGTTTTTTTGTTTTGTTTTGTATGGTCGCAACTGTTAACTTTATTCTCGCAAATTTTTAAGATTGATCACCACAAATAGGACAATGTTTTGTTTGTTCTTGTTGTCGGAGAAAAAGAACATAAAGTTAAAGACAAACAAGGAAGGCCGATTGGGAAATAAAAATTTTATTTAATAATATTTTTATTTCTGCTGCCTCAAAAAAAAAAAAACTTAATAATTTCTAATCCTCCCCATCGTTGTCGGAGGGGAGGGAAGGGTCGGAGACGTCGTCATCAGAGGTATGGTACTCAACGTCATTGGCGTCGAGTACCGCGTCCAGCTTGCTGTTGACGGCGTGATAGACCTGAAAAAGTTTGCCCAAGCGTCGGTCTATATGAGCGACGCGGGCTATCGAGTCTTTGCGGCATTTGTTGGAAGTTCGGGTTCGGAGGCAACGGAGGAGGATATGGAGGTGCCTCTCGCCCGGCCACGAGGACCTCGTCGTGGTGGAGGAGCCATTACGGTGGAGGTTGTAGGAGGAGATGGAGATGAATGTGAAGAAAGTAAAGTAACAACGGGTTTAAATATAGAACCCATCCTGAACAATGTGAAAGGCCGGAAACATTAACGAGGAGACGCATATTTGCTCAGAATACGAGGAGATGCCTAGTTGGGAAGTTTATGTGGAAGCCGAAGAGACTCTGGATTCATTTCAACATGGGGAAGGGACTCTTGAAAAGAATGAACTTTTAATACCGGATATTGTGTGAGATCCGTTCTTAAAAGTAATATTTTTTAACCAAAAATTCTTACTTGAAAAAAATAAATTGAAATATAAAAATAAATGATTTTAGGACCGGACACAAAGTAAAATATCGGTCTTAAATTATTTTAGGACCGGATATATGATAAAAGGACGGTCTTAAAAGTAATTGAATTAAAAATTAGTTTTAGGACCGGATACAAGATAAAAGTCCGGTCTTAAAAGTTTGTATAAAAGTAAATGACAAATTCATCATCGATGTTTATCTCTCCTGCTATCTGTCCTTATATACTCCACACACTACCTGTAACACCCCTAATTTTCATGTAAATTAGTCAAGGAAATATATGAATATTTCATCAAGCAGTAGTAGTCAATGGAATTTATTTTTCTGACAAGATATATTAATTATGGGAAATAATTGGAATTATTCAGAAAATGTGGTTAATAAATTAGGTTACAAATAAATTGAGATGACAATGTCAAAGAATGTAAAAATATATTTTTCCCTCATTATTCTTATATTTTTTCGTCAAATAAAAGGAGGGGAAAATTTTGATGAAAAATTAGTGGAGTTTCAATATAAGTTTAATTTGCCTTAGAAGGGTAGATATTAGATGAGACTTATATAACACAAAATATTTTTCCTATATTTTTCCTTGGCATCAGACGTGCAAGAGGGAGAAAGATTAGATGAGTGAATTTTTTTGGCTTTCAACTTCTTCAAAAAAACCGCCGGACCTGAGAGACAAAAGGAAAAAATATGTGATGGGAAAAGACAATGAGCAAGCAAGTGGTGGTGCACGTGACCACACAACTTTCCTTAAATATTTTCAACGTCTTTGTCATGAAAGTAAAGCCAAAGGAAATGGAAAAAAAGATAATATATATATATATATATATATATTACTTCTTGTTTCTTTAAACCGCCAGATGGAGAGTAAAAATGATGTGACAATGTCATTAATGAAGGAAGGAAGGGTGAGCACGTGAATAAGGCAATGGAAGGGGGGAAAAAAACTTTATCTCCAATATTGCCTATGCATCAAACGTATAATAGAGATCAAATAAAATGAGCTGAATGACCTAAGGCTAGACTCCTGGACCTATGACCCAAGATATGATGGATGAAACAAGACTAATTAATGAGAAGGAGAAGGGATGCTCGCTGAGAGAGAGGCAAAGAAAAAAAAAATATCTCCTGAAGCATCGGACATGAGAAGGGATTAATGGAAATAAGAAACACAAATTCCTTCTCTAATATTTCCCCATGGCGCTGGACATGTGAGGGCACGAGAGATAAGAAAATATTTTCTCAAACCTCCTTAGAAGCGCCGGCCAAAGTGAGAGTAGGGGAAAATCAATTTTTTTATTTCCTCTAGAATAAGGAAGAGAGATCTAGACACAAGTTGGATTTAGAACCGACTTTGGGGATCTATTTAAGGAACTCATTCCTTTCCCTTTGAGTCTGCTGGACGCGTCTGAAGAAGAAGAGAAGAGGGTGATTGTTGAAGACGAAGAAACTAGCAAGAAGACACAAGGAGTGTTGAGCAACGATCAGGAGGAAGGTAAGAATTTTGTATACTCATTTCACCATCCTCTACCTCCTACCACGTGGATTATATTGTTAAAGGAAGATTTCTTTCTTGATATGTTAAGGTTTGAATCTGAGAGGAGGAGGAAGAAACGTGAATGATCAAGTTCCTAGATGAAGAAATACCCAAAACAAGTAAGTTATAGTTCCAACTATCTTATGGTTTCATGGTTATGAAGTTGAAGTGGTACTACCTTGCGTTTTGTTCATGTAATAAGTTTGATTTATAGATAAAAAGGATGAATGAAAGATTGTATCTAAGTCTTGAGGTTAAGGAAGAAAGGTTAGTATGATAGTAGAAAAATGGTTGTGTCTGCCAACTTAAGGACGTGAGGAAGCTGATTCATTGTTGGGTGCTAATGTTTTCAACGTGTTCAAATAGGATTTTAGGGATTTAGAGATTTTTCTATGATTGGGAAAGACTTATTTTTAAGTCAACAAATAAATATGTTTAAGAAGGGTTACTTATATTTATATTTTGGTTATTTTATGATCACTTTGATTTTGGGCACTGGAGAAAAATTATACTAATAATTTTGGTCAACTACCGAGAAGTAACCTTAATCCTCATATGTCTTGTGTTGCCTTGTATGTTTGTTTTCCATGATTGTGGACTCGTGTCTCCCGAAAAGGGACATGCATTTGTGTGCATTCGGTGTGGTCTAGGTTCAAAGCCCGACTCTGTGTTTTTCCTAGCGCGATGGATCCGGGCTTGCTTTGTTGAGTAGTCTGCGTTTGTTTCTAGGACATGTAGTCCTTCCGCAGTTAACACGGTATATACTTGGTATGTTGTATTTGTGTTGCTGCGCGTTTGTTACTGAATGCCTTTATTTGGTGTTTTCCTGATTATGGTTGCATACATACACTTGTTTATGCATTACATATGAGATTAATGGTTACTCGGGATCCGGTTATGAATCCCAGATTTTTGTAAAGCTTTAGGAAGTAATTTGAGGGTGTATCTGGAGACAGAGGGTAAGACTGGCAAAGCGGGAGTAGTTGGAGTTGTTAGTGGCGGAGGAAGATTATTTTGGATATTTATTTTGTGTTTGGATAATCGTATATTTTTTTGGCCTTGTAGGGCATAGAGTGGATGATTTGTATATTTAATCCTACGGGGATTACATTTTGGCTACTTACTTTTAATTATACCGTATTGCTCGAAATCTAACCGGAAATGCTCTGCGGTGATAACCTCTGATGCATGCTAACAAGTAGTAATTAGGTAAAATATGGTAATTATAACAAGGATTTCCTCTATCCGCCACCCGAAAGGGCGAGGCCGGTAGGGGTGTTACACTACCTCTTTGTCCTTGTTAACTCCTCACTTCCTAGCTCTCTGCCCCAACTTCTCAAATCCTCAAACCATGGTTAGATACAAGCAAACTGCTCGTAGGGGTGTATACACGCCTCAAGCTCGTGCCATGGTTAGATCATTATATGGTACGCCTCCTCCAGCTACAGTGCGTCGTATTGTTTCCGAAGACTCTCGGGTCATTGGACCCATTGTTATTTCTTCGGATGATGAAGAGATTGCTCATGCCGCACCCCCCTCGATCCTTCTGTCGATCCTGTCCTTGCTGAGTTCATCCGTCATCTTGAAGCTGGCCATGCAGATGTTCGTAATCCCCCTCTCCAACCAGTTGGCCCCAGCGCGCCTACCTCTGACCCCTCTCCGCTCTCCTGTAATGATCCATTCATATTACGGGTGGAGAGAATAAGACAACAACTTGCTGATCTCCGTGGGGAAATTAATGCTCTTCACGCCGAAATCGTCGAGGTTGTTCAGTCAGATTCTTGTGGATGATAATATTCAGCTTGTTTTTCTTTTGTTTTTTGTTGTTGTGTATATTTTTTGAAGTAATGTAAGAAACATTAAGAACACAGTATGAATATTTTGGCTGTTCTCCAGTAATTCATTAAAGAAACTTATTCTCCAATTTTCCTTTATTTTTTGTCCAAAAAAATATCATTTATTTTTATTGATTTAATATTTCAATCACCAAGGCCATTAAGACAGGACATTTTATAGGTAATGGATCTAAAGAGTATTTGAATTTTAGGACCGAATGTTCTATAAACCTCCGGTCTTAAAACTTAAAAGACTAATAAAAATTTAGGACCGGATACTTTTCAAACTCCGGTCTTAAAATGTTAGTTGTATCTTTAGGACCGGACATTTAATTAATAACCGGTATTAATATAATCCAAAAAGCTAAATAAGGTATCTTTGTCGCGGGAAAAATTAAATTTCCCTCTCGATCTCTTGTCGCGCCGAAAGTGAATACTCGGAGTTCCGACTCGAAATTTCCCTCTCGGCTTCGTCGTTTTGCTTCGCGTACCTTTCTCGACAAATCACTCTCGGTTCCTTAGCTAAACGTCTATAGACGAAGCTTGTAAGAGATGTTTCGGTTTAAACTTTATTACTTTCCAGACTTATCGTTCTTGGTTTTCATGGGTTTAACGAAATCGGTGTAATGTTGTTATGGGTATTCTCACGTTGTTAACGAATATTGTTTTTGAAGATTATATTTGCACTTTAGACCTACCCAACTGACCAACAAGTGTTTTTAGGTTACTCTTTGCATGTCTTGTCCGCAACATCAACGTTCGTGAGCGGAGAAGTAAGACGACTCAAAAACGCATTTGAATTTATATGCTACGAGTTAGTCCACAAGACCTTCATCCCCTGCATTTAATTTCCTCGTCTTGCATTTATTTTAGTTCTTGGATTCAACGTGATGCATTTATGACCAAAAGTAATTCTTAATTCGTCTAATAATATATAGGAATTCTACTATGGATCACGAGTTGGATAGATGCTTTACGAACGAGTGTTGAATATCGAGAATGGGGTTAGGGAATTTATAGAATTTGCTAAACAAAATGCCCATGATGATGGGGAAGTATTATTGCCCTTGTGTAAAATGTTTGAATGAGTGTCGACTATGTCACGAAGTTATACGCACACATTTAATTTGTCACGGATTTTGTAAGACTTATACGGTATGGGTATGGCATGGTGAACAAGTGCCATCAAGTGGGAAACAACATGGGGAAGTGGCCTTTGATGATAATGACACGGATATGGATGATCGCATAGAGGACATTATCCGTGATGTAGGAGAAGAGGCTTTTGAGCGATCACATGCATATGGTAATATGTGTTTGTGATGCGGAGACACCGCTATACCGTGGGTGTAAAAAATACCAATTGTTGAACGCTGTATTGAAATTGGTAAGCTTGAAGGCACGTCATGGATGGAGCGACAAGAGTTTTTCAGAATTGCTTGAGGCTTTGAAGGACATGTTTCCGGATGATAACGTGTTTCCGCATCGCTACTATGATGCTAAGAAGATACTTTGTCCACTGGGGATGGAGTACAAAAAGATCCATGCATGCCCGAATGATTGTGTATTGTATAGAAAAGAGTTTGAAGAGAAGCAGAGTTGTCCGATATGTGAAACCCCACGGTACAAGTCAGATAAGGGACCTGCAAAAGTGTTGTGGTATCTTCCAATCATACCAAGGTTCAAGCGGTTGTTTGCGAATGAAAATGATGCAAAAAATCTGAGGTGACATGCGAGATGAGAGGATTTCGGATGGACAGGCTTCGACATCCGGCCGATTCTTCTCAATGGAAGAAGATCAATCAATTATTTCGAACTTCGGCGAAGAACCTAGGAACCTCGGGCTTGCCCTTAGCACGGATGGTATGAATCCCTATGGAAGCCTTAGCGGCATACATAGCTCATGGCCCGTACTCCCGATTGTTTACAACTTATCTCCTATGTTATGCATGAAACGAAAGTACATCATGTTTGTCTATGTTGATTTCGGGACCAAAACAAACCGGAAATGACATAGATGTTTACCTGGAGCCCTTGATCGAAGACTTGAAGGAGTTGTGGGAAGAAGGTGTCGATGTTTTTGACTCTTTCAAGAAGGAGGTCTTTAGAATGAGAACCATGATATTTTGTACTATAAACGACTTCCCAAAGATATGGGAACTTGTCGAGTATAGTGTAAAAGGCCATAAAGCATGTCCGGTTTGTGAAGAAGGCACATGCTACCATCAACTTCAACATGGAAGAAAGACGGTGTATCTTGGACATAGGAGATTTCTTAGACGGGGCCACCCATATCGTCGATTAAAGAAGGCATTTTTTGGTGGCCAAGAGTATGAAGAAGCTCCGGTGGCATTGATCGGGGAGCAAGTGTATGAAAAGGTTAAAAATATCGGTGTCATCTTCGGTAAGCACGGAAAGAGTAGAAAAAAACAAATATATGGAAGAAGAGATCTCGTATTCTTTGATCTTCCCTATTGGCGCAATCTTGATGTGAGACTTTGTATTGATGTCATGCATGTGGAGAAGAACGTATGTGATAGTATTGTGGGCACGCTTCTCAACATACAAGGTAGTTCGAATGATAGTGTGAAGGCAAGATTGGATTTGCAAGCAATGGGAATACGCGAAGACTTGCATCCAAGGCCATATGGGCAGAGAACTTATTGTCCCCCGGCTTCTCATACTTTGTGTATGGATGAGAAACAAATCTTTTGTGAGTGTTTACATGGCACAAAAGTTCCCTCGGGGTATTCTTCAAATTTTAAGAGGCTTGTCTCGATGAAGGACTTGAAATTAGTAGGCCAAAAGTCTCATGACTGGCATGTCTTGATGCAACAGCTACTCCCAGTAGCTATTCGAGGGATCGCCGAATATGATCTTCGGGTCGTTTGACTAGACTTTGTTTCTTCTTCAATGCGGTTTGTAGTAAAGTTTTCAAGATTGAAAAGTTGGATGAATTGGAGAATGAATGATATCTTATCTTGTGCCACCTTGAAAAGCTTTTTGTTCCTTCATTTTTTGACATCATGGTTCATCTCATTGTTCATCTAGTGAGGGAGATAAAGTTGTGCGCCCTATCCATTTACGGTGGATGTACCCTATTGAAAGATCTATGAAATTCCTAAAAGGGTATGTGAAGAACGCGTACCGGCCAGAAGCATCAATTGTTCATAAATATGTTTCTGAAGAGGCCATGGAATTTTGTCAAAATTATTTGGCCAAAGTAAGACATATTGGACTTCCAAAACGTCAGCTGGCTGAAGGGGGTAGACGAGGGGCTTCGGTAAAGAGTGTGGATCGTGATGAATTGTCACAAGTCCACTTATACATCTTGAATAATGTTGATGAAGTTCAAGCCAGCATATCTCGCACATAAAGAGGTCAGTAAGGAAAGAAAACCATCGAATGACCGAACAAAGGTTGATTAGGGAGCATAATAGAACTTTTGCAAAATGGTTCAAACAAAAGGTCGAGGGATCCGAATGTGTTTCGACACAATGAAATGGTTAGCACGTGGTCCCGAGGTTGAAGTCATAAGTTGGAATTCGTATGTGATCAATGGTTATACATTTTACACGAAGTCCCTAGATGATAGGAGCACAATCTGAACAATTGGTGTTATGTTAGAGGCTGAATCTATGCACTTCTCCAGTTCGAAAGACAAGAGGCCTAAATTGGCAGTCATGCCATATTATGGGGTTATTGAAGAGATTTGAGAGGTGGACTATGTCAAAGTTAGATTTCCCATCTTCAAATGCAAGTAGGTTAATGTCAATAATGGTGTTCAGATCGATCAACTAGGATTCACTTTAGTCGAAATTTGTACTCTACCATCTAAACTTTGTACTATCCAAACTTCGTCCTACTCGGACTTTGGACTCCACGCATCGGATCCTTACTTTGTCTGCCTGCTGCTCCTCTTGATAATCGAGAATTCGCTTTGGTTTGACCATAAAGATCCTGTCATATCGTACCTTGATATATAGTGTCTCCCGTGGCTCATACACCGCGGTCAACACCACAAATACCAAAATGTCTCCTTGGACTACACCATGGCAACACAAGATACTTTAAATGTTTCCATGGTTCCCACACACCATGATAACACAAAATACCTCCTACTCAATGACACGATCACGGTCGAATTGTAATAACGAAGAAACATGGAACACATCACAGAGATCTACTCAAGTTTGGGGTAAAGCTATCGAAAGTTCGAATGGTCTTACGTTATGAAGACTACGAGTTCTCCTTTGAAGTACTCCACGACACAAACCACCAAGGATATTCGTAAAAACATATGTTTATCGACTCCAAACCACGGAGCGGAGTTTCGATCCTTTCCTTCGTTAGATTCTCGTTGGTTCTTTCTACTCAAACGGGTACGGAAATACGTATCGGAAGCTCCTATACATGAGTCAAACACTGCATGTACTTATCTTTATTGGTCTCGGGGTTTCATCCGGCGTGGCCTATCATCGCATGTAAGCTCGATGCTAGGAAAGAATCACCGTCCAACACAAACTGGCGGTTATCAGAGTGATCAGAGACTGATATCAGAGTTATCGGAGACTGATATCAGAGCTATCAGAGCTATCGGGGACTGATATCAGAGCTATCAGAGCTATCGGGAACTGATATCAGAGCTATCGGAGACTGATATCAGAGCTATCGGACACTGATATCAGAGCTATCAGAGCTATCGGAAATCTTCTTGTCCTTCTTCTCGATTCTCGGTCCACCCGATCCTGAAGCTAAGTTAAGAGCTGAGGTCCATGCATCGAACCCAGGTAACGGTTAACCTCATGATTACATACATCATATATGTACAACAGACATTCATAGACTTTGGCAACACTTACTACGGTCAGACATAGGGTATACATATCGATATGTATGGCAATGACAATCTGATCGGATGTAAGGTTAAATCACAATGAGAAATGTACATAATCGGATATGCACGGCCATAACAATACAATCGGATGTAAGGTTAAGGCACAACGGATAGTCATACGGTCGGATGTAAGACATGACGAGAGAATAATACATTCGGATGTATAACAACGGTACAATCGGATGTACGAACAATAGTACAATCGGAGTACGAGACAATAGTACAATCAAAGTACGAACATGACAATCAAAGTACAGGCATGACGACAATTGGCAACAGCAGCCGATCGATCGAGTACGGGCATGACGGACAATTGGCATGACAGAACAACGATACATTCGGAGTACGGACAATATACACACATGCATACAATAAACATCACGTTAAGGTTACGATGCGAACGTACCTTCTTTGACGGATTACGATATTTCTAGCACGTTTTACGGAAAATCGTGAAATCTCCAACAACGGCTCGTTGGGCAGCGTAACGGCAACAAATTAGGATTTCTGATGTCCTATAAGAGTAATATCACTTTCATTAGTGATTTGACATTACGACTGGCATTTTAGGTAAAAATTACCATTTTGCCCCTATACCCCTAATTGGCGGAATTTCGCCAGCACTTCGTTACTCTGACTACTTTTCTTCCCAAAATTTTGCCAGAACTTCGACGCCACTTTGATTTTCGAAAATAAAGACTAAAATAGCCCTCCCATATGATACCCAATCATACTTGAAAATTTAAAGGCTATTCTAGCATTACTACCCCTAATTTTGAAAGAGCTATAAAAGCTTCAACTTTTCAGGTACTCGATCCCTACCAAGTTTTTACCTCGTCAGGCATTTTTCAATGCAATGAGGCCTAAAAACAATAGTAGGAATCTCATTCCCTACTTACTAAAACTATCCAACAATTCTACTATCTTTCGAACTAAAAACTAAAGCCCGAAAGACTTACCCGTTGAAGACTTCGGAAACTTCGCGAGCTTCTCTCTCTTCTTTCTCACTCAAGGATTTCGGCCAAGAGAGGAGAGGAATTTGGTGTGAAGATTTCAAGAGGCAAGGCCTCTTATTTATAGAGTTTTGAAAGGACATGGATGGAAATACCAAGATTGTTCACAACCTTGGAAATTCAACACCATAATGGTGTAAAATCCTTGACCATGGAAGAGAGTTGGACGTTTTGAGGGCTGGTGTGGCTGCTTCCAATTGGTCCAAAAATGTTGCATAAACTTGCTTTATGCCTGGTCTAGCCGAATTTCCCGATCGGTACCGATTTGCGTGATTTCGGAGAAATCTCAGAATTCAGGATTTACAACTTTGAAGACATGTTCTCACTTACTAGAAATGTCCAAGTTAACCTAAATTTTGATCCCATATAGGGCTCCAACTGTCCAGTTGAAGTTTTCTCGAGAAACGTGTCCAAACGCTTCCGGTTTCAGAACACATTTCTGGAATCATCAACTTCTTCAGAAAAATTCACTGATTCCAAATATGTTCATATAAATTCAAACTCATTCCTAGATGTTGAGTTAGAATTTATTTTCTTTAAATCCAAAGATATGCCTATATGCATTTTTCTATTTCGTCTTATTAGGAAAAAGCACAAACGGCTTCAATTAACTTCCGCAAGAGTTTAACGGAAGATAAAATTCCACTGATCAATATTCTACCCTGACTTTGGAAATCCTATTCCTAGATCTCTAGATAGGATCCGTTTCCTAATTATTAAATTACTATTCACCCTTTTTCACTTTAATTAATTATATTGTATTATAATGCAAGTTGCAACTTATAATATCATGATATTTTTACAAGATTTTCCTCCCAAATTTGTCAAACATTTCGGTCAAAATCTGGTCCCTTTTTATTAAATTTTCTTTTTATTTAATTAATAATTAATTAATATTATATAAAATAATTATTTAATAATTATTTTTATATAATTTTTACAAAATTTCCCTATTGGTCCATACTTGATTTTAGGCTCAAAATACCTAAACTCAACTATTTTTCTCCAAAATTTCCAATTAATTAGTAAACATGTTTTTACTAATTTTAACACAAAAATCACTAATTTTTGAGCTTTACATAATTATCTCTGAATTTTCTTTGCTTATGCTTAAGTAATTAGCCCAATATTACTTAATTACTTTCTTATCAATAGTTGATAATTTTATTAATTATCACACCTCATTACCTCATGACTTTTACACTGACACATTTGTTTCCATGTGTTCTGTATTATCTTAGCATCTACGGGGTATTACGGTCATTTCAATACTTTTGGGTATTCTTCTACAATTTCTCCAAGTTTGTAACTTAATAAATTACCTAAATTAGGGACAATATCCTTCCCTATTTCAAGTAGATTTTTACTTGCTTCTTTTATAGCTTTCACAGGGTATTTATAACCCATAATGTGTTTAGGGACCTATTTGCAAATCTTCAAACGTCTTAGGGACCTAATTGCAAATTATCCTTTTTCAAGGGAAATTACCCTAAGTCAGATTTGAGGTTATTACATCCGCTATCTTTAGGACCGGATTGATATTTGTCCGGTCTTAATATTTGGATCTTTTAAGAGCGGTCGATTTTATGTCCGGTCTTAAAGTTTGAGTTTTAGGACCGAACCAAAAATATTTCAGATTTATTTAGTACGACTTTTAGGACCGGATTGATATTTGTCCGGTCTTAATATTTGGATCTTTAAGAGCGGTCGATTTTATGTCCGGTCTTAAAGTTTGAGGTTTAGACCGAACAAAAATATTTCGATTTATTTAGTACTACTTTTAAGACCAAAGGTTTAAAATGTCCGGTCTTAAAGAAACTCTTTAAGACCGGGTAAAAGTCCGGTCCTAAAGGTCGACTTTTAATACCGCCTGGAACAAGACTGGTCGCTGGTCCGCTCCTAATGTACCTGTTTTGTCCGGTCTTAAAAGCCTTTTTTCCACCCGTGTTTGTCCCTCTAAATTATACATCCTCGGTAATTTTCACTTCCTCTAGAACATAATTGTAAGCAACAAATGAATCAAAGAGCAATTGGAAAAAATCTCATGGAAAATTTTATTGATGAAAATGACCTAAATTAAAAAACTTGTGTTTTATATGTACAAAATTTATAGAGTATTAAATGCCAAGTACCAACCAATCATGCAACGCATTTATTAAAAAACTTGTGTTTTATATGTACAAAATTTATAGAGTATTAAATGCCAAGTACCAACCAATCATGCAACGCATTTATTAGTATTCTGAAAAACAATGATGAAGAAGAATCCACGTTCCCTCTCATCAGGATGAGCATTCCATGGTCCCTGATGGACTAAAAATTAATTAATTAGTTTGGTTGTTTAACAATATATTCTTATAATGTCATAATCATATAGGATCATGATTAACTTTTCTGATTTTTTTAATATTATTCACTGTACTTAATTTCTTAAGCTTAAATCAACTTTGGAGAAAAGTAAATGAGTCCCAATCAAATACAAAGAAATAAAAAAGCAATAAAAAAGATGATCTAATGCGATTTGATAGATTTCTTATGATGAATCCCATACAAGAATATTGTCAAAAATAAAATCCCATACATGAAGAATATAATAATCTTCCATAAAGATCAGTTTTACATTTGAAGTCCGACAAGAAGTCCAGAAAAATATGTACACCGCAGAAAACCGTGCATTTATTGATAAAAGAACATAGGAATAATTCATCAACCTACGTGGATGAAATTCTCATTGGTTTTCTGCCGATGTAATAACAAATACTTGGGAAACTTTTACCTAAACTTTATTTGTCTTCTTCAATACTAAAGGATGTATTTGGATATCTAAAACTTCAAGCCATGTATCTCCAGCTTCTCTTGAGTAACAACATTAAGTTGTTCAATCATTTCAGACGTAAGATAATTCTTCCAATCTCCAACTTCTCCACGCCTGAAGAATGTTTTATTCTCTTCTCCAGATGCCAACTTTCCATTCTTATTCACTTCTAAATTGCTCAAATTCTCAAAACTACATAATTTCAATATATCACTCACAACATTACCACTCTCTTCCTCCTTAGAAAAACCATACCCTATAAACTCAGCTAGATCCTTCAAGACCCTATTTGGCTCACCCTTTAGCTCCTCAAACCTCAAGAACATTATCTTATCTGGCCTCTCCAAACATGCCTTATAGTACCCCAACATGTGATTCCAAAACGGCCCATAAAGGCTCACTCCTCGGCAAAACTTGTCGAATGAATCCTCAATTGAATTAGAGCCTTGAATTTCAAGTCTTAGCCTGTTTGTGAAGTGCCAAAGTGAGACGAATATGTCTTTAGGGTTTCTACACAAGTACACTATCTTACACTCTGACCACTTCATGGACTCGGGCAGTGAAACATATGGGACGTGACTTGAGAAGAGCCTAGGTAACCAAAACAAGCTCAGATCAGGCCTGGCCTTGTGAAGATAGAGGTCAAGCTCCAAGAAGGGTACAAGAACATGAGGGTTAGTTGTAAGGAGAGGATGATGAGGGAGATGGGTTTGAGCCGGTTCTGGATTTGGGTTCGGATAATAGGTTTTGCGGTTGAGGATTGCAAAAGTGAGGGCTTTCAGCCATGTAGTGCCCGATTTGGGTGACGTAACAAGGATTATATCAGAGTCATGAGCTTGAAAGTGATTCTGACAATTGAGCACTCCTTGCATTTGCCTGGTGGTATGCCAAAAGCCTTCATACCGGTGGAGCCAGTTCGCAACCCAACCCGGTTCAGCCGGTAAGGTGGCAATCAGCTCTCTACATTCCTGGGAAAGGTTGTCTTCTTGGAGGTAGTCAGGAAGATCAGAGGGCTTAGAATTTTCTGCAGGCATGGTTGATTAACTATATCACTTTATAAAGCAAGGCAAGTATAGAGAAAACAATTAGATCGACGATCAGGGAAGTGAAGATAACGAGCTTGAAAATGGGTTTATAAGGAAAGATATTAAGTGGTAAATCAGTGGCCATCGCTATCGATAGACTGTAAGAAAGAGGGTGGGACCATATATATGTTGGTGCTGTACACTGGGCCTGCTAAATGAACCAATAAAAAATGAAGCAGAGGTGTCGTGGTTTCTGGGCAGGAAGGCAACAAGACATTTATGCCACCTTGATAGCTCCGTCCTCTTTATTGCCATATCGCACCAGCGTGGTTAGTTGGACATGTCTGAAAGTACTGTTCCCTCTATCTTACATGCTAGTATAGCCAATTGTGTAAGTCGTTTTGATTTAATATGGAGCACGTTTATGCAAGTTGAGATAAAACTTATGTCACATATTTATCTTATATACTGTAGATCACATTAGAAAAATGTACATTAATTCATTCAATACTTTTGGTCCTATTCATAAGCTAGAGAGGAAAGGCTTTTTTTGTTGTCCTATTCATAACAAAAAAGGTGGCCCAATGCATAAAGCTTCTACCAAGTGAGGTCTAAGGAGAGATAGATATATGCAGCCTTACCCTCACAAGTGGAGAGGCTGTTTCTATGATTTAAACCAGTGACCTTCAAGTTACTTGACAGCAACCTTACCGACGTGTCAAGGCTCACCATCATTTTTTTTGTCCTATTAGTGTCATGATTAAATTTTTATATGAATGTTACAATTATACCATTTACTTATTTATTTATTTATCATCATCATCATGTTGACCCCATTATTATTATTAGGGTTTAGGTGCAGATTTGCCAACCAACTATTACCCGAGGAACGTCTGGCACAAATAACAATTGAGGGGACCAAAATTGCCAATCAACAATTAAAAAGTGAATAAAAACACCAAATAACTATTAAAAAAACCACAATTAAGTTAAAATATGAGGCATTGGCGTAGGACGATGGCGGAAACGCTGGAGAAAAGAGCGGTTAAGACTTCTTGTTGGATAAGGCAAACACCAACAGAGATAGGACCCATGGGAGCGGCGTTGTGGCAGCGGCGGTTGCTGCTTGTAGCATCGGAGGGAAGGAACCAGGGTGCAAGGTGCGTGTCGGTCAAAAGCTGTGGACTGCTAGATGAGTTCAAGAGGCTGAGTGGAACACCCAGAAATAATGGAAGCTTTGGAGACGCTGACGTCGCCGACACTGTGACAGTCAATGGAATACAGAGACACCAAGACAGTTCGTTGGCGAATCTGCACCAAATTGTCTTTTTTTAACTTTTTAATTGTTGATTGGCAATTTTGGTCCCCTCAATTGTTATTTGTGCCAGACGCTCCTCGGGTAATAGTTGGTTGGCAAATCTGCACCTTAACCCTTATTATTATTATTATTATTATTATTATTATTATTATTATTATTATTATTCTTATTATTATTATTATTATTATTAAAAGTAAAGTAGACTCGAAAAGTTGTTAAATTTTAAGATAAAGTTAATGATGATTAAAGTTTATTTCTTCTAGGGAAACATGTTGGAAGTGACTTATAAAACGTTGAAAATTAGGGCTGATGACAGCATTAGGGCTGATTTTTCTGCCAACTTTGAAAATTCGCCATTAATTCCACACAAATCGAAACGAGGATCCATAAAATTCCTCGAAATCCTTTGGAGGTCTAATTTTAAAGAAAAATACTAATTTTTGCCCAGATTCCCTAAGTCATTCCCAGGTTTAAGGTTTCTAAACTCTGTCCAGAATTTTCCAGAATTTCGTAGCCCAACTTAAAGAATTTTTATCTCCTAGCACAGAACTCGAAATAATTCACTCCAGGTATATTTGAAGAGCTCTATATGTTTAATCTAAACTTGAATTTTCTCAGAAATTTAGAACCACATCTTCAACATAAAATACTGGCATTTTTACGTCTGACTTCAGGAATTGCTTAACCGACAAAATTTCACCAGAACTTCGCTTCTTTGATCCTAATCTTCCAAAAAAAATTCTATATCACTTTCTCCATCCATTTTTCGAAATAAAACCATATTTAACCATAAAAACATGATAACAAAAATATATTGGAAGATTAAATATCAAAACAACATTTAAACTATGAACTTAAACTAGAACTTCAAGAACTACAAAACTAAAAGCTAGAAACTCAAAGCTTAAGAACCTTACCTCTTGAAGATCCTACTCCTTCCTTCCCCTTGCTCCAAGAACTTCACTCTAGCTTCTCTCCACTCTTACTTAGAATGGTTTTGGTGTGAAGAATTATGAAGAGAGGAGCCTCCTATTTATAGGAAAATGGTATGGCACTTTGATAGTTTCTTTGAACTTTCTCATCTTACTTGTGGACCATTGGATCTAGGTTAAATTGAACTCTCTAATCCTCCCCATTCACTCCTCCAAACCGTCCCCTCTCTCTCTCCCTTATCTCTTCCACTTTTTTACAAACCTTGTTGGCTTCTTTTATCTTCACAACTTTTACTTTGTGCTAGCTTTATCAAAAACATTGCATTGTTGGGAAATTCCTCACCATGTGTGATTAGAAGAATATCTAGATTTTCTTTATAAGATTTAGTTAGCTCTCAACTAGGCTTTGGAACTAGATGCAAATGAAATAGTTGGTTACTAACTAAATAAGATATATTTAAGTGCTAATCATAAAATTTATCCAAGTCTCTCATTTGATTCATAATTTTGAAAATTACAACCTTCCATAGATGTCGCTAATTGTCTTTGATTAACTCAAGATTAAATGTATAAGTTGGGTAAAATAAAAATCATGGTAATATTTATCCCAAGTTTCATGTATGTGTTCGTTCAAGATTAATTCTTACAATTAATCTATGTTTTAAATTTCACATTGATCCAATTAATTTTTATGAGGTTTTAAGAATATTTGATTTATCATTGGTCAATCTAATTATACAAGGATTAAGGCTTATTATTGATTTACTTGAGATATTATCTTTGGAATACTTGGCTCTTATTGTTCCATCAAGGCTGCTAGCATGTAAGACCATAATATCTAGATCTTTTTCAACTCTTTTTCTTCTCCTACTTACTATGCAAACCGTGGCCTCTCTCTTCCCCCATATACTCTTGATTTTTGCTTCTTCCAAATCCCAAAATATCCTATGTCTAAAGCCTCCCATTGGTCTATTTAATTTTATGAGGATTTAGCTCATTTTCTTGATTTCTTATTGGCTCATCCAAATTCACATGGATTTAGATTAATTGTGTAGTTAATTAGAACCTTTGGTTTTAACTTTATTAAATCTAATCTTGGCCTTCCATTGTTGTTAGAAAAATCCTACAACTATTTGAAGATCTTTATTTTTATATAGCATGTGATTGGATTAATATCATTGTTTAATCTTTCCCTCTCTCCTTCTTGAGCAAACCGTCATTGGCTATTGACTTTGGGGGTTCCATATTTAATCCTAATTAACATCCCTAATATGGTGGTTTAGATGTTATTAGGTATAGTTGCCATTATGTGATTGGTTCCTTGGTTGATTATGATCATTAAAGACTCATTCTATGGTAATCATGCTCTTTAATTGATTCTTGATCTTTAATTAATTATTGATCTTTAATTAAGATATTCCCTAATTGTCACTTCTTGATTTGCCTATTGATTAATTATTCAACAATTCATTTCTTCACCAAGAAGTCATATAAAACCGTGTATCACCCTTTTTTTACTCTTCAATTTGGTGTTTCAATTATCTCACAATCATCTAGAAGAAAGCCTCTTATTGGTTGATGTTTAATTCACATGGATTACACTTTATGAGGGTTAATTAAGGCCTTAGGATTTAGCTTTATTAGATTTAATTCAAGCCTTTAATTTGTGTTGGAAAAATCCTACCCTATTGATGATATTTGCTCATATATTATGTGCTCTTAGGATTTAATATTTGTTTTATCTTCTTCCCCTAATTAAGCATAAATTCGCCCCCCTCATATCACTTTAGGGAAGATTAATCTTGGTTAATATCTCTAAGATAGTGTTTTAAATGTTATCATGCTTAATTGTCCAAGTATGATTGGTTACTATATTGAGTATGATCATTAGAAATCCCCCTTATGCTAATCTTGGGCTTTTTATTTAGCCTTTGATCACTAATTAATCTCATACATCTCTTAATTATGCCTTTTTAATTTAATTATTAATTAATTACGAAAATTAACATAAATATTTTAATGTTTGCAAATTTAATTGCCCATTAGTTGTTGATAATTTCCTTTAATTGGAATAAGTACTTCCATGTCATTTTATTGTCTCTTATGATTAAATTAAGATTATACTTAATTATGACAACTTTTTGGTGTTTTATGATCCTTAAAAGAAATTAGAACATTTAATCTCTAGTTTATTTAATCTCAAAAAGAAATTACTTAAAATAATAATCAATAAGCTTCTAAAGTTTGAGATCACATATTCACCTATTTTTACTAGGTATTATTTGTCAAAATATGACAGTTATAGTAAGTGATTTTTAGGGTATTACAAATTTAGTGGTTGGGGACCATGGATACAAACAAAAACCCTTGTCAATATCGCTACATATATAAATTAATAAGAGAAGGTGCATTATTCATACATAAATTACAAATAAAGCTAAGATTTAAAATTTAAATCATATTAAACTCTATTTTTATAATTATTTTCTACAAAATAATTAATATGCAATGACGACTATAAAGATGATGGATATAGCCATGAACCTGGACATGTACATTCTAATTATATTCCTCAAGTATTGCTTCTAATATTTCTTAATATAGAATAATTATATAAATCTTAAAAAACTATGTGGTCCATTATAAAGAGTAAGCAGGCCCTAATTTTTCTTTTAAAAATTTGTACGAATGATCACTATATTATATTTTTATATATTAAGATTAAAAGATTTGTTGATACCTCTAAATTATGTAATGATGTGGTGAAATTGTCCTTATAAGCCATCAACTTTATATATATCTATATATATATATATATATATATATATATATATATATATATATATATATTATATACACCCTTCATTAATTCAAAACGACGTAGTTTTGAGGTCACTGGAGATAACTCTATCTCCAGTGATTGGAGAAATACTTTTCCCTATATATATATATATTTTTTTTTCTACTACTACTTTTAACAATTTTTTCCTTCGAAGTACATATATGCATTTTTAAAAAAAAAAAAAAAAAAAAACTTGTATTGATCGTCTTACGATTAAGTTAAGTAATACTTCAGATTTCAATAATAAGCCTTCAAAACTATTTGCAGTTGCCGTTTTTTATTTTATTTTTTATTATGAGCACAATAGTTGACATAGCCTATCTAACAATATTGATTTCGCAGAATAAGATCTTATTTTGTAAAGATTATTAAATGTAGAGTAAAGATAAAATTAGCAAAGGAAATCCTAAAGTTAAGAGTACTATCCTGTTTAAAATTCGTCTAACTTTTCATATTTCAAGTAATACATAGAAAAGTTATGTAAATAAAAATAAAACTAGATGATTATTAAAAAAATTGTATGAATGATAGCTATATTATTCTTATATAATAAAATGGAGAGATTTGTTAATACTTTTAAATTATGTAATGATGTGGTGAAAATGTCTTGAAAACAATAAAATAAGTTTGTCCACAGGTAAATTTGTCAAGCTAGGCCCTAGACTTGTTATTTATGCATAAAACATATATTTTTCTACTAATAATAAAGCTTTCAAAGTACGTTTATGCATTAAAAAAATAAATCTCTCATTTTCGAGATTTGTTAATAATTTTGTTAAATAATTCTTCCATCAATGTCGGAATTATTATTCAATTTTTTGACCCAAAAAAAATTGTTATTCAATTTATCTGTTGGCGGACCATCAATCAAATTGAGGACTTTCAATCCAAGAAAAACTAATATATATATATATATATATATATATATTACAAGTTGCAGCATTATTTCTGAGTTCCAAAATTACAACCCTTTTGCTTTCTCTATTTATTATCGCTTCTTCCTTAAGCAACTTTGCTTCTCTTAAACCCACTCAGGTATATTGGCTTTTTCTTTTTCAGGGTCCAAGCCCAGATTGAATTTATGGGGAGTGAATTAAAAAAATTAAATTTTTTTACTTCTAAATTACTACTCTTTCTCCATTATTTAATTTGACCTATCGGAAATTCGTCAAAGTCACGACTTTCAGTGGTTTTCTCAACCTTCTCACTCTTGGTTAAATTTACTTTTCGATTGTTCTTCTATTGATGTTTCATATCCTGCTTTCCAATGCACATGATTACAACATATTGCACATTTTCCTGGTTATCCAAAACATACATAAGTACTGCATCAAAAAGTTAAGGAAAATTTGCAAAATTGACATAAGATCCTGGTATTTAATTAACAAGTTGAAAATTTTACTGTATATCATTCATTAACAATGCAAGTGGATCTTAAGAACTCCATGCAAATATATGTAAGATCGAGGTATAGTCTAGTAGCTGAATTAAGTACCAAAGTTGTTGGGACAAAGAAAGGCAAATTAGAAAAAAGAAGATATTTCGATATTTTTAGATTAAAACATTATGATTAAAAAAAAATAAATGGGAAAAAGACAGAAAATGAACCTGAAATATATATATTTAAAAAAAAAAAAAACTCATAGAGGTGCGCTGAATTTGAAAAAAATTTGTGACACATGACATCCTAGAGTGAGATTTTGAAATTCAAGTAAAAAATCATAAATGCCATTGTTTTATTAAGGAAAAAGTTCACAACCCCTCGCTGGCGCCATAGCCTCTGACGGCACCAAAGCTCCGGCGAGAATTATTTTTATTTGGCAACCAACTCGCTGGTGACCAGTACCGGCAAGGGCTATGTTGCCGGCAAGGAGTTATGAACTATAGAAAAGGGCATTTCTGACTTTTTTTCTTGAATCTCAAAATCTCACTTTGGGATGTCACATATCACAAGAATTTTGCAAATTCAGTGTATATCTTTGGGTTTTTATTTATTCCATGTCCTTTTTTTTCTTTTTTCCCAAATTAAATTCGAACAATAATAATCAAAATTCAGGGGAAACGAATCCAAGTAACTATCAGATATAAACTGAATTTCAAGTGGACAGGACGCTAACTAATTTATGAATTTGAAAGAGGAAGATGACTTGAGAAGGAGAAACATCAAGAAGATGAGCGAACAAAGTGAGACTGCGGGAGGAAAAGACAAGAGAGAGAAAGCAATGATGAAGATATGCATGATGTTACTCAAAATGAGAAGGACAAGGAGAGGAACAAGAACAGCAGAAACCGTCAATGGCTAACACAACCCAGATATCCTACATTTTTCATGGCTTGGTCTTATTAAAACCTTGGCTTGTTATTTTAAGCATACAAGTTGAAGAATGAATATATGGATCTAAAACTTTAACCCATATTTCCCCAGCTTCTCTTCAGTAATAGCATTGAGTCTTTCCAACATATCAGACGTCAAAAAATTCTCCCAATCTCCAACTTCTCCATGTCTAAAAAATGTCCTATTCTCTATTCCAGATGATAATTTTCCACTTTTATTCACTTCTAAATTGCTCAAATTCTCAAAATTACATAGTTGCAATATATCACTTACAACATTACCATTCTCTTCCTCCTTAGAAAATCCAAACCCTATAAACTCCGCCAGATCCTTCAAAACACTAATTGGCTTTTCCTTGAGTTCCTCAAACCTCAAGAACATTATCTTCTCTGGCCTCTCCAAACTCTCCTTATAGTATGCCAACACATGATCCCAAATTGGCCCGTAAACATTCACTCCTTGGCAAAACTTGTCAAACCAATCTTCAGTCAAATTGAACTCTTGGTTTTTTGGTATTAACCCATATGTGAAGTGCCAGAGAGAGACAAATAGGTCTTTAGGGTCTCTACACAAGTACACTATCTTACACCTCGACTGCTTCACAGACTCCGGCAATGAAAAGTACGAGAGATGGCTTGAATAGAGCCTTGACGATGAGAACAAGATCAAGTCAGGCATGTTTTTCTGGAGGTAGAGTTCAAACTCCAAAAAGGGTACAAGAGCATGAGGGTTATTAGTGAGGAGAGGGTGAGGGTTACATGTTTGGGTCATGTTTGAATTAGGGTTTGGATAATGGGTCTTACGGTTGAGGATAGCAAAAGTTAGGGCTTTTAGCCAAGTGGTGCCAGATTTTGGAGAGGTTACGAGGAGGATATCAGAGTCACAAGCTTGGAAGTGATTCTGACAGTTTAAGACTCCTTGCAATTGCTTCGCAGTGAGCCAAAAACCTTGATACCGATAAATCTGTGAACCAATCCAGCCTGTTTCGGTGGGTAAGGTGGCAATCAACTCCTTGCATTCTTGGGACAGATCTTCTTCTTCCTGGAGGTACTTGTGAAGCAAAACATCAGAGGGTTTAGAGTTTTCTAAAGCCATGATTATATATATACTGTGACAAGTATATATATAAAGAGGGAACAGATAATGAGACTGATGGAGTGAAGGTAGTGACGTTGTTCATAGTTTATATATATAATGTTGAATTAGACGAAAGGTGAAGGTAAAACCGTCGGCATCTTTGCACCAGAATGGTGACGGATAGGTTGAGTTCACGATATTTTTTATCATATATATAATCAAAGCCCGCGGCGTCCGTCACCAACGGTGGTGGTGGTTTAAGGAATATAATGAACTGTCTCTATGCGTGAGGAATATAGCAGGAGGCTCGGTATTGTCTGGGTTCGTTTGTGGGTAGTGAGGCAACAAAACAAATACATAATCTTGGAATCTCCGTCTTTACTCCAACATCGCAATGATAGTGATAATATCGAAGATTTAAGACAGACAGACAGACAGACACATATATATATATATATATATATATATATATATATATATATATATATATATTGTGTGTGTAAAAGACTAGATTATCGATGCTCTCCATCACTTCTCCGACTCCGTTGCTTGATTTTATTACTCCATTTGGTCCTAAACTGTGACAACCAAAAATCCGAGTCATGATCGACATGTAGATTAAGCCAAATAATTCTACTTAGCCTAACAAGCCTTAAATTAATTACACCAACTCTAGAATAAAATTTGCACAACAATAACAATACTTATTGAGCTTCCATATTAAAATGACATTGAGAGAACAATTCCACAAAAATTAAATTTCGGGATGTACATGCTATCTCATTTACTACATAACACAATGACTCTGACACCATCATAGTAGTAATGACAACATAGAATCCCCCAACACTCACCAATATATTATAATATATTCTGTAATTTTATGAAGCATGTCGATCACAATCCACCTCACTATCTAGTTGTATTATCTTGGGGAATAAATATCAAGAGAGGAATGAGTCTACCACTGCCTCATTGAAAACATAAATAACAAAGTGCACGGAAGGAAAACAAAAGCGCAGAGTCTTCCTGAGGCGACTTTTCTCAAAATAAATAAATGTAATAAAATTCAAATGTTGAATTGAACACAATAATGAGGATAAAGGTTCACTTAATCCTTATCTCAAATAAAGAAAAATGATAATGATCAAATATTCAACCACAATCTTTCAATCCACCCAATCATTCAATATCAATCCTAGCGGAGAATAAACACCCCATCCTATATACTATTTTATTTCATATATTGTACTATCTCCGGTCCTAAATATAGGATAAATTTGTAGTGCAATTTACATTATAAACTTTGTCCTATATTTAAAACAGAGGGAGTATGTCATAATCATATAATTTATTGTGAGGAATAACTGTCCTACCTATATTCTAGGGTTAAGGAGCAATTTTACACATGAGCTTTTCCCCCAGGAGCGCCCAGCACCACGTGCTTTTTTCTGGAGCAAAAGTACACACGTGGTTACGTTTTAGGAGGCCCAGCACCACGGCAGTTAGTTGACCGTTAGTCAACCGTTAACTTGGATGGAACGCCGACGTGGCGTGACGTGGCGCTTATTTGACTGACACGCTGACATGGACGCTGACGTGGATGCTGACGTGGACGCTGATGGTAGGAAAAAAAATTACCATTTTGCCCCTTAGTTTTAAATGAAAATTACCTTTTTGCCCTTGGTTTTAAATGAAAATTACCCTTTTGCCCTTAGTTTTAAATAATAAAAAAAACTTACAATACCCTTCCACCACCGGCCCCACCACCGCCGGCCGACCACCACCGTCGGCCGGCCGACTACCACCGCCGGCGACGGCGGCCACCACCGGCGGCGGCGGCGGCAGTGGTCGGCCGCCGGTGGTGGGGTGGCTGGTGGTGGGGCCCACCAAGGAGGGTATTTTAGTTTTTTTTTTTAAAAAAACTTAGGGCAAAAGGGTAATTTTATTTAAAACTAAGGGCAAAAGTGTAATTTTACCCGAGTTACTGTTCATTTCCATCCAACTTAACAGGTTGACTAACGGTCAACTAACTAGCCGTGGTGCTTGGCTCCCAAAACGTAACCACATGTGTACTTTTGCTCCAGAAAAAAGCACGTGGTGCTGGGCGCTCCTGGGGGAAAAGCTCATGTGTAAAATTGCTCCTTAACCCTATATTCTATTTCTTATATCATATACTGAAGGTGAGGAATAATCATCTCACCAATACTTATATATCATATAATATATATCTATAATCTTTGGTGGGGAATAACCGTCGCACTTAAATTTATATATCTATATATCTCGTATACCAAATATCAATATAAATCATGGTGAGAAATAACTGTCTCACCCATGTATATTCCACACACACATATAAACATTCTCAAAAAATATATATATAGACACACACACCTACCAAAAATATTGTTCTTTCATAAATAATAAATTAATCAATTTTTTCTTAAAAAAATAAAGAAGGTTTGAAATAAAATAAATTAATAAAAAAGAGAGGTTGAAAGAAGGTAAATAAAAAATAAACAATTGAAAAAGCATTTTTTCCTTTAAAAATAAATTAATTTAATATTCTGAAAGCAGAAAGGAGGATTTGAAAATAATGCTAATAAATAAGACAAAAGTAAGAAAATATATGTCAACATAAATTTATTAGGGAAAATCCCCCTCAGGACCCAAATTAGCAAAAAATTGTTAAAAAAGACACCAGAAAAAGTCACATGTCAAAAAAGGCCCTAGGACCTTTTCTGGTATTATTTCAAAACCGTTAACCACTATATCAGTAGAATATTAACAACTATATTAGTAGACGTTAACAACAATATCCTAACAACTAAATCAGTACCTGTTAACAACTAAATCAATATCCATTAACAACTATATCAGTACATGTTAACAACTAACGTTTTATGAAATAATATCAGAAAACACCCTGAGGCCTTTTTTGACATATGACCTTTTTTTTAGCTTTTTTTGATAATTTTTTGATAATTTAGGCCTGAGGTGAATTTTCCCAATTTATTATAAAAAGTAAAGGAAGTGACAACCCCCATCGACAGATGAGTATGAACTTTTTTTTGATACAATACGAAGACAGGGATCAAACCCTGGACGCTGCCAGACAAGTGTCGGCCTGGGTGCCACTGCGCTACTAAGGCGCTGGCACAGATGAGTATGAACTATTTGCATAGCTTCATATATAGGCATAATTTGGACTTTTTTCGATTGGGCTTTCCGAGTGCTTGGCCAGGGTTGCTTGATGTGGCTTTCGAGGCCCTATGTCATTCTTTGGGGAGTCCAGTCATCTCAGCATTGGACTTGACCGACTAGAAGAACACTTGATTCGCGTAGTACGTAGTCCCAGTCTCACTTGGATCGCTTCGAACAACATAGTGTTTGACTTGTGGATTCGAATACGGAATATGCATTTGGAAATATTTAGGAGTGATAAAGCAATTTAGAATTGCTTATCAAGAAACTGGAATAAAAATAAGGAAAAGATACTTAAGGCTGAAAACATAGCAAGGGTGAAATGAATGGTACCACCTTTCCATTTGATTGAACCATATTTTGATAATCTATTCCATGGTATATTTGGGGATTTTATCACTACTTTTGGACTTAAATTGTATTAATTATGATTAATTGTGATTAAAGTTGTGTGCATGAAATTAAGGTTAAAAGGGGGGAAATGTCATATATTTCATGATTTACCTTAATTGATTGATTTTTGGAATATAAGGTATTATATTATGGGTTTTCTTTATAGATCAGTTTAGGGAAAATTACAGAAAAAAACCCAATTTCTGAAAATTGCAAGTCAATGAAGAAAGGGACCAGAAAAATTACAGAAAAGCCCCATAGTTTTTGAAAATTACAGTTTGGCCCCGCAAACGTTTTAAAATTTTCAGTTTAGTCCCTCTGTGAACTTTTGATTTTGTTAGTTTAGGCCCTGGTCAAAATGCAGGTATGATTTATAGACCTTGCAGCTCGACATTAACACACCAGAAGCGCTGCGAAAGAACCTAAAAAAACATTTACCATATTTGATACCTCTCCAAAAAACATTGATTGAAAGAAAAACAAGTGAGAAGTTGGGAAGGAAAAATTAAAGTAGTGTGTGAAATAAGTAGGATAGGAAATAGATCAGGCCAAGCCAGGCTTTCGCTAAACAGGCCTGAGCCTGTAATGGGGGTAGAAGGCCTGAGCCTGAGCCTGAATGTAGTTTTTTTTTTTTAAGGCTCAAGCATGAGTCTTCATAAAGCCTGGTCGAGCTTGAAGCATTTTTAAAGGCCTACTTACAATATAGGTCTTTAAAAAGGCCTCATATTATAGGACTTGGAGGCCATAAATAGGCTTTGTGCATTTTAAGCCTATTAAAACCTATATAAATATAAGTTTTAAGTAGAATATAAGAATGAAAAAAAAAATTATGTTATTTATATGATATAAATATAATTATATTTGTTTAATGTGTAAACAGGCCAGTGCTGAAGGCTTACAGGCGAGGCCTTAACAAAATATGTCTGGCCTATTTACACATTTAGACCTTTAAATAGGCCTTAGCTTGGCCTTTTTAACAAACCAGTCAGGCCAAACCAGACCCTAAACAGGCCAGGCTGGAGGCCACCTGATAGAGGCCTAACCTATTCTCACCCCTAGAAATGAGGTGTGGTGGTGGTATTTATAAGGATTTCCGCGTCAAACTTGTAGTGGTTGACGTGGTGGATGCTGTAACAGTTTTTTTTTTTTTTTGTAGCGGTTGTTGTGGCGGAATTAGTAGTGGTTTAGTAGCGGTGGTTTTTTTTATTTATTTTGCAACGGTTTTAAAAAGTACTTTTGAATTTTTATAAGACAAAATATAGATGGATTACTGTAAGATAAACATTTTTTTATCATTCTTCATTTCCATCACTACAAAAAAGATGGGTAGAAACTGTTAGTTGTGAGTTTAATATGTTTGACAAAAATTAAACTTAAATTAATTGATAATAAAAGGTAACTTAAAAAAACTCACTGAATAATAGGTAAACTCTCATCACCTTTTGGGAAGAAGTTTTCGAAATTGGCAGCTGGAACTGCTCACTCTCGTAGGCGATATTATCACCATCACCCATGTCATAAAGGTCCTGAGGCTTTAAGTGAACCACTATATTCCAATCTCTGTGCCTCTCGTCCTCGACATAATAAACCTGTTGTGCCTTTGAGGCAAGAATATATGGCTCATCATCTTCAAACTGATTGGTGTGAATTGGCTAGGAGAAAATGACTGATGTGATTCCTAAGTCGTCAATTGTGAGTCCCGGGGAAGTTATCATATTTGCCTACAAACACTTGAAAAGCGTCATACGGAAATGGCCTTGCTAATTTAATTCGACGATATCAAGAAGCTTTCCATAATATGGGACATCGCCCAACTGCATGTTGTCGTCACTGCTGCTCGCATAACTCTCTGTCCCAAAAGTGCCATAAACACCTGCATTTTGGGTTAGGAATCCTTGATCTCGTGAAACTGTGCAAAACTTGAAACCATTGACATTATATGTTATAAACCTGGTTGCATAGTCAAGAGGGCCAAGTGTGAAAGCTCTGAAATTTGGTGAGTGCCAGTTGTGGTCATTCAGTATTCGTCGCGCAAACCATCCTGGAAATTCTCTATAGACCTTTTTATCAATTTCAGAGGTGTACGTGTATGGATCCTGAGTTGACACTTCACATGACTTCTGAATTCCCTGTAATTGATCATGAGATGGATGTAACATCCCGTTTTTCAAAAGCAGTATACATTTTTTTTCATCAGAGTAGAGCATCGGAGCAAGAGTGTAACTGATATATGTATTCAAAATGCCCACTGGCTAATTACAGAAGCGGTATAGTGACCGAGTGTTTTCAAAAGTAAAGAGTAACAACAGAAAGTCTTCAGCCGGATCCTTGAACCTGCTGATTTCCTCTCTCCTCGGTCCTCGGTCCTTCCGACCCTGATGCTATGTTAAGAGCTGAGATCCGCACCGGATCTCAGGTAACGGTTAACCTCATGTATACACACACACATATGGGTTACAGAAAAACATTAACACAACATATAAATCACACCCAACCAATGCACATGTATCGCTCCCAGCATGCAGATATATCGCTCCCAACATTACAGATGTATCGCTCCCAGCATTACAGATGTATCGCTCCCAGCCTTACAGATATATCGCTCCCAGCATGCATACAGTTATCTTCTAACATAATATGCACCAATCAACATACCACACATACATACCACACACATATCACATACACGCATACTATATCCATCATATTAGTGTTACAGTACGCGAACGTACATACATACAATAAACATACCACATATACAATACACATATCACATATATGCATACAATAAACATCAGCGTTAGTGTTACAGTACACGAACGTACCTTCGTTGACGGAAATCGGTATCTCTGCCGGTATATGGCACGACAGTAGGTCAGAACGTAATCAGTGATATCCTATCAATATAACAACGTATCTGTTAAGGATCTATCATTACGACGGATATTTTTAGTCATAATGACCATTTTACCCCTGAGCCCCTAATCGGCGGAATTTCGCCAGCACTTCGTTACTTTGACTCTAATCTTCCAAAATTTTGCCATAACTCCGACCCCATCATGATTTTCGAAATTAATGACTAAAATACCCCTAACATATGATATCTAATCATACTTGGAAGATTAAAGACTAAACTAACATTTCTACTCTAACTATCGAAAGAACTACGGAAACTTAAGACTAAGTACCGAAGAACTTACTCAGAGCTTCGCTGCAAAATTTCTCGGCTCCTCCTTCTCTCTAACCTCTCTCTAATTTTGGTCTTGCTCAAGGTTTTGAATGTGAGAATTTCCAAAGGGGTGCTCCCTTATTTATAGGGAAAATGCTGACACTATTCATTACTTTTTCATACCGAATCACAACCGTTGGATCGCACTTTTGCAATGTGGCTCCATCTCCTTTTGCCACATGGCTGCCGACCTCCCCCCCCCCCTTAGGTGGCATCCCTTGGCCAATCACAAGGTGCCATGTGGTCATTTCTAGAAGGTCTCGGCCGGCAAAGTTCTCGATCGGTGTCCGAATCGCGTAATCTTGTAAAATCTTAGAAATCTGGAATCAAAACTTTGAAGCCCCTTTCTTACTCACTAAAAATGCCTGGGCTATATAAAGTTTTGATCCCTTCTAGGTCTTCTCCGGTCCTGCTGAAGTTTTACGGAAAAACGTGCTGCTATTCTAACGAACTTCTGAAATCATCAACCTCTGGACAAAATTTCACTGATTCCAAATATGTCTAGATAATTATCAACTTATCCCTAGATGTTGAGTTATAATTTATTTCCTTCAAACTCCAATTCGTGACTATCTGCCTTTTTCACAGATTACCCTATTTCGTCTTATTACCAAAGTATTCTACCGATCACGGAAATGACTTAGGGACAGTCGATCCGAGATAAAAATTCACTTATTGATATTCTTCTCTGACTTTAGAAAACTTGTTCATGGTTCTCTAGATAGGATTTTATTTCTATCCGTGGTCATTTATCCTATTATAAATTATATTAATATTTTATTCCAAGTTGTATAAAAATCATGATATTTTCACATTCAATCCTATCCTATTTTTTTTTGTCCAATTCGGCTGCCCCCCCCCCTTTTTGGATTTGTAAATATTTAATTTAATTTAATTAATTATTTATTTATTTCAATTTTCTTAAAATTTCACAAAATTCCCTTATTGGTCCATTCTTGCATTTAGGCTTAAAATTACCTAATCTCACCAATTTTCCTTCATATTTTCCAATTAATTAGAAAATATATTTATGCTAATTTTTAGCCATTAACCACTAATTATAGGGTTTTACATAATTATTTATAGATTTTCCTTTGTTCATGCTTAAGTAATTAGCCAATAATTACTTAATTTACTCCCTACTAATATTTGATAATTTTCTTAATTAATACAACTCATTACCTTATAACTTTTGCACTGACATTAGTGTTTTATGCCTCATGCACTATATTTAAATTCACGGGGCATTTTGGTCATTATAATACTTTTTAACTTTTCCCCCTTTATTTCTTTAAGGTAATAATTTAATAAATTACCTAAATTAGGGACAGTATTATTCCCTATTTCAAATAAATATTTACTTTCCTTTTTTATAACTTTCACAGGGTATTTTATAACCCGTAAATGCGTTTAGGGACCTATTTGCAAACTTCCAAACGTTTTAGGGACCTAATTGCAATTATTATTTTTCAAGAGAAACTTCCCAAAAAATAAGATAAATTCTCCACAAGGTCTTTGAGATCACATATATTCATCTATTTCCAATAGGTATTATTTACTCAATATGATACTTATCATAAGTGAGATTTTCAGGGTATTACAATGGAGATCACGAAATGTAAGTATAAATGGTAAGGAAATATATAGGAAAACATATGAGTGTACAGTGCTTACTTTGGAAGGGTTCAAGTTTAGTGCAACTAACACTAGTGCAAAAAAGGGCTTTAAGACCGTCTCATTTAGATCGGATTATAGAGAATCAGGTCTTAAAAGTATGACCGGTGGCAGATTCGTAAATATAAAGAACTTTTTGGACCGGATTATAAAAGATCCGGTCTTAAAAATATGACCGTGGCACTTTCGTAAATATATAGAACACTTTTAAGACCGGACTATAAAAGATCCTGGTCTTAAAAGTATGGCCTATGGCAATTTTGTAAATATATAGAACACTTTTAAGACCGGGCTATAAAATATCCGGTCTTAAAAGTATGACCGGTGGCAATTTCGTAAATATTGTGAGAAGACGCTGATCAAGTCTGAGAATGCCACGATTTATTCCTTCGCTTAATTGGAATTATAGACAGATGCTAATAAGTAAATAAACCTAGGCAGTTCCTATAATTTAGGGATTACAATCAGGAATATAATTACGAAACTCATAAAACCATGATCTGCTAACTTAATTCCTAAAATCTCTTTAACATCTTAATTAAGATGATTACAATCAAGAATTTAATTACAAAATTCAAAAAATCATGATCTGCTAACTTAATTCATAAAATCTCTCTAACAACTTAATTAAGATGATTACAATCGGGAATTTAATTACGAAATTCAAAAACCTTGATCTGCTAACTTAATTCCTAAAATCTCTCTAACAACTTAATTAAGATAATTGTACAATATAATCGTATACGCTAACTAATTAAATAAATAGAACACTTTTAAGACCGGCTGTTTCAAACAGACGGTCTTAAAAGTATTTTTAAACAGATGGTCTTAAAAGTGTAAAAAAAAAAATTATATAGAACACTTTTAAGACCGGCTGTTTGAAACAGACGGTCTTAAAAGTGTAAAAAAAAATAAAAAATTTATATAGAACACTTTTAAGACCGATTGTTTCAAACAGACGGTCTTAAAAGTGTTCTATATATTTACGAAATAGCCACCAGTCAAATTTTTTTATTTTTTTTTACACTTTTAAGACCGGTTGTTTTAACACTTTTAAGACCGGTTGTTTAAAACAACCGGTCCTAAAAATATACTTTTAAGACCGGTTGTTTCAAAAAACTGGTCTTAAAAGTGTTAAAAAAAAACTAAATTCGCTAAACCTGTTAAGTCCGTGAGTTTGCTTTGTCTTCTTGGTGATATAACATTTGCTTAGTTCCTCTTCGATCTATGGGTCCTTCCACGCCGCCTTCACATCGATCCAGTTTGAAATCAAACCCAGATATCTTCTTGCTTAAGTTTGTTTATTTCCTACATTGACCGCTCCTGCTCAGATCTGGACTTCGATTTTGGTTGCTTGAAGCTTTGCTAGCACCGACAAGAGGATCCTGCTCAGATTTGGTTGCTTTAAGCTTGTGATTTTTTTGTAGATCTGGACTTCAAATTCGATTTTCATGGTGAATGATTTCTGTTTCTTGTTATTTTTTTTATTTCTGGACTTTGTAATCATGTTTTTTGTTTTTTGTTGTTGTTGTTGTTGCTTCCAATCTTCTCTTGGTTCTCTGTCATTGATGACGGAGGGACATTCAAAATGTTGCCAGATCTGGTGATTTGGGGCCGATTGTTTCATTTGAGTTTTTTCTTTTTTTTTTTATTATTTTGAAACACTTTTAAGACCGGATGTTTAAAATGTCCGGTCTTAAAAAAATTCTTTAAAACCGTTTACAAGTCCGGTCTTAATAGGGAGACTTTTAATACCGCCTGGAACAAGACCTGTCACGAGTTCGGTCCTAATATACCTGTTTTGTCCGGTCTTAAAAGCCTTTTTTCCACCTGTGTAATAAAGATATGTCTATGTGCTTGCAATTTCTCTGTTGTCATTAGTTTAAATCTCTCACTTCCTCCAACTATTTTACCAACACGAGGGATCAACAACTCTCTTGATGATAGCTCAGGTTCAAGACAATCGACTACATGAAGGGGTCGGTTGAAAGAAGCCTCAATGTCATCTAAGTACCTTGAATAGAAATAAATGACCTAATCCCCTATATAGCCTTCAGCTATAGAACCTTTTGGCCACGCCCTATTACTTACATAAGATTTCAATTTCCCAAGAAATCTATAAAGTAAAGAAGGACAAATGTTCATAAATGGTTGAATGTGTGACTTGCAAATTTGAAGAGTAATGCTGATGCGTATATGTAAAATGAGTATCTGTCAATTGGAAACATCCATTGGTATTGCATTAGGTCAACTAGCTTTGTTTCATGAACAAGGTATACTGTCAGGTGAACAATCACCTTGAAAAAGGACGGAGGAAAAAGTATCTCCAAATGATACAGCGTAAGAATGATTTTCTGTTGTAGTTGATCGAGCTCCTCAACGATCAAAACCTTGGATACAACTTCCGAAAGAAAGAACACAGCTCCACCAAAATGATGGACACATCGGGAGGCAACATATTTTTGATTGCCAGTGAAAGTAACTGTTGCATAAGAACATGTGAGTCATGACTTTTCAACCCATCAACCTTTCGAGTTTGCAAGTCAATACATCGTGAAATGTTGCTTGAATACCCATCAAGAACTTTTATTTTCTTCAACGTTGTGAGGAAGATTTCCTTATAATGTTTTGTGAAGTGAATTTTGCCGATTGAAATTTGGCATTCTCATCTAGTCATGTGTCTTCACTAACTCCCATGACTTGTAAATCTTTCCTCTCTTGAAGATGATGTTTTAACTTGTTTGGTTCGTTAAGCATCGTGTATAGCACATTATCACACACATTTTTTCAATGTGCATGATATCAAAACTATCTCAAAGAAAATTATCTTTCCAATCCGGAAGAGTGAAGAATATGCTTATCTTTCGCTATTGTTGAAGGGTAGAAGCAGAAGTCCTGGAAGTCTTTCTCCCTGCTTTTGCCGCATCGTCATTTTTTCCAAACTCGATGTCAACATCTTGAAGCTGCTTCGAGATATTTGTACTGAAGTCGTAGGAGGTCCTCTTTTTTCCCGTTGTCCAATGAAATGATTGCGTTACAACCTAAACTTGTGTTTGCCATCGAGAAACCTCTGATGACCCATAAAGCACCACTTTTGATTGTGGGGAAGGCGTACTGAGTCAGAATCAAAATTGCAAGCTGGACACGCCATCCCGTTATGCATATTCCACCAAATATTGATCCCAAGCCAGGAAATTCGCGTATCGTCAGCATCAAGGCTACACACATGTTGAACAGTGTCTTCTCATGCGCGTCATGCGTCTCGATGTTGACATTCCAAAATTCCAACAACTCCTTCAAAAGCGGTTGTAGATACACATTGATGTCATTTCCCGATGTCTTTTTGCTTGGAATTATCATAGACAAAATGAAGGAGCTTTGTTTCATGCACATCTAGGGGGCAGGTTGTAGGGAATTAGGACAACAGGTCAAATACTGTAACTTGTGCTAAGATTCCCAAATGGATTAAATACATCGGTCACCAACGCAAGGTTAACATTTATAAGGTCTACCGTGAAATCTAGAAAGTCTGAGTCGAACACTTTCCAGGCTTTAGCATCCTGTGGATGTCTTACTTTACCATATGGGTTCTTGTCAACTTCATGCCACCTTATATGCTCAGTTGTCTTAGATGACAAACAATCTTTGTAAACGAGGTTTTAAAGGAAAGTACTTGAGAATCTTTTGAAAGACGGAGTTTCACCAAGAGGGGGTGAATTGGGGATACTAAATTTTCGTCACAGAAGCACTATGTTCGTAGTCAACCAAAACAGAGATAAACAGTGTAAGGTAGGAAGAGATTGAACATCAGAAATTTATACTGGTTTGGTCTAAATCCTTGACCTACGTCCAGTCCCCAGACTCTCCGGGATTTCACTAACTCAAATGATTGCACACTCTGTAACTCTTAAAGTAATTCTCTCACTAGAACTTACTCCCCCTTACAAGTTGTAATCAAATATCACAATCTCAAAGTCTCAATACTTTGAGATTCTTACAATAATTGATAATCAATGATGAACTCTCTAAAAGAGCAGATACATAAACAATGAAGATTGATATATCCGAAGATATTGTCTGTAAGAGTATGAACAGTAAATGCTTTGAGTTGCTAATTGAATGCGTAGTAGTTCGGTGGTTGGAGAATTGAATGCTTCTACTATTTATAGTTGATGGCATTTAATGACCGTTGAAGAGAGACTTATTGAGCCGTTGTGAATAATAAATAT
This sequence comes from Acacia pycnantha, assembly GCA_025563575.1. Classification (NCBI taxonomy): domain Eukaryota; kingdom Viridiplantae; phylum Streptophyta; class Magnoliopsida; order Fabales; family Fabaceae; genus Acacia; species Acacia pycnantha. Next base: position 1,416,223 of record JAMWYP010000077.1, on the reverse strand, counting down.
ATCCGTTGAGTTGCGTTCAGCTTTGTCTCTTCACATTCGTTTGAAGTTAGCCGTTATTCTCCGTTGACATTCTTCATTCGTTTTGTCCATTGAGACTCAGTTGAAATATTGACTGGAAATGGCCGGAATGCTTTTCGGTTGTTCAGAGACTCAATTTCTGTTTTCGTGCTTCATTTCTGCAGAACATTTAATGCTTTCTGGCACATATATGATTTTGAGTGATTTGGTGTTTAAACCATGTTAGATTCATCTGAAAGTCATAAGCAAACTGATTAAACTTTGTTAGGATCAATAATCAACAATAATATAAGGGCTTAATCAATGAATTGCGGTTTACAAGAACGGTGTTTTCAAAAGTTCTATATCATGACTGGAGTCATTCATGGTTTACTCGAGTCATTGCTCTAAGTCAAAGAAAAGTTTATGTGAAAACATGACTCGAGTCATCCTTCTATGATTGGAGTCAAGTATGAACAGAGAGGATTTTCAAGTATAATGACTGGAGTCATTTACTATTGACTCGAGTCATTCATATAATATATTCAAACAGAGAGGAGTTTTGAATAGCTTGACTCGATTCATTCTTTCTTGACTGGAGTCATTCTCAAACAAAGAAGAAATACCAATTTGATGACTCGAGTCACGTTATGATGACTGGAGTCATATCAGTATAATTAATCAGCGAAGGCTCTCTGTGATCTCATGACTCGAGTTAGATACTAGATGACTCGAGTCATATCAGTTATTAGAAACTGATATCGAGACAATCATTTTGAAAACATAAAATATATATCATGACTCGAGTTAACTAATGAGTTACTCGAGTCATGGGTCTTTTTGCAAATTGATTTTCAAACGTTATGATTGGAGTCACATATCCTTGACTGGAGTCATTTTGGATATAAATGTGTTTCATCTAAGACTCAGAGACAAATGACTGGAGTCATGAACACTATGACTCGAGTCATATTAATGCTAAGTTGTTTTTCAGTTTTAAAACACATTTTCTTGAGTTAATCAATCTTTTTGATTTGCAATTGTCAGTTATCATCAAAACATACTAAGAACTAACATCTTTGATGGTTTCTTCTTCTGCTTTTTCTCTTTCCGAACTGTCCTGAACCTCGAAGTGTGACATCGCTTACATACCTCCCTGCGAGCATCATCTCCCCAATAAAGCATACAATCGTTAAGCCATGCATCAATTTTTTGTAGTAATTCCAGCAACATTGACATTGCCTTATCAATGACCCCACACAAACACTTTATATGATACAATTTGATCATGAAAGATAATTTGAAGTATTTTCGACAACCTTGATACAATGGATAATTTTCCTTATCCATTAGGCTAAAAAATTTTCGAGCTACAACATTCTTAAATAAAACAAGGTCTGCACCCTAAACTTCTTCAATGAAGTTGTCATCTTGAAAACCAAATGCATCACAAACAAAATCATTAATAGGTGTTGGGATCCGTACACGCAGCGGAAGGATTCTATCCATTAAAATTTTTATGAATCCAAAGAGGATCTATCAACGGCGTTTAAATCGAGTTCATAAGAAAAACCGTACCTATTCGAACTGGTATGCATACCTTGAGAACTCGTGGTCTAACACCTTCTTGCTCGATCAATCTCTAGGAGCCGACTCTATGAATCCACTCCCTCTACCGGTATCCACACCGAACAACTCTCCAACACATACGGCAGTGGGCTAGCGCCTTCTTACTTTGTGTCTCACGTTTTTCTCCCTTGGATTTCTTTCGCGGCTTGTTGGTTCGTTCTCTTAGTATGACTAGATTAATATCTTTTATAGAGTTTCTAAAACCCTAATTGTGTCGTAATAAAATATTCAAGATTAATTTAAATTAATATTGAAATTCGAATTTGGATATTAATTAAATCTGTCCAACAAATCTATTCTAATCTATTCAATTAATCCAAATCAAAAGGCTGCCTAAAATATGAGATATGATATCTGTCTATTTAATTAAATCTGAGATACTATATTCAATTAATCCAAATCAAAACCCTAATTCAGATATATGATATCTCTATTTATTTTAGTGATTTAATTTATCAAATAAATTAAATACTATATAATAATATTATTATCTATATGAATAATATTATTATTAATTTCGAATTTAATAAACACACACACACACACACACACATCTTTGACATATCTAAGATTCAATGAATCTGGACACTATTGCTTGTGTTGGGCTATTCTTGTGTGCGACCCTGCAGGCCCACATGAGATTGAAAGCAGGCCAATATTGTACTATCCACAAGTCGCAAGCGACCTCTAGTAAGACATTGCGACTACCCAATTCATATGGGGATTGTTGATACGACACAACCTATCATACAACCATGTCACGTCCCTTTTGTCACGCGATAATTTAGTCAAGGATGAGGCATGGATAATGTCAACCTCCTGTTCTTGACCATTACTTTCTCGATTCTTGAGTAGTCTAATAACTGAAATGGAAACTCCTTTCCATCGTAGTATGGCCATACATTTCACAGACTCACTCATCGAGGGGCCCAGTATTATCTCTCTACAAATGTGAGGGACAAATTCCATCTTGAGCATTCACATTCCTCTGCATGAAAACCACTGATCTCGATCAAAGCCTTTATCATCACCCGGTCAAAGGTGACTTTTGACTAGGTCAAAGATCAGCGACTCTCATGTAGGAATCCATGATGATCTCAGGTCATAAGGCGTTATGACGCGGTTATACATGAGATAAGCTTATGATATATTCCACGCAGCTTTCTCATAGTGGGTCGGTACAGTACCTCGTACTCTTACAAGTGCCTATGACTTTGATTTGTATCTCCATACGTCATCAAAGTCACACTGGTCTTATTTCATCTTCGCTCCAGCGTGGATGACTGACCAGGGACATTTAGGATAATTTATATGATACATCCAAGGATACAATTATCACTATAAAAATGCAAATGATATGATAACTAAACGGAGAAATACTTTAAATAACATAAACGCTTAAAGTACAATGACTTTCCCCTAGGCATAATTTCCAACAAGGTCTGCACCCTAAACTTCTTCAATGAAGTGTTCATCTTGAAAACCAAACACATCACAAACAAAATCATTAATAGGATCATCTTGATTTACTTTATCTCCTACTTGTGAACTTTGAGGAAGAATATCATCATATCTCATATGAGGTTTCTCACTGTGAACTCCCCATAACGTATATTCTTCTAGGAAAGGATTCACAAGCAAATGTTCCTTAACAACTTCTTGTGTATGCCACCTCTTAAAGTTGCATTTACAACACGAACACACGATCTTCCCCTTACAGTTGGCGTGGGCAAATGCAAAATCCAAGAAAGTGTTCAATCCAGCCAAACATGTTGGAGAATTGCACGGCAACTTGATCCATGACTTACCCAAATGTGTTTAACAAAGTTTGAAGAATACTAGGAGAGAATATAGGTGAAGAGATAATGTTTAGTTCTTATAATGACTTGTAAGGAAGCTTAAATGCACCATTGGAAAATTTGTAGCGGTAAAAAAACCACTACTGTGACCGCTACAACGTTGTCCAAACATTTGTAATGGTTACATAACGCTACATCAACTGCTAACGAGTAATCATTTTGTAACGGTTAAAACGATACAGCTGTTACAACAAAGACCGTTTGAAATTTTAAATTTTTTGAATTTGTGGCAGTTGTAATGGTTACATAACGCTACATCAACTGCTGCAAGTCCGGTGCTTCGCAAACCATCGGCCCCCTTCTCCCTTGGTTCCGCCGCGAGTACGGTGCTTCGATCCGCTGCTCTTCCTTTGTCTCCGCCCCTTTCTCTGGCGCTTCGCAAACCACTGGCCCTTTCCTCCTCCTTTCGGCGCGCATCTATAATTTGGTTCTTGACCTTGTTTCTGTCTTATCATTTGGTTTAGTTTAGTGCCCTAAATCGGATACTATAAGGAAGAATATGGATACTCGTTTCCCTACTGTGAGTGATTGTTGCTTCGATTTATAATTCTTGTTTATATTTTGTCGGTGTTATGTTGTTTAGTAGGTTTGTAAGCCTTGGAAAGAGGAAGAGAATTCGTCGGCGTCTGTAGAAGATTCCGATTTTAGGTTGAACTTAAACGAACATATTTGAATCGTGGGTTTGAGTCGCAAGTATTGTTATAATTCGGATTCGCTGTATTTTCTTAGATTTTTAATGCTTAGCAAGATCGGGATTGAGAATTAAAGTAGATGGGTATATCTTCGGTTATCATGGAGTCAAGTGATGCCATTTTTAGATTTTTCGATGGGTTTGATTTGTGGGATGTGATTTTGCATTGCAATTAGTTTGTGAGTTAATTTGAATACTAGCTAATTTCTTTAGGCTTCCATTTGATTATGTGCGTGGGGGGTTTATCTCTCATATATTCATGATAAATTTTAATATTTTGCAGCTAAAGCTTTAGAGCTGTTTTTGCAAGACCTTTGTGATCGTACATATGAAGTAACTCTTCAGAGAGGAGCAAAGACAATGAGTGCATTGCATCTGTAAGTCTGGGACCATTATGATCTGTGTTATTTTTGTTTTTTAATTTACCATTCTAGTGAATGTGAACTAACCAAATAAGATATCAGTGTCAGTAATATTATTCTCTTAACTTTCTTATCTTTGAATTTATTTTCTTCTGTTGCTTATAGTTATAAAATAAAGCACACATGCCTTGGCGCTGTATTGTACTTTTTATTGCCAAATCATGTATGAGCTATCAATGTTGTTTTGGAGTTATATTTTATAATATTGTTGAATTGTTGTGTTGGAGTTATATTTTATAATATTGTTGAATTGTTGTGCTTCATAGTGCCTTTGCTTATTTGGGTGTATAATAGGTTGTTAATTCTCACTGTACAGAATTAATTTTATCAGGGATATCTTCAAAATGGATTAAAATTGGTTTTTTTGGCTATCATATGGTTTTTGTGTTCTTCATTTTGTAGCGATCTAGATAGCGCACACTACATTGAAAGGTTTGAAAAATATGAGGATGAGTACACCCATTGCTTGATAGCCAAGTATTTCTCTGGAAAAACCCTTAATGGAGGTATGCAACAATAGTTATTTGAACGGATATATGCAGATTTTCATCTTTCTGTAGACTTTGACAAGTTAAATTTAAGGTGCCTGCTTTGACTGCTAGATTGGTTTGGGACTGATAATGATAGATTTCCTCGATTTCATTTATAAGAACCGTCGTGCAAATGCTGGTGAATATGTTGCCACAATTCATGTGTGCTAGTAATCGTGGTCCAGGTTGCCTTGTTTCTATTCATATGCTAACCCCATTGTAGGCTTTGAAGAGAAATGTAGCAATTGATCAACTCCAGGAATAGAAACACCTCCTAATATATCAAATGGAAAACACGTTATGAAGAACAGTTGATCGAACAGCTGCCTGTATAAACATCTGAGAATATTGCTTCGTTAAAATGCCAATGCTGATGGCAGAATGGTTTATGGGATTTGATGAAACTGACTGACATGGTGCTTCTAATTAATCATGTGTAAAGGGTTCCTGATTCATGCAATTCAATATACTGATAACAGAGCTAACATAACCTCATTGCAATCATGACCGATTATTTCAATGATGGGTTTGTTATGCATTGTTGGATCCATTTGCAAGTGATATGTAGTATGTACTTTATTTTAGACTTTTTTTTTTAGTTCATTTAGGTCACAACATTATAATTTGTAATATTTTGTTTTTTCTATGTAAACTCTTATGATTGTTAGAATTTATTTTGATGATATACAAGTCTTTTTATTTTCTAATTTTTAATATTTTTTTCTAATTTTTTTTTTAAGAAATTAGAATTTGCGAGGGAAAAGTGTTTTCCTCGCAAAATCCTGGATTTGCGAGGGAAAACTTTTCCCTCACAAATTTCATGATTTGCGAGGGAAACATTTTTCCCTTGCAAAATCCAGAATTTGCAAGGGAAAAAGGCATTTTTCCGTCGCAAAAGTGATTTGCAAGGCCCATGTTTGCGACAGATGTAATACCCGGATTTTTATTATCTGAAATATTATAAATAAATTGGATATTTCTGATAAGTGAAATTAAAGTCTCTCCAGACTTGTGTAATTATAGTCTATTGTTCTAAGTTAAATTCTGTAGGAAGTTAGGGAAATTAAGGGTCAAAGTGTCAAAATGACCAAAATGCCCCTGAAAAGGGTAAATAACTTAGAAAAATTATGAAAAATCCTAAAAGGCAGTAAAATGACCAACTGAATTAAGAGAGTATGCTATCTCTAATTATTGTAATTTAATAAATTATGAACTTGGAGAAATTGTTGGAAAATACTCAAAAGAAGTGAGATGACCATAATACCCTTGTAATTTCTAAAAATGCAAGAGGCATGAAAATACTAATGTTAATGCAAGAGTATGGAGGTAATAAGGTATTCTAATTAAGAAAATTATCAACAAGTGATAATAAAGTAATTAGGTAATTATGGGCTAATTACTTAAGCATAAGCAAATGAAATTCACAAGTAATTATGTAAAACCCTAAAATTAGTGGTTTTTGTTTGAAAATTAGTAAAAAACATGTTTACTAATTAATTGGAAATTTTGGAGAAAAATAGTTGAGTTTAGGTATTTTTAAGCCTAAATACAAGATGGGACCAATGGAAAAATTATGTAAAATTTTTGTAAAAATAATTATTTAATTAAATAATTAATAAAAAAAACGAAATATAAAAAAAAAATGGGCAGAAAAAAAAATAAAAAAGAAAAGAAAATGTATTTAAATAATATATAAAGAGTTTCAAAAATACTAAACTCTAATTAAATATAATTTAATTTAATTTGGTGAATAGTAATTCAATAATTAGGAAACGGATCCTATCTGGAGATCTAGGAATGGGATTTCCAAAGTCAATGTAGAATATTGATCAGTGGGATTTTATCTTCCGTTAGACTCTTCCGTAAGGTTAATTTCGAGTCCGATCAGGCATTTTCCTAATAAAACAAAATAGGGAAAAATGCATATAGACACATTTTTGGATCCGAAGAGAATAAATTCTAACTCAACATTTAGGAATGAGTTTGAATTTATCTGGACATATTTGGAATCAGTGAATTTTTCTGAGGAAGTTGATGATTCCAGAAATGCGTTCTGAAACCGGACATGTTCGGATACGTTTTTCGAGGAACTTCAGACTGACAGTTGGAGCCCTAAATGGAATCAAAATTTAGGTTAACTTGAACATTTCTAATGAGTGAAGAAATGTCTTCAAGGTTGTAAATCCAGAATTTTGAGATTTCTCCGAAATTACGCGAATCGGGTACCGATCGGGGAAATTGGACTGAATGAGGACACGTGTCATCATTCAATTGGCTCACCCTTGGCTTGTGGAGCAAGTGGCCGAATTGGTGAGGTGTGTGGCCAAGAATCATCCTTCAAAATAATAAAGGGAAAATTACAACTTTGGACCCAAAGTTTGAGAAGGGAAAATTACACCTTATGACCCAAAATTTGCCTATATAAAGGCAAGAGTTTGTCTTCATTTTCACACCATTTTCACTTCTTCTAGCCGAAATCTAGAGGGAGAAAGAAGAGAGAGAAGCTCTGGAAAAATTCTGCAGAAGTCTTCAACGGGTAAGTCCTTCAGAGTGAGATTCCTACTATTGTTTTAGGCCTCATTGCATTGAAAGATGCCTAAAGACGTAAAACTTGGTAGGGATTGAGTCCCCGAAAATCGGAAGTTAAAGTAGCGAAGTGCCGGCGAAATTCCGCCAATTAGGGATATAGGGGCAAAATGGTAATTTTTACCTAAAATGCCAAATATAGTATCAAATCACTAATAAAAGTGATATTACTCTTATAGGACGTCAGAAATCCTAATTTGCTGCCGTTACGCCGTCCAACGTGCATTGTCGGACAAACCGCCGTTTTCCGTCGAAAAATACGATTTCGCCGAAACATCTACGTACGTCAACGAAGGTACGGACGCGTCTCGTAACACTAATCCTATAGCTCTCATATACATGTATGTCATAGATACGTTCATATACCGGCTCTGCTAGGGTCGTCGTTATACATACACCTTGTACGGGTTATAGACATGATAATACCGCTTTGAGTTTTCCTAGCGCCGAGGACACGTGATCGTGGCACAAAGTTAATGTGCAGCTATATTTGTGTAGGACTTTACATACTGCTTTATGCTTATGTCCCATGTCTGTGTCACAATGTTGTTGTGTAGGACCTTACATACCGCTCCATGCTTATGTTCTGTCTGTGTCACACTTATCTGATGAGATGTTGCGCTATGTCATGAATATCTGTTGTCTATATACTGTTTTATTTGAGCATAAGGTTAACCGTTACCTGAGATTCAATGTGGTAAATTGAATCTCAGCTATAGCTTCAAGATCCGGAGGACCACGGATCGGTGCTAAGGACAAGCAGCAGGAGTAGGTGTTCGCCTCGCAAGTGTACGAGATTCGCAAGTAATAAAGTGATAAATAAAGTATCGTTCCCACGAGGATTTGTTTAACAAATTGGTCAAGCAAGAGGCTTAGTGAATTTCATCAAGTTGAGCTAAAACAAAGTTTTGATTTGGAATGAGAATTTTAAAAGACTATTTCTAAAACATAAAATTGATAAAGGCAATTGATTCTTTAACTTCAAGGATAATTGAGCCTAGGGCTCTTTTTTCCCTTTTGCATTTCATAAAACTTGGTTAATTTCCTCTCTAGTGGCATTTCAATACATATATGTGTTAGTCTAAGGTTCTAAAACACTTGACCCGCTCTCTCGAGTCAAAATCAAGTTTCTCTTCTCATTAAAATGCACAATCTCTTGCTACAATTAATGAGAATCAATATTTAAGCAACAACCCTAATGTGACAATGCAAGGTTAGTAAATATATCTCTATTTTACCAACAAACCATCCATTCATCAAGTAAACTTCAAGACAAGCATGATTTCAATCAAGTTCTACACCTAGATTAGCTCTCTCAAGTCAAAACCTAAGTGAATAAATCATCTAAATGGAGGCCAATCACTTAGAAGCATTAAGCCAAGGTTAAAATCAACACACATATATATTAATCTACCAAAAGAGAGGAATATTCAAGTATTAATCCATACAAAGGGTCAAAAGAACCCTAGAATGAAAGATTTAGCTACTCATGTTCAAATACAAAGAGAGTCTAAGCAAAACTTCTGAATACATGAAGAACTAAGAAGAAAAGAGGAGAAAAGAGGAAGAACCAAGGTGAAAACTCCCAAAATCTCTTCTAGGTTGAGCACCCAAGCTTCCAAAGCTCCAAGATCTCTCTCCCAAGCTCTTCCCTTGTGTGCCCACTTGTTTCCTTGTGTCAAGAATGTGATTTTCGGCCCTTCCCTTTAGGTTAAGTAGGGTTTTTCTGCTTCTGAAATGAAAAACGCGCAGCTGTACTTTCTGCACTTTTTCGCGACTAGCTACGGCCAGTTGCAACACTTTCCGCAGAAAGTTGACATAGAGAGCAATTTTTCTTAACTTGCTGCGGCCAGTCTGTCAACTTGTCTGCGGCCGGGCCATGTGAGTTCCTTCTAGCTTTGCAATACTTCACTTCCTTTGTTTCTATCCTTGTTTCTAGGTTCTTATAGAGCTTCAAAACTTATCTCCATCCTCCTACAAAAGAGGGAGGATTTATCAATTCTCAATTGAATCACAAACTCTATAAAATTTAACAAGAATATTTTGATTTTTGTCTCGATACTTTGATATGCACATTTTCTCCTATATACTTCATTTGCTATGCATATTTTGAACCAACAATGGGTAAAAGAGAGGGAAAATGTGCTGGAATGTTGTCAATTTCTAAGAGTTAACACACCCCCAAACTTAAATATTTGCTTGTCCTCAAGCAAAAACACGTATGTTCACTAAATTTCTCAATACTTGCCATTGATGCATGAATGAATTTGTCCTCATCTACTGCTCAAAAAATTATGTAAAATAGGAAACCAATTAAACATGCACAAATGAACACTTCATAGATTTAAAGCATGCCTTTCAAGAATTTCCAAATGTGAGTGTGTGAATGGAGTTGACATGTACTCTTTTTGCACTTGCTAAAGTTAGAAGCAACAATTCAAGTCATATAACTATATTCAAACCATCAATTCCATCATTCTCTAATTTCTTCCTCTTTTCTTCTAATTCACTTCACTTGACTTAAAAATCAAAGGGACTTTTCAGCTTGTAATGGGGCCAGGGGTTAAGGTTCTCAAAAGAAAAGGTAAAGGATAATCAACAAATACCTCAAGATAGATGATAACCACTCAAGGGGCTTCTTCCTTTTCTCATTAGACATACTCCCCCAAACTTAAGACAAATTGATCTTTTCCATATCAAGCCTTCTTGGACAACTACTTTTTTTTTTTTTTTTTATGCGCATTTTTTTTTTTGCTTGATTTCTATACATTGTGAACCCTTTTACTTTCTACCCTCTTTTTTCTGATCATTTGAGTTTCACACATCACCAAATTCCACATCCCAATCAATCATCATCTATCTCAAAGCAAGGGAATCATGGTTTTCATATTGGCTAAGGTAGGTAGATGTTAGGTCTTTCAAAAACAATCTTTAATTGGTTTTTCAATTAGGCTCAAAATAAGGGTTCAAAAAGGAATAGAATCAATTAGGTAGGCTTGAAAGGCTCAATCGCATTTTATGAAGTGCCCAAATCCTTTCTTTAAATCTTATGAAACAAATCAAAAGCTTTGAAGAATTCCAAAGATTATTTTGAAACTAACAGTTTGAAACAAAAGGCATATAACCTAATTTGCCACAAAGCCCTTCAACAAGAACATCCGAATACAATTAACTCCAATAAGTGCTTTCTAGTTCAAAAATTCCTGAATGACATGATTTATCACTACAATCCATCCATCAATGCACATCAAACATAATTTCCCATCGATATAAGAGATTGAGCAATAATTCTATCATCGGACCATTCAAGCAACTTTGACAATTAACCTAGAATTTCAATTCATTTGTAACATTCTTTACAAACAAAAATTTAAGCATGAGAAATTTCAAACATTCCAACAATTCTCTTTCAACAGTTGATTCAAAATTTGCACTATGCACTCAATTTTCACCATGCAGTCATCAAAGTTTCACAATCAGAGTTGCAACAAACTCTAGCACCCCCAAACTTAACACTGACAATGTCCTCATTGTAAACGAAAAGGATGGTAAAGTAGAGAACTCGTACCTGGTCCTGAGTCAACTTATAAGTACAGCACTAACAAAGAAAATCATGCACACAATGGTCTGAACAACACCTGTCAATGATCAATGGTGGACATGAAAGTTTGAGAGTACCAACAAAGAAAGAAATATAGCTACCCACATGGTAGCTAACAAGAACTGGATTGAGGTTCTTTTTTTGAACAAATCAATGCTAGATTTAATCTCAACGAGTGCTAGACACAAACATTCCAAAACGCGGAAAACAAGTAAATCAGTCAATCCAACAAGTATGTTAATGAGTTCCCGTGGCAAACATAGCAGAATGATCACAATGACCATCGGGGTCACCACAAAAAAATATATGCCACAACAGTATAGAACCATCACAGATCATTCACAGCTTGATACAACAAAATGAAACATGCCAAGAAAGAACTCCTAAATACACCACAATAAAAATAAACTCAAGTGGAACATCCAAAAGAGCTGTTAGTAAACAAAGCATCAATCATCATTGTCAGAGGGTTCATAATCCGAGTCCGAATGTTCTGTGGATGCTTTTCTCGAACTAGATCCCGTCTCCCCCATCACCTCATCATCATTGGCACTATGCTCAACTTCTGTACTGCATAGTTCTTCTGTACTGCAAATTTCATCATCAGTATTCTCATCTTGTCGATCACCATCCGCATTGGCTGTCCCGTGCCCACCATGAGGCACCTGAGCGTTATCCCCTCCAACCCCGGCAGTATTGGTCTCATGCAAATTAGTGTAAGGAAGTGCAAGGACATTCATGGGTAGGCCTTGATGATAGGCCGAGCGAGTAACAAGGGCAGTGAGGTTGGTAATGGCAGTACTAAGTGTCTTTTCCAGCCTATCAATGCGGCCCATCAATGCATCAAACTGTAGTTCCAACTTAGAGGGAGGCCCTTCATGTCGAGCCCTCTTTTTCTTTCATTCTTCAGGGTTCTGCTGTGGCCCCAAATTTGAATAGGTAAATGGGCGATCAGGCTCTTCAAGGGGGTCAACTGGCAATTGTTCAACCTTGGCCTGCAGGAAAAAGGAGGTAATGGTGTGTGGAAAAATGAGGCTCGTGTGATGTTTTTCCCGCACTTGAGAAAGGCTTTGTACATGATTGCTCCCAGTTGATCGGTGGTTGGTTTGCAACAAGAAAATGAGGAGGGCCACTTTCTAGGGATGTAAGTAAGGTGGGAGGTGGGCTTAATGTTGTTGGCGGCCAAATGGAGCCAACATTTTGACTCTGATGTTAAATCCCTTCTAGCCAGGTATTTCTTGTGGCTAAAACGAACAAACCAGGAGTTCTCACCATGTATGACAAGCTGCTTTGCTACGTCCTCATAGGGAAACACTTCTTTGTTGGCTGTGAACTTCTGATACATACAATCAGCAGCTGAAACTCTGGGTAAATTGTAAAACTGGTTCAATCGATCAGCATCAATGATAATATGCTTCCCACGGAAGGTCACGTGTCCGTCATAAATGATGTGTTGAGTGTAAAACTGTCGGACGAACTCAACATTGACCTTCTTTTTCCTTGTCAGCAATCTCCCTAGATGATGGGTAGTAGCTTGCTTATAGAAACTATATGCGGTGGTCTTTTGAAACTCACGTTCTTTGTGAAGCTTTCTGTCAGAAACCAGTGGCTGAACATTGGCCAAGGATGCTTTAGGGGGATTACGGGTTCGAAGCTTTTTCTTCTTGCCAGCTGTTTTCATGATCTGCACACAAGAGGGACAAACACACCAAAACACAATGCACACGCATCAACAAACAGACAGAACCAAAAGGACCTCATGTAACTTATCCTAGAAAGAACAGAAAGGAAGCCCCCAAACTTAGATTGTATCTAATGCCAAAGCTTTCAAGCAATATTCCAAGCTTACACCTACTCTCCACTCCCTTAGAAAACCATTTACTTTCTCAAAGTGAGCTTTCAAAGATTGCAGAGGCAGCTGCTCAATCCATTTCATTGTGTAAACCAAAGAAATCAAAGTATTTCAAGAGAGCAAGTCAAGGGCAAGAGAAAAGCAAAAGGTCAATGGAAAAACAAGAGTTTTTTTTTTTATTTTTTTTTTTATTTTATTTTTATTTTATTTTTTTGAATTACCAACAGCTTTTCCCATATTAAAAGCAAATGAGCAAAACAATTTGGTTTAAACCGATGCAATCATCAGTAATTGCATAAAACCAAATAATCACAGAAATTGTCAAAGCCCATTGTTATCTTGTTGAAAACAAAATTTGGTTTTCCACAATGAAATGATTTTAGTAAAAGCAAACAGTGCAAAACAAAGTGACCAAAAACTAGTTCACAACTCTGCAAAGTCAGGCCAAATCAAGCAACTATATACGTAGTTCTGAAATCTAGTGGATTGGGGTCCAAACTGGGTGTTCACAAATAATAAACACATTGCCATTTGAAGGCATGTTTTCATGGTTCAAAATGCAGTTGTAGCCTTTTCCAGTTAGAATCCACGACCCAAGAAAAATTCAGAGCATCATTGTTTAGAAACAGTTGACCGTGTATGTGATGAACAATATCCAAACACACCCAAAATGAACCAGCAGTCACAAAACCCAACCACAATTAGCAATCAAACAACAGACTACGCCTCAAATCACCATTCAAATTCAAGCCTAGATGCTAATATGCTGCATAACAATTTAGAGCAGTTTGTTCAAAGACACATTCTAGAAGCAACCATATGTACTCAAACTTCCACAAAGCTCAGCTCAAAAATGCACAAAGTTTAGAGTGTAGGACTTTGCAAAAAGAATCAACAATTGAGTGTTTGAAATCATAGGAGTGCCAAAAATGTTTCTTTGAAAGATTTCAGCAAAACTTTGGTGAATTTTCAAAACTTCGGTAAAAAATACAGAGTGGAGCGCAAATTTTTTTTTCAAAACTTTGAAAACTTATCTTAAGATTTCAGCAAGAGAAACTTTGGTTCCAAGAGTGTATCAATCCAATAGCAAGTGCTCAAGACAGGTTAACCAAATGCAAGAATTATACCTTCAGTTCAATGTATCAATCAGAATTCAGTCGCAGCTATTGAAATGACAAAATGCAAAACACAAATGGTAAGTAACAACAGCTTAACCACCAATAGCACAGCAAGCAAAGCACAATTCAGATTTAATGTTCAGCAACAAATGGCCAATATAAACCAGAAATGAGTTCCAATAAGAATAGCTTAATGCAAAGGCCAAAATCAAGGCAAGGGCTATTAATCTCAGTCAAGAATGGTGCCACTTCCCAAAATTTGCAAGAAATCCAATGGCACACAAAGTTGAACAACACTAGAGAAATGCATACTTCAATTCATCATGCTAATCAGAACCACATTTAATCAGAATATATATCAATCCAACCACATGAAATCAGAATATCAGTTAATAATGTTCTAATCCTCAAACCAACCACATATGTTCAACCTAAGTTCATCATGCTTCAACATTTAATCAACTACTGCCATCAATTTCGATCCTAAACTCAAACCCAAGCCAAAATTAGAGAAAGGCTCAAGCTTTACCTCAGACAGAAAGAACAATGATCAGACTACAAACTCAGGTGAGCTAGAGATGCACAGGGCGTCGGAGGCGGAGGTTGGATCTGGTTCACAGGGGTGAGAGTCGAATGGGGAGAAGGAGCCATTGAAATTGGAATGGGGAAGGAGTATACAATGAAGAGATTAGGGTTTCATGAGGGAAATTACATTTGGGGATTAGGGTTTTGAAATTGGGGATGAATGTGGTCACAATAGTGGGTCACATTCATTTGGGTAAAATGGGAATTACATGGAATAATGAAGGGTAAATCTGAAAGACCAAAGTTTTTTTTTTTTTTTTTTTAACGAAAATATTTTTTTTTTTTGAAAATAATTTTTAAATAAAAGAAAAACCACTTGCCTTTGGAGTAAATTATTTTTTTTTTTTTTGGAACACTGGCCACAGCCAGTTTCAACACTTGCTACGAAAAGTGAACACAGAGAGCAACTTATGACCACTGGCCACGGCAAGTTGTAGAACTTGCTACGGAAAGTGAACACAGAGAGCAACTTACGACCACTGGCCACGGCAAGTTGTAAAACTTGCTACGGAAAGTGTCTGCTGTCAAAAACAAAACCAAACAGCAAAATTGCAAAACACAAGAAACATTCCCAAACATCACAAGAATCACCCAATAAGCTTTATACCAATCATTAACAACCAAATTACTCAAGATCAAGCATTATAGACCATCCAAGACCATAAGGCACACATATTCACAAGGAATACAACAACACATCAAATTTGAGTACTCAAGTAATGGTCACAAGTGGATTTCACATAGAGTATCAACCAAATAATCACAATAGCCACAATATTACTCAAAATTGACTAGTCATCAAAATTTCACTCCAGAATCACATATGTATGAGCTTAAAGTCAAATGAACTTCCCTCTTTAGCATTCCCCTTGGCACTCATGAGTTCTTCCTCCTTCATTGACATTCCTCCCAACTACAACAGTCCATTTCTAAGTTGGGTGCCCTTTTCTTCCTACAAAACAAAAAGATCAAACATAAATCTACTAAAGAAAATAAAGACACACACACACACAAATTGAAAAGATTTAGTTTGGAACTTGGGTTGCCTCCCAAGAAGCGCTTAGTTTATAGTCTTTAGCTCGACTCTTCATGTTGGTCACTCCTCATTAACTAAGTAGATAGTGGACACAAGCCTATCCACATCTCCACCCCAATAATGCTTCAATCTTTGACCATTAGCCTTGAATCTTTCATTTTTTCATTTTCCACTCCACATCACCAAACTTAGATGCTTGAACCACCGTGAATGGACCGGACCATCGAGATTTTAGCTTTCCCGGAAATAACCTCAACTTGGAGTTATAAAGGAGGACACTTTGACCAGGTTCAAAACTCTTGGGAACAATTTTGCTGTCATGATCCCGCTTGGTCTTTTCCTTGTAAATCCTTGCATTCTCATAGGCATTTAGGCGGATTTCATCTAACTCATTGAGTTGAAGTAGCCTCTTCTTCCCTACAGCTTGGGGATCAAAATTTAGCTTTTTGATGGCCCAATAAGCTCCATGCTCCAATTCCGTAAGTGGCATGCTTTCCCAAACACCAAGCGATAGGGGACATACCAATAGGCGTTTTGAAAGTCATTCGGTATGCCCATAGAGCATCATCCAACTTGGTAGACCAATCCTTCCTCGTAGTTCCCACCACCTTCTCAAGAATGTTCTTGATCTCACGATTGGAAATTTCTGCTTGCCCATTACTTTGAGGGTGGTATGGCAATGATACCTTGTGCTTGACACCATATTTCTTCATTAAGGCTTGAAATTGGTGATTGCAAAAGTGAGAACCACCATCGCTTATAATTGCTCTAGGTGTTCCAAATCGAGTGAAAATGTTCTTCTTGAGAAATTTCAACACTTGTCTTGGCATCATTTGAGACACATGCGGTGGCCTCAACCCACTTGGAGACATAGTCAACTCCAACTAAGATGTACTCATTGTTAAATGACTTAGGAAAAGGGCCCATGAAGTCAATTCCCCAAACATCAAAAGTTCAACTTCAAGCATGCTAGTCAAAGGCATCTCATTCCTCCTGGATATGTTCCTACTCTTTGGCATCTATCACATTGGAGAGCAAAGGCATATGCATCCTTGAATAGAGTGGGCCAATAGAATCCACTTTGGAAGACCTTTGCAGCAGTTTTCTCTCCTCCAAAATGGCCACCATATTCAGAAGAGTGGCAACAATGCAGAATACACTCTTGTTCATTTTCTGGTACACATCTCCGAATGAGTTGATCAGGACACCTCTTGAATAAGTATGGTTCATCCCAAAAGTATTTCTTCACTTCATGTAAAAACTTACGCTTTTGGTGAGAATTGAAATCCGGAGGTAGTACACCACAAACTAAGTAATTGACAAAATCAGCATACCATGGTGTGGATAAGCTATCAACAAGGAACAATTGCTCATCTGGGAATGATGCATGAATCACATCCGAATCATCGAGTTGAGCCTCATTGCTCAACCGTGAGAGATGGTCGGCCACTTGATTCTCGGTGCCTTTTCTATCAATGATGTTCAAGTCAAACTCTTGAAGTAGAAGCACCCATCGAATTAGTCTTGCCTTAGAGTCCTTCTTCGTGAGTAGATATTTCAAAGCTGAATGATCGGTGTAGATGATGACCTTAGTACCCACAATGTAAGGCCGAAACTTCTCACAAGCATAGACTATGGCAAGTAATTCCTTCTCGGTAGTGGTATAGTTAAGTTGGGCACAATCAAGAGTCTTGCTAGCATAGTAAATGGGATGAAATAGCTTTTCCCCTTTTGCCCAAGAACAGCACCAACCGCATAATCACTAGCATCGGCCATGATAATGAAAGGTAGAGCCCAATCCGGAGCTATCAAGATAGGAGAAGAAATGAGACATTGTTTCGACTCTTCAAAAGCTTTCAAGCATTCCTCATCAAACTTGAATTCTACATCTTTTTCCAATAACTTGGAAAGTGGCTTGGCAATCTTAGAAAAATCCTTGATAAACCTCCTATAGAACCCAGCATGACCAAGGAAGCTTCGAATACCCTTTACACTAGTAGGAGGGGCAATTGCTCAATGATAGCAATTTTGGCTTTGTCCACTTCCAAACCCTTCTTGGACACCCGATGGCCAAGTACAATGCCTTCTTGCACCATGAAGTGACATTTCTCCCAATTGAGAATCAAATTTGTTTCTTCACACCGTTGAAGCACCGCATCCAAATTATCCAAGCACGAATCAAAAGATGGACCGAATACAGAAATCGTCCATAAATACTTCAATGGTCTTCTCAATCATATCAGCAAAGATGGACATCATACACCTTTGAAATGTGGCGGGAGCATTGCAAAGTCCAAATGGCATTCTTGAAAGCGAATGTGCCATAAGGACAAGTAAAAGTAGTTTTCTCTTGATCTTCTGGGGTTATGGCAATCTGATTGTAGCCTGAATAACCATCTAGAAAACAAAAGAACTCTTGGCCAGCTAGCTTGTCAAGCATCTGATCAATGAATGGCAGAGGGAAGTGATCCTTCCTTGTAGCAGTATTAAGCTTCCGGTAGTCCATACACACTCGCCATCCAGTCACCGTGCGAGTGGGAATCAATTCATTTTGGGTGTTAGCCACTACAGTCATGCCACCCTTCTTAGGGACACATTGGACTGGGCTCACCCATGAACTATCAGATATGGGATATACTATTCCAGCTGAAAGCCATTTAAGAATTTCCTTCTTGACCACTTCTTTCATAATCGGATTCAAGCGCCTTTGATGCTCAATGGAAGTTTTGTGATCATCCTCCAATAGAATCTTGTGCATACAAATAGAAGGGCTTATTCCCTTGATATCAGCGATAGTCCACCCAATAGCATGCTTATGTTCTCTCAAAACTCTTAGTAGCTTCTCTTCTTGCAAATTAGAGAGGGTAGAAGAGACAATTACCGGTAGAGTGTTAGAATCCCCAAGGTAAGCATATTTGAGATGAGAAGGTAGTGGCTTCAACTCTAAAACCGGAGGAACTTCAATAGAAGGCTTCAATGGAGTACTTAAGGCATCAGACACCTCAAGTGGTTCAAAAGTCTTCGGTCTAGAATGAGGGAATGAGTCAAAACGGAAGAGCTCTTCAACAACATCTTCATCCAACTCTTCAAAACTCTTCTCACCAATCAAGAATGCCTCTAAAGGGTCCTTAATCATGGAGGCATATGATTCTTGAGGAATAACGCATCTAATATATCTACAAACGAGCATTGAGAAGAATCATCATGAAACTTCAAGGCTTTTTGCATGTTGAATATCACTTGCTCATTATCCACCCTCAAAGTGACCTCACCCTTCTCTACATCAATAAGAGTCCTTGCAGTGGCTAAGAATGGACGCCCAAGGATTAAAGGAATTTTCCAATCAACTTCACAATCAAGCACTACAAAATCTGCGGGGAAGATAAACTTGTCAACTTTAACTAGGACATCCTCAATGATTCCTCTAGGTCTAGAAATGCTACGATCGGCCAAGAGAAGAGTTACCGTAGTAGGTCTTGGCTCTCCCAAGCCCAATTGGTTGAAAACAGCTAGAGGCATCAAGTTAATACTTGCTCCCAAATCACAAAGAGCTTTACCATTAAAGTTGGTCCCAATATTGCAAGGAATGTAGAAGCTTCCTGGATCCTTAAGTTTAGCCGGTAACTTCCTTTGAATGACTGCACTACACTCTTCGGTCAATGCCACGGTCTCAAATTCATTGAATCGCCGCTTCTTGGACAAAACATCTTTAAGGAACTTAGCATATTTAGGCATGTTCTCCAAAGCTTCGGCAAAAGGAATGTTCACATGGAGTTGTTTGAACATGTTCACAAACTTTTTGAACTGAACATCTTCCTCCTTCTTCTTGAATCTTTGAGGAAAAGGTAGTGGTGGCATAAAAGTAGAAGTGGTGGCCTTTTTCTTTTTCTCATCATTCATCTCTTGCTCCACCTTCTTGTCTTTGCCAACATCATGCAAACTTTCTTCAATTTGCTTTCTCTTCTTAGTTTCATCTTCCTCCTCTACACTTTCTTCATCAATATGAACAATCACTTGATCATCTTGCTTTGGTTGAGGAGTACTTGAGCTAGGCACATCCGGTAGCACTTTTCCGCTTCTCAAGTTAATGGCATTGCATTCCTCTTTTCCAACTCGTTTTGGATTAGGAATGGTGTCACTAGGAAGATTGCTTCTTGACATAACATTCACTTGTGATGCTAATTGCCCCATTTGCACTTCAAGATTTTTAATAGCGGTTTCATGGAGAGAAAAAGTAGCCTTAGTTTCAACCCTTGAAGATTCCACCTCGGATAAGATTCGAGCTAGCATTTTGTCGGTTTTAGACTCCTCTTCCTTAATAGGAAGCTGCCTTGATTGCATTTGAAAACCGGGTGGAATAGGCTTAGTGCCAGATGTAGACCCATGTGCTTGATTCAAACTATTACCTTGACTCCAAGAGAAATTTGGGTGAGTTCGCCAACCACTATTGTAGGTTTGTGAATAGGGGTTGCCTTGAGGATTTTGGAACTTGCCCATGTAGTTGACAGATTCAGCAGCCATGTAAAGAGGACAATGGTCAGGCATATGGACATCATGGCATTGATCACATGCAATTGGTGTAGCATGAATAGAATGTACACCTTGAGAAGTGCCCTTTTGCATTTGAGACTCTAGCACATCAAAACGCTTATTCAAAGCGGATAAGAGAGTTGCAATTTGTGAGGAGGAGTCTTCTTTTGTATTAAGCATAGCTTGGTTAGTCCTCCTATCATTGCCTTGAGTATTGTTTGCAGACAACTGATCCAACAACCGAATCACCTCATTCACAGGAACATTCCGGTATCCTCCATTGGTCATAGAATCAACCATTGCTTTAGATTGAGGATTAAGTCGAGTACAAAAATTTGGACTACAACCCATTTGTCCACCCCATGATTAGGGCATTGCTTCATTAACATCTTGTATCTCTCCCAAGCGGCATAAAGATGCTCATCGGGATGTTGTTTAAAGCTTAGAAATTCATCCCTAGCTTCCACAGATTTGTCATCAGAAAAGAATCGAGCTCTAAACTTAGCCTCAAGATCGGCCCAAGAAGTGATAGACCCTTCCTAAGATTGTTGAACCAATCTCTAGCCTTGCCTTGTAGAGAAAGAGGGAATAACCGTAGCTTCAAAACATCTTGGGGAACTCCATTTTGCTTGAAAGAATCACACACTTCCAAGAAGTACATCAAGTGCTTGTTGGCATCTTCATTGTAAAGACCATGGAACATCCCATGCATTTGAAGCATTGTTATCATAACCGGCTTGATCTCAAAGGTACGTGCTTGCATTTCCGGCATCCGAATGCAAGATTGAGGACCTTGCATATTCCGACTAGCAAAATCATTGACGGTAGCTCTATCATATTCATCGTCCGCCATGGTTTCGAATGCGATTCAGTCTCTTCTTCAATGAGAGGCACCTCGTCAAGTACCACTACCAATCCGTCCGGATGCA
The DNA here is from genome assembly GCA_025563575.1 of Acacia pycnantha. Taxonomy (NCBI): domain Eukaryota; kingdom Viridiplantae; phylum Streptophyta; class Magnoliopsida; order Fabales; family Fabaceae; genus Acacia; species Acacia pycnantha. Next base: position 1,394,858 of record JAMWYP010000077.1, on the reverse strand, counting down.
AGTTTTGCATATATTGAAATGGTACCTACAAGAGAAACAAGCAAGAGCGAGTATCAAACTAAAACAAAAATCAATAAAGGACAGAAAGAAAGAAAAATTGTAAACCTAACTAAAAGCTCAAGCAAAGTTTACTAACACAAGCCCAAGGTTGACCAAAGGATTTGTTTACACAAATCCCGACAACGGCCAAAAACTTGTTCGCCTCGCAAGTGTACGAGATTCGCAAGTAATAAAGTGATAAATAAAGTATCGTTCCCACGAGGATTTGTTTAACAAATTGGTCAAGCAAGAGGCTTAGTGAATTTCATCAAGTTGAGCTAAAACAAAGTTTTGATTTGGAATGAGAATTTTAAAAGACTATTTCTAAAACATAAAATTGATAAAGGCAATTGATTCTTTAACTTCAAGGATAATTGAGCCTAGGGCTCTTTTTTCCCTTTTGCATTTCATAAAACTTGGTTAATTTCCTCTCTAGTGGCATTTCAATACATATATGTGTTAGTCTAAGGTTCTAAAACACTTGACCCGCTCTCTCGAGTCAAAATCAAGTTTCTCTTCTCATTAAAATGCACAATCTCTTGCTACAATTAATGAGAATCAATATTTAAGCAACAACCCTAATGTGACAATGCAAGGTTAGTAAATATATCTCTATTTTACCAACAAACCATCCATTCATCAAGTAAACTTCAAGACAAGCATGATTTCAATCAAGTTCTACACCTAGATTAGCTCTCTCAAGTCAAAACCTAAGTGAATAAATAATCTAAATGGAGGCCAATCACTTAGAAGCATTAAGCCAAGGTTAAAATCAACACACATATATATTAATCTACCAAAAGAGAGGAATATTCAAGTATTAATCCATACAAAGGGTCAAAAGAACCCTAGAATGAAAGATTTAGCTACTCATGTTCAAATACAAAGAGAGTCTAAGCAAAACTTCTGAATACATGAAGAACTAAGAAGAAAAGAGGAGAAAGAGGAAGAACCAAGGTGAAAACTCCCAAAATCTCTTCTAGGTTGAGCACCCAAGCTTCCAAAGCTCCAAGATTTCTCTCCCAAGCTCTTCCCTTGTGTGCCCACTTGTTTCCTTGTGTCCAGAATGTGATTTTCGGCCCTTCCCTTTAGGTTAAGTAGGGTTTTTCTGCTTCTGAAATGAAAAACGCGCTTCATTTGCTATGCATATTTTGAACCAACAATGGGTAAAAGAGAGGGAAAATGTGCTGGAATGTTGTCAATTTCTAAGAGTTAACAGTAGGCTACCAACCGAAGTTATCTTATCGCTTTCTGTACTTATCTTTTGAACAGTAGGATCACTGTAATGTCATTACTCTATTACACTATGGTTCATGTTTTGTTATGATCAGTTACTCTTTCGCTCCAATGCTCTACTCTGAATGAAAACAAAAAAAATTTCCGCTTTAGAATTTGGGATGTTACAACAGACCTTGATCCGCCGCAAATTCCGTCGCAAACTAGTTTTGCGACGGAAAATAGCTTTTTTGCAAGGGAATTTTTCCACTGCAAAAAATAGTTTTTTTTTTGTAGCAGTTATTGTAGGTAACCGCTACACCTTTACCAGCTATTTTCCATCTATAGTGGTTATTGGTATAAACTGCTACAAATTCACAAGACTCTTTGCATTCTGTAGCGGTTAGTGCAACGGTTTTCGTAATAACCGCTACAAGATTTTGTCATTAATGAAGATAGTGCAGCATGAAGCGAAATATTGGTCTGCAAGGTAGATGCTAATCTCCGATGAAAAAGTCAATTGAATTTTTTCATTGGAGAGAGGCAGCTACGTTGCAACCAATGTTTTGCTGCATGCTGTAGAATCTTCACAAAAGTATTTCAGGGCTGAGGGGGTTTATATAGCTTTAAAGTAGCAGTTCTAAAAGTAACCACCACAAAATTTTCATTTTATAGTGGTTTTAGCCTCAAACTGCAACAAATGAATAGACTCTTCGAATTCGGTAGCAGGTTTTGCTTCCTAACCGTGCACAATGTTTAGACTCTTTGAATTCTATAGTGGGGATTACCTTAACACCACTACGACCTTCGCGCCATTACGCACCAAGATGGCGCCACATTTGTGGTAGTTTCTGATGTAAAAATCGTTACTAATATGATTGCTACAAAATTGATGCCATCTTGGCGCCAATTTTGTAGCGGTAATTTTCTTAAAACTGCTACAAAGTATGTTGCCTTATCGCGTGCGTTTTGGCGTGAGGTTGCCGTTGCAAATATATAGCGCATTCGATAAAAACCACTAGAAAAGCTCATGTTTGTAGCGGTTTTATATGACCACTACATATTGACTGGTACTAAATGATAGTTTTTTTGTAGTGTGTGGTGACAAAAAAAAAACACCACAAAGTAAAGTGAATAAATATGCGGTGTTTTGACCAAAAAATTAGCAAAGTGAATAAATTAATTTAAAGAAAATTTAATAATAGGTTTGAACATTTCTACAAAAAAAAAATATTATTAATGGGTTTGGTCATATAATCGAGACCAACTAGTTAGGCATAGCCATTCCAATTAGCAATGTACTATTTGTATGCATTATAATTTATAAATAATTTTATACATTAAATATATTTAATTAAGGACTTTATTGTTTATAAATTTTTTAATAATCATTTTAAATTTTTTTCAAATTTAAATTAAAACTAAAATTTCTATCTTCAATTATCTCAATATATATATGTAGTATTCAATATGATTCATGTCATTTTCAGTCATTTTCCATCTCAACTGACTTTTGAAATAATAATCCAAACACTTGTTAGTTTAGAAAAATGTCACTTCTGTAAAAGCCAAACGGGCAATCCAAACACATATACATTTACAACCTGACTTTTTTCCTATCTTACTTTTGCAAAAGTCTGATTGAAAATAAGTCACCACTCCTATTGCTAACCTAAACGGTCAATCCAAACACATATCACATTATAAGATTTGAACACTTGAATTGTACTTTTGAATGCTTGATTTAGTTATACTGTATATTGGGTTTATTGCCTTGTCCATAATTTTGTGCGTTTGATTGGTGATTTTATTGTAATTAATCAATTAATCTCAACCAATTAATGAAGATAATTGATGTTGTTATGTCTCTTTGAGTTAAAGTGACCGTTAACAAGTTAATTAATCAATGTTTGGGATGTTTGCTCGAGCTAATTAATTCAATTATATTAGCGATTTAAACTCCATTATCATTTGAAGCTAAGATGACAGTTTGATGCTTTAAGGGCCTGTTTGGATAGAGCGTTTGGCGAGCATTTAGGCAAAAAATGAGTGTTGGAAATGGTAGTAGAAAAAAAAGCCCACTGGGAGGTGTTTGGGCTAGACTCCATTAGGCTTCTGAAAAAAAGCCGCATACCAGGCAACACTCATAGGAGGAGAGTTACACTCAGTAGCGGAAAAGCTGATGCTCCTCGCGTCTACAAGTCTCTCGCCCAGAGCTAGACTCAGATTCCCCCTGAAAGCAAGCTCGTCTCGTCCTCTAGAGCCTCATCTCATCCTATCGTTGTGTCTCTTGTTGTCCTCACGTAAAGCTGAAGCTCAAAGCTCAGATCTGAAAAGCTCAAAAGCTTAGAGCTCAGAGCTCAGAGCTCAAAAGGTCACAAACTCGTGTAGATCTTGTCCTAGTCATAAAGCCAAAGCTTGTCGCATCTCGTCCTCTCAAGGCCAGAGATTCCTCCCGTCCTCGTCTCGTCCTCTCAAGCTCAGAGATTTAAATAGTCGTCGTCTCGTCCTCTCAAGCTCAGAGATTCCTCCCATCGATGTCTTGTCTCACCTACTCTTCTCCTCTTCAAATAGCAGGTCTCGTGTTTGTCCTGGTCAACTTATCTATTCTAATCTGTGCTCAATTTGTCCTCTCAGCTCTTGTAATTTGTCCTCTCATCTCGTCCTGTCGTCACGTTAGCCTCTCGTTGTTGCCATCATTAGTTCGCCAGTTGCCACCATTAGTCCAAGTTGGAATCGTGAGTGTGATTATCTGTTTTGAATTTGATTTTGGTCTTTAGTTTGATTTTTATTTTGAGTCCAAGTTAGGAATAGTGAGTCTCAAGCTTTGTTTGATTTTTTTTGGATTCTTGTTTCCTATTGTTGCTCTGTTCCTCTTCTTGTCGTTGATTTTTGCTCAAGATCCTATGATGTATATGTTGTCATTAATCCATTTGCTAATCATGTGATCCTGTGTTCTATATCCTATAATGCTATAACATTTTCCTAATCTATTTGCGTGCTGCGAAGTTTGAAGTTTTCTGATGGGTTGAATCTGTTATGTTCTTCATCTGTTTCTCGCTAACATATAGATTTCTATTTTCAAGTTGTGTGCTAGTTTGTTGTTAGTTGGAATCATTTTGGATATATCTTAGTGGAAGAGGCAAGTGGTCATTTTGTGGATGGATCCGGTTGAAAAATTTTATGGATGGATCTTACTGAAAAATTGAATTATTTTGTTGTTAGTTTGAATCATTCTTGATATATCTTAGTTGGCTCTCGGCTCTTGAGTAGTAATTTTGTGGATGGATCTTACTGAAAAATTTCATGTGTTGTTGGTGATTGTTGGGTTAGGAAGATTTTGAGCAAAAAACGTTTAAGATCAATGTTTGGGCACACTCTTCTACTTCTGCTTGCAGTTAGCTGCATGTCAACCTGCTCTATGGAGACTCTCCTAAAGCTTATTTGCATGGTGAACCTGATTCAATGAATTTAGTTTAATGGATTATGCATGCTTTAGTACTTTTGTATATGCTATTGCAGATCTATGGTTTTATGTTGTTTTTGGTAGGAAATGGCTTATAGTTGTATCTTGTAGTTTTCATGCGCACTTACTGCTATATTGATCTCTTGTGTTTTAATATAAAGTTGATCTTTTATTAAAATATATTACTTCCAAGAGGAAAATAACATGGGAATCACATTTTTATAAGGATAAATTTACTTACTACCATTTGGTCGTCGCAATTATTTCACCAGAAAAAAAAGTATGAAATTAGCAACATTTATCAATCCCAAATTAGTCTTGTGAATCTCAAAATCTCAAAATTAAGTTTAGTATATATATGTTTAAGGAAAAAAAAAGGTATAAATGATTGTTTTTATTATTATATCAATGCCCTGGTATATATTACATTGCTAAGTTTTATTATTAAATTTTTTTACTATATCAATGCCCCAGTAAATTAAATTCAGTATATTACATTTTTTAGCACATTGCCATTTTTTGTTATTACATTTAAATTCGGTATAGAATTTGCATTATATTTATTATAAAGTAAGTATATGTTTTTGTTAACTTACCGATTATTGACATAGCAATATGAGTAGGACAAAAGTAAAGCAAGTTGGGATCTAAGTTGCACAAGGATTTTCATCGAGCAATGTATTGAGAAAATTCTCAAGAAAGAATGACAAGGCTCATCATTTACACCTACTGGGAGGAAAAATATGTTAGTTCTCTATGTGTTTTGATGATAACTGACAATTGTAAACAAAATGAGGTTAATCGTTTAAGTCAATAATGTTTTAACTTGATCAAACTTAAACCAATAACTTACTGTCAAATTGACTCGAGTTTCAGGTTGTAAAACTCAAGTCAACACAAGACAAAGAGTTGTCAAAATATTTGAACTTAGATTGACTCGAGCCAGTCATGATTAACTTGATCATAAGTTGTTGTAAAAGATTTTAAGAATTGAAGTTGCCTCGAGCCTATGAAAACTGACTCAAGTCATATTTTGAGGACATAAACTTATTTTCAAAATTCAAAAGTCTTTGACTCGAGTCAGTGCTCTATAACTTGAACATGCTTTTTGAAGTCTATTTTCAAGTGATTTAGTTGACTCGAGTCATCACTTAATGACTCGAGTTGGCGCAATTTCAAACCATTTTCAAAAAGCTATTTCAAAGTTCATTTGTGAAAGAAAAACTTGACTCAAGCTAACCTTGATTGACTCAAGCCATGCACTTGAGCTAAATTTTTTAAACTCAAGCATAAGTCATACAAAGACATGTTCATTTAAACTTCAAACTTATTGTCAATGAAGATGATCTAGTGACTTGAGCCTAGAATACTTAACTCGAGTCAGCTACTCCAGTTTGGTTGAAATGAACTCGAGCATAATGTATCTATGTTTTACAATCACCATGTCCATAAATCTTAAATCCTTAAGTAAGATTTGTATACATCAAATCTTCACTCGTTATTGTTCCTAACTATGTTTAATCAGTTTGTTAATGAGTTTCAGATGATCAAAAGAATGATTAAGTGCAGCTTAATCAAAAAGCAATTGATACGTCACTTGCATTAAATGTGTTTCAGAAAACAAAGCACCAAATTGAGCAATCAACCTTTGTACATTTCGAAGGCATTTATGGGTTCTTTCCATATTGAATGCCAGATCATCCAACGGGAAAATCTTAAGGAATGTTAATCAACGAATGACGGTGCACCTTGGTTGAATCGAAGCTATGAGTAATGAATGAACTCCAATGCTCAACGACTATATTCATTACTCTCAAAGGTGCATTGAAGGCTTCCAACGATCATTAATTTCCTTCACCATATATAAGCTGAAGCATTCAATTCATTCCAACTATCGAAAATACAAATGCTCAAATGATCAATACGCATTTACTATTTCATTAGCTTGTGTAATATCTTCGGATATATAAATCTTCAGTGTTTATCAATCTGCTCTTTTAGAGAGTTTATATCTGAATCATTATCTTTGTTAGAATATCAAAGTAGCAAGACTTTAAGATTGGGATATTTGTTTACAACTTGTAAGGGGGAGTGGATCCTAGTGAAAGGATTACTTTCGAGTACAGAGTGTGTATTCAATTAAAGTGATAGTGAAAATCCCAGAGAGTTTGGGGACTGGACGTAAGTCAAGAGTTAAGATCGAACTAGTATAAATCTCTTGTGTTCATCTTTCTCCTACTTTCTCTGTTAGACTCTGTTTCTGTGCATTAATTCCAAAGGAAATCAAGAAGATTTTTAAATCACCAAATTCACCCTTTCTTAGTGATATTTTGTCTTACATTTGGTATCAGGGCAAGGTCTTCTCTAACGAGCTTAACATCTCGAGAAGGATCAATATGGACGGAATACTACCAGGCAGAGCTTCTATCAACAAACCCCCCGGTTTTAATGGAGAACACTATTTATTCTAGAAAGCCAAGTTCAGAGTCTTTGTAATGCCTACTGAGTATGGTTTATGGAATGTGTTCGAGAGAGGAGATTGTTCCATCTACAGTGGAAGATGGAGTTCGAACTCCATTAGAATGGCCTTGTTGTTGAGAGAGGAGTCTTTGTAATGGCTACTGAGTATGGTTTATGAAGACGAATACGATGAGAATGATAGAAGGCAAGTCACTCTCAACATCAAGGCCATTCTAATGCTCTAAAGTGCTCTAAGTCAGAAAGAGTATTTTCGAATTTGCACACTATCCTTTGCAAGAGATACGTGGAATGTACTTGAGATTGCTCATGAAGGAACAACTAGAATTAAAGAAAATCGAGTTAATACCTTGATGACTGAATATGATTTACTTCGTATGAAGTCTGAAGAATCCATTGGTGAATTCCAGCTTAGATTCACATATCTGATTAATCAACTTGCAGCATTGAGAAAAGAGTATGATCAAATAGTCCAAGTGAGGAAAATTCTGAACATTCTTAGCAAGGAATGGGAAGCTAAAGTCACTACGATTGATAAGGCTCGTGAAGAGCAATGGGATCGGTAAAAGCTCTATTTGGAAGCTTGTCTAAGTATGAGGGAAAAATCAAGTTCAGAAAAGGACTTGATGAAATTGGTAGCAAGCATAAGGGAATTTCCCTTAAGACTGTCAAAGAATATAAGGAATAAGATGATAAAGATGATGATAAAGAGGTCGGGATGATGGTTCAGAGATTCAAGAGATTCTACAAGAAGGATAAAGGATTCCGGAAGTTTCACAAGGGTAGCTCCAATAATGAGTCCAAGAAGCCAATTATCTGCTATGAATGTGAAAAGTCTAGCCATATCAAGTCTGAGTGCCCTCAATTGAAGAACAAGGAGAAAGAAAAGAAAAGATTCAACAAGTTCAAGAAGAAGGCTTATGTCTCAGCCATTTGGGGAGATAGCTCATCTGATGAAGATGAAACTGATGAAGAAGAAAGGGCCAATATTTGTCTTATGGCTCAAGAAGAATCTGAGAGTAAAGAGGTAAACGATACTGAACCCTTATTTGTTGAATTATTCACTAAGTATAATTGTCTTCACTCAGAATTTCGAAAATTTGCTAAAGGACTTCTTTCCTCCAAAAGAAAAGTAAAAATTCTTGAAGAACAAGTTCAAAATGTCGCTCCTCCAATTTATGTTTGTGAAAAGATTACTGAAAAAGTTTGAAAAAATTGTTGTGTTTTAGATAAAAGAAATGTTTATCTTAATAAAGCACTCTAGAAGTTCACTCAAGGCAATGAAATGCTCAATGTGATTTTGAAACAACAAAGATTTACAAATGATAAATCAGGAATTAGTTACAAACCTGATTTTGATAAAAAGAAGGGAAGGAAGAAATCTGGAGAAAAGACTTATCTGAATTATTTTTGAAAATCAATTCATTCTTCTAATCCTTTTTCCCACTGCAATTATTGTAATCATAAAGGGCATACTACTTCTTCTTATTTTCATAAAAAAGGAAAGAAAATCTAAACCTGTAGGCAATTATAAATGGGTGCCTAAGGGATCTTATAAGGTTTCTAAGACACAAAGTAACCCAAAAGGACCCAAGAAAATATGGGTACCTGAGACTTGATTCTTTGTGTCTTGTAGGTTTGTCTAAGAGCATCAAAATCCAACAAGTGGTACAATGATAGTGGATGCTCTAGACATATAACGGGAGATCAATCCAAATTTGCAACAATCAAGCCAAAGGATGATGGCAAGGTGACATTTGGTGGAAATGAATCCGGAAGGATTGCTGGTGTTGGTGAAGTCGGAAGCAATGATAGACCACAAATTAAAGATGTCTACCTTGTAGAAGGCCTATGCCACAACCTCCTCAGTGTGAGTCAAAGCATAGACAAAGGTAACTTAGTTATTTTCAATTCTGAGGGATGTTTGATTGTTAGCAAGGATAATCTACCCTTGGATAACATTAAGTCTAAAGCCTTATTCAGGGCTCCTAGAGAAGGTAATTGTTATATTTTAAATCTTCCTCGTAATAGCTCTATTTTTGAAAATTGTTTCATTGGTAACTTGGATAAGAGTTGGTTGTGGCACAAGTGATTAGCTCATGTCAACATACTCTAACTTGACAAGTTGCTGAAAAAGGATTTGGTTATTGGTTTACCAAAACTTTGTTTTAAAAATGACATGATGTGTGATGCTTGTCAAAAGGGTAAAAAAAACCAAATCATCTTTCAAATTAAAAAGTGAAATCTCAACTAATAGACCACTTCAACTACTCCATATGGATTTAGTTGGACCAGGTAGAGTGAAAAACCTTGGTGGAAATTTATACACTTTGGTCATAGTTGATGATTTCTCAAGATTTGCATGGACTATATTTTTTATCTTCTAAAGATGAAACATTTTATCAGTTTGTTGCTTTTTCCAAGAAGGTCCAGAACGAGAAACGTTTCTATATTGCAGGAATTCATACTGATCATAGTTGTGAGTTCGAGAATCATGCTTTCGAAGAGTTTTGTGATGATATGGGGATTGATCACAACTTCTCAGCCCCAAGGACTCCTCAACAAAATGGTGTTGTAGAAAGGAAGAATCGAGTCCTCATCAAGATGGCAAGGGCAATATTGAATGAGAATCAAACTTCCTAAGTGTTTTAGGATGATGGCATGAGTACGGCTTGCTACATCTCGAATCATGCATACCTCTGGAAGAAGCTTGACAAAACTCCCTATAAGCTGTACAAAGGAAGAAAGACCAACCTAGCACATTTGCACATCTCTGGCTGCAAATGCTTTGTGCATAACAATGGTAAGGAGAACTTAGGGAAATTTGATCCTAAGTATGATGATGGTATATTTATTGGCTATTCTAATAGGAGTAAGGCATATAGAGTATTTAATAATCGTACTCGTGTTGTAGAAGATTATATGCATGTTGTATTCTATGAAGCCAAATCTGACAAGTCTTTGGATGATGATGAACCCATTCCTCAAAATCAATCTGTTTCAAAAACTTCTTCTGTTTTGAAAAATTCTGAAAAACCTGAGGAAATAGAACTTGAAGTTGAAAATGCTTGCGAAAACGTTGATCAATCCACTAGACCAAGTGATAGGTGATGTAAATCAAGGAGTAAGAACCAAAAAAAAGAACTTTGAATGAAGTTACTTTCTCTGCTTTCATTTCAGAGATTGAACCCTCTAAGATTGACGAAGCCATTTCAGACAATGATTAGGTTATAGCAATGTAAGAGGAGTTACATTAGTTTGAAAGAAATCAAGTTTGGGACTTGGTACCTAAGCCTAAAGACCATCTGGTTATTAGCACTAAATGGGTATTCAAGAACAAACGAGATGAGTCCTCAATCATTGTCTGTAATCATGCAAGATTGGTGGCCAAAGGCTATAATCAAGAAGAAGGAATTGATTATGAGGAAACGTATACTCCAATGGCAAGATTGGAAGCTATACGTGTTCTTTTACTGTTTGCTTGCATTAAGGGATTCAAATTATATCAAATGGATGTGAAATCCTCTTTTCTAAATGGTTTTATCCAAGAGGAAGTTTATGTTGAACAACCTCCTAGATTTGAGGATAATCATCATCCGGATCATGTCTTTCGGTTAAAAAAAGCTTTGTGTGGTCTTAAGCAAGCTCCTAGAGCTTGGTATGAAAGACTAAGAAAATTCCTTCTTGATCAAGGATTTGTTAGAGGCAAAGTAGATACAACTCTCTTCATTAAATGCAACAAGAGGAATGATTTGTTAATTGTTCAAATATATGTTGATGACATTATTTTTAGTGCTACTAATGAGGCTTTGTGAGAGGATTTTTCTAAGATAATGCAGGGAGAATTTCAGATGTCTATGATGGGGGAGTTAAACTACTTGGTCTACAAATCAAGAAAAATAAGAATGGCATCTTCATATCTCAAACCAAGTATCTCAAGGATCTCTTGAAGAAGTAGGGGATAGACCAATGCAATGGAGCTGATACTCTAATGAGTTCAACCACTGCTTTGGATGCTGATAGGATGGTAAGGATTTCAACATTACCAAGTATAGAGGGATGATTGGATCCCTACTATACTTGACCGCTAGCCAGCCTGACATCCAATTCAATGTGGGAATATGTGCGAGGTATCAATCCGCTCTAAAGGAGTCTCATGCTAAACATGTGAAAAGGATCTTCAGATACCTTGTAAACACAACAAGTCTTGGATTGTGGTTTCCCAAAGGACAAGTTGAATATCTTGTGGCGTATTCGGATTTGGACCATGCTGGATACAAGACTGACCGAAAGAGCACAAGTGGTCAATGTGAATTCCTTGGTGGTTCACTTGTCTCTTGGTTTTGCAAGAAGCAAACCACAGTCTCATAATCATCAATCAAAGTTGAATACATTGCTGCATCAAGTTGCTATGCACAAGTTTTGTGGCTCAAGCAACAACTTCAAGATTTAGGAATCCACTTAAAGAGATTCCAATTCTGTGTGACAACACTAGCACAATCAGCTTGGCGAAGAATCCTGTTCAACATACAAGAACCAAGCACATTGATGTTAGACATCACTTCATCAGAGATCATGTTCAAAAGAAGGATGTCAAAGTGTTGTTCATTCTCACTCTTCTCCAACTTGCTGATATCTTTACAAAGCCATTAGCTAAGGAGCAATTTACATTCATTAAAAGAGAATTGGGAATGCTAAATCCCAATGAGTTGTAAGTTATCTCTACTTAATATTAGTTATGTTTTTTAGAACCTAAAACTTCAGTCAACTTCAGTCAGACAACAACCTAAGTTTTGGAGGAACCTTAACTCGAGTCTAGGCATGGCTAACTCGAGTGAAGATCAAACAGAGTGCAACTCCATATTTCGAACAAAGGAGTCAACTCGAGCCAAAGCATGACTACCTCGAGTGCAATTCAAACAGAGAGTCACCAAGTTTTAAGAAGTGAACTCCACTCGAGCCAAGGCACACCAAACTCGAGTCAAGTCGAGACAGAGAGCAACCTAGAGCAGAGCAACCTCCACACTCGAGCCAACAATTTGAACACTTGAGTCAAAGGTATTTTTCAAGTGTTTTCATATGCACACTTGAAGTCCAGGTTAGTGTATTTTTATGTCAACTCGAGCCTGTTCTTAGTTACTCGAGTAGGTAACTCGAGTCATTAAGTGGAAACTCGAGTTGAGAGTTTTCTATACATACTGAAGCTCGACTCTCGCTCTTCACTTCTCACTTCTCTCGAGTTTGACTCTCATTCTCTCTGAGAACCTCCCTTTTCTCAAACCCTTAACTCGAGCTCATCTCTTAAAAATGCCTCTTAAACACTCCGCCAAGACCAAGGATTCAAGTTTTGACTACGAGGCTACTCAATATCATCTCTTTCATCTCTAAAACGACCTAGGAGAGAGAAACACACACCAAAGAGGTTCCAACCTAAGGTTGTTGTCAATGAACCTTCACCAAAAGCCAGAGCAAAGAAAGTGGTACTACAAGAACCTCCTGAGATTCCTAAAAGAAAGCCCATTGATCCTGAGGCTGTGAAATGCAGAGACAAGGAACTAGTAGTTGAGGTTCCTAAGACAAAGAAGAAGAAGACTGTCACATCTTCTGAGTTCAAAGGATCACCTAAGGGCCAATCTTCTCAGGTTCCTTCTCAAGCTCATGAGCAATCTGGCTCTAAGGTATCAAATCAACCTCTAGCTCTTCAAGCTATTTATCATCATCCTATTCCTCCTAAGGATTTTTACTGCAATCCTATTTTGTTCTCTGAGGCTGAAGCCAAACAATTTAGGGAACGCTTTGGTAATAGGAGTTTTTGTCCTACTTCTATGTGGACCTTGCTAAGCCAAGGGAAGATTGCAATCTTGATCTTTCCTCATGGTTTGAGCCTTTTCAAAATCTTCTTTCAATTAGAACCTCCTATAGTCCTACCATTGTTAGGACTTTCTATTTTAATATGACCATAGCCAATTATTTGGATGACGACGGTAATCTGATTGAGAAGAGAATTAATTATCACATATGTCAGAGGTAAGAAAAAAAATTTAACTGCTAAATACCTCAATTCTTTGTTAAGGATCTCAAATCCTCCTCCTCCTACTGAGTTGAACTATGACAACAAGGAATGTTTTAAAATTCTAAGACCTAATGAGCCTGTGCCTGATATGGGATATTAAAGACTTTATCCTTCCCTCCTGTTGTCATGCCCCCTTTGCATAGAGCTCTTTGGTATATCTACTCAAGGAACCTTATGTAAAAAGGGAAAATTTTCACTAACTTTGCTCAAAGGGACTACTCTCTTTTTGCTTCAATTGTTGATAAAGTCCTTCACAATATAGGGCAATGGGTCTATAGTGAGATGGATAGATTTAGATTTCATTCCAAAAAGACCTCTACTATCCCATTTCCAAATCTTGTATCTCTCATTCTTTTTCAAGAAAAGATTTGGTACATAGCCTTAAATGAGCAAACGGTGAAGCCTTAATTGTTTGGATAGCATCACCTCAATTTGATGAGAATCTCCTTTGAAGAAGGTTCAGGGCAGTAAAGAGCTCCCTCTAGAAGGGCTTTAAGTGTTCTTGAAGACGCAAATTGGCTTCCTAGACAAGCCACCAATTCGGTTTTCAAGAGGGAGAAAGGAAGAAACAAAGGCTTATACAAGAAGCTACAAGAATATCTAGAAGGGCCTAGAAGAAAATTATGACAAGTAAGACAATGAGTTAACTATTAAGGAGGGATATTTAGACACTTAAATGGATCAAGTTGAAGGCCCAAAATCCTCTCTCCGAAACCCTAAATTTTTGGCCAAGTGAGAGACAAGAGAGGAAGTGTATGAGTTAAGCCAAGTATTCTAGAAGGTGGTAAAGAATTCAAGGCAATAACTTCTTGAGTAAGCCAAGTTCTTCCTTGGAGATTAAGTAAGCTTGGAGGGAAATAAATTAAAGGCCAAGACTCCTCATTTGCTTGATGAATGTCGAATTGGAGAGAGAGAGAGAGAGCAAGGAAGTGGAAGCTATCTTAGAAACCTCAAGAGTTCAAGAAGCTAGAGAAGGAACACGATTAAGGTAAGTTATAGTGGATCCTTCTCCTACTTCCTTCTACCTTCTTTATTGTGTTAAGGCCTTGATAAATAATCCTTTTCATGTTTTTTTGGGGAACTAAGGCCGAAGGTTGATAGGAGAGCACAAAGGATCAAGGTTTCAAAGAAAACAAGAACTTAAGTCAAGTAAGTTTCTCCTTCAACCCTCTTGTGATTTCTTGGTTGGATTAGCTTGAAAGTGGTTATTTCCTTGAGAATTTATTTATGAAATGGATCAAATTGGTTGATGAAAAGAATGAATATAGGATTAAAGTTGAGATTTTTGGCCTAGAAGGATAGATCAAGCATGATATAGGAAGTATGTGAGGTTAAAATGAAAACTTGTTTTGTTGTTGGTAATTCATGATTTTCGGCCAGCCATGTAAACATGAGGATCTGATTTGATTTTGATGTTTATGATGATTTTAAAGTGTTTAGAATGAGATTTTGTATGAGGATAAGTATAGAACACATTTTTGGAAGCAAAGGTGGTAGTTTCAAAACGTTGAAAAACTACCTTGAGAAAAAACTGCAGAGTCAGTCGGTTTGTACATGCGTTTTGACATAGAAAGTGAACTCATAAAATTATTAAATTTTACAGGCATAACATAGACATACCAAGATTAAATTTGATAGGCAATTGGTAATTTTTGGAGTTGTGTACTAAGAGAAATTAATTTTTGAGACCCTGAATCTGGAATATAAACCTGACCAGTGAAAGTATTTGTGGTGTTCTGGAAATTTTCGACTGTTTCTGGACGAAAAGGGTATTTTTTGTTAAAAATATACATAACAAGGGTTAGTTGAATTTTTGAACCATCTCAATTGGATTTTTCTAGATTTAGCTATGAATTTTTGAAGATTGGTCACTGATTCTAGAAATTTCTGTCTTGGCCAAAATTAAGAGGGATTTTTACCAATAATGAATTCCCTATTTAGAAAAGGAATTTAGAGAATATGGATGCTTGGGAAAGCCTTATTTCAAATCAAGAAGTCAAATATTTATTAAGGTGAATTTTCTTAAGTAAGAGGATTTATTTATTATTGGTCATTCTAAATTTATATTCGTTTTCGTGCACCCGGGAAATTTATTAATATTTGTGGTCGATTGTCAGGTAGTAACCTTAATCCTCATATACTTTGTATGTCTCTTGTATGTATGCTTACCATGGATATTATATGCATTTGATTGTTTTTTATTTCCAAGCGTTGTGGAACCAAAACATGTCGAGTGCACGGTGGGTTGGTTGTGTGCCATACCTTGCAATTTGTGATGTGTGCTATATTGCGTGCCCCAAGTGAATTGTTGAGTGCATGATACTGAATGCTGCTATGTGGTCTTCTTACATATATTGTATATACATCTTATATGAGATTAATGGTTACTTTGGGATCCTTTGGGATTCCAGCCTATTCTAAAGTCTTCAGGCAGTGCTTCTAGGATTGAGCCAAGAGCAAGAGGCAAGAATGAGGAGCTGGATTAAGAGGATGTTGTTGAAGGTTGTTGGTGACTCATTATTTGGTTATTTATCTTTATGCCGGATGACTGTGTTATATTTTGGCTAAGTTGGCATTATTATTTGGAATGATTGTACATTAACCCTTCGGGGAAATTTATCATTCAGCATTTAATTTCCTTACTTTACTAGTGTATGTTGTCCAAACCGATGCATGCTCTGTTGCTAATACTCTGATGCATGTTGTAAAATAACCTGGGTAACTTAAATAAAGGACCACACTACCTGCTACCTGAAAAGGCGAGGCCGGTAGATGTGTAACAAAAGAAGTGAGGGTGTGGGAGTATGGGTCACATGAGTAGTGGGTGAAAAATAGAATTGTTTTTTATTATGTAACACCCCAAATTCCATACCACTTATTGTTTAAGAAAACATAGTTTTTAGAAGAAAAAAAACAACAAAGTTTGAGGTGCTATTTTAGAGTAATGTGAAAACGGAGAGCATGCACTAATATTTGGACAATGAGTAAACTGAAATAAAATGCCCCGACCTATGAAGATGCCTAACATATCTGGTATATTTAATAATTTCCCGAAGGAATATTCATGTGATACAATATACAGAGCTTTGTATAATTACAATCATTACATGGTAACTATACAACCAAGCCTTAACTAGACTTGGGGCAATGAACCTAACTCCGTTAACCTAACAGATTGGCCAGGTAAGTGTCTATCATGGGAGTCTCACCGAGTTTACAGCGACTGATTGACTGACCCACATAGACTAGCCTTGCCTTCGGCACCAAACTGTTTGAGGTAACTTTATTAGATCCATGCCAGAGAGTAGGCTCTGTTAGACTTCTTCCGGCCTTCATTTTGACTGGTGTATTTTTACGGCTTTGCCCCTTGGTTCCTCTTTATGGCTCCATCTACCGATGCCTTCCCTGATCCTTGATCATTTCCTGTACTATTAGTTAAGACTGAGATCCAATGCCCATTGGACCTCAGGTAACGGTTAACCTCATGCTTATGTAAACAATATATGTATGACAGATATTCATGACATTTCAGCAATATTCACTACAAAAGCTCATAACAGATGTAGGAAATACATAATCACATATGTAAGGCAATAACAATACACAGCTCCTGCATATGTATGTTATCCCGGTCTGCACTATTCACCAGTGCCACAATGTACATTTGTGTCCTCAGCGCTAGGAAAACTCAATGGTATTAATAAGACTATAACCCGTGTAAAGCTGAATGTGAAAGTAATGAACTAAGACGGAATCTTAGTTTATGAATATCACTGTCATATATAAACATACTATAAGCATTAGAGTTAGTGTTACAGTACGTCGTTAACATACCTTTCACCGTGTAATGGCCAAACTTCCGACCTTTTGAACCCGACTCCGGACTTCCCGGATATCCTAAACATTATTGTCGGATTATTTCCTTTTTCATGATATTATAATTAATATCATATTTCCTAGAAAAATATCAAAAAGGATATTTTCACCTATTTTGACATTTCTACCCGTAAATTTCGCCAGAGCTTCGCTACTTTGATCATAATCTTCCAAAATTTTGCTATAACACTTCCTCCATCCATTTTTTTCGAAATAAAAACCATATTTAACCATAAAACATGACGCCAAAAATATATTGAAAGATTAAAGATCAAAACAACATTTAAGCTATGAACTTAACCTAGAACTTCAAGAACTACAAAAGCTAACAACTCAAAGCTTAAGAACTAGAAACTAAAAGCTTGCTTACCTCTTGAAGAACTTCATCTTTCTTGCTTCTCACTAGCTCCCACTTCTCTCTACTCTTTAGAATGATTTTAGGTGTGAGAATTATGAAGAGGCAACCCCTCTATTTATAGCAAAAGCCTAAGGATTTCAACCCTTAGATCATCTTTTCATCAATGGTTAAGATGAGACATATTTGGCCTTTTTGAAAATCACATATTTTCCCTTTCTGTAATAAACTAAAAATCTGACTTATGATAAATATCATAAATTAGTAAAAAATGCCTATTGGAAATAGGTGAATATGTGGTGTTAAAACCTATGTGGTAGTTATGTTATATTTCTAGGGCATTTCTATTAAAATTAGAAGAGTTAAGGTGCCAGAATTCCTAAAATACCCTTGTGAGACATAAAATGCCTAGAGAATATTATAAAATATTGCTATGGGCAATTAAATAATTGTTAAAAATTAGAGAGTATGTTGTCTCTAATTTAGATAATTTTTGGGATTATTTCCCTTGGAAAATAATAAGGTGAAATTAAATATTATTTTGGGGGACATATGTTGTCCAATGATTTTTAATATTTTTCATGGAGCATAAAATACCAAAGTCAGTCTAATAGTTGTGAGATAATAATTAATCTTAATTAAGAAAATTATCAACAATTTGTAAGGGATTAATTAAATAATTATTGGCTAATTGTTTAAGTATGAGAAAATGAGATACTCAAAGTTAATTATCTAAAACCCTTAATTGAAGATTAGTGACCAATAAAGGGTCAAGATTAGCAAGAGAATAATTGCTAATTAATGAAGTTTGATTAAGAGAAATATAAGATGGATTATATAGAATCTCTAAAGCCTAACCATAAAGATAATCCTTGTGAGATCAAGGAACCAATGGGGGAATTCTTGCAAAATAAATATGAGATAATTAGAGAATGATATAAGTTAATTGAAAAACAAAAAAATAGGGAAAGGGGGTTGGGAAAACCGAAATGGAGAAGGAGAATTATGAAAATTGTGGAGTAATAAGGACCTAGCATATTTTAGAAGATGTGTTGGTGTAAAGGCAATGTTGAAAAGTCAATAATGGAGGGAGGGAATCAAGTTGATTGTTGTGGGTGTGTATGCAGCCGAAAATGAAGAAGGAAGGGAAAGAGAAAATGAGGAAAAGTAGTGTGAAAGCAAAGTGCAAGTGGATGGAGATAATATCTTGATATTTTGGCAAAAATGTGATATTTTGTGTAAAAAGCAAATAGGATAAATGAGAACCGATAGAAATTAAATCCTATCTCAAAATCCTTGAACTAGGTTTCTAAGGTCAGGACATATTATGAATCAGTGTAATTTTGTCCCGAAGTTGACATTAGCCGAAGTAATTTTCGTAACCGACGACGTTTGCCCTAGAATCTTCAGCAGGTTAGGAAATACCCTGAATGGGATCAAAAATTTAGCTAACCCAAATATTTTGAAAGAGAAAGTTTAGATCTTCAGGGCAATGCTAAGGAATTTCTGAGATTCTTCAAGATTACGCGATTAGAACACCGATCAGGGAACTTTATCGGTAGAAGCTCATAAAGAGCACATGGGTGACATCACTTGGATGAATTCATCTTTGGAAAAGATGACATAGGGGGCGTTTTGTGTGGAGGAGAATGAAGGGGGAAACTTTCTAGCTAAGTTGTTCAAATGGATGGCTAGAAATAAAAGAAGAAAAAGTCCAATTTTGCCCTTGGAAAACTCTATAAATAGGCCTTCAATGCTCTTCAAATTTTCACACCATTTCCTCAAGAGCATTTCGAATATAGAGAGAGTTTAGAGAGAAGGAGGAGTCCGGTGGAAGTGTAGCGAAGTTCTGGGTAAGTTCTTCGGTACCGAGTCTTAAGCTTTAGTAGTCCTTTCGGTAGTTATAGTAGGAATGCTAGTTTGATCTTTAATCTTCCAAGTATAATTAGATATCATGTTTTAGTGGTAATTAAGGTATTAATTTCGAAAATTATGTTGGAGTTGGAGATATGTTGAAATTTTGGAAGATTAGAGTCAAAGTAGCGAAGCTCTGGCAAAATTCCGCCGATTAGTGGCGTCAGGGGTAAAATGGTCATTTATGATTAAAATGTCCGTCATAATATTTGATCATTAATAAATGCACTATTTTCCTTATAGGATATCCCTGATTACATTCTGACCAACCGTCATACTGAAATTCCGTCAACAAATGTACGTTCGCGTACTAGTAACACTAACTCTAATGGTTATTGTATGCATTTATGTACTATTGTCCGTCATGCTGTATTTTACATGTGACTGTATTGTTATTGCCGTCCATATCCGATTATGTCCAATGTCCATTGTACCTTAACCATACATCCGACTGTATTACATCCGATTGTATTACATCCGATTGTATTATTGTCCCTTAACTCTATATCCGACTGTATTGTTATTGCCGTGCATATCTGATCATGTACATTTCTCATTGTGCCTTAACCTTGCATCCGACTGTATTGTTATTGCCATACATATCTGATATGTATACCCTATGTCTGACCGTAGTAAATGTTGCCAAAAGTCTATGAATGTCTGTCGTACATATATAGTGTATATAAACATGAGGTTAACCGTTACCTGAGGTCCGGATGCATCGGATCTCAGCCCTTAATATAGCTTCAGGGTCGGGTGGACCGAGGACCGAGGAGAAGAGTAAGCAACACGCATAGAGACTCGGCTGCAGACCATCTTTTGTTGCCACGGCGTAGGGATCGCCAGGGAGACACTTCTAATGTATTTACGTTTTCGTTGAACCACCAATGTACCGCTGTTAAAACCAGCTAGATATACTACCATGGTATTTTGAATATATATATCAGTTACTCTTACGCTCCGGTGCTCTACTTTGATGATATAATGGAAAAAAATTATACTGCTTTTGAAAACGGGATGTTACACTTTCTCTCTTCCACCAATTCGTCCTCTCTCTCTCTCCCTTATCTCTTCCACTTTTGCAAACCTTGTTGGCTTCTTTTATCTCCACACTTTGACTTTATGCTAGCTTTATCAAGAACATTGCATTGTTGGCCAATTCCTCACCATGTGCTTGTGTAGTTGAAAAGATGATAGTTTTAATTAAGTTTCTTCTTCAACTTACTAATCTCGTCATAGTTATGGCTTCATTAGGGGCTTTTACTAGCCTTTTAGTCATTTTAGGATTAATCCCAAAAGTTGAGGAAAAGATTTTGGAGATAACCTACTCCAAGCTAAAAATATACTTGTTCATAATAAGTCCTTATATTTGATCTATGATTAACACATCTCAGTATACAATTTATTTTCTATCGGTTCTCATTTACTTGAGTCTTGAATTAATCCCAATGACTTTTAAACTCTAAAAATATCTTCACTCTTTTCTCTCTCCTAATACTAGGCTCACAACACACACACACACTCACAACTCACTTTTCTCTCTCCTACACTAGGCTCTCACACACACACACAAACCGTGCCCCTCTCATCTCTCTCCTTCTTCCATTTTTCCATCTAGCTTATCCTCTTCCAAAACCATTAAGAGACTAAATGGCAAGTACTCTTATCCTCTTCCACTCATAAATTATCCTATCTTATTTAATCCCCATGTGCTTTCATTATAATTATAATATCTTAGCCAAATCACCAAAATTCCTCCCTCTTCCATTCGAAATATGGCCATTATTTGGCCAAGGAATATGCTTTTCCATTTACAAAATATCTAATGATCAAGTGTTCCCATTGGCTAATTTAATTACAAGAGGATTAAGGCTTAATTAATTAGGACCATTGGATTCAACTTTATTAGCTTTAATCTTGGTCATTGATCTAGTTGCAATTGTTGACTTTTCAAAGCTTGATTAACAAAGCTTAATTAACATCTTAATTGCATTTGTCATTGGTTAATTGATTTAACTAACCATGAAAATTAGTGATTAATTAGACAAGCTTAATTCTTCATTTTTGGCCCTTATATATTTCAAAATTAATGGCCCTCATTGATGATCCTAAGTTTCCTCTACTCATCTGGAAGGATTATGCAACTAATCTCAATTAGTGCAAGGTAACTTACTAATTAACAATTGCTAATTTATTCTAATTTAGCCAAGGGTCTCCATAACCCTTCCTTATCTCTTTTAATTATCATTTTATGTGCTAATCTTATCACATTTAGTAACCCCTAAATGTAGTCTCATAATTAACCATTGGTTAATTAATTCCAAAGTAAAATTTGGATAAAAAAATAATCAATAGACTATATTTCTTTGAGACACATATTCACCTTTGTTATTTTGCTAAGAATTTAGCCAAAATATAATGTTTATATGAATTATGAAAATTAGGGTATTACATATTATAATGAGGGTGAAGTCAATTGCAGGCCCACTCAAATTTTTTTTTTAATAAAAAATATATGGTTCGGGCTAGCCCAAACTAGACCATGTAGACAGAGAACTTGGTCATAAACCCGGTCCATCCTGATTAGTTGGTCTGGTCAGGTCTAGTCCTTTGTGTTATAAGGCTATTTTTG
This sequence comes from Acacia pycnantha, assembly GCA_025563575.1. NCBI lineage: Eukaryota > Viridiplantae > Streptophyta > Magnoliopsida > Fabales > Fabaceae > Acacia > Acacia pycnantha. The sequence goes on along the minus strand of JAMWYP010000077.1, from coordinate 1,372,810 downwards.
ACCAGATTGGACCGGATCGGGTCACATCGGGTTAGACTGGGTTACTTGGACCACCAGATGTTTTGATCATCCCTACCTAGCACATAAGTGAACCTTGCTATTCAACAGTCATTGTGATCGATCTCTCATGACTCCACCACAAACCAACTTTTATTTTTAGAAGATGACATAGCACCATAAACATTCAACTTTACCCACTCAAATGGTAGTGGGTTGCCAAGAAAAGAGTCCTCTAGGAGAATAAACTTCCTGAGGAGGATATATATCAATGTTCTGAACAAAACATTTCCAGGTGTTGAGAATAACAAGAGCAGGATCATAAGGTTTGTGAAAAACCTTTGGTTTAATGACTAATAAATTAAAATTTATGCCATTATTAATTCCATACATTCTATACTAAGTTCTTTTAAATTCCTCTAAAATGTCTTCACTAATGTAAACATAAATGTGTTCTTAAATAAAATTAAGTTAGAGGCAAATGTCTGTTTCCTTGATCATCCTCCAACTGTCCATCTAGAGGTGGAGGTTGAGGAGGGAAACTAATGATTATTGCAAGGTGGAGTGATTACTACCTCACTCGATCTACACAGTATTTTATTTCAAGAAAAAAAAAAAAAAAAGATAGTAGCTCACAGGTTCTCAAATCTCACTCTTCTGTCAAAGCCTTGACAACACATTGGCTTCTGTGACTCACGTGCATTGCTGTGTCTCCACGTTTATGACTTCCGTGGAATCACGCTGGTAAAGCAAGAAGGCATCAGTGTTACAGTGTAGAGTGTACATAAAGGCGACTATATACGAGGCTTTGAACGAAGCAATAAAGAAAGTGAGGTCCAATGATGAAGAGCAGGTTTGGTATGAAAGGAGCAGATACACAGAAGAAAGAAAGAAGAGACCAGAGGGATGGTGGAGGCTGATGAAAGAACGAAGGTGAAAGAAAGAAAACAAATAAAAGGAGAAAGGATTTTATCAGAAAATTTTACAACAACTAACCAACATACAATGTTATGTATTAGAGTATTAGTACAATGAATGACAACAAATCTGCTCACATGTTAATATATTGGGATTTTTTGGTAGTTACATTTCTTTTCTTTTGAGAATTCATAGTAATTCTCCCCTTTTTTTTACCACTATTTTTCTTTAGAAATTTAAAATATATGTAATTATTACTATTAAATTTTCCTAGAAGGTGAACCTTGGAGCAAAAGTAAAGGTTGCTACACAATATGACCAAAAAGTCACAAGTTCAAATCCTAAAAACAGTCTTTATGCTTTGTGAGGTAAAGATATATCTAATCCTCTCCAAACCTCACCTAGTCAGAGTATTATGCATTGAGTTACCCTTCTTATTCCTAATAAATTCCCCTCCTAGAGTCCTAATGCCAATAGCATGTACTCTAGTGGCATAAAAGCTCTTCTATAAATGGAAAGTTCATGTTAATTATCTCATTTATAACCTCAAGTCATTAGAGTTTGTTCCTCTAAATTATCCTCGGTAATTTTCACTTCCTCTAGAACATAATTGTAAGCAACAAATGAATCAAAGAGCAATTGGAAAAAATCTCATTGAAAATTTTATTGATGAAAATGACCTAAATTAAAATACTAATGTTTTATATGTACAAAATTTATAGAGTATTAAATGCCAAATACCAACCAATCATGCAACGCATTTATTAGTATTTTGGAAAACAATGATGAAGAAGCATCCACGTTCCCTCTCATCAGGATGAGCATTCCATGGTCCCTGATGGACTACAATTTAATTAATTAGTTTGGTTGTTTAACAATATATTCTTATAATGTCATAATCATATAGGATCATGATTAACTTTTCTGATTTTTTTAAAATTATTATTTTTTTTTTGCTCGGAAAAGATACTTGCAGTACTAGATAAAGTCCAGACAGAAACACTAGTCCAGTACAGAATACAGAGAAAAGATTAAATCATTGTACTTAATTTCTTAAGCTTAAATCAACTTTGAAGAAAAGTAAATGAGTCCCAATCAAATACAAAGAAATAAAAAGCAATAAAAAAGATTATCTAATGCGATTTAATAGATTTCTTATGATGAATCCCTTACAAGAATATTGTCAAAAATAAAATCCCATACATGAAGAATATAATAATCTTCCATAACGATTAGTTTTACATTTGAAATCGGACAAGAAGTCCAGAAAAACATGTACACCGCAGAAAACCGTGCATTTATTGATAAAAGAACATAGGAATAATTCATCAACCTACGTGGATGAAATTCTCATTGGTTTTCTGCCGATGTAATAACAAATACTTGGGAAACTTTTACCTAAACTTTATTTGTCTTCTTCAATACTAAAGGATGGATTTGGATATCTAAAACTTCAAGCCATGTATCTCCAACTTCTCTTGAGTAATAACATTAAGTTGTTCAATCATTTCAGACGTAAGATAATTCTTCCAATCTCCAACTTCTCCACGCCTGAAGAATGTTTTATTCTCTTCTCCAGATGCCAACTTTCCATTCTTATTCACTTCTAAATTGCTCAAATTCTCAAAACTACATAATTTCAATATATCACTCACAACATTACCACTCTCTTCCTCCTTAGAAAAACCATACCCTATAAACTCAGCTAGATCCTTCAAGACCCTATTTGGCTCAACCTTTAGCTCCTCAAACCTCAAGAACATTATCTTATCTGGCCTCTCCAAACATGCCTTATAGTACCCCAACATGTGATCCCAAAACGGCCCATAAAGGCTCACTCCTCGGAAAAACTTGTCGAATGGATCCTCAATTGAATTAGAGCCTTTAATTTCAAGTCTTAGCCTGTTTGTGAAGTGCCAAAGTGAGACGAATATGTCTTTAGGGTTTCTACACAAGTACACTATTTTACACTCTGACCACTTCATGGACTCGGGAAGTGAAACATATGGGACGTGACTTGAGAAGAGCCTAGGTAACGAAAACAAGCTCAGATCAGGCCTGGTCTTGTGAAGATAGAGGTCAAGCTCCAAGAAGGGTACAAGAACATGAGGGTTAGTAGTAAGGAGAGGATGATGAGGGAGATGGGTTTGAGCCGGTTCTGGACTTGGGTTCGGATAATAGGTTTTGCGGTTGAGGATTGCAAAAGTGAGGGCTTTCAGCCATGTAGTGCCCGATTTGGGTGACGTAATAAGGATTATATCAGAGTCATGAGCTTGAAAGTGATTCTGACAATTGAGCACTCCTTGCATTTGCCTGGTGGTATGCCAAAAGCCTTGATACCGGTGGAGCCAGTTCGCAACCCAACCCTGTTCAGCCGGTAAGGTGGCAATCAGCTCTCTACATTCCTGGGAAAGGTTGTCTTCTTGGAGGTAGTCAGGAAGATCAGAGGGCTTAGAATTTTCTGCAGGCATGGTTGATTAACTATATCACTTTATAAAGCAAGGCAAGTATAGAGAAAACAATTAGATCGACGATCAGGGAAGTGAAGATAACGAGCTTGAAAATGGGTTTATAAGGAAAGATATTATTAAGTGGTAAATCAGTGGCCATCGCTATCGATAGACTGTAAGAAAGAGGGTGGGACCATATATATGTTGGTGCTGTACACTGGGCCTGCTAAATGAACCAATAAAAAATGGAGCAGAGGTGTCGTGGTTTCTGGGCATGAAGGCAACAAGACATTTATGCCACCTTGATAGCTCCGTCCTCTTTATTGCCATATCGCACCAGCGTGGTTAGTTGGACATGTCTGAAAGTACTGTTCCCTCTATCTTACATGCTAGTATAGCCAATTTGTGTAAGTCGTTTTCATTTTAGTACTGTTCCCTCTATCTTACATGCTAGTATAGCCAATTTGTGTAAGTCGTTTTCATTTAACATGAAGCATGTTCATGAACTTATGTCACATATTTACCTTATATACCTATATACCGTAGATCACATTAGAAAAATTTACATTAATTCATTCAATACTTTTGGTCCTATTCATAAGCTAGAGAGGAAAGGCTTTTTTTGTTGTCCTATTCATAATAAAAAAGGTGGCCCAATGCATAAAGCTTTTACCAAGTGAGGTCTAAGGAGAGATGGATATACACAGCCTTACTCTCACAAGTGGAGAGGCTGTTTCTATGATTTAAACCATGACCTTCAAGTCACTTAACAGCAACCTTACCGATGTGTCAAGGCTCACCATCATCTTTTTGTCCTATTAGTGTCATAATTAAATTTTTATATGAATGTACAATTATACCATTTACTTATTTATTTATTTATCATCATCATCATCATCATCATCATCATGTTGACCCCATTATTATTATTATTATTAAAAGTAAAGTAGACTCGAAAAGTTGTTAAATTTTAAGATAAAGTTAATGATGATTAAAGTTTATTTCTTCTAGGGAAACGTGTTGGAAGTGACTTATAAATAAGATCAAAGGAGTATATATTTAATTGATACAATTTTTTCAAATTTTCCCTTATTAATATTTTTGCTTTCTCTAAATTCATAATTCTTTTTCACCCCTCTCCTCTCTTTTTCTCTTCCCAACGGAAATCAATTAGAGGTAAAACTAGAAACTGGTCGTTAATAACCCTCCCATTACTCGCATTTGGGACCAAATTATTCTCCTACAAGTGACCTATATATATTAGGGATCATAGTAGTATAATTTTTTTGCTAGATATTATTTATAAGATACTTGAACGAGTGTCTAGAATTTTTTAACGAATGTTTTTATTTGTTTATCTCATTTAGAGAAAACCAATTTGCAAGTACTTAATACTTTTCTCCAATTTTTAATCTTATACATGTGTGTTGTTCTTTCTTAATTAAATAATTTAATTTTTTTTATTAGCATTGTTAACCCATATTACTTTGCTATAACACCATTAGCCCTATGTATAAGAGCTAAGGATGCTAACTAAGCAAAATTAAAGTATTAAATTAAGAGAAAGAATACATATGTATTAAATTAAAAATTGATGGAAAGTATATATACTGGTAAGAAGAGTTTCTCTCTCATTCATATTACTCCATTAATTATCTCTCACAGACATTTTTTCTATTCTCTCTAGTCCATAATATAGGACCCTGAAAAGTAAGTAGTTTGTACTTTGTATATCATTAAAATTGTAAAAGAATATTACTTTAGAATATTATCCTCCAATTAAAATCAATATATTTTAATTACCTTTCATGTATTAACGCCTTTCTTACACTACCAAAAAAAAACAACGTTTCGTAGCAGTTGAAATTGTATATTTATAGTAGTTTTAATCGTTACAAATGACATTAATAGTCGTTCAAAGAACCGCTACAAAATACACTGTTGTATGATGTTTTGTAGCGATTTAGAAAAACCGCTACTCATGTTACTAAACCACTACTGTTACTGTAACGATTTGATGTCACCACTACAAGATGAGACTGAGACAACGTATTGTGTTAACATTTTGTAGCGGTTAAAGAAACGCTACACAATGAAATTGGCCAACGTTGTAGCGGTTATTTAACCACTACGAACTACATCCACAAATTTTTAAAAATTGGTGGCAAAAAATTGTACCGGCTTTAAAACCGCTACACTATTGGATGAAATTTCAAAAATGATGCCAAAAATTTAAAAAAAAAAAAAAATTGTAGCGGTTAAAGAACCGCTACAGAATAAAACGTGAGTAGTGATTTTGAAAACTGCTATAAATTTTAGGTGAAATTTTAGAAATTGCGCCAAAAATTTTTATCAGAATTTGTAGCGGTTCTAAATTCGCTACAAAATATTAACATTTTTTTGTTAAAAAAACCTTAATTTGAGTCGTTTTTAGATTAATTTTTTTTATTTAAGTGACAATTTAAATGATAACAGTTAATATTTTAAAAAAGGACAATGGTAGATGATATTTGATTATGGATATTATATAGGTATACTACTAAGAATATGTAGAAAATATGAACATCTTATGTTGTCCACTAGATGATATTTGATTATGGAATGAATGTTGATGATGATAGAATGAAAGTTAAGGAAATGTTCTTAAAGTTTTGGATAGAAAAAATAATTAGTATCAAAATTATAAGAACGAAAAAAAAAATTGAAATCAAAGATTTTAGAAAAAAAACATATACCATGTTTGATCAACTTGCTTAGCACGTAACCTCTCCAGAAAACGTCGACGGATGAGAGAAAACATCAGAGAAGGTGTGTGAGAAGAAATGAGGAGTGTGTGAAATAAAGTGTGTTGACAGTATTTATAGGGATATCTGGGTTACACTTGTAGTAGTTGATGTGACCATTTTTGTAGTGGTTTCTATTTTTGTAATGGTTGAGCTTTACTTTGTAGCGGTTTTAATACCGCTACAAAAATTCTGTTGGTTTTTTAAAAAATATATATATAGAGGATTACAATAAGATAAGCATAATTTTTAAATCAATCTTCATCGCCATCCCTAAAAAATATGTGTGGAGAAAATGTTAGTTGTAAGTTTAATATGTTTGTACACAAATTAAACTTAAATTAAGTGATAATAAATCGTAACTAAAAAAACATACGAAACTATAGGTAAATTATTATCGCCTTCAGGGAAAAAGTTCGTAAATTAGCAAGCTAGAACGACTCACTCTCATAGGTGATGTTATCACCATCTCCCATGTTGTAAAGGTCCCGAGGCTTTAAGTTAACCACCATATTCCAATCCTTATACTTCTCATCCTCGAAGTAATAAACCTGGTGTGCTTCTGAGGCAAGAATATATGGCTCATTATCTTATGAGTCCTCGAGAAGTTAAAAGTGTGTATTTGTAGTAGTTCTAACTACTACTAATGACATGTGTAGCGGCCATAGAAACTGCAATAAAAAGCACCATGGCAAGCAGTTTCGTACGGGTTACTAAAAACCACTACTTATGTAATAAAACCGCTATTGTATTGGTAGCAGTTTTGAGTCATGGCTACAAGATGCAATCAAGATGATGAATTTCAAAAAAATTGGCTCCAAAATCTTGTACCACCACAAATATTACATGAAATTTCATAAATTGTGCCAAATATTTAAGCCGAATTTGAATTAAAATTTGTAGCGGTTTTAAAACCGCTACAAAATATTGCAAAATTGAAAAAAGAAAAACAAAACCATAATATGAGTTCACTGTTACAATATTAAATGATAATAGTTAATATTTTAAAAAATTGATTAACCTAAGTTAGATAAATATAAATATCATATAGGTATATAATAATGAGAATGTGTAGATAATAAGGACTTATTATGTTGTCCACTAGATATTTGATTATGGAAAGAATATTGATGATGATAGAAGAAATGTTGAGGAAATATCATTAAAGTTCTGGATAAGAAAAAAGAAATAGTATCAATATTATAAGAAGGAAAAGAATAAAACATTGAAATCAAAGATTTTGTAGGGGTGGGAATAAATGAGAGAAAATGAGAAAGGAGGGGTGGGAAGAAATGAAAGAGTGTGTGAAATGAGGTGTGGTGGGGGCATTTATAAGGATATGCGTTACTTTTGTAGCAGTTGATGTAATGGATTTTGTAACAGCTTTCATTTGTAGCGATTTATGTGACAGTTTTTGTAGAGGTTTTTGTTTGTTTAATAGTGGTTACATAACCGCTAAAAAAATTTATTGGATTTTTAAAAAACAAAAAATGAAGTTCAAAATTTTACATTTTGTAGTGGTTATACTACAAATCGCTACAAATTAATGAACGTTGGCAAGATTCGAAATATTTAAATTTCAAAACTACACATTTTATAGTGGTTTATCTACTAAAACCGCTACAAACTTTATGGTCGTTGGTGGGATACAAAATATTCAAATTTCAATATTACACACTTTGTCGCGGTTTATATGACAATTTTTATAGTGGTTTCACGTTTGTAACGTTTTTTGTTTGTTTTGTAGCGGTTACATAACTGGAACAAAAATTCATTGGTATTTAAAAAAAATCAAAATTTCACATTTAGTAGCTGTTATACTAAAAACCGCTATCAATTAATGAACGTTGGCGGGATTAGAAATATTAAAATTTCAAAACTACATACTTTGTAGTGGTTTATCTACTAAAACCGCTACAAACTTCATGATTGTTGGCAGGATACAAAATATTCAAATTTTAATATTAGACATTTTGTAGCGGTTTAGCTAAATAATCGTTACAAATATGAACGTATTTTTTTTTTTAAAAAATATTTTATTATTATTTTTTGTATAACTTATATTTGACGACGTTTTTAAGGACTTCACATTTTTAGCGGTTTAACTAAAAAACCGCTACAAACTATTCATATTTGTAGTGGTTTAACAAATTAAAAACTGCTACAAATAAAGAAACCCTACCTTGTGCATCGTGAAACTTAGTTGCGGTTTTCTATAACCATTACAAAAGTTCAAACTCTTCGCATTCTGTAGCAGTTTTTTTTTTCATATAAACTGCTATAAATAAACCGCCACTAACGGCGCACCATAAGGCACCAAAATGGCGCCACATTTGTGACAGTTTGTGTAAATAAACCGCTACAAAATAACCACTAAAAATTTGGTGCCAACTTGGAGCCATATTTTGTAGCTATTAGTTTGTGATAATTGCTACAAGTGTTGTTCACAAACCAGCGCACCAATTGGCGCGAGTCATACCATTGCAAATTTGTAGCGGTTTTGGTATAAACCGTTACAAATTCTCGTATTTGTAGTGGTTTATTTTGACCGCTACATATAAACCGCTATGAATTATTATTATTTTTGTAGTGGTTGTCGTATTTTCCTACAAACACTTGAACAACGTCATGATGAAACAACATTGGTAATATATCTCGATGAGATCAAGAAACTTTCCATAATACAGGATGTCTCCGAACTGCATGTTCCTATTACTGCTGGTCACACAACTCCTTGAAGGAAATATATAGGATAACATATGAGTGTACAATCCTTATTGAATGAGGGGTTCAATTTTAATGCAATTAATCAAGACATGTCTATGTGCTTGGAACTTCTCAGTTGCCATCAATTTGAAGTTCTCACTTCCTCTAACTGGTTTACCAACACGAGGGATTAACAACTCTCTTGATGATGGCTTAGGTTCAGGACAATCGTCTACACGAGGTGTTCAGTTGAAAGACATCTCAATGTCGTCAAAGTACCTTGAATAGAAATACAGGACTTCATCCCCTATATAACCTTTAGCTATAAAACCTTATGGTCACGCCTTATTCCTTATGTAAGATCTCAATTTCATAAGAAACCTATAAAGTAAAGAAGGAAAAATGTCCATAAATTCTGAAATGTGTGACTAGCAAATTTAGAGGGTAATGCTTATGCGCATATGTAAAATTAATACCTCTCATTCAGATACATCCATCGATATTGAATTGGGCTATCAAACTTTGTTTCATAAACAAGGTGGATTGTCAGGTGAACCATCAGTGTAAAAAAAAAGACGAAGGAAAGATTATCTCCAAATGACATAGCGTAAGAATGATTTTCTATTGCAGCTGATCGAGCTCCTTAACGATCAAAACCTTGGAACACAACTTCCAAAAGAAAGAACACAGCTACAGTTCCACCAAAATGATCAACACATCAGGAGGCAAAGTATTTTTTATTACCAGCGGAAGTAACTGTTGGATAAGAACATGTGAGTCATGACTCTTTAGCTCAGCAACCTTTTGAGCCTGCATGTCAATATATTGTGAAATGTTACTTGGATACCCATTAGGAACTTTAATTTTCTTCAACGTCGTAAGGAAGATTTCCTTATTCAATTTTGTGAGAGTGAATTTTTCTGGTTGAAACTTGTCATGCTCATCTGGCCACGCGTCTTCACGAACTCCCATGGCCCTAAGTCTTTCATTGCTTGAAGATGATCTATTGAATTACCTGGTTCATTAAGCATCATGTATAGCACATTGTTGCATACTTTTTTTTAATGTGCTTGACATCAAGATTCTGTCGAAGCAAATTATCTTTCTAATACAGAAGAGTGAAGAAGATGCTTATCTTTTGCCATTGCTAAGGCGCAGAAGCAAAAGTCCTCGCAGTCTTTCTCCCTGCTTTTACTACATCGTCATTTTTTCCAAATTCGAATTCAACATCTTGAAGCTTCTATAAGATACCTGCACTAGATAAATTCTGAGGATGTCCTCTTTTTTCCTATTGCCCATTGAAATGATTTTGTTGCAACCTAAACTTTTGTTTACCATCGAGAAACCTTCGATGACCCATGAAGCATCACTTTCAACTGTGAAGAGAACACACTGAGTCAAAGTCAAAATGACAAGCTGGACATGTTGTCCCAGTATGCACATTCCACCTGGATAATGTTCTCAGGCCAAGAAAGTTACTTATTGTCCACATCAAAGCTGTACGCAAGTTAAATAGTGTCTTATTATGCGCGTCATATGTCTCGATGCCGATAGTCCACAAGTCTAGCAATTCTGCAATAATTGGTTGGAGATATACATCGATGTCATTTCCCGGTGCCTTTTTTCCTGGAATGATCATAGACAAAATGAAGGAGCTTTGTTTCATACACATCCAGGGGGAAGTTCTAGGGAATTAAGACAATAGACCAAATACTGTAACTTGTGCTAAGATTCCAAAACGAATTAAAACCGTTGGTCGCCAAAGCAAGCCAAACATTTCTAGGGTCTTCCGTGAAAGCTGGAAAGTCTGAGTCGAATGCTTTGCAGGCTTATGCATCTTGTGGATGTCTTAATTTACCATATGTGTTCTTTTCAACTTCATGCCACCTTATATACTTAGCTAGTTTAGATGACATAAATAATCTTGGTAAGTGAGGTTTTAAAGGAAAGTACTTGAGAATCTTTGTTGGTTTCTTCTTCTATATTTTCCCCTTCTGAATTGTCCTATACCTCGATGTGTGATATTGCTTACAAGTCTTCTTGTGAGAACCATCTCCTCAATATAGCAAACAATTGTTGGGGCATGCATCAATTTTTTCGTAGTTCAAGCCTAATCTATTAATAATCTTCTTGACCTAGTAGAACATTATGGGAATCTCCGCATCAGGGAATGCATCTTGTAATAATTCCAACAACATTGACATTCCATTATCAGTGATCCCACACAAGCACTTGATATGATATAATTTGATTAAGAAAGATAATTTGGAGTATTTTTGACAACCTTGATACAAAGGACAATCTGCCTTATCGATGAGGCTAAAAAGTTACTGAGATACCTTATTCCTCAAGAAAACAAGGTCTGCACCCTGAACTTCTGTGGTGAAGTTGTTGTCTTGAAAACCAAAGGCATCTCAACAACATCATTAACAAGATCATCTGGATCTACTTGAACTCCTACTTGTGAACTTTGAGGAAGATGATCATCATATCTCATACGAGGTTTCTCACCATGAACTCCCCAGAACGTTTAATCTTTCGGGAAATGCTTCACAAGCAAATGTTCTTTAGCAACTTCTCGTGTATTCCACTTTTTAAACTTACATCAACAGTAAGGACACACGATCTTACCATTACAACTAGTGTGAAAGAATACGAAATCCAAGAATTGTTTAATCTGGCCAAATATGCTAGAGAATTGTGTGTCAACTTGATCCATGACTCATCCATATTTAGTGAACAAAGTTATGAGAGAAGATGGGTAAAGAGAGAATTTTTAGTTCTCTTAATGGCATGTGGTGGGATGCTTAAATGCAACATTGAATATTTTGTAGCAGTTCACAAACCGCTACCATAACTGCTACAAAGTTAATGACATTTTGTAGGGGTTAAAACACCGCTCACTAACTGTTACAAAACCCATCACTTTGTAGCGTTTATTAGATAAAAACCACTACAAATTTCATGCCCGTTTACATTTTGTAGTGGTTTAGGAACCACCACCATACCCGCTACAAAACGAAGACTGTTGGCAGGTTATTAAATGCAAATTTCAAAGTTTAACGTTTCGTAGCGGTTAGAGTTAAAACTGCTACAAAGTAGTGACCATTGTTAGCACGAAACTTAAAATTCAAAATTTCACATTTTGTAGTGATTTAGTTAATAAAATCGCTAGAAATTTAAGTATATGATAATTGAAGACTTACTGACTCAGTTTAAATTCGGAAGGCTATACAAGATGAAGCAGGTCAATTATATAGGAATTGGTGCAACAAGATGAAGCCTGTTGCGGCAATTCCTATATAATCGACTGGTTTCATCTTGTATAGCCTTCCCAATTTGAACTGTATCAGCAAGTATTCAATTATCATGCAACGACAAATAATAAAAACATAATTTCAATTTTTTTTACAACTAGAAGAATTAAAAAAATTAAATGTTTGATATCATAAATCAAAGATAACTAATAATTTAAGAAACTAAAAAAATGTCCCAAAACATAATAAAACCTAACTAACTATCATAAGCCTGATGATCAGCTCCTCCCTCAGGGGGCAGGATCACCGAGCTGACCAGATGTAACAACACCATCATCATCGGTAGGAAGAGGAGGATGAGGCAGGTCGAGATGAACCTATGCACAGTAAAGGGTCGTGGAAGCTCATTGTTAGGAAACATCCAACTCCATGTAATCGACATGAAATCCCGCCACTCGATTTGCTCAGCATAGAAAGTTTCGTCCTGGTCCTGAAACTGCCTAGCAATGTTCGTACGGATCTCCTGAGCCATCTCCTGAACCATCACCTAAACCATCTACACTATTGGCCTTCTAATGCTTGAGGTCCCTACTGAAGAGGTAAAAATAAATCCTCCTTGAATAAATAAATTATGGAAATAAAATTCTTACCTTTTTTACCTGAATAAATCCTCCTTCCCAACATCATAAATCAGAAGAAAACATTTGGCCTCCAAGGAATTATTCCTAGAGAAATAAAATTTTCCTTTGATTAAATAAAATTATTAAATTAAAAAAAAACTTGGTGTTGGGTACTCCTTTGGCCAAACCATATGTGTATTTTGCATCTTTGGAAGCCACGTCATTATCCAGTCAGGAAAAAAAAAGAGTCAAACTTAACGGTCAAACAATATTTTTGCACCTAATTTGTCACCACGTATGTATTTTTACACTTAAAAAAAACACTTAATGTTAGAAGCTTCTCGAAATAAAACACATGTACATTTTTGCCCCTCAACTCTTTTTTTTTTTTTTCCATCTATTTCCCTTCCTTTATTTCCCTTTAATTCCTTGTACCAGAGCAGGACCACAGCGAGTACTCATTATATATTGTACCAGATAAGGACTACAGTGAGTACACATATATCTATTATTGTGATATGGACCGAGTATTATTCTTATCATTATGTTTGGCTCTTTCTCTCTCTCTCTCTCTAGAATCCAATGTCATATACTCATATCAAACTTTGAGTAATCGGATTCCAACCAAGTCTGGCTCCAAATATAGTACTAGTAGTAAGGAAAATATTTATATTTATCACAAAAGCATTTTTTTATGTTGACGTGGATTTAAATTCAACATGATATTTATATTATATTTAAGCCGACTTGTTTTTTTAACTAATTAAAACTAACGTTGGTTAGTTCTCTTGTTTTAATTGTATGATAAAGGGCTAATAACTTGCAAACAATAAAATTCATTTCAATATATATTGCTTTTTTATACTCTAATATAGATTATTTTTAAGTTTTAAATACCTCACACATATTAAGAAAATAAATTTAAAGTTGGTTAGATCGTTCCATTTGTGTAAAAATGAATTTTATAGAATGTAAGAAAAAAAGAAAGGGAAAATTAAGGGTGTGCATGGTAACGCTCCCAGAATTGTTTTTTTGTTAATTTCTGTTCCCCGGAACACAAATGGATGAGAAATATATTTGGTAAATCCGGTTTTTTTATTTGTTCCCGGGATGAACCGGTTCCTTTTTGTGTCTTTGGGAATAGAAAAAAGCGTAAAATTCATGCTTTTCTATTTCTCGGACACAAAATCGAATTTATTCCTCAACGTACAACCTCTCTTCTTTCTCTTGAAAACCTTTCGCAAATGTCAACTACCCTCCCCACCCCCACCGCCACCGCCACCGCCGCCACCACCCCAACCGCCCACCCCACCTCACCGCCACCACCACCACCACCGCCACCACCCTCGCCGCCGCCCCACCTCATCGCCACCACCGCCACCACCATGACCGTCACCGCCACCACCACCACCACCACCACCCCCACCGCCACCGCCACCGCCACCGCCACCACCACCCCGCCGCCGCCGCCCCACCTCATCGCCACCACCACCACCCCCGCCGCCGCCCCACCTCATCGCCACCACTACCACCACCATGACCGTCACCGCCGCCGCCACCACCACTACCACCCCCACCCCCACCACCCCCACCCCCACCACCACCCTCCGCCGCCGCCGCCCCACCCCACCGCCACCACCACCACCCTCGCCGCCGCCCCACCTCATCGCCACCACTACCACCACCATGACCGTCACGCCGCCGCCACCGCCGCCACCACCACCCCCACCCCACCGCCACCACCACCCTCGCCGCCGCCGCCCCCACCCCCACCACCGCCACCACCACCACCACCACCCCCACCGCCACCACTACCACCACCCTCGCCGCCGCCCCACCTCATCGCCACCACCGCCACCACCATGACCGTCACCGCCGTTGCCATCGCCACCACCACCACCACCACCCCCACCTCACCGCCACCACCACCACCACCCTCGCCGCCGCCACCCCCACCTCATCGCCGCCACCACCACCACCACGACCATCACCGCCGCCGCCATCGCCACCGCCACCCCCACCTCACCACCACCACCCTGGCCACGCGCCACCCCCACCCCCACCTCATCGCCACCACCACCACATAAATAATTTTTTGAATATAAAAATTACATAAATAAAAATAAAATGTGTTAACAAACGTAATTCTGATTCTCGGAGTAAAAATAAAATGAGTTAACAAATGTAATTTTGATTCTCAGAACCCTTCCTGCACGTAATCGAAAAAAGCGTTCCATCTCGTAAATCATCTTTGAGAACAGAATGGTTGCCATGCACAGCCTTAAAGGACAGGAAAAAAAACATTTGAAATTGTAAAATTTTAAATCATGTTTGTTACTAAAAATTAATAACGAAATAACGAAATTTAATGGGTAATTTATAAATCATTTTTTTTAAAATACCTATTTTAAAAAATTATAAATTCACAGTTCTTTTTCTATCTTTTTCCTAATAAGAAATGTAATATGGTTATTTCTCAAAACAACTTATAATTGGGACGAAAAAATCCTTACAGAACGTGACTATTAAAGTTTGTGTATGGTGAGAATCAATAGGCAAGTGGATTTGGAAAAATTCCTTTAATTTGAGGGAAGGGGTGGGGAGGGAAGGGGAGAGAAAAAAATGAGAGGAGAAGAAAATTTTTTCAAAATTGAGTGTAGTGGGGCCCACAAGTTTTCCTCTCCCCTCCTTTTTTTTTTCCTACCCCTCCCCTTCCCTCAAACCGAACATACCCTTAAGATCTTAAGGGACTAAGAAAATATCAAAAAAGCCCTAGAGGAAATTTTAATGTCAAAAAGGTCCTAAGAAGTTGTTAAAACTCACAGATGGATGGAGTTATCAATCCCCTACTTTATAAGTTGTTAATTGGACCTTTTTTACATCAAAATTTTATTTGGAACTTTTTTGATATTTTTTTTGGTCTCATGAGATCTTAAAGGGATTTTCCCTTTTTTTAATCAATCATTTTAGTGGATTCACTTATAAGGAATAAGAAAATTGAATTAATTCTCTAATCCCAAGGGTATCTTCAAAATTAATCTTCCCTCAATTTATAATTACAACTCACTTTAACTAATTACCATAGATTAAGAAATTAGACGATGTTCTTTCAATAACTTAATTACCCGATATGTTAAAAAACTAATGTTAATTGAATACAATAAATTCTAACCCATTTTTACTCATATCTCTGAATATCTTTACAGCATAGTTATTCAATAATACTCATGCCCAAATTACTGTTAAAAATATTAATTATTTTATAAACAAGTATATATTGCTACACGTGTGTTGTACGAAGTTCATATATGGCATTTTGAACTTCCAAAGCTTCTGGAAGCACATAAGGATATTTTTTTGTTGTAAAGCATTGCTTTATGAGGTATGTAAAATTTAGGGAGAATTACATTCAGGTCCCAAGGAAGGAAAAAAATTATAAAAAAGTCCCTTGAAATCACAAAATTACCCAGAAGTCCCAAGGAATTTTTTGTTGTAAATACATACATTTCCTGTTGTAAATACATACATTTCCTGTTATAAATGGTTTGAGACTTGTTTGATATTATTTGTACAGAATTTTTTAAATGTTGTTGTAAATACATACTTTTTCTGTTGTAAATACATTTTTTTTTTTTGTAAATGGTCAGGTGTTTAAATGTTGTTGTAAATATATACTTTTCCTGTTGTAAATGGTTTGAGACTTTTTTGATATTATTTGTACGGAATGAAAATTACTTTTCGTGTTGTTGTAAATATATACTTTTCTTGTTGTAAATATTTGTATGTATTTACAACACGAAATGTATGTATTTACAACAAAAATTCTCTTGGGACTTTTTTGTAATTTTATGATTTCAAGGGACTTTTTTGTAATTTTTTTCCTTCCTTGGGACCTGAGTGTAATTCTCCCTAAAATTTATTACCTAATTTAGTCTTTAGGGTGTGATGTAACCTAAAATCTCACTTATGATAAATATCATAATTTAGTAAATAATACCTATTGGAAATAGGTGAATATGTGGTCTCAAATCCTGTGAGGTAATAATCTTATTTTTCTAGGGTAATTTCCCTTGAAATTAAAAGAAATAAAGTGCCAAAAGTCCCTAAGTGAATTTGTGGGTCATAAAATACCCTGAGAAAATTATGATAAATCCTAAAAGGTAATTAAATATTTAATAAAAATTAGAAAGTATGTTGTCTCTAATTTAGGTAATTTATGGGATTATTTTCCTTGGAAAATAATGAGGCGAAATTTAATATTATTTTGGGGAACATAAGTTGCCCCATGATTTTTAAAATAATACATGAAGCATAAATTACCAATTTCAGTAAAATAGTTGTGAGAAAATGATTAATCCTAATTAAGAAAATTTTCAACAATTAGTAAGTGATTAAATAAATAATTAATGGCTAATTGTTTAGGAAATGAATTAGGTGAATTATATAAATACCTAAAAGCTTAATTAGCCAATGGAATAATTACTAATTAAGATAATTAGGGCATAAGCTAAGTCATTAAAAAGAGAGTTGAAAAGTCAACATTTGGGGGAGGGAAAACCGAAAATTTGAAGGGAAAAAGAAGAGAAAAATGCTAGTGTGAAAAGGGTTACAAGTGTGAATGCATAAGTGGCTAATATCATGATATTTTGTTAAGAAAGAAGAGATATTTTGTTAATAAAGCCAACAGGATAAATGAGAACCGATAGAAAATAAATCCTATCTTGAAATCCTTGAACTAGGTATTAAACAACTGGACATATTATGAATCAATGAATTTTTGTCCCGAAGTTGGTGTTAGCCGAAGTCATTTCCGTAACCGACGGCGTTCGTCCTAAAATGATCAGCAGGCTAGGAAATACCCTTAGTGGGACCAAAATATTTGTTAATCCAGATATTTCTCAAGAGAAAGAATAGATCTCCAAGACTACGTCGATGAATTTTTGAGATTAGTTAAGATTACGTGATTAGAACACCGATCAGGGGATTTTATCGGTAGGAACTCATAAAGTGTATGGGTGACATCATGAGGATGATGCCATTTTTGGAAGGATGACATAGGGGGATGAAATTTGTGGAGGAAAAGAAGGGAAATTGTGTGATTCTAATGAAGCCACATCTTCCTCATCTCGACCGTTGATGAAAAGTTGATCCAAGGGTTGAGATCCATGGACTTTTTCTATAAATAGGCACCATGCTCTCATTGAATTCTCACACCAAAATCCTCTCAAGTATTTCAAATTTAGAGAGAGGTTAGAGAGAAGGGAGAGCTCTGGGGAAGGAGTAGCGAAGTTCTGGGTAAGTTCTTCGGTCTCTAGTCTGAAGTTCTAGATTTTAGTTCGATAGTTCTTGAAGTTCTAGGGTAGATGTTGTTTTGATCTTTAATCTTCCAATATATTGTTGATATCATGTTTTATGGTTAAATATGGTATTTATTTCGAAAATATGTTGGAGAAAGAGATATGGCAAAATTTTGGAAGATTAGAGTCAAAGTAACGAAGTTCTGGCGAAATTTCGTCGATTAGCAAAGCCAGGGGTAAAATAGTCATTTATGACTAAAATATCTGTTAGGATACTGTTTGAGTAATGAATACGTTATTATCCTTATAGGATATCTGTGATCACGTACCGATCGTCACACATACCGTATATCGTCAACGAAGGTACGTTCGCGTACTGTAACACTAACTCTGATGTTTATTGTATGCGTATATGTGCTATGTGTATTGTATGCGAATAGGTGGTATGTTTATTGAATGGATATAGGTGTTAGAAGATAACTATGTGCATGCTATGGGCGATACATCTACATGCTATGGGCGATACATCTATAAGCTAGGGGCGATACATCTGCATGTTAGGGGCGATACATCTGCATTGGTTGTATGTGATACATTTGTTGTGTGTTTATATACTGTTAAGGTTGTGAGTATCTGTGTATGTAAACATGAGGTTAACCGTTACCTGAGGTCCAGTGTATGGCCATTGGACCTCAGTCTTAAATGTTAGTACAGGTAAGGATCAGGAACAGAGAAGGCACCGGTAGACGGAGTCTTAAAGAGGAACCAAGGGGCAAGGTCGTAATAATGCACTGGTCGAGGCAAGAGCCGGAAAAAGATTATCAAGCCAATTTTCAGGCATGGATCTAATGAAGTTACTTTGAATAGTTTGGTGCCGAAGGCAAGGCTAGTCTATGTGGGTCAGCCAATAAGTCGTCGTGAACTCGGTGAGGCCCCCATGATAGACACTTACATGGCCATTCTGTTCGGTTAACGGAGTTAGGTTCATTGCCCCAAGTCTAGTCAAGGCTTGGTCTAGGTTGTATAGTTACTTTTTGAGAAATGTAATTGTACAAAGCTCTTTTTAATATACCAGCATACGCCTGTCATCATCATATGTCGGGGTATGTTTATATCAGCTACTCGTCATTGTCCAGTACATTGCTCTCCGTTTCCGCAGTACTCTGATGTAGCACCTCAAATTCTGTTGAATTTTCTAAAACCGAGTGTCATCCGACACCTTTTGACGTATGGAATTTGGGGTGTTACATGAGACATTTCTTTTATTTTATGCACAATAAGCAATATTTATTTGTAATCATAATATATAAATCATGTAATTATTTTATAATAATATATTATATATGACCTATATATTCTTATGTTGAAAGTCTCAAATATATTACTTGTTAATAAATATTGATGAGACCAATGATGAAAACCCTTATCATGAGAGTGAAATAGAGGGAAAAAAGAAAAGAAAAAAGAAACAAACATTGAAAACGAAATCTATGGTAGTCAATGTGAATCAGTGTTCAGTTTTTTGGCCTAAATCAATGAGTTATAAAATTCAAAGTTATAGTTTTTTTGTTAAAAAAAATGATAAATACTAGGGATTCCGTTTGGATCCATTAATCAATTTATAATTTTTTTTTATATTTCTTCAAAATTGATTGATTAAGTAATCATACTTAAAATGATTTGGTTATTTCTTAAATTTCATTGATTATTGATGCTTATTATTGATTTGATGATTTGATTTATAAATATTGATATCTTCGTTCCACATTATAGATGATTATTTTCTAATTTCCTTTTTTTATGTTTTTTTCATAATTGATTGATTAAGTAATTATATTTAAAAATGATTTGATTAGTTCTTAAATTTCCTTTATTATTGGTGCAAAATATGAATATTGATTTGATTTAGAAATAGTGACATCATCATTCCTATAACTTATAGATGATTATTTCCTAATATTTTATTATTTCCTTTATTTATATTTTCATATTAGATTGATTAAGAAATTATATATTAGTTCATGCCCCCTATATATATTGATAATCTATTTAATTATATAGAAAATTCATGGGAGAATTACACTCAGGTCCTAAGGAAGGAAAAAAATTACAAAAAAGTCCCTTGAAATCATAAAATTACAAAAAAGTCCCAAGAGATTTTTTGTTGTAAATACATACATTTCGTGTTGTAAATACATACAAATATTTACAACAGGAAAAGTATATATTTACAACAAGAAAAGTATATATTTACAACAACACGAAAAGTAATTTTCATTCCGTACAAATAATGTAAAAAAAGTCTCAAACCATTTACAACAGTAAAAATATATATTTACAACAACATTTAAACACCTGACCATTTACAACAGAAAAAGTATGTATTTACAACAACATTTAAAAAATTCTGTACAAATAATATCAAAAAAGTCCCAAACCATTTACAACAAAAAATGTATGTATTTACAACAGGAAATATATGTATTTACAACAAAAATTTCCTTGGGACTTCTAGGTAATTTTGTGATTTCAAGGGACTTTTTTGTAATTTTTTTCCTTCCTTGGGACCTGAATGTAATTCTCCCAAAATTCATGTGCCTCTCTCTTGACTTTTTCCCCCATGAAATATGCTAACTTTAACATTTTGATTGTGGTTAGCTTTCGTATTTACATTACATGTTTTTTGTTGATTTTGGTGATTCTTCTCTTTTGTATAAAGTATCTGATTTCTCATTTCTCAAGTCAAGAATAGTGCCCCACTCTTTTTCATTTAATATTCACATAATTGCATTTTAATTAACATACTGTAAACACTTAGAATTATTAACCAATATAACTTCAATAGTGCCCCACACTTTTTCATTTAATATTCACATAATTTCATTTTAATTAACATATTGTATACACTTAGAATTCTTAACCAATATAGCTTCAACTAAAACAAAAATCATCCAACAATATAATAGAACTAACGGTAGCTTAGTGTATATATTCTGACTAAAAGATATTCATAAATGGAAACAAAATTATAAAAGCTAACTTAAAAGTGAAAATGCCGAACACAATTAAAAATAAAGTAGACTTGAAATCTAGACTACTAAAATGATGCATTTGAAAACTCAAAACAACACATAGGTACTCATTTTTATATTTTTATGTTCTTGATGATTGTCTTGTTGGTCTTGAAGGTAAGGGTGGACATTTCAGACAATCTCATATCCCCATTATCAACCAATGGAAGTGTTGTCTATCAACTAATGGAATGTCGTCTCTCTTCTTTCTCTTTGAAGGAATGGTTGACAATTGAATTATTAGAAGGTCATCTTCATTTTGAACATTTTCTACTGATATTAATGTTGTCAAGGATCTTCAGGCATGAGTTTCTATTTGGAGGGCTAGACAAAAAAAGACCCAAGGAATAAATGAAATGGTAAACAAATGAATATATAATTAAGTACTCAATCACAATATGCTACTGCCAGTTAAATCATTTTTTTACTATTAATTTTGAGTATGTAAACCGCTACCAAAAAAAAAAATCTCTCCCCTCAGAAAATTGTAAAACGCCTGTAAAACCCTAAAAATCTCAGTAAATAATGCCTAGTAAAAATAGGTGAATATGAGGTTTCAAATATTAAGTTATAATTATCTTCTAAGGAAAATACTATGGGCAATTAAAGAAAGTATTAATTTTAGAAAGTATTGAAAAGTATTAGAAAGTATTCAGAAAGTATTGGTGTAAAGTTTTGAAAAAATATCATGATATTTTGAGGGAACCGACATGGTTGAGTGTGTGAGTGGGTTTGTGTGCGAAAGTATTGTGAAAGTATTCGGGAAGTATTTCGAAAGTATTAAGTAATGTTGTAGATATTTTAGAAGAAAAGGAATATTCTATGGAATATTCTGTGAAAAAGCAAACAGGATAAATGAGAACCAATAGAAAATAAATCCTAACTCAAAATCCTTGAATAAATTGATAAATATCTGGACATATTATAAATCAGTGAATTTTTGTCCAGAAGTTGACGTTACCGAAAGCGATTTCTGTAACCAAAGCGTTTATCCAAAAATCTTCGGCAGGCAACGGAATACCCTGAATGGAATCAAAAATTTAGTTAACCCAGATATTTTGAAAGAGGAAGAAAGGATCTTCAGGGCTATGTTCCCGGATTTTTGAGATTTTCCGAGATTACGCGATTAGGACACCGAACAGAGAACTTTATCGGTAGAAACTCATAAAACACATGGGTGACATCATGAGGATGATCTCATTTTGGAGAAAGATGATGTAAGGAGGTGGATTGTGTGGCCAAGAGAAGAGCTTCCAGAAGCTTTTGCTTTCTGTAGTCCAGAATGAATCAGGGAAAATTGTTATACCGGTTGTGTCCCTGGTTTTTTTCCTATAAATAGGGGTCATTGCCCTTCATATTTCTTCACACCTTGAAAGCATTCTAAAGAGTAGAGAGAAGTTAGAGTGAGAAGCTCTGGATAAGTTGTAGTGAAGTTCTTCAACGGGTAAGTTCTTCGGTTCATAGTTTTAGTTCGGTAGTTCTTGAAGTTCTAGAGTAGATGTTGTTTTGATCTTTAATCTTCCAAGTATGATTAGATATCATGTTTTAGGGGTAATTGAGGTATTAATTTCGAAAATAATGTTGGAGGAAGAGTTATGGCAAAATTTTGGAAGATTAGAGTCAAAATAACGAAGTGCTGGCGAAATTCCGCCGATTAGGGGCATCAGGGGCAAAATGGTCATTTATGCCTAAAATGCCTGTTATGATGTCAAATGTTAATAGAATGTGATATTATCCTTATAGGATATCTGTAATCACGAATCGCTGTCGTACCGCTGTCGTACCGCTGTCAAACGTGCCGTTTTCCGTTTTCCGACAGAAGTACCATTTACCATCAACGAAGGTACATTCGCGTACTGTAACACTAATCTGATGTTTATTGTATGCGTATATGTGCTATGTGTAATGTATGCCTACTGTGGTAGCTGATAGCTCTGTGATATGTATATGTACTGTTGTTATACTTGCTGGGTGTAACATCCCACCTTTTAAAAGCAGTATAAATTTTTTACATCATTTCAAAATGATCAGAGTAGAGCAACGGAGCAATTGAGTAACTGATATGTATATATAAAACGCCGTAAGTCTGGCTAATTACAGAAACGGTTCAACAACCGAGAGTTTTCAAATGTAAAGGACAACATCGGAAAGTCTTCACCGGAACCATGAATCTGCTTTGCTTTCTCTCTTCTCGGTCCTCGGTCCTTCTTACCACTCGACGCTTATAGCTGAGATCCAATTTAACACATTGGATCTCAGGTAACGGTTAACCTCATATTCACATATACAGTATATCATCCACAATCATTCATCTTAACAGTATAACAGATGTGTCACACGGAGTGCATAAAGATGGGTCACACGTAGTGTTAGTATTGATTAGTTTTGATGATGTCTTATATAGATGTCATTCTTAATAGCAAAAAGGTTGCATACTACATTTATCTTTTATTTTGACTAATTATTATATTTAATGTAGATGCAAAGTTTTATGATGGAGAATGTTGATTGAAGAAAGAAGTTCTTGCTCAATATAATGAGAATATTATAATATCAAGGAAGCAAGAAGTTATCAAATGATTTTGGGATAATCTAGAAGAAGAGAAGAAATTGAAGAAGGAAGAACTTGCAATGCAATGGAATATCTTTACTCAAGTTCTTATATTGATGCTAGAAGTCTCCAAGATCATATGGGAATTGGAACGGATCAATTCGAGTTAAAACCAGCAAAAATCAGTTCCAAGATGAGCAAACTCGAGCCTATCATTAGCAAACTCGAGCATGTAATGTCCTCGCAACTCGCGCCTCGGACAAGCCAAACTCGAGCTTAGAACTCAAACCTCAGGTTTGGAACTCCAAACTCGAGCCCATCATTAGCAAACTCGAGCCTGTAGTGTCTTCAGCATTTTTGGTGTCTCTGGACAAGGCAAACTCGAGCCTATTAGTTGGCAAACTCGAGCTTACAGCGGTGTTCAACATTTCAGCTACTCTGTTCCACGTTTCACTCGGGCGACGTCTGGTCATTCGATGATATCTCCTAAAATACAGATCGGATTGAAGTGAAACCAGTGGCATATGAAACTAGACTCCCAATGCGTCATTTTGATATATAATTGAAGCCAAACGGAGTCAAGATGAAGGAGCTATGAATTTATAAAGTTGACAGTGATATTCACGTCACACAAATGACCAACCTTCAATGTTTTGAGTGTATCTCACAAACGGAGAATCCAATTGAGCTGAAATCGGTGGCATTGGAAAGTAGACTCAAAGGGCTTTCCATCGATAGGTTAAACAACTAAAACGGAGTTCAGACCAGGGAGATATGGCCCCCGAAAGTAGACAGTCTGTTCTGGGTATTGCAATTTGCTAAAGAGAAGCAAACTCGAGCCTATTAGTTGGCAAGCTCGAGTTCGCGGGTTACGAGAGCTATCGTGTCGCGAAAATCATCCAAACTCGAGCCTATAAGTTACAAACTCGAGCCTAGACAAGACAGAGAGCAAAATATGATTTTGAAGAGACCCAAACTCGAGCCTATAAGTATGGACTCGAGCTCGGATCTTACAAACTCTAGAGTTTGTCTCTAAACCTCCGGTTTGCACCTGAACCGACATTCAAAGCTTTGCAAACTCGAGCCTACTTATGTAAACTCGAGTTCACGCTCCCGCATCGAAAAACACCATTCCGAAAGTCTTATTTCTCATCCAGATGATTACCCAATAACTTATACTTCTTCTTAACATTATTTATATCATTTATGTATAAGTTTCAGTGATTAAAATGAAGGATTAGAAGCAAATCTCAAAGTGACAGATTTGTGAAGAACCTTGCGTCGAATTTCGAAATGGGAAAGAACACGATAACTTGCAGAAATGAAGTTGAATACTCAATTGTAATGCTTCTCCAAAGGATTAAATCATTCAGATGATGAAATACTCCAACGGACATAAGCCAAACAGATTCAACATTCGAATTTAATGTTCATGACAGGTCACTATTCTAATATTCATTCAAAAACGAAGCAAAATGGGCAACTTGTCGAAAGGTGGATAATCATCTTCAAACGGACGAAAGCACCCGAATATCGTGGATCAATTCTTGAAGAATCAACATTCAAATATTTAAGTCGAATTGTTCCCAACAAACTAGAATTTCGAATGGAGTCAAATCGAATGGATATGCAACGGTCATAATCTTCAATACAGAGCAATCATCAGATATTCAAGAAACATTATGACCCAACGGCTATATTCCCCATCCATGACCACAACAGCTAGAAATTCAAATGGAGACAATATAGAATTGAGAAGCAATGGTCATATGAAGATTTGCCGCTACATATAGAGCTGCATACAAACCTTCAAAGATACACACAACAAGCAGAGGAACAAGCTTACCTCTTCAACATGCTATTACTCGATCTCGCTTATCATTTACTCTCTTTTTTCAATGTCTATATATCATAGAGAGTGAAATGTTTTGTATTGTACTTCGTTGTTTATCCATACACTTCGAGAGAGAAGAATCATTGTAAACATCCTATCATTATATTCGTGAGTTACTCAAGATTGGGTGATCTTGAGTGGGAAACACATTGTGTTGATTACACTTGTAAGGGGAGTGAGTCCTAGGGAAAGGATCATCTTCGAGTAGAGTGTGTAATCAAACAGTGTATTGATTACGTTTGTAAGGGGAGTAAGTCCTAGTGAGAGGATTACTTGAGTACGTAACGTGTAATCAAGTTGAAAGAAGATAGTGGATTGAAATTCTCAAGTGGAGCTTGGGACCTGGACGTAGGTCAAGGATTGGGCCGAACCAAGATAAATCACGCTTGCATATTCTCTTCCCTTATCTCTTACATTCCAAAGATATATGTTTGAATGATTGCTTATCACTTTATAAATTATTATTGTCATTCAAACTACTTTCAATATGTTGCGAAAGTTTTTAAAGTTCTAAGTTTTTAATCAAACACCCAATTCACCCCCTCTTGGGTGATAGCCAAGTCTTTCATTTGGTATCGAGCTAGGCTCTTGTTTAAAGGACTTAACAGACTCAAGAGTTATCAAATGGCTAATTTTGGGTGCTGCTCGTTTTTGAAAGGTTTTGACTTTACCATTCCACCACTTTTCAAAGATATTGATTTTTGGTTTTGGAAAGCTAGAATGACTAGTTTTATAAAAGCAACTGATTTTGATATGTGGAAAGTCTTTACAAACGTTTTTGACTTTACTCCAAGAAAGGATTGGACAGAATTGGATATGAAATTGTTTTCATTGAACATTAGAGCAATGAACATATTATATAAGTCTTTAACCGAAAAGATTTTGAGAAAATCAAATGTTGCTCTAGTGCTAAAGATATTTGGGATACTCTTGATTCTATTTATGCTTCTAACAATTGTGTTGAAGTTGAAAGTGTTGACAGTTCATCCGAAACTATCACCGTGTATCCACATTTGATGAACAATTGGAAGTGAAGAATAAAGAAGGAGAAATCTTAGAACACTTCCATGATCTAGTCAATACGTAAGAACAAGAGAGTGAGGATTCCCAAGAAGAGCTCATTGTTCACGACAGTGATCAACAATTACTTGGAGCTCGAGATGCATATATGGTAAACCATTCCAATTCTTCTTGTGTAGTTAAAAATGTTTATGAACATTTGCATAAAACTGTTCGCAACCATTTACTAATTCTATGTTGAAAAATGAACATGTTTTCGAAAATCATGCTGGAAAAACATGTGGGAATAAAGAATATACAAATATGGGTCATTTGACATTGCATCCGCTTGATCAATACAATTCTTGCAAAACTCGAACATAATATGCATCATTCTATTATTTGCAATTATTGTGGAAATTCTGGACATATCTCTCATACATGCTATATTAGGAGAAATTCTAATATGAGAAATAAATTAGTTTGGGTTCCTAAAGGACAAGTAAGGTCCACTACTAACACCAAGGACCCAAGTATAAATGGGTACCAAAACATCCATCTAGTGCTTTATGTGTGCGAATGATTTGAAAATCAATGGACATAAGGGTATAGAAAAGATGAACAAGAAGCCAAGAGGTTCTCATGCACCAATGAAGAAGATCATATCATCAAGCAAGAGAAACCTCAGGGCATCCATTGCTAGAACTACAAGGTCTAAACATCAAAGGAAGCAATGGATACAAGTAAGAAGAGTATCATCCACCTCAAGAACAAACTACCATAGAGTATCATTCAACTATCTTGAGGAGAACAAGAAGAGGAGAACCTCTCAAGCATCAAATAGAAGACTCTTGAAGTCTACATTTTCTGAGAGTGCCTTGCCCACACCCATAAGAAAATATATGAAGAACCAATGGGTAAGCAAAGGCAATACTCCAAGTACCTAAGGTAAAGGTATACAATGGTAAAACCTCCTTTTCTATCATTTGAAATATTCATTGAGGTTTTGTATTCTCGTAACCTTAGGAATGAACATTGCAAACTATCTTTCAAATTGGGCTTTAACATCCCGATTTATTCTTCAAAGGGATTGCAATGTTAATAACTTAATTCTCGTATGCATACATGATGATTTGAAAATAAAGTATCTCTTTTATGCATAAAGTCATGATTAATTCATTGTGCTCATCTATGCTGAATTGATTATATTCATAAGAGCATGTGAATTTTTGGTCTCTACAAGCTAACAAAGATTGGATCCAAGGAAGGTTGGATACCAAGAAAGAAAAGGATTTATACAGCTTTTTAGGATCAAGGAAAGCTTCTCAAAGATGCAACATAGAGAAATGATCCAAGTCTTGAGAAAGCTAAACAACCTATGCCGGATGTTGATGGTGAACATTGGAAAAGGAGTTATCTACATCAACCCATCTCAACCAAGCAAGCTTCTATGAAGATAAAAGGAATTACGGTGATATCTAATCCTTGCCTCTTACAATGATTATATGAAATTCATTTTTGATTTGCTTTTGGTTAAAAGGATTTGAAACTTAATCAATTTCAATCAGCAATCTTTCTGTCAAAACCAAACTTTAGTTTAGAAATGCAAATTCCTGTTTTAATCCTTCAAAAAAATGAGTTTTAAGAGTTTACAAATGTGTAAACTCGAGCCTGCAGATGCAAGCTCGAGTTTGCCTCTCAAGGGAAGTTTCCCAATTAAAAACCATTTGTTTAAACTCCGAGTTTTGTGTAGAGTTTGTTTAAACTCCGAGTTTTGTGTAGAGTTTGTTTAAACCCTTGAGTTTGCCCTGGCAGAGCTTCCAAGTTTTTATATTTTCGCAAACTCTAGAGTTTATATTCAAACCTCCGGTTTTCTCTGAATAATTAATTTGGTTTGACATGAATAGTGTCAAACTCGAGCCTATTTTTATGAACTCGAGCCCGGTACTTTAAAATGAGTAAAGTTGAATTTCTAACTCCAGAGTTTATATCTAAGCTCCAGTTCACGTTTTGAAGAACTAATTTATTTTGGCATGAACAGTGTCAAACTCGAGCCTCGCTCACTAATGGACTCGAGTTTGCCCATTTTACAAAATGTGATTTCATTGGCTTTCGCGATAAATGCTTTACAATGAAATGAACTCGAGCCTACTTTCATGAACTCGAGTTCGTCCCTTTGAAAAAATAACAAACTCCAGAGTTTACATTTTTACTCTAGAGTTTGACCTTCGCGAAGCTTATCCCGACGTTCAAAAATTGACAAACTCTAGAGTTTACAATTTTATCTAAAGTTTGCTCTTCACAGAAGCTAAGAAATATTTTCAAACTTGCTCGAAATTTGTGAAATCTTATTGTTTGATCTATATATTCCATATCATCAATTACTAATATTCCCAACTCGATTTAATCAAATTGTAGTGAGTTTCTATTGATCAAACAAGTGAATTTGTGCATAACTCTTTGAGTTTATATTTTTGAAAAAGTACAAGTCTTAAATTTGCTTGGATTTCAATTCACACGCTTTGAGAAAATGCAAACAAATGTTTTTGAAAACATATCCATACTTTGATTGCATTCAAATGATGTTCCAAAAATTGGAAGTTAATAATGTATTCGAATGTTGGATATGCTTCAAACTTGTCTAGTTGAGTTTTCCTATCATTCACATATTGACCTTTAATATTCAATGTGTTGCTTGAATGAGTTATCCATATATGAGCTTCAAGCCATCTTCTAGAAAAGATTTCAATCATGGAACAGCTTATGCCTACTCTATAAATTCTCATTGGCCAAGTTATTCCAAGCCTTATAAATGTTCATTAGTGCATTGAATGATAATGCATTAACCATTAAAGGAATAACTTACTAGGATAATATTCTGAAACTCTAGTCATTTGAACTAATGAGTTTATGCTTCATCATTCATGAATCCTAGTAGTCATGTTGTTACTCAAATTCATAAACTTTGTCTTTCATCCTTATTTTGAGTAACTGGATTCATAGTCTTGCATTGAGCATTCATACTCTTCTAATCCTAAGATACAAGATTATCTTTCGGTCATAGCAAAGTCATTATTTCTCTATTATGCTAAGCATATTTCGATAATGCTTTACCTTCATGACTTTTGCTCTTGAGAAAATTCTTCTTCATGTAAACTTTAATGTTTCACATGTTCTCTTAATCTTGAAGCATTCTCGATTTATTCATTAAACATGTTGACTTCCACCATGTTTTAAAGTGAGCATTGTTTTCAAGCATGTTTCAAATATGACTCTTTCATTCATCAAAATTTTGATTTCATATTTCATTATCATGATTTGAAAGAACATTCCAGATTTGAAACAATTTGCATAGTCATTTTTGGAAAATCTGATTTCATTCATGAACTATGATTTGATAAATGCTTATCATTATGGATAAGATTTTCTATGCTCATTGATCAAACTTAGTCATGCATTCATTAAGGGGGAGCTTCACATTCACATGTGTTTTATATCTTAAAAGTTCATCTCCTTTATTTAAAGAAAACCCTTCTAAGCATTCTCATCTACATCTACTATGCTGTATTAGTTTTGATGATGAATTATATTTTCCCTTCATTATCTTAATTCGAAAATATCATATGGAAAGGGATATTTTGATATCATGCTTCACTAACAAATCTCTTTGGCAAAGAAAGTGCTCAATTTGTAGCAAGAATTCTGTTATGTGCTAGGACATTCCTCAACATACTACAAGGAGAAACCATTACATTGAGGAAAGATGTCTCAATCACACTGAAGTTGTGATTTTCTTTACAAAGAAGAAGAAAACTTCTTGATGCTAGCTGACATGTTCTGCAAAAGAGCTATATGAAGGAAAGGAGAAGGATGAAAATGATCTCATACAAAAAGGAATCAAATGGACCTCATCGATCAATCATCAAAATCAACATGAGCATTTCTAATCTCTATCTTTTATATTCATTAGAAACTTTGCACATGTTTGGTATTTATATGCTTTAATTGTGAAAGATTTTTTTTGAAAACCTCTCCAAACTTTTCAAACTTGTTTTCATAAAAACATTATTGCATCATATTAAGAATGAAAACAATTTCAAATTGGGGAGAGAAAATCAATTCTTTGATTCTCGTATAATTTAGTTATATACTTGTCTCGCTACAAGCATCTCTTCTTTAAACTCAACTTTTGCTAATGACAAATAAGGGGAGAGAATGGCAAGAAAAATATGTTGGGTTTAATACTTTTCATATTCATACATATTTTCCTTAAAGTATTTGCCATCATCAAAAGGGGGAGAATGTTAGTATTGATTAGTTTTGATGATGTCTTATATAGATGTCATTCTTAATAGCAAAAAGGTTGCATACTACATTTATCTTTTATTTTGACTAATTATTATATTTAATGTAGATGCAAAGTTTTATGATGGAGAATGTTGATTGAAGAAAGAAGTTCTTGCTCAATATAATGAGAATATTATAATATCAAGGAAGCAAGAAGTTATCAAATGATTTTGGGGGATAATCTAGAAGAAGAGAAGAAATTGAAGAAGGAAGAACTTGCAATGCAATGGAATATCTTTACTCAAGTTCTTATATTGATGCTAGAAGTCTCCAAGATCATATGGGAATTGGAACGGATCAATTCAGAGTTAAAACCAGCAAAAATCAGTTCCAAGATGAGCAAACTCGAGCCTATCATTAGCAAACTCGAGCATGTAATGTCCTCGCAACTCGGCGCCTCTGGACAAGCCAAACTCGAGCTTAGAACTCAAACCTCAGGTTTGGAACTCCAAACTCGAGCCCATCATTAGCAAACTCGAGCCTGTAGTGTCTTCAGCATTTTTGGTGTCTCTGGACAAGGCAAACTCGAGCCTATTAGTTGGCAAACTCGAGCTTACAGCGGTGTTCAACATTTCAGCTACTCTGTTCCACGTTTCACTCGGGCGACGTCTGGTCATTCGATGATATCTCCTAAAATACAGATCGGATTGAAGTGAAACCAGTGGCATATGAAACTAGACTCCCAATGCGTCATTTTGATATATAATTGAAGCCAAACGGAGTCAAGATGAAGGAGCTATGAATTTATAAAGTTGACAGTGATATTCACGTCACACAAATGACCAACCTTCAATGTTTTGAGTGTATCTCACAAACGGAGAATCCAATTGAGCTGAAATCGGTGGCATTGGAAAGTAGACTCAAAGGGCTTTCCATCGATAGGTTAAACAACTAAAACGGAGTTCAGACCAGGGAGATATGGCCCCGGAAAGTAGACAGTCTGTTCTGGGTATTGT
Source organism: Acacia pycnantha (assembly GCA_025563575.1). NCBI lineage: Eukaryota > Viridiplantae > Streptophyta > Magnoliopsida > Fabales > Fabaceae > Acacia > Acacia pycnantha. The sequence goes on along the minus strand of JAMWYP010000077.1, from coordinate 1,340,964 downwards.
AATTTGCTAAAGAGAAGCAAACTCGAGCCTATTAGTTGGCAAGCTCGAGTTCGCGGGTTACAGAGCTATCGTCGCGAAAATCATCCAAACTCGAGCCTATAAGTTACAAACTCGAGCCTAGACAAGACAGAGAGCAAAATATGATTTTGAAGAGACCCAAACTCGAGCCTATAAGTATGGACTCGAGCTGGATCTTACAAACTCTAGAGTTTGTCTCTAAACCTCCGGTTTGCACCGAACCGACATTCAAAAGCTTTGCAAACTCGAGCCTACTTATGTAAACTCGAGTTCACGCTCCCGCATCAGAAAAACACCATTCCGAAAGTCTTATTTCTCATCCAGATGATTACCCAATAACTTATACTTCTTCTTAACATTATTTATATCATTTATGTATAAGTTTCGTGTGATTAAAATGAAGGATTAGAAGCAAATCTCAAAGTGACAGATTTGTGAAGAACCTTGCGTCGAATTTCGAAATGGGAAAGAACACAGATAACTTGCAGAAATGAAGTTGAATACTCAATTGTAATGCTTCTCCAAAGGATTAAATCATTCGGATGATGAAATACTCCAACGGACATAAGCCAAACAGATTCAGCTTCGAATTTAATGTTCATGACAGGTCACTATTCTAATATTCATTCAAAAACGAAGCAAAATGGGCAACTTGCTGGAAAGGTGGATAATCATCTTCAAACGGACGAAAGCACCTGAATATCGGGGATCAATTCTTGAAGAATCAACATTCAAATATTTAAGTCGAATTGTTCCCAACAAATAGAATTTCGAATGGAGTCAAATCGAATGGATATGCAACGGTCATAATCTTCAATGCAGAGCAATCATCGATATTCAAGAAACATTATGACCCAACGGCTATATTCCTCATCCATGACCACAACAAACTAGAAATTCAAATGGAGACAATTCGAATTGAGAAGCAACGATCATATGAAGATTTGCCGCTATATATAGAGCTGCATACAAACCTTCAAAGATACAACAACAAGCGAGAAACAAGCCTACCTCTTCAACATGCTATTACTCGATCTCGCTTATCATTTACTCTCTGCTTTTCAATGTCTATATATCATAGAGAGTGAAATGTTTTGTATTGTACTTCGTGTTTATCCATACACTTCGAGAGAGAAGAATCATTGTAAACATCCTATCATTATATCTGTGAGTTACTCAAGATTGGGTGATCTTGAGTGGGAAGCACATTGTGTTGATTACAACTTGTAAGGGGAGTGAGTCCTAGGGAAAGGATCATCTTCGAGTACAGAGTGTTTAATCAAACAGGTGTATTGATTACAGTTTGTAAGGGGGAGTAAGTCCTAGTGAGAGGATTACTTGAGTACGTAACGTGTAATCAAGTTGAAAGAAGATAGTGGATTGAAATTCTCAAGTGGAGCTTGGGACTGGACGTAGGTCAAGGATTGGGCCGAACCAAGATAAATCACGCTTGCATATTCTCTTCCCTTATCTCTTACATTCCAAAGATATATGTTTGAATGATTGCTTATCACTTTATAAATTATTATTGTCATTCAAACTACTTTCAATATGTTGCAGAAAGTTTCTTAAAGTTCTAAGTTTTTAATCAAACACCCAATTCACCCCCCTCTTGGGTGATAGCCAAGTCTTTCACGTAGTGCATGTAGATGGGTCACACGTAGTGCATGTAAATGTATCACACGTAGTGCATGTAGATGTGTCACACGTAGTGCATGTAGATGTGTCACACGTAGTACATGTATTCAAAAGCACATAACAATACTCACAACATATCATCAAACTCTAAACCACGAACACGCATACAGTAAATATCAGAGTTAGTGTTACGATGCGAACGTACGTACCCTAACACTACATAAACATACAGTAGACATAAAGTCCTCTTCTATCACATATCCTAGACCTACCACATATACGCACACGATAAACATCAGCGTTAAGGTTACCAGTACGCGCACGTACCTTCGTTGACGAACGTCGGCAATTCTTCCAATCATACTTGAAAATTTAAAGGCTATTCTAACATTATAACCCCTACTTTTGAAAAGCTGCAAAGCTTCAACTTTTCGGCGACTCGATCCCTACTATGTTTATATCTCTGCATATTTTTCAACGCAAACAAGGCTTAAAACAAGAATAGGAATCTCGTCACCTACTTCCTAAATCTAACTAACAATTCTACTAACTACCGAACTAAAGACTCGAACTTAAAAGCTAAAGCCCGAAAGACTTACCCGTTGAAGATCTCCGAACAATTTTCCAGGGCTTCGCTGCAAAAATCTCCAGAGCTTCTCTCTCTTCTTTCTCCCTCTAGGCTCAGCCAAACAAGGGAAAATGGTGTGAAGAAAGTGAAGGGAGGACATGCCTATTTATAGAAAAACTTAAGGACCTAAATGTCATTTTTCACTTTGATCACAACCATGGAAAATTCAACACAAAATGGTGTTTAATCTTGGTCCATGGAAGCATGCTGCACGAAATTATTGAGTGATGTGGCTGCTTTGGAGTGGTCCAAAAGTGGTGACTTATGTTGCTTTATAGCCCTGGTCTAATAGAATTTCCCGATCGGTACAGATTCGCGTGATTTCGGAGAACTTTCAAAATTCTGGATTTACAACTTTGAAGACATGTTCTCTCTCACTAGAAATGTCCAAGTTAACCTAAATTTTGATTCCATATAGGGCTCCAACTGTCCAGTTGAAGTTTTCTCGAAAAACGTGTCCAAACGCGTCCGGTTTCATAACGCATTTCTGAAAACATCAACTTCTTCAGAAAAATTCACTGATTCCAAATATGTCTAGATAAATTCAAACTCATTCCTATATGTTGAGTTAGAATTTATTTTCTTCATATCCAAAAATGTGCCTATCTGCATTTTTCCCTATTTCGTCTTATTAGGAAATGCACTATCGGTCTCGGATTAACTTAGGAAGAGGTCACTTGAAGGTAAAAACTCACTGATCAATATTTTACCTTGACTTTGAAATTCTCATTTCTATATCTCTAGATAGGATCCGTTTCCTAATTTCCAAATTACTATTCATAATTTTTTTACTTTAATTAATTATAATATATTATAATAGCAACTTGCATCTTATATACATATATATTTTTCATTCCCTTTTCATTCTTTTCTTGGCCATAATTCGGCTGCCATAATATATATGTATTATATATATTTTTATTTTATTAATTAATTAATTAATTAATTATTATTTTAATTATTTTTTACCAAATTTTCATAACTTTTTCCTATTGGTCCAAATTGTACTTAGACTTAAAAATACCTAAACTCAACTATTTTTCTCCAAAATTTCCAATTAATTAGTAAACATGTTTTTACTAATTTTAAAACAAAAACCACTAATTCTAGGGTTTCATATAATTACTTGTGAATTTCCTTTACTTATGCTTAAGTAATAAGCCCAATATTACTTAATTACTTCATTATCACTTGTTGATAATTTTCTTAATTAGCATGCCCCATTACCTCATAACTTTTGTATTGATATCTTTATTTTCATGTCTCCTGCATTATCTTAGCATTTACGGGGGTATTACGGTCATTTCCTTACTTTTTGAGTATTCTTCTATAATTTCTCCAAGTTTGTAACTTAATAAATTACCTAAATTAGGGACAATATCCTTCCCTATTTCAAATAGATTTTTACTTGCTTCCTTTATAGCTTTCACAGGGTATTTATAACCCACAATGTGCTTAGGGACCTATTTACAAATTTTCAAACGTCTTAGGGACCTAATTGCAAATTATCCTTTTTCAAGGGGAATTACCCTAACAACATGGTAAACCCAATACAAGGTGTTTGAGTCCCCATATTCACCTATTTTTAATGGGTATTATTTACTCATTTTATGATTTTACCCTAAGTCATATTTTAGGGTATTACACTGGGTATTGGGATACAATTGCTAGGTGTGAAATGCTAGGTGTGAAACGATTGCTAGGTGTGAAACAACTGCTAGGTGTGACACGACAGCTAGGTGTGACACATGTACTAGGGGTTATGTGCTGTTGGGATATGCTTGTTTGCTTGTATGATTATCTCGTAATGCATATGTTGTGTATGTAAATATGAGGTTAACAGTTACACGAGATCCTGGTGCGGATCTCGGCTCTTAACATAGCGTCGGAGTCGGGAGGCCGAGGACCAGGAGAGAGGGAAGCAGGCAAGCTTAGAGGTTCGACCAAGACTATCGTTTGCTGTCACGGCGTAGGAATCAAAGAAACACTTCTGTTGTTGTCTACTTTAAAAACTCTCGGTTACTGTACCGTTTCTGTAATTAGCCAGTGGGCATTTTGAATATATATATCAGTTACTCTTCCGCTCCGATGTTCTACGCTGATGAAAAAAAATTTATACTGCTTTTGAAAAACGGGATGTTACAACACCCAAATTACTGTATGGGTATTTGATGTTGCTCCGCTTAACTCTAAGCCAAACAATAATTTATCTTCAAACACAACACTCTAATTATTTTGGGAAAGTTACAAGCTGTCATTTTGTAATACCCCAAAAATACGTATCATAGTTTGGTAAAATTATACCTATAGAAAGTAGGTGAATATGAGATATCAAATATTAAGTTATAATTATTTTATTTTTCTAAAGGAAAATCTCTGAGAAATTAGAGAATCTAAGGGCCAAAGTGCCAAATGACCAAAATGCCCCTAAGGGACATAAATGACTTAGGAAAATTATGAAAAATCCTAAAATGTAGTAAAATGGTTAATTGAATTAAGAGAGTATATTATCTCTAATTCTGGTAATTTAATAAATTATGAACTTGGAGAGATTGAATAAGAATGCTCAAAAAGCATTGAAATGACTAAAATACCCTTGTAAATTCTAATATAATAAAGGAGACATGAAAACACAAATGTCAATGCAAATGTTATGAGGTAATGAGTTGTTCTAATTAAGAAAATTAGCAACAAGTGATAATAAAGTAATTAGGTAATTATTGACTAATTACTTAAGCTTAAGCAAAGGAAATTATGAAATAATTATGTAAAACCCTAAAATTAGTGGTTATTGGCTTAAAATTAGTAAAAACGTGTTTACTAATTAATTGGAAATTTTGGAGAAAAATAGTTGAGTTTAGTTATTTTTAAGCCTAAATACAAGTTTGGACCAATAGGAAAATTATGTAAGAAATTATATAAAATAATTATTAAATAATTATTTTATATTAAATAAAATATAAAACGAAAATTAATTAAAAAAGGACCAGATATGTTTGACCGAATTGGAGCAAGAAAAATGAAGATGGGATTGAAAGAATAATATCATGATATTTTTGAATATTATATATTATAATTAATTAAAGTAAAAAGTGTGAATAGTAATTTAGAAATTAGGAAACGGATCTTATCTAGAGATCTAGGAAGGGGATTTCCAAAGTCAGGGAAAAATAATGATCAGTGGAATTTTATCTTCTGTTAAACTCTTCCGGAGAAAATTCTGAAGTCGTTTGTGCATTTCCTAATAAAACAAAATAGGGAAAAATGCATATAGGTATATTTTTGGATATAGAGAAAATAAATTCTAACTCAACATCTAGGCATGAGTTTGAATTTATTTTGACATATTTGGAATCAGTGAATTTTTCTGAAGAAGATGATGTTTCCAGAAATACGTTCTGAAACCGGACGCGTTTGGACACGTTTTTCGAGAAAACTTCAACTGGACAGTTGGAGCCCTATATGGGATCAAAATTTAGGTTAACTTGGACATTTCTAATGAGTGAGGAAATGGTTTCAAAGTTGTAAATCCAGAATTTTGAGATTTCTCCGAAATCACGCGAATCGGAGTGCCGATCGGGAAATTCTATCGGTGCGGGCATAAAGCAACTTTGATTCATCACTTTGGACAAATCATTTGCTGCCACCTCAGCCCATGCATGTCGACCAGCTGCTCCCATGGACAAGGATTAAACACCAATTTTGCATTGAATTTCCAAGGTTGAAACAACTTGGAAAATGCCATCCATGTCCTTTGAAATTTCTATAAATAGGTAGCATGCCCTCTTGAAATATTCACACCAAAAGTTGAGATCCTATAGAGAGGTTAGAGAGAGAAGCTCTGGGGGAGGAGTCTGGGGAAATTCGCAGCGAAGCTCTGGGTAAGTTTTTCGATGCAGAGCTTTAAGCTTAAGTAGTTCTTTCGATAGTTAGAGTAGTAATGTTAGATTAGTATTTAATCTTTCAAGTATGATTGGGTATCATATGGGAGGGCTATTTTAGTCTTTATTTTCGAAAATCAAAATGGCGTCGAAGTTCTGGTGAAATTTTGGGAAGAAAATTAGTCAGAGTAACGAAGTGCTGGCGAAATTCCGCCAATTAGGGGTAGAAGGGCAAAATGGTAATTTTTACCTAAAATGCCGATTATTGTGTCAAATCACTAATGAAAGTGATATTACCCTTATAGGATATCGAAACTCGATTTGCTGCCGTTCTGCTGCCGACGTGCATTGTTTTACGATTTGCCGTAAAAGTACGCTTTTCCGTAAACGTGCTAGAAATACCGTAATCCGTCAACGAAGGTACGTTCGCGTACTGGTAACCTTAACTCTGATATTTATGGTATGCGTGTATGTGCTATGTGAATTATATGTTATGTATTGTTGTTATGATTGTTGGGTAATGGGATACGCATGTTAGAGGCCTAGGTGCCGCCAGGATACAGTTGTTAGGGGCCTATGTGCTGCTAGGGATCAAGAGGCCTAGGTGCTGCTAGGGTTACACTGCAGGGGGCCTATGTGCTGCCGGGATACGCTGTTTGGGAGATGCTTGTACTATGTGCTTTTATACTATTGATTATGATTGTCTGTAGTCCATATGCTGTATATGTAAATATGAGGTTAACTGTTACCTGAGGTCCGATTGCAATGGACCTCAGCTCTTAACATAGCATCCGGATCGGGAGGACCAAGGACCGAGGAGAGAGGCAAGCACCAGTAGAAGACCCGTGAAGACTCTATTTTGTTGTTCCAAGAAAGCTTTCCTTTTCTGTTGTGTATCACTTTTGAAATACTCGCTACCATACCGTTGTTGTATTCCGCCAGACTTACGGTGTTTTATATATACATATCAGTTACTCAATCGCTCTGTTGCTCTACTCTGATGATTTGAAATGATGTTTTGAAAAAAAAAAAAATTTATACTGCTTGTGAAAAGTTGGGATGTTACACATTTCTACAGTTAAAGATGAATCTTAAGAAAGTCAAGTAAGGAAAAGCAGATGGCCTCTTTTTCTTATGTTGGTATATATGCGTAATCAAAAACATTATTTATAGCTTATAAATATTTTTTATAATTTTTATGTTATATACTGATCATAAACTCCAACAATCAAGAATATTAGAAACGTTAATTATATCAAATTGTGCTTTATTTCACTGTAAAGTTTATAAATTTCTTACTTTTATTTGGTAAAATATTTTATGTGTTTCTTCTAGTTTAAAAGATACTTTTAAAAAAGTTGAATGTGGCTTAAAAAAAGATACTTTAAAAAGTTACTTTGGTCTTGTGGGGAAAACAAGTTGTCGTGGTGAAAGGACTGCCACAATTGCATCGGACGAATCTCAGTAGTTATTTGCCAGAGAGCTAATTTAAAAATATATAAAAAAAAAGTTATAAATTCTATACACAATCATATTCTTGTTTTGTTTTTTTGTTTTTTGCCTTCAAACAATCACATTGTTGTTACATTCTCGAAATGCATAATTAATTGAACTTTTTTTTTTGATAAAATTAAGAGAAAAAAAATCCCTCATTAAAAATTGTATTGAGGAAAAAGATATGAGAAAAAATATATATATGAGAAACTTTTATACACACAAAAAATACTAATACTCTTCAAATTTTGTGCGCTTAGATTATTGATACTCTGGGTTAGATATTTCTCACCGATGAAATTTTCAACGAGAAACTTTTCCTCATTCTTTCATAGTGTTTTTTATACTCTCCATTAGAACCTCTGAAATCAACTGTAATCCAAAAACAGGTGACACATATGTATTGGATATACTTTTCAGGGAAGACGATATAAAGGAGATCAAATGTGAGTGGCATTAAAAGAAGGGACTATAAAAATTATAATTACTTTGAAAGATATAAAAAATTAAAAAATTATGGTTGAAATGCTGCACTAATTTTCATTATTCAAATCAAAATAAAAGTAACACAACTTTCTTTCTCCTTTACTTTCTCATTAATCGTACAATGATGTGTTTTAAAGCCTTGGTGATAATATTGATTAGAAAGATTGATTGCTAAAAAATATAGGAAATATAATTAAGGATCAGGAAAGAAATAGGCCTTTTTTATTTTCGTTTAAATTACAAGTCCTACATTCTTTTCAACTTTAACTTTTTTGTTGTTTGGTGGTCATTCTAATTAATAACTACAATTTATATAAATTCATTAAGATGAATATTGCTCACTTTTGGTTATGATTCATGTTGTTTAATGATAACTCTTGCATATATTAAATGCCTTTGTCTATACATAATCTATAAATTAGGTATGTATCTAAATTCTAATACGATTAATTAGTTTTTCTTTTCCATCCAAAAGCTGCTTAATTTTTTCTTTGGATTAAAAATAAATGAGTTTCTAGTTTGCACATAAAGTATCTAAACAAATGCTCTTATTAGGAGATATGGTCTAAGATCTAATAATTAGACTAACATTTGTTGGTTGATTATGCTAGTATTTTTTATTATCGCTGTTTAAATTTGTTCCAAGCAAATATTATATATTATTGGATTAATTCTCTTTTCCTTGCTTCGATGGATCTATTAGATCATCTTTCATTGCCGTCTTCGTAGTGATCTATTATTTAACAGAAGAATCTGCACAAAATCATTCATGACAATGGGATTGTCTCCTATAATCTTATCAAGTAAGGTCCTGGATTTATTTTCTTAGGTAAAACGCAAAGTCACTTTGATTTGCTTATTATATTTGTCATGTTCGTATCTGGATTTTGTTTTGATAAAAATGATCTGATATCAAATTTTATATATATATATACACACAAACACACACACACACACACACACACACACACACACACACACACACACACACACACACACACACACACACACACACACACACACACATATATATATATATATATATATATATATATATATATATATATATAAATATATACATATATATATATACTTGCCGGCCAAAAAAATGTCTCACGCACCCGTTTGTTTATTGAAATCCGATTAAATAAATGAACAACGAAAAAGCTGAAGAAAAATGTGGATAATTTCTTTAAGAAATTTTATATATGCATAAAGTACAACGTTCCATTACTGGTAAACATTGTTTACATTGTTGTCATACCTTTAAGTTGTAAGTTGGCTTATCGGGTTTATCGTTTTCTATTAGAATATAAAGAAGTCTCGCGTTGATTAATTAAAGGAAAGATCAAAGATGGATAGTGAAAAAGACGTACCACTTCATTCCTCTGATAGGGTTTGCTCGATCGGAGATTTGTGGCCTGCGTCGCCCACTGCGACGGAGAGTATGAGTGTCCCCTCCGCTCGCGCATCGCGGGGAGGGGAAAGAGAGGATCGAATGGAGGAGGAAGGCGGGGATTGGGCTCGACGGAAGAGGAAGGCTAGGGGTGAAGGAGGAAATTTTTCTGGTAGTGAATCTCGATTTGCGAGAGATGAGAATTGGATGGCAGCTGAGGAGAAACAGGCTTCACCTAAGTCGTACAGAGAGTCACTTCTACAGAATGTGAATCATAGAATTTGCTGGTGGGAATGGTCGAAGAACACTGAGGAGGAGGTGACGGAGGACTATGGTGCCGGTACTGATTTTGCTCAAGTTCTGAATCCGAGTGACGGTATTTGTCTTGATACCACTGATCCCCTCTGTCCGCGTTTTGCGTTTGTGGAGAAGGAGAGGGACAGACTGCTGAAGCCCTTTGGGCAGACTATGGTAGTGAAATTATTAGGACGACAGCCGTCCTATGGTTTTATGGTCAAGAAATTGAGGCAAATCTGGGAAAGGAAAGGTGGTATAGAGATCTTTGATCTGGACAACGATTTTTATTTGGTGAGCTTTCAGCATAAGGATGATTATATGGAGGCGCTAACTGGAGGGCCTTGGGTGATTAATGAAGCTTATCTCAACGTAGCTAGGTGGAGAACATATTTTAATCACAAGAAAGTGCAGGCGGAGTCGGTTATAGCTTGGGTACGTTTTCCTGATCTTCCAGCTCCACTTGTTGTTAAAAAATTCTTGTTGAACCTTGGTAATGTGATTGGAAGAGCTATCAACCTAGATATCCACACAGCTCAAAGATCTAGGGGCAAGTTTGTGAGGATGTGTGTGGAATTGGACCTAACAAAGCCATTGGTTCCTGTGTTTGAGGTAGAAGGACAGAAGGTTAGTATCGTTTATGAGAGCCTAGGGATGTTGTGCAACATAAGTTGTTATGTTGGGCATTCAAAAGAGGGTTGTGAGGAGTTTCAGAGGCGTAAGGGTGAAAGTGATATGGCAGTTGAACAGGTGGTAGGGGAGAATCAGCAATCAGATACAACTGAGTGCAAGAAAGATCTATGGCAGACTATGCAAAGACCTAGAAGACAGAAGCGCCCTATGAATCCTAGTCAGAAACTTCCTAGCGGTTCCCGATTTGAAGTGCTGAATGAGGAGGTCCATGAAAAGGGAAATCAAAGCAGGGGAGAGGAAATATGGGATCAGTATGGTGCTGATGGGGTTAGTAGGGGAGTGCAAAAAAAGGGGCTGGAAAGGATGGAAAAAGCGCAGGGGAGTGGAGGAAAGCAGGGTGCTGGAATTTCTAAAGCGGGCATTGAGGTTTGCTCTTTCAATGAGGGGAGACGGGTTCTGAGTCCTGTTGGAGCCCCGGGGGGAGTGAGAGTGGCTCTGTTTTGGGTAAAGAAATATCCCAAAATCCGTACAAACATAAATCAGTGGTGGTAGTTGAGAAGGAAAATCTGCAACCTGGAGATATGAACGGGGAAAGTATGGAGGTGGAGGATAGAGTTATAGGAGAGGTGTTAGGAGATGTAGCTGGAGGTGAGAGCGTGCACCATGCTGGATTATGGTCAGCGTCCGAGGATGCTGAGGAAAGGCTGATTATTGACCAGTAAGGTCTGGGTTTCTCCTTCTCATGATCAGTAATGATGAAGTTCATGATTTGGAATGTTAGGGGGGCCGCTAGCAAAGGAGTAGCGGCTGTCATAAGGGATCTAAAGTGGAGGTACATATTAGATATACTGGTCATTTTAGAACCAAGGATAAGTGGTAATCAAGCACACAGAGTTATAAAGAATTGGGGCTTTACTCATTCAACTAGAGTTGAGGCTGTTGGTTTCTCGGGTGGCATCTGGATATTATGGGACTCGGATAGCGTTCGAGTGGACACATGGTTGAAAGATGAGCAGTTTCTTCACTGTAAGTTGGGGTTGGATGGGGAGGAGTTCATCTTTACTGCTATCTATGCAAGTCCGGTTGAACAGAAAACAAATAGAGTTTGGGATAGTTTGAAGAGGTTGGCTGATGCGATGGATGAACCTTGGCTTTTAGCTGGGGATTTTAATGAGATAAAAACTCCTTTGGAACAAAAAGGAGGTGGAAAGACTTTTGAGTTGCGTTGTAACAAATTTAACGACTGGATTCAGAGCTGTAGCTTGCTGGACATTGACACTAAGGGGCCTAAGTGGGAAGGATTGGATAGGGTTTTTAAACGGTTAGACCGGTGCCTATGTAATGTACAATGGTATGAGCATTTTACGAATGCTGAGGTATGTATTCTGACAAGGATAAATTCAGATCATCACCCAATATATGTTCAACTGAGTGATGAGGCTAGAAGGTATAAGGTGCGACCCTTTCGGTTCCAAGCAGCCTGGATGATGCATGAGAATTTTGAGACAATGCTTAGTGAAAACTGGCAAGGGAGGGAGGAAGCGCATGTGGAGTTAGCTTCTTTACAACATGAGTTGATGGATTGGAATAAATCAGTGTTTGGTCTTATTGAAGGTAGGAAGAGGAGCTTAATAAATAGGCTGAATGGAGTTCAATTAAGCATTGATAGAAGAAGTAACCATTTTCTAGTACAATTGGAAAAGGAGTTAGAGTGTGAGCTACAACAAACGCTTAGACAGGAAGAGGTCCTATGGTTCTAAGAGTCAAGGGGGAGGTGGCTAGAGGAAGGGGATAGGAATACAAAATTATATCATACAAAGACGCTTATCCGTAGGCGTAGGAACAAGATTTCAATGCTTAAAGATGAGGAAGGCTGTTAAGTTGAGGATGAAGACATAATTGCTAATATGTTTCAAGTGTACTATGAAAAATTGTTTACAAGTGAGATACGGAGTAGTGACTGGTTCATATCGGTGCATGGTTGCGGGGAAGTTAGTGTTGCAACTTGGCGCATTGTCAATCGGGATATTACTGAGGAGGAGATAAGATATGCTTTCTTTTAAATGAGTGGATTTAAAGCACCGGGCAGCGATGGGTATCCAGCCATTTTCTACCAGAAAAATTGGGGTGTGGTGGGTCCAGCAGTGGCTAGATTGCTGAAGGACATGTGGCGCAATCCCAGCAGAATTAGTGAGATAAATGAGACTCTTGTGGTACTAATTCCTAAGGTAGACCACCCTGAAACGGTTAGTCAATTCAGGCCTATCTCTTTATGCAATGTTTTATACAAAGGTTTATCTAAGGTGATAGTTAATAGACTAAATCCTTTAATGGACAATTTGGTTTCGCCATTTCAAGCTAATTTTATTCCTAGAAGGAGTATACATGATAGCATAGTCATAGCCAAAGAGATTGTGCATACAATGAATAGATTGCAAGGGCGTAAAGGATATATGATTATCAAAATAGATCTCGAGAAAGCATATGATAGGATGGAATGGAGCTTTCTTGGTAAAGTTTTAGAGGAAATTGGCTTTGAGGAGCATTTTAGGCATGTGATAGGGGAGTGTGTGAATTCCTCTAAGCTGGCTTTATTATGGAATGGAGGGAAAAGGGAAGCTTTTGTACCTTCAAGGGGCTTAAGGCAAGGTGACCCGTTATCACCCTACTTGTTTGTACTTGGAATGGAGAAATTAACCCACCTCATCCTTGATTGCGTGAGTTCTAGGAAGTGGTGTCCTCTGAAATTGGGTAAGAATGGTGTGGAGGTGTCACACCTAATGTTTGCCGATGACTTATTGCTGATTTGTGAGGCCAATAGAGAAAATTTGGGTGCGGTTCTGGATGTCCTAGAGGAGTTTGGAAAGTGTTCTGGTCAAAAAGTGAATATGCAGAAATCAAGTTTGTTTTTCTCCAAGAATGTAGATAGGGGGACCCAATCTGATCTATGTGTGTGGTCAGGGTTTAGAAGAATGGAGGATTTAGGAAGGTATTTAGGTGCTTACTTACTGAAGGGAAATGGAAGTAGTAGGAAATTTCAACATGTGATTGATAAAATGCAGGCCAAATTAAGCAGCTGGAAGAGGAAAACCCTATCTCTAGCAGGGAGGCTGACATTAGTGCAATCAGTGACGAGCCAACTGGTTGTGTATAATATGCATCATTCAATCGTACCTTCTGGTGTGAGGAATCGGTTGGAGAAGATACAGAGAGATTTTATCTGGAATAGTGAGGAAGGGAAGAGGAAAATACACTCCATTAATTGGGAGTTATTGTTTAGTGAGAAGAAGTATGGTGGCTTCGGTTTAAAAAATATGGAGGTTATGAATGATGCATTGATTGGTCGGGTGGCATGGAATACTATTGCTAGACCAGATGCTTTATGTTCAAAGGTTCTTTATGGTAAGTATGGGAGTAATAAAGATTTGAGAGGGGAAGTTATATGCAGGAAGACGGATTCAGAGTTATGGAAGCATCTTGCTCGACTATGGCCGGAAGTGGTGAGCAATATAAGATGGGAGGTGGGTAATGGGAAGGAAGTGAAGTTCTGGACGGATGTTTGGCTAGAAGATGGGAAGACCTTGATGGATAAACGAATCAATCAGCTAGGGGTAGAAGAGAAGGAGATACTGGTAAGTGAAATGACAACTCCTTCTGGGCAGTGGGACTTGAACGAATTAGAAGACTGATTAATGAGGAAGGAAAGGGCCTCATAATGGCGGTTCCTCCTCCTAATAGGGTGCATGGGGAGGATTCCATCAAGTGGGGGCAGTCACTCCATAACAAGTACATAGTTTCGGATATATATCATGGTTTGAGGGGGATTCAAGGAAGGGCTGTAGGGGACTGGATGAAAGTCTGGAAATGGAAAAGACCAAGGAGGATCCAAGTATTCTTATGGCTAGTTATGCACGAGAGGCTGCTCACTGGGGTAAGGTGTAATAGATTGATGGGGGGTAACCCGGAGTGTAGTAAATGCAATGGTGAGTTTGAAACCCAATTGCATGTTTTGCGAGACTGCAGAATTGCACGCAATCTGTGGAATGAGCTATGCTATGGCAGAACACAACCTGAGTTTTTCTCTTTGCAGGGGCGTCTTTGGCTGGAGTGGAATTTGGGGATAAATGTGGAGAATTGGGACCTGATTTTTGGTGTGGGTTGTTGGTTGCTATGGAAGTGGAGAAACAAATCCTTGTTTGAGGAAGGGTTTGTCATGCCTGAGAAACCGGGTAGCATAGTGCATTGGCATGTTAAGGAGATCTTGGCTGCAAGAGAGGAATTTGGAAGAGTAAAAGGTGTTGTAGTTGTGAAACAAATCAAGTGGTTGGCTCCAGCTGGAGGATGGGTCAAACTCAACATTGATGGAGCATTAAAGGGTGCTATGAGCCTTGCTGGTTGTGGGGGACTTGTCAGAGGAGGTGATGGAAAGTGGATATGCGGTTTTGCTCGTAAACTTGGTTTCTGTTCAGCTGTCAAAGCTGAGCTATGGGCTATGATCTCTGGGTTGGAGCTAGCGTGGACCAACAGATTTCAGAAGGTGGTCGTTGAATGCGATTCAGAAGTGGTGGTTGCTATCCTCAATAATCCTCAGAAGGCGGAGGAAGTTGTATCTAGCTTAGTTTCTGATATTTTCTTGTTAGTGGCTAAATTTGCTATGGTAGTGTTTGTACATGTTTACAAAGAGGGGAACACCTGTGCTGATGCATTGGCGAATATGAGCTTCAAACAGGTGGAAATCTATGTTAGTTTCGACCAGCCCCCACTTGGTATTCGTGGCCTCTTATCAGGGGATGAGTTAGGTATAGGAGTGCCAAGGGCTGTGAGGCTGTAACTGGTTCTGGGCCTTTGCCCCACTTAATACCGAAAAAAAAAAGATTAAAGATATATAACATAAACAGGGAATTCTTTAAAATAGCTTAAACGGTTTTGATAGAAAGATTACTCTAACATATATACCTACATCTAAAAATTCTAACGTTATATCAAGAGCCATCGATCTAGAAAGAAATAGAGAAAAAATAAATATTGTAGACTTTACGCGTCTGAGACTAAAAAAAAGTAGAAGCTTAGACACGAAATAAAAAATCAATGAAAAAGAATAGGAAGAGGAATATTCAAATATACAGAAGTTTTACATTGATTAACTAAAGAACAAATTTGTTCTTGTGTAGAACACAAATGTCTAACCTCGAGGGGTTAGTTGATGATTTGTATCGAATCAAAACATTCACAACGGTAGCTATTAGGAAGGTACCAAAAGGAATGTCATGAGAGTATTGACTCTATTCTCCTTGACTCCGGTTGTTCCTTCATTAGCTTTCTCCAGAGCATCCCACATAGCTTTAGCAGATGGCAATGTGCAAATATGAAAATACTCTTGTTGACTTAAAGCACTTTGCAGCATAAGGATAGCTTTGTTGTTGAGTGTGACATTTTTCCTGACATTCTCATCATAGTTTTCTTCAGGCTTTGGAATCCTGAGTCCATTTTCGAGAACGGTTGGTGTGTAATTTCCAACCTCGAACACTCTCCACAGGCCATATTCACTAATCATAACAAAGACTTTGAATTTGGCTTTCCAGAAGGAGTAGTGCACTCCATTGAAACCAGGTGGTCTGTTGATCGAACCTCCATCAGGTAGAATACCTTCCATTGTGATCCTTCTCGAGATGTTAAGCTCTTTTGAGAAGACCGAGCTCTGATACCAAATGAAAGTGGAGCTAAATCACCAAGAGGGGGGTGAATTGGGGATTTTGAAAATTCTTTTCGAATTGCTTTGTTTTTTAACACTAAAAATAGAGCTAGACAGAGTATAGGGAAGAGAAGCAAGACACAAGGAATTTATACTGGTTCGGTCTAACCTCTTGACCTACGTTCAGTCCCCAGACTCTCTAGGATTTTTCACTATCTCAATTGATTACACACTTTGTAACTCAAGAGTAATTCTCTCACTACAACTTACTCCCCCTTACAAGTTGCAATCAATATCCCAATCTCCAAGTCCCTTGACTTGAGATTCTTACAATGAATGAATTTCAATAAATGAACTCTTTCTAAGAGTGGATAAAGATAATCACTGAAGTACAATGTATCAAAAGATACTTTACACAAGAAAACTCAAAGAGTAGTTGGAAACTTGAATGATTTTCGTTTTCTGCAGATTCGTTGTTGAGAAGAATTGAATGCAACTCTATTTACAAAGAGAGCATTAAATGACCGTTGTAATCTTCAATGTGACTGTTGCCAACATTAAGACTGGATTAGTTGAAACTTTGGTCTTCTTCTCTCTCTACTCTTTGGTTAATCCAGCTACATAGAAGTTTATGGTTGACTTCTTGACTTTTAATCCGTTGGAAGAGCAGCTACTGGATGTGGAAAGGAAACATTAATCCCTTTGCAACGTGTGTAAAATGATTGTTCAAAAGAATGCAAGTTTTCTGGACTTTGCATTTAATGAGCTGACATCACTTTTTGCTTTATGCTAATGCTTCATTTAATTCACTTTAAATCATCTGAAACTCACTAACAAACTGATTAAACATAGTTAGGAATAGTAATGAGTGATGATATGAAGTATTAAACTCAAACATGAAGATTTCACAAATTCGTCTAGTTTGAATTTCAAACCAAACACACGCACTCGAGTTTGTTCATCCAAACTGGAGTTTTCATTTTTCATTAAAAGCCTAAACTCGAGTTTCCAAAACCAAACTCGAGTTTTCTTCATCCAGAGAAGAATGTCGCGATTTGGTCTTTGAAGCAAGTTTTGAGACAAGTTCAAAACTCGAGTCATTAAGTGACAAACTCGAGTTTTGGACTTTATGATGAAAAACAAGTTTAAGTCCAAAATCTCAAAACTGGAGTTTCCAAAGCTAAACTGAAGTTTTCAAAAAGTTCAAATATAGCAGAGCTCTCTGATTAGCCTAAACTCGAGTTTGCAAAATGAAACTCGAGTTTCCATAAATCTTTGCAAAATGGAAAAACTCTCGCATGGTCTAAACTCGAGTTTGCAACTGAAAATTGGAGTTTCAAATGTTTAGAAATTTTAAGTTGTTCTCTGTAAGTCCTAAATTCGAGTTTCCAAAACTAAACTCGATTTTCCTCATAAGAGAGAAAACTTTGAGAAACTTTGTCATATGCAAACTGGAGTTTTCACAAGTTCAGAATGGAGCATAGTTCTCTGTGTGCTGTAAACTCGAGTTTCCAAACTCAAACTCGAGTTTCCAACAAAACTTGGAAAGTTAGAGAACTCTCTGTTTAGCACAAACTCGAGTTTCAAAATGGAAATTGGAGTTTTGCTATGTTCAAAATATTGATAGCTCTCTGTCTTGTCAAAACTAGAGTTCATTAAAACCAAACTCGAGTTTGCTTTGTGTTTGAAAAACTTAGGAGTTCTCTGTATAGCCAAAACTCGAGTTTCCAATCCTAAACTCGAGTTTGTCTAAGTTTGCAAAAACTTGAGCTACTCTCTGTCAAGTCCAAACTCGAGTTTTCAAACCAAAACTCGAGTTTGTCTTTGACAGTAAGTTTTTCAACTTAACAAAGACAAACTTCAATTTGAGTTTACAATTGTCAGTTATCATCAAAACACATAGAGAACTAACATTTTATTTTCTCCAATTATTTTGTTTTGAGGTAGGTGGAATGCTCATTTAAGTGTTTGTTTTGTAGATTGAGTAGTACTATAAGAATTCATGTTTAGTGATAAAAAATACTAATTAACATTGACAACAATATATATTTTGCGTCACCAAATTTGTTGTAAGTTGAAAAAGATGAGTAAGGATAAATAGAAAAGCATAGATGTGTTCTTTACAAAGAAAGTAACTTTAGAAAGTGATATTTCTAAAAAATAATTTCTGAAAGTGATGCACCTTCTAATGAGCCTCCTTCCAAACATCATAGAATTGAACATGTCGATGACATTATTATGGTCAAAAATAAGATTTTTGAACGTGATCTGGGCAAGCGTAAGCCAATGTGGGAATATTCTGCTAATGAAGTTGGTGAGATATGGAGAGCTTATTTAATGGTTGGGCCATATCAACCTTATCGCTCCAAATCTAGTTATCCTTTTCCAAAGGAAAAGCATCCTTGACGTTTTCAAGCTTCTTGGTTCAAAGAATTTTCTTCATGGCATGAGTATTCACTTCATATATATGCTGCATTTTGTTTACCATGTTATCTTTTCACTACAAAGGATGGTGGGTGACATGGTTGGGATGCATTCACAATCAAAGGTTTTAATAATTGGAAGAGAGTTCATAATGGAACGGATTGTCCTTTTCTAAGTCACATAGGAGATGATCCTTGTTCACAACATACCAATGTGGTAAAGTCATGTGCACTTAAAAATGCTATTAGTGAAATACTCTTACATCATTGCCTTGATATCCAAAATATTTGTGGCTAAGGATATGATGGTGCTAGTAATATGCGTGGAGAGTGGAATGGATTGCAAGCATTATTTCTTAATGAATGTTCTTGTGCTTATTATATACATTGATTTGCTCACCGGTTACAAGTCTTGGTTGCTGCCTCTAAGGAAGTTTCTTCCATTTATCAATTCTTTCAAAACTTAAATTTCATTATTAATATTATCACTGGTTCTTCTAAATGTCATGATCAATTACAAGCTACCCAAATTTATGAATTTGAACATTTACAGGCTATTGGTGAGCTTGAAACTAGTGGAGGCTCTAACCAAGTAGGCACACTAAAGCAGGCTAGTGATACTAGATGGGGTTCTCATTTCTATTCTATATGTAGTCTTCAATGAGGGTATAATAAATCTTGTTCAGTGCTTGACAAATTTTGTAGTGAAGGCTCAAGTTACTCCCAAAGAGGAGATGCTACTACAGCTTATAAGATGATAACTTCTTTTGAGTTTATCTTTAATTTACAATTGATGAAGGAGATCATGGGTATCACTGAAGTTCTTTTGTCAAGCATTATAACAAAAAGTCTCAAGATATTTTGAATGCTATGCTGTTAGTTTCAAGTACAAAGGGACTTATATATTCAAGAATTAAGAGATGATGGTTGGAAAAAAAAAATGCTTGACAATGTTGTTAATTTCTCCAAACTTCATGAAATAGATGTTCCAAATTTTGATGCTCAATATATTGAAGGTCATGGTCATCGACAACATGATCAAATAACTATTGAGCATCATTATCATTTTGATATCTTCAGTTCTACCATTGACTTTCAATTGCAAGAGTTAAATAGAAGGTTTAATGAGCAAACAATGGAACTTTTGTCAGTTAGTGTAATACCCTAAAATCTGAATTATGATAAGTATCATAATTTAGTAAATAATACCTATTGGAAATAGGTGAATATGTGATCTCAAATCTGGAGTTATAATTATCGTATTTTCTAGGGAAATTTCTAGTGAAATTTGAGGGAATAAAGTGTCAAAATCCCTAAAATGCATTTATGGGTCATAAAATACCCTGAGAAAATTATGATAAAATCCTTAGAGACAATTAAATATTTATTAAAAATAGGAAAGTATGTTGTCTCTAATTTAGGAAATTTTTGGGATTATTTTCCTTGGAAAATAATAAGGCGAAATTAAATATTATTTTGGGGAACATAAGTTGCCCCGTGATTTTTAATATTTTACATGGAGCGTAAAATACCAATGTCAGTCCAATAGTTGTGAGGAAATGATTCATCCTAATTAAGAAAATTGTCAACAATTAGTAAGTGATTAAATAAATAATTATTGGCTAATTGTTTAAGTATGAGAAAATGAGATATTCAAAGTTAATCATCTAAAACCCCTAATTGAATATTTGTGACCAATAAAGGGTCAAGATTAGCAAGAGAATAATTGTTAATCAATTGGAGATGAATAAGAAAAATATAAGATGAATTGTTTATGATTCCTAAAACCTAATTAACCATAAAGAAAATCCTTATGAGATAAAGGAACCAATGGGAGAATTTTGGGTAAATTAAATATAAGATAAATAAAATATAATATTTATTAATTAAAAAATAAATACAAATGAAAGATAGAGGGAGTTGGCCGAAATATTTGACCTTTGGGGATGAAAAGATTTTGCAAAATAATATCATGATATTATTGAATAAAATAATAATATAAAATGAGATATTTTGTAAAAAGCAAATGGGATAAATGACCACCGATAGAAATTAAATCCTATCTAGAAAACCATGAACTAGGTTTCTAAGGTCAGGGCATATTATAAACAAGTGAATTTTTATCTCGGAGTGGGCTATCTCCGAAGTCATTTCCGTAACCGGCGGAATAAAGATGAAACAGATATTTATTGAAAATGAGCAGATAAGGGAAATGAGAACCAATGGAAAATAAATCCTAACTCAAAATCCTTGAACTGAGTAGAAAACATCTGGACATATTATGAATCAGTGAATTTTTGTCCAGAAGATGACATTACCCGAAGTGATTTCCATAACCGACGGCGGTTATCCGAAAATGTTCAACAGGATAGGAAATACCCTTAATAGGATCAAAAATTTAGTTAACCCAAATATTTCTAAAGAGGAAGATTAAACCTTCAAGACTATGTTGTTGGATTTTTGAGATTTTGTAAGATTACGCGATTAGAACACCGAACAGGGGACTTTATCGGATGAATCCATAAAGCAAAGGAGATGACATCACCTTGGTGACATAGGATGACATGGGGGGACGGTTTGTGTGGTAGAAAATAAGGGAAAATGAGTGATTCTCAAGAAGCCACATTTTCATCTTCTTAATCGTTGATGCAAAAGAAGATCCAAGGGTTAAGATCCATGTAGTTTGCCTATAAATAGAACCCTTCACCTCTCTTCATTTCTCACCAATTCACAAAGCCATTTTAGAGAGAAGTTAGAGAGAGGAGCTCTGGAGAAGTGGGAGCAAGAAAGAAGAGGAGGTTCTGCAAGGGTAAGTTCTTCGATTCTTAGTTTTAGTTCGGTAGTTCTTGAAGTTCTAGGGTAGATGTTGTTTTGATATTTAATCTTCCAATATATTGTAGATATCATGTTTTAGGGTTAATATAATATATATTTCAAAAATTATGTTGGAGATAGAGTTATGTTGAAATTCTGGAAGATTAGAGTCAAAGTAGCGAAGCTCTGGCGAAATTCCGCCGATTAGGGGAGTCAGGGGTAAAATGGTCATTTTTGACTAAAATGACTTTTATGATGATTGTTTAGTAACAAATACGCTATTGTCCTTATAGGATATCTGTGATTACGTTCTGACCAATGGTTGTACCGTCTATCGTCAACGAAGGTACGTTCGCGTACTGTAACACTAACGCTGATGTTTATTGTATGCATATATGTGATATGTGTATTGTATGTGATAGCTGATAGCTCTGTGATATGTTCATGTACTGTTGTTATGCTTGCTGGGTATTGGGATACGTTTTGCTAGGTGTGAAATGCTAGGTGTGAAACGATTGCTAGGTGTGAAACAACTGCTAGGTGTGACACGATAGCTAGGTGTGACACATCCGCCGGGGGTTATGTGCTGTTGGGATATGCTTGTTTGTTGTATCTATAATGCATATGTTGTGTATGTAAACATGAGGTTAACCGTTACCTGAGGTCCGGTGCGGACCTCAGCTCTTAACATAGCGTCAGGGTCAGGAGGACCGAGGAGAGAGGGAAGCAGCAAGCTTAGAGATTCGGCTGGAGACACTTATGTTATTGTTACATTTGAAAACATTCGGATCAATGTACCGTTACTACAGTTAGCCAGTTGGCATTTTGAATTTATATCAGTTACTCTTATGCTCCGAAGCTCTACTCTGATGAAAAAAAATATACTGCTTTTGAAAACGGGATGTTACAGTTAGCTCTTCGTTAGATCCAAAGTATGGTTACAAAGCTTTTAATGTTGATGATATTTGTAGTCTTGCAGAGAAGTATTATCCTCTTGATTTTTCTGAGCAGGAGAGTATTAATTTGAATTGTCAATTGAAGCATTTCCATAAAGACATTGCAAAACATCCAAAGCTACAAAATTTGTCTTCAATTTTTGAATTATGTCAAGGATTGGCTAAGACAGGAAAGGCCAATTCATATCATTTGGTTGATAGACTAATTTGTCTTATCTTAACACTACCAGTTTCATCAGCAAGTAGTGAACGTGCATTCTAAGCAATGAGAGTTATAAAGACAAGGCTTCGAAACAAGATGGAAGATGACTTTCTTACAAATAATTTGGTTGCGTATATAGAAAGAGAGATTGCTGAAACATTTACTACTGATTCTATCCTACTAACTACATCGGCAAATTTTTTAAAATAGGCAACAAAAAATTGTAAAAATTGGCGGCTTAATTTTGTAGCGGTTAAGAAACTGCTACAATATTAGATAAAATTGTTAGCACGAAAAATTTTGAATTAAAATTGTAGCAGTTCTAAAACTGCTACAAATTTGTGCCAATAATTTCTGTAATTTAAAAAATGGGCCAAAATTTTTGAAAATTTTGTAATAAAATTTCTTTTTAAAAAAAAATCATTAACTATAGTGCTTTTTTTTTTTTACTTTAGCATTTTAGTTTTATTAGTTAATTGATAATTGATATGATAAATTTCAATATTTTAAGAAATATTACTGTTAGATGATATTAAATTATGGATATTATATAGGTATAATACTGAGAAAATATAGATAATATAAATTTATTATGTTGTCAACTATATGATATTTAATTATGGAATGGATGTTGATGATTATAGAAAGAATGTTGAGGTAATACCGTTCTAAAAATTAAAAATAATTAGTATCAAATAATAATAATAAAATTTAAAATTTAAAATGTTACACATAGAAAAGAATATTTACCATATTTGATAAGTTTGATTCACACTTAACCTCTCCAGAAACATTGATAGGAAAAATAAAACGAGAGAGATGGGAAGGAAGAAATGAAGAAGTGTGTGAAATGAGGTGTGGTGGTGGTATTTATAGGGATATTTGCGGAAAACCTGTAGCGGTTTATGTGACGGTTTTTGTAGCGGTTTATCTTTGTAGCGGTTAGTGTGACAGAATATATAGCGGTCGCTAATTTATTTTGTAGGGGCTTAAAACTGCTACAAAAAATACAATATTTTTCTTTTGAAACAACATACACGAATTACAGTAAGATAAGCATTTTTTTAAAAAATCAATCTTCGTCATCATCGCTACAAAAAAGATGGGGAGAAAATGTTTGAGTTGAGTTTAATACGTTTGAACACAAATGAAACTTAAATTAATTGATTAGAAAGCATAACTTAAAAAAATTGGCCAGACGATAGGTAAACTCTCATCGCCTTCAGGGAGCAAGTTTTCGAAATTGGTGGGCTGGAACGGCTCACTCTCGTAAGCGATGATCACCATCGCCCATGTCGTAAGGGTCCCGAGATTTTAAGTGAACCACCATATTCCAATTCCTGTGCTTCTCATCCTCGACACAATAAACTTGTTGTGCCTCTGAGGCAAGAATATATGGCTCATCATCTTTGAACTAACCCTTGGCCTAGAGAAATTTATTGATGTGATGCCTAAATTGTCAATTATGAGTCCCTAAGAAGTTGTCGTGTTTGCCCACAAACACTTGAAAAGCATAACGCGAAAACAACCTTGGTAATTTATTTCAACAACATCAAGAAGCTTTCCATAATGTCACTGCTGCTCGCATAACTCCTTGTCCCAAATGTACCATAAACACCCGAGTTTTAGGTCAGCAATCCTTGATCTTATATATAACAGTTATCACTTTTAACCGTTAAGTAATCTTAAAGAATATATAATGGTTCTTTGTAATGAACTGTTAAACATTGTGAAATAAAACGTTTTTTTTGAATCCCTCCTTATATATGACAGTTTTCATTGATAATTGTTAAGTATTCTTAAAGAATACATGATGGTTCTTTATGAAGAACTATCAAGTATTGTCAAATAATTTTTTCCCAAAATCCCATCTTTCTCTCCTCCTTAGGATATTATATATTATATTCACCTTAAAAGTATAAATACGAGATATTATTAGATATAATATCTAATAATATGTCATATTTACAATAATACTTTATGCTATAACCATTGTGTATTTGTTTTTATTGATATAATGTTGGAAGACAAATCATTTGTAAGTGTTACAAGATGGTTATTTCATAAGAACCGTCATATTTGTCACTAAATAAATTACGGTTATTAACTATAACCATTATGTTTTGTGTTTTTACGAATTCCGCCTCTCAATACATGATGATGCACATATTTAACCATTATGTTTTAACTTATATATTCTTGTGCAAATTTCACCTTGACATATATGACATTTATTCATTGTACCGTTATTTATTAAGCATTATATATACTTGAATTTGTAGTAGTGCAAGATTATTATATTACTATTTGGAAACTTCCGGATAATATTGAACCTGAAAAAACTTATAGATACCCAACACTCATAAATGAAAACTTCCAAAGTAAATTTGCACCTTAATAAAAAAAATTATATTAATGACAAGTGGACCTATCAGCTCAGCATATTTAGTTATAACTAACCGTCAAACTTAATATAGGGTAACATTGCTATAACTTGGAAACTTTTATTGTAACGTTGAGTGTAAGATCCCAAATTTTGAGACTAGAAATTTAGAAGAAAATTATGAAATATTATTTTACGAATATAGAAATATTATGAAAGGATTAATTACAAAAAAAATGGCCTAAATAGTTTTAAAGCTATTAATTGGAATTTAGGGCCTATTTTCCCAAAAATTCAAGGAAAAATAGTTGGAGGATAAATTTTGGCATAAAAATTTTGGAGTCAATATTTTATGGCCTAGAGAAGTTAATTGAGGAAGAAAAATCCTTATATGAAATTAAGGATTTATTTCCAACATTTATCTAATGTTTGCAAGTAAATAAGCAAAGGAAGAAGTCGAAAAAAAAAAAATTATTGTAGGGAGTCAAAGAAGATCAAATGGGATTATTAGTGCATCCCACAACACTCACCCTCCTCTTATTATTATATGACAGCACACTCTTCCTCACACCTTCGGACAACTCAAAAAAACAAAAAAAAAAAAAAAAACAACTCACCCTCCCTCTCTCAATATAAACACTCACCCATTCAGCATATACACACACTGGACATAACAGCCAAGCACTCCCATCCAAACACGCTCTCTTCTTATTACACGACGCACACCCTCCTTCCCATTTCATTTGGACATCTTAAGTCTCATCTCATCTCTCTCACTTAAACATTCGGACAACACCAAAGGAGACAGCACACTATGTTCCAACTCCATAATGGACAATACACAAACCAACAGCACACACACTTCACTCATATTCAACCAGTGCAAGAAGACAGCACACTACATTTTCGGTGAGAAGAAAACAAAGCAGAAAACATTTTCAGCAACCAGCAAGACAAAAAAAACGCTGGAAACATGACAGCCCACTTCATCGCATTTCATTTTCGGCCAAACATACTCTTCCATCACGTCAGATAAATACACACACTGCAGGCCCTCCATTGCCCCTCATTTCGGTCTGCATGACACAAAGAAAACGCAGAGAGAGTTGAGAGAGAGACAGAAAACGCAGAGAGAGTGAGAGAGAGAGTTCGGATGATATCAAGGAAGAGGAATAAGGCACCGAAACTCGCATTCAAACCGATCATTAGACTAAATTTAACCTCATAATCGTTTTCTCATCTTGGTTTCCTGAATTTTCTGAGGTTTTGAGAGTTGTTGGTGTCTGAAAGTCATGAGTTAGTGAGAGAGAGTTTATGACAGATTTTTGACAGAAAAAAGAGGGTCACATGCATGTCTTTAACAGAAGCTAAAGTTTTTGTTTATCGATGAAATTTTGTCAGAATATAATACACCTTCTAAACTTTAAAAAAAGTCATAGATCACATTAATCGAAGGTCTATAAGACTATAACCAAAGTTATGATTTTTTCAAGCCAGACAGTGAAAACAGGAAAAATCATGTTTTCCAAATTCGAGTTTTAATTTCGTGAGAGGTTTTAACCAAGCAAATGACTTCTTCTATCTATGAAATTTGGTGAGAAAATATTACATCCCAAAAGATTTAAAATGAGTCCTAGAACATGTTCATCTGAGGTCTAGAAAGAAAGTTATGATTTTTCCAAGCCAAACAGAAAAAACTGGGCAAATAATGTTTTCCAGATTTGGATAGTAACCATCTCTGTAAATTCTGTATGATTACAAACATTAAGTGTTATAGTAATTATTTTTCCTTTAAATTAAACTAACATATCTCTAAATAGAAACTAGAATTACCTCATTTGGAGTTTCCTAAGCTACGTTATGATTTTTCCAAGTTCTTTGAAAAATTAGAGGCTGAATTTCTGTTAAGTCCGAAAATGACCATATTTTTTAATAATTGCAACTAGCTAGCCATGAGTTGAGAGTTTTTGGTAAGATTTGAAGGGCTAGTTAGCTAAATTAATGGACTGATTATAGAGGATAATAGGTATTTAAATATGTCTTATTGGGCATATAATAACATAAGGGTAAAAGATTAGCAACAATGACAAATTAATTCAAATAAAAAGGACAAGCTTTATGAGTAGGTCTAGAAGAACGTAATTTCAATTATGTTATTAAGATTAGAATTAAAAATTACCCATCTTTATATGAATTTTAAAATTATAGGATTTGAAAATTTGTCTGAGCACACAAAATAAGCAAATAAAGAATGACCTTGGTGAATGTACAGTGTTGGAAAGGTCAAAAGTTAGTAACTCTTACTCATATATTATATAATTGTTCTGCATGTTTGTTTGTGCCATCATGAATATATGATTGTTGGATTGTGTATCCTGTGGCTATAAGACCCAATGGGGTACGTAGTAAGGCTGATGTGCATTCAGCATTGAACTTTGTGTCTTGAGGCTATAAGACCAATGGGGTTGGAAGTCCTGATGTGCATGATTATAGGACTGTGTCTAGAGGCAGTAAAACCTAATATGCAATCTGTTTAATGATTGGGTTGTGCTCCCATGATATATGGTGATTGCTGCATATGCTGATTTGCTTATTTGATGTGAACTTGCATACATTTTAATTGTTTGTGGTTGCTAGTGGAATTCTCATGAATCTCACCCCTTTCTTTAAAATCACATATACAGAAAAGGCAAGCAGCTCAAAAGGTAAAGGTATGGTCATTGTCGATAATTGATCAAGTGGAGAAGCTGAATAGCTTTATTTTGTCCTTCTATATAAATTCTCTTAGATTTTTTTTATTTTTTTTTTTTTAGCCTTGTGTGTGGCTAGTGTATTGTAAATACATAGATACCTACAAACATATTTTATATGTATGAAGGCAAGGCCTTACACTAGTGTGGTATCTAAATTTAAGGGAAGGTGTCCCACTGTTATGGTAATAAAAAACAGGGTGTCACATTAAGCCCAAAATATCTTTTGAATACCCAACACTCATATATAAAAACTTCCATGTTAACCTAATAAAAAACCTGCAATCAGATGCCACGCTATTAATCCGTTTTTTTTTTTTTTTGAAAAAAAAAACAACGAAAAAGTGGGCAAACAATACGGATCATATAAATTTCTTGGAGATGTTTTATATATGCATAAAAATGGCGATCCATTACCTTTTTTTTTCTTTTTTTCTTTTTTACAACATGCGAGGATCCATTATTAAGGAATAAATAATTAATTATAGTGCCCTATTTTTTTTTACAACCAAATTACCTAACTTAACTTTATTGGAAAGCTATTTTATAGGTACATAAACCTTTCTTCAATTTTTAATTTGGTACCTACATGTTTCTATTTCTTAATTAAATATTTAGTATTGCTCTGTTAGCACCGCTGACCCCTATAACTTTGTTTTGCCAGAACCGTTGCCCCAATACAAGAGCTAACAGTCCTAACAAAGAAAATTTTTAAGTATTTAATTAAGAGAGAAAAACACATAGGTATCTGTTACGGACCTGGATAAGGCCCAATCACGATAGGGCCCAAACACAGGCAGGTATATCAGATCCGCCACAACAGCGATCCGAGGATATCTCAACTACCCCGGAAATATAGGAGCATATCCGTATGGAGATAGGCGAGTCGATTATAAGCCGATATATCGCCAATGCCGCCTGTGTACCTTCTATAAATACCCGGTCAATGGCCCTAAGGTACACACGCTCTAAACCTAGACTATTTACATACTGCCACACTGAGCACACACCCCACTCCTTCGGCCAAGTGCCAGGTTGTGTTCAGTGATCCT
This sequence comes from Acacia pycnantha, assembly GCA_025563575.1. Taxonomy (NCBI): domain Eukaryota; kingdom Viridiplantae; phylum Streptophyta; class Magnoliopsida; order Fabales; family Fabaceae; genus Acacia; species Acacia pycnantha. The sequence goes on along the minus strand of JAMWYP010000077.1, from coordinate 1,312,224 downwards.
CTCTCCGTCTGTGTGCTACCACATTGGCACCCAGGCTGAGACCCTAGATCCAATATCAAATCACCAGCCCATACACGCGGCTGGACATCTGTGTTCTACACCAGAACAGTGGCGCCGACCGTGGGGACCATAAATTTCGATTCCCGTGACCAGTGAGGGTTAACACCCGCAGTACCAGCGTAAGCAAATGGGAGATGGTTCGAACAACCTGAGAGCAACGTCAACCACCCCGCAACCACAAAGACACCGAGCAGTCGACCAACCCTATCGGTGGCAATGAGCAGGACAATGAAGACCGGCTATCACAGCCAGAAGAGCACTTTGAGTAACCTCGTGTCCCGAATCACGATCAACCTGAAAAAGAAAACGAATCCGAGACGGGTTCATCGGCAGGGCGGGGACATTGCCTTGAGCCACAGAAATCCAACCCAGGTGTAAATCAGGAAACCCCGGTCCAAAATCCGGACTTCCTTACACTCCATAACGGACAGCTCGCCATGATGAAACACATCGAGAATATGGACAAACGTTATACTCTTCAATTTCAACGCATGGACGAGCGGAACCGGAGAAGGGAACCTGAAAACACCAGCTATGATCAGGATGACAAAACATGGGAACCCGACCAGGAAGGTTTCCGTCGGCAGAGGACAATAGACAATACAAGAAGGGCGGCCTCTTCCACCAAAGAATCAAGAAGGGGGAAGTCGTCCGATCGAAGGGTCGTCCCGCCTCCCCACATGATTCTCGAAGGAAGATACGCCGAAGGCAAAGCCGGCAGCCCCTTTGCACCCGAGATCCTCGTGGCACGGTTCCGTGGAAGCCGAACCTCACCGAGTTCGGCAAGTACGACGGTTCATAGGACCCAACGACTCATTTGGATGATTTCCGATGATCATGATATGTAGAGGCCTTGGAGAACCCATCATAAGTAGGTTTTTGCCACAACCTTAAAGGGACCAAACCCTAAATGGTTACAAACCCCGCTCCGTGGTCGATAACTAAATTTGATGACTTGGCAAAGGCTTTCGAGTTGCAATTCGAACTAGTAAGAAACAAATTAAGTCTCGGTATACCTTGTCCAAAATCGGCAATGTCCGGCGAATTACTCCAAAGCTACTTGGATCGCTTCAACCGTGCGGCCCTGCAAGTCCAGGGGTTAAAGGAGGAAGTGCATGTACACCTCTTGGCCGATGGCCTGGACAGTTCGAGCCGACTAGATGAATCATTTTTCAAAGAGTCGGCTAAGAGCTTAAAAGACTTCATGACACGGTCAAAGAAATATCTTGAGCTGGAACAAATGCGCCAAGCAAATGCCCAAAGGGACCCGGACAAGAGCACCCCGCCAAGGGATAAAGGCCAGAAAGGTCGAAAAACCTCATCCCTCGAAACGGTCCAATACGGACTGGGATCCCGTTATTGTTCCTTTCACGATTGTAAGGGGCATACCACGGATCAATGCTATGAACTTTGGGATGCCATCGAAAAATTCGTCCGAGAAGGAAAGTTGCGTCAATACGTGATTAAAACGCAGGGGCGCACAAAGGAAAAGCGAAAGCAGGATGACCGATGGAACAGCCCGAACCCTGAGAGAAAAAGAGAGGGCAAGAGGCGTGGCCGGCATTTGAGGACAGCTGATTTCCGGAGGCCGAGTTCGATTGCAATGTTATCAATGGAGCTTTCGGAGGGGAGGAGATACGGCGAGCCAACGGAGGAAATATTTAAAGGAAGTCCTCTCAATAAGGGACCGACCTAAGTTTAAAGAAGAATCACACGTGACTGGCAAAATCGGACGACCTCAGCTCATGTTCACAAAAGAAGACATGGCCGACGTACTCCCCGGACATCAAGATGGCCTCGTAATTACTGGAACCCTGGTCAACTGCCGAGTCAAGAGGATATTTATAGACTCAGGGAGCTCGGCAGATATCATCATTTGGGATGCCTTCAAGAAAATGAATCTCGATCAGGAGGACCTGAAGCCATGCCAAACCACTCTCGTGGGGTTTAATGGCGAATTATCCCCTCCAAAGGGATATATAGATCTCCGACTCACTCTCGGAACGAAGGAAGGTTTCAAATCCGAGAGAGTAAGATTTATTGTGGCTGACTTCCCATCCCCTTACAACATCATCCTGGGAAGACCAACGATCCACAATTGGGACATGACTTACGAGAAGAAAAGGGGAAGCCTCGGCCAGAACCAAAAGGAGAGGTGGAAGACCTCGTACTCGGAAACAATCCAGACCATAGTACGAAAATAGGCAGGGCCCTGACCCCCGACCTGCGATTGAGAATGGAAGAGTTTTTGGCCTACAATCGAGACGTTTTTGCATGGAGCGCGGCCAACGTACCCGGTATAGACCCCAATTTCTGCTGTCATAAATTGGCCATACGGCCGGGGTCAACCCCGGTAGCCCAGAAGAAAAGAGCGAGGGCCCCAGACAGGCAGGTAGCATTGAACCAACATGTGGACGAACTCTTGGAGGCCGGTTTCGTCAGGGAAATACAATATACCACGTGGCTTTCCAACGTGGTGATGGTTTTAAAGTCAAATGGCAAATGGAGGGTATGCACTGACTATACCGACCTGAACAAAGCATGCCCTAAAGACGCCTATCCAATGCCGAACATTGATCAGCTCGTAGATAACTCATCCGGCTATCAACTTCTGTCGTTCATGGACGCGTATTCCGGCTACAACCGATCGCCATGCACCCCGATGACCAAGAAGCCACTTCCTTCATAACGGAGAAGGGAAATTACTGCTACAATGTCATGCCGTTCGGCTTAAAAAATGCCGGGGCAACCTACCAGAGGATGATGAATAAGGTTTTCGAGAACCAGATCGGCCATCATATCGAGGTCTATATCGACGACATGATCGTCAAATCGTATGAGCCCAATGATCACATCCGAGATCTAGAGCAAACATTTAGCAAGTTAAGGGCGCATCAGATTCGGCTGAACCCAGCAAAATGTGCGTTCGGAGTACCGGCAGGGAAAATTCCTCGGTTTCTTGCTTACCACCGAGGAATCGAGGCGAACCCGATAAGTGTAAGGCCGTGTTAGACATGCAGCCCCCGGGAACAAGAAGGAGGTCCGGCGGTTGACGGGCCGGTTGGCCGCGCTAACTAGATTTTTGCCCAAATCGCGAAAGCGCCTTGCCTTTCTTCAAGTTGCTTAAAAAGGACACGTTAGAAATTGGACCCTGAGTGTGACGCCGCATTTTCAAAGATTAAGCAATGCTTGGCCCCCCGCTTGGTCCTATCGAAACCACAAACGGCGAAACCCTCTTCCTCTACTTATCGGTTGGGAAGGAAGCAAGAGCTCGGTTCTGGTCCGGGAAGGAAAGAATGGCCAAGAACCAATATACTTCGTGAGCAAAGCTTTGCAAAGCTCGGAGCTAAGATATCAGAAGTTGGAGAAATTGGCTTTCGCCATAATAATGACGGCACGCAGACTGCGCCCGTACTTCCAAGCTCACAAGGTAACGGTTCGAACCAGCCAACCCATTCGACAGGTACTCCATAAGCCGGACCCGCCCAAAGAGTCTCGGTCTTCACCGACTCGCAACTCGTCGCCGCCCAGATAGACGGTACATACCACGGAACAGCGAATGCCCAAAAACTGATACGGGAGGCCGCGATATACACCATGGTAGACAACCATCTTTACCGAAAGGGCTTGCATACCCCGATGTTAAGGTGCCTGGGTGCTCACGAAAGTAGATATGTCCTCGCCGAGATCCATGGAGGAATCAACGGGCAACACATGGGTGCGAAAGCATTAGCAAGAAAGGTACTTAGGGCCGGATACTACTGGCCGACCATGCAGGCGGACGCAAACGAATTCGTGAAAGCATGTGATAGTTGCCAAAAACACGCCAAAATCATTTGGTCCCCTCCATCAGACATGGAATATATCTCGGCCCCATGGCCCTTCTTTAAATGGGGAATGGATTTACTCGGACCATTTAAGCCGGCCCCCGCACAACTTCGATGGCTAATCGTGGCGGTGGACTACTTTACCAAGTGGATTGAAGCCGAGCCTCTTGCCACCATCACTTCGGCGAGGGTCCGACGCTTCATCCAACAGAGTATTTTTTTCCCGTTTCGGAATCCCGGCCGAGGTAGTGACAGACAACAAAGACCCAGTTCACCGACAAGAATTTCCGGACATGATGGTGGACCTCGGCATCACGCATCACTTTGCATCGGTCGAACACCCCCAATCAAACGGGCCGTGGAGGCGGCAAACAAGGTAATCCCGACGGACTTCGGAAAAAGATGCAAGAGGCCGGCACTGTTGGGTCGAATGACTTTATAATGTCTTGTGGGAATTCGCATGACTATCCAATCGGCTACACAAGAGACACCCTTCCGCATGACATACGGATGCGAAGCCATGATCCCAATCGAAGTTGGTCAGCCATCATGGAGAAGGCTTAGAACCCTGGAAGAAGGAGAACAATCGAATTCCAGGGCGTTGGCCACTGAGATGGAGTTGGTAGATGAAGTCAGGACCACGGCCCATTGCCGAGACATAGCAGCCAAACAACTGATGGCAGCGAAACACAACAGAAAGGTCAAACCCAGGGCATTTGACCGGGGCGACCTGGTCCTAAGAAAGGCCGACATCGGTAACAAGAACGCCCAGGACGGCAAGCTGGCCGCAAACTGGGAAGGACCATACCGAGTAAAGGAGAAGTTAGAAAAAGGAGCGTATGTTCTCGAAACACTGACAAGAAAACCCATCAAGAGGACATGGAATGGCGACAAACTGAGGGCCTATTACAATTAAGGCCCGATCACGCCCAGATGTCGCAATGGACACCTCGTGTCCAAGTTACGTTTTGATTTTGTTATTGCAAACTTATTTTGGTTTCGATCATTTCTTTTACGCAAATTTTCCTTTCATTGTCAGCTTTGTGAAGCTAATCATCTCTTGAATAAATAAATGGTTTATTGACCAAATGTTCAATTTTAAGAGGGCTAAAATGATTTGCTAAATAAGCGATGCAGGACCGAGGTTTATACACCCGGTGAATATTTTGATGCATCGAAATTGACACCTAAGTAAGAAGGTGAATAGTCATATCGGACCACGATCAGTCCACATGGTCAAAGTGTGTCCCGACGACGACCACGGATGAGCATGTGACCATTCACCCTTACCCTGGTTAAAAATCACGGATAACGACTCCGAACCTCGTAGCGCGGTATATTTAGACACCCCTACCATGCACCCGGTTTCGACACCGAGAAGAGTACTATGCGGACTCTAACTATTTAAAGACCCTGGCCCGGTCTACAACTTGACTACATGAAGAACATGCATAAAGTTAAAAATAAACAACGAAATACTATTTGAATCTCCATTCATAAGGTTAATCGTTCAAAGTACAAACAACATCTACATTGCAGATTACTACAAAACCGGCCTCCTAAGCCGAAAATAAATAAAGAAAAAGAAAAGTGGCAAATCTTCAAGGGTCCGCCTCGTCCTCAGGCGCCCCACTACCAGCAGGCTCGGCTCCAGAAGCAGCCCCTTCCCCGGCATGCTCTCCATCGTCGACCTCGGCATCTGACGAGGGTTCTTCTTCAGGAGACGGAGGTGGAGGAATGAGAACACCGGCCTGAAAACGAGAGCGACATCCATAGCCGGCGAGGTTCAGAGTTAGGCCTGGATTCAGATATTCAATTTGAGCCAGGGCCATCTTGAAGCGTCCGACGCGGTCCTCCTCACCGCATCCACCGCCATCTCGTGAGCGACCTTCTCCTCTCCCAGTCTTTCCGAGTGCTGCTCCAACTATGTGCACGCTCGCGCACCCCGGTAAGCCGCTTTACCGCATCCATAGATTGAGAATGCAAGGATTTCATCTCCGCCTGCTAGAGTTGGCTTCGGCCGGACGAGAATTGGCATCGGCGGATTAGAATTGGCATCGGCGCGGCAATGCGGCGTCGCGTCAATGCAGTGGGTCAGCAGAAGATCTTCGCCAGATTTTTCAGCGACATCTTGGGAACTTTTAAGTTCCACCTTAAGACTGTCCCTTTCAGCCTCGGCTCTCTCCTTATCCGCCGCGAGCCTATTAGCTTTCTCCTCAGCCGACTCTAATCCCAGTTTCAGAACTCGGGACTCACCGGAAGCTCGAACATAATAATTGTGGAGGTGCAGATAGGCCTGAGACAAACCAAGGGCCTGGCAAAGACTATCGGAAACGTGCTGCACTTTGTGCACGTCCTCGTTTGAAAGAGGCTGAGGGCTTAAAAACCGACGCGACGGAAAGAAGGCCATACCGATCTCTTCAGAGACGTCCCCGTCCCAAGCTTGGCCCCGTTTGAAGGCTCCAGGGCGTGCAGCTGCGGCCGATTGAGATAAAAGAGAAGCCGAGTCAGAGGCAGCCACCTTTTCCCCTTATCAGGAGACGGAAGAGGATCGGTGGGGGTAGAGGCCCCGATAGTAGCAGAGGCTGGAGCAGACGGAGGCACTACACCGGTGTCGGCCTCCTCGGACGGAGGGGAGGAAGGTATTACTCCGGGTTGGACGGCCAATGATGGAGTAGCCAAAGGAGTAGCGGCGGTAGCCCCAATCTTGGCCCGCTTCGCCGAGGAAGGCGTCAGGACCGTAGACGCCGCAGGAGCTTTCTTCTTGGAAGCTCGGCGGCGGACCGTTTCTTGGAAGCTTTCTCTCTCGGTTTGCCGGCCGGCGGCAAGGTATACACAAGGTAGTCCGGATTCAGCTTCATAGCACCCTGACCTGTTACAAAGGCATCCAGAAACAAAATTAGAAGAAGCTAATTAAATAACAAAAGGCAAGTAGAACGACAGAATTCATATCAATAAAGCCATACTGGAGGCCGAGCCGACTCCACACCGCCTTCTTGATATAGAAGGCCGCCCTTTACGCCGTGTTCGGCAACGTAAGACGCCAGCCGAGCGGCATACTCCCTCTCCTCCTCAGAGAGGTCCTTGGCTGAGAATTGGTATGTAGAAGAGGAGAAGCTATGATGTTCGGAGGTCCAAGAAAGAGGAAGCGCCACTCAACGCCGGACCTTCAGCGGCTTTTAGAAACCAGGGCACTTCCCCGGGGATTGCAACAACTTTAAAGAAAGCATTTTTGAAATGCTTGAAGGAGTCGGAGAAAGAGTTCATAAGTTTCCGGTCCGCCTCGACGAAGAGAAGTCAACCCTTTCAAAGAGGGCGGTTCCTTACCCGACCGAGGGGTGAAAGGAGAGAAAAAATGAAGGAAGAGGGCAGCGGTACACGGAATGGCGGGATCCATCGTACCGCAGAGATATACGAACGCCGCGGATAACCCCACCCGTTTGGGTGAAGTTGAGAAGGAGCCAGATGAAGGTAGTGAAGAACGGACATTTGGAACCCGGTAAACGGAAAGCGAATACCGAGCCGGGTCAGATAATCCCGATAGAAAAGAAAGAAGTTAGGAGACCCTGGTTCCCGAGCGGCGCAGATCGGCTCATCCTCTTCGGGGGGGCAAGACAACATCCTGATGACCCCGGAGACCCCACTTTCGCCACATCCGCGTCGGTCATCAGTGAGCGTATGGTTAACATTTCGCTCGTCACCCAAAGACGAGGCGAAGAGGTAGACTCCATTTACCTACAACAAAAGGAAATAAAACTAAAGTCGAACTACGAGAATACACGATGAAGACGGATCGGAGAAAGGAGGACTCTTGGAGTTGGACACGGGCTCAGCTGACGAGTTATGCCGACATGAGCCCAAGACGACTTCGGCCATACGGTCCTGCCCACTCGCAATAAGGGAGGAGCTCTCGGCAACACAATCCCAACAGGGACCGTGATAACCAGCTGGTAATGACCCCGACTCGACGGACGATGCACTCGGTATGCGTTTATGGGCTCGACTAGAAGAGGCTCGGATACTGCCAAACTATGAGAATCTGACTGGCAGGCCAGTTCCGACCGCCCGGGCCCGGGAACCACAGTGGGGCCTCCCAGCGCCCGTGCGCCCGGCCGACCACGGAGGGCCAAAGACGCTTTTCCTCCTCGGTTAAAGAGGTCCCTAGCGACCAATAACTAAAAAGGGATAACGCTCACGAAGGGCCTCATCGTCGGTAGGACCTAAAGGTCGACGTGAAGACGAACTTCCCTATCCATCAAAAGCCCAAACCTATACAACCAACACAAGGATAAGAAGGAGGGGGAAAAACTAAGACCAAAACAAGGAAAACCAGGGAACTCAAGAAGACAAGACCTATGGGTTCGATAACTCAACTCACCCGCACTCCACACAGAAACCCAAGTTCGAAACGCACCAAGCAAAGAGAAGAAAAAGGAGGAGGGAGAATTTAAATACGAAATGGCATAAAAACTCGAAGGCAAGATGAATACGAAGCAAGCACGGCAAGGATCGACGGAGAATCGGAGAAGCCTTGACTAACCGAAAAATCACGGGATACAAGAAGGAACCAACACTCTCGATGACAGAAAACCTTGCACGAAGAAATTTCTCGTAGGAGTGGAATGAGCAAATGGGAAAAGTGGTAAAATGAACTACACCAGTAGTTTATATCGAGAGAAAGGAAGGGGGGAATTCAAAACGAAAGAAGCTCAACTGACGAGGGCAGTCACGACTTTTCACCCCTAAAGTTGAGGGGACGTGCAACGTACCGCCAGAGCATTAAATGCGCACGAAATACGGGGGCGGCAGACACGTTAATCAAGGTGCCTCCCCAATCGATGAAAGCCAGGTGGCGCAGGTAATCATGGAAAGATCAGAGTAGGCTTCCCAAGAGTCACGCCGTAGTCGCAACAACGGCCTCGGGCCGTCAAATTTCGAGCCTTGACTCCGGCATATCACTGCGGCCAAAATCGGTCCACACCACCTAGGGCTCTTATGCCGTCGGTCCTCACCACGGTAGGGCCAGAGATTATCACCTCGGATCCTTACGCCGTCGGTCATCACCACGGCATTCTTAGGACCGTGGGCTATTACCTCGGTCCCCTAAGGCTATCATTAACCACCCCGGATCATTGGATCAAGCAACAACACCATCCATTCGGGAGGGGAACCAGAGATTAAACGTCCGGTATAAACATCGGATGAAGGCAAAGCCTCGGATGGCGTGAGCCAGGATACCATACACCCCGGCAGTCCGAAACATCACACTACCGGACTGGGGGGCAACTGTTACGGACCTGGATAAGGCCCAATCACGATAGGGCCCAAACACAGGAAGGTATATCAGATCCACCACAACAGCGATCCGAGGATATCTCAACTACCCCGGAAATATAGGAGCATATCCGTATGGAGATAGGCAGGTCAGATTATAAGCCAGATATATCGCCAATGCCGCCCCAGGTACCTTCTATAAATACCCGGTCAACAGCCTAAGGTACACACGCTCTAAACCTAGACTATTTACATACTGCCACACTGAGCACACACCCCACTCCTTCGGCCAAGTGCCAGGTTGTGTTTAGTGATCCTCTCTCCGTCTATGTGCTACCACATTGGCACCCAGGCTGAGACCCTAGATCCAATATCAAATCACCAGCCCATACACGCGGCTGGACATCTGTGTTCTACACCAGAACAGTATCAAATTAAAAACCCAATAAAAGTATAGGTACATCCAATGGCGGACCCAGGATTTGAGGTTTGTGGGTGCACAATTAGTGGTGGGATTCGAGGTTGCCCCCGAAAATTTTTTTTAAGGAAAGTTTTAAACGCATTAAAAAACAAAAGAATATAAACAATAGAAAAAAGAAAAAAGAAAACTTCAACTTAACATAGAAAAATAATAATCAAGAGTCAACTAACCTTTACATCAATGAAAGCTAATCACACTAGTGCCAATGTGGCTAAGAAGGTAGATTGTTCAACTTAGGAGCAAAACCAAACATAGGCAGGGTTTAGACTTCGCATGAGTGAACTAACCTGAATTAGGGAGGATACAAGAGACAACCACGAGAATTGAGAACAGAGAAGCACAAGATTCCGAACCCCCAAGGTATTTGTCCCATACAGTTTTGATGTGTAGAGTGATCGATAACCAACTATACTACCTAAACAAGTTGTAACAAGATTCCTTATAAATATATTTATTCTAAACTTTTTGTGTCTGCACTTGCCCACATAGGCACCAGTGTGAGTCCGCCACTGGGTACATCCAAAATAGTTTTTCCTTTATATATAATATAAAATTTTTAAGAGTACAATATACATTTAGTCCTCAAAATTTAGTGCAAGTTTCAATATATACTACCTTCAGTCCTACATATAGAACATATTTTATAGTATAATTTGCACTACAAACTATATCCTATATTTCGGACAGAATGAGTAGTTTCTTATGTTTCTTCTCTTAATCTTCACAATATTAATTTTATCAATGAAAAATGTTGATGCATCAAATTTAATTGTGACTCTACAATTAAATGCTGCAACGCATCCTTAAATTTTGATCATTTAATGTAACAATTTTATATTTTAAATAAAAATATATTTTATTTTATCTTTGTAAATAAATATTATATTTTTACATTTTATTTTAATTTTTGTACTTGGATGGATGTATCATAGATGCAATCTTTTTTTAGTATCCCACCTAGTTCATCAGAATCTGACTAATCTGGATTCGGATTCTACAGTGGCAAAGACGACCCTTCCAACAGTGTCATGGATGCAATCTATATATACACATGTATGTGGGAGAAGAAAGTATCCATTGACTTCCCACTAGAGTTAGGAATCAGGGCCGGCCCTACAGGGCCTAGAATTAAAAAAAAAAAAAACATCTGTTTTTCAAAGCCCGACCCGAGAGTATTAGGGCCAGAGCCGGCCCTACAAGACCCGAAAGTCACTATTCCAAATTTTAATTATTTTTCCTCTCTTTTTTTCTAAAGAAATATAATTAGTAAATTACAACAATTAAAGTTTTAATTTATTAAATAAATGTTGTCAACATTAATATCCAAACAACATAAATCATCCAACAAATAAACACATTCACTAATTCGTAATCAAAAGCAAACTATTGTCCACAAATAACTCACATAAAACATAAGAAGCATATCACTAAGCAATATTAGTACGATGACTATCATTGTCATCTTCTTCCCTACTATCATCAATTTCAAAGACATTTGATCATGCTTCACTTTGAGTAGTAGGCTCTGCTTCATGAGTAAGAATATAATGAATTTCTTCTTCCGCATCATGAACACATCCATAATCTTTTTCTGCAACAAATAAAAAACCAAATCATAAAATCAGATGATGGCTATTATGCATTTATGTATTTGTACTTAAATGGATAAATAACTATATAACAAATACAAAATACATATAAATTAGTAAATTACCTGATGTAAATCCATACGTCCAAAAAATAATAGTAAAAAATTAAAAGGGCCCGAGGCCCTACAAGGTCAAATTCATTTAATTTCTCTAATTTTCAAGCCCAGCCCTTGAAGGGTCAGGGCTTAAAAAGGGCCGGCCCATCCTGGCTCTACTTCCCACTCCATTTAATGCATCCACCATTAGATAAAGTTTCAACGGTTGAGATTTATTCCGTAAGAAAATATTATAATATTAAATACTCATATTAAATAATTAAAAATAAATAAATTCATACTTTATAATTTTATCTGAATAGTTTACATGGTAGATTTAATTTTATTTTTAATACTATAATAATATATTTACATAGAATTAATTAAATTTCAATCATTGAAATTTGATCTAATAATAGAAACATTAAATGAAGAGAAGAATAGGGAAATAAATAGAGACATTCCTTGCTCCATCCATGTGACCATGTGAGACGTCTTTTTTATGAAAATTGAGCGTTTTTGTAGTCTTGGAGAATCATTTGGTAATGCTTTTTACGAAGGTAAAAGTATACAATTAGTTCTTTAATTTCACGTAAAGCTCCGTTTTGATCTCTTGATTTTATAAAGTGTCTTTTTAGTTATTTAATCTTAATACCGTTAACGAAAAAAGATGTTGACATTTAAATTTTAAATGTTAAAAAAAAAAAACTTTTTAAATGCTAACATAATAAGTTTAATTCTCAAAATAACCATCAATACAAAAAAATCAGCTTCTAGTACTAACAATGTTAGGATTCAAGGATTGAAAGCATACTTTTCAAAATTAATGGACCAAACCAAAATTTATATAAAATTAGAGGACGAAATGTGAACATTTTACCTTTTACGTACACACTAATTAAAAACTACCACCAAGGTTATTAAACCCAGACCAGCCAGTTCGGCCAGTAAACCAACGAACCGGTCGATAAACTGATCTAATCCAAGCACTAACTCAGTTTTTTTTAATTGATTTTTTTTATTTTTTCTTTATAATTTCATATCAATAACCCGAAAATCTTCACTTTCTTACCGATTTAGCCTTGAGTTAGCTCTGGTCTGACCCACGGACTCTTAACCTAATACCCCGACCTATTCACTATCCGGTCCAATTTTAATAACCTTGACTACCACCGACCCAGTGACTATGGATGCAATCTACGGCTTTGATTTTGGACCCTCTTGACTTAGAGCTAGAGATGTCCCGTTATTTTGAGCTTAACCTCTCTACCTACCTACCCACCTGCCATACAATTTCCTCTTCTATGTCCCGTGATTTTAAACTTAACGTGCCATTCAATTTCTTATTCTTTATATATAACAGTTATTATGTCTATAACCATCATATTCTATATGCATATACATAGACCATAACCATGGCAGCAGAAAAGTCTCAACCCTCTGATCTTCCTGCTCATCCCAAGTACCTCCATGAAGACGAAGAACTATCCCAACAATGCAAACACCTCATTTCTACCTTACCCGCTGAACTGGGTTGGATGAATATCCAACTCCATTACAAAGGTTTAAGGAATGTTCAATTGTCAGAACCACTTTCAAGCCCAAGACTCAGACATTCTCCTTGTTACCCTACCCAAAGCAGGCACCACATGACTCAAAGCCCTAGCTTTTGGCCATTCTCAATCGCAAGACTCGTTATCCAGAACCAAATCCAACCTCTCAACTTCATCGCCACCTTCTTTTAACAATGAACCCTCATGATCTCGCACCTTACTTAGAAATGATCTACTACGAAAATGCCATGCCTGATTTAAGCTCGCTCCCGCCTTCAAGGCTCTTCGCATCCCATCTCCCATATGTTCTGTTGCCAGAGTATATGTGAAGCAGTTGAGGTGTAACATTGTGTACTTGTGCAGAAATCTTAAGGAGCAGTTTGTGTCCTTGTGGCACTTTGCAAATGGGCTGAGATTAGAAAGCCAGGGGCCAATTTCGATTGAGGATTCGTTCGATAAGTTTTTTCAGGGAGTAGTTAATGCCGAGCCATTTTGGGATCATGTGTTGGGATACTATGAGGAGAGTAAGGAAAAACCAGACAGGATAATGTTTTTGCGGTTTGAGAAGTTAAAGGATGAGCTGGACAAGATTTTGGGGAACCTAGCCGAGTCTATGGGGCTGGTTTTTCTATGGACATGATCAAACGTCTTGATGATATTTACTCAAGAGAAACTAGGGAAATATGATTTGAAGTTTTAGATCCTTTTATGTTCTTTTGGAATACCTTGTCTGCAAAAGCTGATAAGGTTTGAGATTTTTTTCCTTTTCAATCTTTTTGTTTTTTTGCAAGGGTTCAATAATTTTTTTTTCTCATTCATAAATGTTTATGGTTCATTTTACTCTCTTTTTTATTATTTTTCATTTTTGTATTTATAAATTACATTTTAGACATTTAGAATAAACAACTAAACTCAATGTGCTGCTTTGTGCATTCATGAAATACTACTAGAAATTAGAAGCTGTTTTACTATTATACTGTAACTTCACTAGTAATTCCAAACAAGACACGCTTTCCCAATCCTCTTTTCATAAAATATTGGGAAATTTTATTATTCAATCTTTATAGTTTCACCTAATTTGTAACTCAATCCCTATAATTTGACTTGTCACAATTCAGTCTTTGAAGTTTGGACCTTTACCGATTTATTCCTGACTGTTTGTGAGTCAAAGGAGACGTGCTGATGTGTCTGCATATGTGGCATCCTAGTCAGCCCACCCCTCCTTGTCTTCTTCTCTTTCCCTCCCTTTCCTCTCTCTCTTCTCTCCCTCTCAACCATGGCTTCCACACCTCCTCACACACCTTCAACGTCATCAGACCTAGCCCCTTCATGAGATGACTTCTACTTCTGAGGACGGGTCTTATTCTCAACACTTCTATTTTTTTGTTTTTTTTTGTTTTTTGTCAAACACTTCTATTATATTATCAAAACATCATTTTCCCAAACGTTTCATCTTGAAAAATCATGAACAAGGTTTGGTCTGTCCGTAACGTTGAGCCTCCAAGAGAGAAACGGAATGTCATGCTCTCGGTCGATTCCACACTCGAGTCTCGGTCGGCATCGTCCACGATTGCCCTTCATTTAAAGAACATGTCATTGTACCGCAGATTCGATGAAGGATCCACAACCTCTTGGTTAGGATGACATAGTACAAAAACGAGCGACACTTGCTTGCGATTGGCCTTGTGGGCGAAGTAAAGGTATGCATTTATGAGAAAAGGAGATCCAGTTTTGGCGTGGAATTTCAAGACGGGAGTGAGTCATGAAGTGATTGGAACGAAATGCTCCGGCATAGAGTGGGTAAGAAGTTTTCAGAACTGCCAAAGAGTGTGTGGTGGTCACCGATATCTGCTTGTCAAGTTCGAGATTGAAGAGCACCTTGTGAACAATCTGCATGCCTGAAGCAGGTTGGCGTTGAGAGAAGTATCTTCTTTTTTTTTTTTTCCCCAATCCATCCAGTATCCAGAGCTTCGCCCCTAATCTGGATCCGACCTGCGTCCGCACCTGGCTATGGTGGGAGAGTCTCCCAACGGGGCTTTTCTACATTCACAAGGCTTGAACTCAAGACCTTACTTAAGAGACACAAATCGCTTACCACTTGTGTCAACCCCGTTGATTGAGAGGAGTATCTTTGAATAGAGCCAGTAATATGGGTCAACCAGTGGGCCGAACCCACCCCACTCCAAAAACTTGATGGGTTGGGTTGTTAAAAATAAGGACCGTTTTCATACGCATATTTTTAGTTCAAACCCATGTGGGCCCAACCCACGGTGCGTTAGCCCACCAAGTTGAAAGGTTAGCCCGTTTTTGTTTTTGTTTTTTAAATAATCATATTTACTCATTTATTTAAAATTAAGATAATACTATTTTTCACTTTGTTTTATTATTTGTGCCAGATTTACTTATGTAAAAGGAAAGTGCTCGAGCTCAAGAAAATCTTACAACTTCATATCATGCTTCAAATTCGAACACCATTAATTTTAACTAATTGTTGATTGTATTGAATGTTAAGGCGGGATTGATTTATGTTTAGTTTGTAATGTGTCGACTTATGATGCATGCTTAATTTATAACATGAAACTTTGAATTTGCTGTTTTATTAACACTTTATAATTTTGTAATGTATTTTAAATTTTGTATAGGCGTTAAAATACAAAAATATACCTATGGTTTTTCAAAAAGTGCATCCAACACTAAGTTTTTTTTTTTTTTTTTTGTAAAAGTGACTATGTGGTTAGAAAAATAAAGTAAAAATACTCATTTTCGGTTAATTTGACTTTTTTTTACAAGAAATGATGACATGGATGTTGAGAAAATTATAGAATACGGATTATGAAAAAGAGATACAATCAATATTCTCCTTTGCTTGATTACTGCAAATTCGACGACAATCCATTGAAATCATTACACTGAAATTATGCCTTAGCTATCATTTCCCTCTCAAACCACCAAATATAATTCAACCCAACAAGAAGCTCAATTATGGCGGCCTTTGTCTTCTCCTTGTTGGCCAGAAAACATAGCATGCAACAGCAAAACGTTCGTTTTTGACATCGAGCTTGAGTTCTGCTGCTCGAAGCTCCTCTCAGTCTGCCACTTTATCATATTATGAGCCAACGGGGACAACCACCCCAAAATCCTCGCTAGGGCATCACTCCATTCTCCGGCTAGCACCAGATTGCTCGCCGAGAACCCGACTCCTTTCAGCCTTCTCCTCAACAACGATCTGATACTATTTGGTAACATTGAATACAAATCATCACTCGCATCCACACAAACTAATTGTGGCGATTTTATCATTTTTTCCATCACTATGATCAAATTTGTTTGTTTTTTAAAATAAATATGATATTTTTACCAAACACATAAGTTGAGAATGATTTGATATTTATTGTCGGTAAATTTTAGCAAATTTGATAATTTTATCTCTTAAATTAAGGATTATGTTTTTGAATTTTTATAAGTAAAGTGATTGATGCTAGGAAGGAAAATTTGATGACTCAAACATGTGTC
This sequence comes from Acacia pycnantha, assembly GCA_025563575.1. Lineage (NCBI taxonomy): Eukaryota > Viridiplantae > Streptophyta > Magnoliopsida > Fabales > Fabaceae > Acacia > Acacia pycnantha. The sequence continues at coordinate 1,295,832 of JAMWYP010000077.1, read as the reverse complement.
TCATACTTTCAATCGTCTTAAGAAAACATGAAGAAAAAAAATATTTAAAATACGTAGGCTAGTGGGTTGGCCTGCCAACCTACCACTACGGGTTAGGGTTGGCATTTTGACATCCCGCAGGGCAGTCCACATTCCCAGCTCTAGTCCCAACCCGTAGCAAGCCAACCCGAACCCGATCGGCCAGCCCATATTACCAACTCTATCGTTGAATGTTAAGACTTCATTTCTGACGAAGATGCAAGTGATCTTAGTGTCCGACAAGTATGGTCGCATTTTTTATTTAATCCAGGCTTGAGCTTTGTTCGGAACTTGAGAGGGAGAAGAGGGATAGAGAGAGAGAGGACGAGGAGGAAAAGAGAAGAAGAGAAGGAGGGGTAGGCTAACCAAGATGCCACATATGCACACATCAGCACCTCTCCTTTGACTCACAAACAGTAAGGACTAAATCGTTAAAGGTCCAAACTTCAGGGACCAAGTTGCGATGAGTCAAACTATAGGGACTGGGTTATAAACTTATTGAAACTATAAGGATCAAATAATTAATTTTTCCTAAAATATTTATTAAACCTTTCAACTGGAAACGCTTACATAATTAATTGAGTTTATGCCAAAGCACTCTTTAAGATCAAAGCAAATCCCTGCCTAACTAATTGATTGTATGCAAGCTGCTCAATCTTTGAGCTACAAAAGCTAAGTTATACATGTCATCTACCCAAAGTATTAGTTGCAATTTCCGAAGTTGAACATATTAAGCTTTTTCACAAAATTTAGCTAAAATTTATCAATGCAGAGACATTAAGCTCCACTGTCCTCCAATAAACTATTTTGCAATACATATACAACTTCACTGTCGTTAAAAGGTAAAACAGTAAGGAATATTCTTAAAATGGAAGGGTTATAACAGACAAAAAGAAGAACAAACTCACAGGCTAAGATGGTAGGAGAGTACTTCATAGTTCAATATCTGGCAATCCCACTAAGAAGGAATTTGGATCATTAGATCCAAGCAGAGGAATGTACTCCGATCCCCTGACATGAACACCAAAGCAAGCTGCAGCAGAAAGAACTCAATTAACTCAGCTAAAAGTTAAATACAAATCAACATCACTTGTCATGCACTAGGTGATCTATAAGTCTTGCCTCACCTCACTTAATATAGTTTTAGGAGTGCCATGCTATTTAGATTTGATGTATACAATAGGATTGTCACCATACTTGTACCAATGGCATTCATTCAAGGAAGTTTCTTAAATCAAAAATGGGAAAAAAAGGGTTGTAAAACAAACTCTTTCCCTAGAGGAATCAAGGGTGGCCCAATGCACAAGTCTCCCACGAAGCGGGGTCTAAAAAGGGATAAATGTACGCAACCTTACCCCCCACAAGTGGAGAGATTGTATCCAGAATTTGAATCCATGTCCACATCACGACAGCAACATTCCTGTTGCTCCAAGGCTCACCCTTTCCCCCAAGTATTAAGTAATTTAAACCTTTTAATCTCTCTCTTCATGCAATAGTGTAGAAGATCTTAGTTAGAGTTCGAGTATCAAGTAGTTGTGATAAGAGCAATCAATCAGTTTGACAGTCGTGACAAGAAAAATCAATGAAGACACAGTATGCATGATTCTCGTATTTTTGTTGATTGATACAGTTAAGCAGAGAGCCCACTTGATTTTCAAGTTATCTTTATTTTTTTGTCAATATACAATCTACCTCCTGCAGATGGATTCATGACTTCCTAACAGAACAAAACTGCAATAGGATGCACCAATAGGTGTCCCATTTGCATGATTTTTGCCACACATTTTTCATGATGCTATAAACATTCTGGTATCTGGTCATAAACATTTTTAAAAACAAAAGGGGATAATGGGATTAACAATTTCTTTTCCAATTAACTGTTTTAATTATTCTATTTGTACTTCCAACTAAGATTTTAAGTCTAACTGTAAAAGAGACGAACACTAGTCATGGAAACAGATTTTGGGAAGATAAACTGCCAAACATTACCATTCTCTATTTTCATGACACTTTGGAGCATTGTATCCATCTTTGTTTTCATATCAGAACTATCGTCCATAATAGGAACTACCAAGGTAAGATCCCTGTATATATCACGTACAAATCTGCATATCTTTTCAGCAAATTCAAGCTCACCATCTGATATTCGACCAATCGCCAGACGCATTAGCTCTCCAGTCAAATCTGCAAGCTGCAAAACAAGTGTACATTCTCCATGAGAAAGAGAAGGGTAAGAACAAATAGATTACATGCATTTGTATCCTCATGCCATTAATCGATTATTAAAAAACCTAGTTAAAAGAAAAAGAAAAGAAAGGCCAATAGATCAAAAACATCTAAAAAGATTATGTAGAACTAGATCTTTTCCTTCATACTTGACACTTCTCTTCCAGGACTAACTCTAACACCTCTTCTTGAGTTTTACCTTATTTTTAAATAAATAAAAATTAAAAGTTAATAGTGTAAAATCTTACCCCTAAAAGATAGTCAAGAACATTTATCTGCAGAGGCTCAAAAGATGGATCACTGAGTGGCAATAAAGTCGAATTTATCTCATCAAGCTTCAAAAGACTTCCAGTTTTGCAGAAATTGTAGAATGTTGCTGCTTCAATATACTCTTGTATCTGCCAAATCCAAGATAAGTATTAGGGGATACTGAGCAATAATAAGCCTATCCTCAACAAGGATAGTAATGAAATATACCCCAGGTGAGTATGCTCTCCTAAGCTTCCAAAAGTCAGTTCCTTGCAATTCTTTGACTAGTCGAGACACATGTTGATTTGTGACAGCTGCTAAGTCCTTTTCTGCTTTCTCAAGAACTTCTTCTTTATTATATTTACTCATACTGATTAACAAATTAGAATATGTCAACATAAGCATGAATCATAATGAGTTCTACAAAGATAAAGTTCTACCATATGTAGGAAAAATAGAGTCGAAAGGAGAGAAAAAACAGGATACCGATGCACTTGAAATATGACTTTTTTGCTATTCATCGTAACGTCACGGCTTGCTTTTACTACTCTTTCCCGTTTTTCATTCTACACAAATAAATTTACCAAGCATTAAAATAACAGGAAGCAGTGTCTGCAGACTGCCCCAACACCACCCACAAAAAAGAATCTTGCAGATATAATTCTCAAAATTTAGCAAAATCATCAGTGGTTAACTTCACAGAAACTTCAGGGCCTTTCATACAACTTGTAACAGTCAGATGAATATTATGGGTGAAGAAAATTTCTCAATAAAGGGTTGTGCTCCAAATCATCACAAAAAATCCATACTTCTGACATAAAAATCACTACTACATACATGTGCTTCTGCAACAGTACGCTGAGAGCAGAACAATTAATTGATTAAAAGTTCCAATGTCCTAACACTTGTTTCGCAAATTACAACCACTTACAGGTCACAACCTTCCCTTTTGATGCTATTTCTAACCTCGTCAGTAACCCTAACACAGTATTTGGTTCAATGGAGGAGAGGGGAGGGATTCTAGTGGCATGAAATATAATGGCTTCAATAATCAATACAACAAACCGAAAGTGGCAGCAATGAAAACAAACAAGGGGTATCAAAATATCTCTTAGATTCTAGAAGAATCAATTCTTAACCAATCCAACTCTTAGATTGTAAACTACTTGGATATCGTAGTAGAAAACACCTAAAAATAAGCACTTGTTCGGCCCAACCAACGATTCCCTAATCTCCACAACTAATCGAACCAAAACCGAACGAGAAATCAGTCTTCCAACGACACTCAAAGGGTAAATATGACACTCTTAACACTAGAACAACATTATTATTGTTTAAGGGGAGTAGCAAGAGATGGAAAAGAGGCATTACAAGGTTGTTCAGATATTCAGCATATTTGGAAAAAGCGTCCTTCATAGAGGAATTAGTGGCCATTGTTCTAGCCCTTTTAGTCGAACACTGTAAGTTGGACCCTGCAACTACAAAGAACAAGAAATTGAAACTGAAATTAGCGTAATGCCCAGTAAAGCCGCGACTATTACTGCGTGGGGGGTCAGCGAGAACACAAACGAAATACTAAATTACAGAGCACAGGAAGCAGATAGAGAGAGAGAGAGAGAGAGGGAGGGAGAGAGAAATACTTTGATGGAGGCGCTGAGATTTGGAAGCCATGAGATAAATTCTGTGAAATGATGAAAAGGAGTACAACATTTGTCCGTTGAAGGACAACTGCCAGCGCATACCATGGTTTTAACGCACCGAAAATATTTGCCCTCCGAATTCCCCATTTTCAAGTGCAGAGGACCTTTCTTTTCTTTTTTTCTTCTTTTTTTTCTTTTGGACTAATTTGCCTCTTATTAAATAACTATTTACCAAACTATCCCTTGTCTAAAAACAATTCACTCATATGTCCCTGTTTAGTCGACTACACCCCTCATGTAGTCGACTAAAACGTGGGGCAAATTTTTTTAAAAAAAACCCCGTGATTTAGTCGACTAAGCTACAAGGTTTAGTCGACTAAACCAGTCCAGAAGGGTTTTTAAAAAACCCCAACCGTGATTTAGTCGACTAATCTACAAGTCTTAGTTGACTAAATCATGACAGAGGGGTTTTTTAAAAACCTCAATCGCGGCATTTGGAACCCTAATCGACTAAAAAAACCTCTCCAAACCTCTCCTCCTCTGTTTTTTTCACCAAATCCTTGCTGAATCCGTTGGTGGGTAGCGAAGGAGACTTCATTCTAGTGTCATTTGCGTCGATTTTGGTATGTTCTTATCTTCATTTCGAATTTCCGTCGTTGTTCTTGCATTTATGCGAACCCCCATTTGCGTTTTTGCGTTTTGTGCTTTCATTGGGTGATTTTATTGTGTATCTTTGATTGATTTGAGTATTTCATTCGTATTTATGGATGAAAATGACGAATGTACATGTGAAAGTTGAAAGATTTACATCGGTTGAGATTTTTATTTTTATTTTTGGACGAATTTCACTTCGGTTTTCATCAATTTTTTTGTTGTTGATTGTGTTTTGTGTATATTTGATTGATTTGAGTATTTCATTCGTAGTTATGGATGAAAATGAAAGTTTGTTGTTGATTTGAGTATTTCATTTTGATTTGTTTGTTATTGATTTGAGTATTGTTAATTATGGAAAGATTTATATCGGTTGAAAATGAATGTAAATGTATATTTGATTGTGTTTGTTGTTGATTTTAAGTTATTGATTTGAGTAATTCACTTCGGTTTTCACCAAATCCTTGAATGTTTGTTGTTTATGTTGATTGAGTTTGTTTGTGAAAATGATGAATGTATATGGGAAAGTGAAAATGATGAATGTTTCTTGTTTGTTGATGGTTTATAATGTCCATTTGTAGGTTGTTGTTGTCATCATGCGTCGTAGACAGGCTCCTTCTAACACCGGCAATGAGCGTGGGAGGAGGATTAAGCAATGGGCGAACCGCGGGGCATCTTCCTCTATGTCACACCACCCACAGCAGCCTGAGCCCGATGTGGATCTCCCTTTTGGTTATCTGTTTAATAATAATGTAGAAGAGCATGAACGATTCATGGCAAATTTTGCCACCAAACTCATCTGCAAGCCCAAGTCATTAGATATCGCATTCTTTGCGAATGAGGGATTTGAGATAGTGCTGACATTGGATCTTTCATATCTGAAAGGCTTGGCGGAGAAGACTTGTCCCTATTCAGAGGTTATAGTGAGAGCTTTCTACCATAACATGAGCTACATAAATGGTGATTTACAGTCTCGCGTCTGCGGGGTTGACATATTGGTGACGGCTCCCATCCGGGCCGACATTAATTTATGTGGTTCGGGATATGATTTTGATGCGGTGGAGACAGTCAATTGGAGGCACTACATTTGCTAGTATGATGGGGATGATAGCATGGACATTGAGCAAATGGTGAGTCGAGAATGTGGAATGTTAGCTTATTGGAGCGCAAGATCTCCAAGGATTTCATCGGGATGAGGAGCTGCATGAGGCCCGGGAGGCCGAAAGCCATCAATGCTAGCAGAAATGAGCTCATAGAGAGGTGGAAAAGCCTGTGCATGGATGAAGGGGTTAGAGGATAGGCTTGGTCGGTTGCGGCTTGGACGTACTCTTTGAGCTTGTTGTACGTAGTGCCCGTTTGATTTTCATCACCAAACAACTTCACAATAGCCTTCATTTTCGCCTTCCAAGCCTTCTTGTATGTTACATTATATCCATACAGACATTGTATCCTCTCTTGTATCATCAATGGTTTTAAAGTTGGATCTTCTCTTAACATACCTAGTGAAAACAAAGAAAATTCTAAATGTACTGTCAATAAACAAACTGAATGTAACTGGAACAAAAAAACATGAAAACCTACTGATAATGGCTGCACATATAACATCTGTATCCAGCTGTCTATGATCCCCGGCGAGACTCTGGTTCAGGCAGGTGTGATCTTTACCCCACTTACGCACCACCCAACTATGTCCATCCTTGGGGAAAATTGCCCTCATATACCAGGGACAACCGTCAGCATGGTTTCATTTTCATTTTCCTTCAAATTGAACACCATCGGGACCTTCAAAATGCCTCCCACTATAATAGATTACAGTAACATGCGTGTTTGAACTTGAACTCATCCTTCACACTCAAAATGCCTCCCACTATAATAGATTTGAGAGCTGTAAAAGGGAGAGTTTCAGATTACAAACAAAAACAAAAGCTTAACAAAGTGAAACTACAAAGATTACACAACAATTATACATTCAACAAGGTGGGATGGTATTAAACCTTGATGGGCCTCACTAAAACTGAGAAAAGAGCGAGTATTGGAAGGGGAAAGGGGTGCTTAGTCGATTAGGGTTCCAAATGCTGCGATTGGGGTTTTTAAAAAACCCCTCTGGACTGGTTTAGTCAACTAAGCCTTGTAGCTTAGTCGACTAAATCACGGGGGTTTTCAAAAAAAATTTGCCCCGCGTTTTAGTCGACTACATGAGGGGTGTAGTCGACTAAACAGGGGCATATGGGTGAATAGTTTCCAGATAGGGGCATTTTGGTAAATATTTATTTAATAAGGGGAAAATTGGTCAAAAATCTGTTGTTTTTAACTCTAGAGGGGTATTATGGCCTTTTCAACAACCTTCAGAATTCTCAAATTAAATCTCTTGACCTTATTAACGATACAGTGCCTGAATTTTAATATTGTCTTTTCAAGTTGATTTAATTAGGGTTTTTTTTTCTTAAAAATATTGGGAAAATGACAAAAAAATACAGTCAAAATTGATAAAAGATAAATAAGAATATTAAATTTCAATAATTTCAAACTGAATGATTTGAAATTTTGAAATGTTGCCAAATATGTTAAATTAACTAATAACCCTTAGGTTCTTTTTTTTCAAAATAAAAAAAAATATTCCCCAAATCCCTTGCCACCTGCCAGAGCTATGGCACCAGTGACAATAGGCGGCGGCTCGTCATCAGAGCTCCAATAACCTTCCTGATGATTGGCTATTGAAGCTCTAACGGTCTAATTTTTTTATTTTTTAAAATTTCTCAGGTAAAATTCATCAATATGTATACTTAAGTTGTTAATAAAAATACTTAAATGGTAAATAGGATACTTGTTGAATATTTCCTAATAACTATTTTTGTTTTGTTTTGCTATTAACTACTCAAATATACATATTGACTACTTTTGTTTCTTTAACTAAAGTAGCCAGTCAAAGTAGTCAATATGTATATTTGAGTAGTTAATAGAGAAACAAAAGTAGCTCTTAGAAAATGTTCAACAAATATCATGTCTATTACTTTAGTTTCGCTATTAACAATTCAAATATCCATATTTACTATTTTATTTCAATATTAACTACTTTGGCTGGCTACTTTAGTTAAAGAAAAAAAAAAGTAGTCAATATGTATATTTGAGTAGTTAATAGTGAAACTTTAACATCCCAAATTTTAATTGTAAGGTTTGGAGCTAATTAAGACTTAACTATTGAAGAAATTGAGGTATTAAATAGTTCATCTTGATCTTTTGTAGAGTACAAGTGTAATGGAGAGTGGTTGAGGTTGCTCTTCTTGGGTGTCATTTTTGTTGTGTATTCGCCGAAGCGAACCTGCAACAAAATCTATTATAGAATCTATTGTATTTTTGAGTCATTTGCCATGAGTTCGTTGTAGCGAACCCATGGAGAACGTGTGAAAATGCTAGAGCTGGAAAAACGGGTAGGTTTGCCATGGGTTTGGGCCTAAGCATGCTGGCCTGTTTAGACTCGAGTAAGAAAAAACCACAGAACTTGAAGGCCCGCCTTGCGGGCTTTAGGCCTGTTTAACATATTTACACTCTTTTACATATTTTTCAAAGAAAATTAAGTTAGAACAATAAAATATCTAATTTAAAACATAAATATGGTCAAAATAAAGTTAAAACATCAAACATTATCAATATTTAACAACACAAACAAACACTAAGTCCAAAAACTATTGTTCACAATCAAATAAATAACTAGATAAAGTCATAAACCGTAAATTAAACAGTAAACAATATGAATAAGATTATCATTTTCTTCTCCATTATCACTTTCAATATATATACATGATGATTAGCCAAGGTTTAGGTAATAAAAATCAAAATTTCTTTAAAAAACATTAACTAGCTTAAATGGGCTAGTTCTTCATTGCTCTACAGGACTAGCCCATTTAAGCTTGCGACCTGCAAGGCTGACCTTTTTACGCCCGACTCCATTTTGAGACCCTAAATTACAAGCCTAGCCCTCAACTTAAACAGACTCAAAAGGGCCAGGCTTGACTCTAGAAAATGTTGTTATATAACAGAATTTTCAAACCTGAAAATCGGAGTTTGGGAGAGGGTGGAATCATTTTGCTCTGCTAGGGTTTGTTGGTTTCGGCCTTGGGGAGTATATTTAAGCTTTCAAACATCAAAATAAGTGTTCCTAACTTGATTCTATCTTTTTTTCTTATATTTTCATATTTGGGGATTTTGAAAACTTAAGGTTCTTTGGGATTTCAAAATGGATGATGATTTCACCGAATCTTTTTAGTTTAAATGAGTTATATGAAGTAGATTAAAGGCTTAATCATTTTCATTTTGTTAGATTTTGAGTTATTCATCATCTAAAAAGAACATTGCCTATGAAATTCCTAAACAGAGAGCAATAAACCACCACACTTAGATCATATCATCAAATCTTATTTAAGTTAATGTCTCACTAAGCCAATAGAGTTGTAACAATCTCTTAACGTCTCATGATCAAAAGATCGGCAAGCAATAAGTGCAACAATAAGATTAGAAGAGGGATATTATGCTACTTAATTTCTCCAGAAAAATTCAAACGCCCCCACCAAACCAAGCTTTTTATTTAATTCATTAAGCATTCTCAGGTAGGAAATAACTCATTTTTTCTTCTTTTTTTTATTTGTTTTTTCCTTTTAATTTTTTTTGTTTCTTGAGCCGTTGTAGGTCCCCTTTTGACGCGACCCTGCACATGGGTGATGCAGCACCGGTTACTCAGCTACTCCAACAGGCACCTCAAGAGGCTTTTAGCCCAACTCATAACCCTATTTGACATTACCGTTTGACGCGAGTGCCAACATTGGTGATGAAGTGCCCCCGGTTACTAAGTGAGGTCTAGAGAAGTCATTGGAGTTTTTTTTTTTTCTTGAGTCATTTCCCTACACAAAAGTTTTACTTAGCTGGCAAATGTTATCATCTAATTTTCTAAAGAAATCATGTAGCAAAATATCCATGAACTAATAATTTGTTGCTCACATTACAAACTAATCCTTATTCTCATAGTCCATCTCAAGATTGCCAAAAAAAAAAAAAAAAAGAAACTCAAGGCTTAGAAACTTGGTTGAGACATTTTTTTTTTCTATTTTAATTTTTGACTTGATAATATTCTCTAAGATGGGGAAAGCTCAAAATTAAGGTTAATCCTCAACAATGCAAAAATCTCAAATAAAAAAATTATTTTCAATTACATAAGGACAAGCATAACCAAAGAAATATCTCTCCCCCACACTTAAATCAAACATTGTCCTCAATGTTGCAAAAATATAAAGAGGGAAAGGAACTAGTACTCCCCTGGTTTAAGCCTCTAACTCTGATGTGGAGTGCTTCCCCTTGTACCATCCATGATATTTCAAATTTTTAGGGAGAAGAGAGTGTTCAAGTAAGACCTTGCAGCAACTAGAGGAGTGATCTTCTTCAAACCTGAAAAAAACTGAAAGAAAGAAAGAAAAGAGAAAAGAAAATAATAATAATAATAAAATATGCAAACAAAACCCTTGGGTTGCCTCCCAAGAAGCGCTAAATTTATAGTCTTCAGCCAGACTTCTCAAAACAACTTCTAATCAAAAGTATCAAACACCATAATTACCTTGTCTTCATTTCTTTTCAAGCAACAAGGTATCACACACAAAAATTGATCATTCAAGTTAATTACTTGTACTTCCTTAATCATAGACAATCTTGGATTACAAGCAATAATTGAATTCAAATGAAACACAACATGCATATCCTTGAAAATAAATATAGGCACTTCCAAGAATTTAGAGCATCCAATAAAATCAACCTGACTCTCATCAGTAAGAGTCAACACTTCAAGAGGAGGGTCAAGAACAACAACAATTGGGACATCTATATCAATTTGATCACCAACATCACAATCCTTAGACTCCACAGCCGGAACCTCTTCTAGACATCCACTATTCTCATCTAAATCAATTTGATCACCAACATCACAATCCTTAGGCTCCACAGCCGGAACCTCTTCTAAACACCCACTACTCTCATCTAAATCAATTTCAAACCCACAATCACTTTCTACATTATTCATAGTCTCATGTGATTCCAAACCTTCAACTTCCTCACAATAATCATTATCGGCATAAGAAGTGGTCATCAGGCTTAAGGAATTATTTTGCACCATAGTCTCAAGGGTTGAAACAATTTGACTCACATATACCCCAAGATTTTGGACACTTGACTTAATGCTAGTGGCAATCTCCTTTTGCTCTCTACTAGATCTCTTAAGGCTAGTGACAATCTCCTTTGCTCTCTATTATATCTCTTACGGCTAGTGATCATCTCCTTTTGCTCTCTACTAGATCTCTCTACTACTTCCACATACTCCTCAAATAATCTTTCTAAATTAGATTTTTCCTTATACTCAATGGTGTGTTCTTCAATAGGTGGATAAGAGTGAAAAGGAGGGGTATTTTCATGAGAATAATAGACATGTGGATCCCTAAAATTATGTTGCTCAAAACCTTCACTAGGACAAAATGAGTTATCAAAACAAGCTTGGTTCCTAGTGAAATCATCTCTCACAAAATGACTAGTTGTACTATATGGACAATATTCATATAAATGATTCCCTCCACAATAAACACAAGACATGGAAACATTTTGAAAAGAATCAACATATGGAATACAACCATCATTTATGCTCCTTTTACGTTGCCTATATTTATTCAAAGAATTTAAAATAGCAATCAATTCATCTTGTGTAGAAGACAAAGAATTCATCTCCTTTTCAACATTAAGACCAGTTGGTTGCCAATTGAAATCCATTTTTTTTGAATTTTTTTTTTAAAATAAAATATTTACAAACTCAAACTTAAACTACTAATGCTCAATCAATTCTAACCAAGACAGTTGTGGCACACAAGTCCCCGGCAACGGCGCCAAAAACTTGATAAGGCAAAACTTTAAAGCCTATAACTCCGCAAGTATACGGGCCGTATCAAGTAATAAAGTGATAAGAAAAGTATCGTTCCCACGAGGACTTAGTATCACAAACTTCAGTTAGGCATTAATTTCACAATTTCGTTTAAGTTGATCAAACTAGATTGAATTTAATTAAAAGAAAAGAAAATCAAAATAACAAACTACTAAAATAATCGAACGAGCAACCTAGAGTTACTAATCCCTTGTTTGTTCACTAAACTAATTTTGACTTAACTTAATCAGCTAATCTAGAGTATTAATGTCTATAAATGCCTTCCGGTCCACTTATATACCTACCTTAATTAATTATGCAATGTCTCACACAACTAAATAAGATGCGTTTTAAACCGGGCTCACTCTAATTTGACTATGCGGAGCTTCTAGGTATATTCCTATCCTAGACGCAAATTAGATTAAAACTTAATTTTACATTAAATTTAAACCTAATTCCACATTATTTAGTCCCAAGGTCAATTTAGGATTCCCTCTTCCAAGTTCAACCCTAAATCCCCAAAACATGTTCAATGGTGGCCACTCACTAAGCAATAACAATAAACACAGGATTAAATAAACTGAATTAAATTAAGCAAAACTAATCAGTGGGAATAATCTCTAGAACCCAAACAAGTTCATAGGTCCTCTAGGTTGAAAAGAGAATTAGCCACACATGGCTATAACAAAATCCATAACAAAAGGATGAAACTTCGAAAGAATAAAGGAAAGAGATGAAAGAAAGTTTCTCTGTCGCCTCCACAGTCCTTCCGTCCTTCCGTGGAGATGATGAAGAGAACCAAAACGCTCAGCCGCTACTCCTCTGCTTCTTCGTTCCTCCTTCTCTTGATCTGCTCCTCTATGTTGAATTCATTTCTCTATTTATAAACATATGGCTGGGGTCCCTGTCTTTTGTATGTTCTCGATCTTCTCCTCCATGTTGAATTCCTTTCTCTATTTATAAACATATGGCTGGGGTCCCTGTCTTTTTTATTTGTGTGCTGGGCCATTCTTCCTTTTTGTGTGATCTGATCCTTTCTTTAATAAAGGATATGCAATATCCTTTTGAGATCTCCAATCACCTCCATATATATTGTAATCCACTCTATCGATCACACAATTGATTTTGTTTCTATGTTTTCTTGCGTGGGACCACCAAGTTTGGTGATTGCATATCCTCTTAATTGCTTTTTACTTCTCTCTAAATCAAATAATATTCCTGCACAATAAAAATAGGATATGAGTAGATTTTATGTCGATTTATTCTTTGGTCCTAAGTTTGATTCAATGATGGAAAAATATACAAAATATAATTAAATAGGTATATAATATCAATAAATCCAACTAATTCTCATAAAATATACACCTATTTAATCATAAAATATATATTTATCAGTTATATGAGATTTTGAGCTAGGGTTTGATATTTGGGCTAGGATTTGCTATGATTTTGGTGGTGTAAAGGTTTGAGTTTTTTATAGATTGGGTTATGTTTATATGAGTTAGAAAAGTTTTAATTGGTTTAGAATGTTGACTTTGATTGATTTGTGAATATAAGTATGCTGAAGGTTAAACTTTTAAGTTTTGAAATTGAGTGGTTGTTGTAAGCGGATGATGTTGATAACATCTAAGGATTCTATTACATGAATTGAGCTTAAGGAATGTGATTTATGACCTTGGACTGTTAAAGTTATGGATGGTTATTGAAATTGGGTGTTAGGGGTTTAAGTGTCACTACAAAAAATCTTCAGATTAGGGATGAAATTACTAACAGAAAAAATTCCACCAGAAATTACTCACAAAATTTCGTGGGTAATAATTACCCATGGAATTCCGTGAGTAATTGAAATTACCTAAACCCACGGAATTCTGTGGGTAATGTCTTCAGCTAAGGTTTTTTTTTTTTTTTTTTTTTTTTTTTTGCGACGGACGTTTTCCGTTAGAAATCCAATTATCGACGGAATTCTATGGGTAATTTCCGTTGGTAATCCGGCATTTTTTTGCAGTTCGTAAAGTTGAGAATTAAGATGTATTGCTTATTTCCTTGTTTCGTATTGTGTTTGATAGTGAATATTGTGTTCAATGGTGAATCTACATTGTTAATGTAGAGTTTTCTTGTGACCAACGATAGCTCGTGTGGCTCTTCAAGTAAAGGTTGAGCTTAGAGTTGAGGTAATAAGGGTTAATCAATTTTATATGTTTGTTCTAGATTGTAAGATGTTTCTTAAACCTTACCCTCTTTATAAAATTAAAATGTGATTTGGAAAATCCTATGTACTTTTGTATATGAATTTTGTGCTTTCAAATTGTATGTGAGTATTTGGTTTGCATATATAAGACTGTGATAATTGCGTTTATGGATATATTGTACGATGGAAATGTATTTAAGCAATTATTTTTCTATAACGAAAACAATAAAATGGCACCATTTTCAAAAGATTGCAATGTTATATAGCGGATAATGTATTGGGCTTTTGGTAAAGAAGGGCCGACTAAAACAATGAAGCCCAGGTAAGAATGGGCCTACTACTTATAAAGCTCACTTTACTTGAAGTATATGGAAATTCTAACCTGCTGTATCAAACAAAAAAAAAAGAAGGGCGAGCGCTAGCACTACTAGTAGTGCAGTGGTATTGAGAATTGTTTCCCCCCCTTAGGTCCTGAGTTCGATCCCCCCTCCCCTCGCCTTGTATCAAAAAAAAAAAAAAAAGGGCGAGCGCTGGACAAACTTGAAGTGGAATATTTTGCCCTTAAAAAAAATGAAAAGTGGAATACGAAATAAAAAGCAACAAACATCAAGGATAAATTAATTTATTTCCTGAAGTGTGAATAAGGACCTTTTATTTAAAATTAAAAGCTTACATGACGTATTATAAAAACACTAAAAACAGAAAAAGAGGAAGAAAAAGTGTTTTAAATAGCGTCTGTCTGTAGATTCTGGCAAAAAAATAGCATCTATAAATGACATGAAGTCGCCTGATCTGTTCATAAGAGCTTATTTTTATGCTAATACAATTAAATAATTAAATATAAAAAATAACAATTTAATATAAATATATTTTAAATTCTTAAAATATTTTGGATTCTCTTATTTTTAAGCTAAAAGCTACTTTTAAGTTAAAGCTAAAAAAAGAGCTTTTAAAAAAAAGCTAAAAGCTGTTTGGTGATTATATAAATTTTTTAGCTTAAAAGTTACTTAAAAGCTGAAATTAAAAATAAGTTGTTTGACAAAATTTTTGTTATAAACACTTTTTCTAATAAAAATTATCATAAAAGGTATATTATAATAGGGCGGTGGCGGTGGCGGCGGCGGCGGAGGTGGCGGCGACGGAGGTGGTGGTGGCGGTGGTGGTGGCGGAGGCGGCGGTGGTGGCGGCGGCGGCGGAGGAGGTGGTGGTGGTGGCGGCGGAGGCGGCGACGGCGGCGGCAGCAATAGTGTTCAATTAAGAGATTACAGGTTCTCTTTTCTTCCTTTTTTTTTTAAAAAAAAAAAGTGCTTATAAAAAAAGTGCTTAAAAAAAAAGCTCCTCATATGAGCTTATTTTTAAGCTCTTTTTTCTTCATTATAAAATAAGATCTTATAATTATAAGAGCTTATGTAAAATCCTGTTTGGCCTAGCTTATGCTTATAAGTAGAAGATAAACTAAAAATAAGTTAGGCCAAACAGGCACTAATCTACATTGTTTATTTATTGTATTCAACAAAGAAACTTTTATGAAGTTCATATATCAAGTTCATAAATAACATTCTTAACTTTTGAACATTAATAGTAAAACTCCCTAAACTTTCAAGTCTATACAGCTCAAATTATCAATTTTATACTCCTGAAATTTTATTTTTATGCCCACACTGCCACACACATATATACACACATACATATGTGTATCTATGTGTGTGTATTATACATATACACATATAAATATACTCACACACATATATAACCACTTCAGACTTTGCATTATGTGCAGATAATTCCCTTAAAACATTACGTCATTTAGTAGATAAATAAAGAATAAAAATTATAGTATGAAAATTATATGTGTGAATATAAAAGTTCAGTGAGATTTATTGTAAAGTTTCAAGGAGATTTAAAGGTTATTATAACATAAAATTCACAGGAGATATTGTATCATTTAGCCTAAAAAAACTAATCAACTTTTTTTTATTTATCATATTTGTTATGGATTCAAATAATGGGCCTGGCAGACGAAGGCCCACCAAGAGTACTTCTGGCGGGAAACCTCCCACATTACCGTTGACTCGCCTATCACCTTTGGCTATGCCGATAATCCAGCAATTATGCAGGATATGGAGTGCGCACGATCAGGACATGGGAGGCGCACGATCACAGTGGAAGGACTCAGGGTAAGGAGAACGAAACCCTAGGTAATCTCTATATATAAGAGGTTGCCTCCCAGGTACGCTCCAGATTGAACATTACATTCTTTACAATCCAGTCCCACTGTGCACACACATCACCCTTAGGCGAAGAGCCAACCCCGTGTAGCACAGTGACCTAGTAGCGACCGCTGCTACCTCCTCGATAGATACCAGTGGACGCTACATCAGATCCAATATCAATCATTTCTAGCCCCCAAAGGCTAGACATCTGTGTTCTATTACAGAACATTGGCGCCGACCGTGGGGATCGCTGAACAACTCGATTCCCAAAATCACAAAAGCTATTTGTAACCACTGAGTATGGCTGCAAGCACTAGGAGTCGCACTAATGTGCAACGACCGCCGCTAGACGAGCCTCGGCAACTTTCAAACCCGGGACAGTTGTCCCGGCCTCGACTCGGTGGACCCGGAGCAAGATCCCGGGAAAAGATCGGTTGAGATCGAGACCGAGGACACCGCCCATTCCCCTCATCCTAATCGGGAATTGGGACGGGAACGCCAAGGAATTCAGGTGGAGGGTATCCCTAATCTTCCCGTGAGTTTCAGATGGAACATCCCGACATACGCTTGTTGCATAATACTATAGAATCGTTGATCCGGCGTATGGACGGCATGGAATACCGGCATGAGCTGCAGAAAGATGAGAATACTCGGATTATTCGGGAAGAATTGGAGCGTCAGAATGCAATATGGCGGCAGGAAGAGCGAAAAAAGATGCAGCAAAGTTTAAAGGGAAAGCAAATCCGGATAGAAGGCCAGAATGGCGAGGGTTCAAACCAGATCGCCGGCTCAGACTTTGCACGTGTCAACCAAGATGAACATCAGAAAGTAAAATCGCTCATTATAGGTGAGGAAGAAGACCTGGAGAAGGAAGCCAGCCACAATATCCAGCATGAAACAACTAGGAGTGCGGACACAGTGGCTAGAAAGGTAAACACTCCAGTGGCTTCCCAAGCCGACTTAAGGGATCATGAAGAAAAGTGGCCTCTCAAGGAGCAGATCATTGGAGAAGGGCATACCGATTCCCCACTTTTCAATAAAGCATCAGGACAGGCAGGAGGGGCGGATGAAGACAGAGTACTAGGTCAATTCACGGATAAAGTTATGACAGCGGTGTACCCCAAGGGATTAAATTCAAGGGAGTTACTGAAATATGACGGAACCCAGGACCCCTTAATACATCTAAGCAACTTCAAAATGGAGATCATGGTCAAGGGGATAAAGAAGGTAGAAAGTGTGCGCGACCGAAATGAAGAAGGTAGAAAGACCTCGGCCCCTCGGTAGAAGAGCTACTGCTGACAAAACCCGATTTTGTGAATTCCACGATCAACATGGTCACACAACCGAGCAATGTTGGGATCTGAAGAATGCGGTTGAGAAATTCATCCGTGAGGGAAAACTCCAAAAATATGTGATCCAGACCCAGGGAAAGCAGGGTAATAAGAGGCAGGATGAAGGCCGGAGTAAGAGCCCACCACCTGAAAAGCGAAGAAAGGAGTAGAAAAAGAAATCTGAAGATAGCGATGAAGAGTTCCCCGAGACCAAGTACGACTACAATGTAATTAGCGGAGGCTTTGGTGGCGGAGGAGATTCAACAAACCAGAGACGGAAGTATCTTAGGGAGGTACTGTCAATAAGAGATGCCCCAAAATTTAAGGAGAACTTAAATAAGCCCAAGTCTCCTATGTTATGTTTCACTGACAAGGACTTGGAGGACGTCGCCCTAGGGCACCAAGACGGATTGGTGATCACGGGAACCTTGGTCAATTGCCGGGTGAGGAAAATATTTGTAGACAACGGGAGCGCCGTGGACATCATCCTCTGGGATGCGTTCAAGTGGATGAATTTCGAATCCGACGTTTTGAAACCATGCAAGACCACGTTAACCGGATTCAATGGGCAGGATACTCGTCCGAAGGGGTATGTTGATCTCAAACTGACTTTGGGGGATAAGCATGCTTTCAAGACAGAAAGAGTCCGATTTATAGTAGCAGACTTCCCCTCTTCGTACAACATAATCCTGGGCCGCCCAACGATTCACAATTGGGATATGTTGGTATCATCCAAGCATCAAAAGCTCAAGATGATCAGTAAGAAGAACAAGGTTGTTACCGTGAAGGGGGACCAAAAAGAATCTCGCCAGTTATTTCAACACGGTTAAGAAGGATCCAGCCCGGCTAAT
Source organism: Acacia pycnantha (assembly GCA_025563575.1). NCBI lineage: Eukaryota > Viridiplantae > Streptophyta > Magnoliopsida > Fabales > Fabaceae > Acacia > Acacia pycnantha. The sequence continues at coordinate 1,277,519 of JAMWYP010000077.1, read as the reverse complement.
ACGCCCTGAAGCCCATTCTGAAGGAAAAGCGGTAAACTTGGTCGAGTTGGACTTGCGCAAAGAAGAGAAGATGAAGAAGGCGGAACCAAATGGAGAATTGGAGGATTTTCTCCTCGGATCAGAGCCCGGCCAAATCACTAAAATAGGCAAGGCCTTGGATCCCATAATGCGGGAGGAACTTGAGGAACTCCTCAGAAACAATAGAGACGTGTTTGCCTGGCACCCATCTGAGGTACCCGGGATCGACCCAAATTTATGTTGTCACCAACTAGCAATTCGACCGGGATCAACCCCGGTATCCCAAAAGAAGAGGAAGCTCGGTGAGGACAGGCGGAAAGCTTTGGAAGCGCATGTGGCAGAGTTGTTAGAAGCCGGCTTCATCCGGGAAATACAATACACCACATGGCTATCAAATGTGGTCCTCGTGAAGAAACCAAATAGAAAGTGGAGAGTTTGCATAGATTACAAGGATCTAAATAAAGTATGCCCAAAAGATTCTTTCTCAATGCCTAATATTGACCAATTGGTGGACAGTTCTTCCGATTTTTGACTATTATCATTCATGGATGCCTACTCCGGATATAATCAGATCGCCATGCACTCGGATGATCAGGCGAAGACGACATTCATCACAGAGAAGGAAAATTACTGCTACAACGTGATGCCTTTTGGGTTGAAAAATGCAGGAGTCACGTATCAGAGAATGATGAACCGAGTTTTTGAAGATCAGATTGGCCGGAACATGGAAGTATACATCGATGACATGATCGTCAAATCTGTGAGCGAGTTTAATCATATTGATGATTTGCGGCAGACATTTGACAAACTGAGGAGATATAGAATTCGCCTCAACCCGGCAAAGTGTGCCTTTGGAGTACCTGCGGGAAAGTTCCTTGGGTTCCTGCTGACGAACAGAGGTATAGAGGTCAACCCCGACAAATGTCAAGCTGTATTAGACATGAAGGCCCCGCGTAACAAAAAGGAAGTTCAGCAGTTGACTGGACGATTAGCCGCACTGACCCGATTCCTGCCTAAGTCTGCAGAAAACTCTCTCCCCTTCTTCAAGTTGTTTAAAAAGGAAGCTTCTGAGGGATGGACTGCGGAGTGTGAAGTAGCCTTTGAAAAAATTAAACAATGCTTGGCTGCACCTCCGGTGTTAACAAGACCCCAGGCAGGAGAAAGCTTGATTTTATACCTATCGGTAGGTAATGAGGCTGTAAGCGCCGTGTTGGTTAGGGAAACAGTGGAGGGCCAAAGTCCAGTATACTTCGTGAGTAGAGCCTTGCAAGGTTCAGAAGTGCGTTACCAGAAGGTAGAGAAAATGGATTTTGCACTACTGATAGCAGCAAGGCGGCTTCGCCCATACTTTCAGAGTCATCATGTCGTCATTCGCACAAATCAGCCTATCCGACAAATCCTCCATAAGTCAGATCTAGCCGGGCGGATGGTAAGTTGGGCTATTGAATGATCAGAATTCGATATTACTTATGAGGCTCGGCATGCGATCAAGTCCCAGGCGTTGGCAGATTTCGTAATGGAGCTGACCCCGATCAAAGAGGGAGACAATCAGGATACTTGGAATTTGTTTGTAGACGGCTCGTCAAAATCAAAGGAAGTGGAGCAGGGATTATTGTTGAAAGCCCCGAAGGTATTGCTCTGGAATTATCTTTGCGTTTTAATTTCTCAACTTCAAACAACCAGTCAAATATCTGGGAAAAGTGAAGGAGATTATCACAGAGTTCGACGACGTAACCGTGGTTCATATTCCAAGAGGAGATAATGTTAGGGCCGATGTACTGTCAAAGTTAGCAAGCACCAAGAGCCCTGGAAATCATCGCACTATTGTTCAGCAAAATCTTCGAGAGCCAAGTTGTGTGATGGTTATTTCAAACAATGACGATTGGAGGAAGCCTATTATGGACTATATTGAAAGAGGAGTTTTGCTGGACGAATCATTGGAAGCAAAAAAGCTCATGAGAACGGAAGCCTCGTACACACTCGTAAATGACCAGTTATATCGGAAAGGAATGCATTCTCCGATGATGAAGTGCCTTGCGGCAAGTGAAGCTCAATATGTCCTGATGGAGATCCATGAAGGGATAAATGGTCATCACATGGGAGCTAAGGCTTTGGCCAGAAAGGCAGTGAGGGCTGGTTACTTCAAGCCCACCATGGCGGCCGATGCTAAAGCTCATGTCCAAAAATGTGACAGCTGCCAGAAGCACGCTAACACCATCAAAGCGCCTCCCGCCGCACTTCAGATAATCTCGGCGTCATGGCCATTTTTTAAATGGGGAATGGATCTTCTGGGACCGTTCAAGCGGGCCACCGGGCAATCGCGATGGCTTATTGTGGTGGTTGACTATTTCACAAAATGGATCGAGGTAGAGCCTGTCGCCACAATCACATCAAGTAGGGTGCAAAAGTTCCTACAGAAGAACATCATATCACGTTTTGGCATTCCAGCCGAAATTGTTACAGACAACGGAACAAAATTCATTGATAAGAGCTTCCAGAAGTTGGTAGCTGATTTTAATATTAGCAAAGACTTCGCATCAGTGGAACATCCACAATCCAATGGGCAAGCAGAAGCTGCTAACAAGATCATTGTAGATGGGTTAAAGAAGCGGATGGAAGATGCTACATCTAGCTGGGTGGACTAGTTACCTTATGTCCTGTGGGGATATAGAACAAGTGTCCAGTCCTCAACCAGGGGAACGCCTTTCAAGCTAACGTATGGATGTGAAGCAATGATCCCGGTCGAGATTGGAGAATCATCTTGGCGACGTGTCACAGCACAGCAAAGTGAAGAAGAGAATGGGAACGCAATCGCGGTTGAGTTGGATTTGATAGATGAAGTCCGGATCGCGGCACACTGCCGGATCCGGCGGCTAAGCAACTCATATCGACCCGCTACAACAAAAAGGTCCGACCTCGGGGTTTCGACAAGGGGAGCCTCGTACTTCGAAGGGCGGACATCGACAACAAGAATCTTTGCGAAGGAAAGTTAGCTCCTAATTGGGAAGGCCCATACCGGTTCTTGAAAGCCTTGGTAAAGGTGCTTACAATTTGGAGACGTTGCAAAGGAAAGCAGTAAAGCGGACGTGGAATGCGGACAAGTTGAAGGCTTATTATAGTTGAAACATACAGCCCAGATGTAGGCAGGCTGGGTTTAAAAGGCAAGAGTTTGTTGGTGGGAAGTTAGCATGTTATTCTTTTCTTTTTCTTGTATGGCGTTTTATAAACGCCGACAATTGAATAAAGGATGACTTATCCCGGTTTCTATGAATGAGATTGTTGTTTGCTTTTTAATATCAAAACATGTAGAGGCCTGGATAATTAAAAATCCGGATTTCGAAAATCGTGTATGGAAAAAACATGTAGAGGCCTGGATAATTAAAAATCCGGCTTCGAAAATCGTGTATGGAAAAAACATGTAGAGGCCTGGATAATTAAAAATCCGGCTTCCAAAATCGTGTAAGGAAAAAACATGTAGAGGCCTGGATACTTAAAAACCTGGCTTCCAAAATCATGTAATAGTTAGACGTGAGGAACCCAGGATAATTAACTCGGTTTCAAAAAATCATGTCACATTAAACATGAGGAATGCACGATAATATTATCTGCTTTCATAAATCATGAATACGATCAAAACATGTAGAGGCTAGGATATTAAAAGTCCGGCTTCCAAAATCATGTAAGATTTAGACGTGAGGAACCAATGGTAATTAACTCGGTTTCAAAAAATCATGTCACATTAAACATAAGGAATGCATGATAATACTATCTGCCTTCATAAATCATGAATACGATCAAAACATGTAGAGGCCAGGATATTAAAAACCGGTTTCCACAATCATGTAAGATTTTGACATGAAAAACCCAGGGTGAATAACCCGGTTTCACATATCGTGATGAATATACTTGTTAACGATAATGACTCTGCGGGTTGCAAATCTTCTGGCGCACGAGCAGTTTCGGATTCACGACGATAAAATTGAAATACACAACTCGTTGACCAACTTTGGCAAAGAGAAATGGGTGTATATAGCAGTTAATGTCTATGCAACAGCTTACACACAGAAAATCATGGTCTATCGCCAAGGATATACAAAAACAGGACGGATCGGAAGTTCTAACAGACGTTAAGCAATTAAATTTGTGAGTGCGTCTCGGTTGCTGATGGGGAAGTTGACTCGTCCTCATTGTCTTCATCACCAGGAGGAATCAGTTTTCCCTTGTTGTTAACGTAAGCCTGGAGGTGTAACCCGGTGGTATTCAGATTGATAGTGGGATTGAGCACCCGGATTTGAGCCACTGCATTCTCGAAAGACAACCTGCTGATTTGGCCATATTTCGCAATTTGCGATTTGGCGTTGGCAAGCTCCACATCTTTTTCTTTGAGGATGCCAGTTAAATGATCATTGTACTTCGGCTTGGGCATCGGCCAATTTAGATTGCTTGGCAGCAAAATCAAGTCGTGCCGCAGTCAAATCAGTCTGCGTCGTAGACAACTTGGTTTTAGCCTCAGCAATTTCCTCCACCGCGATAACAAACCTCTAGTTAAGGGAAACCAGTTCTCGGTGCAATCTATCTTGTTCTGCCTGAGATACAGCCAGCTCTCCTTGGGCCTGGTCCCTCTCCGCAGTGACTTTTGCCAGATCGGCATTGCATTTCAGCAAATGAATCTCGGAAAGGAGTTCGTTCTTCTCTTTCCACTCGATTTCAAGAATGCAGGTTAGCGTGGCTACTTGTTTGTTTAAATCATTCACTGATTTCAGCCAAACAACATTCTGAATCCTAAGGGCAGCGTAAGGCCGTATTAAGGAAGCTACCCTATAGGCCTGTCGCTCCATATCGATCAGCTACAGCTTTTCTTCTTTGGAAGGCATGGAGGGGGAATATAGCTGAGTAGGCGGACGCATAAGATCTCGGATAGCTTCGTTGACCCCATTTGACCAAAGAACCCCTCCATTCATAGTGGCATGATTATGAGGGGTAGAGAATGAGGATGGAACCGAAGTAGCAGGTGAAGCCGGCGCAGGGGTTGAAGTAGGAGCCTCCCTCACGGGCGATGCCGGCACAGGGGTTGAAGTAGGAGCCTCTCTCACGGGCGATACCGGCACAAGGTTTGGTGTAGGGGCCTCCTTTGCAGGTGAGGTCGGCATAGGGACCACAATGTTTTCCTCTCCAGCAATGCCCTTGTCTTTGGACATTCGCGCCCTTTTCTCACCACGCTTCAGCCCACCTTTGGGCGCGGAGCGCTTTCAGGAATCCTTTGTAATAACCGCCCCCTCCGGGATAGGAGCTCCGCCACTCACGGTAGGATCATCCGATAGTTGGGTGGCAAGAGCACTCTCAGGGTTTGCAGGAAGCGTTTTAAAGGCTTCAAGAAACTCAGGCTTTCCCATCTGTCGTCCTGCATTAAAATAAAAAAAGGATATCAGTATTGAAAGTAAAGACGTAGTTTGGACACATGAAAATTCCAACTCGTAATCCCATACTCCTTGGTCCGCGTCAACGAACTAAGACAGTGGGAATATGATCGGCGGGGTCCATCAGGGACTTAAGTGTACTAGAGAGCTTCGTAAGCCTCACTACGGCCGCTTCCTCATTTTCGGTAAGACTGGTCGGAGCGAAGTCTGCAGCTTTGAACTTGTGGTGGGCGTTCGTCCAGTACAAAGGGAACATACCTTCAAGTTCCTCGCTTTTGTCAACACGAAGGAACCACGGGCTCGGACAAGGGAAATCTTACACCGAGCTGAATGAAAACATCTCGGTAAAAGTAGAAGAAATGGGGTACATGAGGTTGGCTCTTCCGTGATCGGACGGTGGCAACCGATTCATCATCCGTAGGGAGCCGTATTGAATACCCTTCCCCATCTCTCACGCCAAGCGATGGAAACTCCTCGGCGGTCAGGGTATTCTTCACCTCGGTCACTTTATGGTGGACAACTTTCTTTGGGGAGTTTGGATTCCGAACTGATGCGGATGAACTACAATCATCCACGGAAGGCGAAGATTGCAACTGAGAAGAGGATGCCATCTAAACATAAAATGCAAGAGAAGGGCAAAGTTAGTAAATAAGGCACATTCTTGGGTTTGCAATCATATCGGGGCAAGCAAAGTTCAAGACTAACCCAAGCACACTTCAGTTTTCTGGGGTGAGGATTACGATATTAGCCTAACCTAAAAATGAAAAAATTTCTGGGTTGGAATGTGGAAGGAGCAGGTTTGGGATAGCCAAAATGAAAATCTATCCTGATCCACCGAAGATAGAAGAAAACGATAAGTTTAGCAGGGTGGTATGGAGTAAGAATCACTACTCGTTTAAACCGGAAATGCCAGAAACTCAACGAAATACTCTCAAGGTAATGACACAAAGTTCAGAAACTAGACGAACATGAAAACCAAAAAGATACGAAAATCAAAGGAAACATAGTCATACCTGGCAGAGGAATTCGACGAAAATGAGGCGAATGAAGTAGATTACCGAGGAAGCTCTTGCAAAGAATGCAGGCAAGGCAGGGAGTATGTAGAAAGTGACCACAGGAAGACGAAAGGGGAATATATAGGTTCTGAGATTCAAAAGGTTTGAAGAGAACTTTTGAATTCGAATCGACAGGGCGTGTGACCACGCGCGAGAAAGTGGAGGCCAAATCCCGAAGTTGCAATGATGTTCTTTCTGAAGTGACACAAACATTAATTGTGCACAGAGTCCAAGCGCCTATTGGAGGACGCCCAGGTCTAGAGGTGCAGCTACACGTTACAACGTGCAGTCTAGCAAAAAGGGACATGTCATTTCCCATTCGGCCAAATCCATGTACTTAGCAAGTTCGGCCGGATTCAACCAGCGATGTTAACTCGATATAAGTTACAACGGTCATAACCGGGATGATAGGATATTACGGGATCTGATGGTGAGTTAACATAGGTTGTGTATGCATACATAAAACCGGATTAAAGGAAAATTCGGAGGGCCAACCGCCAAGTTGATTAGCAAAACAAATACGAGAAAGTGGCGTTTACGCGAGATAAAGAGAATCAAAGACGCATGTGAAGAACAGAACAACTTTATATTGATACTTGATCAGGTTACACGGTTTTCTTACAAAGAAGTAAACTGGCCTACTCATTCACAAAGATGATTACAAGATCAAAGTACAGCAAATGGGGCGACATTCGCAAACAACATTTATGAACCCAATAATTACAACAGTTGATGGTGACCAGCTATCCATCCTTCACTGGTCGGACTAGCTAGCGCCGGAGACCGCATTGTTATTCGGCCGGACCGTCAGGTGGTTGGAGGTCCTCGCCGAATATACAACAGACCCTAGAAAATTTTAGACAAGTCCAGGGGACTGCCAAACAAGTCACGGGCCTTTCACGGTGGAGGAAGAAGCTCAAGTTCGAGACTAGTAGATGCTCAGATTAAAGCTTGAACCACTTCCAAGGACCCCATACGAAGTTGAACCAGACGTGAAGACTGGCAAATACATCTGGGATCCCAGGCGTCCACCACGGGATGTGCTTGAAGACTAGCAAATACATCTGAATGCAAGGCCGCAATCCTTAAAAAGACTTGTCTTCTTTCGAAGTCGCGTTCTCCTTCCCCACATGATTGGAAAAATGGAAGCTAGCCACCGGCTACTGGAGTTTGAAACTCTCAATAGGAGGTTCATCACTTTCAAGAATATCTATCAAGAAAGGAAAGGGGAAGCAGATCAATGGGTAAGACAAAATGACAAAACCCAATACAGTCTGGGTAAGACAATCCCAAGTGTTACAGAGACACCGGGGCAGTTATTTCCAACCCGGTTCGACAAATGCGCAAAACGACGAACAAATAAACCAAGCAAGCCGTTGGCGAAAAATAAAGTAGTGTTTGTTACAAAGGCGGTTGGGCATTACGATAAAGGAACCCGGTAAAAAGACAAGCCAGGAACTAATCCTCGAGAACCCGGCAAAAAGGGCAAATCGGGAATTACTTCTTGGAACTTAGTCAATACCGAGGTGTACACGAAAAGAAGAGCCCGAGATAGAAAAATCTCAGCAGCTCAGAAACTCGAACTCCTGAGTTTGGGGGGCAACTGTTATGGATTCAAATAATGGGCCTGGCAGACGAAGGCCCACCAAGAGTACTTTTGGCGAGAAACCTCCCACATTATAGTTGACTCGCCTATCAACTTTGGCTATGCCGATAATCCAGCAATTATGCAGGATATGGAGTGTGCACGATCAGGACATGGGAGGCGCACGATCACAGTGGAAGGACTCAGGGTAAGGAGAACGAAACCTTAGGTAATCTCTATATATAAGAGGTTGCCTCCCAGGTACGCTCCAGATTGAACATTACATTCTTTACAATCCAGTCCCACTGTGCACACACATCACCCTCAGGCGAAGAGCCAACCTCGTGTAGCACAGTGATCCAGTAGCGACCGCTGCTAGCTCCTCGATAGATACCAGTGGACGCTACATCATATCCAATATCAATTATTCCTAGCCCCCAAAAGCTAGACATCTGTGTTCTATTACAGAACAATATTATTATGTAATAAGACAAATTCATTTAACATAATTAAAAGTAACTGCAAAAGAAAACCCAATTACAAGAAAGTAAATCAGGTCTCTTTTAATTGGCGAATGGCACAATGATGACAATTGGGATTAGCCGTCATCGATAAGGAACGAGATTTGGTTTCCCTGCTCATTCTTTGGATGAGTTTTGGACCGTCTAGATCTAATCTGGACGGTCCATATTTTTTAAAATAAAAAAATCATTTTTTTAAAAAATATTAGTCAAAAGATTATCTTTATTTTAGATTATGCATCCATTAAAATTATTTTTTATAAAAAATAAAAAGGAAAAACAATCAGATCTGGACTATACAGAACTCATCCGTACGAACGAGCTCTCCCTACTCGTCCAAAGGAATAGCAAGAAACCAGGTATGTAAAGAACATCATGGAGCACATAGGGTTTTATTGCTCTAATTTTAGTCAATGGTCAAAATTTTATTCTCACCATTAGAGAGTTTACACTTATATAACTGACTGAATTAATTAATCAACCTGAACTTGGACCTGATCTGACTACAGGCCACAGTGAAAATATTTTATTAATTACCTAAATTAAAGTTCTAAATAATAATAATAATAATAATAATATCACACATATTAATGGTATGTTTAAAAAATTGGAAGTTACGCCATTATGAAAAGAACTACTTAAACGCGGGGACAGGAGAGCCAGCCATCATGCTTCAATTGGCAGCATCATTATTATAACATTCAATAATATTATAATTAAACTTTATAATTTGTTTGACAGTTAAGTGTTTTTGAAGTCAAATTATACCTTTTTTTTTTTATAGTTTATTAATATTATAATTAGATTTAATAATAACAAATGATTTGTTAAATAACGCCACATCACATGGTCAAAAAAATTAAGGACATATCATATCAAAGAGTACTATAAGGTTTCTTTTAGCAACTGATTATATAATTTCTTATTTTATTATTGCATTATTATATGAAATTGGTGGAATTGTTATAATTTAATTTTCCCAACATCTCTTTTGGATCTTCTATAATTAAATGTTTTACTTAAATTACATAAATGTTCCCTTTATTTTGAAAATGTATATAGACCTCCATTAAAATTAAAATGTATATATTATAAAAACCTCTTTTATATATTTGAGATTCTATTTTCATCTACTCGATTAGTAGTTAACCATTAAGTTTGACTATTAAACATTTATTTTGACCAAAATATCCCCTCTTTCAACAAATGAATAAACATTTATTTTTTCTTAAAAATAAGTTTTTATACAAACAAAAAATAATTCTAATACTTATATACTCAAAATTTTCAATATATTATAAAATTTATTAATTTTTATTATATTATAAATTTTAAAATTTTTTTATCATGTTTATTGAAAATCATTTATTCAGTATTCTTTTATTCACCATATGTTATTAATAATGTAAATTTGAGATATTTTATGACTTATATTATTTTTAATTTTTAATTTTGAACAAGGGTTTTCCACTCGATGCTTATTCTCACTTCTCCCAATAAGTGCACTTCTTGAAATTCAAACTTGTGTTCTCCTCCTTACAAGAGTGAAGCCCTTTACCACATTAACTAACTGCTTGTTGGTTTTCAACTTTAATTTTTATATACATTTTTTGCCCAAACATTTATAAACACATTCATTTGATTATGCATCTAGTAAAAGAATTAATGATATTTTTAATTAGGTTTTCTATGTCTGCATTAAATAAGTTAATTAAGTCTTTATCTGAATATTAAAAAATAACAGATAACTATTTGCAAAAGTAAAAAATAATTAAGAAAAAGAAAAAACTCTTAAATTACTTCAACAACTTTAACCAAAATGAGTGAATTAGTATTGATAAAGGGTAAATTAGAAAATACAATTTATTTTAATATAATTTTTAATTAAAAATACAAATTCTTAACAAAGTTAGAGGTTTGAACTTAAGTATATATTTTTAAAATAGAGGAGAAGTATGTGTAATTAAGGCAAAAAGTAAAGAAAGTTAGGATATTTTACTCTGAAATTTTTGCTAGTTTTATTATATCTGGTGCTTTGTAGTGTTGGTATTTTATTAATATCATTTTTTTCTTATTAAAAAAATACATATACGTGAATTCAACGAGTATGAAGGAGCAATTGTCGTTATTATGAGTGTGGCCGACAATAATATTTGTCTTTAACAAAAGCATAAGTAAGTATCCATTTGTCAATAGTCAAAACAATATGATATTATTTAATTTATTTTAAAAATGATGTGAAAGAAAAAAGAAAGAAAATAAAAGGAGGATCCCCCAACGCAGAAAAAAATAATAAAAAGAATTAAGAAAATTAGGGAAAATAATAGCCTTTGTCCTCTTTCTGTACCCTTCAAATATGCCTTAGCTGTGTCTCATTCCTACATGCTTTTTTATTGTTTTGTTGTCGTTTCTGTTATATGTATTATTTAATTTGACTCGAATTGTTTCTTTCTCTTTTTCTTTTGTGTCTTGGAAGAATTGGGACAACACTATATCATTAGGAAGACCAGTTCTTGCTTTAGGACTGACCCCTGCAGAATTTTGAATTCTTATTTGCAATCATTGTCTCCTTTTGATATATGACAAATATTATATTTTATTCATAAATATACATATGACAAATTTATTAGTGTATATATTGTGATAACACTTTGGTTGTTTGAGTGAGGAGAGAATATAAGAAAAATAGGGGGAAAACAAAATAGAGAGAATGCATTTTCTCTCCTTAATTATATTTGAATTAATAGAAAAAAAGATGAAATAAAAGTGACTAATTTCATGATAACAATAATAGAGAGATTAATTGTTTCTTTTTCTCTCCTTTGGGGCAATTTCAGAAAGAATATTTTTATTTCTAAATCCTAATTTCACTTTTGTAGAGAAATCTTTTAGAAGAAAATATATATGGGCCACATGCTTTCTTTTTTCTTCTACTTTTCTTTTATTTCTTTTGTTATATGAATAAGTGTAAATCTATTTTTTCCCTTGTAGCTTTCTCTTCCCATTTCCCCCCTTCACTTCTATTCATTCAATCGTAGGGTAAAGTACTAAAGAAGAAATTACATATACACCATCTTGGAGGACAAAGCCAACCATTTTTTTTTTGGGATAAGTAGAAATTTTGTCCTGAAAGTTTTTTTGGGTTCAATTTTGCCCCGGAAATTTTTTTTAGAGCAATTATGCTCCTCCGTTAGAAACCCCAACGGTCAACTAACTGTTGACCGTTAGGGTTGTTAACGGAGAGGCAAAATTGTTTCAAAAAAAACTTTCAGGGCAAAATTGCTATTTAACCCAAAAAAAGAAGTTAAAACTGCTATTTATGATATCATATATTTATAATTCTTATTTATATTAATATCTAAGGGTGGAAACAGGCCAGCCCAGCCCAGGCTTTACCCTTAACAGGCCAAGCCTTTTCGGCAACAAAGTGGCATGAGCCTGGCTTGTGACATGTTATAGGCCATTTTTTCAGCCTGACCTTGGCCTGTATACAGGCCTGGCCTGGCTTGTGCCCCGTTAAGGAGGCCTATATTTTTAAAAATTTTATAATTAGACTAACAGGCCACAGGCCTCACTGCAAAATAGACCTACTTCAAATAGGCCAAAAATAGGCCTATTTTATACAGGCCGAATTACATAAATCAACGAAGGCAGAGATAAAAAAGAGTTGCATTTTCATTAACGAGTCATTATTGGAAAATTAAATATTAAATATAAAAAATATACGGCCAGGAGCAATTATTTTCATTAACGAGTCATTATTGGAAAATTAAATAATAAATATGAAAAATATACGGCCAGGAGCAATTTTTCCCAGAAGTTTTTTTTTTGAGCAATTTTGCCTTAAAATTTTTTTTTGAAGCAATTTTACCCTGGAAGTTTTTTTCGGGGGCAATTTTGCCCCTCCGTTAACAACCCTAACGGTGAGTTGACTGTTAGGGTTAACAGTCAACGATTAGTTGACCGTTATGGTTTCTAACGGAAGGGCAAATAACGGTCGGGCAAAATTGCTCCCAAAAAAAACTTTCGGGGCAAAATTGAACCCAAAAAACTTTCAGGGCAAAATTGCTCCTAGGGGTATATTTTCGGAGCAAAATTGCTACTTAACCCCTCCTTTTTTTCTTCTGATATGAAAAAGTTTAGGTGGGGGTAGACACCGATACCTTACCAGGACCAAGGCACGCCTCCAAGCTTAAAGAACACTTACAAAGATACTTACAGATTGTCCACCAACAAGGCCCTCACATCGATCAACAGGTATCGAACATCCTCCCTTTTAGAGTGAAGGCCAATCGAAGCCAACCAAATTTGAATTTGAGCTTTGGATGGAGCAGACACAAGTCCCTACCAAAACTTAGACCAGTCCATTCTTTTTTGGGCTTGTGTGGAATTATGGGCTTCCAACATCTTCTTCACACAAGTCCTAGATGAAACTTGACTCTAAGGGCAAGTTTGGTACAATGGATTTGGAAGGGAAGGGGGAGGGAAAAATTATGAGTTGAATTTACAAAATTTGGAGAAATTGAGTTATAAAATTTTAATAAAGAGAATATATATAATAAAATAGTAAGATAAATTAGTTAAAAAAAATTTAGCCCATCTCAAATTTTTTAAAGTCCAACTCAAAATAACAATATTATATATTTACTAATTTTATTGAAAATGTGTACAAGATGGAAAATTTCATGCCTTTGCATGACAGCTTATTGTTTTCATATAAATTCTTGTTTATTTGGGACGATTTTTTAATGGAAAAAAGACATTTAAATACCATTTTAACTTCCAAAACTAAAAAAAGATCATTAAAACTTGTAAAGGATAGATAAGAGATAGTGTGAGAATATGTGTTTTTCATGTTTTAGCTTAAAGACCAAAATGCTCATTTCACACATTTTTTTTCCAGTACCTAACGATTTTGTTGAAACCATTATGATTTTGGTTACAACCCGAAACTCTTTGTCAATCATTTTACACATATTTTTTGTATGTACTGATTTTATCAAAATCGTTATTGATTTTGTCAAAACCATTACTATTTTAGTCATTCTCATTACTTAATTAGTTACAACCCAAAATTCTTTGTCAATCATTTTACATATATTATCAGCACTTACAGATTTTGTTAAAACCATTATGGATTTTGTTAAAACCATTACTATTTTAGTTAATCTTATTACTTAATTGATCACAACCCAAAACTTTTACTCAATCATTTTACACAATAATTAGAGCCAAGCATCCATGCCCAAGAGCCAAGAATTAGAGCCCATAAAATTTTACATCCCTCCTTCAACCTTCTTCTCTGCAGTGGATTCAACAACCAGACCTCCCTGCTAAAGATGAGCTTTGCGAGGTGGCTGAGAAGCTCCTCTGCCCATGGCCGAGAAAGCTTCGCAAGGTGGCTGAGACTCTTTGCTAGTATTTCATCGGTTGGGAAAGCTTCACAAGGTGGAGAAGGGACGAGTTTATTACTGCCACCGCTGGAAATCTCACATTCACTATCAGGATCCACCAGGACCATCGCCGAAGGTCACACAACCATGGTAGTGAAAACGTAGATTTTACCTGGAAACGGAAGGAGGATGAAAAATCGTAAAACGTAAAATCGTAATACAAAACGTAGATTTTACCTGCATATATATATATATATATATATATATATATATATATATATATATATATATATATATATATTCCTCTCTGATCACTTCTATTTCACAGTGCATTTTTACATGATGACTTCTTATTTTTAATAGATTTGAGATATATTTTGATATATTTAAGAAAATATTATTACTAATTTAAAGAGATTTTATTGAGATTTTAAGAGAAATCAATCTGGATGCAATTTAAAATAAGAGTTTGAGTTTAGGAAATAAATATATATTATTATTATTATTATTATTATTATTATTATTATTATTATTATTATTATTATTATTATTATTATTATTATTATAATATAATATTGCTTCTTATTAGTGACAGCACATCCATGCACTAAAAATCACATTTAGATGATTGTTTCAATTGAATGGAAGGGGCCCACAAATTGAATTGGAAGAAGACCTAATATAAAGAAAAGAAGCAGCCACAAATTAGAGATGAGAATTGGGGAGGCGCCTCCAGATGGTTTATATATATACTAATCAATGCAATAGCAATCAAAATATTCAACATTGTCATCAAATACCATTAAAAAAATCTCATTTTATTAATCCTCAAGCTAACATTATTCTTCGTTCAAAATCTTCGCCTCCCGTTAGCTGTAATACCCTAAAAATCTGTACCATAATTTGGTAAAATTATGCCTATAGAAAATAGGTGAATATGTGGTTTCAAAGAATATGTTAAATCTATCTTATTTTCTAAAGGAAAATTTATTGGAAATGAGAGAGTTTAAGGGCCAAAGTGCCAAAATGACGAAAATACCCCTAGAAAGGGTAAATAACTTAGGGAAATGTAAAAATCCTAAAAGGCAGTAGAATAATTATTAAAATTGAGAGAGTATATTATCTCTAATTTTGGTAATTTAATAAATTATGAACTTGGAGAGATTGAATAAGAATATTCAAAAGTATTGAAATGACTAAAATACCCTCATAAATTCCAATATAATAAAGGAGACATGAAAACAAAGATGTCAGTGTAAAAGTTATGAGGAAATAAGGCATTCTAATCAAGAAAATTATCAACTAATGATAATAAAGTGATTAAGTAATTTCTGGCTAATTACTTAAGCCTGAGCAAAGAAAATTATGAAATAATTATGTAAAGCTCAAAAATTAGTGGTTTATGGCCTAAAATTAGTAAGAACATATTTGTTAATTAATTGGAAATTTTGGAGAAAAATAGTTGAGTTTAGGTATTTTTAAGCCTAAATACAAGAATGGACCAATTAGGGATTTTTGTGGAATTTTTGGGAAAAATTAAATAAGTAAATAATCAAATAATTAATTAAATAAAAATAAATAAATATGGAGTAATATTAATAAGGGGCCAGCCGAAATATGGGGCAAGAAAAGAGGACAAGAGTTGGTAAAAATATCATGGTGCCTTACCTTGCAAGTTAAAGTGTAAAAGTGTATAAATAAGTACAGTGAATAGTGATCAGATTTATAGGAAACGGATCCTATCTAGAGTACCAGGATAGGTTTTCCAATGTCGAGTAAAATATTGATCGGTGAATTTTTATCTTCAGTTAGCCTTTTCCGGAAGTTGATTCCGAGGCCGGTAGAGCATTTTCCTAATAAGACGAAATACGAAGAAATGCAGATAGTCACATTTTAAATATCTGAAGAAAATAAATTCTAACTCAACATTTGGAAATGAGTTTGAATTTATCTGGACATATTTGGAATCAGTGAATTTTTGTCCAGAGATTGATGATTCCGAAAAGTTATTCCAAACCGGCACGCTTTCCGTAAACTTCGATCGACTTTGGAGCCCTGGATGGAATCAAAAATTAGTTTAACTTAGACATTCCTAATGAGTAGGAAAAGGTCTTCAAAGTTGTGATTCCGGATTTTTGAGATTATTCCGAGATTACGCGATTCGGACACCGATCGGGAGCTTTATCGGTGCAAGACCATAAAGCAAAAGTTGGTGACAATGCAATAATGACCTTGGGGAGGGGGAGCACGTTTTTGGAGGAGTTTTTGTGGTGGAGAAGTGGTTTGAGCAAAAAAGATGTGTTATGTGGCCAAAATTGAAAGTTGGAAGATTGGAAAAATACCAAAATGCCCTCACAAAAACTCTATAAATAGCAAGCTCCTCCCTTTGCATTCTTCACACCAAAATCATTTCTCTAGTTGAACTTTCCTAGAGAGAAGTTAGAGAGAGGAGCTCTGGAGGAGGAAGGAGCCCGGGGAATTTTGCAGCGAAGCTCTAAGTAATTTTTCCGGTCTTTAGTCTTTAAAGCTTTCAGTAGTTTTAGTAGTAATGCTAGATAGACCTTTAGTTTTATTTTAAGTATTAAATTCGAAAATCATGGTGGAGTCGGAGTTTCGGCAAAATTTTGGAAAGTCGGAGTCAAAGTAGCGAAGCTCTGGCGAAATTCCGCCGATTAGGGGAATAGGGGCAAAATGGTAATTTTTACCTAAAATGCCCGTTATAATGTCAAATATTGATGATGGTGATATTATCATTATAGGATATCAGAAACCTTGATCTGCTGTCTTTACGGTGTCCGACGTGCCGTTGTCAGTCGCTGTTTTCCGTCAACGTGCAGTTTCCGTCAAAACGTACCAGAATTACCGTATATCGTCAACGGAGGTACGTTCGCGTACTGTAACACTAACGCTGATGTTTATGATATGCATATACGTAATGATATGTTGTGTGAATAGTTTGGTGCAGAAGGCAAGGCTAGTCTATGTGGGTATGCCATTCGATCGCCGTATAAGTCGGTGAGGCCCCCATGATAGACACTTACTCTGCCATTCTATTCAAGTGCTATATGCACCGTGCCTATGGAATTGTACTTAGGTGTACCATATGTGATAGATACAACCCCTATAGAGATTCTGTTAGGGTCACCGAGATACATTCATGGATAGAGACTCTGTTAAGGGTTACCGGTTATACATTCACGGATAGAGACTCTTTTTAGGGTCACCGATTTTACAATCACGGATAGAGATTTTGTTAGGGGTCACCGAGATACATTCACGGATAGAGACTCGTTCAGGGTCACCGATTATACCTACTGCTCTATGTTTATGCTCTGTCATTATTGATCATGCATCTGTTGTTATGTCATGAATATCTGTCATCCGTATACTTTTGTATTTGAGCATGAGGTTAACCGTTACCTGAGATCCAATGCGCTGAATTGGATCTCAGCTATAGCTTCAGGGTCCGGAGGACCAAGGGCCGAGGGAAGAAGCAAGCTGGCCACGTAGAAGATCCGGTTGAAGATTTCCTTCTATTGTATTAAACTTTTGAATCACACGGTTTTTTTTATATACCGTTGTTGTATCCAGCCAGACTTACGGCATTTTATTTATACATATCAGTTACTCAATCGCTCCGATGCTCTACTCTGATTATTTAAAATGATGTTTTGACGAAAAAAAAATATATACTGCTTTTGAAAAGTTGGGATGTTACATTTTGGTATCAGAGCAGTAGTCCTGGCATGAATTTAACTATGTTACTACGAACAGTTTGGTGCCGAAGGCAAGGCTAGTCTACTTGGGTATGCCATTGAGTCGCCGTATAAGTCGGTGAGGCCCCCATGGTAGACACTTACCTGACCATTCTGTTCGGATAACGGAGTTATGTTCAAAAGCCTTTTAAACTTTGAGCACGTTTTGGAAATGAGTACTGATATAGCCCAAGGTCGGTGTACCACCTCATTTCGGTGTACTAGCTTGAATCGGTATACCATTCTGAACCTGTGTACCACTTTCTGTCGGTACATCAATTCTGATAATCCTGATATCAGTTTCTGATAACCCTGATATCAGTCTCCGATAATTTTGATCACCCTGATATCAGTCTCTAATAATCCTGATAACTCTGATATCAGTCTCTGATCACTCTAATAATCGCCAGTTTGTGCTGAACGGTGATTCTTTCCTAGCACCGAGCTTATATGCGAAGATAGGCCACGCCGGATGAAACTCCGAGACTAATAAAGATAAGTACATGCAGTATTTGACTCATGTATAAGAACTTCCGATACGTATTTCCGTACCCGTTTCTAGGAAGAACGAACCTACGGGATTCTGAACGAGGAACCAAGTTGCGGGTTAATATAAATCTTCTTACTACTTCATAGCATCAACGACATTCTCAATGGTGTTAAACTAGCAGCGATGTAGAAAATAAGTAGCAAGCGGATAGAGACTCTGTTACGGTCACCGACTCGGATGGAGGCTCTGTCTAGGGTCACCGACTCGGATAGAGATTCTGTTAGGGTCACCAATTATACATAACGGATAGAGACATCGCTTAGGGTCACCAATTATGCATGTTGCTCTACACTTAAGTTGCTCAACGGAATTTCCGGAGCAGAAATTTTCTAGTTCGGATATGATTGATCACATTTCTACATAGTTGGTACAAGTCACAAGAGATCGTAAGAATCTTTTGGTGATGGTGATGATCGTATATCCTTCGAAGTCGGTGTCAATAGAGCACCTCAATGGCGAATGTATAATTCGCATTTCGTGAGATCATTTCGGGAGATCATTCAATTATTCATTGGAATCGAACCAGTCGCTATTAGATAGCCCTATTCCCGAACATGATTAGACTTGCATAATGCTTTCCATATCTCTTAGTTATTACATTCCGACCGCGATCGTGTCATTAAGTAGGAGGTATTTTGTGTCGCCATGGTGTATGGGCACCATGATGACATGTATGATATCTTGTGTTCCTATGGTGTACGGGCGCCATGGAAACATTTTGGTATTTGTGGTGTTGACTGCGGTGTATGGGAACCACGGGAGACATTATATATCAAAGTACGACATGACAAGATCCTTCTAGTCAAACCTGAGATGGAGTAAAAATCCGAAGTAGATAGTACTAAGTTTAGTTAGTACAAAGTTTAGTGGGTAATACAAATTTCGAGGACGAAATTTTGTTTAAGGGGGAAAGAAATGTAATACCATAAAAATCTGTACCATAATTTGGTAAAATTATGCCTATAGAAAATAGGTGAATATGTGGTTTCAAAGAATATGTTAAATCTATCTTATTTTCTAAAGGAAAATTTATTGGAAATGAGAGAGTTTAAGGGCCAAAGTGCCAAAATGACGAAAATACCCTAGAAAGGGTAAATAACTTAGGAAATTGTAAAAATCCTAAAAGGCAAGAGAATAATTATTAAAATTGAGAGAGTATATTATCTCTAATTTTGGTAATTTAATAAATTATGAACTTGGAGAGATTGAATAAGAATATTCAAAAAGTATTGAAATGACTAAAATACCCTCATAAATTCCAATATAATAAAGGAGACATGAAAACAAAGATGTCAGTGTAAAAGTTATGAGGAAATAAGGCATTCTAATTAAGAAAATTATCAACTAATGATAATAAAGTGATTAAGTAATTTCTGGCTAATTACTTAAGCCTGAGCAAAGAAAATTATGAAATAATTATGTAAAGCTCAAAAATTAGTGGTTTATGGCCTAAAATTAGTAAGAACATATTTGTTAATTAATTGGAAATTTTGGAGAAAAATAGTTGAGTTTAGGTATTTTTAAGCCTAAATACAAGAATGGACCAATTAGGGATTTTTGTGGAATTTTAGGGAAAAATTAAATAAGTAAATAATCAAATAATTAATTAAATAAAAATAAATAAATATGGAGTAATATTAATAAGGGGCCAGCCGAAATATGGGGCAAGAAAAGAGGACAAGAGTTGGTAAAAATATCATGGTGCCTTACCTTGCAAGTTAAAGTGTAAAAGTGTATAAACAAGTACAGTGAATAGTGATCACCCGTAAACTTCAGACTGACTTTTGGAGCCCTGGATGGAATCAAAAATTAGTTTAACTTATACATTCCTAATGAGTAGGAAAAGGTCTTCAAAGTTGTGATTCCGGATTTTTGAGATTATTCCGAGATTACGCGATTCGGACACCGATCGGGAGCTTTATCGGTGCAAGACCATAAAGCAAAAGTTGGTGACAATGCAATAATGACCTTGGGGAGGGGGAGCACGTTTTTGGAGGAGTTTTTGTGGTGGAGAAGTGGTTTGAGCAAAAGATGTGTTATGTGGCCAAAATTGAAAGTTGGAAGATTGGAAAATACCAAAATGCCCTCACAAAAACTCTATAAATAGCAAGCTCCTCCCTTTGCATTCTTCACACCAAAATCATTTCTCTAGTTGAACTTTCCTAGAGAAAAGTTAGAGAGAGGAGCTCTGGAGGAGGAAGGAGCCCGGGGAATTTTGCAGCGAAGCTCTGGGTAATTTTTCCGGTCTTTAGTCTTTAAAGCTTTCAGTAGTTTTAGTAGTAATGCTAGATAGATCTTTAGTTTTATTTTAAGTATTAAATTCGAAAATCATGGTGGAGTCGGAGTTCTGGCAAAATTTTGGAAAGTCGGAGTCAAAGTAGCGAAGCTCGCGAAATTCCGCCGACAGGGAATAGGGCAAAATGGTAATTTTTACCTAAAATGCCCGTTATAATGTCAAATATTGATAATGGTGATATTATCATTATAGGATATCGAAACCTTGATCTGTTGTCGTTACGCTGTCCGACGTGCCGCTGTCAGTCGCTGTTTTCCGTCAACGTGCAGTTTCCGTCAAAACGTACCAGAATTACCGTATATCGTCAACGGAGGTACGTTCGCGATCGTAACACTAACGCTGATGTTTATGATATGCATATACGTAATGATATGTTGTGTGAATAGTTTGGTGCCGAAGGCAAGGCTAGTCTATGTGGGTATGCCATTCAGTCGCCGTATAAGTCGGTGAGGCCCCCATGATAGACACTTACCTGGCCATTCTATTCAGTGCTATATGCACCGTGCCTATGGAATTGTACTTAGGTTTACCATATGTGATAGATACAACCCCGGATAGAGACTCTAGGGTCACCGAGATACATTCATGGATAGAGACTCATTAAGGGTTACCTGATACATTCACTGACAGAGACTCTTTTAGGGTCACCGATTTTACAATCACGGATAGAGATTTTGTTAGGGGTCACCGAGATACATTCACGGATAGAGACTCGTTCGTGGTCACCGATTATACCTACCGCTCTATGTTTATGTTCTGTCATTATTGATCATGCATCTGCTGTTATGTCATGAATATCTCGTCATCCGTATATCGTTGTATTTGAGCATGAGGTTAACCGTTACCTGAGATCCAATGCGCTGAATTGGATCTCAGCTATAGCTTCAGGGTCTGGAGGACCAAGGGCCGAGGGAAGAAGCAAGCTGGCCACGTAGAAGATCCGGTTGAAGATTTCCTTCTGTTGTATTAAACTTTTGAATCACACGGTTTTTTTATATACCGTTGTTGTATCCAAATGACTTACGGCATTTTATTTATACATATCAGTTACTCAATCGCTCCGATGCTCTACTCTGATTATTTAAAATGATGTTTTGACGAAAAAAAAATATACTGCTTTTGAAAAGTTGGGATGTTACATTAGCCCGGGGAAAAAAAAATTAAAGAAATAAAAAAGTATTCATCCTTTACGTTTTTACGTTTTAACGCGCCGTTTTTACGTTTTTACGTTGTAAATCGGCGTTTTTACCCAGTTTACGTTTTTTTGCTCAAACGAAACGCGTTTTGCTCAAAATAAAACGTAAAAACGCCGTTTTTACGTTTTAAAACGCGTTTTTGACTACCATGCACACAACACAACCATGGGAAGGCACTGACTATTCTCCAGTCCTCATCAGCACCACCCTTCATCCCACCATCGTCGTCATCCATTCATCACCAACACCACCATCATCCTCTCCATTCTCATCATCACTGATAGAAATCAGGGCCGGAAGGGAGGTTATGATTTTCAGATGGAGAAGGGAAAGAAGGAAATTGGAGAGGGAGAGAGAAGAAAATAGTGAGAAACAGAGGGAAGGGCATTTAAGTCTTTTCTCTCAAACTTTAATATCTTATATTCCTATCAGAGTATTTATTTATCCTTTTACTAATTAATTGATATTTTGAGGTTTTACAAGTTCAACTTGTATTTATATTTCTTTTCCCCTTGTTTAACTATAGGGTTCCAAAGAACCAAATTATTATAATTTAAAAAAAAAAAAAAAAACTGAGATGGACAATGTCAAACACAATCAATTTAAAACCAACTAAAATTTTGACTTTGTCAGACAACCCAACTTTTTGTCCCTCAATTTCTTCTATTTTCCCTTTTCAACCTGACATATTTTGATTGGCCCTAACTGAATTCACGACTAGATCTAAATGAACATGTAGATTTCCAATTAAATATATTAAGTATTTGAAAATCTCAAAGTAATCAGTACTTCATATTAAAATGTGCAGTGATTTACTTGTAAGTATAGTAAATAGTTAATGAAATATAGTAAATAAAACTGATTTGGAATTTTGATATTTCTAAGATATTTCTCTAAAATTTCCTCATTTAATGAACAAATCTAATTTAATTTCTATGGCTAATATATGTGCATGATATATATCATCGAAATAGTATATTAGTTAATGGTTTGTTCATATTAATGTATCTAATAATTTATCCTACAAAATGGTGTGAAAAAATTTGTTGGTGGGGTGGTTTTACCAAAAAAAAAAAAAGGTGGGGGTGCAAATGAGGACGAATGGAATAGGTCATGAATTTGATCATAATATTAATTTAAAATTATTCACTTGTCTAATTATAATCCATTAAAATATTTTATTAAATAAAAATTCATATACACACACACACACAAATACAATTATTGTGTGCAGTTCAATTCATTCGGGAATCATACACACACAATATCCAATATTTGATAGTCAAAATTAACTTTTACTTCTAATAAATTTTTAAAAGCAAAAGTTGTTATGGTGAATTATAGTTCAACTTGTTCTGCATCACTAGGTAATCCAGTAATGTCTGAGACTTTGAGTGGAAAAATGAGGAAACATTTAAAGTTATATGGAGAATTAATGAAAGCACTTATTTGATACATAAAATTATGACCACAAGGTAACTGAGTCCAATAGCCTAGTATCTGAAAACTTTTACAATTTTGACATATTGATTCCAAAAATTATTTCTGACCATGTTTTTACTCCATTTTGTGTTTTAAAAGCAATGGAGCCTTAAAAACATGTAAATGAATTTATTCTACAATTTTTTAGATTAAATTACAATTTTATTAAAAACTAAAAAGCTAAAGACTAGAGAACTTACCCTTGAAGAACCTTGCTCCTTCCCCTTGCTCTATGATTTTCACCACCCTCACTCTCACTACTAAGGATCAGCTGCTTGGAGTTGATTTGGTGTGAAGAATGAAGAGAGGTTCAAGGCCTATTTATAGTAAAATTTCCTAGCTGTGAAACCTCACACCCAATCACTTTGCTCCCTATCCATTGGATCAAGTTTGTGTTTGTGTAAACTCAATCATGGAGGTTTAGGCTTAACACTTTAGATAATATCCTAAAATACTAGGCTTTCATTGATCCAACAAGGCAAGCTGAAATCCTTGACTTTTGGGGCTGTTTAATCAAGCTTTCATTAACTCCCTCCATTTTGGCACTTATATTTCGAAAAGCATCAGCCCCCAATTTGATACTTTCTATTTGCCTCTAATCCTGATTAGCATTTTGGCTTGTCCAACAATCCATAGTTCAGCTGAACTTGAAGACTTCTTAGCTAAGTTAATGAGGTCATTTGATGACACAAATGAGAGCTTAGGTGACCCTAAACTTCACATGTCCAAGCCTAATTGGTTGGTTGTCTTGCAAGGTGTATCTGTGTATTAATTCAAGCTTGATTGTGTCTTCCATTGACCCCCATATTTTCGAAAATATGCAGCCTTTTATTGATACTTTTAATTTGTCCTGAATTAATTAGGAGAATCTATGCAATTAATCTTAATTAATGCAAGCCAAATTACCCATTAGCTTTTGCTAATTTCCTTTTATTTACTTAAATGTTTTCATAACACTTTCTTGCCCCTTTTGGTTATAAAATAACCATAATTTTATGTGCTAATTATATCACATTTTATGATCCCTAATCTTAGTCTTATATCTTGCCTTTTGTTAATTTAATTCCAAGTGAAATTTACCTAAAATTATAATTAACAAATTACAATAATTTGAGACACATATTCACCTTCATCTTATGCTCAATTATTTATAAAAATACAAGATTTATAATGAATAGGAATTTTAAGGTATTACATTATAAACGAAAAAAAAATTATGGTGAGGATAAAAAAAAGGATGGTTTAGATTGGATATAGATAGTTTAATTTGGTTAATCATGATGATGAGGCTACTCTTACATAAGAATAATATATTGTTTTAAGATAGGGATGTTGTCTAATTCCATGAAAGCTTGATCAATATAATACCAAGATATTAGAAGATTGCTTATGCAAGATTATTGAGAAATTTATTACTCCTTCGGGCCTTATTATAAGACATATTTATCTAATTTCATTTAATTAAAGAAGTTAGTTAAATTAATTAATATGATATGTATTATATAAACTACCCTAATTATCTTCTTTAATTCTATCATCCCCTTTCCCCCTTGATTATTGTTGATGAAGCATCAATATGAGTAAATTAGGAAAATGATGAGACAAATATAAGAATTATGTTTTATATTTAGGATCAATATCAACGTACTCTTTAAATATGTCTTGTATTAAGATCCGGAAGGAGTATAAATTTGTCTTTAAAGAAACCAATATTTATTTATACTGAATAGCATGCGCTAGATACACCCATAATATAAAATACTCAATCAAAGGTTAAATATCTGCCTCCAGAATGTAAAGTCATAATGAGACATTATGATTTTTTTGGGTCCTTTAGACTCAATTGTATAGTTGATGGGTTTGCTTTAAACTTTAACATCCTCTGTGTATTAAAAAATATGGAGGACAAAAACATTATTCCATATATACATGGACCACAAACATCTTGTATTGAAAAAGTATGACTTTTAACTTTTTTTAAAAAATATATTAATCCACATATTCATATAGTTTACCTTAATTTTGAATAAAATCCCTATAATTAAATTTATTTGAGTTGAACCCTTATTGTTTATTAGATTGATTCATTATAGGCATATTCATCCTAGAGTGTAAAACTCATTCACTTTAATTTATATAATTTCATTGGCTTTATGAGTTTTTTTTTTTCCATTTTATTTACCAATTTTTAACACCCTGTGCAATTTTTTTGAATGAAATTTCATAAACGTTATAAATTAAAATTATCGGATCAAACAATAAGAACCCAGTTCAAATAAAATAAACTAGATGGACTTAATTCAAAGTTCAGGAAAACTATAAGAAGCGGTTGGTTAACTTTCCCCTTTACTTCATGTGCAGAAACCCCTCATCATTTAATTAAGAAAAAAAATTAGAAAATTGTGATCTTTTTGGAAAAAATATTAGAATTATCAATTAATTTTACTTACTTTTCTAAATTTATATAATTTGGTTTAAGTTTCTTACAAACAAAACCAATTGGGGGGGGGGGGGGTTAAAAACAAGTAGATTAAACTTGAATTTTAGGTAAAGCTATGAATTTTCTAGGGAACATATATAGTGGGACATGAGCAAGTTGTAGAAGTTGCGTATCAAGGAAGATATTGAAGAAATATGGTATAATTCCATTGTAAGCAACCATAATTACCTCATCAATGGAAAGAGCCATATGTGAAAAAGGGAATTGAAGAAGCATATATATCAACCAGACAATCTTGTTTACCACTTCAAGCATTCTCAATTATAGCAACCAAACATTCCCTTGCGATTTCCCCTCTCGTAATTGGTAAGAAAATTTATAAACATTATGACTTGTATATGGAAATCTCAATAGAAGAAAAAGTATCAAGTTTTATAATAATTTTGTTGGCATTTCCAACTTCCCCCTTATTTAATATATGCTCTACCCTAATGTATACATGAAGGGTAAAATTATATATTCATGTGAAAAATTTAATAAAGTGATTTATAAATGGGATATGATCAAGAATTTTTTTTATCTCTTTACCTTGTAAATAGGATCAGAGTCAAAGGAGTACAACTTTGCATGCCTCTTTGCAAAGAATTACTAATCTAGACTTGTCTATACTCTCTCCGGTTCTAATTATAGGAACACTTTCGTAGTGCAAATTGTATTACGAAAGTGTTCCTATAATTAGGATCAGAGTTAATATATAAGAAACAAGTGATAGTTAAACTATTCACTACTATAAAATCACACATATATAACACTTAATAAATAATGGTTACAATGAATAACTGTTTTGTATGTCAAGGCAAAGTTCGTACAAGAATATACAACGCTAATACTTAACAGTTAAATATATGTATTGTCATGTATTAAAAGGTGGAATTCGCGAAAATGAAAATACAATGGTTGTAATTAGTAGAGTAAAATATTCAAAGCACCCCTGCATTTTACCTTAATTACACAAACCTCCCAAATATTTTTAAAACTCATATAGACATCTCTTGAAATTAAAAGGCATGTTACCCCAACCTTCCTTACATTTTGAGGTTCTATTTCTATTTACACAAACTGTTAGTTGGCCATTAAGTTTGACTTTTGAGATTTTTTGACCAAAATGCCCCTCTTTAACACTAGAATTATTTAAACATATATATGGAACAAAAAAAATTTATACCACGAAGAATTAATTCTAATAGATTTTCTAAATTTATAATATGTTAAGAATTTATTAATTTTGATATTATAAATTTATAATTTTTATTTTCCATCTTATTTATAAAAAATTATTTATTTTTAGTTTCTTAAATGACTAAAAATATATATATATCAAACACATATTTTTTGCTATCAAATATAATAAACTATATAGGTTTGATAGGTGTATAAGTCATTTTAAAATAAATTATATATTTTTTAGTTACTTATTTATTTTTCTCAAGTGAAATTTGGGATTTAGTATTAAGGGTGAATTAGTAAATAAAATTTAATTTTTTATAAATTTTAATTAAAAATAAAATTTTGGAATCTTTCTAGAATATGCTTAACAGAGTTAACAATTTGAACTTAAGTGTATGTTTTCAAAATAGATGAGAGGTTTGTGTAATTAAGGTAAAACAAGAGGTGGTTGGAGTACTTTACTTTAATTATTAACTGTCACTACTACAGATTTGAGCATATATAATACTTGATAAATAACGGTTACAACGAATAAATATCATATATGTTGAGGCAGACATTGTGCAAAAATATATTAGCTTAAAAGTAATGGTTAATTGTGAACACCGTCATGTATTGCGAGTCAGAATTTGTGAAAACATAAAAATAACTGTTGTAGTTAATAAATATAATTTATTTAGTGAAAAAGAAACGATTTTTCGAAAAAAACCGTCATGTAACACTTACCAACGATTCTTCTTCCAACCTCTTATATCAACCAAGACAAAACATATCGATCTTTAGAAACAACCGTCATGTAACACTTTCAAACAGTCTTTCTTCCCTAAGCACTACTTCATAGATCATAACCCTTCATAACATTATCAGACCTTCATAAGTCACAACCCTCCATAACATCCGATAAACCTCTATTTAAACTCATGTATTCCTTGTGATTTTTACTAGTTTTGTTTATCGGCCTACTCCTTCTCTCCTTCATTTTGTTAAGATCCCAAGGAGCTCCTCCCCTTCTACCACCACCTCCTCCTGAAATAAAGACTTTAATGCAACTGTTGGCAGACTTTAACCACCATACAAGGTGTCTCGCGGCGTACACCAACAAGTTGAATAGGAAGTTGAACCTCATACTTCATCACAATGAGGTTGAATATGACTTGCAGTCAAACCCTTTTATCTCCTTCCTCCGATGATGATGATGAGGAGGAGGAGGACGGTAGTGGTTGTGATAACTAAACACCACGTATATTTAAGATATAAAAAGAATAAGTTAACAAAAAAAAACAACTTCATATTTCACTGTTATTAATTAATAACTGTAAAGAATTCTTGTAACGTGATTACAGATAACACCAACATACTTAATGATTATAACTTAAAAAAATGTTAATTAAAGCTTTCGAAACATTTTCTCTTCCACGCACTGACTCTAGATGCCTCCTTGTTATCTGATGATCATCAGGAAAACCAGGTACCCTTTCATTACATCCTTTTCAATTTCCAACACATACAATGATGGTTTTTTCATGCCCCTTCCATATGTCTATTTAAACTCCCATTGTCATTTATTTTTCCTATGCTTTCTTCATTGTCCTCCTCTTTGTTCTCTCAATCACCAAGATGAAATGCCATGTGGAAGAATTGCTAAAAAGCTTTCGGCATCATCCTCTACCTCCTCCTGCCTCCACAACCTATGCT
The DNA here is from genome assembly GCA_025563575.1 of Acacia pycnantha. Taxonomy (NCBI): domain Eukaryota; kingdom Viridiplantae; phylum Streptophyta; class Magnoliopsida; order Fabales; family Fabaceae; genus Acacia; species Acacia pycnantha. The sequence continues at coordinate 1,248,889 of JAMWYP010000077.1, read as the reverse complement.
TCAACAACTAGAGGCAATGTTGCGACATGCAAAAACAATGGCCATGCCGTGAGGAGGCTTTTTTTATACCTCTCGAGTATGAACATGAAGGCCAATCTTATACTTGATGAGTATGAGATTGGCCATGTGTTAGTCAATTTCCTTAATGGCAAGTGAACCAGTCAAACTAGTAATAAAGAGTAAGTAAAGTATTGTCCCACAGAGACTGAGATACCGATGATGATATTGATTCACGCAAACAGTTGTGTACACAACTGGAAGAAAAGTATGATGTGTTTGGGATTTTTGTGGTTATAACTAATAAGAGAGAAAACAAAAAAATGATCATATTCGTAAGAAGATATCAGTTAAAAGATAGTCTGAGCATCGGATTTCATCCTAAGTATATCAATCCCCCAGTTTTCTTTGACGCATTGCTATAGCAATTATACTGCACAGCTTCCGCAATGCTACATCATAGCTGCCTTTCACAATGTTATTCAGTTAACCCACCACTACATTATATAGAAGCTTACGCGTCCTATACATACAACCTTAACTATACTTCTTCCATATGCCTATGGCGATTTTCTAGCTAGATTATCAATCCAATTCAACGTGTTTATGGTTATGAGCGGTAGACCCATTCCTGAAGCCTACAATGGTAGGTCAAGCCTTGCACCAGCTTGCCTAGCAAACACTGCCTATCAGATGTCTAACCTCGACTCCCTTCCAGTAACCGAGGCCACTGATCTAGCCCTTAGCTTTCACTAATCAACAAGAGATGAAAATACTAATAAACAAACTGAATGTATTAAATTAAGAACTAACAAATTGGGTTCATTCGATACTTAGGAATCCATCCTCACTCAGCCATGGGAAATTTAGTTCATGACTGATAAGGGAATCACGAAACAAATCACAGCGAAGTAGCTCATGACAAAAGCAAACTAAAAATCAACAGAAATAAATAAAAAGTTCGTCGGAGCTTTTGACGGCGTGGGAGAAGCTTGTCACTTGACAACTCCACATCTTCTCGTCTCCGTCTCACTACAAGGAAGGATGTTGGGTTCTTCTGAAGTTCTCGTGCTCTGTAACATCCCAATTTCAGAGCCATTTTTTTTTTAAAAATCAGAGTAGAGCTTTGGAGCGTAAGAGTAACTGATTCCCATTCAAACAATAACCAGAGTGTAACATAGTATTGATACAGCATCCTATTATTCTCCTAGGTAAATACGGAAACAATAAAGTGACATCTCCGTCTAAGAGCTCACTCGTGCTACATGCCCTCCAACCATGAGCCTACTCGTGCAGCTTGCCTCGATCTCCGATCCTTAGTCCTTCTGAACTTGACGCTACGTTAAGAGCTGGAGTCCATGCATCGAACCCCAGGTAACGGTTAACCTTATGCTCAAATAAAACAGTATACGGATGACAGATATTCAAAACATAACAGAGAGTCTCTAACCGTGAATGTATCTCGGTGACCCCTAACAGAATCTCTATCCGTGAATGTACTTATCACATATATGTATATGAGCAGCACTAGATTAGTGTTACAGTACGCGAACGTACCTTCGTTGATGTACGCAGATGTTTCTGACGGAAAACAGCGGTTTGTCCGACAGCAGCACGTTGGACAGCGTAACGGCAGCAAACTAGAATTTCTGACGTCCTATAAGAGTAATATCACTTTCATTAGTGATTTGGCACAATAACTGGCATTTTAGGTAAAAATTACCATTTTGCCCCTATGCCCCTAATTGACGGAATTTCGCCAGCACTTCGTTACTCTTACAAATTTTCTTCCCGAAATTTCGCCAGAACTTCGACGCAATTATGATTTTCAAAATTCTAGACTAAAATAGCCCTATCATATGATATCTAATCATACTTTGAAAAATAAAGGCTACTCTATCATTACTACTCTAACTATTGAAAGAATTACGAAGACTTCAACTTTTCAGGCACTCGATCCCTACCAAGTTTTTACCTCATCAGGTATTTTTCAATGCAATGAGGCCTAAAAACAATAGTAGGAATCTCATTCCCTACTTACTAAAACTATCTAATAATTCTACTAACTACCGAACTAAAGAACTAAAGACCGAAGGACTTACCCGTTGAAGACTTCTGCAGAAATTTTTCCAGAGCTTCTCTCTCTAAAATCCTCTCTCTAGATTCGAAAATCTCAAGAGAATGAAGTGAGAAAATGAAAAGGGAGGTGGGGTATTTATAGAAACTGGGGTAGGGTTTCGGCCGTCGGATCAACTTTGTGAGGAGCGATTTGGGCCGTCCAAAGCAACTTTTCAAAAAAACCCTTTCTTCCCCTTTTGTATTCACACCTGACCGAAATTCAAGGGGCTTGGCCAATGGGAGGTGGTCACGTGTCACATTCCAGAAGCTTTCGGTCCAATTTCCCGATCGGCACCCGATTCGCGTAATTTCGGAGAAATCTCAAAATTCTGAATTTACAACTTTGAAACCATTTCCTCACTTAGTAGAAATGTCCAAGTTAACCTATATTTTGATTCCATATAGGGCTCCAACAGTCCGATTGAGTCTTTCTCGAAAACGTGTCCGAACGCGTCCGGTTTGAAACACATTTCGGAATCATCAACTTCTTCGAAAAATTCACCGATTCCAAATATGTCAGATAAATTCAAACTCATTCCTAGATTTTGAGTTATAATTTATTTTCTTCATATCCAAAAATATGCCTATATGCATTTTTCCCTATTTTGTTTTATTAGGAAAATGTGCTAACGGCCTCGGAATTAACTTCCGGAAGAAGTCACTTGAAGGTAAAAACTCACTGATCAATATTTTACCTTGACTTTGGAATTCCTATTCCTAGATCTCTAGATAGGATCCGTTTCCTAATTTTTAAATTACTATTCACATTTTTTTACTTTAATTAATTATAATATTATTATAATTGCAACTTGCAACAATTCTTTTATACATATATATATATATATATATATATTTTTCCCTTTTTTCTTGGCCCAATTTTTCGGTCAACATCTGATCCATTTTTTTTTTCGTTTTATATTTTATTTAATATAAAATAATTATTTAATAATTATTTTATATAATTTCTTACATAATTTTCCTATTGGTCCAAACTTGTATTTAGGCTTAAAAATACCTAAACTCAAATATTTTTCCCAAAATTTCCAATTAATTAGTAAACATGTTTTTACTAATTTTAAGCCAATAACCACTAATTTTAGGGTTTCATATAATTATTCATGAATTTTCCTTGCTTATGCTTAAGTAATTAGCCCAATATTACTTAATTACTTAATTATCACAAGTTGATAATTTTCTTACTTAGAACAACTCATTACCGTCATACTCTCGCATTAACATTAGCATTTCCATGCCTCTTACATTATTCTATAATTTGCAAGGGTATTATGGTCTTTATATTACTTTTTCAACATTCTTATACAATTTCTCCAAGTTCATAATTTATTAAATTACCATAATTAGAGATTACATATTCTCTTAATTCAGTTGATCATTTTACGCCTTCCGGTATTTTTTATAATTTTTTCCAAGTTAATTACCCTTTCCGGGGTAATTTGGTCATTTGACACTTTGGCCCTTAAACTCTCTAATTTCCTAGAGATTTTTCCTTAGAAAATAAAATAATTATAACCTAGTTTTTGGCACCTCATATTCACCTACTTTTTATAGGTATAATTTTACCCAATTATGATACAGGTTTTTAGGGTATTACATTTCTTTCCCCCTTAAAAAAATTTCGTCCTCGAAATTTGTACTCTAACATCTCAACTTTGTACTAACTAAAACCCGTCCTACTTGGATTTTGGACTATACGCATCGGATCTTCACTTTGTCTGCCAGTCGCCCTTCTTGGTGGTTAGGAATTCGCCTCGGTTTATTCATAAGATCTTATCATTTCGTACTTTGATATATAATGTTTCCCCGTGGTTCCCACACATCGCGGTTAACACTACAAATACCAAAATGGATACCAAAAATGTCCCCACGGTTCCTATGCCCCATGGTAACATAAGATATCTCCTACTTAATGACTTAATCACGGTCGAATATAACTTGAGAAACATGGAAAAATGTTATGGAAGTATAACCATGTTCGGAAATAAGGCTATCCAATAGTGATTGGTTTGTTTTCAACGAATACTTGAATGATCTCCGAAATGATCTCACGAAATGCGAACTATTCATTCGCCCTTGAGGTGTTCTATTGACACCGCTTCGAAGGATATACGATCATCACAATCACCAAAAGATTCTTACAATCTCTTGTGACTTATACGAACTATGTAGAAATGTGATCAATCATATCCGATCTAGAAAATTTCTGCTCCGGCAATTCCGTTGAGCAACTTAAGTGTAGAGCAGCATGTATAATCGGTGACCCTAAACGATGTCTCTATCCGTTATATATAATTGGTGACCCTAACAGAATCTCAATCAGAGTCGGTGACCCTAGACAGAGCCTCCATCCGAGTCGGTGACCTTAAACAGAGCCTCTATCCGCTTGTTACTTATTTTCTACGTCGCTGCTAGTTTGGGTTCACCACTGGTGGTGTTCCGAGCATAAGGCAATCTTGACAAGATGCAGGAATTAGATAATGGAGTAGATCATTGATCGTGGAAAGTGGGTATTTGTTTTCGAACAGTTGCCCTGTTCAACTTATAGTAGTTGATGCTACATTGAAAACTCGAGTCTCTCCTTCTTTATGAATATTACTGGGAATCAAGCTGCTATTTCAGCTTTGACATGAAATTTGGTACGACGATCTGAATATTGAACTTATGCGAGGCATCAATCAACAGAGAATTAATTTGTGACTGAGTTGTCTTTGAATAAAGGTTTGGTTTTCGCATTAGTTCTATCTCTGCTTATAATATATTCTCTTTGTCACCGCTCTTCATCACCGTTCATTTAACACTATTGAGAATATCGTTGACACTATGAAGTGGTAAGAAGATTTATATTAACCCGCAACTTGGTTCAAAACATGCTTTACAAGCTAAACGCTTACACCTAATGGTGTAGCTACTACATAAGTATGCATCCCAAAAGGAACCGTACAGGCATCAAAAGTAATTGATCGATCTAACATCCGAATCGGTTTACAACTAACATGAATTTTTACTAATTGATATTGTCTCGGTCCATTCCTGAGGATTCGCCAGCCTCCATATTGGTTAGCGCAAAGATCCGTCCTGAGTTCTGTAGTCTTGTCTCGGTAGCCTTCTCGGGACAATTCCAGTGATGTGTCCCGCTTCGACATCCGTAATGATTCGTTTTCCATCGCAGTTGACTCCTGGATGGTACTTCTTGCACTTTGGACAAGACTGAGATTCCGCCAGCCTGGGATAGTTTTGTTGCTCAGTTTGGACTGGCCTCTTGTTTCCACCACCGGAGTTGTCCCAAGGCACCTTCCTTTTTCGTGAGGAGTTTCAGTTGCTAAAACTACCACGTCCTGCATTGCTATTGTTGTTGTTGAAGTTTCTAGATCTCTGGAATCCTTTCAGATTACGCTCAGTCATCCGACAAGTTTCCACCGCGCTTGTCAAATCTAGGAATCGTTGGGACATGAGTCTTTCACCAATCTCATATTTCAGTCCGTGAACCAGTATGTTCACCATACTTCTCGCATCATTTCCCTTCCACAAGTGTGGTGAGTATCGGGATAAATTGGTGAATCGTGCGTAGTAATCGTCGAAAGATTCCTCTTGTCCCTGTCGGATATGGAGAAATTCCGACTCCTTGTTCATTTGCACCGAAGGAGGAAAATACTGCTCATGAAATTTCTCTAGAAATTTTTCCCATGTCACGGGACGGTAATGGGTGCGCAAAGTTTCTCTTGTGACCTCCCACCAGCAGTCTGCATCTCCTTCGAGCGGTAAATCGCTAGTTGGGCTTTGCGATTTTCGAGGCGATCAATCACCTTGAATACTTTCTCCAATCTTTTCAGCCAATCCTCTGCTATGTCTAGTCTTCCTCGAAAAGTTGGTGGCTTCAGCTTGCAAAACTGGTTAACCCAGTATTGAGTGTTTTTCTCTCCTCACCCTGTGTCGTGGAGGTGATCGGGATCTCTCAGACTCATTATCTTCCTCATCTTCTTCAGCGTTTTCCTCATCCTCATCATCATTTAATTCGTCCTCGGCATTTTGTCTTTCTTCTTGACATTTCTTCTTTCTTCCTCCTCCCTCCGTTCTGCTAGTTGCCTTTCAGCTTCCTGATCTTGTTGGTTCTGTCTCTCTAAGAGCGCGTTAATGAGAGCTCTCTGCTCCTGTAGAGTTCTCCTCATCTCCTGAATCTCGTTTTGTCCAGGTTGGTTTGGTATAAGATTTTGTTCGGGTATCGCGTCTATTTGAGGCTGTCTGCCTCCTCGTCTGCCTCGACCTCGGTTTCTGCCTCGGCCCCTACCTCTTGGAGCACCGGCACCTCTTATGATGGCCATGTTTTAACCTTTCCTTTGGTCAAATAACGGACAAGTTTCAGAAAAATAACACAACACATGGCATCAAAACATATATTTATTTTCATATTAGATGTAATGTACATACTAACGTATATTATATCACCCAGCTGGTTTATGACCAGTGGTTATTTCGTATATCCCCACGTTGTTGTCATCAGATGAATGATCGAGCCAATGGGTTTCTCCGGCTCTAAAGGCATTCTAGTCAATGACTCAGGGTAGCATACTGGGTCACAATCATATTTCGGTTTGGGGTCATCAGAAATATCAGGGTTTCGTCTTCGTCCCGCCGTCTCTGGAACTACGGATCTACGAGCGCTACGTCTCATTATTACGGGATAGAAGGTATAAGAATTTTCGTTTCTGTCCATCACTACACATTACACCAGGGTCATATCAGTACTCATTTTCAAAACGTGCTCAAAGTTTAAAAGGCTTAAGAACCTAACTCGTTATCCGAGCATTGGCCGGGTAAGTGTCTACCATGGGGGCCTCACCGACTTATACGGCAGGCGGATTGGCACACCCACGTAAACTAGCCTTGCCTTTCTGCACCAAACCGTTCGTGGTAACATAGTTAAATACTTGCCGAAAGAATGCTCGATACCATAAATGTCTCCGTAACGCCAATACGCCGTGACAACATAACATACCTCACCGCTAGTTTTACTCACCGCTCACGACGGATGCAACCTATCTCGGTGGCTGGCCGGCAGCATGCCGGGGTAAGAGCAATGCTTCGCGCGATCACACCTCATGAGAACCCCCGATCATGAGTCGAATTTGCCATCAGCTTATACTAGCTCTGATACCATAAATGTAACATCCCAATTTCAGAGCCAATTTTTTTTTTAAAATCAGAGTAGAGCTTTGGAGCGTAAGAGTAACTGATTCCCATTCAAACAATAACCAGAGTGTAACATAGTATTGATACAGCATCCTATTATTCTCCTAGGTAAATACGGAAACAATAAAGTGACATCTCCGTCTAAGAGCTCACTCGTGCTACATGCCCTCCAACCATGAGCCTACTCGTGCAGCTTGCCTCGATCTCCGATCCTTAGTCCTTCTGAACTTGATGCTACGTTAAGAGCTGGAGTCCATGCATCGAACCCCTAACCCTGACGAGTCTCTAACCGTGAATGTATCTCGGTGACCCCTAAGAATCTCTATCCGTGAATGTACTTATCACATATATGTATATGAGCAGCACTAGATTAGTGTTACAAGATGCGAACGTACCTTCGTTGATGTCGCAGAGATGTTTCGACGGAAAAGTACGGTTTGTCCGACAAAGACATGTTGGACAAGTGTAACGGCAGCAAACTAGGATTTCTGACGTCCTATAAGAGTAATATCACTTTCATTAGTGATTTGACACAATAACTGGCATTTTAGGTAAAAATTACCATTTTGCCCCTATGCCCCTAATTGGCGGAATTTCGCCAGCACTTCGTTACTCTTACAAATTTTCTTCCCGAAATTTCGCCAGAACTTCGACGCAATTATGATTTTCGAAATTCTAGACTAAAATAGCCCTATCATATGATATCTAATCATACTTTGAAAAATAAAGGCTACTCTAGCATTACTACTCTAACTATTGAAAGAACTACGAAGACTTCAACTTTTCAGGCACTCGATCCCTACCAAGTTTTTACCTCGTCAGGTATTTTTCAATGCAATGAGGCCTAAAAACAATAGTAGGAATCTCATTCCCTACTTACTAAAACTATCTAATAATTCTACTAACTACCGAACTAAAGAACTAAAGACCGAAGGACTTACCCGTTGAAGACTTCTGCAGAAATTTTTCCAGAGCTTCTCTCTCTAAAATCCTCTCTCTAGATTCGAAAATCTCAAGAGAATGAAGTGAGAAAAATGAAAAGGAGGGGGGGTATTTATAGAAACCGGGTAGGGTTTCTACCGTCGGATCAACTTTGTGAGGAGCGATTTGGGCCGTCCAAAGCAACTTTTCAAAAACCCTTTCTTCCCCTTTTGTATTCACACCTGACCGAAATTCAAGGGGCTTGGCCAATGGGAGGTGGCCACGTGTCACCTTCCAGAAGCTTTCGGTCCAATTTCCCCGATCGGTACCCGATTCGCGTAATTTCGGAGAAATCTCAAAATTCTGAATTTACAACTTTGAAACCATTTCCTCACTTAGTAGAAATGTCCAAGTTAACCTATATTTTGATTCCATATAGGGCTCCAACAGTCCAGTTGAGTCTTTCTCGAAAACGTGTCCGAACGCGTCCGTTTGAACACATTTGGAATCATCAACTTCTTCGAAAAAATTCACTGATTCCAAATATGTCCAGATAAATTCAAACTCATTCCTAGATTTTGAGTTATAATTTATTTTCTTCATATCCAAAAATATGCCTATATGCATTTTTCCCTATTTTGTTTTATTAGGAAAATGTGCTAACTACTTCGGGATTAACTTCCTAAGAAGTCACTTGAAGGTAAAAACTCACTGATCAATATTTTACCTTGACTTTGGAATTCCTATTCCTAGATCTCTAGATAGGATCCGTTTCCTAATTTTTAAATTACTATTCACATTTTTTTACTTTAATTAATTATAATATTATTATAATTGCACTTTTGCAACACTTATACATACATACATATATATATATATATATATATATATATATATATATATTATATATATATATATATATATTTATATTTATTTATTTATTTATTTTTCCCTTTTTTCTTGGCCCAATTTTCGGTCAACATCTGATCCATTTTTTTTTCGTTTTATATTTTATTTAATATAAAATAATTATTTAATAATTATTTTATATAATTTCTTACATAATTTTCCTATTGGTCCAAACTTGTATTTAGGCTTAAAAATACCTAAACTCAAATATTTATTTCCAAAATTTCCAATTAATTAGTAAACATGTTTTTACTAATTTTAAGCCAATAACCACTAATTTTAGGGTTTCATATAATTATTCATGAATTTTCCTTGCTTATGCTTAAGTAATTAGCCCAATATTAATTACTTAATTATCACAAGTTGATAATTTTCTTACTTAGAGCAACTCATTACCGTCATACTCTCGCATTAACATTAGCATTTCCATGCCTCTTACATTATTCTATAATTTGCAAGGGTATTATGGTCTTTATATTACTTTTTGAACATTCTTATACAATTTCTCCAAGTTCATAATTTATTAAATTACCATAATTAGAGATTATATATTCTCTTAATTCAGTTGATCATTTTACTACGCCTTACAGTATTTTTTTTATAATTTTTTCCAAGTTAATTACCCTTTCCAGGGGTAATTTGGTCATTTTGACACTTTGGCCCTTAAACTCTCTAATTTCCAAGAGATTTTTCCTTAGAAAATAAAATAATTATAACCTAGTTTTTGGCACCTCATATTCACCTACTTTTTATAGGTATAATTTTACCCAATTATGATACAGGTTTTTAGGGTATTACATGCTCCATAACTTCTCTCACTCTTCTTTTGAGCCTAGCCGAATAGGAAGTTCTTTGACTCTACATGACTCCATCTCTTTAGGGTTGGCCTTCTTTTTCTTTTATAGTCCGGTTTACTTATGGCGTAAGTTCAATGATCTGGGCCTTTCCAAATCTGTCAGGTCCAACTAATCCAAATTTCTAAATTCGGTAGATTGATTCTGCTGATACTGTAGGATTCTCCAAATCTCAATCTTTTATCCTTCGCATCTTCTAAGCCAATCTGTCAGCAATCTAACCGTGAACCAACGTCTATTCATTGATCTGTACTTATTTCCTCAAACAGCCTCGAGGAAAAGTAAGAACATTTTGCGCATAACATTGCTTCATTTACACTGCTATAGCATATGGGTTGCATTGTATTGCAGCTTGATATAGCATTGAAATATTAAGCGTCCTTTTAACAAAAACAAATACTAAAAGTTACTTTTGGTGTCCTAATTAGAAAAAGGACGCCAAAAGCAGGGGATTTGGCATTCCAATTTTAAAAGGGATGCCAAAAGCAGGGACTTTTGGCTTCTTAACTCTAAAAGAGACGCCAAAAGTAGAGCTTTTGGCGTCAAGAGCACTATTTTTGGCATCTTTTTCAGAATTGGGATGCCAAAAGTGATCTATGAATTGGGGACGCCTAAGATTTTATTTTGCTTACAGATCTTAGGGTTCTTCATTGGAGTCCCCAAATTGAAGCCAAGTTTTTGGCCCTTTTTGGATTGAACATCCACAAGGACCATAACATGTTCTTGACAACAAAGTTCGAAACTTTTCCCTTGTCGGAGTGAAAGGTTGGACTTTGTTTATTCCTAGAAAGTCGCAATTTTTTTCTGCTTATCAAAGTATGGTTAGATTTGGAGGTTTTTCTTAAATGCACGATTTTGTTTTATTAATGTTTCAGATTCATGAAGCTGATTCTCAGTGAAATCTTCCTTTCTAGGTGTATGGCCAATTCCACTGTCAGGCGCATGACTCATTTAGTTCAATCTTTCTCAGTCCCCTTCCTCTACTGGATGTATTAAATTTCATGATTTTTCAATCTTCCCCACTAGTTTTCTAATTACTTTCCCTAATAATCGCTATATTCTACAATAATCCCTTTATTTTCAGTAGTATTTTCTTGGTTTTCCCCCTCTATTTGTTTAGGTTCTGGGTCTTGCGAGTGTCTATTTTTTGTTTTTATTTTTCTTTTTTTGGGTTTGTGTAATCTCCTCATATTGATCACTCATGGCTTCTTCAAGTGGAACATCTTCAGGTTTAGGTTCAGATTCAAGGTCATCGTCTTTCCTTCAAAACTCTGTTTCAGGGAAGGATTTACAAGTTCTGATGGATCAGAGGAAGAGGAAGAAGATGATTTAGAATCATGAGGGAACTTATAGGTTATGCATGATTTTTTTCGCACTTATCTCTGTCACGTCGTCACCTTCTCCTTCATTTTCTGTGTCAACGGATCAAAAAGTTCCTTCGATTGCTATATCACTGCAAGGAGAGGGAACTTGTGCTTTGACAAATGCTATTGACTCCATTGCTGCAACTCAGGTTGCGATCGATGTGTCCCAAGTTCATGAAGAACATAGAACATCAGGCGACTGAAGATGATGCCGCTTACCCTATTTTTGACTCACCTATGGAATTTCTAGGGTGGTTGAATGCAAATGAGAGGTGCTTTGAACACTGCTCCCAAGAATTCGTCTTAGATCCTACTTTACATTGGTAAGTTTTAAAGCAACTCTCAGAATTTATCATTTGATTCAGGAGTGTTTTCTTGTTAGTGCCTGCTTAGGGAAACAAAATTTGTTGTTTGCTCAAATCTGTAGCTAGCACTTACGGCGTCTCTACTACAAAAAGGGACGCTGGAAGTTAGACTAATGGCATCCCTCTTTTAAGGGATGTTGTTCTCAAGTTTTACTAAAGTGGCTTAATAGGCGTCCCCCTGTAAAAAGACGTAGAAAAGGCTTAAAAACATACGTTAAATTTTTTTTTTTGGAGTAGTGTATTAATCTGGGTTGACATTCTATTGTTTAGTTTTTCCTTTCTATATGATGATTAGCTTTTCAAATTGTTGTTTAGTGCCTGTTTGGATTCTCTCTTTTTTAGCTTCTCTTCTCCTTTTAAAATTGTAGGAAATTCACCAGAAACGCGGAAGCGAATCGTACCGACACGATATCGGAAAAGTTAAAACCTTCATCGTTTTGATTACCTGGAAAGATGCAGCGATCTGAAAGCCTCTCCACGAACAGTCCAAGCTCGCTCGAACAGTCCAAGCTCGCTCTATGATCGATCTTCCAGACTATCTCTCGAGGGGGATAGGATGGTTGTGTGGGCAACCGTTCAGATGATGAACGTCTGCCTCTAGGGTTTGTTTCTAATGAAAGCCTCCTTGTGTTTCTGTTTATGGATAACACCTCTTCCTCTCTAAACCTTTGGTAAATACCGAAATTCAGAGAGCATGAGGATATCTATGTCTATTACAAGCAGTCTAAAGTGGGTTTATATACTACTACATCCAAGACCTAACCCCAAACCACATGGGCCATAGAGTTCTTGGGCTGTAGCCTCACTTAAGCCTTATTGGGCTTAAGTGACTAAAGAGCACATTAACCCAACAATCTCCCACTTGCTCTTTAAGATACAAACTTGAGTTCGTAAACCCAAGACCATGTAGCCCATAAGCCATCATCATCTGATATTATACCCCATCCCTTATCTCGAGCTATCCTGAGGATATACCATTTGTCATTTATCAAGGCTCATGATAGTCTACAGAAGATTATCTAGTTCGGTGCTACTCCACTAAAAGCCCGAACGTGAACTCCAAGAATAATGACACTTATAACACGAATATGCATTACCCCTTTATAGAATGTCTATGATTTGATTGACCAGTTTTCTGTAACCCAATCAATTATTTATTCCCTTGACTGTGATAGTTTCTCTAATGGATTACATGCACTGGCCAGTGTCTTCAATATCCAAGTACCGAAACATACCAAGGGGACATTTCCTATAAATTCCATGTTGTTTATCTCATAAACACCGATAACCAAATAGTCTCAATCCCAAAATACCAAGTTATTGGCCGTCATATAGATCAAACCTCACCCGTTGGTAAATCAAAGAATGAAAACTATTCGACTACCTATTTAAAATAAACTCAGGATTAAGAGCAACTACATGACTATAGTTAGCTGGAGATTTGATTCCTTATGACGAAAGAACAACCTTAATCAAATCTCTCCTTGATCCATTCAATGTAAGTATTAACTCACACCAATATTTTATAATGATTCGGACAAAACCATTTCATAAAATATTGCAGCCTAAATAAAGTGCCCAACTTAATTTAATAGTCGTGAACCTATTCATCAATTGTGAGAACCTATGACCATGTCCTCTATGAACGTATCCATATGATCATATACTCCACAATTGATCCGGACCTTAGAGTTTGTAAATAGTGTGCGAAATAAATGAAAACAGACCTCATTTATTAACATTCAGAAAAAAAATGCAATGTCATAATGTCTTGCTCAAAGAACACAAAATAACAAAGTGAAATAACAACTACCTAAAGCTATAGCAAATCTGGAATCCTCCTAAGACCCATAGATGAAACATGCCTCTCGAACACACGTTCAGGCAAACTCTTAGTAAAAGGGTCAGCAAGGTTCTCGTCTGATGCTATCTTTGCTACCAATGTATCTCCTCTTTTAATTATGTCACGGATCAAGTGGTACTTTCTCTGTATGTGTTTTTGTCTCTTGTGATACCTTGGTTCCTTGGACTGTGCTACTGCCCCACTGTTGTCACAGTAAAGTGTGATAGGACAATTAACACCTGGTATCACCTGAAGGTCTGTTAGGAACTTCTTTAACCATGCAGCTTCCTTTGCCGCCTCAGAAGCAGCTACATACTCAGCCTCTGTGGCAGAGTCAGCCACACATGATTGTTTTACACTTCTCCAACAAATGGCACCGCCATTAAGGGTGTACACATATCCCGAGGTGGACTTACTTGAGTCAATATCTCCTTGGAAATCTGAGTCCGTATAACCAATGGTTTCAAGACTCCCACTAGAATAGACCAACATATAATCTCTCGTTCTCCGTAGGTACTTGAGTATATGTTTAACCGCTACCCAGTGTTCCTCTCCAGGATCAGATTGGTACCGGCTTACTACTCCCACTGCATAGCATATATCTGGTCTGGTACAAAGCATAGCATACATGAGACTACCTACTGCTGAAGCATAAGGTATCCTACTCATGCGTTCTCTCTTCTCAGGAGTTTTAGGAGATTGCTCCTTAGAGAGATGAATCCCATGCCTTTCTCAAAACCATAAGACTCAATGGCTTGATCAAATCTGATGTTCCATGATCTGGACGCTTGCTTAAGTCCATAAATGGACCTTTGCAACTTGCATACCATTTCTTCTTGCCCTTTGGCTATAAACCCTTTTGGTTGCTGCATATAGATTTCCTCTTCCAAATTTCCATTTAGAAAAGCAGTTTTGACATCCATTTGCCAAATCTCATAATCAAGATTTCTTTAAATGCACTAAGAGAATCCGGATGGACTTGAGCATGGCAACCGGCGAAAAGGTTTCATCATAATCCACACCTTTTTTGGGAGTACCCTTTCGCCACCAATCTAGCTTTGAAGGTTTCAACCTTCCCGTCCGATCCTCTCTTTCTCTTGTAAATCCACTTACACCCAATGGGTCTTACCCCTTCAGGTGCATCTACAAGAGACCAAACTGAGTTGGAATTTATAGAATCCATTTCACGATTCATAGCCTCAAGCCATTCTCGAGCATCAACATCTCCTAGTGCTTCGTCATAACTCGTGGGATCATCATCTTCATCAATGATGATATCCTGATTTGACTCACCCAACAAGAGATATCTTGCAGGTTTACGAATCAATCTCCCACTACGACTTTGTCGCACTTGATGTTGTGCATCTACAGGGGGGTCCATATTTTGTGGGTTAACAATTTCTTGATGAGGACCCTCATTAAGTGGATTAACCAATTCATGATTTTGTTCATCATCATGCTGAACTTCTGGTTCTGTCTCTGGTTCCTGTGTATGTTCAGGTATATTTTCCCCTCTTTGAACAACCACGGGAATAAAATCTGGAACCGCCTGAGGTTGCGGTGAAACTTGATCTGAGACTAGCTCATCAAGAATAACCTTACTCCTTGGCTTATAATTTGTCATATAGTCCTCCTCTAAGAAAGTCGCGTGAGTGCTCACTATGACCTTCTTTTCTTTTGGACTATAAAACAACCAACCTCTGGTTCCTTTAGGATAGCCTATAAACATGCATACTTCAGTACGCGAGTCCATCTTATCTGGTTTCTGTTGCAAGACATGTGCCGGAGCACCCCAAATCCGAATATGATTCATGGTGGGCTTACACCCTTTCCATAATTCTATTGGTGTCTTTGAAACCGACTTGGACGGAGCTAAGTTCAATAGATACATAGCAGTTTCTAAGGCATATCCCCAAATGAATCGAAAGAGATGAATAATTGAGCATAGATCTTGTCATTTCTAAAAGGGTTCTATTTCTCCTTTCAAGAACTCCATTCTTCTGGGGTGTCCTTGGAGAAGATAATTGTGAAACTATCCCCTCTTTGGTCGTAAGACCTGAACTCTCCGAGATAGGTATTCACCCCTCGATCGGATCGAAGAGTCTTAATTTGAACACCAAGATGCTTTTCTCGCCTCAGCCTTGAACTCTTGGAATTTTCCAAAAGCTTCAGACTTGTGACGCATCAAGTACACATGTCCAAATCTAGAGTAATCATCAGTAAATGTGATGAAATACTGATACCCGCCTCTAGCTTGGACATTTATTGGTCCACATACATCAGTATGTACCAATTCCAGCTGAAGTGTGGCACGTTTTCCCTTGGCCTTGAAAGATCGCTTGGTCATTTTACCCTCTAAACAAGATTCACATACTGGTATTGGTTCAAAGTTCAGGGATTTTAAAATCCCACTTTTGACCAAAACTTGTATCCTGTTAGAGTTAATATGACCCAATCTCAAATGCCAAAGATAAGTTTCATTTGAAACTTTTCTTTTCTTTGATGAATTAATATGCTCAACATCTCTTAATTCAACATGATTAACTTCACAGGGAACATGATTAAGGAAATAAAGACCATTAGACTTTACACCAGAACAAATAAAAGAAGATGAACTTCTTATTGAAACGAGGAATTAAACTGAATGTCAAACCTTGTTTATCCAAACAATTAACGAAATTAAATTCCTCTTAAAATCTGGAATAAATAAACAGTCTTCTAAAACCAAAGTTCGCAATTATCAAAAGATAAAATAACTTGTCCCACTGCTTGTGCGACACAAGCTCCCAGTTCCAAGCTTCAAATCTCTTTGTCCTTTACTTACGGGCAAGCTATGTTTGAACCACTGCAAAGAGTAACAAACATGGTTAGTGGCTCCTGAATCAACGATCCATTTATCATCGTGATTCTCCACTAAACAAGCCTCAATCACATGTAAATTACCCATAGCAAACATGCCATCAAGAGTCTAGAGCATTGTTGCTCCACTCTCAATCATGCTTACTTGCTCCTAAAGGTGATTGGCGAGACTGGCCAAAATATAGCAGTTTGGCTCAAGATTGTAGCTAAAGGATTGAATGAAGACATTTTTCTGAAAATTAGGAAAAACACACTAATTACAAACTATAATTAACAACAAACAGATATAGCGCTAGTAGATTCTAATAACTACTATTCGTTTATTGTTTAACAATCCATTAGTTATCTTTACAAGACTTACGATGGGCAAGATTCTTGTAAAACTAATATTGTTATTTTGGGCCTTCGCCCATTGCCAGAGCCTCGATGGGAGGGTTAACAATTTTACCAAAGTTGAATGTAATTAACCATTGTTTACTTTCAAAATTATCTTTAGTGTCTAAGTGTTGCCGACGATGGGCCGTGCAAAACTTTACTAAAATTGTGAAAATATTAGGGTTTAATCTAGCGAAATCCGATTATCCTTATCCGATGGGGCTTCAGCGATAACCATTTCACTAATACAAACCCACAATTGGGGCCCGTAGGTTTTAAAATTAAATGCTTAATTTAAAACCTTCACCCATTCAATATTTTAAAATTTAGAATTTTCAATTTCCAAGAATTTGTTTAATTTAGAGTAACTACTATAATTGAGTGAGATCAACCCATAAATTATTAGGTATCTAAAATCTAGTCATGATGACCATTTTAAATAACCCATAAATTACTCTCAAAAATACAATTCTCTTAGGAAATTTCCAAATTGAGTGAGATCAACCCATAAATTATTAGGTATCTAAAATCTAGTCATGATGACCATTTTAAATAACCCATAAATTACTCTCAAAAATACAATTCTCTTAGGAAATTTCCAAATTGAGTGAGATCATCCCATAAATTATTAGGTATCTAAAATCTAGTCATGATGACCATTTTAAATAACCCATAAATTACTCTAAGAAATACAATTCTCTTAGGAAGTTTCCTGGATTATTTGTCTAGATTTTAATTCCACAATTAATTAATCCAATTATTATTCTAGATTTTAATTTAAAATCATAATAATTGATAATTAGTTTAGTGGATAACCTAAATAATCTCGCATAATAACTATCATCCTAGTCGATTCAAGACATAATAGGTACTATCTTTGTTATGACATGTGATTATGCAACAATATGGCATCTTCCTATTCTATATGACATGTTATTACAAACATCATGTTAATCGCACATATAATTCATACAATTCAATAAAGAAAAACATTAATAATTAAAGAAAAATAACTTTAATCCATGGCATTCCTATTTAAAAATAAAAATAAAAATTACAACTTTGGAATTCCTCTTTCGTCCAGCCCATAGTATCTGTCTCAAGCCTCTTTAGGGTATTCATGGGCCCAAAAGCCCAAAGACCCACTCCTTGGCGAGAAACCCTAGGATGCAAAAGAGGAACCCTAGCCGTCAGGTCTGCCGCTCCGTCATCCGAAGTCATCTCAGCACGAAACTCCAGGGGAAGGACCGCCATGGAGAGACGAGAACACGGCCGCCAGAACCACCCAAAAAGGGTGGCCCACGCGCCCTCATGCGCGGCACCACTGCCGGCGCGTGAAGGCCACTCGCAGAAGCTTGTGGGGGCGCGTGGGGGCGCGTGGAGTCTCTCTTGGCCTCGGTCCACCTACCATTTTGTTCGTCTTTCCGTCCTCTTTCCAACGACATATGGATCGTCCAAATCTGAGGTCCAGAGGTCCACGAAAAGTGTCTGACAGTGTTGAATGCTCATCTTCTTGCAGTTTCTTGATCTCCAACTTTTACAGAAATTTGAAAAATACATAGAAATTCCAAAAGAAAATAAAAAATAGCAAGGAGGAAACCTAATCATATGGGATTAGCCTCCTTGTTACAAATCAAGAAATACACGAGAGAATCTAACCATGGATTAAAGCGATTAACCGATTAAAACTAATATCAAATATGAATTATAAACGAATAATTACCATGAAATAAATAACAAATATAGAAAAATATGCCATATTTTTCAAAAAAAAATTTGAAAAATTAATCACATTAAAAGAAAATCAAAACTGGTTCTTTTCCTCATCGCGATTCGGCTCTGATACCAATTGTAGGAAATTCACCAGAAACGCGGAAGCGAATCGTACTGACACGATATCGGAAAAGTTAAACCTTCATCGTTTTGATTACCTGGAAAGATGCAGCGATCTGAAAGCCTCTCCACGAACAATCCAAGCTCGATCTATGATCGATCTTCTAGACTATCTCTCGAGGGGGATAGGATGGTTGTGTGGGCAACCGTTCAGATGATGAACGTCTGCCTCTAGGGTTTGTTTCTGATGAAAGCCTCCTTGTGTTTCTGTTTATGGATAACACCTCTTCCTCTCTAAACCTTTGGTAAATACCGAAATTCAAAGAGCATGAGGATATTTCTCTCTATCACAAGCAGTCTAAAGTGGGTTTATATACTACTACATCCAAGACCTAACCCCAAACCACATGGGCCATAGAGTTCTTGGGCTGTAGCCTCACTTAAGCCTCACTTAAGCCTTATTGGGCTTAAGTGACTAAAGAGGATACACAAGGATTAACCCAACATAAATAAAATGGCTATTTTTGATAATTGAATATGTGGTTTCAATTTCTGTGTTATAGATATCGTATTTATAAAGGAAAAATCTCTTGGAAATTAGGAAAAAATAATAATGTGCCAAAATTACTAAAATGCCCTTGTGGGGCATATAATAACCTAAGGGAATTATGAAAAATCCTAGGAGGCAGTAAATTAATTATTAAAATTAAGAGAGTATATTGTCTCTAATTTTGGTAATTTAATAAAATATAACCTTGGAAAAAATAAAGGGGGAAAATCAAAAAGTATTATAATGACCAAAATACCCTCGTAAATTTTAATATAATGCATGAGACATAAAATACTAATGTCAGTGCATTAGTTGTGAGGTAATGAGTTAAGTTAATAAAATTATCAACAATTAGTGGGTAATTAACTAAGTAATTATTGGCTAATTATTTGAGCTTAGACAAAGGAAAATCTAAGGATAATTATGTAAAACCCTATAATTAGTGGTTTATGGCTAAAAATAGCATAAAATATATTTGCTAATTAATTGGAAAATATGAAGAAAAATATATGAGGTTAAGAAATTTTAAGCCTAAAAACAAGTATGGACCAATAGGAAACTTTGTGGAAAAATTATGTAAAATAATTATTAAGTAATTAAAAAATATATATTATTAATTAAATAATTAATTGAAAAAAGAAAAAAAAAAGAGAAAAGGACCGAAAATCCTAAAGGATAAGGGGATAGGATTTTCAAGGTTAAATGACATGTAACTTTGGTTAAATAAGGGTTAAGTTGTAAAAAGCAAATAGGATAAATGACCATGATAGAAATTTAATCCTATCTAGAAAATCATGAACAGGGTTTCTAAAGTCGAGTATATTAGAAACAAGTGAATTTTTATCTCGGAGTAGGTTTTGTCTCAGAAGTTATTTCCGAAACCGAAAAGGTTATACTAGGTATTTGTGAATCTATCTGATGTTCAAAAAGCAAATCAGATAAATGAAATAGAAACCAAGTCATAACTTGAAATTCAAGAATGAGTTGGTAAACATCTGGGCATATTATGAATCAGTGGATTTTTGTCCAGAAGATGTTGTTACCAGAAGCAATTTCCACAACCGAAGGCGGATATTCGAAAATCTTTAGCGGAACCGAAGACACCCTGAATGGGATCAAAAATTTGGTTGACCCAAGTATTTTGAAAGAGGAAAAAGAGATCTTCAAGGCTATGTTTCTGGATTTTTGAGATTTTACAAGATTACGCGATTAGGACACCGATCGGGGAACTTTATCGGGCCGGAGGCAAAAAGAAACTCTGTGACATCATCAAGGATGATGTCACTCTGTGCCACCTAAGGGGGGGGGGAGGTCGGCTGCCATGGTGTATGGCCAGGATTGTGCCACTTCATCAAAGTGCGATCCGACGGTCCAGAATCCGTCTGACAAAGTGTGAATAGTGCACCAATTTTTGCCTATAAATAGGCTTTGCTCCCATTTGAAAAATTCACACCATCCCTATTGAGAAAGGCCGAAATTGGGAGCAGCAAGGAGGAAGGAAGGAGTCTGGGGAAATTCGCAGCGAAGCCCTGAGTAAGTTTTCCGGTCTTTAGTCTTAAGTTCTTTCGCTAGTCATAGTAGGAGTGTTAGATCTTTAGTTTTTCAAGTATGATTTAGATATCATGTTTTAGGGGTAGATATGATATTTATCTCAAAAATATATTGGGGAAAGAGATATGTTAAAATTTTGGAGAAATAGAGTTAAAGTAGCGAAGCGCTGGCGAAATTACGGCGATTAGGGGAATAGGGGCAAAATGGTAATTTGTACCAAAAATGCCTGTTATGATGTCAAATATTGAGAAACGTGATATTATTTCTATAAGAAATCTTTGATCACGAACCGCCGTCGTTCCACTGTCTGACGTGCGCTGTCAAGACGTACCGCTGTTTTCCGTCAAAAGTGCATTTTTCCGTCAAACGTACTAGGAGTACCGTATATTGTCAACGGAGGTACGGATGCATACTGTAACACTAATCCTGTGCTGCTTAAGTACATATATGTGATAGATACGTTCATAGACCGAATGTACAGACAGTTTTACACGGGTTATAGTCATAATAATGCCGTTATGTTTTCCTAGCGCTGAGGACACGAGTGGTTATCGTGGCACTGGGTATGTGTAGGCTGTTGTTGTTGTTATGTTATGAGGCTTTACATACTGCTATGTGCTTATGTTCTGTCGTTATTATGATCATGCATCTGCTGTATGCTTATGTACTGATATATTGTTGTATTGTCTTGAATATCTGTTGTCTGTATACTGTATTGTTTGAGTATAAGGTTACTTGATTACACGAGATCCAATGTGGTAAATTGGATCTCAGCTGTAGCTTCAGGGTCCGGAGGACTGAGAGTTGGAGACCGGGGGAAGCAACACGATTAGACCGCTGGTCGGAGAATTTATATTCCGTTTTTTTGAAATAGTAGGATGATTGTATTATCAATACTATGTTACACTATGGTTTATATTTGAATACGTATCAGTTACTCTTTCGCTCCATTGCTCTACTCTGATTAAAAAAAAAAATTCCGCTTTAAAAATGGGATGTTACATTTTTTGTATCAGAGCATTCATTATGGCAAGAATTTGACTATGTTACCACGAACAATTTGGTGCCGAAGGCAAGGCTAGTCTACGTGGGTGTGCCAATCAGTCGCCGTGAACTCGGTGAGGCCCCCATGGTAGACACTTACCTGGCCATTCTGTTCGGTTAACGGAGTTATGTTCAAAATCCTTTTAAATTTTGAGCCCATTTTGAAAATGAGCACTGATATGACCCTGGTGTAATGTGTAGTGATGGGCAGAGATGAAAATTCGTATACCCTTTATCCCAGAAAAATGAGACGTAATGCTCGTAGATCCGTAGTTCCAGAGACGGTGAGACGAAGATGAAACCCTGACAATTCCAATGACCTTGATGATTCGGATCACCTTAAAAACTCTGATATTTCTGATGACCCCGAACCGAAATATGATCCTGACGCAGTGTGCTACCCTGAGCCAATGGCTAGTATGCCTTTAGAGCCGGAAAAACCTGTTGACTCAGATCATTCATCTGATGACGGCAACCGTGAGTATTTCCAGCTGTTAAGCTACCGAGATGATTCTGAGAGTGAATCTTTCTATGAACCCAACATCCTACGACATGTTCTAAATACGAATAAAAGGATGATAGGCACCCTACGATTAGAACACTTGATGGCTGAACGACACAGCGAGACTATCAAAGGGACGTACTTCCGATATCTGGAACAAGTCAAAATGATGTATGTACGGAGAAAACACAATGAATTTCCCTACCAGCTAGACGATTGGGTGAGATCAACCCTATACCTTTTTCCCCGAGCCCATACGGATGGAGCAGGATGAATAAGCTCTTAGACGAGAGACGTACAACTGATTCCTACTCCTTTCTAAATCATCTCCAAGGGCTAGTTTTAGACAACATGTAAATGAGAAGTTATGAATTACGAAAACGTAGGGATATAACCACTGGTCATAAACCAGCTGGATGATGTAATATATGTTAGCATGTACACTGCATCTTATATATGAATATATATATGTTTCTAGTGCCCCTTATTTGTGCAATATCTGATATGTATATCTATCATTATTAAATAAAGGAAAAGATAAAATATGGCAAACATAAGAGGTGCCGGTGCACCTAGAGGAAGAGGCCGAGGCCGAGGTAGAAGAGGAGGCAGACAGCCTCAGATGAGAGCTATACCTGAGCTCAACTGTGAACAAATACCCGAACAACCAGAGCAAAACGAAATGGAGGAAATGAGGAGGACTCTGCAAGAGCAAAGAGCCCTGATAGATGCACTATTAGAAAGGCAACAAAGACAAGATCAAGAAGCTCTGAGACAATTGGAAGCACAAAACGAAGAAGAGCAAAATGACGAAGACAACAATGAGGAAGATGATGAAGAGGATGGTGAGGAACATGAGGAACATGCTGAAGAATCTGAGGGGTCTGATAGATCCCAATCACCACCTAGACAAGGAAGAAGGGAAAAGACCTCACAATACTGGGTTAACCAATTCTGTAAGCTGAAACCACCAGCTTTCTGAGGTAAACTGGACTTGGCAGAGGATTGGTTAAAGAGGTTGGAGAAAATCTTCAAGGTGATTGAATGCCCTGAAAATCGCAAGGCTCAACTGGCGATCTACCAGCTAGAAGGAGACGCAGATCGTTGGTGGGAAGTCATAGCAACAACTTTACAGACTCGTTATTGTCCCGTGACGTGGGAGAAGTTTCTGGAAAAATTCCATGAGCAGTATTTTTCTCCCTCTATACAGATGACCAAAGAGTCAAAATTTCTCCACATTCGACAAGGTCCAGAGGAATCCTTTGATGACTACTACGCCCGATTCACCAATCTATCACGATACTCATCGCACCTGCGGAAGGACAATGATGACAGTAGTATGGTGAACATACTGATCCACGGGCTGAAGTACAAAATAGGTGAAAGACTTATGTCTCAACGATTCCTTGAGTTGACCGGTGCTGTGGAAGCTTGTAGGATGATTGAGAGGAATTTGAAGGGATTCCATAAATTCAGAAACTTCAACAATAACAATGCAGGCCGTGGTGGTTCTAACCGCAGAAATTCCTCACAGAAGAGGAAGGCGCCCTGGAATAACAACCGAAGTGGGGACAAGAGGCCATATCAAGCTGGGCAACAGAACTATCCCAGACAGCCGGGATCCCAAACATGTCCAAAATGCAAGAAGTACCATCCGGGAGCCAACTGTGATGGGAAGCAAATCTACTTCAGATGTCAAAGCACGGACATATCACGGGATTGCCACGAGAAGGCTGCAAAGGCAAGACCTCAGAGCGCGGCCGGATTTTTGCACTGACAGATACAGAGGCCAGGAAGTCTCTGGAGATGGTCCAAGGTACAATTTACCTTAATGGGAATCTATTGGAGGCATTGTATGATTCGGGTGCCAGTCATTCGTTTATTTCCTATGATTGTGCAAGTCGCTTAGGAATGCATGCCTATAGGTTATCATATGATCTGGTAGTATCTACACCACTAGGGGTAAAATCTTTAGCTTCTGATGCATGTATGAATTGTATTGCGAATGTGGATGGGCGAGTTTCAAAAGTAGACCTTATCCGATTACCACTTCATGGCATCGACGTCATACTCAGTTTAAACTGGCTAACGGCAAACGGTGCAATGATTGACTGTGGTAGCAAGATGATATCATTTCCCGATTGACCTAGCGGAGACAAGGTTAATGTGAGCCTGAACTTTCTCTCTGCTACAGAAGCTGATAGATGCATGAAGCAGGGATGCCAAGCATACATGGTATTCTTTTCGGCAAAAGCAGAAGCTGACCTTTCGCTCGAGGATATTCCGGTGGAAAATGAATTTCCTGATGTGTTTCCGGAGGATCTCACCGAGCTACCTCCTACCCGAGAGGTGGAGTTCACGATTGAGTTGATGCCTGGTACAGGATCAATATCAAAGGCACCATATCGTATGGCTCCGAACGAGATGCAGGAGTTGAAAAAGCAACTAGAAGAGTTGCTAGCTAAGGGGTTCATTCGACCCAGTGCTGTTCGTGAAAAACAAAGACGGGAGCTTTCGACTCCGTATCGATTACCGTGAACTGAACAAAGTAACAGTAAAAAACAAATACCCACTTCCCCGGATTGATGATCTTTTGGATCAGCTATCTGGTTCTACTGTCTTTTCAAAGATTGATCTGCGTTCGGGATACCATCAGTTGCGAGTTAAAGATGGTGATGTTCCCAAGACGGCTTTCAGGACCAGGTATGGGCATTACGAATTCCTTGTGATGCCTTTCGGTTTAACCAATGCACCTGCGGTATTCATGGACTACATGAACAGAATCTTTCGACAACACCTAGACAAATTTATAGTGGTGTTCATTGACGATATTCTCGTTTATTCTAAGAGCAAAGAAAAGCATGAAGAACATCTGCGACATGTGTTGAGAATACTCAGGGAAAAGAAACTCTATGCTAAGTTTAGCAAATGCGAATTTTGGCTGCCGGAAGTAAAATTTCTGGGCCATGTTATATCAAGCAGCGGAGTTGCGGTTGATCCAGGCAAGGTGGAAGAAGTTCTAGACTGGAAGAGACCAGAGACGGTGATGGAGATACGTAGTTTTCTGGGTCTGGTGGGATACTACCGCAGATTCATACGGGATTTCTCACGTCTTGCCCTACCATTGACGAAGCTTACATGGAAGAACCAACCCTTTGTATGGGGAGACGACTGTGAGGAGAGCTTTCAGAGACTGAGGGAGAGGTTGACTATAGCACCGGTATTGATTATCCCAGATCCGAGTGAGACGTATGTTGTCTATAGTGATGCCAGTGGGCATGGGTTGGGATGTGTCCTAATGCAACAGGGCAAAGTGGTGGCTTATGCCTCTCGTCAGCTGAAGCCTCACGAGTTGAATTACCCTACACACGATTTAGAGCTTGCGGCTATCGTGTTCTCTTTGAAGATATGAAGGCATTATCTATACGGTGTGACCGTAGAACTGTATTGTGACCACAAAAGCCTGAAGTACCTTTTCGACCAAAGAGAACTCAACATGAGACAGCATCGCTGGATGAAGCTGATTAAAGACTACAACCTGGAGATCAAGTATCATCCGGGTAAACCAAACGTCGTTGCAGATGCTCTTAGCCGAAAGACGGTGCAGGTGTCATACATGATGATTCAGGAGCAGAAATTACTTGAAGATTTCAGAGATCTGAATCTATCAAATCAAATCTGCGTGGGTCTCAACACACCAAATGATGCCTATCTTGCTACTCTTCTTGTGAGTCAAGGGGAGTATGATCTGAGGGATGAAGTTGAGATAGCTCAGAAGCAAGATGATTGGGCTATTGAGATACGTGAAAAGATCTCTCGAGGTGAGACCCAAGACCATGACCTATCACCGAGTGGTTTGGTCAGGTACAAAAAACGAATCTATATACCGCCAGTTGATGAATTAAGGCGGAAGGTACTGGATGAGGCTCATAAGAGTAAATACACTCTACATCCAGGCATGGTCAAGATGTACCAGAGTATGAAATCCGAACTTTGGTGGCCCGGGTTGAAGAAAGACGTAGCCCAGTATGTGGCCAGATGCTTGACCTGTCAGAAAGTGAAGATTGAACACCGTCGACCCCTTGGTCTTTTGCAAGGACTAGAATTTCCGGAATGGAAATGGGAGAATATAACCATGGATTTTGTGGTGGGTTTACCTAAGATCAGGAATCACGATACGATCTGGGTGGTTGTTGACCGATTAACTAAGTCAGCACATTTCATCCCCATCAGTATCCATTACTCTCCGGAACGATTGGCGGAGATTTATATCAAAGAGATTGTGAGACTACACGGTGTCCCTAAGAGTATTATCTCTAACCGGGATACGCGATTCCAATCCCGTTTCTGGAAAGCATTACACGAAGGTATGGGTACAAAGATGAGGTTCAGTTCGGCTTATCACCCTCAAACCGACGGTCAATCTGAACGAACAATACAAACGCTGGAGGATATGTTGCGAGCATGTGTCCTAGATTTCAAAGGAAGTTGGGATCGACATCTTTCGCTAGCAGAGTTTGCATACAACAACAGTTACCATGCAAGTATACAAATGGCCCCGTTTGAGGCATTGTATGGGCGGAAGTGTCAATCACCTTTATGCTGGATAGAATCGTCCGAAAGGCAAATGCTTGGACTGGATATGCTTGAACAGACCTCCAAGAAGATCGCGTTGATCAAGAAAAGACTCCTTGCAGCACAAAGCGCATGTAAGAGCTATGCTGACAAAAGGAGGAGACCTCTGAAGTTCTATGTCGGCGACCATGTGTTTCTAAAATTATCCCCAATAACTGGTGTCGGCAGAACGCTTAAGAGGAAGAAACTCAGTCCACGATATGTTGGACCATTCGAAATTTTCGCAGAGCGAGGACCAGTAGCTTATCAGATAGCCTTACCCCCGAACCTAAGTAATCTCCACGACGTTTTCCACGTGTCACAATTGAAGAAATACCAACCAGACCGTGATCATGTCATTGAGTACGAGGACGTTGAAGTACGGCATGATAATACCTTCGTAGTTGAACCGGAGCAAATTATCGGACACCAAGAGAAACGGCTTAGAAACAAGACCATACGGATAGTGAAGGTAGTCTGGAAGGGTATATCACCTGAAGAGGCAACTTGGGAAACTGTGAGAGAGATGAAAGAGAAATATCCGGAGTTCATGGCCCGGAGTTTAGTTACGATAGAGTAAATTTCGGGGGCGAAATTTTGTTTAACGGGGGGAGAAATGTAATACCCAGATAAATAAAATTGTTATTTTTGATAAGTGAATATGTGGTTTCAATTTTTGTGTTATAGATATCGTATTTATAAAGGAAAAATCTCTTGGAAATTAGGAAAAAATAATAATGTGCCAAAATTACTAAAATGCCCTTGTGGGGCATATAATGACCTAAGGGAATTATGAAAAATCCTAGGAGGTAGTAAAATAATTATTAAAATTAAGAGAGTATATTGTCTCTAATTTTGCTAATTTAATAAAATATAACCTTGGAAAAATAAAGGGGGAAAAATCAAAAAGTATTATAATGACCAAAATGCCCCGGTAAATTTTAATATAATGCATGAGACATAAAATACTAATGTCAGTGCATTAGTTGTGAGGTAATGAGCTATTATAATTAAGAAAATTATCAAAAATTAGTGGGTAATTAATTAAGTATTTATTGACTAATTATTTGAGCTTAGACAAAGGAAAATCCAAGGATAATTATGTAAAACCCTATAATTAGTGGTTTATGGCTAAAAATAACATAAAATATATTTGCGAATTAATTGGAAAATATGAAGAAAAATATATGAGGTTAAGAAATTTTAAGCCTAAAAACAAGTATGGACCAATAGGAAACTTTGTGGAAAAAATTATGTAAAATAATTATTAAATAATTAAAAACTATATATTAATTAAATAATTAATTGAAAAAAGAAAAAAAAAAGAAAAGAGAAAAGGACCGAAAATCCTAAAGGATAAGGGGATAGGATTTTCAAGGTTAAATGACATGTAACTTTGGTTAAATAAGGGTTAAGTTGTAAAAAGCAAATAGGATAAATGACCACCGATAGAAATTTAATCCTATCTAGAAAATCATGAACAGGGTTTCTAAAGTCAGAGTATATTAGAAACAAGTGAATTTTTATCTCGGAGTAGGCTGTCTCCGAAGTTATTTCCAAAACCGAAAAAGTTATACTAGACTGACTGTGAATCTATCTGATGTTCAAAAAGCAAATCAGATAAATGAAAACCTATAGAAACCAAGCCATAACTTGAAATCCAAGAATGAGTTGGTAAACATCTGGGCATATTATGAATCAGTGGATTTTAGTCCCGAAAATGTTGTTACCAGAAGCAATTTCCGCAACCGAAGGCATATATCCGAAAATCTTCAGCAGAACCGAAGACACCCTGAATGGGATCAAAAATTTGGTTGACCCAAGTATTTTGAAAGAGGAAAAAGAGATCTTCAGGGCTATGTTTCCGGATTTTTGAGATTTTACAATATTACGCGATTAGGAAACCAATCGGGGAACTTTATCGGGCCGGAGGCAAAAAGCAACTCTGTGACATCATCAAGGATGATGTCACTTTGTGCCACCTAAGGGGGGGGGGGAGGTCGGCTACCTTGGTGTATGGCCAGGATTGTGCCACTTCATCAAAGTGCGATCCGACGGTCCAGAATCCGTCTGACAAAGTGTGAATAGTGCACCAATTTTTGCCTATAAATAGGCTTTGCTCCCATTTACAAAATTCACACCATCCCTCTTGAGCAAGGCCGAAATTGGGAGAAGCAAGGAGGAAGGAAGGAGTCCGGGGAAATTCGCAGCGAAGCCCTGAGTAAGTTTTCTGGTCTTTAGTCTTAAGTTCTTTCGGTAGTCATAGTAGGAGTGTTAGATCTTTAGTTTTTCAAGTATGATTTAGATATCATGTTTTAGGGGTAGATATGATATTTATCTCAAAAATATATTGGGGAAAGAGATATGTTAAAATTTTGGAGAAATAGAGTTAAAGTAGGGAAGCTCTGGCGAAATTACGGCGATTAGGGGAATAGGGGCAAAATGGTAATTTGTACCTAAAATGCCTGTTATGATGTCAAATATTGAGAAACGTGATATTATTTCTATAGGAAATCTTTGATCACGAACCGTCGTCGTACCGCTGTCATTCCGTTGTCTAACGTGCCGCTGTCAAGACGTACCGCTGTTTTCCGTCAAAAGTATAGTTTTCCGTCAAACGTACCAGGAGTACCGTATATTGTCAACGAAGGTACGGACGCGTACTGTAACACTAATCGTGTGCTGCTTAAGTAAATATATGTGATAGATAGAGACAGTTTTACACGGGTTATAGTCATAATAATGCCGTTATGTTTTCCTAGCGCTGAGGACACGAGTGGTTATCGTGGCACTGAAATAAGAAGGCATCGATCTTTTATGAGAGAGATTTCCACGCCTTGATTTGTTGCATTCAATTTCTTGTCTGTAATCAGCCTTATCTAGCGGTGGTTCATAGTGGCTCTGGTGGGTGTATTTTCAGGTCGGTGAATCAGAAGTTGGGAAAGGGAGAACGACAAGATCGATGACATGTAGAAAGTAGAGGACGGTGGTTCATGTGGTTTTCAGCAGGAGTATCTTTTTTCAATATTTTTTATTTTGTGGTTCTTCAATCTCATTTGATGGTGGTTTCAATCATGTATATTGCCATAGAGTTAGGGAGCATTCGAGAAGAACTTGGTATCCTTTTGGCAATATTCCAGAATTTTGTTGTAGCATCTAATTCCTTAGGTAGATTTTCTGTTCTCATGTCACTGTTCTTTAGGGGGAAAAAAAAGAGTTTCAAGATGTAGATGGTGGTTTTTTGAGGTGATGGACATTTTGGTATTTTGATACTAACGGTCCTATCAAAATAATTGGCGAAAAAAAAAACTGTAATAGCTTATCTACAAAAATGTTACCGTGTATATTTCTTACAGTGATTACTAAAGAAATTTTTGTACTCTTTTGAACGTTTTGTAATTAAATGATATGGTTAGAGATTGAGATGATGTAACATGAATTTTTGTGTGGTATACACGCAACGCTGCTCACCAACGCCTAATATTCAACCTAACCCATAAGACCATTAACCACCTCTTCTTTTCCAACAAGTATATCATCCACAATAATATAATTATGTATTATTAATCATATATGTCGGCATTTACTTATGTCATGTGTTGGTTGTCTAAACTAATTTGATTTGAATGATCATTTTATATTAGTAATTTTTTTACCTGAATTTTATATTAGTATGAATTCTATGAACTTTCATCTTTTAACCAAATATTTAGGGCTTTTTTTTTAAATCATAATTCATGTACCCGTTACGTTGTTACATCATTTGTAGATGGTTCAAACTTATAACCTTACGCTTAAGAAAATCTTAAAGGAGGCATTTGGTATCAGTTGGGCTATAATTACAAAGCCCCGACAAATATTTCGGGGGGGTTTGATTGTTGACTCTACTATATTTTTCAAATTTAATACAATTGAGAGAAGTGTATTCTTTATTATCTGATACTTTAATATTTGATGTGAATAAAATAAACTCCTCATGTCTCATTAAAAATTGATTTACTTAGTTCATATGATATTTTATTATAATTTTTAATTAAATATTTTTTTATATAAATTGATATTTAGAGTGTTGATATTATTTTGTATCTAATTTCAGTTAATATAAAAATAATAATTAAATATTATATTTGAACAATCAAATTAGATGAAATGTCAAATGATGCACATATTTTTATCGAGGCTTATTTCTATATCCATTTATATATAATATAAAAAGTTATGACAAGTTATATTGTTGATGAGTTATGAGAAGTGCAATTCATTTTTCAGACCTCCTGTATTTGTATATATTCATATCACATAATTTTAATTTTAATAATAATTATGCAAAAAATGGTTAAATGATTCTTTATGTGATTTATTCATTTTATTCGTATTTTCTTTTATATTTGAGGACAAAATATATACAATTATTGTTGTGATTTCAAATATTGAATTGTCACTTCTTCATATGTGACATGCATCACATATGATTTAAACTATTTAATTCTATTTGCCAAAAATTGAATTAATGACTTAATAAAAATTTTGAAATAAAAAGAACTCTCTGGTAATGTTGCAAAGGTCATAAATGAGTGCATATAACTTATAAGTAATGAAGTTTTGTTGTTACTAAAATAGTAATCATCCGATCCTAAATATAGGATATAATTTATAGCTCGTAAAAGGATGGGACTTGTAGAAACATTAAATTCTAAAAAAAAAAAAACCTTAAATTTATATATTAAAGATACTTCGTTCCAATTAAATAAGATTAAGTAAATTTTTTAATTCATTATTTATTTATAGAACTATTTTTTATTATTATTAACATTAACTTACTTAAAAAATATAACTTATTCAACTTAAAGGGAAAATAAATTGGCCCACAAATAAAACCTTAAAGGGAAAAAATGTCCTTGCAGCATTCAAACTAAGAGGCCCTTTTATCTTTCTAATCTCAATTAATCAGTTATTATATTTTAATTAAAAAGTATAGTTAAACATATTTATAACTAAACAATTTAGTTTAAGAGACTCGAGGAATAAAATTAGAATATTGATTTGTAAGTTGTAATCTTAAATATTATTTTTCAATTAGAACACTAAAATAATATAGCTTATTAAAAAAGTTAAAGCAATGAACAAGAGAATAAATCTTTTTATGGATAACTTGATGTTTGCAAGTCCCAACTTTTTGGTGAACCGCCAAATCAACCAACTTTCAGGTTCGAGTTTAACAAAAAGGGAAAGAATAGACTTTGAACAAAGATGGAACCTATTTCAATAAAATAAAGCATTAAAAGAAAAGGCGTGACAGAATCCAACTATAAACAATTTTAGTTTAATTTTTAGGATTATTGCGTAATAATTAAGATTACTTATTTTGAATTATTTTTTTGATGAGATTTTTTTAGGTGAGTTGAGTTCTGGGGCTCATCAGGATCAGGGTATGCATTCGGGCTCAAATAGTATTTACGTACATAAGTACTTAAAGATTGCTCACCAACAAGGTGTTCTCATTGGTGTGATTTGACCTCGTAACTATCTTTGCCTGGCATTCTCATCCTTTTTCTTTACATGTAATGATTTTTTTTAGAGTAAAATACATTGATTATATTACTCCTCTATCTTATCTAAATTACACAAACTTCCTCTCTATTTTGAAAATGTATGTAGACCTCCTTCAAAATTAAAATGCATGGTACAAAAACCTCCCTTACACATTTGATATTCCATTTCTATCCACCCAACGGTTAGTTTATGGTTAAATTTGACCATTAAACATTTTTTTGTAACCAAAATACTCCTATTTTAACAAATGGATAAACATTTATATTTTCCTAAATGTGATTATTATACTAACAAAAAATAATTCTAATACATATGTGTTCACAATTATAAAATTTATTAGTTTTTATTATATTATAAAATTCAAAAATTTTAAAATTGTTATCATATTTATAGGAACTTATTTATTTAGTATTCTTTTATTTAAAGGACTAAAAACATATTTCTTTCTTTTTTTGCAATGATACCATGATTTAAAACATATTTGAAAGGCATATTTTCATTCACCATATGTTATTAACAATGTGTATTACATAACTTATATTTATTTAAAATTTTAATTTTTAAATATATTTTTTGCACAAACATTTATAAACATGTTTATTTAAATATGCATCTATTAAAAGAATTAATCATATTTTTAATTAATTCTTCTATGTCTGTATTAATTAAATAAATTAAGTCTTTATTTCAATATGAAAAAAATAACATATAATTATTTGCAAAACTAAAAAATAAATTAAGAAAAATAAAAATTCTTAAATTACTTTTTTTTTTCTTTTGCCAATGAAAACTCTTAAATTGCTTAAATAATTTTAGCCAAAACTAGGGAATTAGTAATGATAAAGGGTAAATTGGTATATTAATTTTATTTTAATTTTAATTTTATTTTAATATTAATTTTATTTTAAAAAATAGAAATCCTAAATGGAGTGCGGTGGAGGTTGAGGGGGAGGAGAAGGACGAGGTAGAAGGTGACACCAAGAGTTTTCTGGCATGTCTTCCACATAGTGTTACATCTTGGCGATTGAGTTATAGAGAATAAAGAGGAGGATAATGAAGAAAACATAGGAAAAAGATATAAAAATGTGGAGTTTAAATGATAGACATCTAGAAGGGACATGAAAAACCATCATTGAACACATTGGAAGTTGAATAGTAGGGCAAAATGAAAGGGTACCTGGTTCATTCTCATGATGACGAGTCAGCACCCATAGTCAGCACGGGGAAAAGGAAAGGTTTTAAAAGCTTTAATTATTGTTTATTAAGTTAGAACTGTTAAGTATGTTGGCAAGAATACTTTATGGCTTTAAATTAATAACCGTAAATTATTAACTTGTTTTTTTTTAACTTTATCAATAACTTAACCTTTTTTAAGTTAGAACTGCTAAGTACGTTGGCAAGATTACTTTACAGTTCTTAATTAATAACCGTGAATTATTAAGTTTTTTGTTAAACTCCATCTCCCTCCTCCGATGATGAGGAAGAGGAGGATGAGGACAGTAGGCAAGAAAACAATGATATACAATTATTGTTGTGATTTCAAATATTGAATTGTCACTTCTTCATATGTGACATGCATCACATATGATTGAAACTATTTACTTCTATTGGCCAAAAAAATTATTTAATTCAATAATGACTTAATAAAAATTTTAAAATAAAAAGAACTCTCTGGTAATGTTGCAAAGGTCATAAATGAGTGCCATAACTTATAAGCAATGAAGTTTTGTTGATACTAAAATAGTAATTATTCGATCCTAAATATATGATATAATTTATAGCTAGTAAAATGATGGGACGTATAGAAACGTTAAATTCTTTAAAAAAATCACTTAAATTTATATATTAAAGATACTTCGCTCCAATTAAATAAGATTAAGTAAATTTTTTAATTCATTATTTATTTCTAGAACTAATTTTTTTATTATTAACATTAACTTACTTAAAAAAGATAACTTATTCAACTTAAAGGGAAAAGAAATTGGCCCCCAAATAAAACCTTAAAGGGGAAAAAAAACAAAAAAAGTCCTTGCATTATGCATTCAAACTAAGAGGCCTTTTGTCTTTCTAATCTCAATTAACCAGTTATTATATTTTAATTAAAAAGTATAGTTAAACATATTTATAACTAAACAATTTAGTTTAAGAGACTCGAGGAATAAAATTTGAATATTGATTTGTAAGCAGTAATCATAAATATTATTTTTCAATTAGAACACTAAAATAATATAGCTTATTAAAAAAGTTAAAGCAATGAACATGAGAATAAATCTTTTTATGGATAATTTGATGTTGCAAGTCCCAACTTTTTGGTGAACCGCCAAATCAACCAACTTTCAGGTTTGAGTTTAACCAAAAGGGAAAGAATAGACTTTGAACAAAGACGGAACCTATTTCAATAAAATAAAGTGTAATACCCTAAAATCTGACTTAGGGTAAAAATCATAAAATGAGTAAATAATACCTATTAAAAATAGGTGAATATGAGGTCTCGAGCACCTTGTATTGAGTTTACCTTGTTGTCAGGGTAATTTCTCTTGAAATTAGATAAATTGCAATTAGGTCCCTAAAATGTTGAAAATTGCATATAGGTCCCTAAAATACATTATGGGTTATAAATACCCTGTGAAAGCTATAAAAGAGGCAAGTAAAAATCTATTTAAAATAAGGAAGGATATTGTCCCTAATTTAGGTAATTTATTAAGTTACAAACTTGGAGAAATTGTAGAAGAATACTCAAAAAGTAAGGAAATGACCGTAATACCCCCGTAAATGCTAAGATAATACAGTGTTATAATTAAGAAAATTATCAACTAGTGATAAGAAAGTAATTAGGAAATTATTGGCTAATTACTTAAGCTTGGGCAAAGAAAATTATGAAATAATTATGTAAAGCTCAAAAATTAGTGGAAAATGGTTGAAAATTAGTAAAAGTATATTTACTAATTACTTGGAAATTTTGAAGAAAAATAGATGATTTTAGGTATTTTTAAGCCTAAATGCAAGAATGAACCAATGAGAAAATTCTGTAAAAATTATGTAAAAATAATTATTTAATTAATTAAATAATTAATTAAATAATTAATCAAAATAAAATAAATAAAAACGAAATAAATAAAAAATAGGCAGAAAAAAAAATGGAAATGAAATGAAAAATAATTTTTGCAAGTTGCAAGTATTTTAATAATATAATTAATTAAAGTAAAAATGGTGAATAGTAATTTTAAAATTAGGAAACGGATCCTATCTAGAGATCTAGGAATGGGAATTCAAGTCAAGGTAGAATATTGATCGGTGGGTTTTATCTTCCGTTAAACTCTTCCGGAAGTTAATTCTGAGGCCGTTTGTGCTTTTTCCTAATAAGACGAAATAGGGAAATTCTGAGAAAAGGCCAGATAGCCAAGAGGACAAAAAGGTTATGTTGTGATATTTGGAAAAGAATTGGGAATTTTCATGGACATATTTGGAATCAGTGAATTATTTCCAAGAGATTGGTGATTTCAGAAATGCGTTCTGAAACCGGACGTGTTCGGACACGTTTTTCGAGAAAACTGCAACTGGACAGTTGGAGCCCTATATGGGATCAAAATTTAGGTTAACTTGGACATTTCTAGTAAGTGAGAACATGTCTTCAAAGTTGTAAATCCAGAATTTTGATATTTCTCCGAAATCACGCGAATCGGGTACCGATCGGGGAAATCAGTCCGAAAGCTTCTGGAAGGTGACACGTGGCCACCTCCCATTGGCCAAACCCTTTATTTTTGGGCCTGAATTTCGGCCAAGTGTGAAAGGGAAGAAGGAAAAAGAGGGTTTTTTGAAAAGTTGCTTTGGACGGCCCAGATCGCTCCTCACAAAGTTGATCCACTACCGAAACCCTACCCCAGCTTCTATAAATACCCCACCCCTCCCTTTGGTTTTTCACACCATTTCCTCTTGATATTTTCGAATCTAGAGGAGAAAGAAGAGAGAGAAGCTCGGGGAAAATTCTCGAAGTCTTCAACGGGTACGTCTTTCGGTCTTTAGTCTTTAGTTCGGTAGTTAGTAGAATTGTTAGATAGATTTAGCAAGTAGGGAGTGAGATTCCTTATATTGTTTTTAGGCCTCATTGCATTGAAATATATGCCTGACGAGGTAGAAACATGGTAGGGATCGAGTCCCCGAAAGTCAAGTCTTCGTAGTTCTTTCACAAGTAGGTGTTATAATGCTAGAATAGCCTTTAAATTTTCAAGTATGATTGGGTATCATATGGGAGGGCTATTTTAGTCTTTATTTTCGAAAATCAAAATGGTGTCGAAGTTCGGCAAAATTTCGGAAGAAAATTTGTCGAGTAACGAAGTGTCAAGCGAAATTCCGCCAATTAGGGGTATAGGGCAAAATGGTAATTTTTACCTAAAATGCCGCTTATTGTGTCAAATCACTAATGGAAGTGATATTACTCTTATAGGACGCCAGAAATCCTAGTTTGCTGCCGTTACGCTGTCCAACGTGCCGTTGTCGGACGAACCGCTGTTTTCCGTCAGAAATACTAATTTCTGTTAGACGTACTATTTACTGTCAACAAAGGTACGTTCGCGTACTGTAACACTAACTCTGATGTTTATGGTATGCATATATGTGGTAGGTGTGTTGTATAGATGTTATACTGTTTGAATGCATATAGTGGTTAGATGTTATGTTTGTATCTTGGGTGCAACTGCATCAGATCTTGGGTGCAATCTGTCCGTATCTTTGGTGCAATCGGTCACGTATCTTTGGTGCAATTTGTCCGCATCTTTGGGGTCAATACATATGCATGGGTTGTGATAGAGTGATGGTATGTCTTGATGATGTTGTGGATGTCATCGTTTGTATGTGTATACATAAACATGAGGTTAACTGCTACTCGAGATCCGGTGCGCTGGATCTCGGCCCTTAACATAGCGTCGAGTTCGGGAGGACCGAGGGACCGAGGAGAGAGGAAAGCAGCGAGTTTGAGGATCCTATGAAGACTTTCCATTATTATCCTTTATTTTTGGAAACTCTCGGTTAATATACCGTTTATGTAACTAGCCAGTGGGCATTTTATATCAATATATCAGTTACACTCTTGTTCCGGTGCTCTACTCTGATGAAAAAATTTTATACTGCTTTCGAAAAGTTGGGATGTTACATAAAGCATTAAAAGAAAAGGCGTGACAGAATCCAAATATAATCAATTTTAGTTTATTTTTTAGGATTATTGCGTAATAATTAAGGTTACTTATTTTGATTTTCTTTTTTGATGAATTTCTTTTTAGGTGAGTTGAATTTTGGGGCTCATCAGAACCAGTGTATGCCTTTGGATTCAAATAGTGCTTACAGACGTACTTAAAAATTGCTCACCAACAAGGTGTTCTTATCGGTGTGCTTTGAACACATAACCATCTTTGTCGGTCATTCTCATCCTTCTCCTTTACATGTAGTGATTTTTTTAGAGTAAAATCCATTGATTATATTACTCCACTATTTTATCTAAATTACACAAATTTCCTCTCTATTTTGAAAATGTATGTAGACCTCCCTTAAAATTAAAATGCATGATACAAAAACCTCCCTTACACATTTGATATTCCATTTATATTCACCCAACTGTTAGTTCACAATTAAGTTTGACAATTAAACATTTTTTTAACCAAACTAGTCTTATTTTAACAAATGGATAAACATTTATATTTTCCTAAATGTGATTTTTATACTAACAAAAAATAATTCTAATACATATGTGTTCACAATTTCCAATATATTATAAAATTTATAAGTTTTTATTATATTATAAAATTCAAAATTTTTAAAATTGTTATCATATTTATTGGAACTTATTTATTTAGTATTTTTTTAAAGGACTAAAAATATATTTCTTTCTTTCTTTTTTTTGCAACGATACCATGATTTAAAACATATTTGAAAAGCATATTTTCATTCATCATATGTTATTAATGATGTGTATTACACAACTTATATTTATTTTAATTTTTAATTTTTAAATATATTTTTTGCACAAACATTTATAAACATGTTTATTTAAATATGCATCTATTAAAAGAATTAATCATATTTTTAATTAATTCTTCTATTTCTGTATTAATTAAATTAATTAAGTCTTTATTTTTTTAAAAAAAATTAACATGTAATTATTTGCAAAACTAAAAAATAAAAATTCTTAAATTACTTTTTTTTTTTGGCCGATGAGAGTAATTTGCTTAAATAATTTTAGCCAAAACTAGAGAATTAGTAATGATAAAGGGTATATTGGTATAGAAAATTTATTTTAATATTAATTTTATTTAAAAAGAAAAATCCTTAATGGAGTGTGGTGGAGGTTGAGAGGGTGGAGAAGGAGGAGGTAGAGGGTGATGCCGAGAGTTTTCTGGCATGTCTTCCACATAGTGTTACATCTTGGCGATTGAGTAATAGAGAATAGAGAATAGAGAGGAGGATGATGAAGAAAACATAGGAAAAAGATATAAAAATTTGGAGTTTAAATAATAGATATCTGGAAGGGACATGAAAAAAGATCATTGAACACATTGGAAATTGAACAGTAGGGCATAATGAAAGGGTACCTGGTTTATTCTCATGATGACGAGGAGGCACCCATAGTCAACACGGGAGAGAGGAAAGGTTTTGAAAGCTTTAATTTTTGTTTAAAATCAGGACGCCACAAATCTGATTTTAAAATCAGGTCCTGATTTGTGGCGTTTGAAATCTATAATCAGGACGCTGAAAATCACCCCAATTTACCCCTCATGCGTGATTTTTGACGTCCTTATTTGGTTTTAGGACGCCTCAAATAAGACATCCTGAGTATTATGTAGGACGTCAAAAGTGTGCATTTTTAACTTCCCCGTCAAGACATCCCTCTGAAAAGGGACGTTAATTGGGTCTTATTTAGGACGTTTTTTGGGTTTTTTGTAGTAGTGTAAGTTAGAACTATTAAGTATGTTGGCAATAGTACTTTATGGCTTTAAATTAATAACCATAAATTATTAATTTGTTTTTAAACTTTATCAATAACTTAACCTTTTCTAAGTTAGAATTGCTAAGTATGTTAGCAAGATTACTTTACAGTTCTTAATTAATAACCATGAATTATTAATTTTTTTGTTAAACTCCATCTCCCTCCTCCTATGATGAGGAAGACAAGGATGAGGACAGTAGGCAAGAAAACAATGATGATGTTTAGTCATTAATACCACTACCGCCCTCATCCACCTCATCGTACTCTTCATCCTCCTTTTCCTCATCCTCTTTATCATCCTCGTCATCTGTGGATGGAGATGAAAGGTCTGATTACAATTCATATTCAATATCATTGTGATGAAGTATGTGGTTCAACTTCTTGTTCAGCATATTGGCATATGTAACAAGAATCCTTGTGTCATGGTCAAGGCTTGCCAACCTGCATCAAAGATTTCATTTCAAGAGGAGGCAAAGGAGGAGGAGGAGGGGGTAGCAGTAGTGGAGGAGCTTCCTGGGAACTTAACATGATGAAAGAGAAAGAGGAGGTCGATAAAGAAAAGTAGTAAGAATCATAAAGAATATGTAAGTTTAAATAGAAGTATAATAGATTACGAAAGGTTATGACTTATGACTTATGGATGTCTAACATATTACGAAGAGTTGTAAGTTATGACTTATGACGTGGTGGTGGAATGTTAGATGACGATTGTTTTTGAAGACCGTTATATTTTATCTTCGTTGATATAACAAGGGCTTGAAGAAGAATCGTTTTGTAATCGTTACATGACATTTGTTTCAAAAGAATTGTCACTTTTATCACTAAATAAATGATAGTTATTGATTACAACCGTTATTTTTGTCTTTTCACGAATTCCACCTCACAGTTCATGACGATGCACATAACTAATCGTTACTTTTAAGTATTATATATTCTTACGCAACCTCTTCCTCGATATGCATTTATTAGCTGTAACCATTATGTATTAATAAACATTATAAATATGCAACAATGTGGTAGTGGAACCTCAACAATACAACTCATTCTTTAATTCATTTGGTAATTTCTTAAATATATATTATGAGGACTCGAATCCTTAACATCTAGGGCAGAGCAATGGGCGGGTTGGGCAGCCCATGCTCAAACCCATAACCCGCCCATTTAACTTATATGGGTACGGACTAGCCCATACCTGTACCTCGACCCATTTAAACTCGTGTAAACGAGCTAGCACATAAATGGGCGGGTTAACCGAGCTTTGGGTAACCCATTTACATTTGACCTATTTTTCCTTTTTTTTTAAAACATACATAAACATTAAGCATCTATCATTCCATCCAAATCCATCATTCTAAAATTTGAAATCTAAATCTTTAAAGTTCAATAATCACAATTCACACAAAAGAACCTAAATTTAGACAAGTATCATCATAATATAATTTTGATGTTCAAACTCCAACTTTTAAATTGAAGGTGTACTCATAGCCTGTCCATTTAAGTCTTAAATAGGCGGGTTTTAAGCCAACCAGATATGGGCCTTTTTAGGCGGACTCAAAATAACCCATTTACATTGGGTTGTGAGCAAGGTTCTGAAACTCGGACCGGTCACTGAACCGGTCGGGGTACTGGGTTAAGAGTTAGTGGGTCAGACCAGAGTCAGCCCGGGCCAAACCGGTGAGGTATAAAAAAATGGAAAATAATTAATTTCTCATCACACCAACCTAAATTTGAAATACTATATATCATTTCAATATTTTAGATCAGTAGCAAAATAACCATATACTTCAATACTTGTGACATATTCAGATTTTCCTAACAATTTTCTTTAAAACCTACATTTGAGACAATATATTCATGGTAGCAAAATATCAAAAACAAGTATATGATGACAAAATATTCTCAAGCAGGATCTTTTTTAACACCAGAATGTGTGGGAGGATTGCTAGACTCGGGATTGGGAGTGGTAGTATTATGGGCACCTTCATTATTAATATTTCCCTCCATTAACACAGCTTCAGGAAAATAATCAAACACAGAACCTCATAGACCATAATCTCACAAATCGAGCAAACCAAACCTTCAGAAATCCAAACCAAACCGAAGCACAACAAAAACCAATAGGCAAATCAAAGCCAATATTAAAAAATAAGCAAAGCCAACCAAAAATAGAGCAACCACGACAGCTTCAAGAAAACCAAAAACGAACCCAAATCAAACCAATATGACATCCAAAAGTGAAAAAATAAACATCAGAGAACCAGCAGAACACGAAGAACAAAGAACTAAAAATAAAATAAAACATTCAACAATAATAAACCTGAAGCTCTGCACAATGGAACAAAGCTCTAAATCGAGATGAACAAAGCTCTTTCACGGTTTCACCTGAAGAAATAAACAGTAGGGGGAGGCAAAATGTTTAAAAAAAAAAAAAAAAAACTACAAAAAAATTGTTTGACCCGGTGACCCTTGTAACCCGTCCGGGTCACACCGGGTTCACCGGGTTAGTCCGGTTTAACCCTAAACCGGACCGGCTTCACGGCTGGTTTCCGGTCTGAACCGGCCAATCCGGTCCGGTTTCACAAACCATGGTTGTGAACGGGCTCATCGGGTTACAGTCGGGTTTCATGCTCAGCCCTATTAACATCTATCTACACGCTTGGAGAAAAAAAAATACATCTATCTGCAAGCACCTCATCCCGCATTGATCAACTGAGCGAAGTTTCAATGTTATTCCTTTATTTCAATGGTAAGAATTTTTCTAATTGCTGGTTTGGTTTATTGAATCCTAGACAATGTAATAGATTCTCTAGCGAACTAAGATTCGAATCATTGCTGTAAGAGGTGCTTGTATTTAATATTTGACAATGTTTTGAATATGATTGTCTCTAACAAGAGAATACATGTACTTAGCAAAAATAAGAATGTAATAAAATGATGTTTACATGATTTTGTTTGGTATGTCTTTGAGAAAAAAAATTATACATAAATATAATAGTTTTTGCTTGGAGTACAAAAACCATAAAAATAAGTAAGAATAATACATCAAAAGACAAAATTTCTCCCTCCACACGCGCCTATATATGTATACCAAACAATACATAAAACATTCTGACAAAAAAATACATCAAATATTATATTTGTTTTCGCTATTTAATTTGAGTTAGAAGTATAGATATTTTAGGTTAAATTACATAAAACTCCTTAAATTTTGAATCGGTTGTGCATCACTTCTCTACATGAGAGTCGTTGATATTTGACCTAGTCAAAAGTCACCTTTGACCGGGTGATGATAAAGGCTTGGATCGGGATCAGTGGTTTTCATACAGAGGAATGTGAATGGTCAAGATGGAATTTGTCCCTCACATTTGTAGAGAGATAATACTGGGCCCCTCGATGAGTGAGTCTGAGAAATGTATGGTCATACTACGATGAAAAAGAGTTTCCACTTCAATTGTTAGACTACTCAAGAATCGAGAAAGTAATGGTCAAGAACAGGAAGTTGACATTATCCATGCCTCATACTTGATCAAATTATTGCGTGACAAAAGGGACGTGACATGGTCATATGATAGGTTGTATCGTATCAACGATCCCCATATGAATTGGGTAGTCGCAATGTCTTGCTAGAGGCCGCTTGAAATTTGTGGGCTGATGCAGTATTGGCCCGCTGCCAATCTCATGTGGGCCTACAGGGTCGCATACAAGAATAGCCCAACACGAGCAATAGTGTCCAGATTCATTAAATCTTAGATATGTCCAAGATTTAACGAATACTGTATTTAATTCTAGGAAAAAATATATATATATATACACATATATATATATATATATATCGATCGAAAATGATAGTGATATTATTTATAGATAATAATAATATTATATATAGTATTTAATTTATTTAATAAATTAAATAACTATAATAAATTGAGATATTGTATCTCAGATTTAATTTTCGAATAAAGATATCATATGTCTGATTTAATTTGAATTAAAATATAGTATCTCAGATTTAATTAAATAGATAGATATCATATCTCAGATTTAATTTATATAAATAAATTAAATCAGCAGGCTTTTAATTCGGATTAAATAAATAGATTAGATTAGATCTGTTGGACAAATTTAATTAACGCTATTTAAATCTAAAATTCGAATCCAAGATTAATTGAGATTAATCTTGAATATTTTAATACGGCCCAATTAGGGTTTTAGGAACTCTATAAAAAGATATTGATCTAGTCGTATTATAATAAGAGAAAAGCCGCAAAAGAAATCTTAGAGGGAAAAGACGTGAGATGCAAACAAGAAGGCGCTAGCACGTTGCCGTACGTGTTGGAGAGTTATTCAGTATGGATACTGGTAGAGGGAGTGGATTCGTAGAGTCGACTCCTAGAGATTGATCGATCAAGAAGGCGTTAGCCCACAGTTCGCAAAGGACACATACAACTTCGTATAGGTACGGTTTTTAACGAACCTTGATTTAAACGCCGTTAATAGATCTTCTTAGGGATTCGTAAAAATTTTAATGGATGAAATCCTTCCACTGCATGTACGGATCCCAATAGGTTGTTGCCAAGTGGAACAAAATCTCATGGTTGTTGCTAGGAGGGGGGGACAATACTAGCCTTGGTAGTTGTCAGGCCGGTACCACCCGGAGGGGCAAGGCCGATGGGGACCATTACATAAAAAGGCGCCTTTTTATGCAACTGCCCACCCCCGACAACAACCGGTCACTCAGAGTGGCACCAACCCCCATTGAGGTAGGTATTGTTCCATTCTTTAGAGGATTTGTACGTCCCTTGGCAATAACCAAGATCGCCTCCCTAAGGGCTCGAACCTTGGACCTGAGGAATAAATCCAAAACCTAAGAGCCATTTGGCATCCATCAAGAAAAGAAACTTCGACACAAAAGTATTCCTTTTATGAAAGTGGTTTGAATAGGGTTATCACCAGGAGAAGGAACTTGGTAAGTAGAGGAAAACATGAAGAAGCATTAGTCGGAGTTTATGAATCAGAACGCGTAACAAATTTTGAGGACGAAATGTATTTAACGGGGGGAGAAATGTAATATTCCAAAATTTGCTCTGATAAATTCCCTAAATGATATATATGTAATTGGTGAAAGGAAATGGTGAATTTTCACTAAAGAGTTAATTTTACTCAAAATACTCGATTTCACCAAAAGCAAAAATTTTGATGTATATGTTGGCACCAATAAAACACATGAAATTAATATTTCTTTGCTCCATTTAGAGTGTTAAATATTCCTAAAAGGACTGAAAATAATTCCCAAGGAATTTATTAGGAATTATGAGAAAAATTGAAGGAATGTTAAAATTGCAACTTTTACAAAATTGTGTTGTAAGTTTCATAATTATTTAAAATTTATAGATACTTGAGCATGTGTTAAGTCAATAAATGGGACAATATTTTCCTAAAATTGGCCCAAGAATTTTGACCAATTGGATTGCAAAAGAAA
Organism: Acacia pycnantha; assembly: GCA_025563575.1. Classification (NCBI taxonomy): domain Eukaryota; kingdom Viridiplantae; phylum Streptophyta; class Magnoliopsida; order Fabales; family Fabaceae; genus Acacia; species Acacia pycnantha. The sequence continues at coordinate 1,203,977 of JAMWYP010000077.1, read as the reverse complement.
ATGTTGAAATTCAATTGAATTATAACTAATAGCACGGTTCGTAATTATGCGACGTTTGAAGGGCAAAATTGTCATTTTCCCTTCAAATACAAAGTCATATTTTCTCTTCCCAAATGCCATTTCATTCGACACTTCCATCCCCAAAGCTCCCAAATCCCTGAAACTACATGGGGAAAGAAGAAGACGCGAAATCGAGGTAATTTCTCACACTACAGACTTGTCATCTCTAGTCCTTCTCTTCTCCTACTCTTTAACCATGGGAATTTCATATTTTCAGCATCTTTGAGTGGCTGGCTGAAATTTGTATAGCCAAGGGAAGAGAGAAATCTTGTAAAATCTACCAGATAATGATTAAGGTAAGCGATTCTAAGCTTACTAGTGATATACTAGAGTTTACTAGTGATTTCTCTGTCTTTCTATTGATTTTGGACTGTTAAAACCTTAGGAGGAGGTTCTGATTGGTTTTCTAAAATGGTATATCATGTGTATATGAATTAAATATCGAGATAAAAGTTATTTGGAACCGAAATTAGGATGCTTACGAAGTGAGAATTGCGAAACTCCGACAGCCATGATGAACCCTAGGTTTAGTTGGGTACAGGGCAAAGGAGTTGAAATTTGGTCAATTTGATGATTCCATTGTGTTCAAAAGAAAAAAAAAACTTGTAGGATAGGGATTTGGTAGGAATTTTGGAAGCTCCAGGATTGAATTGTACCTAAACCTTAGAACTGCCCTAAAAATCTTGTGCATGCATCAAGTTTGTAACACATTTTTGGGACAGTAAATAATGTCCAAATGCAGTGAAATGTTTTAGGATTAAATTATATATAATGAGCTTCAATTTGGTAGGTCATTTTTTGAACTTGGAGTTGTGTACATGGAGTTATGAATTTTCAAAAATGACTTACAATTCTGGAATTGAATCCGGATAGAGATCACTGTTCTAATGAATTAGGAATAGTATGAATTTTCTTAGCTTTTAGAACCATTTTTTCTTGAAAATATACTTAATAAAGAGTCCATAGACTTTAGAACCACCCGATTTGGACACTTGTGCTAAGAGATATGATTTTTCAAAGTTATAGTAAAATTCTGAAATTTTTGGTCAAAAGGGGACAAAAATAATGTAAGATATGGTACATGATGACTTACTTAACGATTAAGTATAAAATGAATTCTTAGTCATAAATTAGGAATATTTGCTTAGTGATTGAGCATAATATGCTAAATGATATCTAAGAATGTCAAGAGTTGGTGTGATGATGACTCAATGATTAAGTTGTTGCTGCATAGGATTTGTGACATGTGATGTATTTGTAGTTGTTGCTATATGTGACTTGTGCTCTGTACACAATTGTTAATTCATATATGTTGTGATATATGACCTTTAAGTGATTCCTTATTATTTTACATGCTGCCGTTGATTCTTTTCTGTATATGCTTAATTATCATGTGATATTTATACTATGTATGTGAAGTTAATTGTTACTCTAGGATTCACTCAAATCCCAAACATTCCCCAAAAGTTCAAGATGTGAACAAGACAGAGGACTGGGCTCCAAGGACAAGGCAGTAGACACAGGCAAGTAGCATACGCGGACTTGGTCATTAGTTGGAATCGCTTTTATGTAGTTTAGCTTTTATAGTACTGTATGAGAATTTTAGGTGGTATGGAACCACTATATATTCTTATTATAGTATTATGAACTATGTGGGATAACTCCTGTTCTATAACCAAGGCATGTAATTTATTATCAGTATCCTATGCCCAAACGGTTTTTTTCGCTATATTGTGTTGTATCACGTATGCTCTAATCTATGATGTATATTCGAAGGAGTGTAAAACTTTCGAGACCAATTTTCACTTTAATTGGTGTGATATGGGATAAGAAAATCTAGGCTTTAATTAGGATATCTTAAATGGTATGATATGAGATAAGAAAATCTATGGTTTAATATCTAGGATAATCCATTTTAATTATTAAATAAGGATATTCACCCAAATTTGATTTTGAATTTTGAATTTAGGATTGAGATTTGAATTTGAATTTTAAGTTTAGGATTTAGATTTGAATTTTGATTTGTTATTTTATTATTATTTTATCATTTATAAAAGCTCTATAAATAGAGCTTATGGTTTTCTGTTATAGGAAGCTATGATTGATCGAGGAATAAAAATTCATTTTCCCTTTGAGAATTCTCTCCTCCCTCTCCCTTTGTCTAATTCCCCCTCCTTTTTGAGGTCCTCCATCCTCTAATCTCTCTCTCCTCCCCTCTCCCTAAGCAGTTTCACATCAATTTTTGCATCAAAGCTTGGTTCCCAACTCCTTCCCTATGCCTAAACTCCATTTTTCGATTTACCAAACACGCCACACCCAACCATCCTTCATAACCACTGTTTACCTCCTGTGTTTGCCCTTTTCCTAATGTCTGTTTTATGTGAGACCTTTCATCGTGTTTCCAATTAAGAGACCGTCCAGATCCCATAAAACTCACCATAAAAACCCCTGTGACACACCTACACGCCCCCTGTAACATGCCTACACGTATGGTTAGAACTCTGATGTACAGTTTTTCTTCGCAACGTCACTTTTGGGCTTTCATTAATAGCCTTCTAGGTCTCAGATAGTGACGAAACTACCTCCAATGGAACTATATCAAAAAACTAGACTTAGACACCAGTTGACCACCACCACTGGCGACCGGACCACTGCCACACTCCGATCAAAGTTCAGCAATGATCTCTGCACGCCAGCTTGCTTTGGATCACGTTTTTTGCGATTTTGACCTCGTTTCGCTCTGTTTCTTCCACAATAGACTTTCCCAAAGTCGAGAGTAGACAAAAAAAGAAATAGTAGGAAAAAAGAGAGTACAAAAATTCATTTGTTACATTTATTTTTTGTGATTTAATTTTGCACCCAAAAAAAGAGAGAAAGAGGAGTTGCCATGTTGATCTTGCAAACATGAGTTATAGAGAATACTCATATAGGGAGTGTTATTATGCATATGACGCCACAAACGAGAATGTTTATCGTGACCAAGCCTAGTACTCTACTTGACACCATTAGTATGCCAACTATGAGCACTACAACTATGCTACTTGTAAACGACCGGTTATGTTAATTGTGGCCATGATGGATATGATGTTTGTTGTTATAGTCTCCTATCACGGTCTCACCGTGACGAGTCCCACATCAGGCAAGATGAGGAAGGTTTCTGGGGCTTATATAAAATGTGGTGCACCTTTACTATCAGCTCGAGATTTTGGCATGATGGTTAGAGCATCTTAAAGTTAAGCGTACTCAGCCCAGAAAAATCTCAGGATGGGTGACCCCCTGGGAAGTTCTTGTGCTGGGTTGTTTCCGGGCGTGACAAGTGGTATCAGAGCCAACCTCGCCTCGTCCCGCTGTGGTGGCCCCTCTGTGGATGGAATGGAGGTGGACCCTTACTCGGTGATGGGTAGTGGTGATGGGCCCTCCTGTGTGGAAGGGGGTGGGTCGCCTCCCCCATGGATGGAATGGGGGACCCCTATTGGGTGATGGGGGCATCACCAGGATGGGTGGGGGAGCTTGTCACGGTCTCACCGTGACGAGTCCCACATCGAGCAGGATGAGGAAGGTTTCTGGGGCTTATATAAAATGTGGTGCGCCTCTGCTATCAGCTAAGTTAAGCGTGCTCAGCCCAGAAAAATCGGGAAGTTCTTGTGCTGGGTTGCTTCCGGGCGTGACACTCCGCTCATATGAGTATGCTACATATCCTCAACAAGAGGAAGCTTCTTATTACAAGAGAGCTGAAAGATGCTTCAAGGAGAGGGAAGTATGAGGCTTCTTGGGAATGTTGGAGGGCTAAAGATAAACATCTCAAGGCACAACGGGAACGATTGAATGCCAAAGCTAAGCATCAACATGCTCGTATGTGAGAGGACATGAAGATTCTAGGTTAACAACTCCATGAGTTGCGCAATGTAAACATGAGTATAATGATCTAGATAAGCGAATTGAGAGAAGTTGAAGCTCCTTCTTCAAAGTAAGGAGATGAGATTGAAATCGTAATTGAAGAACTATCGCCCACTATTGTGGAACCCAATCATAATGTTGATGTGTCTTCACCTGCACCTGTCCTACATGAAATCGTAATTGAAGAACTATCGCCCACTATTGTGGAACCCAATCATAATGTTGATGTGTCTTCACCTGCACCTGTCCTACATGCTCCCAGGAAAACTCGTGATTGATGCTACCAATAATAATAATCTTGTTGAACATGTCTTCCACGCAACACCGATTGAGATTAGTAAGGTTCACATTCAAAGGACAACAACCTCACCTCCTTAGCACACTACACTACCTAAGGTCACTCCATTGCTAAATGGTCCACTCCAACTATATCTTGTCTATTGGAAAGGTTTTTCAGACTCTTCAAAATTTAGCTGGTTATTCCTACCAATGTTTACTATTTTAGTATCTCACTTATTAGAAAAGGTTTCAAGATGAAAGCGACAGGTTAAAGAATTAGTCCTCCCTCCCTCCCAGATTTATGTATTACTTTTAACTTGTCAGGAGCCGAGTTTTTCAATCGGGAAGAAATGGTATGATATGAGATAAGGAATTTTTTTTAACTAGGAGATATAGGGTTATTCATCATAATTATTAAATTATCCAGATTTGAATTTGAATTTTGAATTTAGGATTTAGATTTGAATTTGAATTTTAAATTCAACATTTAGATTTAAATTTTGAATTGTTATTTTATCATTTCTAAGGCTCTATAAATAGAGCTTAGGGTTCTTTGTTAAAGGTAGATTTAATTGATTGATTGAATAAATATTCATTTTCCTTCTTAGTATTCTCTTCTCCCTCTCCCTTCGTCTAATTTCCACCTCCTTCTTGTTATCCTCCCTCCTCTAATTTCTCTCTTTTCCCCTTGGAAACATCAAAACGATGGACGAGGAACTTTAGTTTTAGATGGTTGACATTAAGCTTAATCATTAGGGAGTTTAGTGGGATAATTACGTATGCTCCCAAAAGTCTATTATTGTCATAATGACAAAAGCTTTTTTGAAAAGATTCAAGAATGCGTCATTTGGAACGTCGTTTATGGCTCAATACTCCAATTCCATTTCGTTCTTCTAGTTGCTTCTGTAAACGATGTCGTATCATTCTCATGTCATATACGGGTAAAACTATACTCTATTTGTGACTATTTTCGTGTTTATTTACATGGAAAAACACTTCTCATGTTATAAGAGAAGTGTATTTTTATGTTACACAGACATGAAATGGTGGGACCCACATATATATACAATTAACATTATATATATGTGTGGGTCCTACCATTTCATGTGTGTGTAGGAATCTTTTTTCTTCTCATGCAATATGAGAAGTTTAAACCTCTTATTTATAACTCCTTAAAAAAACAATATAGGATAATATGCAAATTCTTATAGTTTACCTTATTTTTAATTGAGTCCTTATAATTTTTTCTTTTTCTATTAAGTCACTTATTTTTAGTTAGATCCTTTTTTTTTTCTTTTTATCATATCTTTATAATTTCATCTGTTTTGCTGGTCCAAAAAAAATTCAGCTGTTTTTAATTATGTTCTTTTTTTTTCTGCTTTTATTAGCCCCCGAAACCGCAAAGGCTTATTAAAAATCAGATTAACCTATAAGAATATGGTAAGAAAAATCATAGGGACCTGATAAAATGAAAAAAAAAAATGTAAGGGCCTTATGAAAAACTATAGGTACCTAATATAAAATTAGTTACTATAAAGACTTGTAGATTAACTAAACCAAAAATGTATAAACTAAAAATGTATATATGATGTAATAATGTCAAAATATGTTAATCCTTAGCTATCTTAAAATATAAATATTATCAGTATTAAGAATCAGTATTAATTATATCTAAAAATTTGAATCAAAACTTTTATTTAGAAATAAAATGAAAATGAAAATCAGGATAAGGACAAGGATTTATAAATAAAGACAGAGCCCGTGTAGTGAAAGGTGAGGGTGATATTGATTATGGACGCCCTCAGGCGCACGTTAGTAAACGGTGAATTGGTGGTGGACACGTGTGAGGCAATCACGCACTGAATTTCACGTGACGAGGGCGCTGATCCTCGTGCCTTGTTTTTCTAGTTGACCGTTTGACTTTGACTATGGAAATCAGGGAATCAATCGGGTCACCTTCCTAATGAGATTACCTCCAATCATTTTTATAAACAATTTTTATTTTTATTGCATAAAATAAACTGAAAATTAAGATTAGTTAAAAATAATAAATATGTCAAAAATATCACTTTTTTTAAATATACTCCTATTTATGAAAAGAGTATAGGAAAGAGAATGAATAACAAATATGAGAGAGTATGAGTATAAAATATGAGAAAGAATGTATAATAAATGAACAAACGAAAGAGAATTAGTAGAGAGTGAGGGATAATTAATATAGAGATATGTATTTAATAGGGGTAGAAAATGAAAAAGTAGTTCAAATTTTGAGACATAAGGGGAAAATTACTTATAAAAAGGATCAATCTCAAAAGAGATAAAATTACTAATAAAAAAGATCGTATAGAGTATTAGAATGATATATTTGCTTAGGGAAAAAAATCAATGACTTAATATTTTTTGGGTTCATAATTTTTTTAAGGATGATTACATGAGTTTTGTGAATTAATAGTTTTAAATTTTTCTAGTGTTATTAAATCAATTTTTAAATTTTTAAATAAATACAAATATTAATAATAAAATTTAATTATATAAGTTTGATAATAAATACATTTAGTGATAGACTTCCTTTTTAATAAATATCCATTACATTCGTGTGATTTTAATTTCAATCAGCATCTTCTTTAGCTTTAGGGCCTGTTTGGTTTGAGGGGAGGGAGTGAGAAGGAGAATATTGACCAGATTGCCATTGATAAGAAGAATATTCCTTTTTGTTGAGAGTATATCCATTACATTTTTTCTTTTCAAAAAATGTAGAAAGGAGCGTACAGAATGTAATCTGTGATTATTCTCGATTCAGGAAAATGGATGATTTGGGGCGCTATTTGGGCGCATACATGATGTCGGGCAAGGATAACTCTAAAAAGTTCCAATTCTTAATTGATAAGATGCAAGGAAAATTAAATTGTTGGAAGAAACAGTCCTTATCGCTTGCTGATAGAGTTACGCTAGTCCAATCAGTAACAAATCAGCTTGATGTCTTCACTATGCAGCATTCGGTACTACCTGTTGGTGTGAGGATGAAAATGGAAAAAATGCAACGAAGTTTTATTTGGGGCAGCGAAGAAGGAAGAAGGAGAATTCACGCGGTAAATTGGGAGATGGTCTGTAAAGAAAAAACAAATGTTGGGCTAGGAATAAGAAGACTTGAGGCCATGAATGAGGCCTTGTTGGGAAGGGTGATATGGAACACTGTCTCTAAGCCTAACAGTTTGTGCTCCCGGGTGTTAAGAGGTAAATACAGTAGAGAGAAAAATTTGTTAGAATAATGTGTAGCTCTGAACTCTGATTCTGAGCTATGGAAAGCTTTGGCCCCTTTATGGCCGAAGGTGATAAGGAATGCTTGTTGGGAAGTGGGGAATGGAGAAGAGATTCGGTTTTGGGAAGATAGATGGCTGGAGGATGGCAGTAGGCTAAGGGATAGGAGTCTGATTCAGTTATCAGAGGATGATCTCAGAACAAAGGTGAGGGCGATGGCGAATGGGGTAGGAGGATGGGATTTGAAGAGATTAGAAGCAAACGTTAGCAGGGAAGGAAGGGAGCTCATCTTGGAGGTGGTTCCACCTAATGAGCATAATGGATCTGATAATATTAAATGGGGAACTAATATGTTAAATCAATATAATGTGGCCTCTATGTATCATATGTTGAGAGAGGAGCCAACAAATGGGGAGGAAGTATGGAAGCCGCTTTGGAAGTGGAAAGGCCCGAAGAGGGTACAAATGTTCTTATGGCTGGCCTTACATGATAGGCTATTGACGTGTGAGAGGCGAAATAGGATGTTGGGGGGCTGTACGCTCTGTTATCAATGTCACTAGAATGAAAATCTGATGCATGTGCTTAAAGATTGTAAGATAGCTTGGGAGTTGTGGCTGGAACTGAAACTGGGTGTTTTGGAGGCAGATTTTGTTAATCTGCAGGGGCGAGAGTGGCTGGGCATGAACCTAGCAAAGGCGGAGGGTGACTGGAATTTGACATTTGGTGTTACTTGTTGGTTATTATGGAACTGGCGTAACAAATGCTGTTTTGAAGAGGGATACTGTTTGCCAGCTAATAGAGCTCACTTGGTAATCGGTTTAGTGGAGGAAATCAAGAGGGCAAGGCTGGAGTTTGGGAGGGTTACGGGTGTCCCGGGAGAAGTAAACATAAAATGGATTGCACCACCGGAAGGGTGGGGGAAGATTAACACAGATGGCATATCAAAGAGTGAAAACCGCAAAGCTGGGTGTGGCGGCCTAATCAGAGGAAGCATGGGTGAATGGATGGGTGGTTTTACAAGGAAGTTGGGAAGATGCTCTGCTTTAAGAGCTGAACTCTGGGCTGTGGAAACAGGTATGGAATTAGCATTGCAGCTCAAGTTGGACTGTATCATCGTGGAAAGCGACTCTACTGCTGTGATTTATCTGCTGAAGGAGATGCAGCGGGGCGGAGTGCGCCTGGGTCCTCTTTACTGAATCAGATTTATAGGTTGTTTGTAAAATTCTCAAATGTTGTATTTGTACATGTGTTTAGGGAAGGAAATGCTTGTGCTGATGCACTTGCAAATCTAAGCATAGATCAGGAAGATTTAATGATTTTTCTGCAGAATCCTCCAAGGACAATTATTCGTTTGCTGTACAGCGATTGTGTGGGTGTGTCTCACCCAAGAGTTATTCTGATATAGTAATGAGAATGGGCTAAGGTCCCGATTTCTACCAAAAAAAAAAATAAAGAAGAGAGAAAAAATTTCTACTTCTTCTCTCCTTCCCTCAAACCAAATACGCCCTTAGGACCCGTTTGTTATAAAGAAAGCTTGGGGAGGGAAAGGAAAGGAAAAGAAAGGAAAGGAAGATTAGGAGGGAACTTTAAAAATGTGAGCTGTTTGGTAGACTAAGGAAAGGAAGTTAGTTGAGGAAAAATAAAATGTTTGGTATGAAGAATTGGGTGTTTGTTGAGTGGGAAGATTGGGTGAAATTCCGAAATTGTCCCTGAACAAAAATGGGAAAAAAAGTTGCTCGATGACCATTTCGAACTGGGTTGGCGAGACATGAACGAACCCTATAACCAAAGTGCAATGATGATTGAAGTAGATGGCGATTGGGTGTGAAATAGCGCCGACGACTGGCTTCCGGTGGCTAGAACGACAACGGAGATGGAAGGAATTGAACGACAACGGAGATGGAAGGAATTAGCCCGGGAAACCAGGAAATTATATGAAAGGAGCTGCGAAGACGAGTATATAAAGACAAACAGGGAAGATTAGATCTGAACATGGAACCCAGGCGATGGTAAAAGAACTGAACAATGATTTTGAAAAAAACGACTGCTAAACCCCTAACCTGTTTGAAGTCGCTCAAAAGGAGTTTGTTGGGTTTGGGAAACAGAGGTGTCGGTAAAGGAGTGAGGAAAATATGGCATTGTTCATGTGACTATAAAATAATCAGCACAATGAACCATCCACATGACAATAATGAAAATGACAACTGTTAAACAGGGTAAGAAAAATTGCAGTAGTGAGGATGAAGAAGAAGACAATGACATGTATGCAATGGGCCTTACAGGATCATTGGTTGCTGTCAAATGGAGTGTACAAGTGAACCAATCCGAAGCACAGACACATCCCATCGCAATTTTTAAATAATGTTCAGTGAAGTGAAACCAACTAAAATAAACGAATTTCGCTTTCTGAAATGCTGCATAAGAACGCCCAAGACATGACAAAGAAGAAAAGCCAAAGCAGAAACGAAAATAAATGAACCAAATTGGCCTTTGCAAATGGTGCATAACAAAGAAACAGAATCGTGGACATGACAACAACATGAGGCAGAGTCAGATAACTGACCATAATTGACACCATGTTAACTCTATGGTCCTACGAAATAAAATGACGAGAATTGGCCTTCTTTTAAATGCTGTCTAACAAATAATTGACCAATTTGTTACAACCTGCATGAGGCACACAAAACTTGCACAGAAAGTAACATAAGCATCGCCTTCGCCACGTGACAGGAAAAACAATGGTTTGTGTTCGAACGAAACAACAAAGTTCGAACTCCCACCACAAACTGTAAATCGACTGCAGCAGTTAAGTATCTGTCATAACATGTGAACTGTAGGGTGAAAGGAAATAAAATGAATGAAATTGGCTTTTTCAAATGCTGCACAACAATTAGTTATAAACTTTATAACAAGGGTGCACCCTCTAACCAAACAGTATCAGCATAAACCTAATGTCAGACATGAAATAAACATAGAAAATGGTAACACACAGCAGCATAGAGTAAACATCATTGAACTCTACAACAACAGCAGAAAAGTTAAAGTGCAAACCAAACAACAGAGTTCCAACTTTACATGACAGAATGGAAACCATGTCAGCAACAGTTATTCAGCAGTAAAAACAACAAAAAACATTGTGAATACTGTACTGTTTCATTACATGTAACTCAAAACACAAAAGATAAATAGCTTTTTCCCTAGTTCTTCTTCTTCTTGTTCGATGGGGACCTCATTCGACCGGTGCGCCTATGCGATGATGTCTGTGAACCAGGGAGGTTAACTGGGATAAACATTGGGCTGGCAGGCCGTGGAGTTGGAGGTCGATTTGGTGTTGGAGCTGCGAAGACATGGGGCAAATTCTCTGCTGCAAGGACGGAACTGAAGCTTCGTGCGGGAATGAACCTCAATGGAACAGCGTCTACTATGTTCCTGGAAGGAGCAGGAGGAGGGTTCACTGGTTCAGGTAGACGAACAATTGACAGTGGGGTGATTGGATCCAACTCCTCACCTTCATCCACTTGTGCATCAGGTGCTGTGCCTCCACACACATCGTTACCCTTCACTTCATCACCATCCCTTCCTTTCGTTGGTTCTTCATTTCTGCTGCTGTGATCCCTACCCTCATGCTCATCATCCCCTTCCTCATCTTCTGGCTTGCTGTCATTCCCACCCTCATGCTCATCATCCCCTTCCTCCTCTCCCCCATCTTCTGGCTTGCTGTCATTCCCACCCTCATGCTCAGAATCCCCTTCCTCCTCTCCCCCATCTTCTGGCTTGCTGTCATTCCCACCCTCATGCTCAGAATCATTCTCACCATCCCCTTCCTCCTCTCCCCTTCTTCTGGCATGCTGTCATTCCCACCCTCATGCTCAGAATCATTCTCACCATCCCCTTCCTCCTCTCCCTCTTCTTCTGTCATGCTCTCATCCCCCCTCTTCTTCAACCCTCCTGTCATCCTCGGGCTCATCATCACTGACCCCATCACCTTCCTTCTCTCCTTCCTCTGGTGTGCTGCTGTCCTCCTCGCCCTTATCATGATCCTCTTCCTCATCATCACTGCCACCATCCCCTTCCTCTTCTCCTCCTTCTTCAGTCTTGCTATCATCGTCGGCCTCATCATTGTTTTCGCCATCCCCTTCATTATGTCCTTCCTGTTTTGTGCTGCTATCTCCCCCAGGTGGGTGGGGACTTCTCTTTAGATTTTGATGACTCATCCCATGGATTGGAAGAAGGACCACCATGTCATGTTTTGTTGCCCTGGATGCGAAAAGGTCTTGAACTCGTGGCATAGATGTAAATGAAGTCTCGAACGTCCTTCAAGTCCAAAGCCATTGCACGTAGACGCGACTCCATCTCATTCAAGGTTGAGTGTAGGTCAGCTTTAAGTAAGCCAAGTTTTTCGTCCACAATGTTGGCAAACATGGCTCCCACCTCTGCAACTCCTTCCTCAAATGAAGGATCTCTTGAAGATGGACCAGGTACAGGTGCAGGTGCAGGAGAAGCTTCCTTTTGCTGACTCTTCCTTCCCTGTTTTCCGTTAGAGTCAGATGTATTAGAGGTCTGTTTGCGAACAACAGGTATCTGCATTCTGTGTAGAGCCTCGTCATCAAATTGAGGAGTCCATATGGGGGGTTCACCTTGTTGAAGATACCAAACCTTGTTCTTTTGTAATACCAGAGACACAATCGAAGGGTATGGGAGGTCACAACCTTTCTTCCCAGGGAATGCAGCCTTCAGCATTGTGTCAATGATCCTCTTGGCCATCTGAAATGGCTTCCTCTTGATTAAGCAGCAGAGGATTTTTTTGTCCTCAATGCTCATCGTTGTGTAGTGCTTTCCCTTGTTCACGAAGTTCCTGCTGCATGTAATGCAGACCCTATACTTATAAGGCAAATGCTTCGGTCTATGCAAGGCCTCACCATCCTCTCGTGGTCCCTCCCTCTAGCAACAAGTTATCCATTTCCTCCCCGGTAAAGGTTGTATCGCTTGATCGTGCGGTCTTAATCCCTAACCAATTAAGGAGTTTCTTCTCATTCAGTTCAATGGTTTGGCCCCTAACACACGTTGACACTACTCCAGTCCTAGATAATCTGAGGTTTGAATAAAACACCTTCACAACGGAGTCACTATAAGGCAAATTCAACTCTAACAGACCCCTAAATGGTCTAATAATGTCGTCTAGGCCAAATGGATAATCGGATTCAAATGTATCCATACTGATCCTACTCATCTTACACAGAGTATGGCCTACTAACCTCATGTCATACTCTTCAAGCTTTGATTGATTGAAGTCGGACTTGCATTCAGGGATGGCACTTGCTTTCTGATGCTTTTTCATTTTCTTATAAAATTTGGACCTCATCTGATCAACAGGCTCATTCTCTTCATCATCGTCACTAGGGGAGTCAGAACCTGAATTGGTGTTTGTGGCTTCCCACTCTTTGTCTTCCCCACTGGAACTAACATCAACCATTTTGCCCTTCCTCTTTCTATGATCCTCTGGCTTTGTTTTTTTTTTCTTTGGAGAAGAGTCAGACACAGAGTGGGCATGATCGTCGGATGGGTTCTTCCTCTTCCCAGTCACCGGAGTTTGCTGCTTCTTCTTGCCAGCCCATTGACTTCAAAGTTCAAACTTTACTCTAAAGTTCGAACTTTACTCAAAAGTTCAAACGTGACCAGACAGTGTGACACTCGGTAAAACAGAGGGATTTCATCTAAACGTTCATAGTAACCTTGGATCATACCTGTGGGCAACAACCTTAGGTATGCATATGTTGAATAGGAAATAGCATTCACAATATGTGCTATCTTTGTTTGTCACAAGAAGCAGGTATAGTAAATAGGAACCACAACAATTATTCAAAGAACACTTATTTTGTCACATGTATAGTAAATTGGAACCACAACAAATCTTCAAGGAACACTTTTTTTGTTACAAGAAGCAGGTATAGTAACTAGGAACCACAACAATTATGCAGCAACTTTGTTACAAGAACCAGATATAGTAAGTAGTAACCACAACAATTATGCAGCAACACTTATTTCGCTGTGGTGATTTGTTACAATAAGGGGGTATAGAAACAGTGACCAACACAATTGCAAATGGTAGTAACAAGTTTTATATATTGATAATATTGTGAGTACATTTCCTGCACCAGGCATATACCAAATGGCCTCAATTACAATACATTGAGTAAATTAAACTTCAAGAGGATGCTACCCACAAACTTGATGCCATGTTTAGTTTTCCCTGAACCTTTTGAACATGGTAAAAAGTTTTCCATGTTGCATATAACCATGGACTATACACTAGACAGATATAAACACCTGTGTGGGGTAATGCATTTACAAAACACAGTGACACCTCCGAGTTACCCTGGCCAATCAAAAACAGTTGTGACAAAAAAACCCAGCTATGTACTCAACACCGTTACACAACACTACTATTTAGGTATGCATATAGTCTACTGATTAAGCAAGGTGCGGATCCATGAAAGCTTGAACTCGGAGGAATCGCTCCAAGTGCCTTCAGAAGTTTGTCAGAAGCAAGGATCTTCATGTGGGCAATGTTTCTCTCATTCCAAGTTAACTCCTCAACTTGGAGTAGCTCCATGAACAGGGCATCTTCTTTGGCAGCAAGTTCACTTCTTTGGCAGCAAGTTCAGCTTCCCTATCCTGTGTTGACATGAAGTTGCCTAGCTTGTCAAAAGCAGTACCTATGGTCTTGTCTAATTGTGTCACTGTATCTCGCAAGGCTTCAGCTATGACTTCTGCATTGTTCAGTTTGCGCTTCTTCTTTGGACCCAATGATGCATCAGTTGGATTTATTGGAGTGGTCACAGTTTCGTGATTTGTTTGTGACAACTCAGATTCATCAGAACAACATGTGGTGTCTCCTAAGGTCGTCATCTTCAAGATTAACTTGTTCCTCCATTGCCCTGGGCACTCTCCTCATCACCGATTTCCTGTCCTTTCCCCAAACCATGCATAGAGAGTCAAAGTTTGGCAAAGGTTTGGTTCGAATTCCTTGTGCTTAGAATGAGCCTCAGCTTTAAGAAGTAGATGAGTTTATGAAATTCAAGACACTGATGATTAGTAATTCATAAGTAAAGTGACAATTCCAACACGCTTGTGGCATCACATACCTTCGTATACTCATCCCAAACATCGTCATCTGCAGGTGACAAGTTTTGTCTCCGGATCCCATCCAAATCCAGAGGTGTTAGGCCCATAAATGATGTCATAGGCCGTCGCCATAGGCGCTTCAATGTCTTCGATGGAGGTGATGTGGGAGTTGCTTTTATACCACATCCAGGTAGCTTGGCCTCTATCATGGTCTCGCAAAGCATTCGCATATCCGGATTTGAACCCGTTGTCGGCCATGAACTTTTGGTCCAACTTCAACCCAACAAGGCATTCGACCAAGACCCTATCCTCAACGGCACTCCACATTTTCATCCTCGAACCACATGCTTGTTGAGATGGATCCATCTAAACAAAACACTGATTAAGATAAAATATTGCAATTATTGTTAATGTTAACATAACAATGAAGTAGTAACAAACCACACCACAACACGGACATAGGAAAAGATAAAGTTAATTGAAATTCGATTCACATGGAAACCAAATGGATGTAGTTTGTAACATAAACATATGGGATAAAATGTTAATACTCCTATCAATACTTGTGTACTACATTATCGCTATCTCTCGTGCGAGAAAGGCAGCAAACATCTCATTTCCAACTTGTTCCCTATAATTATTCCAGACATCACTAGTTTCCATAGGAACTACAAAGCGTCATCAACCGTTGCAGTTCAATGTCAAAGGACTCAAGCTGCTCATCAAGGGGATCTTGAACACTCTCCCGACGAATAAGATTATGGAGCAAACAGCAAGCAACGATGTATCTGTTTTGCAGCCTCATCGGATAAAAAGATGGGCTCCTCAATATTGCCCACCGTAGCTTTAGTATGCCAAAGCATCTTTCTATGACCTTTCGGGCCGCAGAATGTCGCATGTTGAAACACTCATGCACAGCTTTGTGGTTGATGTCCTTGTCGCCATCATTAAGGTGGTATCTTTGACCTCTATACTGAGCCAAAAACCTTGGCAATTACCGTACCCGCATCTACCAAGTAGTAGTTCCCCGCACAAACAAATACAAGTTAGGGGAAAACAAATATAAATTGCCCATCCGGTGAGCATACCCCAAGGACATTGGTTGGTACCTCTCCTTTTCTATTTCGGTACCTCCCCTTGTGTGCTGCAGGAACTTGAACACGTATGTGCGTACCATCCAATGCACCGAGGCAACCCTGGAATAGGAAAAACTTTCACCATTAAGGTCAAACCATACTTGAATACTAAAATAAGTTAAACTACTCACACATGAACATCATGTACATACCTTGAACCACTTCCAACGATGATCATTTGAGTCCTCGGAATTGGCTCTGGTTTCTTCAATAGCAATGATTGAAGTCTAATGGTTGCATTAAGCACTAATTTGAAGTATCTACTTATGGTTTCTCCTGACCTTCCAAACTCAAACTGAATTACTCGTTCTTCACATGATGGGCCAATATGTGAAGGAACATAGCCACTTGCTCATCAACTAGCATATGCTTAGTTGCTCTCAATCCGCCAATTGTGTCTAACATGTGACACAATTTATCAAACGTTGCCCTACATCCTAATTTGGTTGAAGCAATGGTGTCACTACTATATATCATCGCCCTCAAATTCGCTCTCTTGGCATGGAAATCTAGTCTAAACGTCCTATCTCGGTAAGTGCCTTGGTCTACTCGCTCCCACAACTACTATCATCGTCACAACCATGGTCCTCATCGCTAGTAGCAAAGCTAAGGACCCACCAACAATCCAACCATTTCCGTCTGCGTGGCTCCATACCTATTTCAACCACACCAATTTCCTTTTTATATAGTAATCCACTACTCCTCTTTACAAACTATCACCGTTTAACACCAACAATTTGTATCTTTCATCACATCGCTATATTAAAACAACTACTTTAGATGACCTAACATGACACTCACTCGAATTAACGTCCCCATAAAACGCTCGAATCGGGTCATCGGTTCGAACGTAATGTTCATTTGCTTTTTTCCCCAAATTTCATCATTCACAGAACAACAACACATTGTACACAAACAAACAACATATTTTCATTCATTGAAATTTCATTCAACACTGTGAACATTGTTTAAAATAGTGTCTGCATCTCTTTTATGCCCAGGAATATAAAGAACATTACACTCATCTTTGTCTCTATCCCTAACGTCGACGAATATAAACCGTGTCTACCTAAAATTGTTTGCATTCAAAACTGCGTGTGTCTACCTAAAATTGCCCTGTGTCGAATGAACAGAAAACCCAAATCTCCTAAAAACGTACTCAAGAAATCACACATTTATTTTAAATATGTATACCGACCTCAAATGCAGCTCTATTCCCTAGGTTAAACTTCTCCTTCGCCGAAAAACACCCACTGTTTCTACAAGCTTCTTCACCGACAGCTTCGTCCAGATCCAGCTCGCGCCTTCGCCGTGCTTTTATAAATAGGTACAGTGTTTTCAAGGGGCCTTTTTGTCCGACATTTTCACTCTCCCGGCAACATTTTAACATTCCCGCGGTGAAGGAGGGAAAGCACATTCCAATGAATGATGGAAGATTCGAAGTGGCGGGAAAGGTACTCGAAGGAAGATGAGAGAAGCAAACACGTTTTTTGGGTGGGAAGTCTCTTATTTTCCCTTTCCACCGCTATCTTTCCGCGTAACAAACGGGTCCTTAGGCATAACAAATCCTTCACAATTTTTCTTATATTTTCTATATGTTTGCATTCATATATCCATTAAGAAAAATTGAGGCCAACAAAATGAGGAGTTCGTTTTTAGGAGAATGACTTTTAGATCCCAACCAAGAAAAATAATATTAAAAAAGTCTCAATTGACAAGAAAACAAGAGAAATTAACAAGTAAATCAATTACCATTAATAACTTATGGGACTCATCAATAAATTATTTCTTTTGGTTAGAACCTATATGTCATTCTCCCTTCTTTTTTCTGTTAAAAGCATTATTGTTTTTTTTTTTTTTTGGTCACATGTCCTTCAGAACATAAGTTTATTCAGCAATTTGCAAGTCGTATTGCCCAATCATAAGCAAACTTTAACTGTGTTGGTGACATATGTAAATTTAACACCATTAACTCTTAATTAGTTGAAGTCATTTCCAAATTACACGAACCAATATTTCAAACAGACAAAATTCAAAAGACCAATAAATACTTTGAAACTTTGGAGATTAAAAAGAAAATGAAGGTAAATTATAACGACTAAGAATAGTACTAACCTCTTTTTATCACCCATAATACCCTTTTTTTTAACAACTAGAATGAAGAGATTTTCCTTTTCCCATTTCCACTCTATCATTCTGTGAGCCAAACACAATACCTATCTTGTAGGAAAGCCTTATTGTATAATATATATGATTATAATAATTAGTGAAAGCTTCAAATACAAGAAATTATTGTATTAATTAAGTTAGTTGATCTTTGCATCCTGTGGATTAGCAGACAACCACAAGACACGCACATTGATTTAAATGCTTATTTAATTTTCTTAGACATTTAATTTGCAAGTTGTTCTTCTTTAAAGGGTGACATTGTGCTGAAAATATTCAAACAAAGTGGACATAACTTACAGGATTACATCAAGAAAGCTATAGTTATATAGATAATTTTATAAACCCTAACAATCTTGATCGCTTCGTCTTCGAGAGTAGGAACCTACTTGACATTGTAGAAGTCGGCGACTGACTGATCTAGTTAATCATCAATTAAAATGCATGATGTTTCAGCTAGCAAAAGACAGTTAATAACCACCTTAAAATATACTACTTTTGACCCTAAATATAAGATATACTTTATAGTATAATTTACACTACAAACTAGTCCTATATTTAGGACAGATCGAGGAGTACTAATTAATTACTCCTATTATTTTTTAATGTAAGATTTATTTATCTAATTTGGGAAGATTAAAGAAGTTAAAATAAAGAACTTAATTATAATATATGTGACATGATATCTCTGAAATATATTTCTATATAACATTATATTATATATCAATTTATAAGTTAAAAATTTTAGTTTATCAATTTTTAAGTTAAAAAACTTAGTTTGAAGAAAAATTAGAAATTCAAGAAATTAAATGGAAAATGTCTTACATTTAAGACTAAAAATCAGTTTCAAATTATATCTTACATTTCCAGCAGGAGTATTAATTAACTATCTCTCCCTCGTAAACCTTAATTAACTATCTCTCCCTCGTAAACCTTAATTAATTCCTAATTCAATTAGCATAGTGATAGGGAAACAATTGATTCCTAAAAGGTTGTAGGATAGATGAGCCTCTACACCAATCATCTCGCTTGTGAAGTACTCTCTCTCTCTCTCTGGTCTTTATTATAAGGCACCAAATAATTTTTCTCACAAACGAATAAAATTAGTTAAAGTCAATAAAATTGTTTTAGAATCTAAGTAATTTCCAATATTATCCCTACTAATTGCACTAAACTCTAATTTTATATTAAATATTACTCTCACCTATTACCTTTATTAATTAGGGGCAGACATGGAAAAATAATTAATACTCATCGGGAACAAGCAATTGCCTTATAAAAATGATCAAATAAACTTACTAGTTAGTGTCTTATAATAAGGACAAGAGGGAGTATATTTATCACCATCCGCACAAGAACGTGAAGGAGCATTCTATGTTTTGAGTTATTGTTATAAGTCTCCTTTCAAGAGAGTTACATTGAAAAAAGACCCTAAAAGTTATTGGATTCCCCAATTTCAACACTCAGCTTTTGAGATGTGATCCTCCTAAAAAGGATTTTTGTTTGTTATAATGGTGTTTTCATTGACAACACATGGGAGGGGCTAACAAGAAGGAGGCGGAGTGAAACATCATAGCGTGGAGCCAAATAAAACCAAATTTCAAAATTTACCAAATAAATAATCAATGCAGTCAACATATTAATAGATTTATAAAATTATCCCCACATAAATGTAATTAAATGAATTATGATTAATATACTCATATAATGTACAATTATGATCAATTCTATTTTCTATTGAACTAAAACATTTTTGTCAAAAAGATTCAATAGTTTTCTACTAAAATAATGTAATTGTAAAGGGTAGTAGTGTATGGGTTGAATAGCCAAAAAGACTAAGACATGAAGCACATTAAGAATAAGACATTTGGATTTAATTAATAGGTTAGGTCACGCCCACAGGCACCTAATTAATTTTTATTTGATACATTGAATTGGAGGTGGCAACTCCTACACGTAGCTTCATATCAGGATTACATCAATGTAGTACTAAACAATTAGCACACCAACGTCACACTAATCAATAAATATGTCGCTTATTGACGTTAGATTAGTTTGATCTTACATCGATGTAAACTGTTTCATCTTGTCTTTTGCACTAAGAAAGAATCTAATTAAATTCTTTCGAAATAGGAAAATCCAAATTCTAACCTACACTTTCAAAAAATTATTAATCAGGTCATGAGTTCTAATTAGGGATTTTAGAATGTTGTTAAAAGACCATAGTGCCCTTATTTAGTTATAAAAATGAAGATTTTTATTATGTAAATTCTCATATACTTCTAACTCTAAGAATCTATGCTTCTTTGAATCATTAAGATCTCAACTTTTAGTCAACTTGCAACAACATTGAAAGGTAAATTCTAACAATTTCTCTTTAACCCTAATTGTTGGAATCATTGGGATCTCAACTTTTAGTCTACCTCATCTTTCTTAGTTTCTTCAGCATCGCCATTTAAAATTTGGTTTTCTTCCTGATAGTGTTTTGGGATTTCCTTCCTTAGCTCCTTACTGTTAATCCATATCATCGATTTATTGGAAGGGTCCATTTGTATTGAATTCGATGAAAGATCAATTCAAAAGAGTGCTCGTATATGAATTGGATATGGAAGGGTCCATATGTATTTAATTCTAATCCGAATGACTGAACCCTTCACTCATCGGGATCAATTCGAAGCATTAAGGAAATTCATTTTAAACGGAAAAACAAGCTCCATATGTATTGGCTGCTACAAAGCAGCTTTCTAGTAAGATCAAGGCCTTTAATTGATCACAAATATTAGTTTTCAATGTTCTGTGAATTCAATCTCCTGAAAGATTAAGCAACTGTCAAGCTCCTACCTGATTCCCTTTTGCCTAACAAGTCAATACAAAGAGGCAAAGAGCAAAACTTTTTAGCATAATATAGAATCATTCCTTCACCGGAACAAGAAGCAGCATGTATGTATATCGGCTAGCTGACTAGACACATATTTCTACAATATGAATTTAACTATTTATGATTTATGAACAATATGAAGTATCAATTAAATTAATTTTTTTGTTGCAGGTTGGCATTAAAAATGACATCTACTTCAGGAACAACATGTACAAATTAAAAGAACTTTTTTTTTTTTAATGTAGGTGGATAATTTGTGAATAATGTTGAAGATCAAATTTAATATAATGGGGGAAGTGTAAGCGTGAAAACTATAAAAGAGGGAATGTCACTTGAAGATATGAGAGTAATGATATTATTGTGGATTGGTATTAACTGTAATAATAGCGAGATGAAGTACACTATGCCATTTGATGAGATCGGATCCTTATAGATTTTGTTGATGTTGCGGACATTGCAAACATGTTTGAGTATAATGAGAGAAGTGGGCATGTGTATATAACATGCAAAGAGAATGATAATGTGCAAGAAACACTTGGTGAACCATAAGTGTAAGTGATTTTGTTGCTTTTTTTTTAAAAAAAAAGAAGCTACGTACTACATATTATTTATTATAGTGTTATTGTTAATATAGTAACATAAGGTTTAATTGAATTATGCAGCATTGAGGAATTGTTGGGACATTCACAGCGAAGCACTCTCTGTCGAAGCAGTTGGGATAACGAATTTGAACCAATGTCTTATCAATCTAGTGTTGAATGTCTCACAAATGACTGAATTTTTGGGTATATGTAAATGTGACTGAATTATAGCAGGTTTATTGGAAAATTTTTGTTGCTTTTACTTTTCGAAATAAAATTATTAAGTATTAAACATCATAATTATAGTATTTCCATGGCTTATTAGTTATTGATTTTTCTTTTGCAGTATATATTCAGTTTTTTTTTTCTTAATATCAAAATTACAGTATTTTCAAATGGATGCATAAAATCATACTCATCAAGTTTGTTGCAGCTTTATTATGTTAGTATTTAAGTGTACTAGAGACAATTTATAAGAAAATATAAGCATATTTTTCTACTTTGTAGTATTTCATTATTAATAAATGAGCATATTTTATCTTTATCATATTTATGTCTCGCTTTTATTTTAAAGTAAATATGTGTTTGAAGATAAAAACTCTTGGAATAGAATATGTGTTAATCTTGAGGATCAATGATAGAGATCATGATCATGAGGACTTAAGAACATTGTATATCTATTACCTAAAACTTGTTCCTAGTCTTGAATCATCAATAAATGACATTGATGATCTCAATAAAACTAGTACGACATCATCTACTTGTATAGAGATATAAGGTAAAGACCTCATGGAATACAGACATGGAGATGTCTTAGTTGATATCTTGGAGAACAAATAGCACCGAACAGACCCGCCGAGAGACTCCACAAAGATTCATTGTAGAGAGTATCATTGGATATGTAAAGTTTCTCATCGTTTGGTAGTGCGGATCCTCCTGGACTTAAAGTTGTCATCGAACACTATGTCCTAGGGTTATACTTTGACTGTACAACTCTATCCGCTTGAAAATGGGGAGAACAATATACTCTTGGGTTTAACTCGAATACATGAGTATAGATGGACATGCTGAGAGGACTCACAGTCCCCTACAAGGGATTAGTCATTCACAAGACCGGTAGAGCTTGGATAGCTTCTAATTAACTCGGAAGTCTGTGTTCACAACAAGTGATCATGAGGAGTCATGATCCGTTATAGAGCTAATATAAAAAGATTCATAGTTATGTGAATTAGCTACATTTAGTCAATTAATAGAGATGATACTCTACTTTGCTCTCAACTAAATGTAAATGATGATGTGAGGGATGATGCTTGTACGGTATCCAAATATAAAAGGTAGATCACTTGATCAACCCAATCAGTTCTAGGGCCGCAGAGTATTGCTAGTGTCTTATGAGGTCATTAAATAAATTGGGTCTATTAAAGGGGTTTTTAATTGGTCCAAGTTTATTTATGTCAGTGACTAATTGGGCCTAATGGGTCACACACAAAGGTTATTCCCGATTGTTTAAAATTAGTAAATTTGAACCAATAATTGTTATTGGGTTTTATCAAGAGTAAATGTGTAATTGGGTTGGAGTGGGACTCCAAGCCCAATGAGGAGATTTGAATTGTAATTCAAAAGATTAGGTTATAAAAGATAATTCTGAATTATCTAATATATATATATATATATATATATATATATATATATATGTATATATATATATATATATTTTAATTCATTATAATTTGGATTTTCCAATTCAAGTTTGAATTGGGCCTTTCTTGTGAGCACTTAAATTAGGGTTATATTCTTATAAAATGCTGATTTTTTGTGTGCCCTTTTTATGAACGTCTTTTGAGAAGAAAAAAAAAGGAAATAAATGTGATTAATGTGACTTGTTTGACAAGTAGTGGACTTATTACTTAAAACTCATTTCTTAGTGCATAAGCTGAAAATTCCACGGGTGGAAAAAAGTATTTTAAGACCGGACAAAAGAGGCATCGTAAGTCCGAACCCACGTCAGGTCTTGTTCCAGGCGGTATTAAAAGTCTCACTTTTAAGACCGGACTCGAACCGGTCTTAAAGAGTTTCTTTTATACCGGACATTTTAAATAAACGGTCTTAAAAGTGTTTCAAAATAATTAAAAAAAACTCAAATGAAACAACCGGTCCCAAATCACCAGATCTGGCAAAATTTTGAATCCCTCTGTCATCAACGACGGAGAACCAAGAGAATATTGGAAGCAACACCAACAAGAAAAATAAAAAAGAAGAGAAGATTGGAAGCAACACTTACAAGAAAAACAAAAAAGATGAATACAAAGTCCAGAAATAAGAAAACATAACAAGAAATAGAAATCATTCACCATGGAAATCGAATTTGAATCAATATAAAATCAGAGGTGAAATTGAAGTCCAGATCTACAAAAAAATCACAAGCTTAAAGCAACCAAATCTGAGCAGGATCCTCTTGTCGATGCTGGCAAAGCTTCAAGCAACCAAAATCAAAGTCCATATCTGAGCAGGAGCGGTCAAGGTAGGAGCAAACAGACTTAAGCAAGAAGAGATCTGGGTTTGATTTTAAGCCGGATCTATGCGAAGGCGGTGTGGGAGGAGCCATAGATCGAAGAGGAAGGAGCCGCCGTCGTCCAGAATCCTCGAAGCAGTACGCTTGCATCGTTGCTGAGGATTGGAGTTGATGCCATCGCAAAACCCTCGAAGCATCTAACTGACAACGTTGCCAAGGATTTGATTGTGTGGCTCTTAGGATGACTTACGAAGATTGCGAGTAGGTTAGAGGAAAAGGATGTCATTCTTGCTAAGGATTTGACCCGTGAGGCTCTTGGGACACTCGTTGAATCTATAACTAAGCAAATGTTATATCACCAAGAAAACAAGCACGCTCACGGACTTAATTATGAGTTTAGCGAATTTAACTTTTTTTCTTAACACTTTTAAGACTGGTTGTTTGTAAAACCCGGTCTTAAAAGTATATTTTTAAGACCGGATCATTTATAATCTGGTCTTAAAAGTGTTCTATATATTTACGAAATTGCCACCAGTCATACTTTTAAGACCGCGTCTTTCATAATCCGGTCTTAAAAGTCTTCTATATATTTACGAAATTGTCACCGGTCATACTTTTAAGACCGCATCTTTTATAATCCGGTCTTAAAAGTGTTCTATATATTTTTTGGAAGTTAAGATTTAATTAGTTAGTATATATGATTATATTGTGCAATTATCTTAATTAAGTTGTTAGAGAGATTTTAGGAATTAAGTTAGCAGATCATGGTTTTTTGAATTTCATAATTAAATTCCTAATTGTAATAATCTTAATTAAGTTATTAGAGAGATTTTAGGAATTAAGTTAGCAGATCATGGTTTTTTGAATTTCGTAATTAAATTCCTGATTGTAATCATCTTAATTAAGATGTTAGAGAGATTTTAGGAATTAAGTTAGCAGATCATGGTTTTATGAATTTCATAATTATATTTCTGATTGTAATAATCTTAATTAAGTTCTTAGAGAGATTTTAGGAATTAAGTTAGCAGATCATGGTTTTTTGAATTTCGTAATTATATTCCTGATTGTAATCCCTTGATTATAGGAACTGCCTAGGTCAGAAGATTATTTACTTATTAGCATCTGCATATAATTCCAATTAAGCGAAGGAATAAATCATCGCATTCTCGCACTCATCTCTGATCAGCGTCTTCTTACAATATTTACGAAATTGTCACCGGTCATACTTTTGAGACCGAATATTTTATAGCTCGGTCTTAAAAGTGTTCTATATATTTATGAAATTGCCACCGGTCATACTTTTAAGACCGGATCTTTTATAGTCCGGTCTTAAAAGTGTTCTATAAATCTACGAAAGTGTCACCGGTCATATTTTTAAGACCGGATCCTTTATAATCCGATCCAAAAAGTTCTTTATATTTACGAAACTGCCACCTGTCATACTTTTAAGACCTGATTCTCTATAATCCGGTCTAAATGAGGCGGTCTTAAAGCTCTTTTTTGCACTAGTGTTCCTAAGGCAATTAGGAGTAGGAAGTTTTGGCCACCAAGGCTATAAAAAGGGGAGGGTTGGACTTTTTTTGAGACATCTTTATGCTCTCTAAATTTCGGTTTTTACCAAAGTTTTAGAGAGGAAAAGGCGCCATCCATTGAAGGGTAAGATTACAACCTTAGTTCATCCTATCCATAACCTAATTCTAAGAAACCATCACCTTCTTGAAAAGAGAAAAACCCAAGGAAACCAAACATCAACCTTGTATTCGCCTAGCAAGCATCCAAGGGGCGGGAGGTTTCAAGAGAATGAGTTCTCGTTGCAATTGGGGGATAACCGTGTGGATCAACGTTAGAGGACATCAATAACCTTGAAGTCTTCGAGTGATCTAAGGTAATCTTAATCTGCAATAGTTGTTTTATAAAATTATCCTAAACTTCAAAAGTTGTTTCAACGAGTAATCTTGAAACTCATGAATATTATAAATTGTTATGAATTCTTATGAATACCGTAAAGAGTTACGGATTAATAATTAATAACTAATTAGCGTAATGAGTTAAGGTTAATAATTCATGAGGACCATAAGGAGTTATGGGTTTCTACAACGATTAAACAAAATTTTTATTTTCAACCTCATGAAATTTTACATGAAAGTCATGTAATAGGTGAAACTTCTCATCATATCCCACGGTTTATTAGTCATTGATTTTAATGGAATGTGAACTACCTTAAGTTTCTTGACGTAGTTTCATTTTGCTCTACCTGTTTTGTGTCTTCCTTTTGGTTTTCATGGATGATAAACAGATCAGAATCATCAAATATTATTCATTCTTTAATGGAATGTGAACTACCTTTAAGTTTCTTGAATGATCAAAGAGAACACGTTGATCCAACAAATCTTCTTTGAAATGAGTAATAGTACTACAATAATCAAAAGAGATGGGTCCTAGAGTTGATTAAGACAGGTCTCAAGTACCATAGTACCACAATAATCATATGAGATGAGTCAGCTACCACTTAACACGAATACGGAAACCAAGGTGAGGTGGTCCATTTTGCTGATCAAGTGCTAACAAAATGACAGAAGTGCTATGCACTTCTCCATAGAAGCTGTGCAATTCTCTGTTACTTTTCTTCCTCGCTTGTTCTTTTCTTTTTTCTCTGTAAATAATAATTAAAAAACAAAGAATAGCAAAGATAAATTCTCTCAGCAGTAACATTGAATTCATGTTTCGAATTCACCCACTCTGGTCTCCATCAATTTCATGGTTTTGCCTCTGATCTTTCTGCCATGTCAGACTTTTCTTGAACTACAATCAAAACTCGATTTTTGGTCACTTCGGTTAATTATTCATCCCCAAGTGGCAACAAAAATATCTCAAGTACATCAGATATTCAGATTCTCCCTTTTTGAAAACTAAATAAAAATGCATTTCTTCCTTGAATGAAGTACTCAATTCAATTATAAGGCAAACAAGAGCCTGTGAAATTTTCCTGGAGAAAGAGAAGCTAGTTTAATTTCACAAGTTGTTCTCCCATATATTTCTTCAGCCACTATCACAAATATGAATTTTTCTGCATGCTGCTTGTTGCTGGAGACTGTAAAGTGGATCTTGAAAACAAACAAAAAAACAGAATTTTGTTATTAAAAAAAATCGTGTTTGAGAGTTTAATTTCCATTGTAAATGGATAAAGTTAAATTTTGATGAACACAAATGACAAACTATACAATAGATTGTCATTCCATGACAGAATTCAAAATCTTGATTCACATGCTTCTAAAACCGAAACAAAATTTGCTATTCAAGAAAAACTAAATCGTAGAAGTTAGTACAACCCTCTTCCAGCCTGTGGACAAGTTCACTACTACAAAAAAACCAATTAACGTTCTAAATTAGAGGCAATTAACATCCTTTTTTAAAAGGACGTCTCGGCGGGGGAAGTAAAAAACAAAGCATATAAGGCGTCCTGAACTTTATTCAGGACGCCTTAGTTAAGGCGTCCTGATTTTATTTCAGGACGTCTTATATGATTTTTTTTTTATACATACCTGCTTCATATTTTTTACTGAGCATTTGAAGATTATCAGATGAGAATAATTGTTGTATATTCAGATGAGAACACGATTACATTTATAGACAAAATAGTGATCTAAATTTGAAATTTGAAAAACTAACATCCTAACAATAATCTCCTATAATCTCTCTCTAGGTTTAGTTAATCCCTATAATTATGGGACTAATAAAATATTCTAATAATAACAGATAATATTCTAACAATAATCTCCTATAATCTCTAGGTTTTGTTAATCCCTATAATTATGGGACTTATAAAATATTCTAATAATCACCGAACTAATAAAATATTTGTTAATATTTAGGGAGCGATGGAGAATAAAATATTATGGAAGTGAGGAATCAGAAAAAAAAAATTAAGGGAAAGGGAAGAACAGATCGGACCTGAAATTGAAAATGGCACCAATAGTGAAGCCTGAGATCATCATCCTTTCAAACTCCAGTGCCGTCATCTCCTCGCCTCTGTCTCCTCGGCCAGCAAGATCGAAGAGTGTTGAAGGAGTAGGAATAGATCGAAAGAGAAGATATGGGGTGCAGAGGAGAGAAGGGGAAGGCATATGTGCAGATCAAATGAGAAGAGAAAGAGATAAATGAAATTAAATGAGGGATGGTGTGTAGAGGAAAGAAGGGATAAATGAAATTAAATAAGGGATGAGAAGAAGTCAAGCGCAAGGGAGAGCGATGGTGATGATGCGTGCGAGAGAGAGAGAGAGATGGACGATTAACTAATGAGAAATGTGAGAGGATATTAATAAAGGAGCAGGGAAACAAAAAATACTTATTTTGGCGACCTGAAATACTTTAAGGTCGCCAAAAATACTGCTTTTGGCGACCTGAAATACTTTTAGGTCGCCAAAAATACTGCTTTTGGCAACCTGATATACTTTTAGGTCGCCAGAAAAAAATTTCTGGCGCCAAAAAATTTCCCAAGTTTTCAAAATTGCGCCAAAATTGTTGATTTTGGCGTCCTGAAATACTTTTAGGTCGCCAAAAATACTGATTTTGGCGTCCTAATATACTTTAAGGTCGCTAAAAATTTTCCACACGCCAAAAAGTATTCTAAATTGTGCCAAATATTACATTTTAGACGTCCTAAAATAAATTTAGGTAGTCAAAAAAACTTTAGGAGTCCTAAATTAATATTTGAGTTGTCTAAAGTCTCCAAAAAAATCATAAATGGCGCCAAATATTACATTTTAGGCGTCCTAAATTAATATTTAGGTTGTCTAAAAATATTTTAGGCATCCTAAATTAATATTTAGGTTGTCTAAAGTCTCAAAATCAAGAAAATAATTACGACAATGCCACCGCCTTCACTTTTTACTTCCTTTTTTAAAATAATGACGTCTTTTAGGGTAGTAATATCCATATTTTATAGTAGTGGTTGCACGCTCACCTCTCAGTTGTGACTATGTTACACACTTCCTCATAACACCACTAAGTTTTACTATATCCCCTCCAATAATTCTACGGGTTATAGACTCAACTAGTCTAAAACTTTAAAAAATATACAGGATAAAAGAATGCTAACTAGTCATATACTTTTCAATCATAATTCACAATATACGAAGTAAGTATAAGATAAAATTCATTTCAATTTACTTAAATAAACATTTTAAGATATCTAAAAGTGATCCCAATAAGCACTTAGTTGTTCAAATCATTTGCTACTCTACCATTATGTCATGTGTCTAAAACTCTTCAGTAGAAAAGCACATAAGTAGCTGAAGACTTTATCTTCTCTTGGTTGAAGACTTCTGAGTTCTGACATTCCATAATGGCCGCTTAGAACCCTATAATCATTACCCCGATAAGTAGGCATCAGAAATCATTGCATCACAATTCAGATACGGACTTGGGACGAACACTTGAAAAGGAAAAAGAATAGAGCATAAGTTGCAAACATCGTCTTTCCCAACATACTAGAGATATAGTTTAAAACTGATCAGACGGAAGTATTAGTATAAATAGTATGTAGAAAATATATCTGTTTATTAAATATGCCCTTTTTTTAAGACTGTGTATGGAATTTTTTTTTTTTGAATACGCCCTTAATTTTAAGAGTGTATGGAAAAGTTAATTAGGGATAATATTAGTATGAATACATTTAATACGTGCTTTTAGTTGTTATTAGATTTAGGAAAATTAACTTTTTTGAAACTTCATTGCATCTTATGGTTAAAATTAAATTAATTTTTGTGGGTGAAAAAACAATGATGCCTTTATTTTATTTTATTTTGGTTGCCCACTTAGTTCATTAGAGTTTCATTCTGACTAGTCCGGATCTAATCCGGGTTGCACACCTAATTGTGGTGGGTGAGTCTCCCAGCGGGGATTTTTTGCATTCACAAGGGTCGAACTCGAGACTTTGCTTAAGCGACACAAGCCGCTTACCACTTATGTCAATCCCGGTTGGTAATGATGCATTTATTTTATTTATCTTGTAAATACTCATATTTGTCTTATAAATACTCATAGTTGCAGTGAAGTTTCAAAACGTTTTAAGTTTTGAGTTGATTGAAATTAATTTGTTACAAGTGGTTAACTAAATTTTTTCCTAAATTATTTCTTTTGGACTTTATAATACGAGTAATACCCAAAAATATGAATTTATATACTCACCGGCACTAACCGTGTGGCAAATCTTGACCCTGCCAAAACCAGAGAGGAATCGATCCTAACGGGAATCTGAGTAATCATGTTATTATTCAATATTCATACAGGCAAAAAAACATGGCTACTCCTTATTGGCCAAAACAGAAAACAAAAAAAAAAAATTGACTATTCCTGAGTGGAGAAGATGAAATGAAATCATGAAACTCTTTGGTGGGTCCCAATTCCAAAATAATAATAATAAAATATAAAATTCTTTTCCAAATAATCAATATATATATATATATAAAGAGACTTCATCTCGTCAGTACTTTCAGTCCCTGATTTCCTGATTCAGCTATTTCACGAGAAGTTTATAGAAAAGCAGAAACAGCGGAAGAAGAAGAAGATGGCGCAGGAGTAGGATCCTATCGTGGGTCGCAGCTACAGGATAGCAATTCCGTGGACTGTCACCGGACCAACCAACAAACTCTGGCACCGGCGGTTAAACGAGCCGTTTTGACTTTGTAAGTATCAGAAGCAAAAGAAAACAAAAAAACGACAATACACTCAAATTCTCCGACATCGGTGTCAGTTGCTGAAATGAGTTTTCGATTCGATTTTTTTTTCCTCGTTTGTTAGCAACCAAGTCAAAGGGTTCATCGTAGTCTAGTCCATCTTGTTAATGGGCTTGGTGGATCCAGTGCTGTCAACAATGCTCTGTCACTATCCTTCTTTCTTTCTTTCTCTGTTTTGCTTTTAGATTTTTCTCGGGAAATTTTTTCCACTGTTTGGTTGGTCGGAAAATGGTAAAAGGTGGCGGAATTCGAAGGTGGGTTAGGTGAAGAAATAAATAGACTTTGGAATTAGGATGAAAGCCTGGAATGTACCGTTCATATCTCTCTCTCTTTGATTTTTTCCTTTTGGGTTTTTTTCCGGGAAATTTTTGCGGTGTTTGGTTGGCCGGTAAATGGAGGAATCCGATGTGGGTCAGGCAAAAGACAGAAACTTTGGAGAAAACGGAATGATGGGTGGGGGCTGAAATATGGGTTGTATCACGTTACAAAGTTTTAGGTATGAAATTAAATTTTAGAATGTGAAAGGGGGTAGAGATGATAATTTAATGCGATAACATACCCCTATTTATTATTACGGGTCTTAAGGAGATAGGTGCCATTTGTGCTGTGTCCAAGTTTTTACATTAATTGCTGAAGAAGATGAAGGTGGAAGAGAGAGAAAGAGATAGATAGAGAGAGAGAGTTGACCATTATTTATGGCTATGATTACAACTCAAACCCTTCTGTCATCCTCCTTTACTCTGAAATCAGTTCTCATTATTTTATCTTAATTCTGTTCTTCCCTCTCCTAAGCAAGCTTCTTTCGCCTTTCTCTTCACAAAGCTTCGATTTTTTCTTTTCTGGGGGTAATTTATTCCTCTGCTTTTGCCTCCTAAAGTTTCTCTCTGTATTCCATGGTTCAGTTCAACTCTGTTTTGAGGGAAACGATGAAGATGAACCATTTTTTTTCTGTTGCGGTTAGTTTCTCCTGTGACGACACCAGTTTGTGACTCTTTTGTCTCTGCGTGCAGTTAAGAAATTGCTTGAATTGTCTGTTCTGAAGGAAGGTAGAAGAAGACTGAAAAGGTAGGGGTAGCCTATTATATATTTCTTTACAATTGATTCATCTAATTTTACATTTTTTGGCTTTCTTTTACTGGTTTTTTGTTTGGGATCTGAGACGGATCTCTATTATTTTTTCTTCATGCAATCTTCTTCCATGGAGATGAAACCCAGCTGAGATATTCACTTTACTTAATTATTTTTAATATTCCTCTGTGCTAGTCTGCTAGATCCAATCAGAGAGCTAGTGGACAAAAACATTGATAGCGAATTTTTAAATTGTGGGTTTTCTTCCCCATAATAAATTAAAACTTGGTTTTGTAATTTTCTTGCGAAAAGTTTTCTAAGTTTCCAACTTTTCTCTTGTCCCATGTATACTTCGAGAAACTGTCTTTGGATTCTCTTCTTTTCTTGGTTAGCCGAATTCTATTACTTATAATAAAGTAAAAGGCAGATAGTACCTTTTCTTTGGTACTTCCTATATTCCCCCTAGCTTCTTCACAAATGAAAGAAACTAACATTTCTTTAATCAACAGTATTTGATTGGCCTTTGTGTGAGAATAGAAACTCAAGTTTAATCTAAACCCTTTTTATATGTATTCTTGGAGTTCTTGGTAAACGGCTAAACGCTTCCTTAGCCATTTTTTTATGTGCAAATTGACTTTTAGTATGGCAGTAAAAGATTCCTTCAACGTTATGGGAAAACTGGGTATTAATGATAGAATCATACTATAATTCTGTTGGTACTAAAAAAATTACAGTCTCTTGTGAACAGTGCCTTTTACCCATTTTTTGGTTTTTCTTTTTCAAGTAAAGCTTATCCTTTAGCTTTTAAAGGAATCTTGTTATTGAGGCTAGGCTTATATGTAAAGCCTCAATTCATTTTTCTCTATTGTTCTTGTTCAATTTAAGTATTGGTTATTTTCTTTCAACACAATTAACCAATTATATATCTGTTGCTTGCTAAACTAGTTATTCTTGTCTCTTATTGGTCAGGTCGCTGCAGAATCGGATCTGTACTTGCTTGTAGTTTGAAAATACCTTGGGCTGGAACACAGAAAATTTTCCATGTATTAAATCTATGAACTATGAAATTAGGTAACCAAAAATTCTGCTTCTGATTTTTGAGATTTCCTAGTAAACTACCATTTGAACTCATGACAGGATCATATTGATGACATTTTTACCAAAATTTTGGAGTCATAGTGTTTATTTGTTTTCTTTTATTTTTTGTTTCTGGTTATTACTTGCTTGTGGTTTTAATTTCAAACCTTCTGGGTTTAGTTTTCACTGGTGTGGAAGTGTATTTGCAGATGGTGAACTGGTCTTCTACCATTCAAATATCGGCAAACCCGAGTCTCAGTCATTTGAATTTGATGTCAATGATCCATACTCTGCTGGATGCAGATCAGAAGACCAGGAAGCCAAGGAAAATGAGAAAAGAGTCTCAGTTGATTTAGAGCCAAACCCAGGGAATTTAGGTCCATTACCAAGTAAAATGGAGGCTGAAGATGCTTTAATAACTTCACCAAAACCTGATTCTGGTAGTGTGGTTGGTCTTAGAAATGAAAATGAAGAATCCCCTAGTGATCCATGCCCTGATCGCCCACAAGATATCGAACCGGTTGAGAGTTCAGATCTTCCCGCAGTGGTAGATTCATCAAAAAATCTGGCAGATTTTTTCATGGACAAAAGTGTTACCGAATGTGAACCGGAATTGGTTGTGGTTTATAAAGAAAGTAGTGACCATGTTATTAAGGATATTTGTGTTGAT
Organism: Acacia pycnantha; assembly: GCA_025563575.1. Taxonomy (NCBI): domain Eukaryota; kingdom Viridiplantae; phylum Streptophyta; class Magnoliopsida; order Fabales; family Fabaceae; genus Acacia; species Acacia pycnantha. The sequence continues at coordinate 1,170,533 of JAMWYP010000077.1, read as the reverse complement.
GAAGGAATCCCATCTGAGGAAAAGATATTGTTGGAGAATACAAATGAAGATGCTGCTCATAAATTCTCGTCCTCGGAGGAGGATCAAAAGAGTGAAAAATTTGGAAAAGACAATGTTGCAGTTGATGCACCTTTTCCGGTTTTCATAGATGTTCCTGCTATAACAGAGGAATCTGATAAAGTTACTACCAATCATTACAAGTTTGAAGACTTGATGCTACATGACGATGAGGAAACCGGAAAATTCGCTAATGATGTCGACAAAGAAATGTTATTGGCTGGATACAAAGTTCTATTGCAAGATTTGGATGAAGAACAGTTAATGCCTTTGATTGAGGAGGGCAACAAAGCTGAGCAAAACTATTCACAGGTATTCAACATCCTAGCATGGCATAAAATTAATCATTGGATTCATATACATATACACAGTATATGTATATGTTCCCTCCGATCCTTTTTAAAAGAGTCCAAAATTTGAATTATTTTGGTTCTTTTTATAAGAGCTCGACAAAAGTTATATGAACATTTAATGAGTTTTTTCCCCCCCATTTTTACCTCTTATTAATTATATGTATTGAATTAATTAAAATGTTGGTGATACTTATATATTTACTATATATACTTGGAAAAACAAGTTTAATTTAGACCTATTTATTATTTTTAATTGCTTTCTTAAACCAAGTAATTCGGCTATGGGCTCTTATAAATAGGACGAAGGGAGTTTATGTTTTACAACTTTTCCTGGTATTAAGATGAGGATTGTTGGAAAGTGATAATTTTGATTTTATCTGCAGGTCTCTAGTGAGCCTGAATTGCCCTCCATGCCTAAGGAATCCGAAGATAGGGTTGAGGAAGCCGTCTCGACTTCTGCTTTAGCGGCCGAAGAGTCAAAAGGTGATGCCAGCGATGCTGGCATGCCGGAGAATGGCGGCGTCACTTCTCAGTCTGATCCTCCGGCTGCTGCTGCTGCCAGTGCCAAAGAGGAATCTGACCAAGTTGGTGGTGAGCCTAAGCTTGATGATGCTCATAATTCATCAGAGTCTGTGTATGTCAAGCCAGATGATCATCAGGCTGTAACAAGTCATGAACGACACGGCTTGGGTGAGACAAGTTTCTCGGCTGTAGGTCGTGTATCGAGTCGGATAACTTACTTGGATCCTGTGCCTTATTCTGGAAGCATCTCTCTTAGATCAGATAGCAGCACGACTAGCACGCGGTCCTTTGCCTTTCCACAGTAAGTAAATTGCTCTAAACTTGCATCAAAAGGTTGTCATTTAGAAACAAACTTAGGATCTTGTCTTTTGGTTATCAAGTTCTTCTCGATTTCTTAAAAGGTCTTAATAATGCGCTCCAAATTGTCAAAAATGTCCACATGTTATATTTTTGTTGAGAACTTGATAACAAACTGATACGAGTTTGGAGGACAATTCTATCACAGTGCATGATATCGGTCAAGTGGAGGAATGCCCAGGAGAAAAGGAATTCTTTTACTCTACCGATCTCATGCAAAGTGACAGAATTGCCTTTCAGGTTCATATCATAAACGCTTGAGTAACTTTACCAGTCTTGTTTTCTTTCATGATTATCCTTCATGCAGGAGTTTCATGACTAACATTCTTGTTTTCTTCTTGTGCTCTTACAGACTTCAATCTGAATGGAATAGCAGCCCAGTAAGAATGGCAAAAGCCGACCGGAGACACTACCGGAAGCAACGGGGCTGGAGGCAGGGCCTTCTATGCTGTAGATTCTGAATGCTCTCTCTCTCTCTCTTTTTAATTTTTTAAATAGGTCTAGGTTGATAAAATATATATGATTTAAATATCACCTTAGCATTGGGAAAAGAAAAAAAAAAAATCATGTACCAGGCTGTTCTACAATTTGCTCTAGGTTTAGGATGATGCTAAGTTAGTGTTGCTGCAAGCAAGTTCTTTGTTTTCTCTTGTTTGTTGTATGTGCTCCTTTTCCTTCACATTCTATACATGATATGATCAAATATTAACTGAAATAAATCAGAAGATATATATTTGTTTATTTATCTTTTTTCTTTTGGGTTGAATTGGACTTGTTTATTTTACGTTACTTAATGTGTTACTGAATGCTCCTAAACCATTAGCAAATTTGTTTAACTGTTGAAGTCTCTTCAAATGGTTGTAAATTGTACTCCCTCCGGTCCTAATTATAAGACAACATTTGAGAGTTGATTATGGTCCTAATTATAAAACAACATTTTAATTTTTGTCAATTTCTTCCTAAAACTCTCCTATTTTATTCTCTCAAATGTATTCGGTTATTCGGTTTTTGGTAAATGTGTGTTGATGTGTCTACACACAAATATATATAGACATATAACACATATGTGTGTGTGTGTTTATACATATATGTATATATTTGTATATATGTGTGTGTTTATCAATATATATGGGTGTAGACATACATACATGTATACATATATGTGTATATATATATAGACACACACACACATATGTACATATGTATATATATTTGTGTAGATATATGTACACACACATGTATATATATCTATATGTATACATATATACACACGTATATGTATATATAGTAAGACCATTATTTTAATTAGAAAGCGTGTAGAAAGACAAATTTTATGTCGGAGAGATATGTTGAGCTATTGATTCAATGTCATTTTAAATTTATATAAGGGCATTTTAGGAAAATGAACAAATTTAACTAATTTAACTCATTTCCTTAATCTCCCCAAAATTAGTTGAATATGTCCTATAATTAAGACCGGAAGGAGTATAAAATTATTAGGGAGTATTATCAAATTTAACTCGGTTTCTGTAACCCAAAAAATAAAAATAAAAAGAGGAAAATCTCTTTAAGTCCTAAGGGACCAAGAAAAATAAAAACAAGCAATATTATTGCAAATGCTCGGGACAAGTTTTCTTTTAGGGAAAATGGCCTTATTTGCTCCAATAAGATTTTTTTGTGGGATTTTTTTGACATTTTTTGGTTACTTGGGATCTTAAAGGAATTTTCCCCAAAAAAAAACTTCCAAATGCCCAGTACTCCAGAGCGAAAACTTCCAAGGCAAATAAAACCCTTATCCCTTTCTTTTAATATGTTTATCTGTTTTCTGTTTTCTGTTTGTGCCTTGTTTGCTTCTTCTGATTAATTACAAGTTTGATACAAGAAGCAAAGAGGACATGTGAACATAACATTGTAAATGAGTAATATAATAAATTAGTAAAAATTAATCTTGGGAGTTGAGCTTAGAAATTTGGATGTTCACTACAATTTACAAAGATAGGAAGAATGACGGTTAGGTCCTCGATAAATTTTTTTCTGAAAAATTAGTTGTAATTATTGATTCAAACAATGGTAAATTCAAAAGTCTCAATTATAACTGAAATTTTTATTTGCAACTGTTTTGACTCAATATTTGCAATTCACTTTTCAAAACATTTTAAAGGATTTAACTGTCATTAGGTCAACCTTTTTACACTTCAACGTCATTCTCTCAAAATGATATATGCTTTTTCACACAAAAATTATATGTTTTACTTACCAAATATAATTATGAACATTTTCTTCCTTTTCAGTTACAAAAAAAAAAAAAAAAGATAAATCTCTCTGAAATACTGTTATTGAGGTGGCAATCATGCTTATAGTCAGACCCATGATTTTTTTTCAAAATATTAATTAAATAATGAGAGAAATAAAAGTATCATTGAAAAATAGTTAACAAGTAATACTTATATTTTGTCATTATCTTTTAACAAAAAAATTTCATATAAAAATAGGATAATATTTTTATAATCATCTAGCATTCGTATCTAATTCTAGTTCAAGTTATATTTTAGTCACAAGTAAAATATCACAATTTGACACAACAATCCTTTATTCCATGTAATCTTAATATATGCAAAATTTAATATGACTAAGAAATTAGTTGAACAATTTGAATCAGCTTTCCTCCTTTTTCCTTACGCTTCACTGCCATCCCTTTCTTTCAAACGGCACCGTTTTGGTGTAAAATGCACACAGTTCCTTTTTTATATTGAAATAGCATTCACCATCATGAAATATCTTTTTTTGTATCAGTTAGTATCTTGAAATACTTTTTTCAAGATCATGAAGTATTTTTAAGTATCTTTTTAGTACCAGTCACTACACTAAAATATTTTTTCAAAAGTAGTTAATACCTTGAAATATTTTTTTCGAGATCAATCAATACCTTAAAAGATTGTTTCAAGATCCTAAAATAATTTTTTAACATCATGAAATATTTTTCAGTACCAATCAGTATCCTAATTTTATGATCTTGAAAAAATATTTCAGGGTATTGACTGGTACTGAAAAAATAATTAATAATCTTGAAAAATTATTTTAGGATTTTGAAAAAATATTTTAGGGTATTGAGTGGTATTGAAAAGATACTTAAAGATACTGACTGATAATAAAAAAAAACTTCATAATCATGAAAAATTATTTTAGAATCTTGAAAAACTATTTCAAGATACTGACTGGTACTAAAAAGATACTTCAGGATGGTGAATGTTATATTTCAGAAAAAAAAAAAAAAAAAGAAAGAAAATGAACTATATGCATTTTGCACCAAAATGATACCGTTTGAAAGAAAATGATGGCAATAGAGGGTAAGGGAAAAGGAGGAAAATCAGATGTGAACAATTTGCAATTGGCTTTTTTACTAGGCATGCTACAAACACCAAAATCTTTAGCACAATAATTTAAAATTTCCTTAAATAGTAGTAGCGGTTTTCCAACCGCTACAAATGTTAGTGACTTTTTTCAAATTTTTGAAATTAATTGGTAGCGGTTGGGGAACTGCTACAAATTGCAAAAAAGAAAAAAAAAATGGTCACATTTGTAGGTTAGCCAACTGCTGCAAAAAAAAAAAAAAAAACCCCTCAAATTCAAATGATAATTTTAGCACTATGTTAACCGCTACAAGATACTCCTAGAAGGTCTAATCTACAGACGCATTTTGTAGTAGTTGGCTTAAACCGCTACAGACATAATAACGGTTTAGTTAACATGCATAGCGGTTATGTAGAACCACTACAAAATTATTTGTAACAGTGTATTTTATAATGGTTTATATAACCGCTACTAATGTCATTTGTCAACCACTATAAATGAACACATTTTTTGTAGTACTCTCCATTAAAAAAATAAAATGGAAAATTGGGACTAAACTTGCGAGTTGCAGTAAAAGAACTTATCTTTTTTTTTTTTTTTTTTGCGCTTTATGATGGTGGATTTGAGAACTAAAAGAAGAGAGAGATTGTGGAATATAATAGACGAAGATGGTCAAGTGAAAAGAACAAAAGGATCCCTACCCACCATGGTTTTCTAGTTTGTTTCTTTTCTTTTTCTTCTTCTTAAATTTGATGGTGAATTGGTTGGAGAAATCTCAAGATGGGTAGAGGAGATTGAGATTTGAGATGGAAGACAAAGGGAAAAATAGCATAAGGACATATTAGTAAGATCAACAAATTTAGAAATAACTAATAAGGCATCTTGACCTGATTAGGGATTTAATGAAAGTGTAGACTTAATATGAATTTTCCCTAATAATAAAGCCTTTACAATTCATAGGTCATAAGAACTCTCGGACCCAAAAAAAAACAAAAAACACACACACAAGAAGATTTCATAAAAACTTCTCTGCCTTCTCTCTTTTGGCCTTCATGCCTTTATTTATTTTTATTTGAAAATTTTGTTTAAAAATCTCTTGCGTTGATTTTCACTTGATACTTTTTATTTATTAAATCGGGGACTCTTTAAGGGTAACAAAAATTCTCCAACTTGTTACATTAAGGCCTTAAGGCCTGTTTAGTTAGAGGGGAGAGGATAAAAAGGGAAGAAAAATAAACCTCTCTCCTCATTTAGTGTGGAACTTTGGAGGGGAGGGGACCTAAAGTTTCCATCCCCTCCTCTCCAACACTCTGATTTTGGTTCCTTTCTAAATTTGGGGATATGGAGGGGAGGTAAACTTTTAGATCACTTTACTCTTATAATTTATGTGATATTTAATAATGCCTATAATGAAAAATATTGTGACAAATAAAAATATATTAAAATATTTTTTTATAAATAAAAATATATTATTATACAAAATTATTATAATTAAGAATATATTATTAAAAAATAATTTAATGTAAAAAGTATATATTTATGAATAAAAATTTCTTATAATTGTAGCATATGCTCATATAAATTTAAATAAAAAATATTGCTAATAAATTAATTTGAATAAAAATATAATTTTATCATTAGAAAATATAATTATGAAATAAAATTTTAAAAAAATTATATTTTTAAAAATAAAAAATAAAATTATAAAATTTATTTAAAATAAAATAAAAATGTTCATAAGTAAGAAAATATTATAATTATAAATTTAAATAAAAATAGAATAAAATACTTTAACTTCCCTTGTATTTTCCCTTAATTATACATATCTTCCATCTATTTTGCAAATATACACTTCAATTCAAAACCACTAACTCCGTTAAAGATTTTTATTATTTAAAATTTATATTTAAATAAATTTATTTATTAATTTATCCTTCATCATTACTAATTCGTTAATTTTGCTTAAAATTATTTAAGTAGTTCAATTTTGTTTTCCTTTTTGTTAATTTATTTTTACTTTGGAAGTAGCTATCAGTTAAGTTTTTTTTTTTTTTTAATATTGACATAAAGACTTAATTAATTTAATTTATACAAACATATAAAACTTAATTAAAAGTATGGCTAATTTTTTTAATAAATATGTTTATAAATGTTTGTGCCAAAAATGTATTTGAAAATTAAAATAAATTATATAATATCTCCAATCTACATTATTAATACCGTATGGTGAATAAAAATATGCGTTTCAAATATGTTTTTAATAAAAAATAAATAAAATAACAGAAGAAAAGAAAGAAAGAATTATTTTTTTTTGTCATTTAAATGAACAATAAATAAATATGATAAAAAATTCAAAAGTTTATAATAAAATAAAAAATGAAAAAAAATATTATATGTTGAAAATTTTGAACATCTAAGATTTAGAATTGTTTTATTTGTATATAAAGTATTTTTTTTGGGTACATATAAATGTTTATTCATTTGTTGAAAGAGAGATATTTTGGTCAAAGCAAATGTTTTATAATCAAATTTAATAGTCAACTAACGGTGTCACATCTCGTTTTTCAAAAGCTTTTTTCATCAGAGTAGAGCATCGGAGCAACTGAGTAACTGATATATATATTCAAAATGCCGTAAGTCTGGCTAATTACAGAAGCGGTACAACAACCGAGAGTTTTTAAAGTAAATATCAACAGAAGTGTCTCCCTGGCGATCCCCACGCTGTGACATCAAAAGATAGTTTTCAGCCAGACTTCTAAGCTTGCTGCTTTCCCCTCTCCTCGGTCCTCGGTCCTCCTGACCCTGACGCTATGTTAAGAGCTGAGGTCCAATGCATACGGACCCTAGGTAACAGTTAACCTCACATTTACATATACAGTATATAAGCACAGCAAATGAATCACTCCTAATCAATGTAAATGTATCACTCCCAGCGAATACAGATGTAACGCTCCCAGCGAATCAGGATATACCGCTCCCAGCGAATACAGATGTACCGCTCCCAGCACATGCATATATTCAGTTATCCTCTAACACCACTATGCATCTAAATAACATACCACCAATACACATACAACACACATAAACCATATACGCATACCATAAATATCAGAGTTAGTGTTACAGTACGCGAACGTACCTTCGTTGACGATATACGGTACAATCGTTGTTCAGAACGTACTCACAGGTATCCTATAAGGACAATAGCGTATTTGTTACTAATCAATCATCATACAGTCATTTTAGTAAAAAATGACCATTTTACCCCTGACCCCACTAATCGGCGGAATTTCGCCACAGCTTCGCTACTTTAACTCTAATCTTCCAAAATTTTGCCATATCTCTTTCTCCAACATATTTTCGAAATAAATATCATATTTAACCCTAAAACATGATATCTAAACTAACTTGGAAGATTAAAGATCAAACTAACATTTCTACTATACTACCGAATCGAAAGACTAAAACTTAAAACTCGGAACCGAAGAACTTACCCAGAACTTCGCTACACTATCTCCAGACTCCTCCTTCTCTCTAAAACCTCTCTCTATTTCGAAATCAAGCTAGTGAATTGGTGAGAAAATATGCTTGGAGACCTTGGCTATTTATAGGCAAATTCCATGACAATATTCATCCTTTTTCTTCTTGATTCTTGACCATTGGATCAAAGGTTTATGAAATGGCACAATCTTGGCCTTCCAATCCACCTCCTTACATCATTATTCAAGGCCATGATGTCATGCCAATGATGTCACATGCTTGCTTTATGGACTTGTACCGATAAAGTTCTCTGTTCGGTGTTCTAATCGCGTAATCTTAGAAAATCTCAAAAATCCAACAACATAGCCTTGAAGGTCTATCCTTCCTCTTTCAAAATATTTGGGTTAACTAAATTTATGATCCCATTAAGGGTATTTCCTAATCTGCTGAACATTTTCGGATAACCGTCTTCGGTTACGGAAATCACTTCGGGTAACACCAACCTCTGGACAAAAATTCACTGATTCCTAATATGTCCAAATGTTTTCTACTTAGTTCAAGGATTTTGAGATATGATTTATTTTCCATTGGTTCTCATTTATATTATCTGCCCTTTTTCACAAAATATCTCTTTCGTCTTATCTCTTAATTATTCCGCTGGTGACGGAAATGACTTCAGAGATAACCTACTCCGAGATAAAAATTCACTTGTTTATAATATGTCCTGATCTTAGAAACCTAGTTCACGGTTTTCTAGATAGGATTTAATTTCTATCGGTTCTCATTTATCCTATTTGCTTTTTTACAAAATATCACATTTTATATTATTATTATAATACAAAATATCATGATATTCTTTTGAAAAATCCTCTCTCCCTCAAAAGTCCACTAATTCGGCTGCCCCCTTTTATTATTATTATTTATTTATTAATTAATTAATTAATAAGATATTTAAATTATCTTATATAATTAACAAAATTCACCCATTGGTCCATAGCTAATTACATGGATTTAGGCCTTTAAAATGGTTAGAAATTCTTGTAGCCTTTGATCTTGCTGTAGGAGATTACATCCTAACCCTTGATTAATGTTTAATTTGTAGAAATTGATTAATAAGTTTAATTAGTGCCCTAATCACATGATTAGCAACTTTTTAGGATTTAGGGTTTTCATGTACTTAATCTCACCAATTTTTCTTAACCTTTTCTAATTAATTAGAAAGTATATTTTATGCTAATTTTAGCCATAAACATTTAATTAAAGGGTTCTACATAATTTACCTTGGATATTCCCTTGTTCATGCTTAAACAATTAGCCATTAATTACTTAATTAATCACCTACTAATTGTTGACAATTTTCTTAATTAGAATTAATTATTATCTCACAACTATTTTACTGACATTAATAAAATATGCTCCATGTAAAATATAAAAAATCACTGGACAACTTATGTCCCCCAAAATAATATTAAATTTTGCCTTATTATTTTCCAAGGGAAATAATCCCAAAAATTATCTAAATTAGAGACAACATACTCTCTAATTTTTAACAATTATTTAATTGCCTTTTGCAATATTTTATAATATTCTCTAGGCATTTTATGTCTCACAAGGGTATTTTAGGAATTTTGGCACCTTAACTCTTCTAATTTTAATAGAATTTACCTTAGAAAATAAGATAAATACTACACTAGTTTTGAAACCACATATTCACCTATTTCCAATAAGTATTATTTACTAATTTATGATATTTATCATAAATACGATTTTTAGGGTATTACAAACGGTTGGTTGGATGGAAATGGAATCTCAAAAATGTAAGGGAGATATATGTAACATGCATTTTAATATCAAGGGAGATCTATATAGGTTTTTAAAATAGAGGGGAAGTTTATGTAATTTAGGTAAAACACATGTGTAGTTAATGTACTTTACTTATAAAAATATTATTATAATGAAGAATATAAAATTTTTACTAAATTGAAAATAATATATTTTTAAAAAATATATTATTATGAAATTAATTGAAAATGAAAATATGTTATTATAAATAAAAATACTATTATAGTTAAAAATATATATATTACTACCCCCGGTCTTAATTATAGGACATAATTAACCGATTTTGGAGGGATTAAGAATAGGAGTTAAATTAGTTAATTTTACTCATTTTTTTAAAATGCCCTTATATAAATTTTGCACTTCAATTACTTTGCTGATTCATATAATCCCTTATTCATATATGAATTGTGCTTTATATTATAAATAAACAACTTACGTTTCAGCTTAAGCTTCATAATTTCTTATATCACCGTGCCATGACATACTAGATAATTCATGTATCAGTTCAGAATCATCACTTCTAATTTTTTTTTTTTTTTTTTATATTTCCCACCTCGATTAAATTAACCTTATGGCTCTTCAACATTCAATAGAGAATTTGAGTATAGAAAAAAAAAATCTCTGAATTGATAGAATATAAGTGTATTATTAAATTAATTAGTGTGGATGAAGTATTAGTAGGGGTGATATGATGAAAAAAATTGCTCAAATTGTTTTATTTGAAAAAAAGTAGAATTAAGGTGTATTTGTCATTAGTGAGTTGCAAGCATTACTTGCTTTATAGAATATATATACGTGCATTATTAAATTATTATTGAGAAAGTATTAATAGAGATATTTTAGGAAGAAATTGATAAAAATTAGAATGTTGTTTTATAATTAGGACCAAACCCAACTCTCAAATGTTGTCCTATAATTAGGACCGAAGGGAGTATCATACAATTAATTTAAAACAATATATATTACTATATTAATTATAAATAAAAATGTTATTATATTAATTAGATAAAATGTAAATTAATTTATATAACATATAAATAAAAAGTATAACCAAATATACTAGGTTGGAATAATAAATTCCTATCATTTCTCTCATTTTTTTGCATCTTAAAGCAAACAATAGATCATTAAAAACCTCTCATCTCTTCTCCCCACCAACCAAACAAAATAAGGTAACCCTCTACCCAAGTCTTCCACTCCCTCTCTTCAAACTAAACTGAAGCTTCAATCAGTTGAAGACCTTTTGATTATGACCTATGATTTTTCTGACATTATCTTTTATACTTTTTTTCCCCTCCCTTTTGCTTATTAGTTATCTTGCCTTTAGTTTAGATGATGATGATGGCAGCTTCGGTGATGATTTTGATTTTAATAAAAACAAGTTTTAGACTTTAAAACTAGAATATTCTCCCCCATGCAAAGGAATAATACATGTGATTGGATGTGAAATTCCAAATCTAAACGCAAATCACACTAGTTGGCAAATTTAAGGTGTATTAGGGATTTATTGAATTTGTCAACTTGATAACAAAAGTAGGCCGCGAATTTGTAGTCTTTATCTGAATTTGTTAATTCTTTATCTAAATTTGTGAATGACCCAAGATAGTGAGTGAATTTTTTTACTTAAAAAACGTCAATTTCTTATATAAATTGTTAATGGGTTTGAGTTAAAGATCAAATGTTTATATATATATATATATATATATATATATATATATATATATATATATATATATATATATATATATATATATATATTTGTATTTATATTTACATTTGTTTGCATTATTTATATCAAATGACATTGAGCCACCAACATTTTGTGCAAACAAAGTGGTGGGGGTTATTCCCACCGGCCACTTTGGAAATATTTATTCCCAAGAGAATATTCCTTTGCAATATTCCCATTGGAGCTCCAACTGTCGTTGTTAGAGCTCTAGTTGTAGTAGGCTATCGGTGGGGGTAATTTTTTAGAATAAAAAAATATGTAAGGGCGTCTTTTCCTTTTAATTTCAAGAAAGACAAATTGAGTCTAACATCTCTCTGAGATTATGAATATGCGAAACACCTTTTTGTCTTCTAGCATTTTTAAAATTCTTTATTAGAGATTTTCCCTAGTGTATACTCCTTTCGATCCTTATTGTAAGAAAAATTTAAACTAATATATTTCTACAACATTTCTAATTAATTCATATAAGCCAATAAAAAAGTGATTTCTAATATTAATATTACTCTTGTTAACTGCATTAAACTCTAACATTATGTTAATTTTTATTGTCTCTCACTACCATTATTAATATTAGTACATATTAAAAAAATATTTAAAGCTCATGGATGAAACTATAAAAACGTCCTACAAAAATGATAAAAAAAAATAACTTTTAGATGACGTTTTTATAAAAGGGACTAGGGTGAGTAATAGATAGATCGGTTGAAATGCATTTAAAGCCACGTAAGATAGGAAAATCTTAAATTAAGTTGGCAAATTCAACAAATCTCTAATTAATTTATGGACCCAATTTGATATTTGTGAATATTGAGTATTTTACCATATTACCTCTCATTTCTTTTCTTTTTTTCCTGCAGCAATAGATGCCAACCAGAGCTCCAGTAAGGACAACTGGAACAACAACTTTATCACAAAAGTTTTGTTGTGAATTGCTAATCGGACTCGTTAATTTCTTAACCTAGTGATTGAATAACAATATATGTATAGTAAAGAGTACAACTTTATCGCAGGTCAGCAGTCTTCATTAGCTATTTACAACAAAATGTTTGCAATAAAGTTGCACAGTTCAATAAAACATATTTTGTTATTTAATTATAAGGTATGATTATAAAGTAAAATTTAGCAGTTCACAAGTTTTCATTAGTTATTTATAACATAAATTTTATTATAGAATTGTGACCCATCAACAACAATATTGTCAAAATCGAGTTTTTACATAGACACGGAAGGGGTAGTAGAAACATAAATCGTAGAAACGACACGAAACGTAAAGTTTCTACTTTCTACTACTTAAAGTCAGAGCAACTCAACACACAGACACAGAGATATATATATGGGTTTATCGTTTTTCATATCATTTAACAGAAAGTTATGTCAAGTCATCCCAAAAGTACGTCGTTTTGGAAGTTCATTAATTCCCCTAACCCCAAAATGACGTCGTTTTGGGAGTTAGGGGAATTAATGAAAGGTGTTTTAGTATTTTTGTTTTTGTATTTATTATATGAATTTTACCAAAACACCCTTTATTAATTCTCTAACTCCCAAAACAACGTCATTTTGGGGTTAGGGGAATTAATGAACTCCCAAAACGACGTAGTTTTAGGTTGACTTGACATAACTTTATGTCAGTTGACGTAACTTTATGTCAATTGACATAACAAATATAAACCCTATATATGTGTGTGTGTGTGCATGCAAAAAAGAAATCATAAATCACTACTCAAAATTCAATGAGCAACTTCATATTTAAAAGATATAAGTCATATGACTATATAAAACATTTAAAAAAAATATGTTTATTACTATAAAAATATGTTAAAAACTGTATATAACTATCCAGTAATCTTGAGTCCAAGATGCATGATGGAAATAGGGTTTTCAACTTTTCATCATTTTTTCTTTGTTAAAGTAAAAATGGTAAAAACTTATATTTTTACCGTTTTTACGTGTTTGAGCCATAGTAGTCAATCTCAGATAGCGGCACGTAGCGGCAGGCTCAAAAAACGCTATAGCGGTATAGCGCATTACGGGATGGCCGCTACACCAAAGATACACACATAAATACTCAAAAATAAAACATATTCATCATTAAACAATAAATAATTCAAATCTCTAAAAGCCATAAACAAAACATTAACATATAAAAAAATTCATAATTAAATTAGTCTTTAAATTCCATAAAGAAAAGCAAAAATTCTCTTTAGTCTTCCATGAAATCTTCATCCAAGTCCTCTTTATCATTGTTGCTTTCACCACTACTAAATTTGTAGATCTCTTCCTCCTCATTGTCACTTACTTCATCATTTGCCTCTTCCTCTTCGTCTTCCATGGTACCCTTTCCGTTATTGCTAGTTGAAGGCCTTGAAGTTGAAGTTGAAATCTGTTTATTCTTTAATCTGCTTTGTTGCCTAGTGTATGTTTTAGGCTCACCAGCCCCAACTATATCATCAACAGCTCCCCAAGTCCAGGGACGGACCGAGGAATTTTATTTATGGGGGGTGAAAATAAAAAATGCTACATCATATATAAAAATACTTAAAATACGATAAAGACCTAATATAAAAAAAATTGAAAGAAATATATTACAAAAATTAAGCATATTTCACTTGACTCTTACCCTACATGTTTTCATATTGTTAAATTCATCTATAATTGAATCCTTGTTAAAACTCAAAACAATTTCATTTTCAATATATGTAATTAAAAAATCATCAAGAAATTGGTCTTCTATTCTTTTTCGAAGTCTGTTCTTGATTATCTTCATAGCAGAGAAAGATTTTTTAGTAGTTGCTGTAGAAATTGAAAGAGAGAGTACAAGTCTAATCATTCTATCAATAAGAGGGTAAATGGTGAACTTTCCAATTCTTACTAGTCCTTGACATAATTCAAATGTAGTTGATAAATTAATGAAATCTGGATGCTTAAGAATGTTAAGCTCAAAATGTTTAACTCCATGTTTAAATATAATGCAAGTTTTCCTATTTGTGAAAGCAAACTTGTGGGCCCTATTTCAGTGCAAGCACGATTCTGGAACTGAGATAAAAATATCAAACTAACCATATGAAATATCAAACCTGCTTCACGAATTTCATTGTGCTTTCTCTGATCCAGCATAACTTTTTTTTAAAAAATTTTAGGGGGGCGGGGGCCACCCCTAGCCCCCCCTTCTGTCCGTCCCTGCCCAAGTCAAAGTGTCATCCTCAAAAACTAACTCGTCCTCAACAACTTCTTCATCTCCACCCATTTCCCCTACCAACCACTCATTACTATCATCAATGTCATTTAGGAGAATGGGATCAATCACATCACGACAGTCAAAGCGTTCTTGAAGAGCTTGGTTATACTTGACAAAAACCAAGTCTTGCATCTTTTGATGCTCAAGTTTGCTTCTCTTCTTAGAATGAATTTGTTGTATAATTTACAACAAAAGAATGTTTATTTTACAAGCACTACCTGAAATTCTATAAAGTAGAATCATTTAAATGAATACTTACATGCTCAAAAGTACTCCAATTACGCTCACATCCAGATGCACTACAAGTTAAGCTTAACACTTTGATGGCAAGTTTTTGCAAACTTTGAGTAGATGCTCCATACAACCTCCACCACTTAGCTGTATTGAGTGAACTAATTAGCAATTTAAGAAAACCACTAGTTTTAATTATTTTATAATGTAATTAATTTTATCAACGAATGCACTTTTACTTACCAGAAGCCACAGTGGTCCTTTGTCTTATTACTGACCTTATACCAAAGTTGCCTCCAGCTCTTTTATATAATGACAAGTCATTTATAATCTTATCTGCCTCTTCTTCAATCGGTATTAACCTCTCAATGCATTTATAAAGTCCTGAAGTCACTTCTTCATCAAATTCAATTTTTGGATTTCTATAATGCAACTCTGGGTTTAGAAAATGAGCTACTGCATGCAATGGATGATGAAGTTGGATCTCCCATCTTCTGTCAACAATTGCAAAGATCTCCTTGTACTTGTCTTCATTTCCATTAAAGGATCTTTGAATAACTTCTTTAGCCCTATCCATAGCTTCATATATGTAACCCATTGCACTCTTTTTTCCATTATCAACAAGCCTAAGAACACGCACAAGAGGCCCCATAGCCTTAAGATAATAAACAACACCATTCCAAAATGTAGGCGAAAGTATGGTGTTAGTTGCCCTTTTCCCCTTAGCATCTTTAGCAGCCTTAGACTTGGACCATTCATCTGAGGTGACCATCATTCTAAGGTTATTTTTTAATTTGTGCAACCTTCGTAGTGTAAGGAAGGTTGTAGCAAACCTTGTGACTCCATACCTAACCAATTCAGTCTTCTTTGTATACTTCCTCATTGTGTTCAAGGCCAGTGAGTGGTTATAAATAAAGCCTACTAGACTGATGCCTCTTTGTATTGTCGTTTTAACTTTAGGAAGCTTCCCAATGTCTTCTAACATCAAGTCCAAGCAATGAGCAGCACATGGAGTCCAATAAAGATTGGTTCTTTTGGCTGTTAACAATTTACCAGCTAACACATAGTTGCTGCCATTGTCAGTTACCACTTGAACCACATTCTTTTCCCCAATCTCCTCCACAAAATCATCCAACACTTAAATATCTTCTCCCCAGTCTTCATATATGATGAAGCATCAACACTCCTCACAAACATAGTCCCAGATGGACAATTCACCATGAAATTGATCAAGGTCCTATTCTTCTTATCAATCCATGCATCCGACATAATTGAACATCCAAATTTTGCCCATTCTTTCTTGTGACCCTTCAACATTTCGTTTGCTCGCTCAATCTCCTTCTTAAGGAATGGAACTCTCAATTCCTGATAGGTTGGAGCCTTCAGATGTAAACCATAGTTTCCAATAGTTTCAACCATGAACTTGAAGCTTTTTGTACGAGCAACATTGAAAGCTATTCCATTCCTATAAAAGAATTGAGCTATGATTGACAAGTTCTATCCCTTGCTTTTTTATCACAAGCATCATTTATACTTGTTTGCTTCTTGTTCTTTCCCAATTTGATAGTTGCTTCAGGATTTTCTAAAAAAAAAAAATCCATAGGGCCTTTCACACTTTTGGCTTTCTTGGTAGATGGATCACTTGATGTTGCTGGCCTTTTTCCACTTTTTAAGGTATGAATTTCTTCCATCTCTTCTTCCTCATTATCATCTTGCAACTCACTGTAAGCTTGAGTAACATTCTTCTTCTCAGCAACTTCCTTAAGTAGCTTTTTAACTTCAGGTGGACATTTGGTACAAGCATTCACATCTTCTTTAATTTCCATTTGGTGCCTTTTTGCTCTAGTAATCCCACCCGTAGTCACCTTTTTACAGAAATCACATGTCACACTCTTCCTATTATTTATATCTTTTAAGCTATTCATTGCCATGTCAATATTTTCACCCGTAGGTTTGACCATTCCACAAGAAGAAACTGTGGTTGAAGTCTGTGGTACTGTAGCTGATCTCTGCTTGAATGGGACGACATTGTTACTGTACAAGTTGAGTAGATATTTAAAAAATCAAAATGCTTAGAACTTAGAAGTTTTTTTTTTTTTGATCAAAAAAAGTTTTGGAGCGGTTCGACATCAGTCCTCCACCAAGGTCAGGGCACGGCCTCGGGCTCTATGAGCACTTACTGGGGACTTACGAGATCGCCTACCAAAGGAGTCTCAGCGACGGTAGAGGGGATCGAACCCACGACCCAAAGGCCTAGTCCTGGATCCCTTACCATCTATGCCAACTCACATTGGCTAGAACTTAGAAGCATTTAACGTTGACAAAAAAAAAAGAAACATTTGACCAAAAAAAAAAACAAGTCAGAAGCATATCAACAGTCTCAGCAAACTCATTGTTAGTTTGTTACTGTACAAACCTGACGTTGACAAAAAAAAACGAAGCATTTGACCAAAAAAGGAAGCATTTGACCACAGAAAAAAAAGAGTCAGAAGCAGATCGACAGCACAATACCAAACTCGATGATTCTGGCTTTAACTGTTGGGATCCGTATACATAGTGGAAGGATTCTTATCCATTAAAATTTTACGAATCTCATAAAGAGGATCTATCAACGGCGTTTAGATCAAGGTTCGTTAGGAAAAAACCATACCTATTCGAATTGGTATGCGTGCCTTGAGAACTCGTGGGCTAACACCTTCTTACTCGATCAATCTCTAGGAGCCGACTCTGCGAATCCACTCCCTCTACCGGTATCCACACCGAACAGCTTTCCAACACGTACGACAGCGTGCTAGCGCCTTCTTACTTTGTGTATCACGTTTTTCTTTCTAGGATTTCTTTCACGGCTTGTTGGTTCGCTCTCTTAATATGACTAGATCAATATCTTTTATAGAGTTTCTAAAACCCTAATTGGGTCGTATTAAAATATTCAAGATTAATATAAATTAATTTTGAATTTTGAATTTGGATATTAATTAAATCTGTCCAAAAGATCTAATCTAATCTATTCAATTAATCCAGATCAAAAGCCTGCCTAAAATATGAGATATGATATCCGTCTATTTAATTAAATCTGAGATACTATATCTCAATTTAAATTAAATCAGATATATGATATCTCTATTCGAAAATTAAATATGAGATATGATATCTGTCTATTTAATTAAATCTGAGATACTATATCTCAATTTAAATTAAATCAGATATATGATATCTCTATTTATTTTAGTTATTTAATTTATCAAATAAATTAAGTACTATATAATAATATTATTATCTATAGAAATAATATTATTATTAATTTCGAATTTAATACACACACACACATCCTAGATTAAATGATGTATTTATTAAATCTTAGACATATCTAAGATTCAATGAATCTGGACACTATTGTTTGTGTTGAGTTATTCTTGTGTGCGACTCTGCAGGCCCACATGAGATTGGCAGCGGGTTAATACTGTACCAGCCCACAAGTCACAAGCGGCCTCTAGCAAGACATTGCGACTACCCAATTCATATAGGGATCGTTGATACGACAACAACCTATCATACAACCATGTCACGTCCCTTTTGTCACGCGATAATTTGGTCAAGGATGAGGCATGGATAATGTCAACCTCCTATTCTTGACCATTACTTTTTCGATTCTTGAATAGTCTAATAACTGAAATGGAAACTCATTTCCATCATAGTATGACCATAAATTTCTTAGACTCACTCATCGAGGGGCCCAGTATTATCCCTTTACAAACGTGAGGGACAAATTTCATCTTGACCGTTCACATTCCTTTGCATGAAAACCACTTATCCCGATCAAAGGATTTATCATCATCAGTCAAAGGTGACTTTTGACTAGGTCAAAGATCAGCGACTCTCATGTAGGAATCCATGATGATCTCAGGTCATAGGGTGTTATGACGCGGTTATACATGAGATAAACTTATGACATAATCCACGCAGCTTTCTCATAGTAGGTCGGTCCAGCACCTTGTACTCTTACAAGTGCCTATGACTTTTATTTGTATCTCCATACGTCATCAAAGTCACACTGGTCTTACTTCATCTTCGCTCCCGTGTAGATGACCGACCAAAGACATTTAGGATAATTTATAAGATATATCCAAGAATACAATTATCACTATAAACATGCAAATGATATGATAACCAAATGGAGAAATACTTTAAATAATATAAACGTTTAAAGTACAATGACTTGCCTCTAGGGTATAATTTCCAACATTAACAACTGTGTGCGTCTCGCCGACTAGCCATGCGTACTCAGTTTCATGACTCACAACTGTGTGGACTCACGACAGCTTCTTGGGCATCGACGGTACCAAACTCGATGATTTGCGTCTTGCGGCTGTCGATGTAAGTCCCTCATGTCTCTGGATTGAGCTTTAAAACCGTTTCCAGATCTCTCTTGGCGTCATAGTCGGATCCCTCATATCTCGGCATGATTAACTCGTATTTTAAAAAAATAATAATGAATAAAATCGCGTGACGCATGCGCGACTAGCCAGGCCACAACCTTCGCGATGCAAAAACGCACCGCAAAGGTTTGACTGTAGCAACTACAGACTAATTTGCTCCGCTCCACCGCTATAGTGCCGGTATTAACTACTCTGGTTTGAGCGGTGTTTCTACCAGTTTCTGCTCATGATATTTTTTACTTATGTTTCAGCACGTATTGCCTTATTAGAAACGTAAAAACGTATATTACGTTTTTACACTAGTTTTTTACAAAAATGATCAACAATACCACTTGCCATTTTTGAATGAGGTCCTTAACATGTTTGTGTATGCGGGTGTGAGTCTCTTTCCTCTATGGAAGAGAGCTAGGTTAAGGGTAAATTAAAAAAAAAAATATTCCCTATAAAAACTAATTAGTGATTATTTATTATTGTTGTAACTTATTCATTTGTTAATTATGCTTGACGACCTATTTAAACCCTGACCCTTAAAGAGTCAAGCTTATAAAAATTAAGTCTCTAAATGAAGTGGGGCCTAAAAGGGTCAGCTTTGTAGGATCGTGGGCGGCTTTGTTAAGCCCATTAATTTTTTTTTAACTTGCCCAGTTGACAATTGCTCATTTGCTCTGCTGATCGAGTTTGACTGTAAAGGAAGCTACTTGCCTGTTATTTACACAATACTTACTCACTCAGTCACTCTCACAGTCTCATTCATTTCTTTCATTCACTTCACGCCTCAGTTTCACTATCTCGGCCGATAACAGTTTACTTTTGATTATGATTTAGTGACTGCATTTGTTTGTTACATGATGCATGTTGTTTAGACCTTAATATTGACAACATTTATTTGATAAATTATAACTTTAATTGTCGTAAATTACTAATTATATTTCTTAAAAAATGTAGGAAACATAATTAAAATTTAGAAAAAAAGCTTACGGCCTTGTAGGGCCAACCCTGGTCCGCATGCTCACGGACTGGACCTTGAAAAATAGGTGTTTTTCTTACCTTGGGTCTAAAAAGGTTAGCCCTGATTCTCAGACCTACAACTTCAATTTATTTATTTTTATAAGCCTTTTGGCCTCCTCATTTAAAAAAAAAAAATTTCTTAAATTTAAGAAAATGAATGAAAAAAAATTATGAATCCACTTATTTTGACAGAAATTTAATGAAAATTTTCATTTTTTTTTTTTTTTTTCACAAAGGGTTCATTTTCATAAACGAAGTCCTCTTGCCAGTTTGATGATACTCCTCGCGCCGGAATGCTCCCTTTCCGTCATAGTGCTCTGTTCCAATGGCATTTCGCTTCCTTCTCCACTCCAAGAACCACCCACTCACTATCTCAGCTTTATATCGCTCAATTCCTTCTTGCTTCTTCTCTTCCAGTTGCCGAAGAAACCCTTTTACTCTACCTTCACAGTCACCTCCGTCCCCAAAGAAGGTCCCTTTCACTGTCTCAGTGCACGGCAAGACGTGGCAAGACCCTTATCATTGGATGTCCAACACTGAGGACCCAGATCTCTTAGACCATCTCAACCATGAAAACACCTACGCTCAAGCTTTCATGGCCGATACCCTCAACCTGCGATCCATTTTGTCGTCGGAGATGAGAAGTCGAATACCCACTTCCGTTTCCACTCCCCCTGAACGTTGGGGACCCTGGTTAGTTCACTTTCCGATTCTGGAAATGCTTTTTTCACGGCTGGTACTTGGTAGATATTAATTTTTCCTTGGAAAACTTATTTATGAGATATTTGAGTGTAAAAAATAGTTTTACTTTAAAAGAGTGAGTTGATATTATAGTAATTACCTGTCCCTCTTCAATTAGTGTACTCAAAATTTGATCTTGTCATTCTAAAGAGATTTCCTCTATGTTTTATCACGTCAATGCCGTTAAGTTAACAAATAATTAGAATGGGTAACATAACATACATGAAACCCAGATTATCAAAATATTCTTTAGAGGACTGAGATGAGTTCAAAATTTGGTGAATCAAATTTAGGCAAAATGTATCTTTCGAAGATCAAAATGTCAATTCATTCATTATAAAATGTGTTCTATGGGTCTTGAGTAACATACCGGCTTTGTTAAATTCACCAAATAAGAGAGTGAATACAGGCTTAAGTTGAGTGATAGACTGATGAATTCAACTTTTAGTTTGCCTTGACTTCCAAACTGATGCTTTATCACTAGTTTTAAAAAGAAAAATAATTACTACTTTGATTGGTTCTAGCATTAGCTTATTTTATCCTCTGTTGGTTAGGCTGTATTACCAGTATATTCCAGAGGAAAAGGAATATCCTGTACTGTGTCGGAGGCTAGAAACAGAGAGAGCAGGCTGGCTGAAGTCCTTTCTCCATTATGCAATGCTGAGATCAACACAGGAGGAAGTCCTGCTTGATTGGAATGAGCTTGCAGAGAAATATGGAAAGTTTCTTATCTGATGAATTGTTTGATAAATGTTAGACATTGCTATTGTCTTTCTTTGTATGTATAGTTTTTAATCAATTCTTTGAGATTGAACATTCTGCTTGAACTCTCTTTCCTGCTGGAATTCATTTATTGATTTGTTTAATATTGCAGGGTATGTCCATGTTGGTACATGCAGAGTTTCACCTGATCACAACCATCTTGCATACACAGTTGATATCTCTGGTGGTGAACGGTTCATGCTTCAGGTAAAGGATCTCAGGAGTGGATTTACAGATCCGAAATTTGGAGTTGAAGGCGTTGTTAACATGGCATGGGCACGGGATGGAAGCTCTCTCTTTTATACCGTGTCAGATGAAAACCAGAGACCTTACAGGTGAAATTTTTAAACTCTTTTCTTTGTATTTTGCATAAACTAATTTTCATTCTAACTGTGATATGATAACATGGCAGGGTTCTCTGCAGAAAACTTGCAAATGATCATGTGAACGATCTCCCAGTATTTACTGAGAGTGATTCCAGTTTCTGTGTGGATATAACAAGCACAAAAGATGGCAAGTTCATAACTGTGAATTCAAACTCAAGGACTTCATCCGAGGAAGGAACTTATAGATATTCATTTATGAATTTAAAAGCAGATTATCCTTTCCTAGCAACGTGTTGATCTTGATGCTTATCACAGGTTTATGTCATAAATGCGGTCAATCCTATGGATGGACTGGAAAGAATATGTAAGCGTGCATCTGGTGTACAGTACTTTGTGGAGCATCATCATGGCTTATTTTATATACTCACAAATGCTCCAATTCCTGAGGGTAATTGGTCTGGTCAAGATCTTTATCTGGCTCGACACCGAGTTGAAGATATAGGATGTGCTTACTGGCAGG
Source organism: Acacia pycnantha (assembly GCA_025563575.1). NCBI lineage: Eukaryota > Viridiplantae > Streptophyta > Magnoliopsida > Fabales > Fabaceae > Acacia > Acacia pycnantha. The sequence continues at coordinate 1,147,583 of JAMWYP010000077.1, read as the reverse complement.
TCATGTTTGGTTAGCTTCCAAAATCACTCTTCTAAGTCTTTTAATTTCTATGTGCATTTATTTACCTGAATGCATCACTCTAACTCATATTTGGCGTGCTTCTTTTATTCTTCAGAATATCATTCTTCCTCCTAAAGATATGAGCATATGTGATATGGACATTTTTAATGGACATCTGGTTCTTCTCTTCAATAAGAAAGGTCTTCCTGTGTTATGTTCCTTGAATTTACCTGTTAAAAATGATTGCAAGGTATATGAAATGTTGTTCTATTGACTGTTTTCAAATTATTATGCTCACATATCTATATGCCTTATTAAAATGCACCAGCAATTAATGTTGAATTGAAACTCCATTAAATTAAAATTTTAAGAGTAAAATACTTTGACTACCCTTCTATTTTGCTTTAATTATACGGATCTCCTCTCTATTTTGAAAACATACACTTAGGTCCAAATTGTTAACTCCATTAAGAATATTCCAAAAAAGATTCTAAAACTATTTTTTAATTAAAATTTATATTGAAATAAATTTATTTACTGATATGCCCTTTATCAAATCAAATGAAATCTCTAATTTATTTATGAACGTTTACAAACTTCAAGAAAAAAAAACAATGGCCGTAGCGATGAATTATTGATATAGCATCTTGAATTTATATTATTTATACTATATGATAACAAAAATATATGTTTGAAATATGTTTCTACCTGTTTGAAAAAAACCTAAAATAAATATGTTTCAATAAACATTATGAGAAATTAAAATTATAAAATTTTATAATATATTCAAAATTAATAAATTTTATAACATATTAATAAATTTTAAAATATATATTAGAATTAGTTTTTGGTTGCACAATTGTTTTTGACAAATGTAAATGTTTAAATCATTCTGATGTTATAGAGAGGTATTTTGGTCAAAAAAAATTTTAGAGTCAAACTTAACAGTCCATTAACGGTTGGATACTTGGATGTATGGAAAATGAATCTTAAAAATATAAATGAGATTTGTACAACATATATTTTGATTTCAAGGGAGGTTTATATGAGTTTTCAAAATAGAGGTATTTTACTTAATAAATATAGGACAATATTTGAGAGTTTGTTTTGGTCCTAATTATAGGACAACAATCTATTTTTTGTCGATTTCTTCCTAAAATACCTCTATTAACAACTAACTTAAATTGTTTTGCAGTATCAGATAGATATTGAGGACCTTAGACCGTGGTACTTTCCTATGCCATCAACTACATGCAGTGCTGTTCCTGGTTCAAATCATGATTTCATGAGTACAGTTTATCGTGTGGTGCTTTCATCACCTGTGGTATGTGATTACTGATGCAGATTTGACAGTGGTCTACATCGATCACCTAATTATGGGGGTGCAGATGGAGGTTTATATTTGAAGTTGACTTGTTTTCTTTTTGGATTGAGCAGATGCCTGATGTGATTGTGGATTATGACATGTCCAAACATGTTTACTCAATAGTACATCAAGAGGAAGTAAATGTTGCTTCTGTTGGTCAGTCAGACGTCCCGATTTTTGAGAACGAGGACAAAATTCAAGAGGCATACAATGTAAGAAATGGTTGCACAATAAATTCTGGTTCTCAGACATGGAGAGACTTTTCTCATGTATACTGTTGTCAAAGAGAGGAAGCTTTTTCCTATGACGGTGTGGCGATTCCTCTGACTATTGTGTACTCTAGAGAATCCTGGAAGAAGGGTAAATCTCCAGGAATTTTGCTAGGTTATGGAGCGTATGGAGAAGTTTTGGATAAAAGCTGGTGTGTTAACCGCCTGAGTTTACTAGACCGAGGTTGGGTGGTAGCATTTGCTGACGTAAGGTGGGTTGCCTGATGTTTGGTGTTACAACCTTACCAATAGGTTGGAGGCTTGTTTTATATTTGATATTAACTGTGAAATTAAATGCTATGCACTTTTCTAATCTCTATACATGAAGTATTTTGTTACATTTATATGCTTTTTAAGCATTTGATAATGTTAATTTTGGCAGAGGCGGTGGAGGAGGTGCCGATTCTTCATGGCATAAATCTGGAAGTGGATTGAACAAACATAATTCAATATATGACTTTGTGTCATGTGGCCAATACCTGGTTAATGAGGGTTTTGTTCATAGAGATCAGCTTGGTGTCATTGGATGCAGTGCAGGATGCCTTATTGTTGGCGCAGCTATGAATATGTATCCAGATCTCTTTCGAGCTGCCATATTAAAGGTTCCCTTTTTCATCTTTCTTTTCAAATGCTTGTTCTCCATAGTTTTCTTGTGCTGATTTTTGTTGTTCCTGATGAATACCAGGTACCATTTCTTGATATATGCAACACATTGTTGGACCCTAGTTTGCCCCTCACAATTCTTGACTATGAAGAATTTGGAAATCCTCAAGTGCAGTCCCAATTCAATTCAATTTTCAAGTATTCTCCTTATGACAACATTTCTGAAGGTCAATGTTATCCTTCAGTTATGGTCACAGCAGCACTGAATGACTCAAGGCAATTTTGGACTTCCCATATCCTTGCTTTCTTTCTAGGAAAAATTAATTCGTTGGTCCCTATGCTTTTATTCGGTGCAACCTGGTCTCTAAAAGTTTGACTTGGTTTTAACTCATTCTATGAACTTTGACTCACTATAACTCACTCCGTATAGTTTAAACCATTTTATAATTTAGTCCTTGACCTTTATTTCCTTTATTATGTATATAACTTTATTTTCTAAAACACAGGGACTAAATTATAAAATGGTTAAAATTATAGGGACTGAGTTGTAGTAAGTCATAATTTAGGGATTGAGTTACTTTCAAGTCAAAAGTAAAAGGACTAAAATATTAATCTTTCCTAGAAATAATGAAGTTATTCTTGTAACATTTGTCACAGCTAAAAATTTGATGACATTTTATTTTGCAGAGTTGGAGTTTGGGAAGGTGCCAAGTGGGTGGCTAAAGTAAGAGATAGTACCTGTTCTAACTGTTCTCGAGCGGTTATCATGAAGACAAGTATGGTTGGAGGACATTTTGGTGAAGGTGGTCACTATGGTCAATGCGACGAAGCAGCTTATGAATATGCTTTTCTCATGAAAGCTTTTGGCATTCTCAATGATTAAGTAGAACTCATCCGGCAAACTGTAGGAAGACTGTCTTGAATCAGTGGAAGGCATTTTTTCAGGTTGAAGAAAATATGTCTTCAAGATAACATTTGGAATCTAATCTCCACCTTGCAGGTTGTGCTAATATGTTTTATAAATGGTCAAAATATTTCACATTATATATATAGCCTCTATTTTTCCTGTGTGCACAACTGCATTCTGCAGAGTCACTTGTTGATACTTGAAGAACTTTCCATGGCTACTGTTTGCAGGAGAGAAATAGGATTGGATGTCTGGAACTGAACAAGCCTTTTGCTGTTTAGCTTGAAGGAGAGTAGATGAGACTTGTGATGATTGAATGGTTTGAATTTGAACTCATTCCAAAGAAAATTCTTAGTTGTGATATTCCTGAGCCTAAAGCTTCCCTATGGAATACAAGGTGAGAAGATGAAACTTGCGTTTGGGAAGAAGCTGGTCTTTTGATGCCAAATGAAGCTTTTAAAAATTGTAACATAATTTAATGAGAATTCATACTTTCACTTTCAAGCAAGAGTTAACATTAGGCATTGGAATGTACTTGTGATTTACTCCTCCACTGCTTAATGTAAGAACCATTTAACTAATTTAATTATATTAAGGAAAAAAGTTTATTTACGTGTAATATGATTTGTTTTTCCTTTAAAACTAAATTTCTCAAAAGTCATTAATATATTGTTGAGGAAGTATTAATATAGGTAATTTGGGGAAAAAATATAAATATGAGAAATAAGTAATATATTTAGGACTAAAACTAACTCCCAAATGACATTAGAAAACCAGAGGAGTAATTTCTTGGGGCAAAGACAGTTGATGACCAAAGATTGAATTAATGTCCTTTTGGGATCAGAAGATTGTGAAATATCAAATTGGGACTAAATTTACTTTGATGATTTGAATCAAAGAGAAATTTAATTAAGTACCTTTTTTGCTAATTCATGCCCATTTTTTTTCGAAAGAGAAATAAAATCTGCATACTCTAAATTGGGAAAATTTAGATAAAATCAATGAGTGGTTTTGGCAATTTAAATTCTCGTCTTTTAATGATTAATTGAGGGATATGAATTTCAAATGAATGCCTTCTAAGTTTTAAACGAGAAAAAAATTAGTTTGAAATTACTAGATGTGACAGAATTTGACAAGTTAATTTTTCTTTTTCTTTTTCAATTATAAAAAAAGGTATACAAGTTGCAAATTATCTTCTAAGTTCCAAAACTTGGAACACTAATATAACTGGCTTTAAATTATAAAAAAGAAACAAGTTGAATTTATATTTTTAATGGTAAATGGAGGAGGATGAGTAAAGCCTGTTTGGATTGACGTTTAACACTTTAAAAGCTGAGTGAGATTGAAAAAAAGTTCAATGGTCAGAATGAGCTTCTCCAAAAAAGTTTCATTTGACCAGAAGCAGAAAATTGGAGCGTTGGAGCGTTGGAAATTGTCTCACACCTTCTCTCTTCTTTCATCGTCCTCTCAGCTCGATCTCAGCAGTTCTTTGCTCCTCTCGACGCAAGAAACAGTGTTGGGGCAAGCAAGCTTGAGAGCGATCTTGGCGTGGATGACGGTATCGAAGCCGTCGCCAACGAGGGAGAGGTTGATGTTAGTGTCACGCTTGGCTTTATTGAGGACGGAGGCGTCACAGCCGTTGGGGAGGTAGTCGTGGAGGAAGAGGCGGAGGGTGGCGCCAGCGGTGTTGGGCCTGGTAATCTGTTTGTTGAAGAAGCTCTCACTCCAAATTGAAGAAGGTCTGTGATGCCACAGTGTAAGGAAGAAGAAGGCCTTGGTCAAAACCTATTTTAATTAGTGACCATTTTGAAATTTTCAGAAGTTCTCTAGGAGGAACTAAATTGAAAATTATTGAATCATTTTTTTTGTAAAAAAAAAAAACCACTTTTACTACTGTCAACTCAAACACAAATCACATTTACAATATAACTTTTATCTTATCTTACTTATACAAAATTTAGGTAGAAAATAAGTCACTTCTCATATCATCAACGGGCTCACAGTAGTTGTAATCAAATTCCAAGGAGTAGCCAAAAAGAAAAATTGAGCTGGTTTCACTTTTGTTTTTCAATTTATATTCATCTTTTTATAATTTGGAAATTACGAGGCACATATTAATTTTTGATGATATTCTTATTTTTACAATTGAAAAACATAAATTCAAGTTGTCAAAGTTTTTATCACTTCTAATAATCACTTGAAAACAAGTTTTCATAATTTGCAATTTGCTAGGAATTATTTCATAACTCATTTCCTTCATAATGATTTTTTTTTTTTAAAGTTGTCATGTACTCGTTTGATCCTATTATTAAATAACTTCCAGAATGTTTCCTAGGAACCAAGACAATTTTTAAATCTCATTAACTTTACCTTGAAATTTAATAACTTTTCAACTTTGTCCACATTTAATATACATTATATCCCATGAGTAAGAAGCTTACACAATAATATATGAAGGGTAAAATTATACATTAATATAAAAAATTTAATAATGTAACTTATAAATATGACAAAAAACATTCTCTCTTTGCCTTATAAATATGGTCAAAGTAGTAGTTTTTATTATTTATAATGATTTGTTATTAATTTTTCTTGATTCAACCTATAAGTAATGAGCATTAATTTGCAAAAAATAAAAAATCTTGAAAAAAATGAACCATATGGTGTTTTTAGTAATTTCCCCTCTTGCTAAAATTATTAAAGAACTTTTGATCCAATTTGAAATTTCCTATTTTGTCCTAAAATGAGATTAATTCCCCTCATTCTTGAATTTTTATATATAATATAAAAAATTTAAAAAATTATACTATTTATGAGTTATAGATATTACTGCTCATTATTTTTTTAAGAATAAAATTGTGTAATGCATGGAACTCAATTAGTTTAATTTTAGGAAAAATCCCATAAAAATACCACTTGAATTTCAAAAGCTTAAATAGGTGAATTTTCAACAAAATGAGTTGTCAATTGCTTTACTGTTCTTGTTAATTCAATTATTGTTGTTATCAATGAGATTTTGAAGTTCAAGTGTTATTTTTCTGTCTCCCAATAATCTAATAAGTAATCAGTAATTCATATTAAAAAGTGTAGTGATTTACTTGTAACTATAGTAAATAGTTAATGAAATATAGTAAATAAAACTGATTTGGAATGTTGATAGTTCTAAGATATTTCTCTAAAATTTCCTCATATATTGAACAAATCTAATTTAATTTCTATGGCTAATATATGTGCATGATATATAGAGCCGGGAAATCGGGCCGAGCCCGTCGGGCCAGCCCGTTTAAGCTCTGGCCCTGCAGGGCTCGGGCTTGAAAAATATGCTAGAAATTTGAAATTGGCTCTGTAAGGCCGGCCCTGTAGGGCCTTGGGCTTAATTGGGTCAACCCTACAGGGCTTCGGGCCAGCCCTACTGGCTCGTTTAACTATAGCTCTTTAAAAAAAAAATTTAATTACCTAGACTTCCACTTAATGAATGTGTTTATTTGTAGTTACTTAGATTTTTTTAGTTTAAACTATAACCATTTTTTTATGTTTATTATTATTTTGTATTAAAACACATAATTATTTATTACAAATTTTAAAGACGAGATGTTTTCATATTAAATAAACACATACTTTGGTATTACAATATTATATAAGCAATAAATTATAAATATATTTTGTGCAAAATAAGTATAATTATTTTTACCTGTCAATAAAATCATGCATGAACCGATGGAATCTGCAGACACACACAAAACTACGAGAGGGAAAGACATTTTGTCATGGACATACATAAAACAATTCCTTTGTTTAATATTTTTTGAAAAAAAAGTAAAAAAACATGTATTTATTTGTTTTTTATTACCAATTAATGAATGTGTTTATTTGTTGAATGATTTATATTGTTTAGATATTAATGTTGACAACATTTATTTGATAGATTAGAATTTTAATGGTTGCAATTTACTAATTATATTTCTTTGAAAAAAATTGAAAGAAAAATAGTTAAAATTTGAAATAGTAATTTTCAGGCCCTGATCCTGGTACTATCGGGTCGGGCTTTAAAAAAAAGATGTTTTCCTTACTCCAGGCCTGTAGGGCCGTGTAATACCCTCAAATCTAACTTAGGGTAATTTCCCTTGAAAAAAGATAATTTGCAATTAGGTCCCTAAGACGTTTGAAGATTTGCAAATAGGTCCCTAAACACATTGTGGGTTATAAATACCCTGTGAAAGCTATAAAAGAGGCAAGTAAAAATCTATTTAAAATAGGGAAGGATATTTTCCCTAATTTAGGTAATTTATTAAGTTACAAACTTGGAGAAATTGTAGAAGAATACCCAAAAAGTATTGAAATGACCGTAATACCCCCGTAAATGCTAAGATAATACAGAACACATGGAAACAAATGTGTCGGTGTAAAAGTTATGAGGTAATGAGGTGTTATAATTAAGAAAATTATCAACTAGTGATAAGAAAGTAATTAGGTATTTATTGGCTAATTACTTAAGCTTAAGCAAAGGAAATTCAGAGATAATTATGTAGAGCTCAAAAATTAGTGGAAAGTGGTTGAAAATTAGTAAAAGTATATTTACTAATTAATTGTAAATTTTTGAGAAAAATGGTTGAGTTTAGGTATTTTTAAGCCTAAATGCAAGAATGGGCCAATAGGAAAATTATGTAAGAAATTATATAAAATAATTATTAAATATTAAATAAAATAAAAAAAAACGAAAATAATAAAAGAGGGATCAGATTTGACCGAAAAATAGGAGTCAAGAATAGATAAGAATTTTAATCAATGTAATATGCAAGTTGCAAATATTTTATATTATAATTAATTAAAGTGAAACTTTGTGAATAGTAATATATAAATTAGGAAACGGACCCTATCTAGAGATCTAGGAATGGGATTTCCAAAGTCGGGAAAAATAATGATCGGTGGAATTTTGTCTTCCGTTATACTCTTCCTAGAGAAAATTAAAGTCATTTATGCATTTCCTAATAAAACAAAATAGGGAAAAATGCATATAGGTATATTTTTGGATATAAGGAAAATAAATTCTAACTCAACATCTAGGCATGAGTTTGAATTTATTTTGACATATTTGGAATCGTGAATTTTTCAAGAAGATGATGTTTCCGTAAATACGTTCAAACCTGACGCGTTTGGACACGTTTTCGAGAAAACTTCAACCGGACAGCTGGAGCCCTATATGGGATCAAAATTTAGGTTAACTTGGACATTTCTAATGAGCGAGGAAATGGTTTCAAAGTTGTAAATCCAGAATTTTGAGATTTCTCCGAAATCACGCGAATCGCACCGATCGGAAATTTTATCGGTGCGGGCATAAAGCAACTTTGATTCATCACTTTGGACAAATCATTTGCTGCCACCTCAGCCCATGCATGTCGACCAGCTGCTCCCATGGACAAGGATTAAACACCAATTTTGCATTGAATTTCCAAGGTTGAAACAACTTGGAAAATGCCATCCATGTCCTTTGAAATTTCTATAAATAGGTAGCATGCCCTCTTGAAATCTTCACACCAAAAGTTGAGATCCTAGAGAGAGGTTAGAGAGAGAAGCTCTGGGGAGGAGTCTGGGAAATTCGCAGCCAAGCTCTGGGTAAGTTTTTCTGCACCGAGCTTTAAGCTTCCGTAGTTCTTTCGATAGTTAGAGTAGTAATGTTAGATTAGTATTTAATCTTTCAAGTATGATTGGGTATCATATGGGAGGGCTATTTTAGTCTTTATTTTCGAAAATCAAAATGGCGTCAAGTTCGCGAAATTTTGGGAAGAAAATTAGTCGAGTAACAATTGTTTGCGAAATTCCGCCAATTAGGGTAGAAGGGCAAAATGGTAATTTTTACCTAAAATGCCGCTTATTGTGTCAAATCACTAATGAAAGTGATATTACCCTTATAGGATATCGAAACTCGATCTGCTGCCGCCGTTATTACCGACGACGTGCTGCTTTTACGATTTGCCGTCAAAGTACGCTTTTCCGTAAACGTGCTAGAAATACCGTAATCCGTCAACGAAGGTACGTTCGCGTACTGGTAACCTTAACTCTGATATTTATGGTATGCGTGTATGTGCTATGTGAATTATATGTTATGTATTGTTGTTATGATTGTTGGGTAATGAGATACGCATGTTAGAGGCCTAGGTGCCGCCAGGATACGGTTGTTGGGGGCCTATGTGCTGCTAGGGATCAAGAGGCCTAGGTGCTGCTAGGGTTACACTGCAGGGGGCCTATGTGCTGTCGGGATACGCTGTTTGGGAGATGCTTGTACTATGTGCTTTTATACTACCGATTATGATTGTCTCTGTAGTCCATATGCCGTATATGTAAATATGAGGTTAACCGCTACCCGAGGTCCGATTGCAATGGACCTCGGCTCTTAACATAGCATCCGGACGGGAGGACCGAGGACCGAAGAGAGAGGCAAGCAGCCCGAGTAGAAGACCCGGCTGAAGACTCTATTTTGTTGTTCGCGAAAGCTTTCCTTTTCATGTTGTGTATCACTTTTGAAATACTCGGCTACCATACCGTTGTTGTATTCCGCCGACTTACGGTGTTTTTATATATACATATCAGTTACTCAATCGCTCTGTTGCTCTACTCTGATGATTTGAAATGATGTTTTGAAAAAAAAAAATTTATACTGCTTGTGAAAAGTTGGGATGTTACAGGCTGGCCCTGTCAGGCCGGACCGGCCCTAATTCCCAGCTCTAATGATATATATATCATCGAAATAGTATATTAGTTAATGGTTTGTTCATATTAATGTATCTAATAATTTATCCTACAAAATTGTGTGAAAAATTAGTTAATGATATTCCTTTTGTACTATGCTTCCCATCAGTCTTCTCTCTCTATTATTTTAATTTAAAAATAGGGTTAATGTGCAAAAATAGACATGTATTTTTTTTCCGAAGAACGCCTAGTAGCAAATGCTTTTTTCAGGTGCAAAAGTAACTATGTGGTTACAAATTAGGTGCAAAAATAGTGTTTGACTGTTAAGTTTGACTTTTTGTGCTGACTGGACGATGACGTGACATTTCAAATATTTTTTCAGTATCCTTTTAGTACCGGTCAATACCTGAAATATTTTTTCAAGATCCTAAAATAATTTTTCAAAATTATGAAATATTTTTTTGTACCAATCAGTATCCTGAAAATACTTTTTAGTACCAGTCAGTACCCTGAAATATTTTTTCCAGTATCCTTTTAGTACCGATCAATACCTGAAATATTTTTTCAAGATCCTAAAATTATTTTGCACCTTTGAAATGTCACGTCATCGTCCAGTTAGCAAAAAAAGTCAAATTTAACGTTCAAAAGTCAAACTTAACGGTCAAACGCTATTTTTGCATCTAATTTGTAACCACATAGTTACTTTTGCACCAAAAAAAAAACATGCTACTGGGCGCTCCTCGGAAAAAAGCACATGTCTATTTTTGCACCTTAACCCTTAAAAATATCACTTACACCTAGGAAAACAATTTTATAAAACACAATATTACTTATTTTTGTTCAAATGTAAATTTGCCTGTAAAATTTGAAATATAACTTTGAAAAAAGAGAAGTAAATGACAGAATTTTGACGCAAATTTACATCTTAACAAAAATGACGTGGATGACATGTGATTGTTGGTTCAACATATTATAGTTAACTAACTGTCAAAATTAACTGAGATAATGATTAGGGCAAAATTCCCCCTTAACCTCTCTTTTCTTACCATCCTATTTAAACTGAGCACGTCAATTCACTATCCGATTATATACTCTTGCCAATGAAAATTTTTAGGGTTAAGGTGTAAATTAGCCAACAATGTTTTACGATATAAGCATCCGGCACAAAAATGTTTTGTAGGTACCTTAAGTACCAATCAACAATTAAAAATGGACAAGAATACCACCGAACAATTAAAATGAGCAAATATCACAATACCGTTAAAATCAGGTAATGACCGTTTATCTCTCCTTCAACACATGCCTCAGACATGGTATGAAATTGGAAGGAAATATTTCAAGAAGGATGTGCTGGTGTCAAACTAACTTTTATCCAGTTTCATGCATCTTAAAACAACAACCACCAATTGTAATTTCAAAGATATGGTGGCTCAATCTACAATACAAATTGATTCTACTACAGTACTACATAACAAAGGAGAAACAATTGAGCTATGGCTCTGTACTCTGATTTCTGCCTTCTCTATATGAAGAACAAATATTAAACTCAACCAAAGCATATGATGTATGATTCATTGAGCGCTGTGTATATGTGTCTTTATGGCATGGAGAAGATAAAACTTGGAGTGTTCAATCTTAAAAGGAGTGTAGAAAATACGAATTCAGCTCGTGAGTTGGTGCTTCAAATGTATAAGAAGGATAATAATGAACTGAAATTGATATGCTCACTCTATTCATCTTCTCACAATTTCCCAAATTCTTATATGAAACTTCACCATCTGCTCCATCTTCAATAGCCACAATCCTAGAATCATCATCATCTTCAACCCTTAATTGACTACTCTCTCCTCGTCCAACCTGAGAACTATCAACCCTACCACTACCACCCGAGTTCTCCACATGGATCTCGCTGACGACCTCAAGTTCAGGCACCGTCAAGGCAGTGACCTCTCTCCTGGAAGTTTCACGAACAATCGGAGCTCGACACAAGGGGAAATTCTTCTGCGATCTCAGCCAAGTATCGATGCATTGAACGTGAAAAGCGGGGGTGCATTTAGGCAAGATTCAGAGGCTATCATCTTCTTGAAATTCACCTAAGCACACAAAACATTTCGTTCCTTCAATTAACCCATTGTCTTTTTTGTATTTGAAGATTGCGATTGAATCGACCACAGATTGCTTGATGAGACCGACGGTGTTGATGAACCTGATTGGATGCATAATTGGAGCTAACGGATCCTTGAGTGATAATAAAACAAGACACGCACCAAACCAAACGTACAGCCGTTACCTGTTGTGATATTTGCCCATTTTAATTGTTCATTGGGATCTTGTCCATTTTTAATTGTTGATTGGTACTTAAAGTACCTTCAAAACATTTCTGTACTGGGTGCTTTTAGCCTAAAATGTCATTGGTCAATCTGCACTTTAACCCACAATTTTATATGGTTTCAAAGTCCCTGACTAAGTCCTCTCTTAATATTTGAATATGCAGATTTCAGAATATGACTTGCGAAGAGAAGTAACTTAAATGTCATTCCTAAATGTGTGTATCTGAACAGGTAGCTGTTTTTTTCCTTAGGGAAAATATACTAAGCATTTTTATCGTGATATCCTGAAATTTCTCTTCTTTAGAGTTACTATGTTTAAAAAATGTGAATTATATTTTATTGTAAGATGTTGGTTGGACTTGGAAGGTGTGTATAGTTTACTTAGTAGCAATTAATTCCTGTAGTCCCCCAAGATATGTTAGGAAGTATTATTAGAAAATAATCACTAATATATCTATAAAAGCTTATTTTATAATTAAGTCATGTCGACTTTATATCTATGAAAGACTGATTTTAGACATGGATCAATTATATGTCGTTGTATAATAATTAAGAGTGAGAATTATGGATTGATTAAAGTCATGAGTTGCTTCTTGATTAAAATTAAGATGAAATGATGACTCTAGCTTTATAAGGTTTGATTAGAATTAAGAATAAATATAATGACTTCAAATTTATAAGCTTCCTGCACATCGCAAAGAAGGTGATGCTAGAACCATGCAAAGGATAAGTGAGTCTCTTTTCCCCTCCTTTTCTCTCATAATTAATTTGTTTTGTATGGAATTATCTCAATCATTATTGTTAAACTCATGAGTTAACTCTCTGAGTTTATGTACGTCTTTGCCTTACTATATCGAATCGAGTCATTGATAAACTCTTATTAGCTATAAACTCGGTTAAACTCACGAGTTTACACATCGAGTTTGCTGTTTTTACATTTCTAACTTACAAAAATGTCCTCACTCACTCTTAAATTCGTGTTAACTTTTTCACTTTTGTCATCTTTAGTTGCTTTATACATGAATTTTATAGAAAATTTTTTGTTAAATATAATAAATTATGAATGTTGATAGATTTAGTGCCTGTTTTGGATAGCGGTAGAAGCTGCTTTTCCGATGTAATTTATAGTATATGAGATAAGTATGTGAGATGAGTTTTGTCTCAACTTGCGTAAATTTGGGCAAAAAAAAAAAAAAAACTTGTGTAAACAAACGCCAACCCAAACAATTTTAATTATTTGGATTTAAAATATATTTAAATTAAATTGTTGTTATTTTTATATTTTACTCATTTAATTATGCATTATTAATATATATTAAATGATAAAAGTAAACTCTTATGAGTTTACGTCACTGTCACGAGTTTACTTAAAGTCTTAAACTCTTGAATTTGACAAACTTGACCTCAAGTCCTCAACTGACATTAGTGTGGTGAATTTCTTTGTACGAAAATTAATTCCCCCCCCCCTCTCGCGTGGGGTTGTAAATGCTATTTTCTATGTAAATTCTGCTTTAGATTACAATTAAATTGATGAAAGTGAAATGCTCTCTTTTTTCTTGAATAAAAGACTCTCTTAACTGATTCATAATAAGGATTGGAATTGTTTGATTAAGTTGGTTATTTGTTATTATTATATAAAAAATTGAGTGTGGCTTTACTTAAAATACCCCTCTTTTATTGAAGCGGTTTGAAATGTGGGAGACAAAGGGAGGAAAAAAATTGTACAATTAATTATGGTAATCTTAGAAAAAATATTAAATAAGGAAAAAAAAGACTGAAGTCCTATATTTAGGACAAAAATACATCACTTACCAAGACTTATAGTAGTATGAAGTATAATATATGGGCTCCACAAAGCTACTGATGAACATAAATTTTTATGTGTTTCAGATGTATATTTTGTGTGCCCTAAAAAATATGACTGCTCTCTTAAAAATTCCATTTTAAATAATTTGTGTATGGTTTATAATAAAAAGAGCATATAAATTAAATAACATTACTGACCTTTTGATAAGGATGATATGTCTTGCTTTTAGTTCATTTGTATGAAAAGAAAATGAAATAAATTGAGATTATGTAAATTTGTTAATTTAACGACTTTCCTTTTTTGATGATGTATTTTTTCCTTTTTTATACACATTTGTCATATACACATTTATTATAGATTTTTTTTTTTACCATCAATTTCATTTCTAATTTTCTATAAATTATTTAAATGACTTTAAGTCATCAATTTTAAACATGAAGCGATATAGTAATAGTCTAATAGCCATGTGTTTGTTCTCAGCGAAAATGAGAGAAATAAATGAATACACCAATTGTAATACATTATATGGAACCCTAAAATTAGTGGAGAAAGGTTTAAAATTAGTAAAAATATATTTACTAGTTAATTGGAAATTTTGGAGAAAAATAGTTGAGTTTAGGTATTTTTAGGCCTAAATACAAGAATGGACCAATAAGAGAATTTTGTGAAATTTTTAAATAAAAATTGAATTAATAATTATTTAATTATTTAATTGGGGAAAAATATTCACAAATCCAAACAAATTATGGGCAGCCGAAAATTGTCCAAACAAATGAAGATGAGATCAAATTTTAATATCATGATATTTGTTTAAATTAGGCACATGTGTTATTATTTTATAATATAATTAAAGTGCATGAATAGTGATTTAAAAATTAGGAAACGGATCTTATCTAGAGATCTAGGAAGGGGATTTCCAAAGTCATGGGAAAATAATGATCAGTGGAATTTTGTCTTCCGTTAAACTCTTACGAAAGTAAATTCTGAAGTCGTTTGTGCATTTCCTAATAAAACAAAATAGGGAAAAATGCATATAGGCATATTTTTGGAAATGAAGAAAATAAATTCTAACTCAATATCTAGGAATGAGTTTGAATTTATATGAACATATTTGGAATCAGTGAATTATTCCCAAGAGATTGGTGATTTCAGAAATGCGTTCTGAAATCGGACGCGTTCGGACACGTTTTTCGAGAAACTTCAGTCGGACAGTTGGAACCCTGTCTAAAGTCAAAATTCAAGTTTAAATAGATATTATTGATGAGGAAGAGAAGGTCTTCAAAGTTGTAAATCCATAATTTTGAGATTTTTCTGAAATTACTCGAATCGGGTACCGATCGGGGAATCCACCAGCATCGGGCATAAAGTAAGGTGATCACCATTTTTGGACCACTCCTTGCTGCCACATCAGCTGCTGCATGTCGAACAAGAGAGGAAAGGAGAGAGAAAACTTGTTCAAGAAGTTTTCTAAAATGAAAGGGAAAATTACAACTTTGGACCCAAAATTTGAGAAGGGAAAATTACACCTTAGGACCCACTTTTTGCCTACATAAAGGCATGAGTTCCTCTTCATTTTCTCACCCCATTCTCAAGTGCAAAACCGAAATCCTTGAGTGAGAAAGAAGAGAGAGGGCAAAATGGTAATTTTTACCTAAAATGCCGAGATATAGTACCAAATCACTAATAAAAGTGATATTACTCTTATAGGACGTCGAAACTCGATTTGCTATTGTTACTGTTGTCAGAAGCAGGACGTTTATTGTTTTCTGTCAAAACGACAGGTTTCGTAAAACATGCCGTAATCACCAATCAACGAAGGTACGTTCGCGTACTGGTAACCTTAACTCTGATGTTTATTGTATGCATATGTGTATATTGTCTGTACTCTGATTGTACTATTGTTCTGTCATGCCAATTGTCTGCCATGCCTGTACTGACATTTATCTTGTTGTTCTTGTCATGCCAATTATCTGTCATGCAATACTTTGATTGTACTATTGTATGTACTCCGATTGTACTATTATCTGTACATCCGACTGTCTTGTTGTTATACATCCATTGTATTATTCTGTCATGTCTTACATCCATTGTATGACTATCCGTTGTGCCTTAACCTTACATCCATTATATTGTTATGGCCGTGCATATCTGATTATGTATATTTCTCATTGTGATTTAACCTTACATCCGACTGTATTGTCATTGCCATACATATCTGATATGTATAACCTATGTCTGACCGTAGTAAGTGTTGCCAAAATTCTATAAATGTCTGTCGTACATATATGGTGTATATAAACATGAGGTTAACCGTTACCTGGGGTTCGATGCATGGACTCCAGCTCTTAACTTAGCTTTTAGCTCAAATGCACTACTCTGATCATTTTGAAATGATGTTTAAAGAAAAAAAAATTTATACTGCTTGTGAAAAGTGTGTTCTTTCTTGTCCATACCACCATTAATGAATCATGAATGTGTTGAATTTAATGTTCTTTAATTGCACCATGATGCATGCTTTGTTACGCGAGAAAAATGGGAAAGAGCCTCTCCATTATTCCTTCCTATCTACGTTCCCCCACTTTTTTATTTACACCATTAGATCAACTCTGACGTTGGAAATTTAATATCCTATAAAAAATAAAAAAGAATATATAGAATACTTTAATTAAAGTACAAAGATACTAACTATTTAGATTAAATTTTAATGATTTAAATATATTTATTTACATTTTTTTGTTATTTAATATTATAATAAGATTATTATAGGATATTAGATCTCAACCATCAAAGATGATCCAACGGTGTAAATAAAGAAGTAGAGGGAAACAAACGGTAAGAAAAATGAAGAGGCTCCTTTCTCAAGAAGAATACTCACGACAACGTCTGTTTTGTTGTTCCCACTGCCCTTATTTTATAAGGCATTTATAACTTGCTTACACAAAACAATAAAAACAATTAAAAATATTAAATTTGTCATAAAATAAAAACAGTAAATGTATCAAAAATTACTTTAGACCTAGTTAGTACTTACTAGGTTATTCTACTGAAAATATATGTATATACGGTCCATAGTTTAGCGGGTCAAGTATATTTTAAGCTTGAGTTTATCGGCCAAATGAAGAAGGCTGTTAGAGATTGGAAACAACAGAAAGATGCATGGCTTATTAATCTAAGTAAAAAGATGCAAAGCTTACGTTTTCCTGGGGAAAAAAAAGGAAATCTGTTCATTGTATCCCTTTTTTTTTTTCGTGTTGTTTTGTAACTTCCAATTAATAACTTGTTGAAAAGAAAAACCTAATCATAGGAATAAATATTAAATACAGTTCTCCTAAATAAACATGTCAATTTAATATTCCTTAATGGAGATTGAACAAAAGAATGAGATTTAATTAGAATAGCAAAAATCAACAGCCAGAAAAGAAATTAAAGTATTAGTGTGTAATATATAAGCAATATGACAGTTTCTAAATATGATAAATTCAAAATATATAATTCCTCAAATCATGAACATATGTGTGTCTATAGATACACACATTCTTGTTCACAAATATAATATAATTAATTAATAAGGATATAATTAATTAGATTTGGAATTTGAAGAATAAGTTGTGTTGTTTTTGTTATACTACGTCTTAATTTATATTTTCTATTTATATTAATACTTTCTGTAAATATTAATTTACTGTATAAAATATTTTGAAAATAAAATTCAAAGTTACATAATACAAATGTGGAAAACATTTGCTATAAATTGATTTTTCTTCCCTTATAAATGTTTGCCTTCGCTTAAAGTCCATACTTTTTTACTAATAAGCTATTAGTTGAGTTGAGGTGGTAAGTGGTATCACTCTGTAAGGAAGAGAACACAAATTCAAATACTAGGAAGCGCACTTGTTAAGAGAAGCGAAAACCATTTTTGTTCTAAGCCTTGAAAATGATTATACCTTTTACTGAATAAAAAAGAGTCCATTTTTTTTTTTGGGTTGGGATCACCTTCTTAAATAATCATATATTAAATAAATAACAATTGTGGTTTACTTGTACGGTTAATAGGAATACAACCATATATATATATATATATTATAGCTTTATAATCTAATGACACCAAGCTAGCTCCTCCCTTAAGTCTGTTTTAATTGTCAGATTGTAAGTTTGAACCCTCTGAGTATGTGTAATAAATATGTTAATTATGACAAGAAAACAAAAATATCCTATTGTCTTCTGAAGCAAATTATATTATTCAACACACATTTTTTTCATCAATTCTTTTCCTTACACAACACTCAACAACACATATTTTTACAATGAAAACAAGGGCATTTCTTCATGTAGTTATTCTCTGAAAACATTCTTCATCTTTATCATTAGACACTGCCCCTCTAAATCATTGCCCTCTCCTTCTTCCTTCAATCCTCCCCATTCATGATCTGAGAGATATTCCATTTCCCAAACTCTTCAAAACCCTAAAAAAATTTCTCTCCCCTTTCTTTTTATTTCCCTCTCCTCAATATATAGATAATACCTCACTTATGTATAACTATATATATATCATCAACAACTAAACACACACACACACTCACACAGAGCTGTCAATTATATTGAAGCATGGGGTACAAGAAGAATCGTCTTGAGGATTCAGAAGACATGGAAGAGAAAGGAGAGAAGGCATATAATGGGAATAAGATGAAGCAAGTGGGAGTTTTGAATATGGAAGTGCTCAAACGTTTGATGGTTGGAGGAGATAAGTCTCAGAAACTGAGAGGTTTGTTATCAAAGGGAGGATTGTTGAAGGGTGTGAATCGTCTGAAGCTGTTCATGGTAGCAACAAAGTCAAGATTATCTTCAACTTCAAGATTCAAGATATGGGCTTTTCTCTTCACATATATCTTCATGATTTGGATTTTCCAAGTCCAATTTATGAATCGTTTTTTCTCCCATCTTCCACCTCCAAGTACGTATTATCTGCTGCGTCTTTCTTTAATTTCTAGTTTCAGATAAAGTAAATGACTTAATCACTTCTCATTGATTCTGGTGAAGTATTTGGTTAAGCCAACCATATAATAAAGACCAAATGAAGTAGTCATATTCAGTCTCCTTAGATTTTTCTTGATAAGTAGTTGTAAGTGAAATTGTGGCGACATGTGTAAATGGGAATCTGTTTTTTTACTGGGGATCACATCCTTTTCATGAAACTTGATCAGAAGTTGAACAGTAAATTTCCAGTATTAAATACTCTTGATATATATACTCCTTCCGGTTCACAATATATGCCAAATCTAGAAAAAAACATGGTCTAGAATATAAGTTATCACCTCAAGTTTAATTATGATAGAGAATTCAATTGATAATTTGTTTCGAATACTGAAAAATGTATCAACCACACAATAATAGCTGTCTTTGTAGTTCGTTGCACGCAATCCACCGATAGACATGCTCTTTCCCTATGCTGCATGCATAGTAAATGAATATGCTGAAAACAAGGTTCCTTAAACAAATCATACTCATGGATTTCAGTTAAAACATTAAAATGAGGGAATTTGGTGATTATCATATAGATTTATCGAGAGTATAATAGAAAAAAATTATCTTAAAAATTTTGAGTACCTTTTTTATTTGCTTTCAGGGATTTATGAGAATAATGGATATCTAATGGTTTCTTCCAATGGAGGATTGAACCAAATGCGAGCTGGTGTAAGCATTTTGTCCTGTTGTCATTCATGTCACTATTGAATTATTCCATTTTCATCATTGCTTGTTCTCTCAAGTATTTGAGTACATTAATATTTTTATTATAAACATTAAATTTTAATTTTGTGTGTGTAAATACTAAATTCCATAAATGTGTGGTCCTATGTCTTTCTCTAATTCTCTTCACTATCATTTTTTTTATTTTGTTTTTATGCATTTCTTTCTTTGAAGTCCTCTCTCTCTCTATAATAATAATAATAATAATAATGGGCCAATATATATTATGTATTTAATTTGGTTGATTTGGCTGCAGATATGTGACATGGTTACCATTGCAAGGTTTTTGAATGTGACACTTATAGTCCCCGAATTGGACAATACCTCCTTTTGGAATGACCATAGGTGAGTAAAATTCATTGACCTAACAAATATATCTTAATTAATTAATCGTTTTATTAAATGAAGCAATTAATGAATAAATTTAATATTGTGGTTGTTGCTATGGCTGCAGCCAATTCCCAGATATATTTGATGTGGATTATTTGATAAAATCGCTGAGAGATGAAGTTCAAATATTGAAAGAGTTGCCTTCAAAACAGAAGCAAAAAGTGGAATTGGAATCCCTCTATTCCATGCCTCCTATTAGTTGGTCCAACATGACCTATTACTATGATGTGGTAAGTATGATAGTTTCTGCAAATCAAGCTTATCTATAAATACTCCCTTTAGTCCTATATGTAAGATACAAATAATCAAATTACATATACTCCCTTTGATCATATTTATAAGAGCCCGATAACCAAATTACGTGATTTAAGAAAGCGGTTAAAATTAGTTAAAAATAATAAGTATGTTTTGAAATAAACATTTTTTCAAGTATGCATGTGGCAAGTAAGAGAGAGAAATAAAGTAAACATAAGTATTATCAACTTTTTAATTAATGCAATATGTATAATTAATGAGGGTCACAAATGATAAAAACTCATTAAATGTTGAAGCAACTCTTGTCGAGTTCTTATGAAAAGGACCAAGACAATTCAAAGTTTGGGTTCTTATAAAAACGGCAGAAGGCGGGATATCAAAAATTTGTTAAAAGGCAATAAGTGTATAGGAAATGCATTTTATTTTTCAAAAATATCCTTATTTATAGAGGAACAATGGATAAGATAGAATAAGTAGAAAAAGGAGGTACTTCTCTTGTCCTACTTATAAAAAATTTCTAATATATTTCATTCTGACTAAGAAAAACCTTAAACTTCATTAATTTAATATTAAAATTCACCAACTTTTCAACTTTATCCCTATTCAATATACATAAAACATAAGGGTAAAATTGTACATTCATATGAAGAATTTAATGAGGTTCCTTATAAATAGAACACAACAATTTCTTCTCCCCACCTTATAATTAGGACTAGAATGAAATAACATGTATTTAATAGGGGCAATGTAATACCCCAAAATTTATATTTTGGCAATTAATACGTATTTAAAATAGGAAAACATATTGTCTCTAATTTTAGGAATTTATTTGTTTATTTTCCTTGGAATTTAAAGAGGCAAAAATCCAATATTATTTTAGGGAACATAAGTTGCCCTATGATTTTTAAAATAATGCATGGAGCATAAATGACCAAAGTAAACCCAAAAGTTGTGAGAAAATAATTAATCCAATTAAAAAAATTTGCCAACAATTAGTAGATAATTAATTATGGCTAAAATAAGTAAGAAAGTGTTATGTAAACACTTAAACAAATTTATGGAAGTTAGCAACAATAGATGAATAATTTAACTTGCACTAATTGAGATTAGTTGCATAATCCTTCAAGATCATTAGAGGAAAATTAGGATCATCTATTGAAGGCCATTATTTTCGAAATCATGAGGCCAATGGAAGATAAGAGTAATTTATTAATAATACTCTAATGACTAGGATTATAGAATAAACCGATTAAGGAATGAAAGATGCAATACAAGGGCACTTAAACATTGGATTAAGGGATTATTAATTAAACTTTGTTAATCAAGCTTTGAAAAGTCAAAATTACAATTAGGATCCAATGGCCAAGATTAAAGCTAATAAAGTAAGATCTAATGGTCCTAATTAAATAAATCCTTAATCCTCTTGAAAATAATTTGGCCAATGGGAACACTTAGAACATGGGATATTTTGTAGATGGGGAAAAGCATGTTGCATGGCCAAGAAATGGCCATGCCATTCGAAAATGTGAAGAGGAAAGGAGAGAGAAAAATGTGATGTGGAAGCATATGAATTAAGGGAGATATTTGGAGTTCCAAAAGCTACTAGGATTAATTCAAATGATAATCGATAGAAAATAAATTGTATACTGAAATATGTGAACTAAGTATCAAATATAAGGACATATTATGAACAAGTGAACTTTTAACTCGAAGTAGATTATCTCCGAAGTCATTTCCGTAACTTTCGGGGTTAATCCTAAAATGACTAAAGGGCTAGTAAAAAACCCCCAAATCGAACCATAATTCTTGTTATTTCAAGTGCTTCTCAAGGAACTACATAAACTTAAAACTTTATCTCTAAAAGTATTTGTGATATATAAAGAACATGCAAATTGAAATATGGAGAGTGTTTGGCCAAAAAAGCAAAAAGGAGAATAAGAGGACCATAAGAGGCCAACAAGGCCTGAAGAAAAGTGAAGAAGAAGGAAAGAGAGAGGGAGGACGTTTTGTGGAAGAGAGAAGAGGAAAATATGTGATCTTTAAGAGGCCACATATGCTCCATCTTAACTAATGATGAAAAGATGATCCAAGGGTTGAGATCCATAGGCTTTTCCTATAAATAGCCTCTCATGTCATTTGGAATTCTCACACCAAAACTCATTCTAAAAGAGTTAGAGAGAAGTGGGAGCAAGAACGAGGAGGAAGTTCTTCAAGAGGTAAGTTCTAGTCTTTAGCTTTTGGAAGTTCTTGAAGTTCTAGGTTAAGTTCATAGCTTATGTTGTTTTGATCTTTAATCTTCCAATATATTGTTGTTATCATGTTTTTATGATTAAATATGGTTGGATTTTGAAAATATGGATGAAGAAAGTTATATAGCAAAATTTTGGAAGATTAGAGTCAAAGTAGCGAAGCTCGGGCGGAAAAATTTCGTCGGTTAGCAGAGTCAGGGGTAAAATAGTCATTTGTCACTAAGATATCCATTAGGATATTGTTTATGAGTTAATAGATACGGTATTACCCTTTAGGATATCCGGGAAGTCCGGAGTCGGGTTCAAAGGGCCGGACGTTTGGCCATTACACGGTGAAAGGTATGTTTGCGTACTATAACACTAACTCTAATGCTTATAGTATGTTTATATATGATAGTGATATTCATAAACTAAGATGCTGTCTTAGTTCATTACTTTCACATTCAGCTTTACAAGGGTTATAATCATATTAATACCGTTGAGTTTTCCTAGCACTGAAGACACGACCGTACATCGTGGCACTGGTGAATAGTGCAGACAGTGAATAACATGCATGAGCGTTGACTATGTGTGGTTATTGCCTTACATATCTGATTATGTATTTCCTACATCTGTTATGGGCTTTTGTAGTGAATATGCTGAAATGTCATGAATACCTGTCATACATATATTGTTTACATAAGTATGAGGTTAACCGTTACCTGAGGTCCGATGGGCATTGAACCTCAGTCTTAACTAATAGTACATGAAAGGTTCAAGCAGAAATATCAGAGATATCAGAAATATCAGAAAGGGTACCGATAGATGGAGTCATAAAGAGAAACTAAGAGGCAAAGTCGTAATAATGCACCGGTCGAGGCAGGAGCCGGAAGAAGTTATCAGAGCCTATTGTCAGGCATGGGTCTAATAAAGTTATTTCGAATAGTTTGGTGCCGAAGGCAAGGCTAGTCTATGTGGGTCAGCCAATAAGTCGCCGTGAACTCGGTGACTCGGTGAGACCCCCATGATAGACACTTACCTGGCCATTCTGTTCGGTTAACGGAGTTAGGTTCATTGCCCCAAGTCTAGTTAAGGCTTGGTCTAGATTGTATAGTTACTTTTTGAGAAATGTAATTGTGCAAAGCTCTGTATATTGTATCAAATGAATATTCCTTCGGGATTTTCAATTTAACCAGCATACGCCTGACATCATCATATGTCGAGGTATTTTTATATCAGATACTCATTGTCCAATTGTTAGCACATTGCTCTCCGTTTCCGCAGTACTCTGATGTAGCACCTCAAACTCTGTCAAATTTTCTAAAACCAAGTGTCAACCGACACCATTTGAGGTATGGAATTTGGGGTGTTACAGGCAAAGACCAAAAATTTGGTTAAAATTTCAAACATCTTTTAAGTTCATCTTATAAATAGAATCAAGCCACCCATAAAATTTATATCTTATATTAGTGGGGTCGGTTTTGTTGTAGTAGTAGTATTGGACCAGAGGGGGTAATTATTAAGATTTCATTTCAATAATTTGATGTATAGAATTAATTTTCAACATCTTTGAATTTCTTGAATGAATGATGGTGAATTCAATCAAGCTAGATCACTCCCATATACTTTTAGGTTAATATATCGCACGGATATGCATGTAGTAGTATTATTGTCGATGGAGATCTAGTTTCAATAATTTAATGATGCACGAATTCTATTCCATTTGAATTCTTAATATTTAAGGATTGTTTTGAACAGATTCTTCCTCGAATAAAGGGATACGAAGTTGTGCACTTCACAAAATCAGATGCAAGGCTAGCCAACAATGGGCTTCCTGAGGAAGTTCAGAAACTGAGATGCAGAGTGAATTACCAGTCTCTGAAATTTGCTCCATCAATTGAACAAATAGCAAAGAAGATTGTTAGCATTCTCAAGCAGAGAGGACCTTACTTGGCTCTTCATCTTCGTTACGAAATGGACATGATTGCCTTCTCTGGTTGCAACGAAGGTTGTACCCCAGAAGAAATCGATGAACTCACTAAAATGAGGTAAATATATATTTTTGTGTGTGTCATCTCTCTCTCACACACATATATATTTTCTGCTTGTGTACCTGTTAGCTATATTGAATATTGACAAGAACATAATAAAAGTATCATATCTATTATTAACCATGAGAGAGCAATAAGCTCATACAACAATTAATCAACCATTGATCTTGAGGGTGATGAACAATCCCCAAATTATGGAGACTGAGAAGAGGAGCTTGAACAATTAAACTCTCTATATGCATGTGGTGAGGATCAACATTTTTTCACACCTAAATCACATGTCAAGACCCTAGCTATAGAGTTCATGAGTGATTAGCCATCTTGCAACACTTTAATATTTCCAACAATAATATCACTCTGGTCCTTAATATGAAATAGTTTTTAACTGCTTTACAAGGATTAATAAAAGTAGTTAAAGGTAGTTTATATCATTAAAATAGTAAAAAACTTATTACTACTTTCCAATATTGCCCTCCGATCAAAATCAACATATCTTAATCACTTTTAATTTCTTTCTTACATAATCTCGTTGTAAAATACAATCAATCGGGGTATTTTTTAGGGGCAAAAAAAGAATTTAATGCTATTGAATTTTTACAAATGAATTTAGGACCATAAAAACTTTCTTGAAGATGTCTTATACTAAGAACAAGAGTGGTATATATACACACATATAAGCTAATGTATAAAAGAATCAGAGTGTTTGGTGGTGAGAATTATATATGTTGGTACATAGATATGCGTATCCATGGTGGAAAGAGAAGGAGATAGATTCTGAGAAGAAAAGAACAGATGGTCTGTGCCCTCTAACACCAGAAGAGACTGCTCTAACACTACGTGCATTGGGGATTGATAGTGACAGTCAGGTCTACGTTGCTGCTGGAGATATATACAAAGCAGACAAAAGAATGGTGGATCTCAAGCAAACTTATCCAAATCTGGTCAGTATATATATAATAATAGAACCAATTAATAATAAGCTCTTGAAGAAAATCAGAATCTACTGTTTCTTATGTTATATATGATTGACTTGCCAGGTTTTTTATTATATTTATTTTTGTGACGACGTTGTGTTTGTTTAGGTAAAAAAAGAGACGTTATTGGATGTGTAACACCCCGGTTTTCACAACTGTTTTTATAGCGTTTTGATCAGAGTTTTAAGCGACAAATTTTTTTTCATAATAAAGAGTAACTGAATAACATTGATAACAGATTAAATAATTAATTAAATAATTAATCAAAATAAAAAAAAAACGAAATAAAAAAAAATGGGCAGAAAAAAAAAGAATAAAAAAGAATAAAAATAGATAACTTAGTTGGTAAGTTTGTATTATTATTATATTATATAATTAATTAAAGTTATATTATTTTATAATATAATTAATTGTAGTGAATAGTAATGTAATAAATAGGAAACGGACCCTATCTAGAGATCTAGGAATATGATTTCCAAAGTCAAGGTAAAATATTGATCAGTGGAATTTTATCTTCCGTTAGACTCTTACGGAAGTTAATTCTTTCAGACTGACAGTTGGAGCCCTATATGGAACCAAAATTTAGGTTAACTTAGACATTTCTAGTAAGTGAGAACTTGTCTTCAAAGTTATAAATCCAGAATTTTGAGATTCCTCCGAGATTACGCGATTCGAGCAGCGGGAACTTATCGGGGAAACTTCTCAAACAAGTAGATGACATCACTTCTCAAACAAGACATCATGGCTTTAAATGATGATGTCAGCTGCCAAGTGGCCCGGTGAGGATCGTGACATGTGGCAAAGTGCGATCCACGGCCGATATCCGATATGAAAAAGTAGTGAATAGTGTCACATTTTCTTCTATAAATAGCCAAGTTTCCTCTTCATTTCTCACACCATTTTGAAGAGAAAAACCGATTCTAGAGAGAGGATTTTAGAGAGAGAAGCTCTATCGAGCTTTAAGCTTTCGTAGTTCTTTCAATAATTAGAGTAGTACCAAGCATGATAGGATATCATATAATAGGGCTATATTAGTCTAGAATTTCGAAAATTATCATTGGGTCGAAGTTCTGCAAAATTTTGGGAAAATCGGAGCCAAAGTAACAAGTCATTAAAGGGGCAAAATGGTAATTTTTACCTAAAATACCGATCTCGTAAAAAATACGATTTCCGACGGAGTACCGCCTACCGTAACGAAGGTACGTTCGCGCATCGGTAACCTTAACTCTTGTGTTTATGGTATGCGTATATGTGTTATGTTTATTGTATGTGTATATGTGGTGTAAGTACGTCCGCGTCTCGTAACACTAACTCGATATTTATGGTATGCTTGTTATGTACAAATAGTATATTCGACCGCTACAAACGTTGCTAAGGGCCATACGTTGCTAAGGGCCACACATTTTATGTGCTATTAGAATACGTTGCTAAGGGCCACACATCTGCTCGGGGCTTATGTGCTATTGGGATGCGCTTGCCGTATGTGATACTTATGTTGTTATTCCTAGTCTTTAGGAGTCCCATCGAAGACTCCTTTCGTCATTTCTTTTGAAACACTTCGTATCGCTGTTTAAACAAAGATTGATCAAACCCTCATGCTTACAAATAGTATATGTACAACAGGTATTCCTAGTCTTTACAAGATTGTACAACAACATAAAACCGTAATAGTGATCTAAGTACGATTCCTTAATCACAAGGTGTGTCTAAGTACGGTTCCATAGGCACGGAGTATCTAAGTACGGTTCCATAGACACGGGGTATCTAAGTACGGTTCCATAGACACGGAGTATCTAAGTACGATTCCTTAGACACGGGGTATCTAAGTACGGTTCCATAGATACGGTGCATCTAGCACCGAATAGAATGGCCAGGTAAGTGTCTATCATGGGGGCCTCACCGACTTATACGGCGACTAAATGGCTTACCCACATAGACTAGCCTTGCCTTTGGCACCAAACTATTCACAAGACATATTATCACATATAATCATTCAATAATCATCAGATTAGTGTTATAGTACGCGAACGTACCTCCGTTGACGAGCGTCGACAATTCTGGCGGAAACAGCACGTTTTACGGAAAACAGCGAAACGTCCAACAGCGGCACGTCGGACAGCGTAACGGCAGCAAACTAGGATTTCTGACGTCCTATAAGAGTAATATCACTTCCATTAGTGATTTGACACAATAACTGGCATTTTAGGTAAAAATTACCATTTTGCCCCTATGCCCCTAATTGGCGGAATTTCGCCAGCACTTCGTTACTCTTACAAATTTTCTTCCCGAAATTTCGCCAGAACTTCGATGCAATTATGATTTTCGAAATTCTAGACTAAAATAGCCCTATCATATGATATCCTATCATACATTGAAAAATAAAGGCTACTCTAGCATTACTACTCTAACTATTGAAAGAACTACGAAGACTTCAACTTTTCAGGCACTCGATCCCTACCAAGTTTTTACATCGTCAGGCATTTTTCAATGCAATGAGGCCTAAAAACAATAGTAGGAATCTCATTCCCTACTTACTAAAACTATCTAACAATTCTACTAACTATCGAACTAAAACGCTAAAGACCGAAAGACTTACCCGTTGAAGACTTCTGCAGAAATTTTTCCAGAGCTTCTCTCTCTAAAATCCTCTCTCTAGATTCGAAAATCTCAAGAGAATGAAGTGAGAAAATGCAAAGGGAGGGGGTATTTATAGAAACTGGGGTAGGATTTCGGCCGTCGGATCAACTTTGTGAGGAGCGATCTGGGCCGTCCAAAGCAACTTTTCAAAAACCCTTTCTTCCCCTTTTGTATTCACACCTGACCGAAATTCAAGGGGCTTGGCCAATGGGAGGTGGCCACGTGTCACCTTCCAGAAGCTTTCGGTCCAATTTCCCCGATCGGTACCCGATTCGCGTGATTTCGGAAAAATCTCAAACTTCTGGATTCACAACTTTGAAACCATTTCATCACTTACTAGAAATGTCCAAGTTAACCTAAATTTTGATCCCATATAGGGCTCCAACAGAACGCGTCCGGTTTCAGAATGCATTTCTGGAATCATCAACTTCTTCAGAAAAATTCACTGATTCCAAATATATCCAGATAAATTCAAACTCACATCTAGATATTGAGTTAGAATTTATTTTCTTTATATCCAAAATGTGCCTATCTACATTTTTTCCTATTTTGTTTTATTAGGAAAATGCACAAACGGCCTCAGAATTTACTTCCGGAAGAAGTCACTTGAAGGTAAAAACTCACTGATCAATAATCTATCTTAATTTTGGAAATCCCATTCCTAGATCTCTAGATAGGATCCGTTTCCTAATTTCTAAATTACTATTCACATTTTTTTACTTTAATAAATTATAATATATTATAATGGCAAGTTGCATAAATTCTTATATGTATATATATTTATTTTTTCCCTTTTTCTTGGCCAAATTTCGGCTGGCCCAATATTATTTTTGATAAATATTTATTTTTTATTTAATTAATTATTCATTTATTTAATTTTCACAAAAATTCCACAAAATTACCTAATTGGTCCATTCTTGTATTTAGGCTTAAAAATACCTAAACTCATCTATTTTCCTCAAAAATTTCCAATTAATTAGTAAATATATTTTTACTAATTTTAAACCTTTTTCCACTAATTTTTGAGCTATACATAATTATTTCATAATTTCCTTTGCTTAAGCTTAAGTAATTAGC
Source organism: Acacia pycnantha (assembly GCA_025563575.1). NCBI lineage: Eukaryota > Viridiplantae > Streptophyta > Magnoliopsida > Fabales > Fabaceae > Acacia > Acacia pycnantha. The sequence goes on along the minus strand of JAMWYP010000077.1, from coordinate 1,118,257 downwards.
CAATAATTACTTAATTACTTTATTATCACTTGTTGATAATTTTCCTAATTAGAACAACTCATCACCTCATAACATTTGCATTGACATTTGTGTTTTTTCATGTCTCCTTCATTATATTAGAATTTACAAGGGTATTTTAGTCATTTCAATGCTTTTTGAGCATTTTTATTCAACTTCTCCAAGTTTGTAATTTATCAAATTACCACAATTAGAGATAATATACTCTCTCAATTTTAATAATTATTTCCTTGCCTTTTAGGATTTTTCACCATTTTCCTAAGTTATTTATGTCCCTTAGGGGCATTTTCGTCATTTGGGCACTTTGGCCCTTAAATTCTCTAATTTCCAAGACATCTTTCTTTAGAAAATTAGCTAATTATAACTTAATATTTGATACATCATAATCACCTATTTTCTATAGGTATAATCTTACCAATTTATGATAGAGATTTTTTAGGGTATTACAGGATGTGTGGGAGCTTGAACCATTCAGGAACCATTCGAACCAAATGGCAGCTATAGATTACTATGTGTCAATAGAAAGTGACATCTTCGTACCAACTTACAAAGGTCATATGGCAAAACTTGCTGAAGGCCATAGAAGGTGCTAAACTTTTCTTCTCTAAAATCTTACTAATTAGCCACTTTGTTTTGGCAAAAGTGTACCTTTGATCCTCTAACTTTATACAATGTTTTGGTTTGATCCCTTAATTTTTCTAAAATATCTTTTAAGTCCTTTAACCCTAACACTTTTGGGCCTAGATGATGATTTTTTGTGTCAATAGTTTTTTTTCCCAAAATTAAAAGTAATATATCTATATTTGAGAATGTTTTGTCAGCATTTAAAATTTCAATGTCAGCATCTTTTGTTGATAGCATTAATTAGGATTTGAGGATTAAAAAGACAATTTATAAAATTAAGACACAGATTAAAAATGAAACATTGTATAAAGTTAAAAGACTAAAACTACACTTTTGCACTATCAATAAAATTGTGGGCTTTTAATTTGTATTACATGATGATGATCAGGTACTTCGGGTTTAAGAAGACGATAGTTGGTGAGGAAGGTGTTGGTGGAATTGATAGACCAGTACAAAAATGGAACCCTAAATTGGAACGAATTCTCAGCTCAGGTGAAGGCAACTCATGCTTATCGTGTTGGAAACCCTACCATGAGATTAGGGACGGACCCAGGAATTTCACCGACGGGGGGCGAAAAAAAAACTTTATAAATAAAAGTAGTTGAAATTAAATACGACACAGGCCTAATATATAAAAAATTGAAAGAAATTAAAATTACTTCACTTGACTCTTATCCTACGTGTTTTCATATTGTTAAACTTATCTATAATTGAATCTGTGTTAAAACTCAAAACTTGCCCAAAATCCTAACTCTAAAATATTCTTTAATCAATATAAAAGTAGTATCATTAGAAAGATAAAAATGTGTATAATAAATTTCATGAAGGAAATTTAATGAAAAGAAGTGATTTTGAGTACCTTATTGATTCTTAAAATTTGTCATCAGTTGTTGAAAAAAATGGCAGATGATGAGACGAGCCGCAAGCTAGAGGAAGAAAAGACGAAAAATTTCAGAAGAGTGCAAACAGGTAGGGTTGGGATTAATTCATGTTTATGGGCCTAACCTCTTTATTATTATATTCTTTATTTATTTATTTTATATATATGCAAGGAAACGAAGCATAGGGAGTAGGAGTGAATACAAAGGGCCCCACCTCTTCAAAGGATTTCCAAACTATCGATTAATAAAATCAAATGTATTCTTTTAAGCAAAAAAAGAAAGAAAAAAAAAAGAAAGGTATTCCACTATTTTTTTTAAAAAAAAAAATTAGGGGGGGCGGGGGCCACCCCTAGCCCCCCTTCTGTCCGTCCCTGCATGAGATCTGTGGTTCCTGGAAAACCCAAAGAAGAAGACTACTTCTACACTAACCCTCAGCAATGTTTGGATCGTCAATAATAATAATGATGATGATTCATATATTCTCGTCTAGGGCTCAAAATATTTTATTTTATGCTTCTCAAAAATGGAGCAAGACGATTCTCTGAATCATTATAATTGTTTCTCATTCATATCTGTTTTCACCTTAAATGTGATTTGATGAACTTGATAAATACAAATGCACCTCATAATTCTTGAGTTTTCGTATATTTCTAATTTTGGCCTTACTATATATTGCTATAGCTAAGAATGGGCTAGCCCGCAATGAGGCCAGGCCTGTTTTGAGACTTATAGGAGAATCATTATGAGGTTCTAAAAAAGAAATATCATGACTAAGAAATTCCAAAAGTGAGTAGCATGAGCCAACGAGAAATGACACAGTTAGTTAAAGTGTTGGTCTTCACTCTAAAAGAGAGGAGGTTCGATACCTGCTGGTTGACGTGAGGGCTTCATTGGTGGGCGATCTATAAATACCTCTGTAAGCACTCTTTGAACCTGGAGTCGTTATATTGCTTTGGTGAGATACCGGTGTCTACTCCCACCTAAACTTTTATGTATAAAAAAAACTTTATGCGTAAAAAAAAAAGTTAGTAGCATGAGTTTGTCTTCTCCTTCATTAGAACTTGTCACTACATACAACTCACTTGTTGAAAGACTTTTTAGTGATTCTTTTTCTTTCTTGAGATCTTATAATAATTCTCCTATATTTGTTTTTCATTTAATACATTTTAAAATTCACGCACGCACACAAATATGTCAATGCTGAGCTCGAACTCAGGGACCTTGCCCAAGTGTGGTGGGTGGTATTGATGCTAGGACAACTATACTTATATGAAACAAGGGATTAATATCATGAAGCTCTAATTCAAACTCTCAAAGGAGAAATAAATATTGCCACCAAGATGAATTCTCTGCAAGAACCACAATTTTATGGATATTATAACAAACATTGCAAAGGCATGGTGATGGTGATGCACATGAAATTGACTATGGGCTCATCACAATTAACTGATAATAAAGATGTAGAGTTCTTGTGGTCAAATAATAAAAGGCCCAATGGGCTTGCCCACAATGGTCATGACTCAATTGCTTGTTTGTCTATTATATTCATGATCAATGATGATATAATGTCACCCCTCGTCTTTGGACTCAACTGACAAAGGGGTCGGACACTTTCACCAAAGGGAGGGGGTTCGATACTAGAGTTGGTCAAGACGCTGGGGGAGACATTCTAGGTGATGTGAACTTGTGGAAACGCAGGCTGAGGTGGAGGTATGTGTACTCTCAGTCCTGTATGCCTTGGGGAGTAAAGCCATAGCGCTCTGCCCTTGAACTGTGGGTGAATCGAACCCCTTTCCTAAAAATTTTATATAAAAAAAAAATGATGATATAATGGCAATGAGGACTTGAGTCTAACAAAAGGAATGTTCTGTTTGTATGATTCCGTAGCTATTCATACTGAGAATCCTTTTTCCGTCTTTTACTGCCTGCATACATCCTGCCCATGTTTCTTTGGATGCATCTGTTTCGATAATCAGAAAGTCTTTTTCTGAAGGGTTATATAATTCTGGCAGTACTTTTAAATTTTCTTTTATTTTCTTGACAATTTGTTCATCTTCTAGAGTCCGTTTCCATGGCACTTTTTCTGACAATTTCTTCTGTAAATTTCTTCTATCCTTTGCAAGGCTTTGAATAAAACCTTGATCAGACATATAATTTAGACATCCTAAAAATATTTGTAATTGTTTTCGGTTTTCTATTTGATCAGAAATATAGGATCAAAGTATATTTTATAAAGTTAAGGAACTAAAACTATTCTTTATGTAAAACACTACAAAAAAAACTGTTTTTTGCGGCGGAACAATTCCCTCGCAAAAAGCTACTTTTCCGTCGCAAAACTGGTTTGCGGCGGAATTTGCGGCGGAAAACAGTCCGTCGCAAAAAATGTCGCCGCAAACCATTTTTGCGACGGAAAATATACTTTTTCCGTCGCAAAATTCAAATTTTGCGAGGGAAAACAGTTTCCCTCGCAAAACTGAGAATTTGCGAGGGAAAGGTTTTCCCTCGCAAAATCCATTTTTTTTTAAAAAAATATAAAATTTAGAAAAAATATAAAAAATACATATAAAATATTAAAAAAAAATAGGAAATAAAAAAGGCTTGTATATCATAAAAATAAATTGTAACAATTATAAGAGTTTACATAGTAAAAGCAAAATATAAAGAACAATGTTGCCAACAAAATGAATTAAATAGCTATAGAATGAACAAATTAGAGCTTTATATAAGGCCTTGGTTGACATCTACTCCTCCAAAGAGCACCTTCTTGTATAAGGTGCAGTATACCCGTCTGCAGTACAACTTGTTGGCACTTGAAAAATTTGAACTCATCCTACACTTTTGGTCATACAGGGGAACACATTGTCCCTTGGGAATTACTGTCAAAATTATCCAGATAAAGGACAACGTTCTCCACCTCTTTAACAGGTACAACAGTTAGAGAAGAAACACGTCATTTCAGAATCCAAACATTAAGAACCTCATTAGCAAACTACATCACAGAATTTTTGTGTATAATACTAAAACCTTGAGAATTATTTTATACATAATCACAAAATAGTTTACATTATCAACAAGATTGATGATTCCATCATTAACAGCACAATAAATCTTAAAGCTCTCTTTCAGTACCTGAGATGCACATAAAAATCATTTCAATAGCAGTTACAATCAATGTAAAAGGAAATAGAAAATATTCACTTGTATACCTTCAACAATAACTAAAGACATAACAAAATGAAAAAGTTAAACATCTCACCAACTAGACATATGATAAAAAAAATGCAACAACATCTGCAAAAGAGCATTGGTTCAAATTTAAACTACCAACAAGGGACCCTCACCCTTTATACAAAGATACAAATTGTCAGCACAACTGCTGAATCTATCATAAACAACATATTTCAGCACATGATTGAAACTTAATTCCTACAATTAGAAGAACCCAAATTAAATATTCCCAGCCCAACATTCTGGAGTAGAGACATCAAGAATCGATGAGTGCACAAAAGAGTTACGTTAATGAGCTAGAGATATCGAACCAGTAGTTTTATACAAAGAAGATCAAGACATACCGTAGCTAGAGCATATTGTATCACATAATTGCCGATGCTTGCTCCTTCGGTCAGTAAAGTTGCAAAGATACAATCAGTTTGTGTTACTTGAAAAAGATAATACGACATAAAATAGCATAAAGTTAACAACAGCTTATATCAATATGTAAAAATCCGTAAGAAAAGGAAATAACAAGATACACAGATCTCGCAACATTACCTTGCAACCAATAAGCCGATAGAGAAGTCGCCGCAGCGAGCAACTGCTCCAATAGTTCTTCACTTTCCGTGATCTCTTGTCCTGCTGTAACCCTGCTCCAAAAACAACTAAACATGAAAACTCTTCAAAAACAAAAATTAGTTCAATAGAAGAAAGTTATGTTATAAAAGGGTATTTTAGTAATAAAAAGTTTATTGCATACAAGTATAGTCATTGTTTCATGAATTTAAATACCTTCTCCAGCCCTTGGGCAGGCTTGGGAAGACGTTCAGCTTCAATATCATACTTCAACATCCGAAAACATTCAAGCTTCTCTTCCAAAACAATGCATAAGTGCGTACCTGCAGAGCAATCCCAAGTCAGCAAGAAAATAAATCGAGTCAAGTATCATATAACTTGATTTTGAAATTGAGCCAAGATCGAATCAAGTCTACAAACACCTAATAAAAGCCAGATTCCAAGAACTAGAACCAAAACAGACATTCTGGAAAAAATGAAACTAATAAGCAGGATAAGGCAATGAATAATTACCAATTGGGCTAGAATCATCCTTAAAATTAGAAAGTCGGAGAATGTGTCCTCTTTGTGAGAAATTAAGAAATTCTTTAAAAGTTGGATCACTCTCTCTTAATAGCCTATGGATGACTATCAGTGTTTTTAGTGCCACCTGTTAACAAGACAAGATGAAGTAAAAGATTAGTCTATCTAACTACTAAAAGTCACCAGATAGCTATCACGAGTAATAACATCAAATAATCCCTGAAAGACGTTGCCCGTAATCGTGTAATCCCTCTAAGAGGCCCAATATAATGTAAAATCAACTAATAGTGACAAGTTAACAAAAGCAAACCGAAACACCCCTACCCCCACATAAATAGCGTTTCCTTTTACCCCATATTGTTGAAATTTAATTTTTGACAGTTGATGTGTTCATAAGTTAAACAGTTATGAATGTGTCTCAGGTGATTCATAAGTATGAAATTAGCTACAATATAACATGGGTTTAAAGAACATACTAAAAATTCAGTTTAGATGGGTTTGAACTTGAAAATAGAGTGAAAGCAAACTTTAAAGCAAGATATAGCATGTGAAGTGAGCAGGCATAAGTAAAATTGGTTGAAGAACAGTTCTGTAATGCTTAGGCAGAGTAGTTATGTGGATCTCATCAACTTCTAAGGTAAGATTAGGCAGACATAAACCAGAAATGCTTACGTTAATAAAATGCAAATAAACAAGTCATTCCGTTGTCAGATCTTTCCCTCGCAAAATTCCTACCCTCGCAAAGTGCCCCAAATTTACGCATTTTCTAATAGTGCATTTTGCGAGGGAAAAAATTATCCCTCGCAAATTGTGGCCATTTTGCGAGGGAATATTTTTTCCCTCGCAAAAATATGCGATTGGGTGCCAATTTACCCCCATTTTGCGAGGGAAAAAATATTCCCTCGCAAAATGGCCACAATTTGCGAGGGATAATTTTTTCCCTCGCAAAGTCCGTCGCAAAAATGACATTTGCTAGTAGTGAAACTTAAAGAACTAAAAGTATACTTTAACTGTTTAAATTATTAAGAGAGACCAGTAGAGATTCGCAGCCGAACTTTTAGCAATTAAAAATATAGTAAGACAGCAAAATTTATTTAAAAAAGATTATAATATTGCCGTACCAACCAGAGGGCTTCGCATAGAACCCAGAGACCAGAATACTCCTTACTTGCAACTTTGTGAATATAATTTACGATCATTTATCCACAATTTACAATTAAAATTGTTTTAGGACCTTATCATTTGAATATGACAGTTTTTTTATATATAAAAACAGATATAAAGCTAACCCAAGCATCAACCCTCGTTGCTGTCACCATTATTAATTTATTCTCATCAATTGAATGAAGACGTGTATTTGGCTTCTTTGAATTTTTGAAAACCACGTACTGAGACGATATTCTGTTCCATATAAATAAATATAGGTCATTAATGTGCACGAGACATTTTAAGGGTGATATAACTAATAGAAATAGATCGGTGTATCAAAAAATAAAAATATTGATCAACAAGTGTTGTTACTAGTGGAAGGGATATCACCCCCTTAGTATATAAGAGCAAATTGATTAAAGTCTGAACAATTTTCTGGAGGCGTACGCCAACACACACACACACACACATATATATAACTTTTGAAATATTGATTGATCCGTGTCACGCCCTCCTAGTGTCACTTATATATAGATATTACAGAAAAAACAAATAATATGAAAATATATGTAATATATCATGCAGCGAGATTCAATGAAACAAGACTTTTGGATTAAGCGATATTACTATTTAGAGCAAATTGCTTACGTACAACGGATCAGATCGTACATATTCAAAGCTAATTTTAATGCTAATTTACATATGATGATAAGATTATTATGTACAACATGGTCCACTTGTATAGAATGATATGCAGTGTACTTGACTAAAGAAAGAAATGGCAGCCAAAGATAAGCACTCTGGCAAATCTCTTAGCAGAAGGAAGGTGTGTAGAAAGTTGTCATTAATTCGTTTTTGTAAAATATTATCAGTGGAAATAAAAAAAATGAGCTAACCCAATTATGAGAGGCGTGAATTAATAAAAAATGAGCTAACCCAATTAGTTCTTAGTATTATATAAGACACTAAGTACTAATTCTCACAAATCAAAGAAGGATAGTTTTTTTTTTTGCTCAGAGTCAAAGAAGGATAGTTGAGTCATTAAATTTGTCTTAAATCGATAATTTTTTCAACTTTACCCTCTTTAAATGATGCATGTGATTTAATTTTTCTAACTTTGAACCCCAATTATTAACCAGAATAAAGTGAGTAAAAAGTAATGGAAGAGGCCGCTGGTGCCTTATATTTGGGACTAAAAGTTGCTTCTATACTACTACAAAAAAGGGATACGGAGTCCTATTTTTTGTACATTTAACGTCCTTTTTCTGGGGGACGCCTATCTGGGGGTGTTCGCCTCGCAAGTGTACGAGTTTCGCAAGTAATAAAGTGATAAATAAAGTATCGTTCCCACGAGGATTTGTTTAACAAATTGGTCAAACAAGAGGCTTTGTGGATTTCATCAAGTTGAGCTAAAACAAAGTTTTGATTTGGAATGAGAATTTTTAAAGACTATTTCTAAAACATAAAATTGATAAAGGCAATTGATTCTTTAAATTCAAGGATAATTGAGCCTAGGGCTCTTTTTCCCCTTTTTGCATTTCATAAAACTTGGTTAATTTCTTTATATGTGTTAGTCTAAGGTTCTAAAACACTTGACCCGCTCTCTCAAGTCAAAATCAAGTTTCTCTTCTCATTAAAATGCACAATCTCTTGCTACAATTAATGAGAATCAATATTTAAGCAACAACCCTAATGTGACAATGCAAGGCTAGTAAACATATCTCTATTTTACCAACAAACCATCCATTTATCAAGTAAACTTCAAGACAAGCATGATTTTAATCAAGTTCTACACCTAGATTAGCTCTCTCAAGTCAAAACCTAAGTGAACAAATAATCTAAATGGAGGCCAATCATTTAGAAGCATTAAGCCAAGGTTAAAATCAACACATAAATATATTAATCTACCAAAAGAGAGGAATATTCAAGTCTTAATCCATGCAAAGGGTCAAAAGAACCCTAGGATAAAAGGGAAATTAGCCAAGCATGGCTTTAACAAAAATCCAGAACAGCACAATAAATTCAGAGTTCAAAGACATATGGAAATTCAAGGGAAAACGAGTAAAGATGAAACAAACAGCCCCAAAATTGCAGCTCCTCTATTCCTCTTTTTCTTTCTTTCCTCCAGCGAATTCCGTAGCCTCCAAATTCGTCTTTCGGTTCTGCTTCTTTTCCAGTCTGTGCGTCTCTGCTTCTCGCTCCCTCTGTTTCTGCGGCTCCCTCTCTTTCTCTCGCTCTGTTCTCTTTTTTTGGTTCGTCTTTTTTTCGTCCCCAAATTCCCCAGCCGACACTCTTGTAGCTTTTATTAGGTCTTAATTGATTCAATTCAATTCCCCCAAAAAACAAACGGTGTCGTTGCTCTTTGGGCTTTTTTAATTGTTGGATCAATAATTCCCATTCTCTCCAAACGTTGTGGCTGCACCTGTGCTCCTTTTTATCAATTTCCTTCAATTGATTCTCTCCTTCCCACGTGCCTCTGATTCATCTTTTTGATTTAGGTCTCCAATTCTTCAATCCGTGGGCCCCCTGGTCCTTTGATTAAAAGAAAAGGAATTATATAATAATAATACTAATGATAATAATAATATTTATTTCCTAAACTCAAACTTTTATTTTAAATTGAAATCCCCTAAATAATGTATCCAGATTGATATCTCTTAAAATCTCAATAAAATCTCTTCAATTTAGTATTGATGACTTCCTAAATATATCAAAATATGTCTCAAATCTATTAAAAATAGGAAGTCATCAGGGGGGCGCCGTAGGTTAAACTTACGGCGTCCTATTTTTTAATTAGACGCCTAAAAGTATGACTTAAGGCGTCTAATAAATGAAATAGGACGCCTTAAATAAGGCCCAAACGTCAGTGCAGGGCGCACTTAAGGAGTCTAAGTTTTGGGAATTAGACTCCTTAAGTCATGACTTAAGGAGTCTAAGTCTGGGAATTAGACTCCTTAAGTTCGACTTAAGGAGTCTAATTCCAAAACTTAGACTCCTTAAGTCAGACTTAAGGAGTCTAATACCCCGACTTAGACTCCTTAAGTCAAACTTAAGGAGTCTAATTCCCAGACTTAGACTCCTTAAGTGATTTTTTTTTTTTAAATAGTTCCTTCGTATTCACTACCCCACAATCCCTTACAAAAAAACATTCTTACGTGTCATCAGCAGGCAACAATGACAAAATAAAACAACACCTAACTATGATGAGTTGCATATATATAACAACAGTTACCACAAAGTGTCAAAAAGTTGTCTAGTTTACCTGCTACTAAGCAAGCAATATATAAGGACTAACTTCATTCATCTATGAGTCAAAAAATTATATGATATATCTTCTGTTAAGAAAAATTACACCATTTCTAAATAAATGTCTGAATAGATTCAGAACAACAGAAATTCTTAAAAAGTGAAAGGCTCTTTGGATTACTTGCTCAACTCGCCTGATCCCAGATGCAATCACTGACCCGTTACGGAGCAGCTGGATTTTGTCTAGCAACCAATCATCAAAGGCATCACTCATTCCTAGTTGTAGGATCTGTTTAACAACCCAAAATATTTTTCGCCTGCGATGGACACAAAAAACATATACTGTAAGCATATGTGAGCTTGACATTGGATCTAAAACCGAACACCTTAAGCTTTAAACTATGAACATGAAACAAATTTGATTTTTCAGACTACCTAATTCATCCACCATCTTGAAGCTGGAAGATAACACCAACCAAATCTAATACGGGAACACTCAAATTTGGAGGCACCGATCGCATAGAAGAATTATAACTAATCAGAATAAAGATTGCAGTCATGCGTATGATAGTGTGCCTAGGAAGCAAATGACGATCAGACATAATTGTCTAAATAAGCATATCTAGAACAAAAAATTTGGATTTATGTTAGAATCACCTCTGTAGGAAGAGCATCAGAAGTATCATAGAGTAAATCAGACACCTCAATGGAACCATCAGGCTCTCTCCCTTGTGTCCTTCGCAATATCTCAAAATACGGATTTATTCATATTCAACATCTATCCTGCTGGTATCAAGGTATTGGTGCTACCAATTTTATCAAAAAACTGGGAACCGGATAATTGCTCCTTAATTAACATTCATCAAGAATAAGAACCTACCAAACAGCCAAAGAAACAGATGGGGACCTAGAAATGAGGGCTTAGATTATAACATAGAATCCCCAAGAAAAAAATGAGAAGTCAGAAGAAACTTTGTTCAAAATTCTATTATAATCCTGACATATCTTAAGCATAAGAACATGATTTAAACTAACAAGGCACTGAACAAATTAAGCTCCTGACCTTTAGATAAATGTCCAACAACTTACAACGCCCTTGAATAACAGTTACATCTAAACCTGTTGATAGAAAATGTTTCGGAGGTAAATGTAGGTTATAATCAGGAAACTCTTTCAGGCGCTGATGTAGCTCCTTAAAATGACGAAACCTTAAAAATAGAAAAGAAGTACCACAAATGTAAGCATAAAAAGAACATATAAGAAGACAACTTCAACCTGACTAGAATTAGGAACAAAGCTATGAAAGACTAAGAAAACCTAGCACCTTCTTTTAATTGTCCATCTTCTATTATTTACATCTGTTACAGATATGAAATAAACAGCAAATGTTCTTGAGCCACTCTTCACAATATTTGCACCTAAGACCTGTGTTAGTAAATTAGTTTGAGCCATGAAGAAAGTCAAGACTACATTCTCCATTTCAGTGAGTAATGAATGACAAAAAAACCAGTTTGAACCTCAAAAACTAGAGTGAAGAAAATAGACAATAAAAAACTTTTACATTAGTAAATCAAACTTAAATTAGACTATTCCAGATGGTAGCTTTCAAGGCCATCAAAAACTGAAATATTTCCTTATAAGTACTAATAGTTTTAAGCATCATGACAACAATTTATTGCAGGAGTTTGGAACACTCGCCATAAATTAAACTAAAATGTATCACTGAGGAAACTAAGCAGAATAAGCAGATTCTTAATGTTCTAAATTGTTTAATGTTAAGCAATAAACCATGTATTTAATTTAACTATGATATAATAATCATCTTTACATCATCTCAACGACTATTCAGGTAGCTTTGCATGCTCAAGAATTCCAATGAGAAATAGCTTCAAGCTTACCTAAGACCTGCTGAGCAGTGAGCGTTTGAGAAGGTTCTGTACAGAGCATTCCCTTAATCAAATCTTTGGCTGATTTAGAAATGTGATTCCAAGGTTCAGATGGGAACCTCAAGTCAGCCGCTTTAACAGCTTCAAAGATCCGTGACTTGGTCTTACCCCAAAACGGAGGCATCCCACTAAGTAAAATGTAAACAATGACACCTGCACTCCAAACATAGCAGCCTGGTTATAAGAACCTGGAAAGTACCTAGAGCTATATAGAATGGACTCCCTACTAACCCATGCAAACTTTGTCCTACTTAAGCAAAAACCAATTGAAGCAACCATTTTAAGGGAAAAGATAAAACTGCAAAGGAATAATACTCTTCCAAGGAAGTGAATAATACAAGTACTAGACTTGATGTAAGTTGCAAGTCCAAAATCTGCCAATTTAATTGGTGATGAGGAGGATCTTGTTGCCCCCAACCTAAATGCTCGCCAAGAACATAAGGATCTTTCAAATGTGATGACTCCTTTGTGTCCAATCTTGTTTCACTTAGATTTGCTACTTTGAAACAACTGTGAGAAGTTGAAGGTTCCAAACCACTGTTGCTCTTAGAAAGATCTATACTGCTGTTTTGGCCCTTAAACAAACCCAAATACATATCGGGAGGAATTTCCCAAATAGTTCTGTGGAAGTAACTTCAAACCAAACAAAGACAGGATCACAGGATCTTGGAATATAGGAGAGTATACAATAGAACTTAAAAAACCAAAAAAAAAAAAGGAAAACTATTAAACAAAACGAAGAAGCAGAACAGAACAAAAACCCAGAGAAATTAATAATCACCGGCACAAGCCTCCAAGTACGGCACACACCGGAAAAAGCCACCAAGCTCCGGTGAAGTGAGAGGAGGGGAGACGCAGGACGGAGAGGGAGCGGTGCGAGATGGAACGACCGAGACCCACGGGTTGCAAGACGACGAACGATTGGAATAGAGAGGCACGCCGGCGACGGTGGAGAGAGAGGGACAAATGGGAGAGGGTTTCGGAGCTGGCCGTAGGTGGAGAGAAAAAAGTGAAACGTATGAAATTAATTTTGGCTGTGTGTGGATATATGTCGAATTGATGATCAGATCGAGTTGATGGGGAGTGAAATAAGGCCACGTTTGGCGTCTAATTAAAGTTATTAGACTGCTTAAGTCTGACTTAAGGAGTCTAATTCCTAAACTTAGACTCCTTAAGTCAGACTTAAGGAGTCTAAGTCTCATATTTAGACTCCTTAAGTCTGATTTAAGGAGTCTAATAAATTACTTAGACGCCAAAAGTATTCCCTCTACAACGAAATTTTAATTTTTGGCTTTGTTTTGGCACCAGAGCTACACTTTAGGCGTCTAAGGAAAATAATTAGACGCCAAAAGTCAATTGATAATTACAAAAATGCCACCGCCTTTTTTTTTTACTTCTAAGTTTTAAAATAGGACGCCAATTAGGGAAGTAAAAGCCGTTTTCTGTAGTAGTGCTAATTGGTGCCTCATGTGCAATCAATGGGAACACACTTTTGGGGGAAATCATAAAGTAAGCAGACAAAGTTGATTGAGGTATACTCCTCTGGTTCCATATATAGGGCAGAGAGATAAGAAATCTTTTTTATCCTATTTATAAGGTTGAAAGAGAAAATTTTGTATATGAATGTACAATTCTATCCTTTTTTTATTATTGTATTGATTTGTTCTCATAAGATATATATAATGTATATTGAATAGGAGTAAAGTTGAAAAGTTGCATAATTTTATGGAAGAGTTAATGAGGTTTAAGAGTTTTTTTTTTTTTTTTTTCAATGTGAAACATGTTAAAAGTGACTTATATCGTATATATATAGGACCAGAGGCCAGTAAACTTTTTGTCGGACTTTTATATTTAGCATCGAAGTTGATATATTAAATATTATCCATGACCGTAATGGAAGAGGATACTCTTAAAATCCTTGTTCTTCTTATCTTTTTAGAATCTCATATCCACCTTTAAATAAAAAAAAATTGGATTATTCCTATTTAATATTTATAAAAATCTTACAATAATCTCGGTAAGGAAATAAAAACCCTTCTTCTCTTATCCTTACATTCTGACGCTTCCTCAGGGCTAGTTAATTTCCACTGTTAACCAAAGCGAAAATCTCTTCTAAGCCCTTCGTTACGTTGGCTAGCTTTTAAGGTAAACAAACTGATTCCCTCTATAAATTATTTTTTATTTTGTCTATATTGCGGTTATGAATTATGTAGACTAGATTTTACGAGTTTAAATTTTCTTAGTTGTTTTTAAAATAATAATTTTATAAAATAGTGAATCCAAAACATCCATTTTGATGGTGGAGATGAGATTATAAGAAGTAAAGAAAGAAAGAGATTATAAGAAGTAAAGAAAGAAAGAGAAAAATTAGAGAACCCAAAAATATTTTCTCATGTTATAAATTGTCCATCATTGAAATTCTGAATTGATTTCTTGACCAGGATTTCATATGTCTGGTCCATTTTGGAGGGCGCATCATAACTTGTGCATAAAAAAGAAAATTAATGCTGACTTAATTTTCCAAGTGACATTATTAAAAAGGAAACCAATAATGTTATACCCTCATCACCATGTACGTCGCCCTATATATAAAGGCATGAAAATAGGTTTTCTCAGCACCGATCAACAGCGTCACAAACTAAAACAATAATATGGCTCTTAGAGTTGAAGTGTCTTGTCTTGCTTTTCTAATCTCACTACTCGTGAGCTTCGCTGCAATGGCTAATTCTGTAAGTAATTGCTCTCTTGTAAGCTTTTCTCTTCTACTTATTTTGTGTGTGTGTGTGTGTCACATTTCTCTTCTAAATATATATCTATATCTAAAAGTTTAATATGCACGCAGCAGGAGTGCCAATATGTTGTGAGAGTTAAGACAGGAGATCGCCGTAGTGCAGGAACGGACTCCATGATCAGCCTCAAGTTAATGGGGTCTAACGGAAATAGCTTTGCCGTTAACAACCTCGAAGGTTGGGGAATAATGGGACCCGGTCACGAATACTTCGAGCGGGGCAACCTTGACGTCTTTAACGGCAAGGCCACTTGCGTCAATGTTTGCGCCATCACCGTCATCTCCAACGGTGCAGGGTACAAGCCAGGGTGGTACTTGGATTACGTCGAAATCACCGTCAGCGGTGGTGTATCTAAGAATCTAAAATTTCCGGTGAACCAGTGGCTGGCTCTAGACGAAAAGCCCCATCATCTCTATGCCGACGTCAACTTATGCCCCCGCTTCGGTGGTTTGGAACCAATTCTCTCTTTCGTGTGACCATTCTACATTACCAAAATCTTGATATTACCTCTTTGCCTTATTAGTAATATAATTATAAAAAATAAATAGGCCCTGAGGTAGTATTACGTATCTGGCTTTTGTTTTTGTGTTGTATTTTATGTAATATTGGTCTTGTGTCACATTTCAATGTTAATAATAATTCCCCTTCATGCATGGTGCGAACTTATCGTCTTGTACGGATTGACATGGTTAACTTCTTGATGATAGTAAAGTGCGAAATAAGTTTTGCATGAAAATTAACGTAAGCCTAATCTCTCAAAGAATATTCTTAGCGCTGCTACTTATAAATTTAATATCATTGATGTATACAAAAATTAGTATAGAATTATTTCCAAGTTAAGTTTGAAATTTTAATATTCTTCTTATTCAGAAACCCATACATAAATACTATTTCTTTTAAAATTAAATTAATCATTGTAACACCCCAAATTCCATACCACTTAATGTGTCTGTTGACACATAGTACTTTGGAATACATTATTGACAAATCAAAGTAATGCGAAACATATAGTATGCATTATCGTTTGGATGATGAGTATCTAATAAAATGCCCAAGTATAAGCTGGTATATCAAAAATCCTGAAGGAATATTCACGCCAGTACTGGTAACAAATAGAATCTTAGGTATAACAATTAACCTTATATACTGGTATAAAATGTAAATAACAGTATAACACATGTACAAGCAAAGAATAATTTACAATAAACAAGTCACACAGTAACCGCAGTTAACGGCCAAGGACCGCAGCCTTGATCAGTCATACATGAATACATACATACATGCTAATAAGAGTTAAAGTCACTGTACGCGAACGTACCTTCCTTCCATGTGAATAGTAATACGCCCGTCCTTTGAATCCAACTCCGGACATCCTGGATATCCTAACATATTACCATTATCACTTAGAATAATATCCTAAGGGTTATTTATCCCACCTTTGACCATTTTACCCTTAGCGGATTTGTTATTCCAATTTTACCCTTACATTTGTTTAAAAACTCTATTTCCAGCATTTAACCCAGATTTTTCACTAACTTTGAAATATCATAATTAATTCTAAAAAAATAGAAATGAGGTTCCATAAAATTCCACACAATCCTTGACATGTCTAGTTTAGAGGAAAAATAACGGAACAAACTCGAAATCTCTGGATCATTCCCAGGTTTAACGTTTCTCCACACTGTTCAGATTGTAACTTCAGAAATAAGGCTTAACTTCAAAAATCATGATTTCCTTGTCCAGAGCTCAAAACGTTACAAATTTTATATAAATAGAAAGCCCTAGATGTCTACTACACATCTAGAAAGTTTCATAATTTTTAGAAATTGTTTACTTATTTCGAAATGCAACGTCATATAACTGTCTCCAGCATCGTTCTAAAACGTTACCAGATTCATAACTCAACTTCCACCAAAAAACTTCCACAAATCATAACTGGAGTTATAGACCTCCGTTTTTGGTGATCCAAAGCTCATATTAAACCTTAAGGAGAGTAATTTCTCCTGTAAAAAGTTTAGAGACAAAATCAAAACAAATAATATGAAAATATATGTAATATATCATGCAGCGAGATTCAATGAAACAAGACGTTTTAATTAAATTGGATTAAGCGATATTACTATTTAGAGCAAATTGCCTTACGTACAACGATCAGATCGTACATATTCAAAGCCAATTTTAATAAGGTGCTAACCATAATTATTTAATGATCATAATTAATGCTAATTTACATATGATGATAAGATTATTATGTACAACATGGTCCACTAGTATAGAATGATATGCAGTACTTGACTAAAGAAAGAAAGGGCAGCCACAGATAAGCACTCTAGCAAATCTCTTAGCAGAAGGAAGGTGTCTAGAACGGTGTCATTAATTCATTTTTGTAAAATATTATCAGTGGAAATAAAAAAATGAGCTAACCCAATTATGAGAGGCGTGAATTAATATATTAGGGAAAATCATTTTATAAAATGCACATAATTTTTTGCCAAATTGCAGTACATCGTTGTTTGGGGGTGTAGTACATCATAATTATTTAAGGATTACAATTAATGTAGTTCATATTCATCTAATGATATCAGGTCCAAAAAAAACATCTAATAATAAAAGTTGCTTCTAATTATTGTTTTAAGAAAGAGAATGAGCGATCGAAAGAGGGAGCCAGGGCGAGGGACACGAACGAAGATCGACGGTAAAGAGGGTTCGGGGGGGGGGGGGTGACGGAGATGGTGATGGCAAGAAGAAACCCACCCAAAGCGCTCATGGCGTCGACGAAAAGGGTTTTGCTTTTGGAAAGAAGGTAGAGGAAAGGAGGAATGGGGAAGGAAGCTTGGCTGGGAACACGTCAAACTTAAAGAGCAATGATCCCAAGTTGTCCTATCGTGACAAACTCCTCTCACCGGGATGTGCCAGATTCCTGGTCAAGCATGCCGAGGAGGATGACATCATGCATGGGTGGAAGTACTATTTTCACAAGATGAACGAGCAGGAGCCCCATGGTGATGTGGAGGAAACGGATGAGGAAGAGAATGAGACGACGAGAAGGATGGAAGGGAAGCCTGGAAAACTGTGTTTCACAGCGGAGGAGTACTCAACATGGTGTTTACCATGGATGAATTCTCTTATCATCAAAGTGCTGGGCGCAAACTTCCCCACTTATGTGATCCGTGATTGTATTAATCGTATGTGGAGACCGAAGGATGCTCTGAAGCTTATTCCGTTGAGTAATGGCTATTATATAGTCTCTTTTTCAAATAAGGAAGACTGGGATTATGCTTTTCAGGAGGTACCGTGGATGATAGAGGATCATTATCTGATAGTCCAGCGTTGGCACCCTAATTTTAACCCCTGAAAGGAAGATCTGCAATGTATTATTGCGGCTTGGGTGTGACTGCCAGACTTCTGTTTGAGTTTTATAATGTGGAGTCTTTACGTAGGATTGGTAACATGATAGGCAAGATGATTAAATTTGATCGTTCTACCTCAATATACGAGATGGGCAGATTTGTGCGAATCTGTGTGGAGATTAATTTGAAACAGTCCCTCTTACCTATGTATATGGTGTTTGGTGAAGAACGCCCCATCATCTATGAGGGGCTACACCATGTGTGCTTTACTTGTGGAAAGTATGGGCACCAAAATAATGGTTGCCTGACGTCCAAGGCTACAGTGAACCCCCAGGATCCTGAGCAAGAAACCACAGAGACTGTGACAGGGGATGACGGGGATAAGTTGAAGGAAAAGGGTTCAGGTGTTGGAGTGGAAAGAGATTTGCCGTGTCTCCCAAAATAAACCAAGTTCGAAAACGATTTGCAGAATTAGGGAACCTGGGTCGTTTCCCAACGAATTCTGCTGGTACTGGTTACTCTGGTTCTGATTTTGATTCCAGCGAAAGTTGGGGTGATTTCTCCAACCAGGATTGTATATATTAGAAAGCATTATTCTGTTGGTATTGTGGTCTTCTGGAAAAACACCCACTGCAGCTTCTTGATTGGTCTTGATAGGCGAGGATCATGCAAAGTAGGGCAAGAGTTAGTAGAGTGATAAGGGTCGAACAAAACCCACAAGAGTACCCATGCCGAGAAGGCAGATGCACCGTATGTGTCACGCCAATTGCCTCACAAGGGAGGTCAAATCATCAAGTCTAGTCTATAATCTCTGAGAATCATACTGGACTGGGGGTGCTTGAATATGGTAAACAGGAGTACTATTGGCCCTGGAGCCAAACTGCTGAGAGTTATCTGCCATAATGGATATCAATTCTCGGGCTTCTTCGGTGTCTTGTTACTCATAGCTCCACCACTAGAGGCATCAACCAACCCTTTGTCTACCGGTGATAGACCATCATAGAAAGAGTTGATCAAGTCTTTTCGGATATCCGATGGTGTGGACGGCTTGCACATAACATTTTGAACCTCTCCCAATACTCATGCATAGTCTCCCCGATCGGTTTAATGTTGCCAATCTCCTTCTTGATCGCAGCTTGCTCTTGAGGAAGGAAAATATTTCTCTAGGAATATCCTCGAATATCATCCAGCTCCCAATAGATGAGGCTGAAGGTACAGCAACCAATCCTTGGCTCCACCTTCCAATGAGAAAGGAAAAGCTCTCAACTTGATATGATTTTCATGAATGGCATGTGGCTTCATAGTGCTGCACACTACATGGAATTCCTTCAAATGCTTAATGGGGCACTCACCGCAAGACCATGAAACTTAGGCAACAAGTGTATTAGACCGCATTTAAGCTCAAAGTTAGCGGCAAGATCGGGATATTGGATGCACAAAGGTTGATAATTAACATCAGTGCACCCAATTCCTTCAAAGTATGATGATTTGCCTGTTCTCCCGCCATAATGTCCGAGTTAGTGGACACAAGACTATCGAAATACTATCGAAATCACAATCGAAAGATCAATAGAATGGACACAATCCGAATGGCCACTATCGTGGTTCGGTTGAGTGTCCGGCTCGATTAATCCTATGACTTAAGCTTACAACTCTCATAGCAGCAAGAATTGTTCTCTCTATTTCAGGATCAAATGGCAACAGATCTTCTGGATTAGTAGTATTCCTGGTGCTCATGCAACATATACACAAAGATGCCACCGAGAGAAAATCGAATTACGAAAATGCCACAAGGGTGGTAAAAGTGGAAAAACACTAAGAGACACAAATACAAAACACACAAAGCGAAAACCTATGCTAGAAATTGACCTAAACAAGTCCAAACAGTATTAAATGATTTTTAAAATTTTTGGGACTTGGACAGGGCGACTCCTAGACTATTGGGGAACTCAAAAATGGAATAAAAAAACTTCAAAAATTGAAAAAGTGGTCTAAACGATGGAATTTGGCAAAACGGAGGATAGCCCTTAGAAAATGGAATATTTTCGAAGGGGGTCTAATGATTTGCCATCTTCTATCACTGTACCAAATTTCAGCCAAATCAGAGATACCCCGAAAAAATCACCACGTTGGAAATCAAAAATCAGAACTTAAAACAGCGAAAAAGTGGTCTAAACGTTGGAATTTAGGGAAAATAGGTGAGACCTCACTTCCTTCTAGGAAGTGACTCTTGCTTAGAACGCCCAATTCCTTGTGAATAAGACCTGGTTTGAGTGATTAGAGTCAGAAAAATTCCTATCTGACCACCTGAACCACGTAAACCCTAAACATTTACAATACATTACTAATCAAACCGATGCAAATTCCCTGGCAACGGCGCCAAATTTGGAAAGAGATTTGCCGTGTCTCCCAAAATAAACCAAGTTCGAAACGATTTGCGGAATTAGGGAACTGGGTCGTTTCCCAACGAATTTGCAATGAGCTCGATTTAATAACAATAGTCAAACGAGAATGGTGAAATTGGGGGTTTTAGGGTTTTATGATTCAGCGATTAAAACGAAATAAATTCAAATAAATGACGAAAAACGTTGATGGACTTAAACAGTTAAAAACGACCAACCCAACGATCGATTCAGAATCATGCATCATTGAACGAAATATAACTAATCACGTTTGGTTCCGGATGAATCGAGATCTCTGCATTCATCCGGATAATCCCTCGCCTAGACAATCGCCTAGAATCTGTCGGGGAAAATGGCGTCTCACTGTGCAATCGCACAGCAACACTAAAACCTAGTCCGAATTTAGTCCTTGGGATGAACCAAACCGAATATTAAATCTAATATTCGAACTATTTCCAGAATTCGAATCCGATAAGATGAAAACAGAATTGATTAAGTTACCGATTAGGCACAAGTTCTCCGGACGAATCATGGAATCCTCATCGTTGGGTCAATCACAGGGGGTTTAGCCGAGCATGGCTGGAAAAACTGAAGAAAAGATGAAGAACGCGAAAAACCCTAAGAACATGCAAAAATCGTTAGAGAGAATTTGCATAAAATCGCGAAACCCTAATGTCAAAATCCTGAATTCGTGAATGCCTCCTGTCTTTGGCGGCTGCCTTACTTAAAAATAACCTAAAATGAAAATGGGCCCTAATAGTTTTAGCCCAAAACAGAAATAAAATAAAACTGGACTTAAATTACAAAATTCGGGTCCAAATAATATCCAGAATTGTGCATCCGACTTCGGCTCCAAAATAGACCGCCATCTTGACCGAATTGGCTCTTTCTGTCTTCATAACAATTGTAGCTCTCTGAATCATTTGAAATATGAGACAAAAATGAGGCAAATCCGATGTCTAGTTCAAGAGTTATGGTAGAAATAGTGAAGTAATACAAAACTGGAATTTTATTATTAAAAATGGCTAAAATGCAATAAAAGGCCCAAGGCCCAAATAAACATAAAAGCCATTATTTATTAGATAAAGGGTCCTAAGTTATTACTCAAGAGACAAAAATAAGTGTATAAAATGTTCAATTATCATGGAGCTGTTGGGGTTGAATCTCTGGACAGCAAGAAGGTTGTAGGGGGTGGCAGCGATCAAAAGCTAGTGACGAACATGGTGGTTGGCGGAGGCTCGTCTGGGTTGCGGCGGTGATGCTATTGATAGGAGTCCAGTTGGGAAAATCCGGATATTACGTCATGAATTTTGTGGGCATTTAAATTAGAGAAATTTAGGGAAGGGTGTTGGTGGGGATCCATCACAGATCGTTACTCAAAGATCTCCTGAGGATAAGCATGATCGGACGACGGGATTGAAGAAGGAGAAATCACCGATTTTAATGGAGAATAAAGGAGGTTTGACCGTGGTTAATGGTCCAAAGAAATCTGAGTGGGTCCCGGTGGGATCCAAGAGAAAAAATGGAAGTAAAGGCAAGGCAAAAGGCAAAGAGAATTTCCCACCCGCCAAACTTGTTGAGCGAAAGGCACCTTTGGGCCACGGATCGAAGTCCATTACACCTAATTCTTTTGCTATTTTGCAGAACTTGGAGGCCTAGCTGAGTGGTATAGCGCCAGCCTTATGTGAAGAGCCTATGACCGTAAGTGGGTCTGAACTATCTCTAGTTAAGAATGCTACCAAGCAGCCTGTGTCTGGTGACTCGTTGACGCAAACTGAGAATGCGCTGGATGCGTTGCAGGATCAAATGCCGATGCAACCACTTGATTTAAATCAACAACCTATGGATGAATTAATGTGTGATCAGGATAAAGCCTTGGGGGAGGATGCCACACTCCAAACCTCAAATTCTATTTCCCAATGAATTTTTTAATATGGAATACTAGAGGTACTACAGCTAAAATCTTCCCTTCTCTTGTTCGTGATCTTAAAGCACACTACCAGCTTGATTTCCTTGCATTTTTGGAGACTAGATGCACTAGGGAGGCCTTCCAAAGACGAGCACAACAACTGGGCTTCCCTAACATGGAACTAATAGATTGTGAGGGTTATAGTGGCGGTATTTGGTGTTTATTGGAACATAACATCTCGTCCATTTCATTGATTGAAAGACAGCACCAATACATTCATTTGCAGGTTACAGGATTAGCTAGGTGTTCTTGGATCCTCACAGTGGTTTATGCTAGCCCTGCATGTGCTTCTCATCGGGTACTCTGGGATAATCTTTCTCGACTTGCACCATCAATACATGGTCCCTCGCTGTTAGGTGGTGACTTTAATGGTACCCTTCTCCTTTGTGAAAGACGTTCCTATGCTACATTCCAGTCCTCTATTGATCATGATTTCCTTCGATGGGTTGAGGAGCACGACATGAGGGATGTTGGCTTTGCTGGTCTAGAGTTTACTTGGAAATAGGGAACTTCTGAGGCACGATTAGACAAATTGCTGGTGAATGAACAGTGGACAAATATGTTTCCGAATGCTTCGGTTGCTCATCTCTCTTTCTTCAAATCAGATCACAGGCCATTGCTTCTATCTCTTGATCAGAGTGTGTGCACATCCCCACCAAACCGACCATTTCGGTTTATTGCTGCTTGGGTGCTTCATGCACAGTTTGATGAGTTTGTTCGCCAGTCATGGTCCCCCAACATGGCATTGGTACAGAACACTAACCAGTTCACCAATGCGTGTTCCAAATGGAATAAAGAGTTGTTCTGGCATACAGAGGGAAGGAAAAAATTACTCCTGCGATGGCTTGATGGTCAGTATTTGGTGATCGGAACACTCGCTACTTCCATGCTCGTGCTAATCGTCAGCGTATTGAGGCGATTAAAGATGGTGAGGGTGTATGGGTTTATGATACTGCTTTAATTAAAGACATGGCCACTAGCTTTTTCTCAATCTTCTTACAGAAGATTGTTCCATTCAGTCAGTCATTTGTTGCAGCATGTCTTTTCCTTGTGTGGAAGAGGGAATCTTACGATGGTGTAACATGGAAATTTCAGATATAGAAGTTAAGTAAGCTATTTTCAGTATGGGTGCTTTAAAATCCCAGGGCCCTGATGGACTTAATGCTCTCTTATACCAGAACCAATGGTGCACGGTAGGTGCTTCTGTTCTGTCTTATGTGAAGTATTTGTTTGTTAATCCGTAGGTAATTAATTAAGGAGGTTAATGGCACCCTGATTGTCGTCATCCAGAAGAAAGATCATCCGGAGTCCATGGGAGATTTGAGACTGATAAGCCTCTGTAATGTTATTTACAAAGTCCTCTCTAAAATTCTTGTGAAGAGGCTTGAGCCTATTTTACCTCAAGTGATTGCCCTGAACCAATGCAGTTTTGTCCCAGGGCGACACAGTAATGATAATATAATTGTAGCTCAAGAGGTTATTCATACCATGAGATCCATGATGCAGAAGAAGGGATTCTTAGCAATTAAAATTGACTTGGAGAAAGCGTATGATCGAGTTAATTGGATCTTCTTATTGCAGTGTCTCCAAGAATTGAATCTCCCGGGCCGTATTATTGAGGTAATTAGGCAGTGTGTCTCTAACTCTACTATGCAGTTATTGTGAAATGGGGATAAGGATGATCACTTTCGCCCATCTAGGGGAGTGAGACAAGGGGACCCATTATCGCCCTATTTGTTTGTTTTGTGTATGGAGAAATTAGCCCATCTTATACAATCTGAAATTCAAGCCAAGAATTGGAGACCAATCCGCCTTACAAGAACAAGGCCCCTCATTTCTCATTTATTCTTTGCAGACGACATCATCTTGTTTGCGGAAGCTTCAATGGATCAAGTAGATGTGATTAATTAATGCCTCAAGACATTCTGCGATAGCTCTGGGTTGAAAATTAACCAGCAGAAAACTAGAGTGTGTTTTTCAAAGAATGTGAATCATGTAAGAAGAAGCGAATTGTGTGAGTCGCTTGGCTTGTCTATTACCAACGATTTGGGAAAGTATTTCGGTGTCCCTCTTCACCACAAGCAAGTTACCAAGGAATCTTTCCATTATGTAGTGGATAAGGTTAAAACGAGGCTATCAACATGGAAGCCTAGGTCCTTATCTTCTGCAGGTAGGGCCACCCTTATCTCGTCGGTGACCACAATAATACCAGGGTATACTATGCAAACATCTTTACTCCCAGCTAGCACTTATGAGAGCCTAGATCAAAGAAATCGTCAGTTCCTATGGGGTAGTACTGAGGATCACAAGTGCATACCAATAGTCGCCTGGGACGTCACCTGTAAGCCCAAAGCTAACGGCGGTTTGGGCCTTCGTCATTCTAGCTATTATAATCAAGCATTTCTTATGAAGATTGTTTGGCAGTTAGCAACCTGAAGGGAGGATTTTTGGGTGAAAGTTGTAAGGAACAAATACAATTGTGGCTCAGATGTCCTACCTAAGATTGAAGGGGGTAGGCCTCGGTCGAATCTGTGGAGTGGGACTAAACGTACATGGAACAAGGTTAAAGAAGGAATTGAAGAAATGCCAAATGACCTCCTGCGATGGAGGTGGACAAAAAGTGGGGAGTTCACTGTGAAATCTGCCTATGACAGCCTAAGTGATAGGCTTTGGAGGTATTATTTGGAAGATCAAAGCTCCAGAGAGATGTAAAATATTTATGTGGCTAGTACTTCAAAACCGGCTCTTGACTAATGTGTCTCGGTGTAAGAGAGGATTAAGTTAGGATGGGAGGTGCCCGGTTTGTAAGTCTGATGTGGAAACCCTTATGCATGCTCTTAGAGACTGTCCGGATACTCATGCACTCTGGCGGCAGACGGTCCCCCCACATCTCTGGCACACTTTCAGATCTCTAGAGTTTGATCGATGGATTCGGTGGAATTTAAACTTTAGTGGAGGATCGATGCAGTCAAAGGAGTGGAAGCAATTGTTTACCATCACTTGTTGGTGGCTTTGGAGGCACCGGAATACCTCTATCTTTGAAGGCACGCGAGCTTCGAATCATGCCATCTGTTGCAACGTTTCGGCCATTAAGAATTTATTGAATGAAGCCCGGGATAGGTTGTGTTTAGCTTGGAAAAAAGAAGACGCCGAGAATGGATAGGGACTGCTTGCAAGCTCCACCAGCTGGTTGGGTAGAGATCAAAACGGATGGGGCCTTCTCGCCTTCGACTATGGGTGTGGCTAGTGGCAACATCTTGCAGGATGAGCATGGTGAGTTTCTGACAGCATTGCTATCCAAAGGGGAGGAGGGAGATAGCCTGACGGTGGAACTCTGGGGCTCACTTCACGGCCTGAAACTCACGTGGGATAGAGGGTTCAAAAATGTCATTCTTGAGGTGGATTCAACGGACGTAGTCGACCTGGTAAAGAGTCATGTTAATGATGCTCATGAATACCGATGTCTGGTTGAAGAACTCAAAGTTGTTGTTGATCGTGATTGGTCTGTTGAGATTCGACTTATCAGAGATTGGGTAAACACTGTTGCGGATCATCTCGCAAAGATGAGTCTATCTTTGTATGCCTGGGTTTCAAGTTTTTTCGCTTCCTGATACGGCGTTAGTAAGGATTCTAGAACGTGATAAGGGCTAGATAATGTAAGGCTGCTCAAAGGTATCAAAAAAAAAAAAGTTGCTTCTAATTGGTGCCTCATGTGCAATCAATGGGAACACACTTTTGGGGGAAATCATAAAGTAAGCAGACAAAGTTGATTGAGGTATACTCCTCTGGTTCCATATATAGGGCAAAGAGATAAGAATTTTTTTATCCTATTTATAAGGTAGAGAGAGAAAATTTTGTATATGAATGTACAATTTTACCCTTTATTTGTTATTGTATGGATTTGTTCTCATAGGATATAATGTATATTAAATAGGGGTAAAGTTGAAAAGTTGCTTAATTTTATGGAAGAGTTATAGTTTTTTTTTCCAATGTGAAACATGCTAAAAGTGACTTATATATAGGACCAGAGGCCAGAGAGGTATATTTAAGTTTAAAGTAAACTTCTTGTTTGAGTTTTATATTTAGCATCGAAGTTGATATATTAAATATTATCCATGACCGTAATGGAAAAGGATACTTTTAAAATCCTTTTTCTCCTTATCTTTTTAGAATCTCATATCCACCTTTAAATAAAAAAAAATGGATTATTCCTATTTAATATTTATAAAAATCTTACAATAACCTCGGTAAGGAAATAAAAACTCTTCTTCTCTTATCCTTACATTCTGACGCTTCCTCAGGGCTAGTTAATTTCCACTGTTAACCAAAGCGCAAATCTCTTCTAAGCCCTTCGTTGGCTAACTTTTAAAGTAAACAAACTGATTACCTCTATAAATTATTTTTTATTTTGTATATATTGCGGTTATGAATTATGTAGATTAGATTTTAAGAGATTAAATTTTTTTAGTTGTTTTTAAAATAATAATTTTATAAAATAGTGAATCCAAAACATCAATTTTTTAATTTGATGGTGGAGCAGGGGCGGATACAGGGGGGCTAGGGTGGGCCCCCGCCCTGCCCCCCAAAAAACAAATTACTGAGTATGGGAATATGCATGGAACTTTTTTTTTTCTGATAAGAATATGCATGGAACTTGACAGGAAATAATAGAGAAAGGGCCCAACTTTATTTTGTTGATAATATCAAACACCAACAGTCCAATCCAAAAGTCATAATTGGAGCCCACAAACAAATCACACCGAAAGCCAAGAATGGAGCCCACAAATCACAATGATCAATTCATATCCAAAATGTTAAAACAAATGACCAAAAGTTAAAACCCCACACTGCATATTTTATCTTTTAGTTGGATGAAATTTGTTTTGTGAAAAATTTAGGGATTTGTTAGATTTTGAAATTTTGAGGCTTCTTGATGATCATTTTGATTTTAATGGAGTTAATGAGGTTTGAATAAAAGTTATATGGTTTATATTTTTACTTGAGTAGTTGAGTTGAGAAAATAAAGTAAGGGTTTAGTTAGAAAATCTGTGATTTAAAATTTTTGATATGGAGTTTGTGATATGGAATTTGTGAGATGGAATGTGTGATACGGAATTTTCATACTCTTTGTAGGTGATTATTATGGGCAAGAATGCTACCATTGATACTTTTTTTTTAAAAGAAAGAATAGTGAGTCTTTGCCCTCATCTACTTCTAATGTTGAATTGACAAATACTGAGACTCCTCCTTCAAAGTCTCCTAGAATTGAAAATAAAGAAGTAGTTAAAGAAGTTAATCTTGCTTCATTGGAAAGAGATCCTGCACTACGCCCCCTAATATGGAAATATCCTATAAATCAACAAGATGAAATTTGTCGTGCTTATGTTAAACTTGGTACATTTCAGTGCAAGCTTCAAAATTATCCTTTTTCTGGGCCAGAGAAGAATCGACATCATTTTTGCTCTTCTTGGTTTGATTTGTATCCATCTTAGTTAGAGTATTCTCCAAGTAAAGATGCTGCATTTTGTTTGCCTTGTTATTTATTTAGTAAACCTAGTGGCAGTGGTCGTTCTGGACTAAATACATTTGTTGATGAGGGATTTAGAAACTGGAAAAATGTTAATGATGGAGAAAATTGTGCTTTTCTACGCCATGTTGGGAAAAATGTTATCTCAACGCATAAAAATGCTATGAGTTCATGTAATGATCTTATGAATCAATCTCAACATATTGAGACATTTGTTGAAAAACTTACTTCTCAGGAGATTGCAACTAATCGTTTGCGACTACAAGTTTCTGTGGACGTGACAAGGTGGCTTTCTCTTCAAGGATGTGCTTTTAGAGGCCATGATGAAAACTTAGATTCACTTAATCAAGGTAATTTTCTTGAGATGATAAATTTTTTAGCTTCCTACAATCAAGAAGTTGCAACGGTTGTTCTAGAAAAAGCTCCTCAAAATGCATTATATAGTTCCCCTCAAATTAAAAAGGAAATTCTTCATGTTTTCTCTCAATAGGTAAAGAACACAATACGGGAAGAAATTTCCGATGCCAAGTTTTGTCTTATTGTTGATGAAGCCAGTGATGTATCTAAAAAGGAGCATATGGCTATTGTTTTGAGATACGTTGATAAAGATGGTTTTATACGAGAAAGGTTTTTTGGTCTTGTACATGTGGAAGATACAAGTGCTAAGACTTTGAAACAAGGAATATTCAACACTCTTCGTCACCATAATCTTGATGTTGAAAATATTCGAGGGCAAGGCTATGATGGAGCTAGCAATATGAGAGATGAATGGAATGGATTGCAGGCTTTAATTTGTGCTGAGTGCCCATATGCTTATTATGTTCATTGCTTAGCTCATCGCCTTCAAATTGCCTTGGTTGCTACATGTCATGAGGTAAAACATGTTCATCAATTTTTTGAAAAATTAAACTTTATAATTAACATCACATCGTGGAGATGCAGATAATGCATACTCATCATTGAAATCTTTTGATTTTGTCATCATATTGCACCTTATGAAAGAAATTATGGGTATTACTGAAGTCCTTTGTCAAGCTTTGCAACGAGAGTCTCAAGATATTTCAATGCCTTACATCTTGTTTCAACTACAAAAGAATTACTTCAGAAATTAAGAGAGACAGGTTGGGATGCTTTCTTGGTTCATGTTCAAGAATTTTGCATAAAACATGACATTGACATTCCAGATATGAGTGCGAAATATATTGGAAGGAGAGGTCGTGCTCGAAATGAACAAGGTGATTTTTCCACTGAAAAATTTTATAGGTTAAATATCTTTTGTGCTACAATTGATTATCAATTGCAAGAATTAAATAGTAGGTTCAATGATAATGCTGTTGAATTACTTGCTTTGAGCATGGCTTTAGATCCAAGAAACAAGTACAAGTCATTTAATAGTGATGACATTTGCAAACTTGTTGATAAATTTTACTCTGGAGATTTCACTGAATTAGAAAAATTGCGTTTGAAGATGGAGTTACAACATTTTGAGCTTCACATTCCTAAACATCCAGATTTGATTAATGTATCAACTACATCTGAATTATGTCAAGGGCTAGCAAGAACTGGAAAGTCCATCATTTACCCTCTTATTGACAGAGTGATTAGACTTGTACTCACTCTTCCAGTTTCTACAACAACTAGTGAAAGATCTTTCTTTACTACAAAGATAATCAAGAACAAAATTCGAAATAGAATGGAAGACCAATTTCTTGATGATTCTTTGATTACATACATTGAAAAAGAAATTGTTTTGAGTTTTAGCACAGATTCAATTATAGATGAGTTTAACAATATGAAAACACGTAGGGTAAGAATCAAGTGAAGTTGTCTTAATCACGGGTGGAAAAAAGGCTTTTAAGACCGGACAAAACATGTACATTAGGACCGGACCAGCGACCAGTCTTGTTCCAGGCGGTATTAAAAGTCGACCTTTAAGACCGAACTTTTACACGGTCTTAAAGAGTTTCTTTAAGACCGAACATTTTAAACCTTCGGTCTTAAAAGTTGTACTAAATAAATCTAAAATATTTTTGGTTCGGTCCTAAAACTCAAACTTTAAGACCGGACATAAAATCGACAAGCTCTTAAAAGATCCAAATATTAAGACCAGACAAATATCAATCCGGTCCTAAAGATAGAGGACTCTAAGACCAGAGGACTAATTTCCCGGTCTTAAAAGACTGACTTTCAAGACCGGATGTTTTCAATGGACCGGTCTTAAAAGACCAACTTTTAAAACCGACTTAACACCTTTAAGAGCGGTGTTAGAAATACATCCGGTCTTAATATTTGAACATTTAAGACCGTCTTTTTATTTGCGGTCTAAATTTTCCCGAATTTTTTCCCTGTTCTGTTCTTCCTGATCAATATATATACACAAATCCACCATCCAAAATAGCACATAAAAGTCGATATACTTTAAGCTACAAGCTATGAACATGAATAAATTGAATTGGGAAAAAAATACAAATATTATCCGCCATGAGTTATGTGGCCTCTTAATCAAGTCTACAACAACTAAAGTAATTTATACAATAAGCTAAGATATAACTAATTACAATAACAATGAGTTACAATACATGCAGCACGTAAATCAACATACAATGTAGTCCAATATATTATTCACCATACCTTCATCGATTCCCACCCAACAACGTAACATGCATCCTCTTTTATAACATGCCCCTTTGAATCGGATCCCTTACAAAAACAAAACAAGAACAAATTCATAGTCAATGATGACATTGTTTAATTAAGAACATAGAAGGAATATAATATAGTTAAAACCTTAAAGTTTTCTAAGAATTCTGCGTATGAATATTACCTTATGAATTGACTCTTTCATAAAGTGATATCCTCCCATATCCCTTCTTGATGATCATTTCTTATGCCGGGTTCATTATCCGCTTCATCTTCTTCGTTCATGTCCAGGTAGACCCGTTGTAAAAGGAGTACTCTCGGAAGACCATAATTTGAATGACTTTCCTCATCAATATCAATGACCCTCTTTCCTTGGAGAGCTACAGACCACATTTTATTTTCTTGATCGGTGATATAGAACACTTGTTTTGCATGATCTGCCATAATAAAAGGTTCATCTCTAAAACTTCTACTATTGACATCAACTAAAGTGAATCCTAGTCGATCGATCTAAACACCATTATTGACATTAACCCACTTGCATTTGAAGATGAGAAATATAACGTTGACATAGTCCACCTCCCAAATCTCTTCAATAACCCCATAATATGGCATGACTGCCAATTTAGGCCTCTTGTCTTTCGAACTGGAGAAGTGCATAGATTCATCTAGGGACTTCGTGTAAAATGTATAACCATTGATCACATACGAATTCCAACTTATGACATCAACCTCAGGACCACGTGCTAACTGTAACACCTCAAATCCATCACCCGAAAACTTGGCCAAAATATTTGAAATATCTCCCACTAGGATAATCATTAACCAAATCATTCAAAAATATAACCGTTTAAAATAGAAATCATAATACAAAACCCAAAATATGTCTCCAAAATATTTCAGAGTTTAATACAAAGCGGAAGTCTTAGGGTCTTGGCAAATAGAAATAACATAACATAAACTACGGGAGTACAAAGAGCCTTCAAAGCTCACTCCATAGGTGCCTTCCCTTGCTCCTTACTAGGATATTCACCCGAAAATGTTAATATGGGATGAGATTTCCACATCTCAGTAACTACTGAATATTCTACCGTACACAAGCAAATCATATATGACTAAAAACAAGAGATAATGAAATACATTTATTTTTGTATATAACTATATATATTCCAAAAGTTCTCATAAAAAGATTTTACAAAAACGTTTATCATTTAATCAACTTAAACCATTCAATAATATAACATGCAGATGCAACCACCCTTATATCCTCTCCCGTCCTTATACCGTGGACCGGAGCCATAGGCTAACACATAGTCCAACGAAACATATTCATGTGACTGAATTGTTCCAAGCTCACCAAAACTTAAGATATACTCGGCCAAAAGTATAGAGCTTAAGTATGGACTATGGCTCCCCTCCTTATCAGAATAAAGGAGGTGTCACATGTCCCACATCTCCAATGTAATCCCGGCCAGAGGAAAAACATGGAAGAAGGGGCCCTGAAAAGTACCAATCCACTGTGCACCGAGTGGTGGCATAAAATCATAACATATAAGATTCCTCCAAACTCCATCCCATCACAAACACAACCGCCATGATAAATGCACTCATTCAAAAATAATGCATTACGCTTCCATTAATATCAAATAAAACCATAGAATTTCATGATCAATAAATAGTATCACTATGTATTTATGAATAGTAATTTACCATGCGTAAATAGTAAATAGTAAACGTAAAAAGTAAATAGTAAACAGTAAAAAGTAAATAGTAAACAGTAAATAGTAAATAGTAAATAGTAAACAGTAAATAGTAAATAGTAAAAAGTAAATAGTAAACAGTAAATAGTAAATAGTGATTAGTAAATAGTAAATTGATATGTATAATACGTACATTTAGTGCCATGTACAAATACAAATATGAAATTTCCATAACAGAACCTTAAAACCTCACAACCCATAAAATATTGTATCATATATCGGTCTAAAATAAATAGTATAAGCATAAAAATATAATCATACATAATTCACAAGTATAAGGAAAAATATCCAGAGTTACCTGTTACTCGCTAACTCCCCAAATAATCACCAAAAAGTAACTACCGGTATCCCCAAATAATTACCACCTCACTCTCCTTCTCTTTATTCCTTCCTTTCTCTCTCTCTTTCCTTTCTTTCTCTCTCCTCTCTTTCCTTTCTCTTTTCTTTCTCGTTCTGCGTTGTGTGCGCGTGAGTTTATATAGAAAAGGAAAATGGGTCCTTAACTCGTAATTTACACCTCGGGTTATTCTACGTAATTTTCCCCGTGCCAAATTTTCAAAACTTCACGTGAAGACTCATCGGAAAGTTTGAAATTATTTTCCATGGGTCCCACATGTTTTGTTTTGTTTCCAATGTTTTTCTTCACCCGTGACTTCACATTCTCGCCAACACATTTATAATATACAATATAATATAATAATACAATATAATATTAATATAATATAATATATATAATATAATAATAATTTACTATTTGTCTCGTGACTACTCTTTCGTTTCTTCTGCCGAATAATAGAACATAATAATATAATAATATTAATAATAATATATATAATATAATATAAATAATATAATAATTAAATATTATAATAATATATTTTATTTATTTATATATTTTTTTTTTAAATAATCATTTTTTTTTATCTTATACCTCTAGATCTCCTTTAAACCTTAAATACTAAATAAATCATCCTAAAAATACTTAATTACTGTTAGAAAAACGGGATATTACATTTCTTCCCAGTTAAATAAATTTCGTCCTCGAAATTTAATATACGTAAGAATTCTACTTACCTAATTAAATAAGTGAGGATAGGTTTGTCGCATGCTCTCCTCAGTTTCCCAAGTAGCATCTCCTGGAGCCATTCCTTTCCATACTACCTTCACAAGCTTAATGGTCTTGTTTCTCAATTGCTTTTCCCTTTCATCTACAATTCGCTCATTCTCGACTTTATATGTCATGTTATCATTGAGTTCTACCTCCTCTGCTTCAATAACATGAGAAGGATCTGGTCGGTACTTCTTCAGTGTGACTCTTAGAAATACATGTTCACCTTCCTTGAAATGCAACGGTCGCCTTCTCCTATCAAAGCATAACTCTTGTCTACTCGAGCGGTGAGAAGTTTCTGCTGGATCACCTTAATCTTTTGAGTTGTTTCGTCCACCAACTCGGACCTAGTAAACTTCGTTCACTCGCCTCCGTCCAACAAATAGGAGATCTACATTTCCTTCCATACAAAGCCTCATAAGGTGCCATCTCAATGCTGGAGTGATAACTGTTGTTATACGCAAACTCTGCCAAATGAAGATGATTGTCCCAACTTCCTCCCAGCCGATTGCACATGCTCGCAACATGTCTTCCAGAGTCTGTATAGTCCTTTCAGTATGTCCGCCAGTCTGAGGATGATAAGCGGTACTAAACCTCAGTCGAGTTCCCATAGCATCTTGCAATGCTTTCCAAAAATGTGAAGTAAATCGCGCATCACGATCAGATACGATGTTGTTCGGTATCCCATGTAATCTGACAATCTCTTTCATGTAGATTTTCGCTAGTTTCTCAAGAGAATATTCTGTCGCTATGGCTAGAAAATGGGCCGACTTAGTCAATCTATCAACAATTACCCAGATAGCGTTATGTCCAGACGCAGTTAAAGGAAGTCCCGTGATGAAATCCATAGAGATGCTATCCCATTTCCATTCTGGGATTTCCAAATTTTGTAATAATCCAGGGGGCTTTCGATGTTCAATTTTGACTTTCTGACAAGTCAAACAACGAGTAACAAACTCAGTCACATCTTTCTTCATACCTCGCCACCACCAATTCCGCTTCAGATCATGATACATCTTGGTTGCTCCGGGTGAATAGTATATTTGCTCGATGAGCTTCCTCTAGCACGAGCCTTCTTATTTCTCCATCGTCAGCTAGACACACTCTTCCCTTATACCTTATTATCCCATCTTCCCCAATCTCAAACTCGACTCTCTTCCTTCTTCAATTTCTTCCCTAACACTTAACGTATACTCATCTTCAAGCCGAGCGAATTTAATTTCTTTCCACGTCGTACTTTCAATAGTTAATGCTTCCATGGTAGCAACTTGTCCCGACAATACATCAATAGATGTACTCGTACATCTTCCAACAATTTGTGTTCCCTGATCATCATCTGAGCTACATGGATTGTCTTTCTGCTTAAGGCATCGGCTACAACGTTTGCCTTTCCTGGATGATACTTCAATTCATAGTCGTAGTCCTTGAGAAACTCCATCCACCTTCTTTGCCGCATGTTGAGCTCCTTTTGGTCAAACAGGTACTTCGACTCTTATGGTCACTAAAAACCTCGAATCGTGAACCATAGAGATGGTGCCTCCAAATCTTTAGAGCAAACACCACTTTGCTGCCAACTCTAAGTCGTGAGTAGGATAGTTCTCTTCATGTGGCCTTAACTGTCGGGAAGCATAAGCCACTACTCTACCATCTTGCATTAGTACACACCCAAGACCTTTCTTGGAAGCATCAGTGTACAAGGTAAAGGTCTGAGTAGGATCTGGAATTGTAAGTACTGGTGCCGTAGTCAACTTAGTCTTCAAATTTTGAAAAGCTGCTTCACACTTCTCGTCCCACACAAAAGGTTGACCTTTCCTAGTTAACTTTGTTAAGGGCATAGCTAACTCGTGAAAAGCCCTTAATAAATCTCCTATAATAGCCACCAATCCTAGAAAACTTCTCGATCTCGGTCACGAGACTTTGGTCTGTTCCCATTGAAGAACCGCATCAATTTTGGTAGGGTCTACCGCAACACCTTCACCGATACGACATGGCCAAGGAATTTTACTTCCTTTAACCAAAATTCGCACTTAGACAGACTTCGCATAAAGCTTGTGTTCCTTCAACACTTGTAACACAATTCTGAGATGCTCTTTATGCTCTTTTTCATCCTTAGAGTAGATAAGGATGTCATCAATGAAGACCACTACAAATTTATCTAAATATGGCTCGAAAATTCTATTCATGTAATCCATGAATACAAATGGAGCGTTTGTTAGCCCAAATGGCATAACAAGAAATTCATAATGGCCATATCTAGTTACAATGCGAGTCTTCGGGATATCTTCGCTTTGACCCTTAATCGGTGGTAGCTCGATCTAAGATCAATCTTGGAGAATATGGATGCTCCATTCAACTGATCAAGTAGATCATCGATCCTGGGTAAAGGATATTTGTTCTTTATAGTCACTTTATTCAACTGGCGATAGTCGATGCATAGTCTCAGGCTTCCATCTTTCTTCTTCACAAAGAGCACAGGCGATCCCCAAGGAGATACACTGGGTCTGATGAAGCCCTTTTCCATCAATTCTTCGATCTGCTTCTTCAACTCTGCTAGTTCTGATGGAGACATTCGGTACGGAGCTTTAGAGATAGGTCCTGTTCAGTGCACGAGATCGATAGAAAATTCTACTTCTCTCTCTGGGGTAAACCTATCATCTCTTTTGGAAATACTGAAATTCGTTTACTACTTCGATGCCTTCTATCCCTTCCTCCACTTCTGCTAGAATGGAGAAAAACACCATGTACGCGGGACAATCCCTATGAATAGACTTTTCAACTTGTACCGCAGACAATTGCGGTTTACTATGGCTCATAGAGTCATCTGCAAGAGATATAATCTTTCTCTTACGACCAAGGATGACATCATTTGCCGACAACCAATCCATTCCTATTATCACGTCAATACCCTTCGGGGGTAGACAAACAAGATCTATGTTTAAGCTCCTACTATCAAACTCAATTGTACAATTTAAGCAAGCCCTAGAAGTTTTCACCGAAGCTCCTGCGGTGTAGAAATAATCATGCAAAAGGCATTTCGCATATGCTTAAATTCAATCGAGGCACACAATCATACGATATAAAAGAGTGTGTAGCACCCGAATCAAATAAAGCTTCAACTTCAAGGCCTTGGATTTTGAGGGTACCTTTAATCAAATTTGGTGAAGCACTTGCCTCCCCGGTGTGATAGTGCGAACACCTTGCCTGGAACTGCAGTTCTAGCATCATTGGCCCTTCGAGGCTCTTCCTCACGTAACACGGAGATGTGTCCGGGCTTCCGCAATTGAAACATGTCACACAATGTCCTTGGTGTATCTTTCCACACTGCACACTTCGACTATTTGCGGTGCTAGCCACAGAGCTGTGGATCCCCTATAAGAGTTTTGTCCTCCACTAAATTGACTCCCTTGGGGTCTACCGAAATGGCTCCTCCGGGGTCTACTAAAATGACTCCTTGGAGGTCCATTGAAATTACCCTTGGTGGTCCACCGAAAGATTTCTTGATGGTTGACTAAATCGCATATTCACACCACCGAAATTATGACTGTGCTTCTTAGTGATTCCCCCATAGGTCTCATAGGAGGTGCAGATCGGCTTGAAGTCCTTTCATCTTCTCGGCTTCTTCTTCTCGTTTGCTTCTGGCTATCGTGCGTAATTTGTCACATATCTCTTCAAAGTTCTTTGCTCCATCCGAAAATGGTGCCAAAGCCGTCTTTAAATCTGGTCTAGCTTTTTCCACTAGCCGAGCACACATCCATTTTGGGTTGTTTTGCGAATATTTGCAAAATTTAGACAACTCCAAAAAGCGAGTGATAAATTCATCCTCGTGCAATCCCTCTTGCCTGAATGTGAGGAATTCAGTTTCTTTCTCTATTCTGATTGAAGGGGAAAAATAATAATTCTCGAACTTTTCTTTAAATTCTTCCCATGTCATCTCTTCATCAGCATTCTTGGTGCTTTCCCACCATTGTTGGGCCGCTTTCTCCATCAACTGCTCTGCAACTTGTACCTTTTGTTGTGAGCTGATTTTGATAACTTTAAATATCTTTTCGAGACGCTTCAGCCATTCTAGTGCTTCGATTGGGTCTAGCTTCCCCTCGAACATTGGAGGAGTAAACTTCCGGACTTTTTCCCAAACCTCAGTAATAGGCGGAGGGTTATACTGAGTATGGGAACTGCTACTACCTCTTGATTTTGTGCCAGTACGACTCCCACCCCCTGATTGATGGTCAGAAGGAATGACTTCCCTGGCCGTAGGCTTCTTCTTCTCCCCACGTTGACCTCTTCTTTCTGCTAATTCGTCCTCGTGCCTATTCACTTTCTCTCTTACCTCCAGGATTGCATCGCGTAATTCTGCTAGAAGGGCATTGTTATCCTGAGGAGGGGGAACATTTTGATGCGAAGAGGGACCATTTTGTCGTGAAGCAAGGGTTGTATTAGTCCTTCGAGTTCTCCCCATTTTCTTCTCCTATGATCTACACTATAAGGATGCTAAGTAAGGGTTAAGTGGCTAAAAAAAAATTCTAAATCTAATCAAAGAGAAGGGCACATGTTATGATATTTAATTTGCCACGACCTCTAAAAAGTTTAAAGAAGTCATTTTAGAAAATAGACAAAATTTGTCATGGAATGTTTAGCTCTGATACCAAAAATGTAACACCTCAAATCCATCACCCGAAAACTTGGCCAAAATATTTGAAATATCTCCCACTAGGATAATCATTAACCAAATCATTCAAAAATATAACCGTTTAAAATAGAAATCATAATACAAAACCCAAAATATGTCTCCAAAATATTTCAGAGTTTAATACAAAGCGGAAGTCTTAGGGTCTTGGCAAATAGAAATAACATAACATAAACTACAGGAGTACAAAGAGCCTTCAAAGCTCACTCCATAGGTGCCTTCCCTTGCTCCTTACTAGGATATTCACCTGAAAATGTTAATATGGGATGAGATTTCCACATCTCAGTAACTACTGAATATTCTACCGTACACAAGCAAATCATATATGACTAAAAACAAGAGATAATGAAATACATTTATTTTTGTATATAACTATATATATTCCAAAAGTTCTCATAAAAAGATTTTACAAAAACGTTTATCATTTAATCAACTTAAACCATTCAATAATATAACATGCGCAGATGCAACCACCCTTATATCCTCTTCCGTCCTTATACCACTGACCGGAGCCATAGGCTAACACATAGTCCAACGTAAACATATTCATGTGATCGAATTGTTCCAAGCTCACCAAAACTTAAGATATACTCGGCCAAAAGTATAGAGCTTAAGTATGGACTATGGCTCCTCCTTATCGAATAAAGGAGGTGTCACATGTCCCACATCTCCAATGTAATCCCGCCGGAGGAAAACATGGAAGAAGGGGCCCGAAAAGTACCAATCCACCGTGCACCGAGTGGTGGCATAAAATCATAACATATAAGATTCCTCCAAACTCCATCCCATCACAAACACAACCGCCATGATAAATGCACTCATTCAAAAATAATGCATTACGCTTCCATTAATATCAAATAAAACCATAGAATTTCATGATCAATAAATAGTATCACTATGTATTTATGAATAGTAATTTACCATGCGTAAATAGTAAATAGTAAACGGTAAAAAGTAAATAGTAAACAGTAAAAAGTAAATAGTAAACAGTAAACAGTAAATAGTAAATAGTGATTAGTAAATAGTAAATTGATATGTAAAATACGTACATTTAGTGCCATGTACAAATACAAATATGAAATTTCCATAACCACGTGAAGACTCGTCTGGAAAGTTTGAAATTATTTTCCAAAGGGTCCCACATGTTTTGTTTTGTTTCCAATGTTTTTCTTCACCCGTGACTTCACATTCGCCAACACATTTATAATATACAATATAATATAATAATACAATATAATATTAATATAATATAATATATATAATATAATAATAATTTACTATTTGTCTCGTGACTACTCTTTCGTTTCTTCGCCGAATAATAGAACATAATAATATAATAATATTAATAATAATATATATAATATAATATAAATAATATAATAATTAAATATTATAATAATATATTTTATTTATTTATATATTTTTTTTTAAATAATCATTTTTTTATCTTATACCTCTAGATCTCCTTTAAACCTTAAATACTAAATAAATCATCCTAAAAATACTTAATTACTGTTAGAAAAACTGGGATATTACACTAACCATTTCATTGTATCAGAAACACATTCAGATCCCTCGACCTTTTGTTTGAACTAGTTTGCAAAAGTTCTGTTATGTTCCCTAATCAACCTTTGTTTGGTCATTCGATGGTTCTCTTCCCTTACAGCTTCTTTATGTGCAGATATGATGGCTTGAACTTCATCAATATTTTTCAAGATGTATAAGTGGACTTTTGACAATTCATCACGATGCACACTCTTTACCGAAGCCCCTCGTCTACCCCCTTCAACCAGCTGACGTTTTGGAAGCCCAATATGTCTTACTTTGGCCAAATAATTTTGACAAAATTCCATGGCCTCTTCGTAAACATATTTCAACAATTGATGCTTCCGCGCCAGACGCGTTCTTCACGTACCCTTTTAGGAATTTCATAGATCTTTCAATAGGGTACATCCACCGTAAATGGATAATGGCCGGACAACTTTATCTCCTCACTAGATGAACAATCGATGAACCATGATGTCAAAAAATTTAGGAACAAATAGCTTCTCAAGGGGCACAAGATAAGATATCCTTCATTCTCCAATTCATCCAACTTTTCAATCTCGAAGACTTTACTACAAACCGCATTGAAGAAGAAACAAAGTCTGGTCAAAATGACCCGAATATCATATTCGGCGATGCCTCGAATAGCTACTGGGAGTAGTTGTTGCATCAAGACATGACAATCATGAGACTTTTGGCCTACTAATTTCAAATCCTTCATCGAGACAAGCCTCTTAAAATTTGAAGAATACCCCGAGGGAACTTTTGTGCCATGTAAACACTCACAAAAGCTTCGTTTTCTCATCCTTAGACAAAGTATGAGAAGCTTCGGGGACAATAAGTTCTCTTTCCCATATGGCCTTGGATGCAAGTCTTCGCGTATTCCCATTGCTTGCAAATCCAATCTTGCCTTCACACCATCCTTCGAACTACCTTGTATGTTGAGAAGCGTGCCAACAATACTATCACATAATGTTCTTCT
Source organism: Acacia pycnantha (assembly GCA_025563575.1). Lineage (NCBI taxonomy): Eukaryota > Viridiplantae > Streptophyta > Magnoliopsida > Fabales > Fabaceae > Acacia > Acacia pycnantha. The sequence goes on along the minus strand of JAMWYP010000077.1, from coordinate 1,077,326 downwards.
CCACATGCATGACATCAATACAGTGTCTCACATCAAGATTGCGCCAATATGGAAGATCGAAGAATACAGTATCTCTTCATCCATATATTTGTTTTTTTCTACTCTTTCCAATCTTACCGAAGATGACACCGATATTTTTAACCTTTTCATACACTTGCTCCCCAGTCAATGCCACCTGAGCTTCTTCATACTCTTGGCCACCAAAAAATGCCTTCTTTAATCGACGATATGGGTGGCCCCGTCTAAGAAATCTCCTATGTCCAAGATACACCGTCTTTCTTCCATGTTGAAGTTGATGGTAGCGTGTGCCTTCTTCACATATCGGACATGCTTTATGGCCTTTTACACTATACCCTAACAAGTTCCCATATGCTGGGAAGTCGTTTTATAGTACAAAATATCATGGCTCTCATTCTAAAGACCTCCTTCTTGAAAGAGTCAAAAACATCGACACCTTCTTCCCACAACTCCTTCAAGTCTTCAATCAAGGGCTCAAGGTAAACATCTATGTCATTTCCGGGTTGTTTTGGTCCCGAAATCAACATAGACAGCGTGATGTACTTTCGTTTCATGCATAACAAAGGAGATAAGTTGTAAACAATCAGGAGTACAGGCCATGAGCTATGTATGTTGTTAAGGCTTCCATAGGGATTCATGACATCCGTGCTAAGGGCAAGTCTGAGGTTCCTAGGTTCTTCGCCGAAGTTCGGAAATAATTGATCGATTTTCTTCCATTGAGAAGAATCGGCCGGATGTCAAAGCATGCCCATTCGAAATCCTCTCATCTCGCATGCCTCTCTCGTATTCTTGCATCATTTACATTCGCAAACAACCTTGAACCTTGGTATGATTGGAAGATACCACAACACTTTTGCAAAGCCCCTTATCTGACTTGTACCGTGGGGTTTCACATATCGGACAACTCTGCTTCTCTTCAAACTCTTTTCTATATAGTACGCAATCATTCGGGCATGCATGAATCCTTTTGTACTCCATCCCCAGTGGACAAAGTATTTTTTTAGCATCATAGTAGCGATGGGGCAACACATTACGATCCGGAAGCATGTCCTTCAAAGCCTCAAGCAATTACAAAAAAACTCTTGTCGCTCCATCCATGACGTGCCTTCAAGCTTACCAATTTCAATACATTCAACTTTTTGGTATTTTACAACTGGTATATAAGCGGCGTCTCGCATCACCGCACATATTACCATATGTGCGTGATCGCTCAAAAGCCTCTTCTTTCTACATCACGGATAATGTCCTCTATGCGATCATCCATATCCGTGTCATTATCATCAAAGGCCACTTCCCCATATTGAGACCCGCTTGACACTTTTTCACCATGCCATACCCATAATGTATAGGTCTTACAAAATCCGTGACAAATTAAATGTGTGTGTATAACTTCGTGGACTTAGTCGACTCTCATTCAAACATTCTACACAAGGGCAATAAAATTTCCCCCTATCATCATGTGCATTTTGTTTAGCAAATTCTATAAATTCCCTCACCCCATTCTGATATTCAACACTCGTTCGTAAAGCACTTATCCAACTGTGATCCATAGTAGAATTCCTATATATATAGACGAAAATCATTGATCATACATAATCCGAAAAAATTGAAAATTGCATATAAAATAAGCCAACATTCAAATGCAAATATATGTGCTCAAAGAATCACTTTACTGAGGAACTTTCCCATTAAATGCATAACAAAGAATCACTTTTGGTCATAAATGCATCACAAAGTGAATCTAAGAACAAAAATAAATGCAAGACGAGGAAATTAAATGCATGTGATGAATGTCTTGTGGACTCACCTGTAGCATATAAATTCAAATGCGTTCACGAGTCTTACTTCTCCCAAGAACGAAGTGGTGATGTTGCAGACAAGACAGCAAGAGTAACCTAAAAACACTTGTTGGTCAGTTGAGTAGGTCTAAAGTGCAAATATAATCTTCAAAAAACAATATTCATTAACAATAGAGAATACCCATAAGAACATTACATCGATTTCGTTAAACCCATGAAAAACCAAGAACGATAAGCTGAAAAATAATAAAGTTGTATAACCGAAACACCTTTACGGCCTTCGTCTATAGACGTTTAGCTAAGGAACCAGATAGTGATTGTCGAGAGAGGAACGCGAAGCAGGACGAAGCAACACACTGGAGTCGGAACCTGAGTATTCACTTTCGGCGCGGCAAGAGATATTCAGAGAGGTATATTTAATTTTCCGCGCGACAAAGATAAATATTTTAGCTTTTTGGATTTTATTAATACCTTATTTATTAAATGTCTGGTCCTAAAGATACAACTAATATTTTAAGACCGGCGTTTTAATAGTATCCGGTCCTAACCTTTTATTTGTCATTTAAGTTTTAAGACCGGATATTTATCCAACGTCCAGTCCTAATATTCAAAATACTCTTTAGATCCGTTACTTATAAAATGTCTGGTGTTAATGGCCTTGGTGATTGCATTAGACTGAATTTATAAAATAAAGGATATTTTTTTGGACAAAAAAATAAAGGAAAATTGGAGAATACGCTTCTTTAATTAATTACTGGAGAACAACCAAAAAAATCATACAGAGTTTTTAATGTCTTACATTAATTTGAGAATATGCATACACAAGAAAAAAAAGAAGCTGAATATTATCATCCACAAGAATCTGACTGAACAACCTCGGCGATTCCGGCGTGAAGAGCATTAATTTCCTTGGCCGTGAGATCAAAGCAAATTCTTGTCATATTTGCTCCACCCGCAATATTAACGGATCATTACGGCAAAGCGGAGAGGGGCCGAGGTAGGCGCTGGGCTGGGCCAACAGGTTGGATAGGGGGAGCACGAACATCTGCATGTTGTGAAGGCTGGTGGGGAGCACGGACATCAGGGGGTGCGGATTGCGCAATCTCTTCATCATCCAAAGAAATAACAATGGGTCCAACAACCCGAGAGTCTTCGGAAACAATGGGATGCATTCTCGCTGGAGGAGGCTGGAAAGATTTTTGCCGTATCTCCCAAAACAACCAAGTTCGTGATTAATTTGCAGAATTAGGGAACCTGGGTCGTTTCCCAACGAATTTGCAGAGGGCTTGTTTAATAACAATAGTGAAATGTAATGATAAAATGGGGGTTTGGTTTAACAATAATAGAACAAAACGAAATAACATAACCAAAATGCAATAAACGAGTCAAATGTAATCAAATAAACAGAGACAGATTAAAGATGATCAACCCAACGAATTGATTCCGTAAACCTCCATCATTGAACGAAAATACAACTAACCCACGTTTGGTTCCGGATGAATCGAAATCTCTCGCATTCATCCGGGAGATTCCTCGCCTAGACGATCGCCTAGAATCTGCCAGGACAGCATGCGTCTCACTGTGCAATCGCACAACAACACTCAGTAACCTAGTCCGAACTAAGTCCTTGGGATGAACCAAACCGAATATTAAATCTAATATTCGAACTATTTTAAATCGAATCCGATAAGATGAAAACAATCGGTAGTTACCGATTAGGCACGAGTTCTCTGGATGAATCATGGAATCCTCATCGTTGGGTTAATCACAAGAGTTTAGCCGATCATGGCTGGGAAAATCGAAGAACGAACGAAGAACACGAAGAACGCGCGAAGAACATGAAGAATGATGAGAGAAAATGAAAACTTGTATTTTGATCCACTCTAATGTTAAAAACGTGAATGAATATGTTTGTGGCAGCTGCCATACTTAAAAATAACCTAAAACGAAATGGGCTCTCATAGTTTTAGCCCAAAATGTAAAATAAAATAAAAACTCGGACTTAAATTACAAAATTCGGGTCCAAAATAAATCCAGAATTGTACATCCGACTTTGGCTCCAAAATTGACCGCCTTCTTGACCGAATTTGCTCTTGATGTCTTCATAACAATTGTAGCTCTCTGAATCATCTGAAATATGAGACAAAAATGAGGCAAATCCGATGTCTGGTTCAAGAGTTATGGTAGAAATAGTGAAGCAATACAAAACTGAATTTTATTATTAAAAATGGCTAAAATGCAATAAAAGGCCCAAGGCCCAAATAAACATAAGAGCCATTATTTATTAGCTAAAGGGTCCTAAATTATTATTCAAGAGACAAAAATAAGTGTATAAAATATTCAATTATCAAATTCCCCCACACTTATCTTTTTGCACTCCCGAGCAAAATTCAAAGAGAAAGACCTAAAGGAAAAACTCTTCTTTACTAATAATTGCTAACAATGCAAAAATTGAATCAAGGGACACAAAGCTTCAAAAGACCAATCATTCAAGACCAAAACTCCTTCATCTCAAATTACAATTCATGGTAGTGTCAATCAATGATGCTAATCACAAAAGATGGTCTCACAAATGATGCGCTCAATCAATTAGTCTCTCAAGTGTTTAAGGTAAATAAGTGTATCGCTCAAATTCTACTCAAGAAAATTGTTCTACCATAAGCTTGCTCAACTTCTACGTCTCCACTACTCATAACACATACATGCACAAATCAAGAGAGCTTGTATTAAAGGTTGTAACGGGGCTAGGGTGAAGGTAGGTAATAGTATGGAATAAGAGGCTAAGCACCAAAGAAATCAAAAGGAAGAGCACTGATTAACACAATCATTCTCTATGTATGAAACTTTTATTCTACTCATATATACATTCCTTTCTATGTATTTTCTTTCTTTTCTCTTCTTTTGTTTTTTTTTTTTTTTTTTTTGTTTTTTTTTTCTTTTTTTTTTCTTTCTTTCCTTTCATTGTATACGTAATTACAATGTCAAAATCAAATACCCCCCCCCCCACACTTAAACTGTTGCACTCCTGAGCAACCCCACACTTAAACACAAAACAAGTTGAAACCAATGCTCAATAAATCTTCAAGGTGCGGAATAAAATGGTTTTACGCTTAGGCTTGTAATGTGGCTTAGAAAAGAATGGGTCAAAAGGCACAAAGGGGCTAGCAAAGGAATCATAATGTAAGGGAAAGCTATTTGGCCAAAGTGAGGAGAATAAAAGAAAGAAAACAAGCTTCCATCATACTTATGCACGTAAGTGAAAAATGTAGTTTCAAAAAGAAAAGGAGCAAGTTCTAGAGAACACAAATCATGAGAGATGCACACATGAAAGAAAGAATGGCAAAAGATGAATTCCATTCATGCAGGCCCAAAACCTCACAAGGTCAATACCAACTTAGGTAATCAACAACATCAAATCAACTACCAAGACTTGTAATCGAAGAGTCAAGAGTTCCGTAGTAAAAAGAATGATCCATTAAAACCAAAATGTCCTAGTTCATAATATGTAGCAATCATTAGAAAGAAAGAATGTATTTATTTTCAAAAAGCAAAGTAGAAAAGGAAAACAAATAAAAGAGAGGAGGGAGAAGAAAAAAGAATACTCCCCAAGGGTTTATGGAGGATAAGTGGCATCAATGAGGAGAATCTCTCCTTCCTCAGCCGCCGTGGGATCCCTCATGAAATGGCTTGAGGCGATGCCCATTGACCTTAAAAGTCCGTCCCGTGGTGGATCACATAGCTCAACAAAGACCAAATGGAAATATGTTAGTGATCACAAAAGGGCCATCCCATCTAGATCGAAGCTACTGTGCATAAACTTCAGACGGGAATTAAATAGAAGAACTTTCCGCCCACGTAAAATTCTTTCCTCATAATATGCTTATCATGGAATGCCTTAGTCTTTTCCTTATACAACCGTGAGCTTTCATAGGCATCCAATCTAAGCTCATCTAACTCTTGCAACTGCAGCTTCCTCTCCATCCCGACTTAGCCAAATCCATGTTGCATTGCTTAATAGCCCAATAGGCTTGATGCTCCAACTCAACCAGGAAGATGACATGCCTTACCAAAGACAATCCGATAGGGAGACATCCCAATCGGAGTCTTGTAGGCGGTGCGATATGCCCACAAAGCATCATCTAGTCGCTTACTCCAATCTTTCCTGTAGAGTTGATTGAGTCTCTCAAGGATTTGCTTAATCTCTCTATTTGAGACTTCACTTGACCGTTGGTCTCGAGGATGGTATGTCAGGGAAACCTTGTGAAGCACTCCATACTTGCGTAGCAAGGCACCCATGCTTCGATTGCAAAAATGGGAACCCCGATCACCGATAATAGCTCTAGGAATGCCAAACCTAAAATGTTAGACCTAACAAAGTCCACCACCACGAAGAATCATTAGTCCGGGTGGCTTTCGCCTCAACCCATTTAGAAACATAATCAACAACAAGAAGATGTAAGTGTAACCATATGAAGCAGAAATGGACCCATGAAATCAATACCCCAAACATCAAAGATCTCACAAAACAATATAGGGTTTTGGGGCATCTCATGCCTACGGAAATACTCTCCGCCCTCGACGCTTATCACATGATTTGCAAAACAAATGGGCATCATGAAATAGGAAGGCCAAAATAAACCACATTCTAACACTTTCCTAGCAGCTTCTTTGGGGTCCAAAGTGACCACCACAGCGAAGCATGAGCAAAATGCAATATAGATTGAAACTCACAATCAGCACACATCTCCTAACTACTTGGTCACTACAAAATTTCCACGTATAAGGGTCATCCCAAACATAATATTTAGACTCACTTTTCAATTTAAGGGTTTGGGCCCTAGTGGATTCTACAGAAAACACTAGCTACCAAGTAGTTAACTAAATCAAGATACCATGGGGTCTTAACTTGCAAAATGTAGAAGCCGCTCATCGTGGAAATCATCCCGAATAGAAGAGGGGTGAGAGGGAGAATGAGTGATACGACTCAAGTGGTCACCTACCCGCTTTTGTGCTCCACTTCTATCTCGAATCTCCACATCAAACTCTTGGAGCAACAACATCCACCGGATGAGTCGTGGCTTAGCATCCGCCTTTTCAAAAGAAACTTTAAAGCCGCATGGTCGAGAAAACAATGACTCTACTAGCTAGCGATATGACCTAAACTTATCAAAGGCAAATACAATAGCCAACAACTCCTTCTCGGTAGTGGTGTAATTAGACGAGCGTAATCCAAAGTCTTTGAAGCATATGCAATGACATGGGAGGCTCTATCAACCCGTTGTGCTAAGATAGCACCAACCGCATAGTTGGAAGCATCGCACATTAACTCAAAAGGGAGGAGCCAATCGGGGTCTGAATCATCAGTGTGGTCGGCAACGCTTCAAGTGATCGAAGGCCGCCTTGCACGCATCATCAAAGACAAAGTCGGTGTCCTTATGCGTAAGGTTGACAAGGGTTGAGCAGTCTTGCTGAAATCTCGAATGAAACGTCGATAGAAACTCGCATGACCAAGAAAAGAGCGAACCTCCCGCACAGAAGCGGGGTAAGGCAAAGCAGTAATAACATCGATCTTAGCAGGGTCTACCTCAATCCCTTTCCTAGACACTATGTGTCCCAAGACTATGCCTGACTCAACCATAAAGTGACACTTTTCATAATTCAACACAAGATTAGATTCAATACACCTATGCAAGACTCTAGACAAATTAGCTAAGCATGCATCAAAATCGATCCATATAGTGAAATCATCCATGAAAACCTCCATGCAAATCCTCTAGGAACTCGAGAAAATACTCACCATACAACGCCGAAAGGTGCCAGTGCATTGCAGAGGCCAAAAGGCATCCTCCTAAGCATATGTCCCAAAGGGGCATGTAAAGGTCGTCTTCTCCCGATCCTCGGGAGCAATATGGATCTGGAAGTATCCGAGTAGCCATCCAGAAGCGCAGAATGAGACTTACCACCCAATCGCTCTAACATCTGATCAATGAAAGGTAGAGGGTAATGATCCTTGCGAGTGGCTTGGTTGAGTCTCCTATAGTCAATGCAAACTCTCCAACTATTCGAACTCGAGTAGGAATGAGCTCATTCTTCCGATTGGCTACTACGGTAACTCCGACTTCTTGGGAACCACCCGGATCGGGCTAACCCACTCGGCTATCGAAATAGGATAGATGATGCCAGCTTATGAGCTTAGTGACCTCCTTCTTCACCACATCAAGGATAAGAGGATTAAGGCGTCTCCGGGGTTGCCTCACCGCTTAGAGTCCTCTTCCAACAGAATCCGTGCATGCACATAGAAGGGCTAATGCCAACTATGTCGACCAATGTCCACCCAATAGCTTTCTTGTTCACCCTCAATAAGCTTAGCAGCCTTCTCTTCTTGATCGAGCGTGAGATTGTTTGCCACAATGACTGCAACCGCTCATTCTCCTCCGTAAATGCATACTTCGATGGTCCGGAAGGGATTTCAACTCTAGTTTGGGCGGTTGCTCGAGTGGAGGGGAGAAGCTTGGGTGGTTGTTGCAACAACTCGATGTCATCACACTGGGAATACCCAAACCATATTCAAAGAAGCACAAGCGTAAGGATCGTGTCTATACGGCTCAAGGTTAACATCGATTCGGGCTCATCAAAATCGGAATGAAGCTCATCAAAATCGAATCAAGATGCACGTTAGATCGGGATGAAGCTCAAACTCGAATCAATATCGAGTCTACAAGTAATGTAGAATCATCAAGCAAATCAGAATCACCAAACAATGCAGTCTTAACCAAATTAGTGCAAACAGAGCACCATTCATTATCATCGCATGCACAAATGGGGGTATCACTCTCAGATGAAAAATAAGGATAATCAGCACACCAACCATTAAGAACATCATCCACAACATCATCAATCACATCAATACGTAAAATGAATGCTCTTCCCTAGGATATTTCATGGCATCAAAGATATTGAAATTCACGATATATCACCAAACTCCATGGAAAGAGTACCGAATGCACATCTATCTTAGTCCTAGCTGTTTTCATGAAAGGTCTCCCTAGAATGATTGGTGACCTACTACTAGAGACTCACCCTCCATATCCAAGATGTAAAAATCAGCAGGGAATATCAATTCATTAACTTTGACTAATACATCTTCAACTAAACCGTAAGGATGGGCATTACTCCTATTAGCTAACCGAACAATGACACCATTGGACGCAAGGGACCAAGACCAAGAGATCTATAAACGAGATGCAGCATGACATTAATAGAAGCACCTAAATCTAGCATGCAATCATCAAATCTATAGTTACCAATAAGGCAAGGGATAGAAAATGTCCCCGGATCTTTGCATTTACGAGGCATGGTAGGTCGGATGAGCGCCGAGACATTCGGGTTCAAGCTCACTCGCTCATTTCCCTTCGCGCCTCTTGTTGGTGCACAACTCTTTCTTAAACTTGGCATATTTAGGAATTTGTTTGACCGCATCTAAGAGAGGAATGTTGATCTCTACTCTTCCGAATGTCTCAAGTATATCCTTCTCTTGTGCTTTATCCGCCAACTTCTTGACTCGAATCGCCTTCGAGGGAAGGGAAGAGGAATAGGAATGTCTTCCTCTTCACCTTGCCGCACCGCCTTTTTCTTTTCGCGAGTCAATCTTCACATTTCCCCGACTCGTTTCTTCATGTGGAAGTCACATCTGCAGCTTGCTTAGGTTCCTCCAATTGCTTTCTAGACCGTAGTGATATAGCACTCACATTTCCCTTAGGATTGGGAATTTTTGTGAGGGAAGGGAATTGGATCCCTGAGGTTGAAGCTAGTTCAATGATGTTGCCAATTGCCCAATCTGTGTTTGCAAACTCTGAATGGAAGTGTCTTGCCATGTCGTTGGAACCGCATATTGGCCGTGACAAATTGCTTCATCATATCTTCAAGTGAGGAACCACCACTACTACTAGCTCGCCGTTGTGCCGCCCGTGAGGTGGACATATGGCTGGTCGAGGAGGTGGTGCTTGCAAGGGTAAAGGGGTGCAGATCGGCTGTTGGAAAGTCTCGTGGTCCGTACGGCCTCTGCCGGTAGTTCCTGCACTCGCTGATATCGGTTACTCGATTCTCGATTTTGGTATTGGTTGCTCTGGTTCGATTTTGGTTCCAAATAAAGTTAGGGTGATTTCTCCAACCAGATTATAAGTGTTGGAGAATGCATTATTCTCGTTGGTATTGTGGCCTTCCCGAAAAACACCCACCGCAGCCTACGACCGATCTTGGTAAGTAGGATCATGCAAGGTAGGGCAAGAGTCGTGAGAATGATAAGGGTCGAACAAAACCCACAAGAGTACCCGCCGAGGAGGAGAAGACCAGACTGCTCGTGTCACCGCTAACCGCCTCACAAGGGAGGTCGATCATCAAGTCTATTCTCTAATCTCTCGAGAATCATACTGAACTGGAGGTGTTTGAATATGGTAGACAGAAGTGCTATTGGCCCTGGTGCCAAACTGCTGAGAGTTATCTGCCATAATGGATATCAATTCTCGGGCTTCTTCAGGTGTCTTGTTACTCATAGCTCCACCACTAGAGGCATCTACCAACCCTTTGTCTACCGGTGATAGACCATCATAGAAAGAGTTGATCAAGTCTTTTTATAGATGAGGGTCAAGGTACAACAACCAATCCTTGGCTCCACCTTCCAATGAGAAAGGAAAAGCTCTCAACTTGATATGATTTTCATCAATGGCATGTGGCTTCATTGTCACGCACACTACATGGAATTCCTTCAAATGCTTAATGGGCACTCACCGCAAGACCATGAAACTTAGGCAACAAGTGTATTAGACCAGATTTCACTCAAAGTTAGCAAAGAAGGTTAGGATATTGGATGCACAAGGGTTTATAATTAACATCGTGTGCACCCAATTCCTTCAAAGTATGATGATTTTCCCGCTCTCCCGCCATAATGTCCGAGCGAGCAAAGTTGCTACTAGAATCGATGAACACAACAAGACTATCGAAATACTATCGAAGCACAATCGTAAAGATCAACAAAATGGACACAATCGAATGGCCGAATCGACTCTAATTGAGTATCCAAAGGTGGGTATTAATCTTATGAAAATCAGAATTACGAAAATGCCACTAGAGGTGGTGAAAAGTGGAAAAACACTAAAAGACACAGAGACAAAACACACAAAAGCAAAAACCTATGCTAGAAATTGACCAAAACAAGTCCAGACAAGATCAAATGATTTTTAAAATTTTTGGGACTTGGACAGGGCAACTCCTAGACTATTGGGGGACTCAAAAATGGAATAAAAAAACTTCAAAAATTGAAAAAGTGGCCTAAACGATGGAATTTGGCGAAACGGAGGATACCACATGGAAAATGGAATTTGGCGAAACGGAGTATACTACATCATTATTGCAATCACAAGAGATGGAAAGAAAAAGATTGGAAGAAGGAAGAGAATTTTTGAAATTGTCACCACCCGAGGGCTCCAAAGTTTCAAAGCAATCATTTTTCTTTTCTAAATCGGGTGGCAAATCACAAGATAAGACTTGTTGGAAAGATTCATCAATATGTAGAATTTTATCAATCAAAATTTCGTAATCTTTGTTGCCAACAAGACTACAAGGAGGTGATCCATTGGGAATTTTATGCATTTGGTATTCTAGGCTATGATCTTTCTCACTCATATCAACAACATAATCCACAAGTAATGCGTAATCACTAAGCAAGTCGAATCACCAAATAATGCATCATTAATATCGGTGCAAATAGGACACCATGCATTATTAGCACATGCACAAATGAGAGAATCACTAATGATGCAAAATCAGGACAATCAACATGCCATTCACCTAGAACGCCATCAACAACATTGGCATCTATGCTTGATTCAACCTTCCAAAATTGACATGCTTACTATCATCAATAGTACAAGAGGATGCATTCTGATCAATGGTAGAGTCAACCACTTCACTAAATGCTTTCTTTCGAAGCTCAACAAGTAAATGACATTTTTCATGATAACAATCTACACATATTTTATATTCCTCACAAGAGCATGAAAATGTGTCATTCACTTTATTGCAATCATCACTAGTACTATGAAGAGAAGCATTTTCTACAGTTAAAGCATCACATGTAGAAAGCTGAGTACACTCATCAACAAGTACAATCGAATCTCTACTACTAAAGCCAATTGGTTGAGCAATTACATTTTCAAACAATTGAGGGATTCAACAATGATTGTCTCGTCCCACCTCATCATCTCTCAAATCATGAATTGCTTCATTAGTTAGAGTAGTGTGAGAGCCTACTTCTACTGTGGATAAGATCATTACCAAATGGGAAGAAAGACTCTTCAATGTGCTTTTGTACTTGCGTCACTTCTTGTGCATGTGTGACCATGAGAGAATGGTTTTCTTGAAAATTCATTTGCAACACTTGTGATTGTTGTTCAATTTATTTTCCTAATCTCTCACTCATTTTCACTTGGTGTTCCATTCTTCTAAGAATAGATTCCATTTCTTGATGAAAATTGTCCTTATGTGACCACTCCTCATTTATAGCCCAAGCCGTTTGATTTTGAAAATCTCCAATGACTTCACAAAGGGAAGATTCTTGGTTGGGCACACATGGTTGAGAGTGAGGTCCATAAGGTGGCCCAAATGAGTATAAGGATTCATAAGATGGATGGTATGGTTCGGGAGTGGGATGAAAGGAAGGATGGCATGGTGAGTGAGAAGGTTCATGTAATGGGTGGTGGGATGGGCCGTGACATTCTTGATTGCCTACAAAAGAGTGAGAATTGAAAGGTAGATTATGATTGTCATAAAACCAAGCCATGAAAGTTCAATACAATTAATTCCCAATGAATTACAAAATAAGTATCTATCTATAAACTATAAAAACTAAGAAAAGGAGTCTAAGAAAATTCAAATGCAAATGAAAAAGAAAAGAAGAAGATTTTTTATTTTTATTTAAAAAAAAAATGACAAAAGATGCAAGTATGCTATGAATTAACTTGGAGACATGGTGAATTCAAACAAACAAGCTCAAAATCATATCAAATTTAATACAAACACACCACACAGAAGCTACCAAGTCAAGACAATGCAATAATGCAATGAATTCTATGCAAGCTACCTAAATGCAAAAACCCTAAACTATATGCAATGAAAAATAAAAAAATAAAATAAAATAAAAATTTAAAACTAACAAGCTTCACACGAGAAACCCCTTGTCAAAAGTAAATTTGACAATTAGATTACCTAGGGAGCCAATTACTTAGCTCCCCGGCAACGGCGCCATTTGATGAAAAGATTTTTGCCGTATCTCCCAAAACAACCAAGTTCGTGATTAATTTGCAGAATTAGGGAACCTGGGTCGTTTCCCAACGAATTTGCAGAGGGCTTGTTTAATAACAATAGTGAAACAGAATGATAAAATGGGGGGTTTGGTTTAATGAGAATAGAACAAAACGAAATAACATAACCAAAATGCAATAAACGAGTCAAACGAATCAAATAAACAGAGACAGATTAAATATGATCAACCCAACGAATCGATTCCAGAAACCTCCATCATTGAACGAAAATACAACTAACCCACGTTTGGTTCCGGATGAATCGAGATCTCTGCATTCATCCGGAGATTCCCTCGCCTAGACGATCGCCTAGAATCTGCCCGGACACATGGCATCTCACTGTGCAATCGCACAGCAACACTGTAACCTAGTCCGAACTAAGTCCTTGGGATGAACCAAACCGAATATTAAATCTAATATTCGAACTATTTTCAAATCGAATCCGATAAGATGAAAACAGAATCGAGTAGTTACCGATTAGGCAAGAGTTCTCTGGATGAATCATGGAATCCTCATCGTTGGGTTAATCACAAGAGTTTAGCCGATCATGGCTGGGAAAATCGAAGAACGAACGAAGAACACGAAGAACGCGCGAGATGAGAGAAAATGAAAACTTGTATTTTGATCCACTCTAATGTTAAAAACGTGAAAGAATATGTTTGTGGCAGCTGCCATACTTAAAAATAACCTAAAACGAAATGGGCTCTCATAGTTTTAGCCCAAAACAGAAATAAAATAAAACTGGACTTAAATTACAAAATTCGGGTCCAAAATAAATCCAGAATTGTACATCCGACTTTGGCTCCAAAATTGACCGCCTTCTTGACCGAATTTGCTCTTGATGTCTTCATAACAATTGTAGCTCTCTGAATCATCTGAAATATGAGACAAAAATGAGGCAAATCCGATGTCTGGTTCAAGAGTTATGGTAGAAATAGTGGAGCAATACAAAACTGGAATTTTATTATAAACAAAGGCTAAAATGCAATAAAAGGCCCAAGGCCCAAATAAACATAAGAGCCATTACTTATTAGCTAAAGGGTCCTAAATTATTATTCAAGAGACAAAAATAAGTGTATAAAATATTCAATTATCAGAGGCGCACCGTATAACGTTCTGACCATGGCACGAGCTTAAGGTGTGTATGCACCCCTACGAGCAATTTTCTTGTATCTAACCATGGTTTGAGGCTTTGAGAGGTTGGGGCAGAGAGATAGGTAGTGAGGAGTTAACAAGGACTCTGGAAGTGTGTGGAGTTAATAAGGACAGAGAGCAGGAGAGATAAACATCGATGATTATTAAGTCAATTAATATAAATGAATTTAATGTTTCTATTTTAAGAGCGTATTTGTTTAAATATCCGGTCCTAATAGTCAATTATTTTTAACAATTACTTTTAAGTCCGACCTTTTATCTTGTATCTGGTCCTAAAACACTTTTAAGACCGTCTTTTTATCCTGTATCCGGTCCTAAAACTCATTTATTTTTATATTTTCAAATTGATTTTTTTCAAGTAAGAATATTTTGATAAAAAATATTACTTTTAAGAAAGGATCTTTTATAGTATACGGTATTAAAAGTTCATTCATTTCAAAATCATCAGATTGCCGAGTCCCTTCCCTTTGTTGAAATGAATGATTGAGTCTCTTCGGCTTCCACATAAACTTCCCAACTAGGCGTCTCCTCGTATTCTGAGTAACTATGCGTCTCCTCGTTAATGTTTCTGGCGTTTCACATTGTTCAGGATGGACTCTCTATTTAAACCCGTTGTTACTTTACTTTCTTCACATTCATCTCCATCTCCTCCTACAACCTCCACCGTAATGGCTCGTCCACCACGACGAGGTCCTCATGCTAGGCGAGAGGCACCTTCATATCCTCCTCCGTTGCCTCCGAACCCGAACTTCAAACAAATGCTGCAGCACCTGATAGCCCGCGTCACTCATATAGACCGACGCTTGGGCCAACTGTTTCAGGTCTATCATGCCATCAAGAGCAAGCCGGACGCGGTACTCAAGCCAATGACGTTGAGTACCATACCTCGATGACGACGTCTCCGACCCTTCCCTCCCCTCCGACAACGATGGGGAGGATTAGAAATTTTTAATTTTTTTTTTGTTTTTCTTTTTTTTTTGTACTACTGCTGCCTCACACGGCACCAAAAAAAAAATCAAAAATAAAATAAAAAATTTTAGATCCCAATCGCTTTCCTTGTACTTCCTTTATCGTGATGTTCTTTTCTTTTTTCCGACAAAAAAGAAACAAACAAAACATTGTCCTCTTCGTGGTGATCAACATTACAAATTTGCAGAATAAATATTTTTAGATCCCAATCGCTTTCCTTGTACTACACAATGTTTCCTTATTCGAACAAAAACAAACAAAGTGACGATTCTTCTCAAGTTTGAACCATCGTTGTCGTCCTCTTTACTTACCCTGGTGTGAACATTTTCAGTGTCCTTCTCGTTATCTTCTTTCTTTTTCCGACAAAAAGAAAAAGGACAAAGAAAAGGGACACCGATGATGATCTCCACATCCAGGTTAAGTAAAAACGAGGACAACGAAGCACAAAACTTGAGAAGAACGCCAGAAACTTGGTTGTCTTGGACCCTAATGATTTGTCAAAAAACCGAGTCACAAACTCTATTTAAAGGAAGAATATTAGGACCAGACATGTAACAAATCGAAGGTCCTAAAAGTTAAGCATTATTTTAAAAATTTGAAGTTAGGAGAGGACAAATAAACAATATACGGTCCTAAAAGTCTACCATACTTTTTAGAATTAGACGAAGACTTGTAGGACCAGATATTTATTAAATATACGGTCTTAAAATGGACAAAGACCTTTAGGACCGGACATGTAGCAAAAATACGGTCCTAAAAGTTAAGCATTATTTTAAAATTTTGAAGTTAGGAGCGCACAAATAAACAATACACGGTCCTAAAAGTCTACCCATACTTTTTAGAATTAGATGAAGACTTTTAGGACCAGATATTTATTAAATATACGGTCTTAAAATGGACGAAGACCTTCAGGACCGGACATTTAAAAATATACTGGTCCTAAAAGTTAAGCCTTATTTTAAAAATTTGAAGTTAGGAGCGGACAAATGAACAATATACGGTCCTAAAAGTCTACCCATACTTTTTAGAATTTAGATGAATACTTTTAGGACCAGATATTTGTTAAATATGTGATCTTAAAATGGACGAAGACCTTTAGGACCGGACTTTTAACAAATATACGGTCCTAAAAGTCGTGAATACTTTTCTGAGTCTCTTATGGCTCATTTACAACATCCGCCTGTATCTCAAATTTCAAGCACCAATTAAATAGCTTTATCCACCAATCCATTCATTTAGAAACCCAAAATGGACACACACTTGTTTGAAAAAATAAACAAATTTATTATTGAACTGCATTGCGTTATATTTACAAATGAATGAATTAGCTAGTCGAAAAAATAAACAAATGTATGTACAGAAGGCTATTGTTGCTACATCATATATTATTTACAAATGAATTAATTTAGGACATTAATTATTGTCCTGACTTAGATTTTCTAAGACCAGTTTATACAGATATTCACAAAACACATCGCGTATGTGCTCCACTTCTTCATCATCAAATGGCTTTGCACAGTCAAACCTCTCGTAACATCAAAGACAGAAACAGAAATAACATATTACGTGCATATTTCATATGTAACTTTAAGCCATCGTTGGATCGAATTCAGCCATAACATTTTACCTTTGCAGGGAATTTAGTCTTTCCCTCCGTCACAATATCATATATGTGTTTCATGACGTAAGGGCCACATAAGTTCGATTATGTCGGTTGCCGACGGGTCTAAAAAAGAACAAGAAATATATAAGAGCATATATACCTTATTGACCAAGTTCACAAGACAGTTATGCCATGTCCAAATATGTACTAACCTTTGGTTGGAACCATTTAGGGTTGAGATCGCCACGCCTTTTTTACCGTTCTTTGGAAGGTCGTCATGGCACTATCATCAAAATCACAAATTTATCAGTAATGTTCACTGAAAATTCAGAACAAAGATTTCAGACAAGACAATCAAAATGACATTCTAACTTGTTGATGATCTGGTTCAACGTAGTCGATGGATCGCTGTGAGTGAAGCATAAGAAGATAACATAATGCGACTCCATATTCATGACGACCAATTGATAGTGGTTGCTGAAATTTCAATACAGCAGTAAAGTACTCAGTGATATATATATATATATATATATATATATATATATATATATATATATGTATGTATGTAGCAGAATTAAGTGAATTGCAGACTAGAATTGTGATATATATACCCGAGCCAGTTTGGAAACAAGTACACCTTTCTTGGCACTTCACACACCCTCTTTGATATGTACTCTTGTCTCAATTCCTTGGATGTTGTACTTGCATACACTGGGCACAAGAATCCAAAATCCTCGATTCTGTCCTGTTGAACAAGTTTCTCATGCATGCACCTACAAGAATGACATCGATCAGGGAATTAGTATATATGTATGTGTGTCTAAACGATGCATTTAAATTATGTAATCAATGAAGAAGATACTTACTTCATAAATACTTGAACACATGCACTAGTAACCTGCTGTGCAGGAAGCAGCATGGACTCAACATCGTCATTATCAATGTAAACCGGTTCAGGATGAGGGAGGCCTACTACTTCATTGACAGGCCACGATTTATCTTTAAACCATCTGTTGGCTACCAAATCGGATATTTTTTCCTTGGCCGTCAAGTTAGCAGTAGGGGGTGGAACTTGAGGAGTAGTAGAGAGCTCTACAAGCTTCATTGGCCAAGAGATGAAGGTTCCCTTGACATCACTCACAATCTTCAGCTCATCAGTTGGGAGAGGGACAGGTGCATCATTGATCACCTCTTCAACTGACACTTTGACTTCATCATCATCCATTTGTTCGTGGTGTACAGCTTGATCCAAGTTGTGGACAGTCCCTTTAGCAACCAATTGTCTAAGACTATCACGATCCTCCACATATAGATGACAAGGTTGCTCGATCGTCCAACAATGCAGCTCCCTCTAGTGCTCTCTTGCCGCATAGGTGCAGTGAATGTGTCAAGGGATCCACAGTGGTCTCGGCCGAGAGCTCGGGAGACACCGCATTTTCGATCCATCTCCTCCTTCATCTGTTTAAACTGAGCTTGAAACATTTCTCTCAATGTAGCTTCTCTGGCCGTTGATTCCTCATTTAATTTGGCAACCGTCTGTTCCATCTCCTCCCGGGTAATCATACTTTGTCTGTGGCGTTTGGATTTATCAAAGTATTGCTTTAGGCCTACCCGTCCTCCAATCCCCCTTACACGCCCCGAGTGATCTGCTTTTCTGGTCGCAACGGTCAGAACATCATTCCTCCCGTCCGACGCAAAAGATCCCTCTGCCTCTTTATTTTTAAGATCTTGCTGTAAGATACAGATAACGAGAAGCTTAGTAATGAAACATGTTTAATTAGTAAGTAAAACGTCACAATATTGATACTTACAATTCTTTTTCCCTTCTTTTCTGTGAATCAGGATTGAAAACAACTATCAATTATGAATTCCAACCATGTCACTAACAGAAATTAGAGAACTTCTGCTTGATATGAACGTCAAACATTAGTCAAATTCACTTCATCAAGATTCAACATTTTACTTAAGGAAGATGTAGCATTGTAGAAGAAATTGGGAGAACCAAAGGAAAGGGAGTTGCAGAATTGCTGCCAACTCAGTCAATTCATTCATTCATCATAATTGGTTCCTACACACATATTAGAATAACTAACTAACTACTTGCACCAAAACCATTACAACACAGTTAACATACTAACTAACTAATAGCAACGTCTAACCATATTACACAGTTTACATATCAGATTTGCATGGAATTAGGACATGCTCCTCTGATGCAAGACAAAGGAAGGAAATGTATACTTCTATTCACACACCAAACCATTTAACTAACAGGATTAGATATACACAATAACATTCACATATCCGCACAGGTTAATACGCAAACAAAAGTGCAAACAAAACTAACTATAAACTCACCAGAGCTTCAGGAGTGGTCCGCAGCTGAACAAATTGTTGCCAAGTTTGTTCATCAAGAAATTTGTACTTGTCCCAGGGTTGATGCTCAGGCTTCACCTCGGCAAAAATATACGTGTTAGCCAGAAAGGTCTTAAACTTCCTGAACCGCTCAAAGACAATAAGACAATGTTGAGTCTTTCAACTTCTCAGAGTCAGGGACGGTGTATGTAAGCCGGATAGTGTCCCAAATAGGATCCTTTATTGTGCTTTGGTCCACATTTTTCCACTCATTAATCAAGATGCTAACCTTGCTCCGTACTAGAGAGCCGACAAAACTAGTATATGTGATTTTATTAGGATCGAAAGGTTGCAAATTTTCATCAAACTGAATCTTGAGCTTCTTCCCGGAATTCCGACTAAGGGAAACCTCCCTCATCCGTGTGCCGCTTCTACCACGGTGTGCACGGCGCTGAGGAGGCTCATTGTGAGATGAAGAGGGTTCGTTCGTCTTATCCACACCAGTCAAAGCAGTATCTGGAGTTCCAGGAACACGAGTGGAATCGTTTTCACCGTTCATTTTCAAGAAAATGAGAGGAATGACTGAGCAAATGAGGGAGTAATAGAGGCTAACGATACGTGGGTCAAGGAAGAGAGGTAATGCAACAGGAAGGGTTTCGCAACGTGAACAGGGGTTCGTTCTTCAGTGAGAGTGTCAAAAGCTTCCGCGAAGAAACTATATTTGGCGCTTCATTTTTAAGACTGGACAATTGAGTATATACGGTCTTAAAAGTTAACCTTTAAGACCGGTCTTCCTAAAACTCCGGTCTTAAAATTAATTATTTTTTTATTTAAAATTTAGTACCGGCCTGATTTTACGTCCGGTCTTAAACGTATAACTTTTAAGACCGTTCTTTCTCTATCTCCAGTCTTAAAATTAATTAATTTTTTATTTAAACTTTAGTACCAGCCATATTTTATGTCCGGTCTTAAAGTTCTAAATTTCAAGACCGTCTATTTTATACGTTCGGTCTTAGAACTTTAATACCTTTATATTTTAATTTTTCCGTATTAATTTTGGAGTGTAGAAAATGTAAGTCTGGCTGTATGAGATTTCTCCAAAAGTAATTGATATTTCAATTTTTTAATAACATTTTTTAAGACTGGTTGTTATTTTTACAGGTCTGGATAAGACATATGAAAAAGTGATACAGTATAAGAAGTTCTTTATATTTACAAATCTGCCACTGGTCATAGTTTGAGGAGCGGCCCTTGTCCGGTCTTAATGAGGCGATCTTAAAGCACTTTAGCGTATAAGAAGTTCTTTATATTTATAAATCTGCCACCGGTCATAGTTTTAGGAGCGGCTGTTCGTTAGTCCAGTCTTAATGAGGCGATCTTAAAGCACTTTAGCGTATATGAAGTTCTTTTTATTTACAAAACTGCCACCGGTCACACCTTTAAGAGCGGGCCGTCGATCATCCGCTCTAAATGAGGCGGTCTTAAATCCTTTTTTTGCACTAGTGAATTTTTGTAATATATTTCTCTTATTTTTTTATATATTAGGTCTGTATTGTAATTTCAGTACTTTTATTTCTGATATAATATTTCATATTCTCGCCCCCCGTCATTCAAAATCCTGGCTCCGCCACTGTGGTGGAGATGAGATTATAAGAAGTAAATACAGAAAGAGAAAAATGAGAGAACCCAAAAAAAAAAAAAATATTCTCATGTTATAAATTGTCCATCATTGAAATTCTGAATTGATTTCTTGACCAGAATTTCATATGTCTGGTCCATTTTGGAGGGCGCATTATAACTTGTGCATAAAAAAAGAAAATTAATGTTCTCTTAATTTTCCAAGTGACATTATTAAAAAAGAAACCAATAATAATATTAAAACCTTTGTGAGCGATCTGGCCATCGGGTCTCGAATTGCTTCATGCATTTTGATAAAACCTTCTTCCCTCCCTCTCACTCTGCTCCTCAAACTTACTATATTAACCCTCATACTGTCGCAGACTCTGATTGGTATCTTGACAATGGCTTAAACCACCATGTCAGGACTGATTCTTCTCAGTTAGATTCTGTTCATCCAGTGGGTAAGGTTTCTTCACACTTAACCTCCTGTACTAGTTCCACCGCTCGCATTTCTGGTATTGGGTCCTCTGCTATCTAGTGTTCTGGTTCTAATATTCATCTTAATGATGTTCTTTATGTTCCTGATGTTACTAAAAATCTGTTGAGTGTTCATAGACTTGTTTCAGATAATTTTGTGGTTGTTTTATTCACTAATGAGGGTTGTGTTGTGAAGGATAAACAAACATATACGACCATGTGTTTTTCTTGGTAGCCAAACAATTCATTATTATAATTTATAGGGAGTAGAAATAAAAAAGGAGGTCAAATTATCCATTAAATATCTATTTGGAAGAACGGTAGCAGAAGTTACTTTTTTTTTAATATGATTCGAAAAATTAATAAAGGATGAAATCATATTATAAATATGATTTATGTTTGGATTGACGGTGGTAAAAGTGAGAGTAAATACCCTTTTTGGTCCCTAGAAAAACACATTTGACCCTTTTTCGTCCCTGAGTAAAATAAATGTCATTTTGGTCATTTTTAGGGACTAAAAATGACCTTTTTAGGAATTTCTGATGGATTAAAATGTGCAAAAAAAATTATCAAAATGACTAAAAGGGACATTATTTTTCCATTTTAGGGACTAAAAGTGACTTATTTTTTTTTCAGGGACCAAAAAGGGTATTTACTCTAAAAGTGACTTTTCCAAAACTACAACTTGTTTGAATGATTATCTGAAAAACAAGTTTAGATGAAAATTTGCTGAAAATAACATGAATCTTATTAATATATATCTATATTATATGTATATATTGTGAAAATTTTAAGAAAAATTTATAATTATAATAAAAATAAAAATAAAAATAGTTCATTATTATTGGGAAAAAAATTAAAACTACTAAAATACTTAGTTATAATAAATATGAAAATAATTAACATATTGTGAAAATTTCGAAAATACCTTGATAACATATTTAATACGTGTATATAGTATACATTTTGGCATAAAAACATATAATTAAAAATATTAAAATTAATCTGCAACAAGCATATGTGGTTTATCATTTTCTCAGGATGGAACTAATGTGCAGAAGACAAAAGTTTCGTGACATATAGCTTTTCTTATAGACAAAAGATAAAAGGGCAAAAAAGAATTAAAAAAAAAGGTTAAGGTGTAAAAATACACAAATGGTTTCCCCTAGAGTGCATCCAACACCAAGTGTTTTTTTTTTGTATGCAAAAGTGACTATATAGTTACAAAATTGGAGCAAAAATACCCATTGATCATTTGACTTTTCCAGTACTAAAAATGATGACTGGACAACGACATGGATATTTGCAAATCAATAAAGAAAAGGGACTAGGGAAATTATAGAAAAAGACACCGATATTTTAGAAATTATAGTTCAGCCCTATAAACATTTGAAAAATGTTCACTTGAGTCCTCTTCATGAGCTTTGTATCTTTTCAGTTGAGTCCCTAAGTCTTTCATCCAAAACGCAAACCTCCAAACCTTCGACCCTCCCTTCATCACCTTTGCCGCCTTCTTCCTTTCTCGTTGACGGTGTCATCCACCACCACGAGAAAGGAAGAAGGCGGTGAAGGTGAGAACATAGAGACGAGAGGTGCCACGAGTTGGAGAAGGAAAGGGATGAACTGGAACCACTACCATCTTGACCACCGTCCACCATCTCGCCATCAGTGTTCAACCTTTCGTCAGTCACCTTCTTCGCCAGAAATCCTCAACCCACCACTCTCCCATTCTCTTCTCTACCTAACACCATTGTCGTTCAACCTTCGGTTAGTCACCTTCCCCAGAAATATGGTAGTCAAAGACAATGAGAAGGAAGCCGCTATCTGCAATTAAACTACAAAAAGAAGAAGCAAAGACGTGTAGGAGGTTGTGGTGTGAGCAGAGGTGCTGCTAATAGGGTGAAGTGGAAAGAGAGAAAATCCGACTGTGGTGAGAAAGAGAGAAGTCGATGGTGAGAGAGAATAGAACAGATGACAGTGAATAGAGAGGATGGACTGGTGGTAATGATGGATGAAAATCCTGACGATGTCTAGAAATGCTTGCTAGAAACTGGAAAACAGAGGAAGGACGGTGAAGAACGACGAAGTTGAATGTGGGGGAGAAGAAGAAGGTTCAAAGATGGTATGGTGAGCGACGAAGCTCACTGGTTCTCTCCTTGTTTTTCGTGGCGCTATTATGTGATTTCCAGGTCTCCCCTCTCTCACTGCGCTAGCTCTTTCTTCTTAGTGCTTTGCAGGTATGAACAAAGCTCACCAACGACGAAGATTTATAATGATGGTGAAGCATGTCACAACGAGGAAGGAAGAAGAAGGTGAAGGTGGAGTGCCTTCTAACTCGCTGCCCATGGAAATTTGGTCGGTTTCAAGTTGTTGGGTCCACTTGTCTTTTCAACATCCACATCATCGTCCACGTGATGATTTTCAGTACAAAAAAAGTTAAATTAATGGTCAATAGGTATTTTTGCTCCATTTTTGTAACCAAGTAGTCACTTTTAGACACACAAAAAAACACTTGGTGTTTAGTGCACTTTAGAGGAACTACATGTATATTTTTACACATTAACCCAAAAAAAATCACACTAGGGAGCAAGTCCCCCAAAAGCACCATGAGGGTTGCTTTTTTTTATAAAAGTTCCTTTAGTGATAAAAGTTCATTTAGCCCGCCGCTTTCCCAAACATGTAATCTCTTTGTAAATTTAACCTCATTAACCTTTTAGTTTTTAACAACCCCTTGCCAGTAATTTTGCCATTATATATGTTACTGACGAAAAATACAACGTGAGATTAATAGGAATGACGTGGCATTCTATAGTTAAAAAGAATTTAAATTTTAAAATTTCAAGGATTATATATAATTGTTTTAAAGTTTAGAGGGGTTTAATATATTATAGCCTATTTTCTTAATCCATGTCAGATGCCACATCATCCACATTAATCTGATGACATGGCGGTTTTCATCACTAACTTAATGGCAAAATTAATGGCATGGGTTTAATGTCAAAAACTAAAACAGTAATGAGGTCAAGTTTAAATTTTAAAATATCATAGGGTTATACACAATTAACATAAATTTCAAGAGTTTTGTAGATTTTCACCTTAGGTAAAAATTAAAGAAAGGGTAGTTGGGAATATACTCAAGATCTATAATAAAGGTAAATTAGGTAAATGATAATAAGGATCAATGATTCACTAGACACTGGTTACATCCTTCAATACCGTATTTTGAGTATATTCCCAAACTACCCCTTCCCTTATTTATCTAATTACCCTTGCTATTCCTATCTCCGCATGCCACATTTCTTGATTCAAAATCTAACATGTTTTGGGAATTATCCTAATTGTTGTTTGATCTCTCTTACTCAGATATGGTTGCCAATGTTGAGAAGCTTGAACTTGTGTGGGTCTAAATATTTGAAGAAGCTGCCAAATTTTGAGTTGCTCACAAATCTAGAGAAGTTAAATTTTGAGGATGTACTTCATTATCGCTGCTTGATTCATGTATTGTAATGCTTCCAAGGCTCAAGCACCTGAATTTGAGTCTTATCAGCATTCCAAATGAATTATTTGGCCAAACCTTTCTTCAGTTTCGTTGGCCAAGAAAAAAAGGCCCCTCTAGAATTTCTAATTCTAGCTGGTCGCTCACAATTTGCCTCCTGCTTGAAATTCAACTAAATCTTGAAAACATTGCTTCCTATATATAGACATGTACATCCTCTGTCTATCAAGACATATTTATCTAATTTGATTTAATTAAAGAAGTTGATTAACTTTATTAATATAACATGTACTTTCTAAAACACTCTAATAATAATTAATTTTCTCATTTCCTCTCCTCTCTGACTATTATTAAAGGAGCAGCAATATGGGTAAATTTTAGAAAAGATTGACAAAAATGATAAATGAGACTTATATTTAGAACTAAGATTAATCCCCCAAATATATCTTATATTAAGGATAGGAGGGAGTATTAACATAAATTTTGTTTCAGTTGAATGAGTTCAAGAGGTAAAGAGGCATGAGATAGAGAATTGGAAAATGGTATTTCTTTGATTTGCCACATTGGCACGCTGCACAAATAAAACTATCATTGATTTTAACATCAACATTACAACTCTATAAAATTTGTTTAAAAACTTTATTATTTGGATGCCCCAACTTGTTTAAAAACACATGAGTGTTCATCTCAGAACACTTTATAACATACAGCTTTCTATTCAAGATTTAGTTCAAATAGTGATTGTTTACTTGAGTAGTGTCTTGAAGCATACACTTGAGTGACTTGAATCATCAAGTCATCTTTCTCATCCAAGTTTGTTATCATCAAAACATAAACCAAGAACTAACAGTACTACAATTCCCAAACCAAGAAATTAGTCTGATCCAACTTGATGGATGTGGTTTGACAGAAGAGTGAAAAGGGGAATAGGATTTGACGATGGAAGAGGAGGAGGCTTCATCGGAAGCTTGAGAAGAGAAAGACATAGCGGAAGGCAACAAGGAAGTTTGTTGTTGTAGTTTATTAACACTCCATGTTAAGAACACTCACATTGCATCATTCCAATTTCAATTGTTTATTAAGTGATTTTAAACAATATCTTGAGAGATAATAGTTAGCTATATTTGTAGGAGTTACTATTACGTTACGTTGGACATATTGGACTCAAGTATTACCTTCAGGTTTTTCTTAAGTTTGAATGAAATTTTAACCCCTTTTTGAGTTAGGATAGCCACTTCTTCATTATTAAGAGCATTCATCATTCATATTTTCAAATCCAATTCCATAACCCATTCACCATTTTTCTTCAGTATCTTCACTACAAAAAAAAAACTGTTTTTTGCGGCGGAAAAATTCCCTCGCAAAAAAGCTATTTTCCGTCGCAAAACTGGTTTGCGGCGGAATTTGGTCCGTCGCAAAAAAGGTCATCGCAAATCACTTTTGCGACGGAAAATGCCTTTTTCCCTCGCAAATTCTGGATTTTGCGAGGGAAAATTTTTCCCTCGCAAATATTCAGAATTTGCGAGGGAAAAACCTTTCCCTCGCAAAATTTAGATTTTGCAAGGGAAAACTTTTCCCTCGCAAATACTTTTCCCTCGCAAATATGCAGAATTTGCGAGGGAAAAACCTTTCCCTCGCAAATTCTGCATATTTTGCGAGGGAAATACTTTTCCCTCGCAAATTTTAATTTTTTTAAAAAAAAAATATGAAAAATCAGAAAAAAAAAATTACATTAAAAACATTAAAAATATGAAAAACAATCATTCCATGAGACCATAATAGTATGAGTTTCACAATTTCTCATTCTCATTCAGGCATCAAAGGCATCCTAATGATACATCAATCAACAAAAACAATCAATGGCTTCAAACATAAATCGAATTTCTATAAAGGTGGTAATGCGAGGAAGCTTGCATAATTAACAATTCTTGCTTCAGTTGGACTGTTAGCTTGGCAGCAGCATCTCTTTCTTCCTTCAATTGCTGTAAAACCTGACTCATTGTAAATAGGAAAAGTTAATTCAAGCATATCTAGCCCATATAAACTATAGTAATGCGGCCTAATGAAGTTGCAATATGGGTTAAGGAAATTCTATAATGCAGGAAATGATTCACACTAATTTTGATAATTCACCAGGGGAAACGTGGACACAATGAGGTGAGAATAAGGACACGTAAGAAGGGATAGTTGCGCAGGATTACTACCCTATATAGCTATTATAAACTAAACTATGATAACGCAGATAAGGGCAGCCTAGGCCCACAACTTGGAGAAGCTGTTATCCAATGTGGTTCTGGGAATTGAGAAACAAGTCCCTAGAAAATTTAGGGAACACAACCAACATGGCTACTGAAGTTTGGCTTCTTGCATGTTGCATTGCAGCTACTGCATCATCTTCTGCCTATTATTGTTGACTAGGGTGCCTTAATAGTAGTGAAAATGATGAGAAATGCAATGCAAACAAAGCTCAAAAATTGAATCTTCTATTCTCATTTCTTATGGAGGAAGCCACAGCACAGAAAGCGTGAGAATCCAAAGTGGGGCCACATTTTTCTCGAAGTCAAACAAATAGCTAATTTTGTATGGTTTTAAGGCCAATTGCAAAAATAAATAGATAAAACATATGCTGTACTTCATATCCTTTCAGATGTGACCACCAAACTTAGATGAATTTATCATGTAATCACCCATATTGTATCTATATATGTGTCCAGGTAAAATATATATCATCTGGTTTTTCTCATTCCTAATTAATCTGAAAATGCTTGATTGCTTGTTAACATCTTGTTTGGAAGAGTTGGAATAGTGAAAACATGAATATTTGGTAAAATCCATGAGTAGATCACTAATGTGCTATGCTTGTACCATACATACTACGTTTTGCACTTACCAAACTTATAACTAATCGGTCATCACATTAGGACACTATTCTGTTATTTTCAAGAGAATCTTGGGGATGTTTGTCGTAAAGTTTTTAAATTTGATGCCAGTAAATGTTTGCATGGCAATTCAATATCAGCAACATGTTTTTACCATTAATCCGAGGAACTAAATACCCAGGCAATCAATAAGGATCTTGTTCCGAATGAATATTCAAGGAAAATAATACAAGAAAATTGAAATTCCATGGGCATATTTTAGATTTAGCTGCCCAAAAACTATATTAGAAAAGTTACACCGACCATAGTATTCTTGGTTTCCTAAGTTTAGTTTCTAGAGAAATTTAAAGAAGTTTCTATACCAAATGTAACCCAAATGTTATTGTTTTCTCTAAGTCAATCATGCCCCATCCACAAGAGTGATCACCCTAATACATGGAGATATAAAATATAGGGAAGTTGGGAGTGATATGCTCATGTTTCTGTTTAGCTTAGTGATACATGGAAATCCAGGGTTTGTCATTGCAAATATGTGAGATTTGTTGCATTTCTATGATGAAAAAGATGGATCAACTCATTAAATCATCCAATTTAAGAAGTGTGCAAAAGGAACGGCTAAGTAAAGGATGCGAGAGCATGAGACTCATAGAATTGTTATCAAATTTTGGTGCAGTGCCCTTCATTGCCTCATCTTCTGAGGTTGAGGTATTAGTGACATATACGACTCTTAGTTTGCTCTCCTCTATTGTTTTTCCACTATCCTTATTAAACTGCAAGCCAAATAAGAAATACCACTTCAGCGTTGTGAAATAAAGTAATAAAATTCATATTGTAAATCAAGGATAGTGCTGACTTTCTCACCGTATCTGGGGGAAGCTCATCAACATCAGTAATTGTACCCACAATTGTACTCTGTAAAAGAAACTTATCTTTGCTTTGCATATCTGGAGGATATTCTTGTTGGGCTTGAAGGGTGACTGTACAAACCAAAAATCGGAAACTATAATTAATGGTAACATCCCAAACAGATTAAGTATATACTTACCAAATTCCAGAACCCAAAAGCAGAATTCGAACTCGGTGAGGCAGAGAAAGGAACTTGCAGAAGAATGGAGAAAGGAACTAGCAGAAGAAAATCGAACCAGCAGAAGAAGAGGGCGGATCTGAAGGAAGAGCGGCAGATCAAGGGGGAGGAAGGTGATTCTGGTGACCGGACTCGCGATGGAACCAACGGAGAAGAAGAGCACGACCGATGGCGGAACAAAGGTGGACCAATGGAGAGAAAACGTGCGACAACGGCGGATCTGAAATGAAGCCAGACTGACTGTGCCTAGGGTTAAATTTCAATCCCGATTTTTGCGAGGGAACACTCCTATCCCTCGCAAAAATAAGTTATTTAGGATAGATTTTCTAGTAGTGCTTCAGGATAGATTTTTCTTCCTCATTCGTGACTATATTTAAAACAAAAGAAAAAAGATTATGTCCCTGTTTACCAGTAACTGTCAATTAATAGTTGAAACTTTTGATCGGAGGGAATATAGGGAATTAATTGACTAGGAGCAATTTAGTATATGTACATTTACATATATATTCTCTAGGTCCTTCTCCCTTATATTCCCAAGAGTAAAATTAGTCATGCTTGTTTTTGTTTCAAAATACAAACTCCCAGCTGACCAAACAAACAACCATGGACGTTATATTCCTTCACCCTCAATTAATAACAATGAAGGCATTCTAAGCTCAATAATTATGATAAAATCCTCAAATAAAGTATGAAAATATGTAATAAAATAGGGATTTGTCATATAATTTTAGTCCTTTAAATTTACATAAGATATACTTTTGGTCCCTGACTTTAAAAGTATACTTTAGTTGTTTAAATTATGAAGAGAGACCGGTGGAGATTCGCAGCCTAACTTTTAGCAATTAGAAAATATAGTAAGACAGCAAATTTTATTTAAAAAAGATTATAATATTGCCGTACCGTACCAACAAGAGGGCCTCACATAGAACCCAGAGACCAGAATACTCCTTACTTGCAACTTTGTGAATATAATTTACGATCATTTATCCACAATTTACAATTAAAATTGTTTTAGGACCTTATCATTTGAATATGACAGTTTTTTTTTATCTACAGACAGGTAAAGCTAACCCAAGCATCAACCCTCTTGCTGCCACCATTATTAATTTATTCTCATCAATTGAATGAAGACGTGTATTTGGCTTCTTTGAATTTTCCAAAACCACGTACTGAGACGATATTCTGTTCCATATAAATAAATATAGGTCATTAATGTGCACGAGACATTTTATGGGTGATATAACTAATAGAAATAGATCGGTGTATCAAAAAATAAAAATATTGATCAACAAGTGTTGTTACTAGTGGAAGGGATATCAACCCCTTAGTATATAAGAGCAAATTGATTAAAGTCTGAACAATTTTCTGAGGCGTACGCCAACACACACACACACACACACACACACACACACACACACACACATATATATATATATATATAACTTTTGAAATATTGATTGATCCGTGTCACGCCCTCCTAGTGTCACTTATATATAGATATTACAGAAAAAAACAAATAATATGAAAATTTATATAATATATCATGCAGCGAGATTCAATGAAAGAAGACGTTTTAATTAAATTGGATTAAGCGATATTACTATTTAGAGCAAATTGCTTACGTACAACGGATCAGATCGTACATATTCAAAGCTAATTTTAATGCTAATTTACATATGATGATAAGATTATTATGTACAACATGGTCCACTTGTATAGAATGATATGCAGTGTACTTGACTAAAGAAAGAAATGGCAGCCAAAGATAAGCACTCTGGCAAATCTCTTAGCAGAAGGCCGAAGGTGTGTAGAACGTTGTCATTAATTCATTTTTGTAAAATATTATCAGTGGGAATAAAAAAATGAGCTAACCCAATTATGAAAGGCGTGAATTAATAAAAAAAATTGAGCTAACCCAATTAGTTCTTAGTATTATAAGACACTAAGTACTAATTCTCACAAATCGAAGAAGGATAGTTAAGTCATTAAATTTGTCTTAAATCGATAATTTTTTCAACTTTACCCTCTTTAAATGATGCATGCGATTTAATTTTTCTAACTTTGAACCCCAAACATTAACCAGAATAAAGTGAGTAAAAAGTAATTGAAGAGGCCGCTGGTGCCTTATATTTGGGACTAAAAGTTGCTTCTAATTGGTGCCTCATGTGCAATCAATGGGAACACACTTTTGGGGGAAATCATAAAGTAAGAAGACAAAGTTGATTGAGGTATACTCCTCTGGTTCCATATATAGGGCAGAGAGATAAGAAATTTATTTATCCTATTTATAAGGTAAAGAGAGAAAATTTTGTATATGAATGTACAATTTTACCATTTATTTATTATTGTATCGATTTGTTCTCATAGGATATAATGTATATTAAATAGGGGTAAAGTTGAAAAGTTGCATAATTTTATGGAAGAGTTGATGAGGTTTAAGAGTTTTTGTTTTTTTTTTTGGGGTGAATGTGCAACATGCTAAAAGTGACTTATATATAGGACCAGAGGCCAGAGAGGCATATTTAAGTTTAAAGTAAACTTCTTGTCTGACTTTTATATTTAGCATCGAAGTTGATATATTAAATATTATCCATGACCGTAAGGAAGAGGATACTCTTAAAATCCTTGTTCTCCTTATCTTTTTAGAGTCTCCTATCCACCTTTAAATAATAAAAAAAATGGATTATTCCTATTCAATATTTATAAAATCTTACAATAACCCCTGTAAGGAAATAAAAACCCTTCTTCTCTTATCCTTACATTCGACGCTTCCTCAAGGCTAGTTAATTTCCACTGTTAACCAAAGCGCAAATCTCTTCTAAGCCCTTCGTTGGCTAACTTTTAAAGTAAACAAACTTATTCCCTCTATAAATTATTTTTTATTTTGCCTATATTGCGGTTATGAATTAAGTAGATTAGATTTTAAGAGTTTAAATTTTTTTAGTTGTTTTTAAAATAATAATTTTATAAAATAGTGAATCCAAAACATCCATTTTTAATTTGATGGTGGAGATGAGATTACAAGAAGTAAATAAAAGAAAGAGAAAAATGAGAGAACCCAAAAATATTTTCTAATGTTATAAATTGTCCATCATTGAAATTCTGAATTGATTTCTTGACCAGGATTTCATATGTCTGGTCCATTTTGGAGGGCGCATTATAACTTGTGCATAAAAAAGAAAATTAATGCTGACTTAATTTGCCAAATGACATTATTAAAAAGGAAACCAATAATGTTATACCCTCATCACCATGTACGTCGCCCTATATATAAAGGCATGAAAATAGGTTTTCTCAGCACCCATCAACAGCGTCACAAACTAAAACAAAAATGGCTCTTAGAGTTGAATTGTCTTGTCTTGCTTTTCTAATCTCACTACTCGTGAGCTTCGCTGCAATGGCTAATTCTGTAAGTAATTGCTCTCTTGTAAGCTTTTCTCTTCTACCTATCTTGTGTGTGTATGTGTCACTGCATGCATTGTACAGGGAATTGAGGATATATAACCTTGAGATAGATTTTATCAAATTAGCTTAAACTAAATATATATCTATATCTAAAAGTTTAATATGCACGCAGCAGGAGTGCCAATATGTTGTGAGAGTTAAGACAGGAGATCGCCGTAGTGCAGGAACGGACTCCATGATCAGCCTCAAGTTAATGGGGTCTAACGGAAATAGCTTTGCCGTTAACAACCTCGAAGGTTGGGGAATAATGGGACCCGGTCACGAATACTTCGAGCGGGGCAACCTTGACGTCTTTAGCGGCAAGGCCACTTGCGTCAATGTTTGCGCCATCACCGTCACCTCCAAGTTAAGTTTGAAATTTTAATATTCTTCTTATTCAGAAATCCATACATAAATACTATTTCTTTTAAAATTAAATTAATCATTGTAACACCCCAAATTCCATACTACTTAATGTGTCTGTTGACACATAGTACTTTGGAATACATTATTGACAAATCAAAGTAATGCGAAACATATAGTATGCATTATCGTTTGGATGATGAGTATCTAATAAAATGCCCAAGTATAAGCTGGTATATCAAAAATCCTGAAGGAATATTCACGCCAGTACTGGTAACAAATAGAATCTTAGGTAACAATTAACCTTATATACTGGTATAAAATGTAAATAACAGTATAACACATGTACAAGCAAAGAATAATTTACAATAAACAAGTCACACAGTAACCGCAGTTAACGGCCAAGGACCGCAGCCTTGATCAGTCATACATGAATACATACATACATGCTAATAAGAGTTAAAGTCACTGTACGCGAACGTACCTTCCTTCCATGTGAATAGTAATACGTCCGTCCTTTGAATCCAACTCCGGACATCCTGGATATCCTAACATATTACCATTATCACTTAGAATAATATCCTAAGGGTTATTTATCCCACCTTTGACCATTTTACCCTTAGCGGATTTGTTATTCCAATTTTACCCTTACATTTGTTTAAAAACGCTATTTCCAGCATTTAAACCAGATTTTTCACTAACTTTGAAATATCATAATTAATTCTAAAAAAATAGAAATGAGGTTCCATAAAATTCCACACAATCCTTGACATGTCTAGTTTAGAGGAAAAATAACGGAACAAACTCGAAATCTCTGGATCATTCCCAGGTTTAACGTTTCTCCACACTGTTCAGATTGTAACTTCAGAAATAAGGCTTAACTTCAAAAATCATGATTTCCTTGTCCAGAGCTCAAAACGTTACAAATTTTATATAAATAGAAAGCCCTAGATGTCTACTACACATCTAGAAAGTTTCATAATTTTTAGAAATTGTTTACTTATTTCGAAATGCAACGTCATATAACTGTCTCCAGCATCGTTCTAAAACGTTACCAGATTCATAACTCAACTTCCACCAAAAAACTTCCACAAATCATAACTGGAGTTATAGACCTCCGTTTTTGGTGATCCAAAGCTCATATTAAACCTTAAGGAGAGTAATTTCTCCTGTAAAAAGTTTAGAGACAAAATCAAAACAAATAATATAAAAATATATGTAATATATCATGCAGCGAGATTCAATGAAACAAGACGTTTTAATTAAATTGGATTAAGCGATATTACTATTTAGAGCAAATTGCCTTACGTACAACGATCAGATCGTACATATTCAAAGCCAATTTTAATAAGGTGCTAACCATAATTATTTAATGATCATAATTAATGCTAATTTACATATGATGATAAGATTATTATGTACAACATGGTCCACTAGTATAGAATGATATGCAGTACTTGACTAAAGAAAGAAAGGGCAGCCACAGATAAGCACTCTAGCAAATCTCTTAGCAGAAGGAAGGTGTCTAGAACGGTGTCATTAATTCATTTTTGTAAAATATTATCAGTGGAAATAAAAAAATGAGCTAACCCAATTATGAGAGGCGTGAATTAATATATTAGGGAAAATCATTTTATAAAATGCACATAATTTTTTGCCAAATTGCAGTACATCGTTGTTTGGGGGTGTAGTACATCATAATTATTTAAGGATTACAATTAATGTAGTTCATATTCATCTAATGATATCAGGTCCAAAAAAAACATCTAATAATAAAAGTTGCTTCTAATTATTGTTTTAAGAAAGAGAATGAGCGATCGAAAGAGGGAGCGAGGGCGAGGGACACGAACGAAGATCGACGGTAAAGAGGGTTCGGGGGGGTGACGGAGATGGTGATGGCAAGAAGAAACCCACCCAAAGCGCTCATGGCGTCGACGAAAAGGGTTTTGCTTTTGGAAAGAAGGCAGAGGAAAGGAGGAATGGGGAAGGAAGCTTGGCTGGGAACACGTCAAACTTAAAGAGCAATGATCCCAAGTTGTCCTATCGTGACAAACTCCTCTCACCAGGATGTGCCAGATTCCTGGTCAAGCATGCTGAGGAGGATGACATCATGCATGGGTGGAAGGACTATTTTCACAAGATGAACGAGCAGGAGCCCCATGGTGATGTGGAGGAAACGGATGAGGAAGAGAATGAGACGACGAGAAGGATGGAAGGGAAGCCTAGAAAACTGTGTTTTACAGCGGAGGAGTACTCAACATGGTGTTTACCGTGGATGAATTCTCTTATCATCAAAGTGCTGGGCGCAAACTTCCCCACTTATGTGATCCGTGATTGTATTAATCGTATGTGGAGACCGAAGGATGCTCTGAAGCTTATTCCGTTGAGTAATGGCTATTATATAGTCTCTTTTTCAAATAAGGAAGACTGGGATTATGCTTTTCAGGAGGTACCGTGGATGATAGAGGATCATTATCTGATAGTCCAGCGTTGGCACCCTAATTTTAACCCCTGAAAGGCAGATCTACAATGTATTATTGCGGCTTGGGTGTGACTGCCAGACGTTCTGTTTGAGTTTTATAATGTGGAGTCTTTACGTAGGATTGGTAACATGATAGGCAAGATGATTAAATTTGATCGTTCTACCTCAATATACGAGATGGGCAGATTTGTGCGAATCTGTGTGGAGATTAATTTGAAACAGTCCCTCTTACCTACGTATATGGTGTTTGGTGAAGAACGCCCCATCATCTATGAGGGGCTACACCATGTGTGCTTTACTTGTGGAAAGTATGGGCACCAAAATAATGGTTGCCTGACGTCCAAGGCTACAGTGAACCCCCTCAAACAGAATGGTGAAATTGGGGGTTTTAGGGTTTTATGATTCAGGAGATTAAAACGAAATAAATTGAAATAAACAGAACGAAAACGTTGATGGACTTAAGCAGATTAAAAACGACCAACCCAACGATCGATTCCGAATCATGCATCATTGAACGAAATATAACTAATCACGTTTGGTTCGGATGAATCGAGATCTCTGCATTCATCCGGATAATCCTCGCCTAGACGATCGCCTAGAATCTGTCCGACAATGGCGTCTCACCGTGCAATCGCACAAAGAACACTAAAACCTAGTCCGAATTTAGTCCTTGGGATGAACCAAACCGAATATTAAATCTAATATTCGAACTATTTCAATTCGAATCCGATAAGATGAAAACAGAATTGATTAAGTTACCGATTAGGCACAAGTTCTCTGGACGAATCATGGAATCCTCATCGTTGGGTCAATCACAGGGGGTTTAGCCGAGCATGGCTGGAAAAACTGAAGAAAAGATGAAGAACGCGAAAAACCCTAAGAACATGCGAAAATCGTTAGAGAGAATTTGCATAAAATCGCGAAACCCTAATGTCAAAATCCTAAATTCGTGAATGCCTCCTGTCTTTGGCGGCTGCCTTACTTAAAAATAACCTAAAACGAAAATGGGCCCTAATAGTTTTAGCCCAAAACAGAAATAAAATAAAACTGGACTTAAATTACAAAATTCGGGTCCAAATAATATCCCGAATTGTGCATCCGACTTCGGCTCCAAAATAGACCGCCCTCTTGACCGAATTGGCTCTTGCTGTCTTCATAACAATTGTAGCTCTCTAAATCATCTGAAATATGAGACAAAAATGAGGCAAATCCGATGTCTGGTTCAAGAGTTATGGTAGAAATAGTGAAGTAATACAAAACTGGAATTTTATTATTAAAAATGGCTAAAATGCAATAAAAGGCCCAAGGCCCAAATAAACATAAAAGCCATTATTTATTAGATAAATGGTCCTAAGTTATTACTCAAGAGACAAAAATAAGTGTATAAAATATTCAATGAGTAAATACCCTTTTGGGTCCCTGGAATAACACGCGCTACCCATTTTGGTCCCTGAGTAAAAAAAATGTCATTTTTGGTCCTTTTTAGGGACTAAAAGCGATTTTTCGGGAATTTGTGAGGGATTAAAATGCCCACAAAAAATGACTAAAAGGACTAAAAGGTACCTTTTTTTTACTGTTTAAGGACGAAAAATGATATTTTTTTTACTCAGGGACCAAAATGGGTAGCGCGTGTTATTTCAGGGACCAAAAAGGGTATTTACTCATATTCAATTATCAAATTCCCCCACACTTATCTTTTTGCACTCCTGAGCAAAATCTTAAAAAAAACAGACTAAAAGGAAAAACTCTTATTTACTAATAATTGTTACAATGCAAAAATTGAATCAATGGACAAAAAGTTCCAAAAGACCAATCAATCAAGACCTAAATCCCTTCATCTCAAATTACAATTCATGGCGGTCTCAATCAATGATGCTGATCACAAAAGATGGTCTCACAAATGATGCGCTCAATCAATCGATCTCTCAAGTGTTTAAGGTAAATAAGTGTATCGCTCAAATTCTACTCAAGAAAATTGTTCTACCATAAGCTTGCTCAACTTCTACGTCTCCACTACTCACAACACATACATGCACAAATCAAGAGAGCTTGTAATTAAAGGTTGTAATGGGCTAGGGTGAAGGTAGGTAATAGTATGGAATGAGAGGCTAAGCACCAAAGAAATCAAAAGGAAGAGCACCGATTAACACAATCATTCTCTATGTATGAAACTTTTATTCTACTAATGTATCCATTTCTTTCTATGTATTTTCTTTTCTTTTCTTTTCTCTCTTTTTTCTTCTTCTTCTTTTTTTTTTTTTTTTTTTTTTACTTTTTTTTTTCTTTCCTTTCATTGTATACGTAATGACAATGTCAAAATCAAATATCTCCCCCCACACTTAAACCGTTGCACTCCCGAGCAACCCCACACTTAAACACAAAACAAGTTGAAACCAATGCTCAATAAATCTTCAAGGTGCGGAATAAAATGGTTTTACGCTTAGGCTTGTAATGTGGCTTAGAAAAGAATGGGTCAAAAGGCACAAAGGGGCTAGCAAGGGAATCATAATGCAAGGGAAAGCTATTTGGCCAAAGTGAGGAAAATAAAAGAAAGAAAACAAGCTTCCATCATACTTATGCACGTAAGTGAAAATGTAGTTTCAAAAAGAAAAGGAGCAAGTTCTAGAGAACAAAAATCATGAGAGATGCACACATGAAAGAAAGAATGGCAAAAGATGAATTCCATTCATGCAGGCCCAAAACCTCACAAGGTCAATACCAACTTAGGCAATCAACAACATCAAATCAACTACCAAGATTTGTAATCGAAGAGTCAAGAATTGTAGACCAAACAGAATGATCCATTAAAGCCAAAATGTCCACGTTCATAATATGTAGCAATCATAGAAATAGATTCTTTTTTTTTTTTTCAAAAAGCAAAGCAAGGTAAAAAAAAATGAACAAACAAAAGAGAAAGAGGGAGAAGAAAGAAGAATACTCCCCAATGGTTTATGGAGAGTAGGTGGCATCAATGAGGTTTATGGAGGATAAGTGGCATCAATGAGGTTTATGGAGGATAGGTGGCATCAATGAGGAGAGTCTCTGCTTCCTCAGGCTGCTGTGGGGATCCCTCATGAAATGGCTTGAGGCGATGCCCATTGACCTTAAAGGTTCTTCCCGGGTGAATCACATAGCTCAACAAAGACCAAAAGGAAATATGTTAGTGATCACAAAAGGGCCATCCCACTTAGATCGAAGCTTACCAGGCATAAACTTCAGACGGGAATTAAATAGAAGAACTTTCTGGCCCACAGAGAACTCCTTCCTCATGATATGCTTATCATGGAATGCCTTAGTCTTTTCCTTATACAACCGTGAGCTCTCATAGGCATCTAATCTGAGCTCATCTAACTCTTGCAACTGTAGCTTCCTCTCCATCCCAGACTGAGCCAAATCCATGTTACACTGCTAATGGCCCATAGGCTCGATGCTCCAACTCAACCTAAGATGACATGCCTTTCCAAAGACAAGCCGATAAGGAGACATCCCAATCGGAGTCTTGTAGGCGGTGCGATATGCCCACAAAGCATCATCTAGTCGCTTACTCCAATCTTTCCAGGTAGAGTTAACAGTCTTCTGAAGGATTTACTTAATCTCTCTATTTGAGACTTCACTTGACCATTGGTCCGAGGATGGTAGGTCAGTGGAAACCTTGTGTAGCACTCCATACTTGCGTAACAAGGCACCCATGCTTCGATTGCAAAATGGGAACCCTGGTCACTGATAATGGCTCTAGGAATGCCAAACCTGCAGAAAATATTAGACCTAACAAAGTCCACCACCACAGAAGAATCATTAGTCCGGGTGGCTTTCGCCAACCCATTTCGAAACATAATCAACACCAACAAGATGTAAGTGTAACCATATGAAGCAGGAAATGGACCCATGAAATCAATACCCCAAACATCAAAGATCTCACAAAACAATATAGGGTTTTGGGGCATCTCATGCCTATGGGAAATACTCCCTGCCCTCTGACAGTTACCACATGATTTGCAAAACAAATGGGAATCATGAAACAAGGAAGGCCAAAATAATCCACTGTCTAACACTTTCCTAGCAGTTCTTTGGGGTCCAAAGTGACCACCACAGTGGAAGCATGAGCAAATGCAATATAGATTGAAACTCACAATCAGGCACACATCTCCTAACTACTTGGTCACTACAAAATTTCCACAGATAAGGGTCATCCCAAACATAATATTTAGACTCACTTTTCAATTTTAGAGTTTGGGCCCTAGTGGAATCTACAGAAAAACACCACTACCAAGTAGTTAACTAAATTAGCATACCATGGGATCTTAACTTGCACTGTAGGAGCCGCTCATCGTGAAATCATCCCGAATAGAAGAGGGGTGAGAGGAGAATGGGTGATGCGACTCAAGTGGTCGGGCTACCCGGGTTTTGTGCTCCACTCTGTCTCGAATCTCAACATCAAACTCTTGGAGCAACAACATCCACCGAATGAGCCGTGGCTTAGCATCTGCCTTTTTCAACAAGAACTTTAAAGCAGCATGGTCAGAGAAAACAATGACTCTACTAGCTAGCAGATATGACCTAAACTTATCAAAGGCAAATACAATAGCCAACAACTCCTTCTCAATAGTGGTGTAGTTAGACTGCGAGAATCCAAAGTCTTGGAGGCATATGCAATGACATGAGATGCTCTATCAACCCGCCATGCTAAGATAGCTCCAACCGCATAGTTGGAAGCATCGCACATCAACTCAAAAGGGAGGAGCCAATCGGGGGCTGAATCATCAGGGTGTGGTCGAGCAACGCTCAAGTGATCGAATGCCGCCTTGCACGCATCATCAAAGACAAAGTCGGTGTCCTTATGCGAAGGTTGGACAAGGGTCGAGCATCTTGCTGAAATCTTGAATGAAACGTCGATAGAAACACTGCATGGCCAAGAAAAGAGCGAACTTCCCGCACGTGGCGGGGTAAGGCAAAGCAAGAATAACATCTCTCTTAGCTGGGTCTACCTCAATCCCTTTCCTAGACACTATGTGTCCCAAGA
This sequence comes from Acacia pycnantha, assembly GCA_025563575.1. Lineage (NCBI taxonomy): Eukaryota > Viridiplantae > Streptophyta > Magnoliopsida > Fabales > Fabaceae > Acacia > Acacia pycnantha. The sequence continues at coordinate 1,037,205 of JAMWYP010000077.1, read as the reverse complement.
CTATACCCGACTCAACCATGAAGTGACACTTCTCATAATTCAAAGACAAGATTAGACTCAATGCACCTATGCAAAACTCTAGATAGATTAGCTAAGCATGCATCAAAATCGGAGACCCATATACGGTGAAATCATCCATAAACACCTCCATACAGTCCTCTAGGAACTCAAAGAAAATACTCACCATACAACGCTGAAAAGTGCCAGGTGCATTGCATGAGGCCAAAAGGCATCCTCCCAGAAGCATATGTCCCAAAGGGCATGTGAAGGTCGTCTTCTCCTCGATCCTCGGAGCAATATGGATCCGGGAAGTATCCTGAGTAGCCATCCAGAAGCGCAATGAGACTTACCACCAATCGCTCTAACATCTGATCAATGAAAGGTAGAGGGTAATGATCTTTGCGAGTGGCTTGGTTGAGTCTTCTATAGTCAATGCAAACTCTCCAACTATTCTGAACTCGAGTAGGAATGAGCTCATTCTTTTGATTGGCTACCACAATGACCCCAGATTTCTTAGGAACCACCTGGACTGGACTAACCCACTGGCTATCAGAAATGGGATAGATGATGCCAGCTTGCAGGAGCTTAGTGACCTCCTTCTTCACCACATCAAGGATGAGAGGATTGAGGCGTCTCTCCCGGGGTTGCCTCACCGCTTAGAGTCCTATTCCAATAGAATCCGATGCATGCACACGTAAGGGCTAATGCCAACTATGTCACCTAATGTCCACCCAATGGCTTTCTTGTTCGCCCTCAATAAGCTTAGCGGCCTTCTCTTCTTGATCCGGCATAAGATTATTTGCCACAATGACCTGACAACCGCTCATTCACCTCCGTAAATGCATACTTCGGATGGTCCGGAAGGGATTTCAACTCTAGTTTGGGGCGTTGCTCAGGTGGGGAGAAGCTTGGGTGGTTGTTGCAAAACTCGTGTCATCACACCGGGAATACCCGAAACCATATTCAAAGAAGCACAAGCGTAAGGACTGTGTCTATACAAACTCAAGGTTAACATCGAATTCGGCCATCAAAATCGTAATTAAGCTCATCAAAATCGAATCGATGCACGTTAGGATCGGGATGAAGCTCAAACTCGTAATCAATATCGAGTCTACAAGTAATGTAGAATCATCAAGCAAATCGAGAATCACCAAACAATGCAAATCTTAACCAAATTAGTGCAAACAGAGCACCATTCATTATCATCGCATGCACAAATGGGGTATCACTCGTGATGAAAAATAAGGATAATCAAGACACCAACCATTAAGAACATCATCCACAACATCATCAATCACGTCAATACGTAACAGAGTGCTCTTCCCTAGGATATTTCATGGCATCAAAGATATTGAAATTCACAGATATATCACCAAACTCCATGGAAAGAGTACCGTAATGCACATCTATCTTAGTCCTAGTCAAGTTTTCATGAAAGGTCTCCTAGAATGATTGGTAACCTACTACTAGGAGACTCACCCTCCATATCCAAGATGTAAAAATCAGCAGGAATATCAATTCATTAACTTTGACTAATACATCTTCGACTAAACTTAAGGATGGGCATTACTCCTATTAGCTAACCGAACAATGACACCGAGCTTGGACGCAAGGACCAAGACCAAGAGATCTATAAACGATGCGCATGACATTAATAGAAGCACCTAAATCTAGCATGCAATCATCGAATCTATAGTTACCAATAAGGTAAGGATAGAAAATGTCCCTGGATCTTTGCATTTACGAGGCATGGTAGGTCGGATGAGTCTCGACACATTCGATTCAAACTCACTCGCTCATTCCCCTTCGCCTCTTGTTGGTGCACAACTCCTTCGTAAACTTGGCATATTTAGGAATTTGTTTAACCGCATCTAAGAGAGGAATGTTAATCTCTACTGCCTCGCTGAATGTCTCAAGTATATCCTTCTCTTGTGCCTTTTCGCCAACTTCTTGGATTGAACTGCTCTCGAGGGAAAGGAAGAGGGATAGGAATGTCTTCCTCTTCACCTTGCTTGCACAGCCTTTTTCTTTCGCAGTCAATCTTCACATTTCCCGACTCGTTTTCGATGTGGAAGTCACATCTGCAGCTTTGCTTAGGTTCCTCCAATTGCTTGCCGACCCAGTAGTGATATAGCACTCACATTTCCCTTAGGATTGGGAATTGTTTGTGAATGAAGGGAGTTGGATCCCTGAGGTGGAAGCTGGTTCAATGAAGTTGCCAATTGCCCAATCTGTGTTTGCAAACTCGAATGGAAGTGTCAGCTTTGGAACCGCATATTGGTTGTGACAAATTGCTTCATCATATCTTCAAGTGAGGAACCACCACCACTACTACTAGCTCTTTGTTGTGCGCCTGTGAAGGTGGACATATGGATTGTCGAGGAGGTTGTGCTTGCAAAGGCAAAGGGGCGGGCTGTTTGCTGGAAATTCTCGTGGTCTCACGGCCTCCGCCGTAATTCCCTGCAATCAGCGATATCGGTTACTCTGGTTCCGATTTTGATTCCAAATAAAGTTGGGGTGATTTCTCCAACCAGGATTGTATGTATTAGAGAAAGCATTATTCTATTGGTATTGTGGCCTTCCTAGAAAAACACCCACTGCAGCCTACCGATTGGTCTTGATAGGTGGATCATGCAAAGTAGGGCAAGAGTCGAGTAGAGTGATAAGGGTCGAGAACAAAACCCACAAGAGTACCCATGCCGAGAAGGGGTAGAGACGCACCGTGTCAGGTCATCGCCAATTGCCTCGCAAGGGAGGTCAAATCATCAAGTCCGTCTCTAATCTCTCGAGAATCATACTGATCGGGGCTTGAATATGGTAAACAGAGTACTATTGGCCCTAGTGCCAACCTCAGTTGAGAGTTATCTCGCCATAATGGATATCAATTTCGGGCTTCTTGTGTCTTGTTACTCATATACCCACCACTAGAGGCATCAACCAACCCTTTGTCTACCTGGTGATAGACCATCATAGAAAGAGTTGATCAAGTCTTTGTCAGATATCTGATGGTGTGGACACTTGCACATAACCTTTTGAACCTCTCCCAATACTCATGCATAGTCTCCCCAAATGATCTGCTTAATGTTGCCAATTTCCTTCTTGATTGTCGTTGCTCTTGAGGAAGGAAAATATTTCTCTAGGAATATCCTCACGATATCACCCTCCCAATAGATGAGGGTGAAGGTACATGTGATTTGACTAAAAACCTTAGTCGCCTCGGGTGGTCAAATCACAATTTACCACAATTAAAATGCAATATAGTGCAAATAACTCGGGATCGTTCTCTTATCAAGGAGCCTTTTATTTTGAATTCCCTAAAGTTAAACTAAGTGCTAAAAACATGGTTAGAAAAAGGGGTTTTGAAATTGATTTTCTCTAAACTAAAATTCATAAAAACATAAAGAAACTAATTCTATTCTTTTTGGTATTTTTGGAAAATAGTGAAAAATGCTTTGGATTAAAAGGGATTAATGATGAATGCTCTTGTAATGAAGAAAATAGCTATCATCGCTCAAAAATATGGGAGTCAACGCTTCATCAAGTCTTAATAAGAAAAACCTCAAGATACCACTTGAGTCCAATATTCCCAATTAATAGTAGCTCCTACTACCGTAGCTAACTACCACCTCTTGAGATATTGTTAGAAACCATTTGATGTGCAATTGAAATTGGAGTAATGCAATATGAGTCTCCTTAATTTGAGTGCTAACCACTTTCTTCAAGGATACAATTCAAAGAACATTAACTGCATAATACCACGCTAATCAACATAACTTAATTGCATCCACAAAGAAATTCATACATATATAATTTCCAAATCACAATATCCAATCTCAACTACAAATATCAAACTAACAGAGATAATTACCATTAATCTCAGTTCCAAAATCATATATATAAAAATTTAACAAGTTCAAATACATGATTCTAGACAAATAGAATGATAGAGAAAACTCCCCTATTTAAACACATGTGAGCTCAAGCATTAATCTTCATCACCAAGGTGCAAGGGAATCAGCCACTCATTATACTGAACACTCGCCGGATTCTGGAAAAAGGCTCGTCGGAATCTGAAAAATTCACGCCGGAAAATTCAAGAACTCGCCGGAAAATTCAAGAACTCCCAAACTCAAGCTCGGAACTGGAGGAGGACGGTGGTTGAAAGGGGAAAACGATGGTGAAGGAAAGAAGAAGGTCCGAATCCAAAGAAAAACTCCCTCCTTTCTCGCAGCTCTCCGGTTCTGATATATCGAGATTCTGGATCTTCCGCCGGAGTTGAAGGAAGGTCGAAGATGGTGGTATGAGAGGAAGGTGACGGTGGTGAAGGTCCGAAGATCCCTTTCTTCTCCCTCTCGTCCGCTCTTTTTCGTTCTGTTCCTCTGTCCCAGCGGCGCCTCCAAAACTCTCGGGCCCTTCTTGCCTTTGACTTATTCTAATCCCTTCTTTTCAATCTTCCGCGGTGCTGGACCAGTGCATTTAAGTGAAGACCTAATATTAATTAAACCAAAACGCAGAAGCTTCTGATCTTGGGCCCTTTCTGACACATTTCATGATTTTGGGCCCTTTCTGACAGTACATGTTTGGGCCCTCTCTGTCAATATCTCTGATTTTGGGCCTTTTCTGACAGCGATTTAGGACTCCTCTGACATTAATTCTGGTCCTCAAAATCTCAAATTTTCTTCTTAAACACCTACAATGCAAGATTAAACACAATGTAGCATCAAAAGCCCAAGAATCATTTGCATGAATAATTAATAAATTATGACCATTTTGCCTCTAATTCAATACAAATGTCCCTAACTTAAATTAGTGCTTAATCATGCAATAATGTCCCAGAAAATGCATTAAGAATCTCAATTTAATCATGAAAAATCATATAAAAATATGGTTTGATCAATTCCCCACACTTAGACCTTTGTACTTCCGAACAAAGGCAATTAAGTACAAAATTCCAAGTTCAAAACACTAATGCATTTGAAAGATGAGCAATTTCATAATTAGAAAGCAATGAATTAATTAATCAAATTCATCAAGCCAACACTAGTCATAATCAAGCGATGCAAAGAAATTAGCCGACCATACAATCCAAATATTAAAATGAAGCACAAGAGAACTCTCAAGGTATTATAACTGTTTCACTCATCTCACCTTATTGGAATAATTTCACTCTAGTTCACTTAATCAACACCTTACCATAGGCTTGTAACAACTCTAACATCTCCACTATTAATAGCAATTAATGTAATGAATCAAGAGGACTTAAAGGCTTGTAATGATGGATGAAGGCTAAATGGAATGAATTAATGAGAAAAAGAAAATAGTTTATATGCAAGTCACAGTTAATAACCAAGTTCATAGCATCTAAATAACTTTACAAACTTTTTGCCAATTCTTTTGAAAATTCATGAACAAATGCCTTCTTCATTTATTTTTTTCTCTCTCTTTTTTTTTCAAACTATACTCACTCTTTCTTTTCTTTTTCTTTTCTTCTTCTTATTATTATTTTTTTCTTTTTCATTCTTTTTTTCACTTTTTTTTTTTTTTTTATATATACATGGCATTTCAAATTTTTATTGGCAATTCTCTTTTGATTTTTAGAATACTATGAACACTATGAGTAATGACATGCATATAACATAGGAAAGGCTCAAAGGGGGTAAGCAAATGGTAGATGAATGTAGGTTTGTGTTTGGTGACAATGGTTTAGAATTGAATGCCTCTTTCATTTTCATCACAATAACGCAAATACCACTTTGAAAAGAGTTGAAACAAGTTCTAGAAGGTGAAAAACCAAGTGAACATGCACACATGAAAAGAATTTAAGGCTCAAATATCCTTCCAACAAGGTTTTTCTCCATTGCTCACTTCAACATAATCAATTGCATAGTAAGTTAACCACAAAGCATCTACTTAACTATTCCAAGTGTTAACCTTACAAACACAACCAATCAAAACATTGCAATCAGCTATAATCATGCTTAACTCTTAAATGCACTAATGATTTATAAACTCTCTTTTTCAAAATGAGGAGTAAGCAAAAATCCAATTGTGGGTTCATTTCTCTTCCCATCCATTTGAAAAACAAAACATGTTTTTTTTTAAAAAAAATTTGCCTAAATACTAGATCTCATGAAAGCTCAAAGAATTTCCCACAAATTATACACTTCCAAAGTGGCAAATGCGACTCTTTACCACTTAGAACATGCATTAAAGCAAGTCATTCTAAAAAAAATCAATTTTTTTTTTAGTTTTAGGCATTTTTTTCATTTAAAAGCAACTAATTAATTGGGATTCAAAATGTATTCCCCTCCCCCACACTTAATCAACACATTGTCCTCAATGTTTGTAAAGCAATTCTATTATTCTAACTTGTTCCTCAATGAAGTGGAAAGTTGTGAAGTCCAATTGCAATTGAAGCACAACACATCAACATCATTAAAAGAGAGAAGAAACAAGAAACAAGTCATAATAACAGAGAGAATTAGAGTGAAGAGGCACAACGGCAATCAAGTAAAGTAGTGGCCAAAATGCAAAGCATACATTGGGAGCTCTTATTCTGATTACTAAACTATTCTACTTCTACTTTTCTACTGGGATGGTCCCTCCCCCACACTTATTTCAAGCATTCAGATTCACAATAGATTCAAACAATTCAAAATGGCAAATGTAAGTGAAGGGAAGAGACAACCTGGCCTTAAGGAGGCTTTGATGATGAATCATGGTAGAGTTTGAGCAGATGACCATTGACTTGAAATTCCTTCCCAGTAGCCTCATCAATCAGCTCTACCATACCAAATGAATGTACTTTGGTGATAGTGAAAGGCCCATACCAGTTAGTTTTAAGCTTCCCACTCCAACAACTTGAATCGGGCCTTATATAGCAAAACATGATCACCAACTTTGAAATCCTTTCGTATAATCTTCTTATCATGAAGTAGCTTGGTCTTTTCTTTTTAAATGTGAGAGCTCTCATAAGCTTCTAATCGCATTTCCTCAAGTTCTTGCATTTGTAACTTCCTTTCCAAGCCAGCTTCTTCCACATCCATATTGCACATTTTCACAGCCCAATAGGTTTTATGCTCCAATTCTACCGGAATATGACATGCTTTACCAAAGATAAGCCGGTAAGGAGACATTCCTATTGGTGTCTTGAAGGCGGTTCTATATGCCCATAGTGCTTCCTCCAACCTTGAGCTCCAATCCTTTCTTGAAGGCTTGACAATCTTTTCCAATATGTGTTTGATCTCTCTGTTGGATACTTCTATAGCCCTCGGTACTCCAAATCTACAAAAGATGTTAGACTTGAGAAATTTGGAAACCGTTTGGGCATCATCTTTCCTAGTAGGAATGGCTTCTACCCACCTAGAAAGGTAATCTACGGCTAAGAGAATGTAGGTAAAGCCCGATGATGGTGGAAAAGGACCCATGAAATCGATCCCCCAAACATCAAATACCTCACAAAAGAGCATGGGTTGTTGTGGCATCTCATGCCGTTTACCTAACCCCCAAACCTTTGGCATTTATCACATGCCTTACAATATAAATAGGCATCCTTAAACAGGGTAGGCCAATAAAAGCCGGCATCTAACACTTTCCTAGAGGTCTTTTGAGCACTAAAGTGTCCACCACAAACCATTGAATGGCAAGCAGAAAGTATGTCCTTGGACTCAGCCTCTAAGCCTGAAAAGAAGACATATGCTCGGAATGAGTCCTGGTCACAATATAATTCACTAGATTAGCAAACCAAGGAACATAGAGAGATATAGACATAAGAGATGCATCGGGAAATCATCACAAATAAGGTCGAGTCAAGTACTCCCCGGTACCATCTGGTAGTCTACTCAAGTGATCTGCTACAAGGTTCGTAGTTCCGGCCTATCCTTAATGCTCATATCGAACTCTTGTAGCAATAACATCCATCTAATGAGCCTTGGTTTTGATCGAGGCTTGGTGAAGAGAAACTTCACAATGCATGATCTGTATACACAACCACTTTAGAATTGATTAGGTATTGCCTAAACTTGTCTAATGCAAATATTACAAAGAAACAGTTCTTTTCAGTGGTAGTGTAATTCTTTTGTGCACTATCCAAGGTTTTTGATGCATAAGCAATCACATGGGGTAACTTGCTATGCTTTTGTCCTAACATGACCCCCACAGCAGAATTAGAGGCATCACATGCTAGTTCAAAAGGCAAAGTCCAATCTGGTGCATTTAAAATAGGAGGAGATATCAAGTGTGCTTTTAACTCATCAAATGCTTGTTTGCAAGAAGTATCAAAGACAAAATCAACATCTTTTTGCAATAGTTTAGATAAAGGTAGAGCTATTTTGCTAAAATCTTTTATGAATCTCCGGTAAAAACCCACATGCCCTAAGAAAGAACGAAGTGTTTTAATATTAGTGGGGTAGGGCAAGGAGGAAATCACCTCAATTTTAGCTCTATCAACCTCAATGCCCTTGCTAGATATCAAGTGACCAAGTACTATTCCATGATCAACCATGAAATGACACTTCTCATAATTTAAAACCAAATTTTTCTCAATGCATCTAGCAAGAACATTGTCCAAACTATCTAAACAAGCATCAAATGAATTGCCATACACTGTAAAATCATCCATGAAAACTTTCATGCAATTTTCAAGAAAATCAAAGAACAATGACATCATGCAACGTTGGAAAGTGCTAGGTGCATTGCACAATCCGAATGGCATTCTCCTATATGCATAGGTACCAAATGGACAAGTAAAAGTGGTCTTTTCCTGGTCTTCAGGAGCAAGTGGGATTTGAAAATATCCTGAATAACCATCTAGAAAACAATAGTGGCTCTTACCTGCCAACCTTTCAAGCATTTGATCTATGAAAGGTAAGGGAAAATGATCTTTCCTAGATGCTTCATTCAATTTCCTATAGTCTATGCACACTCTCCAAGCATTTTGCACCCTAGTAGGTATCAACTCATCATTTTCATTCTTTACCACGCTTATCTCACTCTTCTTAGGCACCACATGCACCGGACTAACCCACTCACTATCAGAAATTGGGTAAATGATACCCGCACTCAATAGCTTGGTTACTTCTTTCTTAACCACATCTAGAATTAGGGGGTTGAGTCTCCTTTGGGGTTGCCTAAGAGGTTTGGATTCCTCATGCAAAAGGATCTTATGGGTACAAATAGCCGGACTAATCCCAGGAATGTCAGCTAAAGTCCAACCTAGAGCCTTTCTATTTCTACTCAAAACATCAAGCAATCTCTCCTCCTCACTCACAGACAAAGAATTTGAAATAATAACAAGCAATTTTCCATCAGTAGTAAGAAAAGCATATTTCAAATTAGAGGGGAGATGCTTAAGCTCTAAATCAGGAGGTTGGATAATAGAGGGAATTAGTCTAGGAAGATCAAGGGTACTAGGAATACTCCCCTTTACAAGCTTAGGAGGTGCATGACTTGTGCTCAGCTCCATGGACTCTACCACTTGTTCATTGGTCTTCCCAAGTGTTGAACCAACACTAGGTTGGCTTACAGCAACAACAGGCTTGGGGAAAGTAGTCTCCTTCATACCTACTTCACAAGGAGTGATTAGCTCATTCAAAAATCTCAAGGTATGAGGAGTGATCTTAGTTCTATGATTAAGCAATGAGTTAGAAAGTGGCCCTTTAACCACATTGTGTTTAGGTCCAAAGTGAGTCACATGAGAGGATGTCTTCGTCGGTGTAAGGGCTATCCCCTTGGAGAACAAATCATCCAAGTTTTGGCTATCGACTTCAAACTCAGCTTCCTCCACCAGTTTGTGACCTGAAACATTGAGAAAAACACCTCCCTCACAAGCATCATCACTAGATAGTGAATCATTTGAAGAATTAAGCTCAAATGAACTAAGGGAAGTAAGAGAAAAATCATCAAGGGATGATAACCAACAATCAACCATCGATGAGTCAAGGTTGGAAATCTCACTCCCAAGTGAATCAAAATTATCAACAGAAGGAGAGGAAATTTATCATCACATGAATCCAATGAAATACCACATTCAAGATCACAATTATCAGTGTGCAAATTAAGCTCATATTCATCAACCACATCATCAATGGCTAAATCAATTGAATTCAAACCTAATAAAGAGTAATCTTCGAAAGGATGTTTCATGGCTTCATACATATTAAAACTTAGCTTATTGCTACCCACTTCCATAGTGATTGAACCATCTCTCATGTCTATCAAGGTACTAGCTGTTCTCATAAAGGGTCTCCCTAAGATAAGGGTGGATTCACTAGACTCATGAGACATGTCTAACACATAGAAGTCAGCAGGGAAAACCAAGTCTTTGACTTTAACAAGCAAATCCTCAATGATGCCTAGTGGGTGCCTAATGCTCCTATCAGCTAATTGGAGAACCACACTAGTCCTCTTAAGGTCCTTGACACCAAGAGATTTAAAAATGGCACTAGGCATGACATTAATGGCTGCACCCAAATCTAACAAGGCTTGAGCTACATTCACATTACCTATGGTACAAGGTATAGTGAATGAGCCGGGATCCTTGCACTTGATTGGGAGTTGGGGTTTGAAAAGGGCAGAAACATTAGAGCTAATTTGCACTCTCTCATTAGGCCTAAATTTCCTCTTGTTAGTACAAAGCTCTTTCAAGAATTTGCAATAACTAGGCATAGACTTAACAAGTTGAAAGAAAGGAACATTGATATGTAGCTTGCTAAACAAATCATACATTTCTTTCTCATTTTGTTCCTCATGCATTTTCTTCCCTTGAAAGTAAGCTTTAGGAAAAGGGAGTTGAGAAATTTTTACCTCCTTACCATTAGTACTAGGTAAGATGCCTTCCTCGCTTGTCTCACCCTTCTCATAAGTGCTTCTTTCCTTGGAGCCTACCTCTCTCAGAAGTGGTTGTTGTTCCACTTGAGGTTGCTCAACTGCTTTGCCATTCTTCTTCTCAAGGATAGCCTTCTCTTTCAAGCTCTCTGAATCAGGTAGCTTCATTGGGCTCAATGGTGGACTTTCAACCTCTATTTCCTCATCCACCTCATTGTCAACCTCTTCAGGGAAATGCACCTTCTTACCACTCCTTAACTCAATAGCATTGAGTGATTTAGGATTGATGACAGTATTTGAAGGAATAGAACCACTTGTCTTAGCATGCACATCACTCACTGAATTAGAGAGTTGAGTTAAGTGAGATTGTACAAAGTTGTTCTTCAACTCCAATTCTTCCAACTTCTTGCACATATAAGCCATTTGATTACTATCATTTGCCCTATCACCTTGTAGCTTTTGTAGGGTAGTGGAAATAGAAGAGAATTGACTCTCATTCACAGCTTTATCTTCCATCATCTTGTTGTTCATACTAGTAAGTTGAGAAACCATACTCTTCAACAATTGAGTGTTCTCATCACCCTTAGACTCTTGAATAGGCACCATTTGCCCCCGGTTTGACCCATATGGTTGGACTTGATATGATGAACCTTCTTGATTTCTCCAACCATAATTAGAATTAGGTCTTCTACCTTCATTGTAAGTGGTAGTGTTAGAATCCCATCTTTGTTGTTGTTGATTAGACCTTCCTTGATACATGGCATTAACTTCCTCATGGTGAGTAGGCCATAGACTTGTCACGTGCATCATCGAACCACAACCATCACAACTAGGTGCAACAAGAGCTTGTGAAGTAGGAGAATGAGGTGCTTGTTGATGAATACTCAGATTATGAAGCTCAGATGTGATTAAGGAAAGTTGTGAAGTGACTGTATCCATCTTTGATTCAAGTGAGACCATCTTTTGGTTGGAACCAATATCACAAACTCCTCTTATCTCCTCACATTATACTGTTGAGTATTTCTAGCTCTTATTCGGATTTGAGCCCATGCCTCTTCAGAAGTGCAATCTTCCAAAGAACCTCCAGCTGCAACATCTAGAATCCCTTTCTCATTAGGCAGAAGTCCTTCACGAAAATATGTAATCAACTGTTCATCAATGATTTGATGATGCGGACACTTATCTAAAAGCTCCTGAAAGTGACTCCAGTATTCATAGAAGGACTCCGAAGGGTCTTGTCTAATCGAGTAAATCTCCTTTTTAACCTCTCCAATCCTTGAATCAGGAAAGTACTTTTCCAAGAAAGCTTTCTTCAAATTTACCCATGAATGTAGAGCATCACTGACATGCCTCGGTAGCATCATATACCACTCTTTAGCTTTCCCCTCCAAGGTAAAATAGAACACCTTTATTTTCACATAATCTAAGTCAGCACCAACGGGCTTCATATTTGAGCAAGCCACGTGCAAAGCATTGAGATGGCTATAAGGGTTTTCCTTTTCAAGTCCATGGAAACGAGGTAACGAATTAAGCAAAGGACCTTTAACCTCAAAATTGACCTCAAGGTTAGGGCATGCAATGTTGAAAGGATCATGAATGACATCCGATCTTGTTACATCCCTAATAGTTCTCCTCCTTGGTTGAGCATTGGCATCACCTTCCATAGCTGTACCTTGTGAAGCACAATCACTTAAGTCAATGAAAAAATCAAGATTAAAAGAATGCTCAGATTCCCCCTCAACTAGGTCGGACATATAAAGCTGTCAAGCAAGCAATGAAACAATGGAGTACCAAAACTTGTATGGACAAGTAGAAATGTTTGGAATGCAAATGCAAAAAAAAAAAAAAAGATATTTGGTTTTTTTTTTTTCAAAAATTTTGATGCAAGAAAACAAACTATGATTTTTTTTTTTTTGAAAATTATGAAAAATTGAAAGAAAACCTAATAGGCTTAAAAGGGCAAACCCCGGTCAATCTAAACCAATTGACACTTAGTAAACCAAAGGAGTCAAAATTGACTCCCGACATCGCGCCATTGATTTGACGGAAAAACCTTAGTCGCCTCAGGGTCAAATCACAATTTACCACGAATTAAAATGCAATATAGTGCAAATAACTCGGGATCGTTCTCTTATCAAGGAGCCTTTTATTTTGAATTCCCTAGGTTAAACTAAGTGCTAAAAACATGGTTAGAAAAAGGGGTTTTGAAATTGATTTTCTCTAAACTAAAATTCATAAAAACATAAAGAAACTAATTCTATTCTTTTTGGTATTTTTGGAAAATAGTGAAAAATGCTTTGGATTAAAAGGGATTAATGATGAATGCTCTTGGTAATGAAGAAAATAGCTATAATCGCTCAAAAATATGGGAGTCAACGCTTCATCAAGTCTTAATAAGAAAAACCTCAAGATACCACTTGAGTCCAATATTCCCAATTAATAGTAGCTCCTACTACCGTAGCTAACTACCACCTCTTGAGATATTGTTAGAAACCATTTGATGTGCAATTGAAATTGGAGTAATGCAATATGAGTCTCCTTAATTTGAGTGCTAACCAGCCCTTCAAGGATACAATTCAAAGAACATTAACTAGACAATACCACGCTAATCAACATAACTTAATTGCATCCACAAAGAAATTCATACATATATAATTTCCAAATCACAATATCCAATCTCAACTACAAATATCAAACTAACAGAGATAATTACCATTAATCTCAGTTCCAAAATCATATATATAAAAATTTAACAAGTTCAAATACATGATTCTAGACAAATAGAATGATAGAGAAAAATCCCCTATTTAAACACATGTGAGCTCAAGCATTAATCTTCATCACCAAGGTGCAAGGGAATCAGCCACTCATTATACTGAACACTCGCCAGATTCTGGAAAAAGGCTCGTCGGAATCTGGAAAATTCACGCCGGAAAATTCAAGAACTCGTCGGAAAATTCGAACTCGCCGGAAAATTCAAGAACTCCCAAACTCAAGCTCGGAACTGGAGGAGGACGGTGGTTGAAAGGAGAAAACGATGGTGAAGGAAAGAAGAAGGTCCGAATCCAAAGAAAAACTCCCTCCTTTCTCGCAGCTCTCCGGTTCTGATATATCGAGATTCTGGATCTTCCGCCGGAGTTGAAGGAAGGTCGAAGATGGTGGTATGAGAGGAAGGTGACGGTGGTGAAGGTCCGAAGATCCCTTTCAGCTCCCTCTCGTCCGCTCTTTTTTTTCGTTTTGTTCCTCTGTCCCAGCGGCGTGCCAAAACTCTCGGGTCTCTTCTCTTTGATTTATTCAATCCCTTCTTTTCATTTTCTCCGCGGCCCTGGACCAGAAGGAGACCTAATATTAATTAAACCAAAAACGCACAGCTTCTGACTTGGGCCCTCTCTGACACACTTTCTGATTTTGGGCCCTCTGCTGACAGCATGTTTGGGCCCTCTCTGTCAATATCTCTGATTTTGGGCCTTTTTCTGACAGCGATTTAGGACCTTTTCTGACATTAATTCTGGTCCTCAAAAATCTCAAATTTCCTTCTTAAACAAATGCAAGATTAAACACAATGTAGTATCAAAAGTCCAAGGAATCAATTGCATGAATAATTAACAAATTATGACCAGTTTACCCCTAATTACATTTAATTCAATACAAATGTCCCTAACTCAAATTAGTGCTTAATCATGCAATAATGTCCAAGAAAAGGCATTAAAAATCCCAATTTAATCATGAAAAGTCATATAAAAATATGGTTCGATCAACAGCAACCAATCCTTGGCTCCACCTTCCAATGAGAAAGGAAAAGCTCTCAACTTGATATGATTTTCATGAATGGCATGTGGCTTCATTGTGCTGCACACTACATAGAATTCCTTCAAATGCTTAATGGGGCACTCACTGCAAGACCATGAAACTTAGGCAACAAGTGTATTAGACCAGATTTAAGCTCAAAGTTAGCAAAGAAGATCGGGATATTGGATGCACAAAGGTTGATAATTAACATCGGGTGCACCCAATTCCTTCAAAGTATGATGATTTTCCATTCTCTGCCATAATGTAAGGTTAGTGGACACAAGACTATCGAAAATACTATCGAATCACAATCGAGAAAGATCAATAGAATGGACACAATCCGAATGGCCACTATCAGGGTTCAGTTGAGTGTCCATCTCGATATTAATCCTATGACTTAAGCTTACAACTCTCTAGCAGCGAAGAATTGTTCTCTCTATTTCGGGATCAAATGGCAACAGATCTTCTGGATTAGTAGTATTCCTGGTGCTCATGCAACATATACACAAAGATGCCACCAGAAAATCAGAATTACGAAAATGCCACAAGGGGTGGTAAAAAGTGGAAAAACACTAAGACACACAAAGACAAAACACATAAAAGCGAAAACCTATGCTAGAAATTGACCTAAACAAGTCCAGAAACAGTATCAAATGATTTTTAAAATTTTTGGGACTTGGACAGGGCGACTCCTAGACTATTGGGGAACTCAAAAATGGAATAAAAAAACTTCAAAAATTGAAAAAGTGGTCTAAACGATGGAATTTGGCAAAACGGAGGATAGAGATTTGCCGTGTCTCCCAAAATAAACCAAGTTCGTAAACGATTTGCAGAATTAGGGAACCTGGGTCGTTTCCCAACGAATTTGCAGCGGGCTCGATTTAATAACAATAGTCAAACAGAATGGTGAAATTGGGGGTTTTAGGGTTTTATGATTCAGCAGATTAAAACGAAATAAATTGAAATAAACAGACAGAAAACGTTGATGGACTTAAACAGATTAAAAACGACCAACCCAACGATCAGATTCCAGAATCATGCATCATTGAACGAAATATTACTAATCACGTTTGGTTCGGATGAATCGAGATCTCTGCATTCATCCCAGGATAATCCTCGCCTAGACGATCGCCTAGAATGCAATCGGACAGTGGCGTCTCACTGCGCAATCGCACAGCAACACTAAAACCTAGTCCGAATTTAGTCCTTGGGATGAACCAAACCGAATATTAAATCTAATATTCGAACTATTTCCAGAATTCGAATCCGATAAGATGAAAACAGAATTGATTAAGTTACCGATTAGGCACAAGTTCTCGGACGAATCATGGAATCCTCATCGTTGGGTCAATCACGGGGGTTTAGCCGAGCATGGCTGGAAAAACTGAAGAAAAGATGAAGAACGCGAAAAACCCTAAGAACATGCGAAAATCGTTAGAGAGAATTTGCATAAAATCGCGAAACCCTAATGTCAAAATCCTGAATTCGTGAATGCCTCCTGTCTTTGGCGGCTGCCTTACTTAAAAATAACCTAAAATGAAAATGGGCCCTAATAGTTTTAGCCCAAAACAGAAATAAAATAAAACTGGACTTAAATTACAAAATTCAGGTCCAAATAATATCCAGAATTGTGCATCCGACTTCGGCTCCAAAATAGACCGCCCTCTTGACCGAATTGGCTCTTGCTGTCTTCATAACAATTGTAGCTCTCTGAATCATCTGAAATATGAGACAAAAATGAGGCAAATCCGATGTCTGTTTCAAGAGTTATGGTAGAAATAGTGAAGTAATACAAAACTGGAATTTTATTATTAAAAATGGCTAAAATGCAATAAAAGGCCCAAGGCCCAAATAAACATAAAAGCCATTATTTATTAGATAAAGGGTCCTAAGTTATTACTCAAGAGACAAAAATAAGTGTATAAAATATTCAATTATTAAATTCCCCACACTTATCTTTTGCACTCCTGAGCAAAATCTAAAAAAAAAAGACTAAAAGGAAAAACTCTTATTTACTAATAATTGCTACAATGAAAAAATTGAATCAATGGACAAAAAGTTCCAAAAGACCAATCAATCAAGACCTAAATCCCTTCATCTCAAATTACAATTCATGGCGGTCTCAATGAATGATGCTGATCACAAAAGATGGTCTCACAAATGATGCGCTCAATCAATCAGTCTCTCAAGTGTTTAAGGTAAATAAGTGTATCGCTCAAATTCTACTCAAGAAAATTGTTCTACCATAAGCTTGCTCAACTTCTACGTCTCCACTACTCACAACACATACATGCACAAATCAAGAGAGCTTGTAATTAAAGGTTGTAATGGGGCTAGGGTGAAGGTAGGTAATAGTATGGAATGAGAGGCTAAGCACCAAAGAAATCAAAAGGAAGAGCACTGATTAACACAATCATTCTCTATGTATGAAACTTTTATTCTACTAATGTATCCATTTCTTTCTATGTATTTTTTTTTCTTTTCTTTTCTCTCTCTTTTTTTCTTCTTCTTTTTTTTTTTCTTTTTTTTTTTTTTACTTTTTTTTTTACTTTTCTTTCTTTCCTTTCATTGTATACGTAATGACAATGTCAAAATCAAATATCTCCCCCCCACACTTAAACTGTTGCACTCCTGAGCAACCCCACACTTAAACACAAAACAAGTTGAAACCAATGCTCAATAAATCTTCAAGGTGCGGAATAAAATGGTTTTACGCTTGGGGCTTGTAATGTGGCTTAGAAAAGAATGGGTCAAAAGGCACAAAGGGGCTAGCAAGGGAAGGGAAAGCTATTTGGCCAAAGTGAGGAAAATAAAAGAAAGAAAACAAGCTTCCATCATACTTATGCACGTAAGTGAAAAATGTAGTTTCAAAAAGAAAAGGAGCAAGTTCTAGAGAACAAAAATCATGAGAGATGCACACATGAAAGAAAGAATGGCAAAAGATGAATTCCATTCATGCAGCCCAAAACCTCACAAGGTCAATACCAACTTAGGCAATCAACAACATCAAATCAACTACCAAGATTTGTAATCGAAGAGTCAAGAATTGTAGACCAAACAGAATGATCCATTAAAGCCAAAATGTCCACGTTCATAATATGTAGCAATCATAGAAGTAGATTAAGTTATTGGGATGAACCAAACTGAATATTAAATCTAATATTCGAACTATTTCCAGAATTCGAATCCGATAAGATGAAAACAGAATTGATTAAGTTACCGATTAGGCACAAGTTCTCTGGACGAATCATGGAATCCTCATCGTTGGGTCAATCACAGGGTTTAGCCGAGCATGGCTGGAAAAGCGAAGAAAAGATGAAGAACGCGAAAAACCCTAAGAACATGCGAAAATCAGTAGAGAGAATTTGCATAAAATCGCGAAACCCTAATGTCAAAATCCTGAATTCGTGAATGCCTCCTGTCTTTGGCGGCTGCCTTACTTAAAAATAACCTAAAACGAAAATGGGCCCTAATAGTTTTAGCCCAAAACAGAAATAAAATAAAACTGGACTTAAATTACAAAATTCGGGTCCAAATAATATCCCGAATTGTGCATCCGACTTCGGCTCCAAAATAGACCGCCCTCTTGACCGAATTGGCTCTTGCTGTCTTCATAACAATTGTAGCTCTCTGAATCATCTGAAATATGAGACACAAATGAGGCAAATCCGATGTCTGGTTCAAGAGTTATGGTAGAAATAGTGAAGTAATACAAAACTGGAATTTTATTATTAAAAATGGCTAAAATGCAATAAAAGGCCCAAGGCCCAAATAAACATAAAAGCCATTATTTATTAGATAAAGGGTCCTAAGTTATTACTCAAGAGACAAAAATAAGTGTATAAAATATTCAATTATCATGGAGCTGTTGGGGTTGAATCTCTGGACAGCAAGAAGGTTGTAGGGGGTGGCAGCGATCAAAAGCTAGTGACGAACATGGTGGTTGGCGGAGGCTCGTCTGAAGTTACTGGCGGTGATGCTATTGATAGGAGTCCGGTTGGGAAAATCCGGATATTACGTCATGAATTTTGTGGGCATTTAAATTAGAGAAATTTAGGGAAGGGTGTTGGTGGGGATCCATCACAGATCGTTACTCAAAGATCTCCTGAGGATAAGCATGATCGGACGACAGGATTGAAGAAGGAGAAATCACCGATTTTAATGGAGAATAAAGGAGGTTTGACCGTGGTTAATGGTCCAAAGAAATCTGAGTGGGTCCCGGTGGGATCCAAGAGAAAAAATGGAAGTAAACTTCTTGTTTGAGTTTTATATTTAGCATCGAAGTTGATATATTAAATATTATCCATGACCGTAATGGAAAAGGATACTTTTAAAATCCTTTTTCTCCTTATCTTTTTAGAATCTCATATCCACCTTTAAATAAAAAAAAATGGATTATTCCTATTTAATATTTATAAAAATCTTACAATAACCTCGGTAAGGAAATAAAAACTCTTCTTCTCTTATCCTTACATTCTGACGCTTCCTCAGGGCTAGTTAATTTCCACTGTTAACCAAAGCGGAAATCTCTTCTAAGCCCTTCGTTGGCTAACTTTTAAAGTAAACAAACTGATTACCTCTATAAATTATTTTTTATTTTGTATATATTGCGGTTATGAATTATGTAGATTAGATTTTAAGAGATTAAATTTTTTAGTTGTTTTTAAAATAATAATTTTATAAAATAGTGAATCCAAAACATCAATTTTTTAATTTGATGGTGGAGCAGGGGCGGATACAGGGGGGCTAGGGTGGGCCCCCGCCCCGCCCCCCAAAAAACAAATTACTGAGTATGGGAATATGATGGAACTTTTTTTTTTTCTGATAAGAATATGCATGGAACTTGACAGGAAATAATAGAGAAAGGGCCCAACTTTATTTTGTTGATAATATCAAACACCAACAGTCCAATCCAAAAGTCATAATTGGAGCCCACAAACAAATCACACCGAAAGCCAAGAATGGAGCCCACAAATCACAATGATCAATTCATATCCAAAATGTTAAAACAAATGACCAAAAGTTAAAACCCCACACTGCACAGTTTCGAAAGCCGCAGAGTCACAAGTCACAACACGTTAAAACCCCCTTTTCAACCTTCCTTTTTTAATGAATTCTCCAGTCGGCCAACGCACACGCAGCAACAAATCCGAAGAAGCAATTCAATAGTCCTCCCACGCGCACAGAAGATTTAGATTTAGGTGAGTGATATAATTTATTTTTCTAGTCTTTTATCTTTTAGTTGGATGAAATTTGTTTTGTAAAAAATTTAGGGATTTGTTAGATTTTGAAATTTTGAGGCTTCTTGATGATCATTTTGATTTTAATGGAGTTAATGAGGTTTGAATAAAAGTTATATGGTTTATATTTTTACTTGAGTAGTTGAGTTGAGAAAAATAAAGTAAGGGTTTAGTTAGAAAATCTGTGATTTAAAATTTTTGATATGGAGTTTGTGATATGGAATTTGTGAGATGGAATGTGTGTTACGGAATTTTCATACTCTTTGTAGGTGATTATTATGGGCAAGAATGCTACCATTGATACTTTTTTAAAAGAAAGAATAGTGAGTCTTTGCCTCATCTACTTCTAATGTTGAATTGACAAATACTGAGACTCCTCCTTCAAAGTCTCCTAGAATTGAAAATAAAGAAGTAGTTAAAGAAGTTAATCTTGCTTCATTGGAAAGAGATCCTGCACTACGCCCCCTAATATGGAAATATCCTATAAATCAACAAGATGAAATTTGTCGTGCTTATGTTAAACTTGGTACATTTCAGTGCAAGCTTCAAAATTATCCTTTTTCGGGCCGAGAGAGAATCGACATCATTTTTGCTCTTCTTGGTTTGATTTGTATCCATCTTGGTTAGAGTATTCTCCAAGTAAAGATGCTGCATTTTGTTTGCCTTGTTATTTATTTAGTAAACCTAGTGGCGGTGGTCGTTCGGACTAAATACATTTGTTGATGAGGGATTTAGAAACTGGAAAAGGTTAATGATGGAGAAAATTGTGCTTTTCTACGCCATGTTGGGAAAAATGTTATCTCAACGCATAAAAATGCTATGAGTTCATGTAATGATCTTATGAATCAATCTCAACATATTGAGACATTTGTTGAAAAACTTACTTCTCAGGAGATTGCAACTAATCGTTTGCGACTACAAGTTTCTGTGGACGTGACAAGGTGGCTTGCTCTTCAAGGATGTGCTTTTAGAGGCCATGATGAAAACTTAGATTCACTTAATCAAGGTAATTTTCTTGAGATGATAAAGTTTTTAGCTTCCTACAATCAAGAAGTTGCAACGGTTGTTCTAGAAAAAGCTCCTCAAAATGCATTATATAGTTCCCCTCAAATTCAAAAGGAAATTCTTCATGTTTTCTCTCAAAAGGTAAAGAACACAATACAGGAAGAAATTTCCGATGCCAAGTTTTGTCTTATTGTTGATGAAGCCAGTGATGTATCTAAAAAGGAGCATATGGCTATTGTTTTGAGATACGTTGATAAAGATGGTTTTATACGAGAAAGGTTTTTTGGTATTATACATGTGGAAGATACAAGTGCTAAGACTTTGAAACAAGGAATATTCGACACTCTTCGTCACCATAATCTTGATGTTGAAAATATTCGAGGGCAAGGCTATGATGGAGCTAGCAATATGAGAGATGAATGGAATGGATTGCAGGCTTTAATTTGTCTTTGAGTGCCCATATGCTTATTATGTTCATTGCTTAGCTCATCGCCTTCAAATTGCCTTGGTTGCTACATGTCATGAGGTAAAACATGTTCATCAATTTTTTGAAAAATTAAACTTTATAATTAACATCACATCGTGAGATGCGAGATAATGCATACTCATCATTGAAATCTTTTGATTTTGTCATCATATTGCACCTTATGAAAGAAATTATGGGTATTACTGAAGTCCTTTGTCAAGCTTTGCAATGAGAGTCTCAAGATATTTCAATGCCTTACATCTTGTTTCAACTACAAAAGAATTACTTGAAAAATTAAGAGAGACGAGTTGGGATGCTTTCTTGGTTCATGTTCAAGAATTTTGCATAAAACATGACATTGACATTCCGGATATGAGTGCGAAATATATTGGAAGGAGAGGTCGTGCTCGAAATGAACAAGGTGATTTTTCCACTGAAAAATTTTATAGGTTAAATATCTTTTGTGCTACAATTGATTATCAATTGCAAGAATTAAATAGTAGGTTCAATGATAATGCTGTTGAATTACTTGCTTTGAGCATGGCTTTAGATCCAAGAAACAAGTACAATTCATTTAATAGTGATGACATTTGCAAACTTGTTGATAACTTTTACTCTGGAGATTTCACTGAATTAGAAAAATTGCGTTTGAAGATGGAGTTACAACATTTTGAGCTTCACATTCCTAAACATCCAGATTTGATTAATGTATCAACTACATCTGAATTATGTCAAGGGCTAGCAAGAACTGGAAAGTCCATAATTTACCCTCTTATTGACAGAGTGATTAGACTTGTACTCACTCTTCCAGTTTCTACAACAACTAGTGAAAGATCTTTCTTTACTATGAAGATAATCAAGAACAAAATTCGAAATAGAATGGAAGACCAATTTCTTGATGATTCTTTGATTACATACATTGAAAAAAAAATTGTTTTGAGTTTTAGCACAGATTCAATTATAGATGAGTTTAACAATATGAAAACACGTAGGGTAAGAATCAAGTGAAGTTATCTTAATCACGGGTGGAAAAAAGGCTTTTAAGACCGGACAAAACATGTACATTAGGACCGGACCAGCGACCAGTCTTGTTCCAGGAGGTATTAAAAGTCGACCTTTAAGACCGAACTTTTACACGGTCTTAAAGAGTTTCTTTAAGACCGAACATTTTAAACCTTCGGTCTTAAAAGTTGTACTAAATAAATCTAAAATATTTTTGGTTCGGTCCTAAAACTCAAACTTTAAGACCGGACATAAAATCGACCGCTCTTAAAAGATCAAAATATTAAGACCAGACAAATATCAATCCAGTCCTAAAGATAGAGGACTCTAAGGCCAGAGGACTAATTTCCCGGTCTTAAAAGACTGACTTTCAAGACCGGATGTTTTCAATGGACCGGTCTTAAAAGACCAACTTTTAAAACCGACTTAACACCTTTAAGAGCGGTGTTAGAAATACATCCGGTCTTAATATTTGAACATTTAAGACCGTCTTTTTTATTTGCGGTCTAAATTTTCCCGAATTTTTTCCCTGTTCTGTTCTTCCTGATCAATATATATACACAAATCCACCATCCAAAATAGCACATAAAAGTCGATATACTTTAAGCTACAAGCTATGAACATGAATAAATTGAATTGGAAAAAAATACAAATATTATCCGCCATGAGTTATGTGGCCTCTTAATTAAGTCTACAACAACTAAAGTAATTTATACAATAAGCTAAGATATAACTAATTACAATAACAATGAGTTACAATACATGCAGCACGTAAATCAACATACAATGTAGTCCAATATATTATTCACCATACCTTCATCTGATTCCCACCCAACAACGTAACATGCATCCTCTTTTATAACATGCCCCTTTGAATCGGATCCTGCCACAAAAACAAAACAAGAACAAATTCATAGTCAATGATGATATTGTTTAATTAAGAACATAGAAGGAATATAATATAGTTAAAACCTTAAAGTTTTCTAAGAATTCTGCGTATGAATATTACCTTATGAATTGACTCTTTTATAAAGTGATATCCTCCCATATCCCTTCTTGATGATCATTTCTTATCTGGGTTCATTATCCGCTTCATCTTCTTCGTTCATGTCCCGTATACCCGTTGTAAAAGG
The DNA here is from genome assembly GCA_025563575.1 of Acacia pycnantha. Lineage (NCBI taxonomy): Eukaryota > Viridiplantae > Streptophyta > Magnoliopsida > Fabales > Fabaceae > Acacia > Acacia pycnantha. The sequence goes on along the minus strand of JAMWYP010000077.1, from coordinate 1,013,746 downwards.
AGTACTCTCGGGAAGACCATAATTTGAATGACTTTCCTCATCAATATCAATGACCCTCTTTCCTTGGAGAGCTACTGCACCACATTTTATTTTCTTGATCGGTGATATAGAACACTTGTTTTGCATGATCTGCCATAATAAAAGGTTCATCTCTAAAACTTCTACTATTGACATCAACTAAAGTGAATCCTAGTCGATCGATCTGAACACCATTATTGACATTAACCCACTTGCATTTGAAGATGAGAAATATAACTTTGACATAGTCCACCTCCCAAATCTCTTCAATAACCCCATAATATGGCATGACTGCCAATTTAGGCCTCTTGTCTTTCGAACTGGAGAAGTGCATAGATTCATCTAGGGACTTCGTGTAAAATGTATAACCATTGATCACATACGAATTCCAACTTATGACATCAACCTCAGGACCACGTGCTAACCATTTCATTGTATCAGAAACACATTCAGATCCCTCGACCTTTTGTTTGAACTAGTTTGCAAAAGTTCTGTTATGTTCCCTAATCAACCTTTGTTCGGTCATTCGATGGTTCTCTTCCCTTACAGCTTCTTTATGTGCAGATATGCTGGCTTGAACTTCATCAATATTATTCAAGATGTATAAGTGGACTTTTGACAATTCATCACGATGCACACTCTTTACCGAAGCCCCTCGTCTACCCCCTTCAACCAGCTGACGTTTTGGAAGCCCAATATGTCTTACTTTGGCCAAATAATTTTGACAAAATTCCATGGCCTCTTCAGAAACATATTTCTGAACAATTGATGCTTCGCCGGTGCGCGTTCTTCACGTACCCTTTTAGGAATTTCATAGATCTTTCAATAGGGTACATCCACCGTAAATGGATAGGGCCGGACAACTTTATCTCCCTCACTAGATGAACAATCAGATGAACCATGATGTCAAAAAATTTAGGAACAAATAGCTTCTCAAGCTGGCACAAGATAAGATATCCTCATTCTCCAATTCATCCAACTTTTCAATCTCGAAGACTTTACTACAAACCGCATTGAAGAAGAAACAAAGTCTGGTCAAAATGACCCGAAGATCATATTCGGCGATGCCTCGAATAGCTACTGGGAGTAGCTGTTGCATCAAGACATGACAATCATGAGACTTTTGGCCTACTAATTTCAAATCCTTCATCGAGACAAGCCTCTTAAAATTTGAAGAATACCCGAGGAACTTTTGTGCCATGTAAACACTCACAAAGCTTCGTTTCTCATCCTTAGACAAAGTATGAGAAGCCGGGGGACAATAAGTTCTCTTCCCATATGGCCTTGGATGCAAGTCTTCGCGTATTCCCATTGCTTGCAAATCCAATCTTGCCTTCACACCATCCTTCGAACTACCTTGTATGTTGAGAAGCATGGCAACAATACTATCACATACGTTCTTCTCCACATGCATGACATCAATACAGTGTCTCACATCAAGATTGCGCCAATATGGAAGATCGAAGAATACAGATCTCTTCATCCATATATTTGTTTTTTTCTACTCTTTCCAGTCTTACCGAAGATGACACTGATATTTTTAACCTTTTCATACACTTGCTCCCCATCAATGCCACCGAGCTTCTTCATACTCTTGGCCACCAAAAAATGCCTTCTTTAATCGACGATATGGGTGGCCCCGTCTAAGAAATCTCCTATGTCTAAGATACACCGTCTTTCTTCCATGTTGAAGTTGATGGTAGCGTGTGCCTTCTTCACATATCGGACATGCTTTATGGCCTTTTACACTATACCCTAACAAGTTCCCATATGCTGGGAAGTCGTTTATAGTACAAAATATCATGGCTCTCATTCTAAAGACCTCCTTCTTGAAAGAGTCAAAAACATCGACACCTTCTTCCCACAACTCCTTCAAGTCTTCGATCAAGGGCTCAAGGTAAACATCTATGTCATTTCCGGGTTGTTTTGGTCCCGAAATCAACATAGACAGCATGATGTACTTTCGTTTCATGCATAACAAAGGAGATAAGTTGTAAACAATCAGGAGTACAGGCCATGAGCTATGTATGCTGCTAAGGCTTCCATAGGGATTCATGCCATCCGTGCTAAGGGCAAGTCTGAGGTTCCTAGGTTCTTCGCCGAAGTTCGGAAATAATTGATCGATTTTCTTCCATTGAGAAGAATCGGCCGGATGTCAAAGCTGTCCATTCGAAATCCTCTCATCTGCATGCCTCCTCAGATTCTTTGCATCATTTACATTCGCAAACAACCGCTTGAACCTTGGTATGATTGGAAGATACCACAACACTTTTGCAGGCCCCTTATCTGACTTGTACCGTGGGGTTTCACATATCGGACAACTCTGCTTCTCTTCAAACTCTTTTCTATACAGTACGCAATCATTCGGGCATGCATGGATCGTTTTGTACTCCATCCCCAGTGGACAAAGTATTTTTTTAGCATCATAGTAGCGATGGGGCAACACATTACGATCCGGAAGCATGTCCTTCAAAGCCTCAAGCAATTCTGAAAAACTCTTGTCGCTCCATCCATGACGTGCCTTCAAGCTTACCAATTTCAATACATTCAACTTTTGGTATTTTTTACAACCAGGGTATAGCGGCGTCTCTGCATCACTGCACATATTACCATATGTGCGTGATCGCTCAAAAGCCTCTTCTCCTACATCACGGATAATGTCCTCTATGCGATCATCCATATCCGTGTCATTATCATTAAAGGCCACTCCCCATGTTGAGACCCGCTTGACACTTTTTCACCATGCCATACCCATAATGTATAGGTCTTACAAAATCCGTGACAAATTAAATGTGTGTGTATAACTTCAGGACTTAGTCGACTCTCATTCAAACATTCTACACAAGGGCAATAAAATTTCCCCCTATCATCATGTGCATTTTGTTTAGCAAATTCAATAAATTCCCTCACCCCATTCTAATATTCAACACTCGTTCGTAAAGCACTTATCCAACTGTGATCCATAGTAGAATTCCTATATATATAGACGAAAATCATTGATCATACATAATCCGAAAAAATTGAAAATTGCATATAAAATAAGCCAACATCCAAATGCAAATATATGCTAAAAGAATCACTTTACGGAGGAACTTTCCCATTAAATGCATAACAAAGAATCACTTTTGGTCATAAATGCATCACAGTGAATCTAAGAACAAAAATAAATGCAAGACGAGGAAATTAAATGCATGTGATGAATGTCTTGTGGACTCACCTGTAGCATATAAATTCAAATGCGTTCGCTGAGTCTTACTTCTCCGGCAACGAGTGGTGATGTTGCAGACAAGACAGCAAGAGTAACCTAAAAACACTTGTTGGTCAGTTGAGTAGGTCTAAAGTGCAAATATAATCTTCAAAAAATAATATTCATTAAAAATAGAGAATACCCATAAGAACATTACATCGATTTCGTTAAACCCATGAAAAACCAAGAACGATAATCTGGAAAATAATAAAGTTGTATAACCGAAACACCTCTTACAGCTTCGTCTATAGACGTTTAGCTAAGGAACCAGATAGAGATTTTCGAGAGAGGAACGCGAAGCAGGACGAAGCAACACACTGGAGTCGGAACCTGAGTATTCACTTTCGGCGCGGCAAGAGATATTCAGAGAGGGAAATTTAATTTTCCGCGCGACAAAGATAAATATTTTAGCTTTTTGGATTTTATTAATACCTGTTATTTATTAAATGTCCGGTCCTAAAGATACAACTAATATTTTAAGACCGGCGTTTTAAAAGTATCCGGTCCTAACCTTTTATTTGTCATTTAAGTTTTAAGACCGGATATTTATCAAACGTCCGGTCCTAATATTCAAAATACTCTTTAGATCCGTTACTTATAAAATGTCTGGTGTTAATGGCCTTGGTGATTGCATTAGACTGAATTTATAAAATAAAGGATATTTTGTAGGACAAAAAAATAAAGGAAAATTGGAGAATACGCTTCTTTAATTAATTACTGGAGAACAGCCAAAAAATTCATACAGAGTTCTTAATGTCTTACATTAATTTGAGAATATGCATACACAAGAAAAAAAAAAGAAAAAAAAAGAAGCTGAATATTATCATCCACAAGAATCTGACTGAACAACCTCGACGATTCCGGCGTGAAGAGCATTAATTTCCTGTCGGAGATCAGCAAATTCTTGTCTTATTTGCTCCACCCGCAATATTAATGGATCATTACAGCAAAGCGGAGAGGGGTCAGAGGTAGGCGCGCTGGGGCCAACAGGTTGGATAGGGGGAGCACGAACATCTGCATGTTGTGAAGGCTGGTGGGGAGCACGGACATCAGGGGGTGCGGCTTGCACAATCTCTTCATCATCCAAAGAAATAACAATGGGTCCAACAACCCGAGAGTCTTCGGAAACAATAGGATGCACTCTCGCTGGAGGAGGCGCACCGTATAACGTTCTGACCATGGCACGAGCTTAAGGTGTGTATGCACCCCTACGAGCAATTTTCTTGTATCTAACCATGGTTTGAGGCTTTGAGAGGTTGGGGCAGAGAGATAGGTAGTGAGGAGTTAACAAGGACTCTGGAAGTGTGTGGAGTTAATAAGGACAGAGAGCAGGAGAGATAAACATCGATGATTATTAAGTCAATTAATATAAATGAATTTAATGTTTCTATTTTAAGAGCGTATTTGTTTAAATATCCGGTCCTAATAGTCAATTATTTTTAACAATTACTTTTAAGACCGACCTTTTATCTTGTATCTGGTCCTAAAACACTTTTAAGACTGTCTTTTTATCCTGTATCCGGTCCTAAAACTCATTTATTTTTATATTTTTAAATTGATTTTTTTCAAGTAAGAATATTTTGATAAAAAATATTACTTTTAAGAAAGGATCTTTTATAGTATACGGTATTAAAAGTTCATTCATTTCAAAATCATCAGATTGCCGAGTCCCTTCCCTATGTTGAAATGAATGATTGAGTCTCTTCGGCTTCCACATAAACTTCCCAACTAGGCGTCTCCTCGTATTCTGAGTAACTATGCGTCTCCTCGTTAATGTTTCTGGCGTTTCACATTGTTCAGGATGGGTTCTCTATTTAAACCCGTTGTTACTTTACTTTCTTCACATTCATCTCCATCTCCTCCTACAACCTCCACCGTAATGGCTCGTCCACCACGACGAGGTCCTCATGCTGGGCGAGAGGCACCTTCATATCCTCCTCCGTTGCCTCCGAACCCGAACTTCAAACAAATGCTGCAGAACCTGATAGCCCGCGTCACTCATATAGACCGACGCTTGGGCCAACTGTTTCAGGTCTATCATGCCATCAAGAGCAAGCTGGACGCGGTACTCGAAGCCAATGACGTTGAGTACCATACCTCTGATGACGACGTCTCCGACCCTTCCCTCCCCTCCGACAACGATGGGGAGGATTAGAAATTTTTTTTTTTTTTTTTTTTTTTTTTTGTACTACTGCTGCCTCACACGGCACCAAAAAAAAATTTAATAAATAAAATAAAAAATTTTAGATCCCAATCGCTTTCCTTGTACTTCCTTTATCGTGATGTTCTTTTCTTTTTTCCGACAAAAAATAAACAAACAAAACATTGTCCTCTTCGTGGTGATCAACATTACAAATTTGCAGAATAAATATTTTTAGATCCCAATCGCTTTCCTTGTACTACACAATGTTTCCTTATTCGAACAAAAACAAACAGAGTGACGATTCTTCTCAAGTTTGGACCATCGTTGTCGTCCTCTTTACTTACCCTGGTGTGAACATTTTCAGTGTCCTTCTCGTTATCTTCTTTCTTTTTCGACAAAAGAAAAAGGACAAAGAAAAGGGACACCGATGATGATCTCCACATCCAGGTTAAGTAAAAACGAGGACAACGAAGCACAAAACTTGAGAAGAACGCCAGAAACTTGGTTGTCTTGGACCCTAATGATTTGTCAAAAAACCGAGTCACAAACTCTATTTAAAGGAAGAATATTAGGACCAGACATGTAACAAATCGAAGGTCCTAAAAGTTAAGCATTATTTTAAAAATTTGAAGTTAGTAGAGGACAAATAAACAATATACGGTCCTAAAAGTCTACCATACTTTTTAGAATTAGACGAAGACTTTTAGGACCAGATATTTATTAAATATACGGTCTTAAAATGGACAAAGACCTTTAGGACCGGACATGTAGCAAACATACGGTCCTAAAAGTTAAGCATTATTTTAAAATTTTGAAGTTAGGAGCGCACAAATAAACAATACACGGTCCTAAAAGACTACCCATACTTTTTAGAATTAGATGAAGACTTTTAGGATCAGATATTTATTAAATATACGGTCTTAAAATGGACGAAGACCTTCAGGACCGGACATTTAAAAAATATACGGTCCTAAAAGTTAAGCCTTATTTTAAAAATTTGAAGTTAGGAGCGGACAAATGAACAATATACGGTCCTAAAAGTCTACCCATACTTTTTAGAATTTAGATGAATACTTTTAGGACCAGATATTTGTTAAATATGTGATCTTAAAATGGACGAAGACCTTTAGGACCGGACTTTTAACAAATATACGGTCCTAAAAGTCGCGAATACTTTTCTGAGTCTCTTATGGCTCATTTACAACATCCGCCTGTATCTCAAATTTCAAGCACCAATTAAATAGCTTTATCCACCAATCCATTCATTCAGAAACCCAAAATGGACACACACTTGTTCGAAAAAATAAACAAATTTATTATTGAACTGCATTGCGTTATATTTACAAATGAATGAATTAGCTAGTCGAAAAAATAAACAAATGTATGTACAGAAGGCTATTGTTGCTACATCATATATTATTTACAAATGAATTAATTTAGGACATTAATTATTGTCCTGACTTAGATTTTCTAAGACCAGTTTATACAGATATTCACAAAACACATGGCGTATGTGCTCCACTTCTTCATCATCAAATGGCTTTGCACAGTCAAACCTCTGTAACATCAAAGACAGAAACAGAAATAACATATTACGTGCATATTTCATATGTAACTTTAAGCAATCAGTGACTGAATTCAGCCATAACATTTTACCTTTGCAGGGAATTTAGTCTTTCCCTCCGTCACAATATCATATATGTGTTTCATGACGTAAGGGCCACATAAGTTCGATTATGTCGGTTGCCGACGGGTCTAAAAAAGAACAAGAAATATATAAGATCATATATACCTTATTGACCAAGTTCACAAGACAGTTATGCCATGTCCAAATATGTACTAACCTTTGGTTGGAACCATTTAGGGTTGAGATCGCCACGCCTTTTTTTTACCGTTCTTTGGAAGGTCGTCATGGCACTATCATCAAAATCACAAATTTATCAGTAATGTTCACTGAAAATTCAGAACAAAGATTTCAGACAAGACAATCAAAATAACATTCTAACTTGTTGATGATCTGCTTCAACGTAGTCGATGGATCGCTGTGAGTGAAGCATAAGAAGATAACATAATGCGACTCCATGTTCATGACGACCAATTGATAGTGGTTGCTGAAATTTCAATACAGCAGTAAAGTACTCAGTGATATATATATATATATATATACATATATGTATACATATATGTATATACATATATGTATACATATACATACATATATGTATATACATGTATATACATATATGTATACATGTATATACATATATATATACATATATATATACATATATGTATATACATATATGTATACATATATATATATCTATATATGTATATGTGTATATATATATATATATATATATATATATATATATATATACACACATATATGTATATATATATATATATGTATGTATGTAGCAGAATTAAGTGAATTGCAGACTAGAATTGTGATATATATACCCGAGCCAGTTTGGAAACAAGTACACCTTTCTTGGCACTTCACACACCCTCTTTGATATGTACTCCTGTCTCAATTCCTTGGATGTTGTACTTGCATACACTGGGTACAAGAATCCAAAATCCTCGATTCTGCCCTGTTGAACAAGTTTCTCATGCACCTACAAGAATGACATCGATCAGGGAATTAGTATATATGTATGTGTGTCTAAACGATGCATTTAAATTATGTAATCAAGGAAGAAGATACTTACTTCATAAATACTTGAACACATGCACTAGTAACCTGCTGTGCAGGAAGCAGCATGGACTCAACATCGTCATTATCAATGTAAACCGGTTCAGGATGAGGGAGGCCTACTACTTCATTGACAGGCCACGATTTATCTTTAAACCATCTGTTGGTACCAAATCGGATATTTTTTCCTTGGCCGTCAAGTTAGCAGTAGGGGGTGGAACTTGAGGAGGGGGTGGAACTTGAGGAGGGGGTGGAACTTGAGGAGTAGTAGAGAGCTCTACAAGCTTCATTGGCCAAGAGATGAAGGTTCCCTTGACATCACTCACAATCTTCAGCTCATCAGTTGGGAGAGGGACAGGTGCATCATTGATCACCTCTTCAACTGACACTTTGACTTCATCATCATCCATTTGTTCGTGGTGTACAGTTGATCCGAAGTTGTGGACAGTCCCTTTAGCAACCAATTGTCTAAGACTATCACGATCCTCCACATATAGATGACAAGGTTGCTCTGACTGTCCAACAATGCAGCTCCCTCTAGTGCTCTGCTGCTGCATAGGTGCAGCTGAAGGTGTCAAGGGATCCACAGTGGTCTCTGGCCGAGAGCTCAGGAGACACTGCATTTTCTGATCCATCTCCTCCTTCATCTGTTTAAACTGAGCTTGAAACATTTCTCTCAATGTAGCTTCTCTGGCCGCTGATTCCTCATTTAATTTGGCAACCGTCTGTTCCATCTCCTCCCGGGTAATCATACTTTGTCTGTGGCGTTTGGATTTACCAAAGTATTGCTTTAGGCCTACCCGTCCTCCAATCCCCCTTACACGCCCCGAGTGATCTGCTTTTCCGGTCGCAACGGTCAGAACATCATTCCTCCCGTCCGACGCAAAAGATCCCTCTGCCTCTTTATTTTTAAGATCTTGCTGTAAGATACAGATAACGAGAAGCTTAGTAATGAAACATGTTTAATTAGTAAGTAAAACGTCACAATATCGATACTTACAATTCGTTCAGAAACTACACGAGTTTTTTCACTCGTGTAGGCGCCGCTTGGCTTTTGCCGAATATACAACCACAACTCCTCGCGACGTATTGGAGATGGCGGCTGGTCAACTACCGCGGAAGGATTGGATTCAGCTTCATCTTCCAATCTCTTCCGCTTGGCTGCCATCAAATCTTTTCGGCCTTTTCATATCCACCGCGAGAAGCCCTGTGTCGGCAATCATTCTTTCTCCCGATCTCTTGGTATTTTTCCTTCTTTTCGTGAATCAGGATTGAAAACAACTATCAATTATGAATTCCAACCATGTCACTAACAGAAATTAGAGAACTTCTGCTTGATATGAACGTCAAACATTAGTCAAATTCACTTCATCAAGATTCAACATTTTACTTAAGGAAGATGTAGCATTGTAGAAGAAATTGGGAGAACCAAAGGAAATGGAGTTGCAGAATTGCTGCCAACTCAGTCAATTCATTCATTCATCATAATTGGTTCCTACACACATATTAGAATAACTAACTAACTACTTGCACCAAAACCATTACAACACAGTTAACATACTAACTAACTAATAGCAACGTCTAACCATATTACACAGTTTACATATCAGACTTGCATGGAATTAGGACATGCTCCTCTGATGGAAGACAAAGGAAGGAAATGTATACTTCTATTCACACACCAAACCATTTAACTAACAGGATTAGATATACACAATAACATTCACATATCCGCACAGGTTAATACGCAAACAAAAGTGCAAACAAAACTAACTATAAACTCACCAGAGCTTCAGGAGTGGTCCACAGCTGAACAAATTTTTGCCAAGTTTGTTCATCAAGAAATTTGTACTTGTCCCAGGGTTGATGCTCAGGCTTCACCTCGGCAAAAATATACGTGTTACCCAGAAAGGTCTTAAACTTCCTGAACCGCTCAGCACAATAAGACAATGTTGAGTCTTTCAACTTCTCAGAGTCAGGGACGGTGTATGTAAGACGGATAGTGTCCCAAATAGGATCCTTTATTGTGCTTTGGTCCACATTTTTCTACTCATTAATCAAGATGCTAACCTTGCTCCGTACTAGAGAGCCGACAAAACTAGTATATGTGATTTTATTAGGACCGAAAGGTTGCAAATTTTCATCAAACTGAATCTCGAGCTTCGTCCCGGAATTCCGACTAAGGGAAACCTCCCTCATCCGTGTGCCGCTTCTACCACGGCGTGCACGGCGCTGAGGAGGCTCATTGTGAGATGAAGAGGGTTCGTTCGTCTTATCCACACCAGTCAAAGCAGTATCTGGAGTTCCAGGAACACGAGTGGAATCGTTTTCACCGTTCATTTTCAAGAAAATGAGAGGAATGACTGAGCAAATGAGGGAGTAACAGAGGCTAACGATACGTGGGTCAAGGAAGAGAGGTAATGCAACAGGAAGGGTTTCGCAACGTGAACAAGGGTTCGTTCTTCAGTGAGAGTGTCAAAAGCTTCCGCGCGAAGAAACTATATTTGGCGCTTCATTTTTAAGACCGGACAATTGAGTATATACGGTCTTCAAAGTTAACCTTTAAGACCGATCTTCCTAAAACTCCGGTCTTAAAATTAATTATTTTTTTATTTAAAATTTAGTACCGGCCTGATTTTACGTCCGGTCTTAAAAGTATAACTTTTAAGACCGTTCTTTCTCTATCTCCGGTCTTAAAATTAATTAATTTTTTATTTAAACTTTAGTACCAGCCATATTTTATGTCCGGTCTTAAAGTTCTAAATTTCAAGACCGTCTATTTTATACGTTCGGTCTTAGAACTTTAATACCTTTATATTTTAATTTTTCCGTATTAATTTTGGAGTGTAGAAAATGTAAGTCTGGCTGTATGAGATTTCTCCAAAAGTAATTGATATTTCAATTTTTTAATAACATTTTTTAAGACTGGTTGTTATTTTTACAGGTCTGGATAAGACATATGAAAAAATGATACAGTATAAGAAGTTCTTTATATTTACAAATCTGCCACTGGTCATAGTTTTAGGAGCGGCCCTTGTCCGGTCTTAATGAGGCGATCTTAAAGCACTTTAGCGTATAAGAAGTTCTTTATATTTACAAATCTGCCACCGGTCATAGTTTTAGGAGCGGCTATTCGTTAGTCCGGTCTTAATGAGGCGATCTTAAAGCACTTTAGCGTATATGAAGTTCTTTTTATTTACAAAACTGCCACCGGTCACACCTTTAAGAACGGGCCGTCGATCATCCGCTCTAAATGAGGCGGTCTTAAATCCTTTTTTTGCACTAGTGAATTTTTGTAATATATTTCTCTTATTTTTTATATATTAGGTGTGTATTGTAATTTCAGTACTTTTATTTCTGATATAATATTTCATATTCTCGCCCCCCGTCATTCAAAATCCTGGCTCCGCCACTGTGGTGGAGATGAGATTATAAGAAGTAAATACAGAAAGAAAAATGAGAGAACCCAAAAAAAAAATATTCTCATGTTATAAATTGTCCATCATTGAAATTCTGAATTGATTTCTTGACCAGAATTTCATATGTCTGGTCCATTTTGGAGGGCGCATTATAACTTGTGCATAAAAAAAGAAAATTAATGTTGTCTTAATTTTCCAAGTGACATTATTAAAAAAGAAACCAATAATATTAAAACCTTTGTGAGCGATCTGGCCATCGGGTCTCGAATTGCTTCAAGCATTTTGATAAAACCTTCTTCCCTCCCTCTCACTCTGCTCCTCAAACTTACTATATTAACCCTCATACTGTCGCAGACTCTGATTGGTATCTTGACAATGGCTTAAACCACCATGTCAGGACTGATTCTTCTCAGTTAGATTCTGTTCATCCAGTGGGTAAGGTTTCTTCACACTTAACCTCCTGTACTAGTTCCACCGCTCGCATTTCTGGTATTGGGTCCTCTGCTATCTAGTGTTCTGATTCTAATATTCATCTTAATGATGTTCTTTATGTTCCTGATGTTACTAAAAATCTGTTGAGTGTTCATAGACTTGTTTCAGATAATTTTGTGGTTGTTTTATTCACTAATGAGGGTTGTGTTGTGAAGGATAAACAAACATATACGACCATGTGTTTTTCTTGGTAGCCAAACAATTCATTATTATAATTTATAGGGAGTAGAAATAAAAAAGGAGGTCAAATTATCCATTAAATATCTATTTGGAAGAACGGTAGCAGAAGTTACTTTTTTTTTTAATATGATTCGAAAAATTAATAAAGGATGAAATCATATTATAAATATGATTTATGTTTGGATTGACGGTGGTAAAAGTGAGAGTAAATACCGTTTTTGGTCCATAGAAAAACACATTTGACCCTTTTTCGTCCCTGAGTAAAAGAAATGTCATTTTGGTCCTTTTTAGGGATTAAAAATGACCTTTTTAGGAATTTCTGAGGGATTAAAATGTGCAAAAAAATGATCAAAAGGACTAAAAGGGACATTATTTTTCCATTTTAGGGACTAAAAGTGACTTATTTTTTTTCAGGGACCAAAAAGGGCATCCATGTTTTTTCCAGGGACCAAAAAGGGTATTTACTCTAAAAGTGACTTTTCCAAAACTACAACTTGTTTGAATGATTATCTGAAAAACAAGTTTAGATGAAAATTTGCTGAAAAGAACATGAATCTTATTAATATATATCTATATTATATGTATATATTGTGAAAATTTTAAGAAAAATTTATAATTATAATCATAAAAAAAATAAAAATAGTTCATTATTATTGGGAAAAAAATTAAAACTACTAAAATACTTAGTTATAATAAATATGAAAATAATTAACATATTGTGAAAATTTCGAAAATACCTTGATAACATATTTAATACGTGTATATAGTATACATTTTGGCATAAAAACATATAATTAAAAATATTAAAATTAATCTGCAACAAGCATATGTGGTTTATCATTTGCTCAGGATGGAACTAATGTGCAGAAGACAAAAGTATCGTGACATATAGCTTTTCTTATAGACAAAAGATAAAAGGGCAAAAAAGAATTAAAAAAAAGGTTAAGGTGCAAAAATACACAAGTGGTTTCCCCTAGAGTGCATCCAACACCAAGTGTTTTTTTTTTGTATGCAAAAGTGACTATATAGTTACAAAATTGGAGCAAAAATACCCATTGATCATTTGACTTTTCCAGTACTAAAAATGATGACTGGACAACGACATGGATATTTGCAAATCAATAAAGAAAAGGGACTAGGGAATTATAGAAAAAGACACCGATATTTTAGAAATTATAGTTCAGCCCTATAAACATTTGAAAAATGTTCACTTGAGTCCTCTTCATGAGCTTTGTATCTTTTCAGTTGAGTCCCTAAGTCTTTCATCCAAAACGCAAACCTCCAAACCTTCGACCCTCCCTTCATCACCTTTGCCGCCTTCTTCCTTTCTCGTTGACGGTGTCATCCACCACCACGAGAAAGGAAGAAGGCGGTGAAGGTGAGAACATAGAGACGAGAGGTGCCACGAGTTGGAGAAGGAAAGGGATGAACTGGAACCACTACCATCTTGACCACCGTCCACCATCTCGCCATCAGTGTTCAACCTTTCGTCAGTCACCTTCTTCGCCAGAAATCCTCAACCCACCACTCTCCCATTCTCTTCTCTACCTAACACCATTGTCGTTCAACCTTCGGTTAGTCACCTTCCCCAGAAATATGGTAGTCAAAGACAATGAGAAGGAAGCCGCTATCTGCAATTAAACTACAAAAAGAAGAAGCAAAGACGTGTAGGAGGTTGTGGTGTGAGCAGAGGTGCTGCTAATAGGGTGAAGTGGAAAGAGAGAAAATCCGACTGTGGTGAGAAAGAGAGAAGCCGATGGTGAGAGAGAATAGAACAGATGACAGTGAATAGAGAGGATGGACTGGTGGTAATGATGGATGAAAATCCTGACGATGTCTAGAAATGCTTGCTAGAAACTGGAAAACAGAGGAAGGACGGTGAAGAACGACGAAGTTGAATGTGGGGGAGAAGAAGAAGGTTCAAAGATGGTATGGTGAGCGACGAAGCTCACTGGTTCTCTCCTTGTTTTTCGTGGCGCTATTATGTGATTTCCAGGTCTCCCCTCTCTCACTTGGCTAGCTCTTTCTTCTTAGTGCTTTGCAGGTATGAACAAAGCTCACCAACGACGAAGATTTATAATGATGGTGAAGCATGTCACAACGAGGAAGGAAGAAGAAGGTGAAGGTGGAGTGCCTTCTAACTCGCTGCCCATGGAAATTTGGTCGGTTTCAAGTTGTTGGGTCCACTTGTCTTTTCAACATCCACATCATCGTCCACGTGATGATTTTCAGTACAAAAAAAGTCAAATTAATGGTCAATAGGTATTTTTGCTCCATTTTTGTAACCAAGTAGTCACTTTTAGACACACAAAAAAACACTTGGTGTTTAGTGCACTTTAGAGGAACTACATGTATATTTTTACACCTTAACCCAAAAAAAATCACACTAGGGAGCAAGTCCCCCAAAAGCACCATGAGGGTTGCTTTTTTTTATAAAAGTTCCTTTAGTGATAAAAGTTCATTTAGCCCGCCGCTTTCCCAAACATGTAATCTCTTTGTAAATTTAACCTCATTAACCTTTTAGTTTTTAACAACCCCTTGCCAGTAATTTTGCCATTATATATGTTACTGACGAAAAATACAACGTGAGATTAATAGGAATGACGTGGCATTCTATAGTTAAAAAGAATTTAAATTTTAAAATTTCAAGGATTATATATAATTGTTTTAAAGTTTAGAGGGGTTTAATATATTATAGCCTATTTTCTTAATCCATGTCAGATGCCACATCATCCACATTAATCTGATGACATGGCGGTTTTCATCACTAACTTAATGGCAAAATTAATGGCATGGGTTTAATGTCAAAAACTAAAACAGTAATGAGGTCAAGTTTAAATTTTAAAATATCATAGGGTTATACACAATTAACATAAATTTCAAGAGTTTTGTAGATTTTCACCTTAGGTAAAAATTAAAGAAAGGGTAGTTGGGAATATACTCAAGATCTATAATAAAGGTAAATTAGGTAAATGATAATAAGGATCAATGATTCACTAGACACTGGTTACATCCTTCAATACCGTATTTTGAGTATATTCCCAAACTACCCCTTCCCTTATTTATCTAATTACCCTTGCTATTCCTATCTCCGCATGCCACATTTCTTGATTCAAAATCTAACATGTTTTGGGAATTATCCTAATTGTTGTTTGATCTCTCTTACTCAGATATGGTTGCCAATGTTGAGAAGCTTGAACTTGTGTGGGTCTAAATATTTGAAGAAGCTGCCAAATTTTGAGTTGCTCACAAATCTAGAGAAGTTAAATTTTGAGGATGTACTTCATTATCGCTGCTTGATTCATGTATTGTAATGCTTCCAAGGCTCAAGCACCTGAATTTGAGTCTTATCAGCATTCCAAATGAATTATTTGGCCAAACCTTTCTTCAGTTTCGTTGGCCAAGAAAAAGGCCCCTCTAGAATTTCTAATTCTAGCTGGTCGCTCACAATTTGCCTCCTGCTTGAAATTCAACTAAATCTTGAAAACATTGCTTCCTATATATAGACATGTACATCCTCTGTCTATCAAGACATATTTATCTAATTTGATTTAATTAAAGAAGTTGATTAACTTTATTAATATAACATGTACTTTCTAAAACACTCTAATAATAATTAATTTTCTCATTTCCTCTCCTCTCTGACTATTATTAAAGGAGCAGCAATATGGGTAAATTTTAGAAAAGATTGACAAAAATGATAAATGAGACTTATATTTAGAACTAAGATTAATCCCCCAAATATATCTTATATTAAGGATAGGAGGGAGTATTAACATAAATTTTGTTTCAGTTGAATGAGTTCAAGAGGTAAAGAGGCATGAGATAGAGAATTGGAAAATGGTATTTCTTTGATTTGCCACATTGGCACGCTGCACAAATAAAACTATCATTGATTTTAACATCAACATTACAACTCTATAAAATTTGTTTAAAAACTTTATTATTTGGATGCCCCAACTTGTTTAAAAACACATGAGTGTTCATCTCAGAACACTTTATAACATACAGCTTTCTATTCAAGATTTAGTTCAAATAGTGATTGTTTACTTGAGTAGTGTCTTGAAGCATACACTTGAGTGACTTGAATCATCAAGTCATCTTTCTCATCCAAGTTTGTTATCATCAAAACATAAACCAAGAACTAACAGTACTACAATTCCCAAACCAAGAAATTAGTCTGATCCAACTTGATGGATGTGGTTTGACAGGAAGAGTGAAAAGGGGAATAGGATTTGACGATGGAAGAGGAGGAGGCTTCATCGGAAGCTTGAGAAGAGAAAGACATAGCGGAAGGCAACAAGGAAGTTTGTTGTTGTAGTTTATTAACACTCCATGTTAAGAACACTCACATTGCATCATTCCAATTTCAATTGTTCATTAAGTGATTTTAAACAATATCTTGAGAGATAATAGTTAGCTATATTTGTAGGAGTTACTATTACGTTACGTTGGACATATTGGACTCAAGTATTACCTTCAGGTTTTTCTTAAGTTTGAATGAAATTTTAACCCCTTTTTGAGTTAGGATAGCCACTTCTTCATTATTAAGAGCATTCATCATTCATATTTTCAAATCCAATTCCATAACCCATTCACCATTTTTCTTCAGTATCTTCACTACAAAAAAAAACTGTTTTTTGCGGCGGAAAAATTCCCTCGCAAAAAAGCTATTTTCCGTCGCAAAACTGGTTTGCGGCGGAATTTGCGGCGGAATTTGGTCCGTCGCAAAAAAGGTCATCGCAAATCACTTTTGCGACGGAAAATGCCTTTTTCCCTCGCAAATTCTGGATTTTGCGAGGGAAAATTTTTCCCTCGCAAATATTCAGAATTTGCGAGGGAAAAATTTTCCCTCACAAATATTCAGAATTTGCGAGGGAAAAACCTTTCGCTCGCAAAATCCAGATTTTGCGAGGGAAATATTTTCCCTCGCAAATATGCAGAATTTGCGAGGGAAAAACCTTTCCCTCGCAAATTCTGCATATTTTGCGAGGGAAATTTTCTCTCACAAATTCCAATTTTTTTAAAAAAAAAATTATGAAAAATCAGAAAAAAAAAATTACATTAAAAACATTAAAAATATGAAAAACAATCATTCCATGAGACCATAATAGTATGAGTTTCACAATTTCTCATTCTCATTCAGGCATCAAAGGCATCCTAATGATACATCAATCAACAAAAACAATCAATGGCTTCAAACATAAATCGAATTTCTATAAAGGTGGTAATGCGAGGAAGCTTGCATAATTAACAATTCTTGCTTCAGTTGGACTGTTAGCTTGGCAGCAGCATCTCTTTCTTCCTTCAATTGCTGTAAAACCTGACTCATTGTAAATAGGAAAAGTTAATTCAAGCATCTCTAGCCCATATAAACTATAGTAATGCGGCCTAATGAAGTTGCAATATGGGTTAAGGAAATTCTATAATGCAGGAAATGATTCACACTAATTTTGATAATTCACCAGGGGAAACGTGGACACAATGAGGTGAGAATAAGGACACGTAAGAAGGGATAGTTGCGCAGGATTACTACCCTATATAGCTATTATAAACTAAACTATGATAACGCAGATAAGGGCAGCCTAGGCCCACAACTTGGAGAAGCTGTTATCCAATGTGGTTCTGGGAATTGAGAAACAAGTCCCTAGAAAATTTAGGGAACACAACCAACATGGCTACTGAAGTTTGGCTTCTTGCATGTTGCATTGCAGCTACTGCATCATCTTCTGCCTATTATTGTTGACTAGGGTGCCTTAATAGTAGTGAAAATGATGAGAAATGCAATGCAAACAAAGCTCAAAAATTGAATCTTCTATTCTCATTTCTTATGGAGGAAGCCACAGCACAGAAAGCGTGAGAATCCAAAGTGGGGCCACATTTTTCTCGAAGTCAAACAAATAGCTAATTTTGTATGGTTTTAAGGCCAATTGCAAAAATAAATAGATAAAACATATGCTGTACTTCATATCCTTTCAGATGTGACCACCAAACTTAGATGAATTTATCATGTAATCACCCATATTGTATCTATATATGTGTCCAGGTAAAATATATATCATCTGGTTTTTCTCATTCCTAATTAATCTGAAAATGCTTGATTGCTTGTTAACATCTTGTTTGGAAGAGTTGGAATAGTGAAAACATGAATATTTGGTAAAATCCATGAGTAGATCACTAATGTGCTATGCTTGTACCATACATACTACGTTTTGCACTTACCAAACTTATAACTAATCGGTCATCACATTAGGACACTATTCTGTTATTTTCAAGAGAATCTTGGGGATGTTTGTCGTAAAGTTTTTAAATTTGATGCCAGTAAATGTTTGCATGGCAATTCAATATCAGCAACATGTTTTTACCATTAATCCGAGGAACTAAATACCCAGGCAATCAATAAGGATCTTGTTCCGAATGAATATTCAAGGAAAATAATACAAGAAAATTGAAATTCCATGGGCATATTTTAGATTTAGCTGCCCAAAAACTATATTAGAAAAGTTACACCGACCATAGTATTCTTGGTTTCCTAAGTTTAGTTTCTAGAGAAATTTAAAGAAGTTTCTATACCAAATGTAACCCAAATGTTATTGTTTTCTCTAAGTCAATCATGCCCCATCCACAAGAGTGATCACCCTAATACATGGAGATATAAAATATAGGGAAGTTGGGAGTGATATGCTCATGTTTCTGTTTAGCTTAGTGATACATGGAAATCCAGGGTTTGTCATTGCAAATATGTGAGATTTGTTGCATTTCTATGATGAAAAAGATGGATCAACTCATTAAATCATCCAATTTAAGAAGTGTGCAAAAGGAACGGCTAAGTAAAGGATGCGAGAGCATGAGACTCATAGAATTGTTATCAAATTTTGGTGCAGTGCCCTTCATTGCCTCATCTTCTGAGGTTGAGGTATTAGTGACATATACGACTCTTAGTTTGCTCTCCTCTATTGTTTTTCCACTATCCTTATTAAACTGCAAGCCAAATAAGAAATACCACTTCAGCGTTGTGAAATAAAGTAATAAAATTCATATTGTAAATCAAGGATAGTGCTGACTTTCTCACCGTATCTGGGGGAAGCTCATCAACATCAGTAATTGTACCCACAATTGTACTCTGTAAAAGAAACTTATCTTTGCTTTGCATATCTGGAGGATATTCTTGTTGGGCTTGAAGGGTGACTGTACAAACCAAAAATCGGAAACTATAATTAATGGTAACATCCCAAACAGATTAAGTATATACTTACCAAATTCCAGAACCCAAAAGCAGAATTCGAACTCGGTGAGGCAGAGAAAGGAACTTGCAGAAGAATGGAGAAAGGAACTAGCAGAAGAAAATCGAACCAGCAGAAGAAGAGGGCGGATCTGAAGGAAGAGCGGCAGATCAAGGGGGAGGAAGGTGATTCTGGTGACCGGACTCGCGATGGAACCAACGGAGAAGAAGAGCACGACCGATGGCGGAACAAAGGTGGACCAATGGAGAGAAAACGTGCGACAACGGCGGATCTGAAATGAAGCCAGACTGACTGTGCCTAGGGTTAAATTTCAATCCCGATTTTTGCGAGGAACACTCTATCCTCGCAAAAATAAGTTATTTTGCGAGGAAAAATGTTCCTCGCAAAATCCACCTTTTGCGAGGTTTTCCCTCGCAAAAATGGCCTTTTTGCGAGGGAAATATTTTTCCCTCGCAAATTAACCAAAATTTGCGACGGAAATTAAATCCCTCGCAAATTCCGTCGCAATTCTTGAATTTTCTAGTAGTGCTTCAGGATAGATTTTTCTTCCTCATTCGTGACTATATTTAAAACAAAAGAAAAAAGATTATGTCCCTGTTTACCAGTAACTGTCAATTAATAGTTGAAACTTTTGATCGGAGGGAATATAGGGAATTAATTGACTAGGAGCAATTTAGTATATGTACATTTACATATATATTCTCTAGGTCCTTCTCCCTTATATTCCCAAGAGTAAAATTAGTCATGCTTGTTTTTGTTTCAAAATACAAACTCCCAGCTGACCAAACAAACAACCATGGACGTTATATTCCTTCACCCTCAATTAATAACAATGAAGGCATTCTAAGCTCAATAATTATGATAAAATCCTCAAATAAAGTATGAAAATATGTAATAAAATAGGGATTTGTCATATAATTTTAGTCCTTTAAATTTACATAAGATATACTTTTGGTCCCTGACTTTAAAAGTATACTTTAGTTGTTTAAATTATGAAGAGAGACCGGTGGAGATTCGCAGCCTAACTTTTAGCAATTAGAAAATATAGTAAGACAGCAAATTTTATTTAAAAAAGATTATAATATTGCCGTACCGTACCAACAAGAGGGCCTCACATAGAACCCAGAGACCAGAATACTCCTTACTTGCAACTTTGTGAATATAATTTACGATCATTTATCCACAATTTACAATTAAAATTGTTTTAGGACCTTATCATTTGAATATGACAGTTTTTTATTATCTACAGACAGGTAAAGCTAACCCAAGCATCAACCCTCTTGCTGCCACCATTATTAATTTATTCTCATCAATTGAATGAAGACGTGTATTTGGCTTCTTTGAATTTTCCAAAACCACGTACTGAGACGATATTCTGTTCCATATAAATAAATATAGGTCATTAATGTGCACGAGACATTTTAAGGGTGATATAACTAATAGAAATAGATCGGTGTATCAAAAAATAAAAATATTGATCAACAAGTGTTGTTACTAGTGGAAGGGATATCACCCCCTTAGTATATAAGAGCAAATTGATTAAAGTCTGAACAATTTTCTGAGGCGTACGCCAACACACACACACACACACACACACACACACACACACACACATATATATATATATATATATAACTTTTGAAATATTGATTGATCCGTGTCACGCCCTCCTAGTGTCACTTATATATAGATATTACAGAAAAAAACAAATAATATGAAAATTTATATAATATATCATGCAGCGAGATTCAATGAAAGAAGACGTTTTAATTAAATTGGATTAAGCGATATTACTATTTAGAGCAAATTGCTTACGTACAACGGATCAGATCGTACATATTCAAAGCTAATTTTAATGCTAATTTACATATGATGATAAGATTATTATGTACAACATGGTCCACTTGTATAGAATGATATGCAGTGTACTTGACTAAAGAAAGAAATGGCAGCCAAAGATAAGCACTCTGGCAAATCTCTTAGCAGAAGGCCGAAGGTGTGTAGAACGTTGTCATTAATTCATTTTTGTAAAATATTATCAGTGGGAATAAAAAAATGAGCTAACCCAATTATGAAAGGCGTGAATTAATAAAAAAAATTGAGCTAACCCAATTAGTTCTTAGTATTATAAGACACTAAGTACTAATTCTCACAAATCGAAGAAGGATAGTTAAGTCATTAAATTTGTCTTAAATCGATAATTTTTTCAACTTTACCCTCTTTAAATGATGCATGCGATTTAATTTTTCTAACTTTGAACCCCAAACATTAACCAGAATAAAGTGAGTAAAAAGTAATTGAAGAGGCCGCTGGTGCCTTATATTTGGGACTAAAAGTTGCTTCTAATTGGTGCCTCATGTGCAATCAATGGGAACACACTTTTGGGGGAAATCATAAAGTAAGAAGACAAAGTTGATTGAGGTATACTCCTCTGGTTCCATATATAGGGCAGAGAGATAAGAAATTTATTTATCCTATTTATAAGGTAAAGAGAGAAAATTTTGTATATGAATGTACAATTTTACCATTTATTTATTATTGTATCGATTTGTTCTCATAGGATATAATGTATATTAAATAGGGGTAAAGTTGAAAAGTTGCATAATTTTATGGAAGAGTTGATGAGGTTTAAGAGTTTTTGTTTTTTTTTTGGGGGTGAATGTGCAACATGCTAAAAGTGACTTATATATAGGACCAGAGGCCAGAGAGGCATATTTAAGTTTAAAGTAAACTTCTTGTCTGACTTTTATATTTAGCATCGAAGTTGATATATTAAATATTATCCATGACCGTAAGGAAGAGGATACTCTTAAAATCCTTGTTCTCCTTATCTTTTTAGAGTCTCCTATCCACCTTTAAATAATAAAAAAAATGGATTATTCCTATTCAATATTTATAAAAATCTTACAATAACCCCTGTAAGGAAATAAAAACCCTTCTTCTCTTATCCTTACATTCTGACGCTTCCTCAAGGCTAGTTAATTTCCACTGTTAACCAAAGCGCAAATCTCTTCTAAGCCCTTCGTTGGCTAACTTTTAAAGTAAACAAACTTATTCCCTCTATAAATTATTTTTTATTTTGCCTATATTGCGGTTATGAATTAAGTAGATTAGATTTTAAGAGTTTAAATTTTTTTAGTTGTTTTTAAAATAATAATTTTATAAAATAGTGAATCCAAAACATCCATTTTTAATTTGATGGTGGAGATGAGATTACAAGAAGTAAATAAAAGAAAGAGAAAAATGAGAGAACCCAAAAATATTTTCTAATGTTATAAATTGTCCATCATTGAAATTCTGAATTGATTTCTTGACCAGGATTTCATATGTCTGGTCCATTTGGAGGGCGCATCATAACTTGTGCATAAAAAAGAAAATTAATGCTGACTTAATTTGCCAAATGACATTATTAAAAAGGAAACCAATAATGTTATACCCTCATCACCATGTACGTCGCCCTATATATAAAGGCATGAAAATAGGTTTTCTCAGCACCGATCAACAGCGTCACAAACTAAAACAAAAATGGCTCTTAGAGTTGAATTGTCTTGTCTTGCTTTTCTAATCTCACTACTCGTGAGCTTCGCTGCAATGGCTAATTCTGTAAGTAATTGCTCTCTTGTAAGCTTTTCTCTTCTACCTATCTTGTGTGTGTATGTGTCACTGCATGCATTGTACAGGGAATTGAGGATATATAACCTTGAGATAGATTTTATCAAATTAGCTTAAACTAAATATATATCTATATCTAAAAGTTTAATATGCACGCAGCAGGAGTGCCAATATGTTGTGAGAGTTAAGACAGGAGATCGCCGTAGTGCAGGAACGGACTCCATGATCAGCCTCAAGTTAATGGGGTCTAACGGAAATAGCTTTGCCGTTAACAACCTCGAAGGTTGGGGAATAATGGGACCCGGTCACGAATACTTCGAGCGGGGCAACCTTGACGTCTTTAGCGGCAAGGCCACTTGCGTCAATGTTTGCGCCATCACCGTCACCTCCAACGGTGCAGGGTACAAGCCAGGGTGGTACTTGGATTACGTCGAAATCACCGTCAGTGGTGGTGTATCTAAGAATGTAAAATTTCCGGTGAACCAGTGGCTGGCTCTAGACGAAAAGCCCCATCATCTCTATGCCGACGTCAACTTATGCCCCCGCTTCGGTGGTTTGGAACCAATTCTCTCTTACGACGTGTGACCATTCTACATTACAAAAAATCTTGATATTACCTCTTTGCCTTATTAGTAATATAATTATAAAAAATAAATAGGCCCTGAGGTAGTATTACGTATCTGGCTTTTGTTTTTGTGTTGTGTTTTATGTAATATTGGTCTTGTGTCTCATTTCAAAATTAATAATAATTCCCCTTCATGGTGCGAACTTATCGTCTTGTAGCATGAAAATTAACGTAAGCCTCATTTCTCATGAAAATTAGTTGCAATATGGTTCTTAGACTGACTTGTTCAAATCTGAGGCCTTGACAAATTTGAGGTCCATTGAATCAATGCAGGAAAAATTACATAAATATACCGGACTTATTTACAAATAATTCTAGTAAATTTACAAAAATGTAGCCAAGTCTTTTAGCAGTAGCTCTAATCTGTCATGAATTTGAAAAGACCACATTGTCTTCTTCAACTTCAAATTA
This sequence comes from Acacia pycnantha, assembly GCA_025563575.1. Lineage (NCBI taxonomy): Eukaryota > Viridiplantae > Streptophyta > Magnoliopsida > Fabales > Fabaceae > Acacia > Acacia pycnantha. The sequence goes on along the minus strand of JAMWYP010000077.1, from coordinate 989,657 downwards.
AATCACGAAATTTCAGTTGTAAATTTGTGATATGAAATTCCTTATTTGTTGTCCGATTTCGTACTTACGCAAGGTATGATATTTATTCCATGGCTTATGTTCATCTCTGCACACGTTCATGCTGCGTAAAGGTTAATAAAACTAATTATCACCGTAATGAGATGTTAATGTGACGCTAATTTTGGGATTTGGGCTCCAAAATTCACATTGAAGTGATTCAAGACTTGATTGGAAGCTCTCAAGCCACACAGCCAATTAAAATTATTGGGTTTAGTGAAATGGGTTAGTCCCTTACAATGTCCGACCGACAATGACTTGAAGATGATTACTTCCTAGTTCCTAGAGGACACTTGAGCCTAACAACCAAAAAATAAAGGAAGATCCTGATAATATTTAACTATAGACACCAGTTTCATATCTTTGAAATGTTTTTTTTTTTTTTTGGGTGTGGAAGTTGATTTTGTTTAGCCCAAAATGGCATCCTAGAGATTGGAATGTCCCAAGTGGCCCAAACAGCCTCAAAATTATTACTACTTGTGTAACAAACTATACTTTCTTCTTTCTTAGCCTAAATTATGTAACTCGGCACTATCTTGTCCTTTCATTCTCTTCTGATATTTTTTTTTTAGCAATCTTAAACAATAACAATAGTTTCAAAGTGGAGTAATTTATACTTTCATATTTATGATGAAATAACAAAATTGCTTTCTTTCAACCCAATGCTTCAATGCTAATGAACTGATCGATCAAGTTATGTTATATATAGCAGTATGTCCCATGCTGACTAGTTTGCATGGTTCCTTCCACCTGTAGGCATTTTATTAAAATCAACTTTATTTACTTTGTGATATCAAGTATACTCATAATTAACATGTATCATAACATTTAGGCATGTGCATTATGTTTTCATGTGTGTGCATGACTGTATATTTTTTGTAATATCAACATGGTCATGTATCTCAATTAGTCTAGATAAACCTTATAATTTTTCCTTTAATTTTGTCATCTTTTCTTCTTCTTCTTTTTTTGCAATTAGCAAAAAAGAAGTCATTAATGTGACGTGACAATGATATTGATATGAACCACATTAAACAACTTAATTAAGGATGATCTAGCTAGTAAAATAAGATACAAAATGAAAACAAGGGAGAATCTTATATAAGGACGATTGAATTACCCAATTTTAATCTGAATTACTAAACTTAATAAATTATTAATTAGGTTATATGAATTCACAATCAAATTTTTGTCTCAAGCTCCACCCCTGCCTCTATATCCCTTAATTATTAAAAAAAAAAATTAAAGACAGAATAATATTGTTTACGCGCTGTCCCTAACAACAAAATATTCATTGACACCATCAGAAAATCAGCAAAGATGTTAAATTGTCATTCCTTAATCCTTTTAGTTAATATACGCAATGGAGTTAGAATAGCATATTAGTACAACATTTTTGGGATCAACATAATCAGACAATCTCATAGACGTCATTGGGGATCAAACGATCCTTAGGTGGCACGGCTAATAATAATAAATGGATCCGTTTTCACAAAACCATCAAACTTTCTGAAGATTCAAACCCGAGTGAGATCCATGAAAGTGAAGATGAATAATTGGGGAGCCATGGAAGCTACGGTTGTGCTAGCTATGACGGTGGTTACGGTGGGGCAAGGCGACCAAGTGCGCTGCTCCAGTTGCCGTATGATCCTGATGGTGGCGCCTGGACTAACAGAGTTTGCTTGCCCTAGCTGTCGAATGCCACAGATGCTTCCCCCGGAACTCATGAGTAGGGCCCACCAGAAACCGTCGCAGCAGTCTCACGTGCCGGCACACGGCATTGATCCCACTAAGATCCAGCTTCCTTGTGCTAGCTGCAAGGCCATCCTCAATGTCCTTCCCGGCCTCGCAAGGCTCGCTTGCCCGCAATGCGGGGTTGACCTCGCCATTGAACGGCAGTGTATGCAATAACTTGTGATGGTAGTTAATTAGTGAAAGATGTTAATAATGATGAACTAGGATGGAGTAGATGCACAATATGTGGACATCGATTAAAGCTCGTTGGTGTGCCAATTTTGTCCTTCAGTTCTTCCAGATTTACATATATCTTTGGTCAATCTTATGCGTGGAATTTTATCATTTTAGGGGAAAAGAAGGCATTGTATTGATGCTTGCCTCAACATGTGAGGAGCAGGTTCCAATAGAATTTTGGTAGTATCACAGAACCAGCCCTTAGTCTTTCTCTGCTATCCTAGTATAATTTTCCCTTCTTTGTGATTGCCTTGAGACCAAATGCTAAGATATTCTTGTTTCACAATGGAAGAAAGGCCAACATTGCTGGAAAAACTATTGAGTTCAAATTGTTAGCTGCTTTTCTTAAAATAATTGTCAGCATTTTGTACCGAAGAGATGTGGCAATATTCCTGTTACATGTAGATAGTTGTGATCCCCTTTTTTTCAGCTCTCCTTATCTACAGATATGGACCCAATACACTTCTGAACTTTTCAACTTTTAATCTAGGACTCTTCCATTCTCAATACAGACCATACAGCTTGGAAGGCTAAGGCTACTTCCAAGGCTGTGGTTTTGTTTGGTGAACAATTCTTCGTAGGATTTATACATCGTAGTACTTTCTTGCTGCAAGAGTTTGAAAACTACCCATCATCTGTTTCTTCCTTGACGTTTTTATAAAAGGGACTAGGGTGAGTAATAGATAGATAGGTCGAAATGCATTTAAAGCCACCTAAGATCGGAAGATCTCAAATCAAGTTGGCAAATTTAACAAATCCCTAATTAATTTATGGACCCAATTTGATATTTGTGAATATTGAGTATTTTACCATATTACCTCTCATTTCTTTTCTTTTCTTTCCTGTAGTGATAGATGCCAACCTGAGCTCCAGTGACAACTGGAGATCCAACAACAACTTTATCACAAAAGTTTTGTTGTGAATTGCTAATTGGACATGTTAATTTCTTAACCCAGTGATTGAATAACAATATATGTATAGTAAAGAGTACAACTTTATCGCAGGTCAGCAGTCTTCATTAGCTATTTACAACAAAATGTTTGCAATAAAGTTGCACTGTTCAATAAAACATATGTTGTTATTTAATTATAAGGTATGATTATAAATTAACAAGTCAAATTTAGCAATTCACAAGTTTTTATTAGTTATCTACAACATAAATTTTATTATAAAATTGTATCGTCAAAGTTTCAGCCACCATCACCAAGTGCTCTAGTGGCGCTTTAGCCACTATCTATAGCTACTGGTAGAGGTGGCTTTAGGGAAAAAAAAAAAAAAGAGGTGACCTTAAAAAAAGTAAGAGGCAATCTAATAAAATACCTAACATTTATAAAATATAAAATTGGTCCATAAACAAATAAACAAATTAAGGATTTGTTGAATTTGCTAACTATTTTTTTTGGGATTTCCTTATTTTATATAGTTTCAACGGATTTTTCCCTCTCAAATATTCAAGGGAATAATATCAATACACACTAACCCTAACTAATAATTATACTTAGTCGACGATTAGTTGTCCCATCAATAATACCACCTGCCATTTTTGAATGAGGCCCTTAACATGTTTGTGCGCGCGCGGCCTTCCTCTATGGAAGAGAGCTGGGTTAAGGACAAATAAAAAAAAAATATTTTCTATAAAAATTAATTAGTGATTATTTATTATTATAGTAACTTATTCACTTGTTGATTATGCCCGATGGCCCGTTTAAGCTTAGCCCTTTAAGAGCCGGGCTTATAAAATAAAGTCTCCAAATGAAGTGGGGTCTAAAAGGGCTAGCCTAATAAGACAACAGGCTTAAAAGGGCCGGCCCTGTTAGGCACATTATTATTATTTTTTTAACTTGCCCATTTGACAGTTGCCAACTTACCTTGCTGACTGAGTCTGATCATGAAGAAAGCTACTTGCCTGCTATGTTACACAGTACTCACTCACTCCGTCACTCTCACAATCTCATTCATTTTTGTCATTCACTTCACGCCTCTCACCTTAGTCTCGTTGTCTCGGCCGACAATAGTTTTTACTTTTGATTATGACTTAGTGACTGCATTTGTTTGTTATATGATGCATGTTGTTTAGACTTAATGTTGACAACATTTATTTGATAAATTAGAACTTTAATTATTGCAATTTACTAATTAGATTTCTTAAAAAAACGCAGGAAAACTAATTAAAATTTAGAAAAATAACTTTCAGCCTTGTAGGGCTAGCCCGAGTCCGCATGCTCTCGAATTAGACCTTGAAAAATAGATTTTGTTTTTTTTTTACCCTAAGCCTAAAAAGGCCGACTTTGATTCTTAGCTCTACCTACCACTTCAATTTAATTTTTTTTTGTAAGCCTTTTGGCCTCCTTATTTTACAAAAAAAATATTTTCTTAAATGTATGAAAATGAATGAATTTTTTTTATGAATCCACTTATTTTGACAGAAATTTAATGAAAATTTTCATTTTCTTTCACAAAGGGTTCATTTTCATAAACGAAGTCCTCTTCTTGCCAGTTTGATGATACTCCTCGCGCCGGAATGCTCCCTTTCCGTCATAGTGTTCTGTTTCAATGGCATTTCGCTTCCTTCTCTATTCCAAGAACCACCCACCCACTATCTCAGCTTTATATCGCTCAATTCCTTCTTGCTTCTTCTCTTCCAGATGTCGAAGAAACCCTTTCACTCTACCTTCACAGTCACCTCCGTCCCCAAAGAAGGTCCCTTTTACCGTCTCAGTGCACGGCAAGACGTGGCAAGACCCTTATCATTGGATGTCCAACACTGAGGACCCAGATCTCTTAGACCATCTCAACCATGAAAACACCTACGCTCAAGCTTTCATGGCCGATACCCTCAATCTGCAATCCATTTTGTCGTCGGAGATGAGAAGTCGAATACCCACTTCCATTTCCACTCCCCCTGAACGTTGGGGACCCTGTTTAGTTCACTTTCCGATTCTGGAAATGCTTTTTTCACGGCTGGTACTTGGTAGATATCAATTTTTCCTTGGAAAACTTATTTATAAGATATTTGAGTGTAAAAAATAGTCTTACTTTTAAAGAGTGAGTTGATATTATAGTAATTACCTGTCCCTCTTCAATTAGTGTACTCAAAATTTGATCTTGTCATTCTAAAGAGATTTCCTCTATGTTTTATCACGTCAATGACGTTAAGTTAACAGATAATTACAATGGGTAACATAACATACATGAAACCCAGATTATCAAAATATTCTTTAGAGGACTGAGATGAGTTCAAAATTTAGTGAATCAAATTTAGGCAAAATGTATCTTTCGAAGATCAAAATGTCAATTCACTCATTATAAAATGTGTTCTATGGGTCTTGAGTAACATACCGGCTTTGTTAAATTCACCAAATAAGAGAGTGAATACAGGCTTAATTTGAGTGATAGACTGATGAATTCAACTTTTAGTTTGCCTTGACTTCCAAACTGATGCTTTATCACTAGTTTTAAAAAGAAAAAGAATTACTACTTTGATCGGTTCTAGCATTAGCTTATTTTATCCTCTGTTGGTTAGGCTGTATTACCAGTACATTCCAGAGGGAAAGGAATATCCTGTACTGTGTCGGAGGCTAGAAACAGAGAGAGCAGGCTGGCTGAAGTCCTTTCTCCATTATGCAATGCTGAGATCAACACAGGAGGAAGTCCTGCTTGATTGGAATGAGCTTGCAGAGAAATATGGAAAGTTTCTTATCTGATGAACTGTTTGATAAATGTTAGACATTGCTATTGTCTTTCTTTGTATGTATAGTTTTAATCAATTCTTTGAGATTGAACATTCTGCTTGAACTCTCTTTCCTGCTGGAATTCATTTATTGATTTGTTTAATATTGCAGGGTATGTCCATGTTGGTACATGCAGAGTTTCACCTGATCACAACCATCTTGCATACACAGTTGATGTCTCTGGTGGTGAACGGTTCATGCTTCAGGTAAAGGATCTCAGGAGTGGATTTACAGATCCGAAATTTGGAGTTGAAGGCGTTGTTAACATGGCATGGGCACAGGATGGAAGCTCTCTCTTTTATACTGTGTCAGATGAAAACCAGAGACCTTACAGGTGAAATTTTTAGACTCTCTTTTCTTTGTATTTTGGCATAAACTAATTTTCATTCTATTTGTGATATGATGACTGTAACATCCTGTAACATCCCAACTTTTCAAAAGCAGTATATTTTTTTTTTTCATCAGAGTAGAGCACCGGAGCGATTGAATAACTGATATGTATATATATAAAATGCCGTAAGTCTGGCTGGATACAAAAGCGGTACAAAAACCGTGTTGTTCAAAAGTATAATACAACAGAAAGAAATCTTCAATAAAGAAATCTTCAACCGGATCTTCTATATGGCCTGCTTGCTTCTCTCCTCGGCCCTCGGTCCTCCGGACCCTGAAGCTATAGCTGAGATCCAATTTAGCGCATTGGATCTCAGGTAACGGTTAACCTCATGCTCAAATACAACAGTATACGGATGACAGATATTCATGACATACAGCAGATGCATGATCAATAATGACAGAACATAAACATAGAGCAGTAGGTATAATCGGTGACCCTGAACAGAGTCTCTATCCGTGAATGTATAAACGGTAACCCTTAACAGAGTCTCTATCCTTGAATGTATAATCGGTAATCCTTAACAGAGTCTCTATCCGTGAATGTATATCCGGTAACCCTGAACAGAGTCTCTATCCGTGAATGTATCTCGGTGACCCCTAACAGAATCTCTGTCCGGGGTTGTATCTATTACATATGGTACACCTAAGTACAATTCCATAGGCACAGTGCATATAGCACTGAATAGAATGGCCAGGTAAGTGTCCACCATGGGGCCTCACCGACTTATACGGCGACTCAATGGCACACCCACGTAGACTAGCCTTGCATTCGGCACCAAACTATTCACACATCATATCATCACATATTTGCATACCATAAACATCAGAGTCAGTGTTACGATGCGAACGTACCTCCGTTGACGATATACGGTACTTCAGTACGTTTGACTGAACGCACGTTTGACGAAACAATGGGCCGACAATGCACGTCGTCGACAGTAACGACGACAGATCAAGGTTTCGATATCCTATAATGATAATATCACCATTATCAATATTTGACATTATAACGGGCATTTTAGGTAAAAATTACCATTTTGCCCCTATTCCCCTAATCGGCGTAATTTCGCCAGAGCTTCGCTACTTTGACTCCGACTTTCCAAAATTTTGCCAGAACTTCAACCCCACCATGATTTTCGAAATTCATGACTAAAATACCCCTATCATATGATATCCAATCATACTTGGAAGATTAAAGACTAATATAACATTTCTACTCTAACTACCGAAGGAACTATGGAAGCTTAAGACTAAGTACCAAAGAACTTACTCAGAGCTTCGCTGCAGAATTCCCCGAACTCCTTCCTCCTCCAGAGCTCCTCTCTCTAACTTCTCTCTAGGATTTCTAAGAGTGTTTTGGTGTGAATTTTACAAAGGCTTGCTTGCCTATTTATAGAAAAAGTGCAAGGGCATTTTGGTAATCTTCCAACTCCTTCTCTTTAATTCTAAGCCACAAGTTTTAGGGTTTTGTGTTGGCCAATTCTCCTCCACAAAACCATTTGGCTGACCTGCCCCTCTCTTAGGTGGCATCCATTGGCCAATCGAAAGTGCCACGTGTCCCGCTTCCGAAGCTTTTCTTGGGTAGAATCTCCGATCGGTGTCCGAATCGCGTAATCTTGAAGGGACACGAGTGCAGGAGCAGATCCTGAAGATCTCTTCTTCCTCTTCCAAAATATTTGAACTAACTAAATTTTTGATCTCATTCGGGGCATTTCATGCTCGGTAGAAGATTCTCGAAAACGTGCCTGGTTTTACGGAACGAATTTCCGGAAGCTACCGCCTATGGACAAGAATGCACTGATTCCAAATATGTCCAGGAAAACTCTCAATTCTTCCCCAGATGTCGCAACATGACATTTAGATCCTTAACTTTCAACATGGCTATCCGGCTTTTTCTCAGAATTTCCCTATTTCGTCTTATTAGGAAAAAGCTCTACCGGCTTCAGAATTAACTTCCGGAAAAGTCTAATGGAAGATAAAAATCCACTGATCAATATTTTACCTTGACTTTGGAAATCTCATTCCTGGTTCTCCAGATAGGATCCGTTTCCTATTTATTTTATTACTATTTACCATATTTAATTATAATATATAATAATACAACTTGCTTTGAAATATCATGATATTATTTGATAAATTCCTATCCATTCTTGGCACCAAAATTTCGGTCACATAGCTGGCCCATTTTTTTTTTTTCGTTTTTATTTAATTAATAATTAATTAATATTTATATAAAATAATTATTTTATATAATTTTTTCCACAAAATCTTCCTATTGGCCCATACTTGTATTTAGGCTTAAAATTACTCAATTTCATCAATTTTTCTCCATATTTTCCAATTAATTAGCAAATATGTTTTTAATAATTTTAAGCCAAAAACCACTAATTTTAGGGTTTTACATAATTATTCATGAATTTCCTTTGCTTATGCTTAAGTAATTAGCCAATAATTACCTAATTACTTTATTATCACTAGTTGATAATTTTCTTAATTAGAATGCCTCATTACCTCATAACTTTTACACTGACATTTCTGTTTCCATGTCCTCTGCATTATTTTAGGATTTACAAGGGCATTTTAGTCATTTCAATACTTTTTGAGCATTCTTATTCAATTTCCCCAAGTTCATAATTTATTAAATTACCATAATTAGAGATAATATACTTTCATAATTCACTTGGTCATTTTATTGCCTTTTAGGATTTTTCATAATTTTCTAAGTCATTTAGGCATTCTAGGGGTATTTTGGTCATTTTGACCCTTAAATTCCCTAATTTCCTACAGAGTTTAACTTAGAAACATAGACTATAATAACACAAATCTTAAGGTCAAAACTTCACTTATCAGAAATATCCAATTTATTTATAATATTTCAGATAATAAATATCCGGGTATTACATTTCTCCCCCCGTTAAATAAAATTTCGTCCTCGAAATTTGCTCTATTCTAACCGGACTTCCAGTTCATAACTCTGTGCTCGAAATTAATATCCTAGTGTTTCAAAAGTACATCACAACAGGAAGGAATCTTCAGTCGGGTCTTCAAGCCAGTCTCCTGTCGAGATTCTACACAGGCTGCTAGTATCTTTCTGCAGCTCTCGGTCCTCCCGATCCTGACGCTATATTGAGAGCTGAGATCCGCACCGGATCTCAGGTAACGGTTAACCTCATGTTTATGTATACAGACATCAACAATACTAGCATCGCTCTAACACAAACCTATGCATATGTATTGCCCCCAGCATGCAGACATATTGCACCCAGCATACAGACAGATTGCACCCAGCATACAGACAGATTGCACCCAGCATACAGACATATTTTCTAACCACTATATGTACTCAAACAATATAACACTCCTACACACATACCACATATATGCATACCATAAACATCAGAGTTAGTGTTACAGTACGCGAACGTACCTTCGTTGATGTTATTCTAGCACGTTTTACGAAAAACAATGAAACGTCCAACAGCGGCACGTTGGACAGCGTAACGGCAGCAAATCAGGATTTCTGACGTCCTATAAGAGTAATATCACTTTTATTAGTGATTTGATACTATATCTGGCATTTTAGGTAAAAATTACCATTTTGCCCCTATACCCCTAATTGGCGGAATTTCGCCAGCACTTCGCTACTTAAATTTCCAACTTTTCAGGAACTCAATTCCTACCAAGTTTTTACCTCATCAGGCATTTTTCAATGCAATGAGGCCTAAAAACAATAGTAGGAATCTCACTCCCTACTTACTAAATCTATCTAACAATTCTACTAACTACCGAACTAAAAAGCTAAAGACCGTAGACTTACCCGTTGAAGACTTCCGCAGAATTTTCCCTAGAGCTTCCCACTCCTATTTCTCCCTTTATGTTTCGGCCAAGGCAAGGAGAATTGGAATGTGAATTTTCAAGAGGCTTGATCTCTTATTTATAGAAGAAATCTAGGACATACATGGAATTTCCCAAGTTGTTTGTAACCATGAATTTCAAATTAGCATTGGTGGCTTGTTCTTGGCCTTGGCTGCCCAAGTCGACACAAATGGGTGATGTGGCAGCCCCCCATTGGTCCAAAAATGGTGACTTGGCTTGCTTTATGCCCGGTCCTACAGATTTTCCCCGATCGGTCCCCATTCGCGTGATTTCAGAGAAAACTCAAACTTCTGGATTCATAATTTTGAAGATCTTCTCTTCCTCATCAATAATATCTAATTTAACTTAGATTTCAGTCCCTTACAGGGTTCCAACGATCCGATTGCGGTTTTCTCGAAAAACGTGTCCGAACGCGTCCGGTTTCAGAACGCATTTATGAAATCATCAATTTCTTCAGAAAAATTCACTGATTCCAAATATGTTCATATAAATTCAAACTCATTCCTAGATGTTGAGTTAGAATTTATTTTCTTCAGATCCAAAAATGTGCCTACCTGCATTTTTCCCTATTTCGTCTTATTAGGAAAATGCGCTAACGGCCTCGGAATCAACTTCCGGAAGAGGTCACTTAAAGGTAAAAACTCACTGATCAATATTTTACCTTGACTTTGGAAATCTCATTCCTAGATCTCCAGATAGGATCCGTTTCCTAATTATTGAATTACTATTCACCACATTAAATTATATTATATAATAATATAACTTTAATTAATTATATTATAAAATACTATAATTTATAAACTAAGTTTCTATTTTTATTCTTTTTTTTTTCTGCCCATTATTTTTTTTATTTTCGTTTTTATTTTATTTATTTTATATAAAATAATTATTTAATAATTATTTTATATAATTTTTCACAAAACTTTCCTATTGGTCCATTCTTGTATTTAGGCCTTAAAAAATACCTAAACTCATCCATTTTTCTCAAAACTTTCCAATTAATTAGAAAATATATTTTTACTAATTTTAAGCCAAAAACCACTAATTTTAGGGTTTTACATAATTATCACTGAATTTCCTTTGCTTATAAGTAATTAGCCAATAATTTCCTAATTACTTTCTTATCAATAGTTGATAATTTTCTTATTTAGGATGCCTCATTACCTCATAACTTTTGTATTGACATTTTTGCTTTCTTGTCTCCGGCATTATCTTAGCATTTACGGGGGTATTTCGGTCATTTCCTTACTTTTTGAGTATTCTTCTACAATTTCTCCAAGTTTGTAACTTAATAAATTGCCTAAATTAGGGACAATATCCTTCCCTATTTCAAATAGATTTTTACTTGCCTCCTTTATAGCTTTCACAGGATATTTATAACCCATAATGTATTTTAGGGATCTATATGCAATTTTCAACATTTTAGGGACCTAATTGCAATTTATCTAATTTCAAGGGAAATTACCCTGACAACAAGGTAAACTCAATACAAGGTGCTCGAGACCTCATATTCACCTATTTTTAATAGGTATTATTTACTCATTTTATGATTTTTACCCTAAGTCAGATTTTAGGGTATTACAATGACATGGCAGGGTTCTCTGCAGAAAACTTGCAAATGATCATGTGAACGATCTCCCAGTATTTACTGAGAGTGATTCCAGTTTCTGTGTGGATATAACAAGCACAAAAGATGGCAAGTTCATAACTGTGAATTCAAACTCAAGGACTTCATCCGAGGAAGGAACTTATAGATATTCATTTATGAATTTAAAAGCAGATTATCCTTTCCTAGCAACGTGTTGATCTTGATGCTTATCACAGGTTTATGTTATAAATGCGGCCAATCCTATGGATGGACTGGAAAGAATATGTAAGCGTGCATCTGGTGTACAGTACTTTGTGCAGCATCATCATGGCTTATTTTATATACTCACAAATGCTCCAATTCCTGAGGGTAATTGGTCCGGTCAAGGTCTTTATCTGGCTCGACACCGAGTTGAAGATATAGGATGTGCATACTGGCAGGTCATGTTTGGTTAGCTTCCAAAATCACTCTTCTTAGGTTTTTTAATTTCTATGTGCATTTGTTTATCTGAATGCATCACTCTAACTCATCTTTGTTGTGCTTCTTTTATTCTTCAGAATATCATTCTTCCTCCTAAAGATATGAGCATATGCGATATGGACATTTTTAATGGACATCTGGTTCTTCTCTTCAATAAGAAAGGTCTTCCTGTGTTATGTTCCTTGAATTTACCTGTTGAAAATGATTGCAAGGTATATGAAATATTGCTCTATTGACTGTTTGCAAATTATTATGCTGACATATCTATATGCCTATAAAATGCATCAGCAATTTATGCTGACATGAAACTCCATTAAATTAAAATTTTAAATAAATTTGAGTAAAATACTTTGACCACCCTTCTATTTTGCCTTAATTACCGAGACCTTCCCTCTATTTTGGAAATATACTCTTAGGTCCAAACTGTTAACTTTGTTAAAACTATTCCAAAAAGATTCTAAAAAATATTTTTTAATTAAAAGTTATATTAAAATAAATTTTATTTACTAATTTTCCCTATATCAAATCAAATCTCTAGTTTATTTATGAACATTTACAAACTTCAGGAAAAAATCAATGGCCGCAGCGATGAATTATTTATATAATATCTTGAATTTATATTATTTATACTATATAATAACAAAAATATGTGTTTGAAATATGTTTCTATATGTTTGAAAAAAACCTAAAATAAACACGTTTCAATAAATACTATGATAAATTAAAATTATAAAATTTATAATATATTCAAAATTTTATAACATATTAGTAAATTTAAAAATATATATTAGAATTAGTTTTTGGTTGCACAATTGTTTTTGACAAATGTAAGGGCCCGTTTGTTATAAAGAAAGCTTGGGGAGGGAAAGGAAAGGAAAGGAAGATTAAGAGGGAACTTTAAAAATGTGAGCTGTTTGGTAGACTAAGGAAAGGAAGTTAGTTGAGGGAAAATAAAATGTTTGGTATGAAGAATTGGGTGTTTGTTGAGTGGGAAGATTGGGTGAAATTCCGAAATTGTCCCTGAACAAAAATGGGAAAAAAAAGTTGCTCGATGACCATTTCGAACTGGGTTGGCGAGACATGAACGAACCCTATAACCAAAGTGCAACGATGATTAAAGTAGATGGCGATGGGGTGTGAAATAGCGTCGACGACTGGCTTCCGGTGGCTAGAACGACAACGGAGATGGAAGGAATTGAACGACAACAGAGATGGAAGGAATTAGCCCGGGAAACCAGGAAATTATATGAAAGGAGCTGCGAAGACGAGTATATAAAGATAAACAGGGAAGATTAGATCTGAACATGGAACCCAGGCGATGGTAAAAGAACTGAACAATGATTTTGAAAAAACGACTGCTAAACCCCTAACCTGTTTGAAGTCGCTCAAAAGGAGTTTGTTGGGTTTGGGAAACAGAGGTGTCGGTGAAGGAGTGAGGAAAATATGGCATTGTTCATGTGACTATAAAATAATCAGCACAATGAACCAGCCACATGACAATAATGAAAATGACAACAGCATAAGCCAAAGCAGAAAACGAAAATAAATGAACCAAATTGGCCTTTGTAAATGGTGCATAACAGCAAACAAGATCGTGGACATGTCAGCAACATGAGGCAGAGTCAGATAACTGACCATAAAATGACACCATGATAACTCTATGGTCCTACGAAATAAATGAAGGGAATTGGCCTTCTTTTAAATGCTGTCTAACAAATAATTGACCAATTTTTTACAACCTGCATGAGGCTCGCAAAACTTACACAGAAAGTAACATAAGCATCAGTCTTCAGTTTTCATTTCACAGGGAAAAACAATGGTTGGTGTTCGAACGAAACAACAAAGTTCGAACTCCCACCACAGCCTGTAAATCATACCTGCAGCAGTTAAGTATCTGTCATAACATGTGAACTGTAGGGTGAAAGGAAATAAAATGAATGAAGTTGGCTTTTTCAAATGCTGCACAACAATTAGTTATAAACTTTATGACAAGGGTGCACCCTATAACCAAACAGTATCAGCCTAAACCTAATGTCAGACATGAAATAAACGTAGAAAATGTTAACACACAGCAGCATAGAGTAAACATCATTGAACTCTACAACAACAGCAGAAAGTGCAAACCAAACAACAGAGTTCCAACTTTACATGACAGAATGGAAACCATGTCAGCAACAATTAATAAGCAGTAAAAACAACAAAAAACATTGTGATCACTGTACTGTTTCATTTCATGTAACTCAAAACACAAAAGATAAATAGCTTTGTCCCTAGTTCTTCTTCTTCTTGTCCGATGGGGTCCTCATTCGACCGGTGCGCCTAGGCGATGATGTCTGTGAACCAGGGAGGTTAACTGGGATAAACATTGGGCCGGCAGGCCGTGGAGTTGGAGGTCGATTTGGTGTTGGAGCTGCGAAGACATGGGGCAAATTCTCTGCTGCAAGGACGGAACTGAAGCTTCGTGCGGGAATGAACCTTAATGGAACAGCGTCTACTATGTTCCTGGAAGGAGCAGGAGGAGGGTTCACTGGTTCAGGCAGACGAAGACAGTGGGGTGATTGGATCCAACTCCTCACCTTCATCCACTTGCGCATCAGGTGATGTGCCTCCACACACATGGTCTCCCTTCACTTCATCACCATCCCTTCCTTTCGCTGGTTCTTCATTTCTGCTGCTGTGATCCCTACCCTCATGCTCATCATCCCCTTCCTCCTCTCCCCCATCTTCTGGCTTGCTGTCATTCCCACCCTCATGCTCAGAATCATTCTCACCATCCCCTTCCTCCTCTCCCCCATCTTCTGGCTTGCTGTCATTCCCACCCTCATGCTCAGAATCATTCTCACCATCCCCTTCCTCCTCTCCCCCTTCTTCTGGCATGCTGTCATCCCCACCCTCATGCTCAGAATCATTCTCACCATCCCCTTCCTCCTCTCCCCCTTCTTCTGGCATGCTGTCATCCCCACCCTCATGCTCAGAATCATTCTCACCATCCCCTTCCTCCTCTCCCTCTTCTTTTGTGCTGCTCTCATCCCCACCCTCATGCTCAGAATCATTGACACTATCACCTTCCTGGTCTCCCTCTTCTTCAACCCTCCTGTCATCCTCGGGCTCATCATCACTGACCCATCACCTTCCTTCTCTCCTTCCTCTGGTGTGCTGCTGTCCTCCTCGCCCTCATCATGATCCTCTTCCTCATCATCACTGCCACCATCCCCTTCCTCCTCTCCTCCTTCTTCAGTCTTGCTATCATCGTCGGCCTCATCATTGTTTTCGCCATCCCCTTCATTATGTCCTTCCTGTTCTGTGCTGCTATCTCCCCCAGTCTCATGATCATGGTCATCAGTGGGTGGGGACTTCTCTTTGGATTTTGATGACTCATCCCATGGATTGGAAGAAGGACCAGCCATGTCATGTTTTGTTGCCCTGGATGCAGAAAAGGTCTTGAACTCAGTGGCATAGATGTAAATGAAGTCTCGAACGTCCTTCAAGTCCAAAGCCATTGCACGTAGACACGACTCCATCTCATTCAAGGTTGAGTGTAGGTCAGCTTTAAGTAAGCCAAGTTTTTGGTCCACAATTTTGGCAAACATGGCTCCCACCTCTGCAACTCCTTCCTCAAATGAAGGATCTCTTGAAGATGGACCAGGTGCAGGTGCAGGAGAAGCTTCCTTTTGCTGACTCTTCCTTCGCTGTTTGCCGTTAGAGGAAGATGTATTGGAGGTCTGTTTGCGGACAACAGGTATCTGCATTCTATTTAGGGCCTCGTCATCAAATTGAGGAGTCCATATGGGGGGTTCACCTTGTTGAAGATACCAAACCTTGTTCTTTTCTAATACCAGAGACACAATGGAAGGGTAAGGGAGGTCACAACCTTTCTTCCCAGGAAATGCAGCCTTCAGCATTGTGTCAATGATCCTCTTGGCCATCTGAAATGGCTTCCTCTTGATTAAGCAGCAGAGGATTTTTGTCCTCAATGCTCATGGTTGTGTAGTGCTTGCCCTTGTTCACGAAGTTCCTGCTGTACAGGTAATGCAGGACCCTATACTTATAAGGCAGCTGCTTCGGTCTATGCAAGGCCTCACCATCCTCTGTGGTCCCTCCCTCTAGCAACAAGTTATCCATTTCCTCCCCGGTAAAGGTTGTATCAGTTGACTGTGCAGTCTTAATCCCTAACCAATTAAGGAGTTTCTTCTCATTCAGTTCAATGGTTTGGCCCCTAACACACGTTGACACTACTCCAGTCCTAGATAATCTGAGGTTTGAATAAAACACCTTCACAACAGAGTCACTATAAGACAAATTCAGCTCTAACAGTCCCTTAAATGGTCTAATAATGTCGTCTAGGCCAAATGGATAATCGGATTCAAATGTATCCATACTGATCCTACTCATCTTACACAGAGTATGGCCTACTAACCTCATGTCATACTCTTCAAGCTTCGATTGATTGAAGTCGGACTTGCATTCAGGGATGGCACTTGCTTTCTGATGCTGTTTCATTTTCTTATAAAATTTGGACCTCATCTGATCAACAGGCTCATTCTCTTCATCATCGTCACTAGGGGAGTCAGAACCTGATTCTGTGTTTGTGGCTTCCCACTCTTTGTCTTCCCCACTGGAACTAACATCAACCATTTTGCCCTTCCTCTTTCTATCATCCTCTGGCTTTGTTTTTTTTTTCTTTGGAGAAGAGTCAGACACAGAGTGGGCATGATCGTCGGATGGGTTCTTCCTCTTCCTAGTCACCGGAGTTTGCTGCTTCTTCTTGCCAGCCCGTTTACTTCTCCTGGTCTCTTTAGACTCAACTTCTCTTTTCCACTTTGCTGCTTCTGCATACTCGTCATACGCATTTGGGTCGTTGGTCGTATCCTTGAACCTCCCACCTCGACCACCCCGTTGAAGTGTTGCCCTGTGCTTTCTGAAGGCATCAACGTCTTCCATTGTAATGCCCAACTCCTTTAAACGGTTATCAGTTCTTTTTGACTTTCCCATCTTCTTCAAAAGGTTATGTATCTGGCTGTGGCTAACTGCTACGAAAGTGGAATCGTGGAGGGTCACTTGGGTTACCATATTCGAGTGCGGGGTTTGCCTTTTGGGGGACTTGATTCGGGTTCAGTATGAAGAACAAAGGAAAATGGGGTGAAGAAGATGTCCAATGCCCTGGAGTTGAGGTTGGAGCTCCGAAGTTCGAAAGGTCGACGATGGGGTTTGTGAAAACAAAATGTGAAAAGGGTTGGCCTTGCATGGGGAAGCAGCGATCATTCATTGTTGTGGCATAGGTGTGGCAGTGGAGAACAGAGTAGGGGGCGGTGACAGTTAGCTGACGTTCGAACTGCTCCTAATGTACTTAAAAATGGGTTATTGAACATACAAAAAAAAACCCCCGCAAATGACATGATAACAGCGGTTATCCTAAACCCATTACTTTTAATTAAATTAAATTATTTCATTGCAAAAAATTACTATGGTCACGTGTTGCCATCCAATACATGGACTAGGAAACAAAAAATTTATTATTAAAAACACTTTCAGTTAAATAACCACTCAACTGTCTGCAAGGGAGTCATACGTTCGAACTTAACTCCAAAGTTCGAACTTAACTGCAAAGTTCGAACTTTACTCCAAAGTTCGAACTTACTCCAAAGTTCGAAAGTTACTAGACAGTGTGACACTCGGTAAAACAGAGGGATTTCATCTAAACGTTCATAGTAACCTTGGATCATAACAGTGAACAACAACCTTAGGTATGCATATGTTGAATAGGCAATAGCATTCATAATATGTGCTATGTTTGTTTGTCACAAGAAGCAGGTATAGTAACTAGGAACCACAACATTTATGCAGCAACACTTATTTTGTTACAAGAAGCAGGTATAGTAACTAGGAACCATATGGTAGTAACAAGTTTTATATATTGATAATATTGTGAGTACATTTCCTGCACCAGGCATATACCAAATGGCCTCAATTACAATACATTGAGTAAATTAAACTTCAAGATGATGCTACACACAAACTTGATGCCATGTTCAGTTTTCCATGAACCTTTTGAACATGGTAAAAAGTTTGTCATGCTGCATATAACCATGGACTATACACTAGACAGATATAAACACCTGTGTGGGGTAATGCATTTACAAAACACAGATCAGTGTCCAAAAATTAGTGACACCTCTGAGTTACCCCTGGCCAATCAAAAAAACAGTTGTGACAAAAAAAACCCAGCTATGTACTCAACACTGTTACACAACACTACTATTTAGGTATGCATATGGTCTACTGATTAAGCAAGGTGCGGATCCATGACAGCTTGAACTCTGGAGGAATCGTTCCAAGTGCCTTCAGAAGTTTGTCAGAAGCAAGGATCTTCATGTGGGCAATGTTTCTCTCATTCCAAGTCAACTCCTCAACTTGGAGTAGCTCCATGAACAGGGCATCTTCTTTGGCAGCAAGTTCAGCTTCTTTGGCAGCAAGTTCAGCTTCCCTATCCTGTGTTGACATGAAGTTGCCTAGCTTGTCAAAAGCAGTACCTATGGTCTTGTCTAATTGTGTCACTGTATCTCGCAAGGCTTCAGCTATGACTTCTGCATTGTTCAGTTTGCGCTTCTTCTTTGGACCCAATGATGCATCGGTTGGATTTATTGGAGTGGTCACAGTTTCGTTATTTGTTTGTGACAACTCAGATTCATCAAGAACAGCATGTGGTGTCTCCGGAAGGTCGTCATCTTCAAGATTAACTTGTTCCTCCATTGCCCCAGGGCACTCTCCTTCATCACCGATTGCCCTGTCCTTTCCCCAAACCATGCATAGAGAGTCAAAGTTTGGCAAAGGTTTGGTTCGGAATTCCTTGTGCTTAGAATGAGCCTGCAGTTTAAGAAGTAGATGAGTTTTATATATTCAAGACACTGATTAGTAATTCATAAGTAAAGTGACAATTCCAACACAGTTGTGGCATCACATACCTTCAGATACTCTTCCCAAACATCGTCATCTGCAGTGACAAGTTTTGTCTCCGGATCCCAGCCAAATCCAGAGGTGTTAGGCCCATAAATGATGTCATAGGTCGTCTGCCATAGGCGCTTCAATGTCTTCAGTCTGGAGGTGATGTGGGGAGTTGCTTTTATGCCACATCCAGGTAGCTTGGCCTCCATCATGGTCTGCAAAGCATTTGCATATCCGGATTTGAACCCGTTGTCGGCCATGAACTTTTGGTCCAACTTCAACCCAACAAGGCATTCGACCAATACCCTATCCTCAACGGCACTCCACATTTTCATCCTCGAACCACATGCTTGTTGAGATGGATCCATCTAAACAAAACACTGATTAAGATAAAATATTGCAAGTATTGTTAATGTTAACATAACAATGAAGTAGCAACAAACCACACCACAACACGGACATAGGAAAAGATAAAGTTAATTGAAATTCAGATTCACATGGAAACCAAACGGATGTAGTTTGTAACATAAACATATGGGATAAAATGTTAATACTCCTATCAATACTTGTGTACTACATTATCAGTTATCTCTGTGTGAGAAAGGCAGCAAACATCTCATTTCCAACTTGTTCCCTATAATTATTCCAGACATCACTAGTTTCAATAGGAACTACAGGCACGTCATCAACCGTTTCAGGTTCAATGTCAAAGGACTCAAGCTGCTCATCAAGGGGATCTTGAACACTCTCTCGACGAATAAGATTATGGAGCAAACAGCAAGCAACGATGTATCTGTTTTGCAGCCTAACTGGATAAAAAGATGGGCTCCTCAATATTGCCCACCGTAGCTTTAGTATGCCAAAGCACCTTTCTATGACATTTCGGGCTGCAGAATGTCGCATGTTGAAACACTCATGCGCAGTTTGTGGTTGATGTCCTTGTCGCCAGTCATTAAGGTGGTATCTTTGACCTCTATACGGAGCCAAAAAACCTTGGCAATTACTGTACCCTGCATCCACCAAGTAGTAGTTCCCTGCACAAACAAATAAAAGTTAACGAATAAAAGTAGAAATAAATTTAAACCAACTAACGCACCCTCACATCGGTACCTAGCGGTACTCTTAGCCCATGTGGTCTCCTCATAGCATCCCTCAGAACCCTCCCATCCGCAGCTGAGCCTTCCCACCCGGGGAAAACAAATATAAATTGCCCATCCGGTGAGCATACCCCAAGGACATTGGTTGTTACCTCTCCTTTTCTATTTCGGTACCTCCCCTTGTGTGCTGCAGGGACTTGAACACGTATGTGCGTACCATCCAATGCACCGAGGCAACCCCGAAATAGAAAAAACTTTCACCATTAAGGTCAAATCATACTTGAATACTAAAATAAGTTAAACTACTCACACATGAACATCACGTACATACCTTGAACCACTTCCAACGATGATCATTTGAGTCCTCCGGAATTGGCCCTGGTTTCTTCAATAGCAATGATTGAAGTCTAATGGTTGCATTGAGCACTAATTTGAAGTATCTACTTATGGTTTCTCCTGACCTTCCAAACTCAAATTGAATTACTCTGTTCTTCACATGATGGGCCAATATGTGAAGGAACATAGCCACTTGCTCATCAACTAGCATATGCTTAGTTGCTCTCAATCCGCCAATTGTGTCTAACATGTGACACAATTTATCAAACGTTGCCCGGTACATCCTAATTTGGTTGAAGCAAGTGGTGTCACTACTATATATCATCGCCCTCAAATTCGCTCTCTTGGCATGGAAATCTAGTCTAAACGTCCTATCTGGTAAGTGCCTTGGTCTACCTGCTCCCACAGCTACTATCATCGTCACAACCATGGTCCTCACTGCTAGTAGCAAAGCTAAGGACCCAGCCAACAATCCAACCATTTCCCGTCTGCGTGGCTCCATACCTATTTCAACCACACCAATTTCCTTTTTATATAGTAATCCACTACTCCTCTTTACAAACTATCACTGTTTAACAGTCAACAATTTGTATCTTTCATCACATCAGCTATATTAAAACAACTACTTATATGACCCAACATGACACTCACTGAATTAACGTCCCCCATACAACGTTCGAACTGGGCTGACTGGTTCGAACGTAATGTTCATTTGCTTTTTTCCCCAAATTTCATCATTCACAGAACAACAACACATTGTACACAAACAAACAACATATTTTCATTCATTGCAATTTCATTCAACACTGTGAACATTGTTTAAAACAGTGTCTGCATCTCATTTATACCCACGAATATAAAGAACATTACACTCGTCTTTGTCTCTATCCCTAACGTCGACGAATATAAACCGTGTCTACCTAAAATTGCTTGCATTCAAAACTGCGTGTGTCTCGCCCCAGGTCGAATGAACAGGAAAACCCAAATCTCCTAAACCTACTGGTAAATCACACATTTTTATTTTAAATATGTATACTGACCTCAAATGCAGCTCTGTTCCCTGGGTTAAACTTCTCCTTCGCCAAAAAACACCCACTGTTTCTACAAGCTTATTCACCGACAGCTTCGTCCAGCTCCAGCTCGCGCCTTCGCCGTGATTTTATAAATAGGTACAGTGTTTTCAAGGGGCCTTTTTGTCCAACATTTTCACTCTCCCGGCAACATTTTAACATTCCCGCGCCTGGAGGAGGGAAAGCACATTCCAATGAATGATGGAAGATTCGAAGTGGCGGGAAAGGTACTCGACGGAAGATGAGACAAGCAAACACGTTTTTTGGGTGGGAAGTCTCTTATTTTCCCTTTCCACCGCTATCTTTCAGCGTAACAAACGGGTCCTAAATGTTTAAATCATTCTTATGTTATAGAGGGGTATTTTGGTCAAAAAAAATTTAGAGTCAAACATAACAGTCCATTAATGGTTGGATGTATGGAAAAAGAATCTTAAAAATATAAAGGAGATTTATACATCATATATTTTGATTTCAAGGGAGGTTTATATGAGTTAACAAAATAGAGGGAAGGTCCGTATAATTAAGGTGAACCAGAGAGGTGTTTAGAGTATTTTACTTAATAAATTATATCATGCTAATATAAACTTGCAGAAGACAACAACTAACTTGAAATGTTTTGCAGTTTCAGATGGATATTGAGGACCTTAGACCATGGTACTTTCCTATGCCATCAACTGCGTGCAGTGCTGTTCCTGGTTCAAATCATGATTTCATGAGTACAGTTTATCGTGTGGTGCTTTGATCACCTGTGGTATGTGATTACTGATGCAGATTTGACAGTGGTCTACATCGATCACCTAATTATGGGGGTGCAGATGGAAGTTTATATATGAAGTTGACTTGTTTTCTTTTTGGAGTGAGCAGATGCCTGATTTAATTGTGGATTATGACATGTCCAACCATGTTTACTCAATAGTACATCAAGAGGAAGTAAATGTTGCTTCTGTTGGTCAGTCAAATGTCCCGATTTTTGAGAATGAGAACAAAATTCAAGAGGCATACAATGTAAGAAATGGTTGCACTATAAATTCTGGTTCTCAGACATGGAGAGACTTTTCTCATGTATACTGTTGTCAAAGAGAGGAAGTTTTTTCCCATGATGGTGTGGGGATTCCTCTGACTATTGTGTACTCTAGAGAATCCTGGAAGAAGGGTAAATCTCCAGGAATTTTGCTAGGTTATGGAGCATATATATGGAGAAGTTTTGGATAAAAGCTGGTGTGTTAACCGCCTGAGTTTACTAGACCAAGGTTGGGTGGTAGCATTTGCTGACGTAAGGTGGGTTGCCCGATGTTTGGTGTTACAACTGTACCAATAGGTTGTAGGCTTGTTTTATATTGATATTAACTGTGAAATTAAATGTTATGCACTTTTCTAATCTCTATACATGAAGTATTTTGACATTTATATGCTTTTTAAGCATTTGATAACGTTAATTTTGGCAGAGGCGGCGGAGGAGGTGCTGATTCTTCATGGCATAAATCTGGAAGTGGATTGAACAAACATAATTCAATATATGACTTTTTGTCATGTGGCCAATACATGGTTAATGAGGGTTTTGTTCATAGAGATCAGCTTGGCGCCATTGGATGCAGTGCAGGATGCCTTATTGTTGGCGCAGCTATGAATATGTATCCAGATCTCTTTCGAGCCGCCATATTAAAGGTTCCCTTTTTCATCTTTCTTTTCAAATGCTTGTTCTCCATAGTTTTCTTGTGCTGATTTTTGTTTTTCCTGATGAATACCAGGTACCATTTCTTGACATATGCAACACATTGTTGGACCCTAGTTTGCCCCTCACAATCCTTGACTATGAAGAATTTGGAAATCCTCAAGTGCAGTCCCAATTCAATTCAATTTTTAAGTATTCTCCTTATGACAACTTTTCTGAAGGTCAATGTTATCCTTCAGTTATGGTCACAGCAGCTCTGAATGACTCAAGACAATTTTGGACTTCCCATATCCTTGCTTTCTTTCTAGCACTCTACACTTTTATTCGGTGCAACCTGGTCTCTTAAAGTTTGACCTGGTTTTAACTCATTCTATGAACTTTGACTCACTATAACTCACTTTGTATAGTTTAAAACATTTTATAATTTAGTCCTTGTGTTTTATTACCTTTATTATGTATATGACTTTATTTTCTAAAACACAGGGACTAAATTATAAAATGGTTAAAATTATAGGGACTGAGTTGCTGTGAGTAAAAATTTAGGGATTGAGTTACTATCAAGTCAAAAGTAAAGGGACTAAAATATTAATTTTCCCTAGAAATAATGAAGTTATTCTTGTAACATTTTTCACTGCTAAAATTTGATGACAGATTAATTTGCAGAGTTGGAGTTTGGGAAGGTGCCAAGTGGGTGGCTAAACTACGAGATAGTACCTGCTCTAACTGTTCTCGAGCGGTTATCATGAAGACGAATATGGTTGGAGGACATTTTGGTGAAGGGGGTCACTATGGTCAATGCGACGAAGCAGCTTATGAATATGCTTTTCTCATGAAAGCTTTTGGCATTAGAAAACCGGAGGAGTAATTTCTCAGGGCAATGACAGTTGACGACCAAGGATTGAATTAATGTCCTTTTGGGATCATAAGATTGTGAAATATCGAATTGGGACTAAATTTACTTTGATGATTTGAATCAAAGAGAAATTTACTAAAATAACTTTTTTGCTAATTCATGCCCATTTTTTTCAAAAGAGAAATAAAATCTGCATACTCTAAATTGGGAAAATTTAGATAAAATCACTGAGTGGTTTTGGCAATTTAAATTCTCGTCTTTTAATGATTAATTGAGGGATATGAATTTCAAATGAATGCCTTCTAGGTTTCAAATGAGACAAAAAAAAAAATTCAAATTACTTTAAGTGATAGAATTTGACAAGTTAATTTTTCTTTTTCTTTTTCAATTATAAAAAAGGTATACAAGTTGCAAATTATCTACTAAGTTCCAAAACTTGGAACACTAATATCACTCGCTTTAAATTACATAAAAAAGAAACAAGTTGAATTTATAATTTTTTTAATGGTAAATGGAGGAGGATGAGTTGTAGTCTGTTAAAACTTATATGAGAATGGAACTAACCTAGATGCAAATGCAATTCTGGGGGGATTTTATGAGAAGAGAATTTAAATCCTAAGAAAAATATTGATTAAAATCAAATCAAATCAAATAACAAAAATATAGTTCAGTTATGATGATGAAGGGGACAACTTAGGATTCACAAGGAGTAACTTTCTTAGCCCAAATTAATTAATTAGACCACAGGGGGGTTAATGAAAGATTGGAATTAATGAATTTAATTACCTAATTGAAACATGGGAAACCCTCAAGTTCAATAACACTTATTCCACTAGAAAACTCATAGTGAAACAAGTGGTGGTTAATTAAAATCATTAAAACCAATTACCGTTAATTTCTAAATAAATTTGGAATCTCATTTACAATTATCTAATTAAACAACTAGACAATTTATCAATTTAATTAAACAATTAAATCGATAAACCTAATTGACAATTAAATTAATAATGAAAACTCTATTATTAATTTAATTGACAATACAAAGGTTGCAAACAAGAATCCAGCAATAAGCATAAAAACTTTAAATTATCAATCTAATCCAATAAAAATTAGGTTTACAATCTAAAACTAGATTGTTCTCCAGTAATACAATTTGAAACCGTTTAAACTAAACTATCTCAAATCTCGAATTAAAAAGATAAAAGAACAACACTCCCTTGTGGTCTTCAATTGTAAGTCCTAGGCTCTAGCTTCCTCCATGCTCCTCCCAAGTTACCTCCAAAAAGACTTAAGCTGCCATAGAAATTGTCTTCCCTCCAAACACGTCACTAGCCACGGCCATTGAATTGATCAATTGAATAATTCAATTGATTCAATTGATGTACAGTAAGTCGTGGGTCCCGTGAGAGCAAGAAAGGATGGATGAATGAATATTGAATCAATCCTCTACTTGTGTGGCTGCGTCTGTGTCTTCCTGGGCGTCAGTGTGCGGCTCTCGGCTCTCAATGAGAGCGTGCCTCCTCTTTCTGGCGGCTAGGTCACATTTAATATAAGAGGGATAATTTTTGGGTACCAAGTTGGCCCAATAAAATTTAGGAAGCCCAATAAAATTCTAAAATTAGATTTTCTTTCAACCTTCCTGCAAAAATTCTGCACCATAGAATATTCTAATATGATAAGATCATGATCTATCATATATTAGGAAATATTATTTAATCACAAGATAACAATCAGAATATTAATAATTAAATCCCAATAATCTAATAATTGATTCTGATTTATATTATTTCCTAAAATTGGCTAACAATCCAAATATTATCTAATATATCCAAATTAGCCTAAAATAGTCCCCAAAATAAATGAATAAGGTAAGATAAAATATATAAAATTAGGGTTTATCAACTCCCCCACACTTATCATTTTCACTCCTGGGCAAAAACAAATCAAGACCAATGGAGAATAAATAAGAAAAAACAAATCTAAAACAAAGCTTCAAAGATGAATGTTCCAATCACAAGCAACAAGTAAACAAAAGCATTTTAACACCTCTCTCGTCCAAGTGATCTTCTCATGAATCAAGAAAGCAAACATCATAGCAATTTACTTGACAAAGGGGAACTTAAGCTAGAAATCCCTCACCCAGGATAATGTGTATGTCACTCTTCACTCAAAAGTGTATAGGTTTGTGTTTACACTCAAATTCATCCATATCCAATACTCTTTCCATAGGCTTGACAAGAATCTATATTCTCCACCACTAATAAAACAAGTGCACACATAAATCCAAAGGGCTTTTATTAGGTTGTAATGGGCTGATGTTAATAAGAAAGGGTACGGTGTTTGGAAAAACAAAGTTGAATATCTTAAAAGATGAAGAGAATGGTACAACAAAGAAAACGGGATGCAAGAACTAAACTGAACTTGAGTCATCATTCTTTTTTTTCTTCTTTTCCTCTTCTTTTTCTTTTTTTCTTCTTATCCTTTTCTTTTCCTTTCCTTTTCTTTGTTTCTTTTTCTTTTTTTTTTCTTTTCATTTTTTTTTTCTTTTTGAAGATAACCTACCATATTTTTCACAATGACCCAACTCCTAATTTTATGCATGTTCTTCCATCCAAAATAGATAATGCAATGCTCTTCAACTCCCAAGACATTCAAAAGGGTAGATTTTTTTATTATTTTTTTTTTTGGCTATGGGTGTAGACAAAATGGAAAAAAAAAGGCTCAAAGGGGCTAAACAAAGGATATATGCATGAAAAAGGTAGGCTTTTTGGCTTATCTAGCTAAAATGAAATGAATGCCTTTACCATTTTTATGAATACTCATGCATAAAATGCAGCCTCAAATAAGATTAAAGTCAAGTTCTAGATCAAGTAATGAGATAGAGGTACACACTAAATATATATATATATATATATATATATATATATATGTAGGCTCAAAATCTCACTAGGAATATGATTACTAGCCTAAATTCACCAAAGTCAAATTCATAGCCACTAGGTTCACCAACTCAAAACATGATCAATCCCTTTTCAAATCAAGAATGCATCATACTAAAGTCACTTAAAACTTTGCAATTTTAACATTAAAATTTTTCTTTCTTTTCTTGAAAACAAGGAACAAAAACCAAAGTAAAAATCAAAATATTTTTATTTTTGTCATTTTAAAAACAAAAAACAGAAACCAAAAGTAAGAACAAAATCCCTCCCCCACACTTAAATCATGCATTGTCCTCAATGCAAAATATAAGTCTAACCAATAACAACCATCAATGCAAGTGAAAGAGTAAGGAAGGAATACAACCAGACTATTGAAAGCTCGGAGGCTCAAATGAAATAGCATAATTAGCTTCTCTCCCTTGTCTGGTTGTAAGTCACATGATAGCACCGGTGATGTCCTCTTTTGACGTTCAGCAAACATATCATATTTTAAGCTCCGCAGATAACATTTCAGCTCAAGTATAGAAGGTGTTTGGATGGGAGGAATCAATCCATGTACCTGCATAAAATCATAACTCCAAGCAGTATCTCGTCCCATATAGTCAATAAAATTTGATTGATCAAGAATAAAGGAAGATCCCAAAAGAAATTGATTAACAGAAAGTATTGGAACTTCCAGATATTTTGAACAACCCACAAAGTCAATATGACTCTCTTCAGTAAGAGTCAAATTCTCTAAAGAATTAATCAATTGATCACTCAAAATGGTCTCACTATGCTTGCTCAAATCATCACACAAGACAAATTCTACCTGTGAAATATCATGATTCAATATGGTTTTATCCTCTAAATGCATATCTAAATCAAGGCTTCCCCCACACTTATCTTTAATAATATCCCCACTAACAATAGTCATGTCAATATCACAAGTAGTATCAATGAAATCAATAGAGATATTACTTTCATCATTCAAAGCATAATCATGATTAGTGTTAAGTTGGACGTCTTTCAAATCAATAGTGTCAAGGGAGTCAACAACAATTTCTTCATCAACTTCCTCATCAAAATCAATAGAATTTATAGGATCGGAGGCATGAGAAGAAGTATCAATGCATGCACTACATGATTCAGTACAATTTAAGTCAATAGAACTAGTCAATTCAGAAACAACATCAGTGCATGCATACTCAGCTAATGTACCAATCATCCCATCATTTGAAATGGTAGAAGAGAAAATGGATGAATCATTAGAGGGTGAAAGTATATTACCACATGGAAATTCACTTTGAACTTCTAAATCTTCATTCTGCTGATTGTTGATTGCATTTGACCACTCCCTCAATTGGGTGTCTAGAGCTTGAAGTCGCGCTCCATTTTCTTGAATCTCCACTCCCCTTTCTTGAAGGATTTTCATCATAACATCCATCTGGTTTGATGATCTTGAATACTCATCATGAAGTGGAGCAGTTTGATTGACATATCCAAAATTTGAGTGATCATGCCATCCAGGATTATATGTATTTGAATATGGATCATATATATGCTCAACTTGAGTCATGGGTCTAGAAGGATATATTTCATTGCAAGATTCACCACCATCATTCAGGTAGGGGCAAGAGTCAGTAGCATGAGTGGTTAGAGAGCAAATAGAACAGAGTGGCCCTTTTAAAGGGGTAAAAGAAGTAGAGGGCCCCATAGGATTGACCATATTAGAAGAATTTTGCATATGGGACATAGCCATTTGTTCCACGACAGATGTAAGCCTATCAATTGCGCTCTCCAGGCGAGACTCAGAATTAGAAGAAAGTAATCTCACCTCATGTACCTGCTCAACTCCATGGTCATAATGATAAGGCACATAATTATAGCAATTATTTCCATAAATTGAAGCATGCCAAGCCATCATATGAGGGATCAAGTTCAATTTTTCCAATAAACAATTACCTAACAAATCACCTGGAACTCAAACCTAAAGCCTAACCATTGCTCCCCGGCAACGGCGCCAAAATTGATGTCGCTACTTTCGTCGCTAAAGTAGTCAATTAAACTAGGTCCTAAATTATTATGCAGTTTAGGGTCAACCTAGGTCATTCTCCCAAGGAGCAAGTTGTGGGTTTTCTTTAGGTTGAATTTAGGTGAAGAAAGATGCAATGGAATGAAACTAAATTAACTAGGTGCAAGATGAAAAATACTCTAAAACTTATATGAGAATGGAACTAACCTAGATGCAAATGCAATTCTGGGGGGATTTTATGAGAAGAGAATTTAAATCCTAAGAAAAATATTGATTAAAATCAAAGCAAATCAAATAACAAAAATATAGTTCAGTTATGATGATGAAGGGGACAACTTAGGATTCACAAGGAGTAACTTTCTTAGCCCAAATTAATTAATTAGACCACAGGGGGATTAATGAAAGATTGGAATTAATGAATTTAATTACCTAATTGAAACATGGGAAACCCTCAAGTTCAATAACACTTATTCCACTAGAAAACTCATAGTGAAACAAGTGGTGGTTAATTAAAATCATTAAAAACCAATCACCGTTAATTTCTAAATAAATTTGGAATCTCATTTACAATTATCTAATTAAACAACTAGACAATTTATCAATTTAATTAAACAATTAAATCGATAAACCTAATTGACAATTAAATTAATAATGAAAACTCTATTATTAATTTAATTGACAATACAAAGGTTGCAAACAAGAATCCAGCAATAAGCATAAAAACTTTAAATTATCAATCTAATCCAATAAAAATTAGGTTTACAATCTAAAACTAGATTGTTCTCCAGTAATACAATTTGAAACCGTTTAAAACTAAACTATCTTAAATCTCAAATTAAAAAGATAAAAGAACAACACTCCCTTGTGGTCTTCAATTGTAAGTCCTAGGCTCTAACTTCCTCCATGCTCCTCCCAAGTTACCTCCAAAAAGACTTAAGCTGCCATAGAAATTGTCTTCCCTCCAAACACGTCACTAGCCACGGCCATTGAATTGATCAATTGAATAATTCAATTGATTCAATTGATGTACAGTAAGTCGTGGGTCCCGTGAGAGCAAGAAAGGATGGATGAATGAATATTGAATCAATCCTCTACTTGTGTGGCTGCGTCTGTGTCTTCCTGGGCGTCAGTGTGCGGCTCTCGGCTCTCAATGAGAGCGTGCCTCCTCTTTCTGGCGGCTAGGTCACATTTAATATAAGAGGGGATAATTTTTGGGTACCAAGTTGAGCCCAATAAAATTTAGGAAGCCCAATAAAATTCTAAAATTAGATTTTCTTTCAACCTTCCTGCAAAAATTCTGCACCATAGAATATTCTAATATGATAAGATCATGATCTATCATATATTAGGAAATATTATTTAATCATAAGATAACAATCAGAATATTAATAATTAAATCCCAATAATCTAATAATTGATTCTGATTTATATTATTTCCTAAAATTGGCTAACAATCCAAATATTATCTAATATATCCAAATTAGCCTAAAATAGTCCCCAAAATAAATGAATAAGGTAAGATAAAATATATAAAATTAGGGTTTATCAACTCGCTACTTTTGTCGCTAAAGTAGTCAATTAAACTAGGTCCTAAATTATTATGCAGTTTAGGGTCAACCTAGGTCATTCTCCCATGGAGCAAGCTGTGGGTTTTCTTTAGATTTAATTTAGGTGATGAAAAATGAAATGGAATGAACTAAACTAACTAAATGAAAGATGAAACCTATATGAGAATGGAACTATTTTATATGCAAATGCAATTCTGGGGGGTTTTATGAGAAGAGAATTTAAATCCTAAGAAAAAGGGAAAATTAAAATAAAGGACCTAGAGAAAATAATATTTATTATAAAGGACCATAAAAATTGTAATTACTTAGAAGGACCAAACATCATAATATAAATTTAAAATGACTAAATTGCCATTGATCAAACCTTATGTATTATCTATTATATTCATAATTAAAAAATAACTACAATTAAAACTAAAACGGTCTATTATGATACGATCATATCTTTTTTATTTTAATATATTATTTAATTAAAAACGGTTAGAATCATATTTCTTTTTATTTTTTATCAATTTATATCATCAAGTTGTCTGATTTATATTATCAACGTTAATACCAATTAAGCTATTTATATAAAAATAAAAATAAAAACTAAACTTATTTCATATTTTTCATGATATAATAAGTTAATTAGATTTTTTAAAATTTTATTAACATTACATGAATTTTTTAACCCACATAAATTGCTTCTAAAACAAAAATAAATGATACAAACTTTCTTGGGATCAATTAAAATTTTTGTTGATTTTTTTAAAAATATATTTTATATAAATTGAAGAATGCACAATTTTTTCATAGATATATATATATTCAAGTTGTGAAAAATAAAAATTGAGAAAACTATTGTTTAATTTAATGAAACTTAGAATTTTGTATTGGTTTTAAAAATAGAATGTGAAAGAAAATGTATGAGGGAATGCAAAAGATTTTGTTAGGGGTACGTTAGTACTTTTAATTTTATATTTTTATATTTGGTCCTTCTAAATAATTACCATTTTTATGGTCCTTCTCTATAAATATCTTTTCCTCTAGGTCCTTCATTATAATTTTCCCTAAGAAAAATATTGATTAAAATCAAATCAAATCAAATAACAAAAATCTAGTTCAGTTATGATGATGAAGGGGACAACTTAGGATTCACAAGGAGTAACTTTCTTAGCCCAAATTAATTAATTAGACCAAAGGGAGATTGGAATTAATGAATTTAATTAACTAATTGAATCATGGGAAACCCTCAAGTTCAACAACACCTAATCCACTAGAAAACTCATAATGGAATGGGCGCTAGTTAATTAAATCCACTAAAACTAGTTAAAAGAGTTTTCGAGATATTTTTTGGGAATCATGTTCACAATTGTCTAATTAAACAATTAGACAATTAACCAACCTAATTAAACAACTAAGAGGATAAACCTAAATTGGCAATTAAATCAATAATGAAAACTCAATTATTGATTTACTTGACAATCAAATGGTTTGCGAACAAAAATTCTAATAAATATTTTAGCACAATTCAAATCAAATTATCAATTAAATCGAAATAAATGATATGTATACAATCTAAAACTAGATTGTTCTCAAGGAAATAACTCAAAATTATTTAGAACTAAATAATTTTAAAGTCTTCAAACAAATTGATAAAAGGAAGAACACTCCCATATGGTCTTCAGATGTAAGTTCCTAGACTCTAGCTTCCTCCATGCTCCTCCCAAGTTGCCTCCTAAAAGAGTTTAGGCTTCCATGGCTACCCTCCAATCTCCTCGTAAATCAACGCCACTGCCATTGAATTAATGAATTGAAGGATTCAATTGATTCAAATAGAAGTAATGGTGGGTCCCGCACGTGAAGAATTGAAGAATCAGAATGAATCAATTCACCCCTCCTGTGCGTATTGTTTGCGGAACTCTGCGTCTCTGCGTGCGTATTTTGTTTTCTGTTTGCGGCAGCGTAAGTCCTCCCTGCTGCTAGGTTAGGTTTAATATAAAAGGGGAGAATTTTTGGGTACCAAGTTGAGCCCAATAAAATTTAGGAAGCCCAATGCAATTTCACCATTATATTTCCTTGACTTCCCGAAAAATCCTGCACTATACGATCTTCTAATATGATAAAATCATGATCTATCATATATTAGGAAATATTATTTAATCACAAGATAACAATCAGAATATAAATAATTTAAGCCCAATAATCTAATAATTAATTCTGATTTATATTATTTCCTAAAATTGGCTAACAATCTAAATATTATCTAATTTATTCAAATTAGCCTAAAATAGTCCCCAAAATAAATGAATAAGGTGAGATAAAATATATAAAATTAGGGTTTATCAACTCCCCCACACTTATCATTTGCACTCCTGGGCAAAACAAATCAAGACCAAGGGAGAATAAAGAAAGAAAGAAAAAACAAAAAAAAAACAAAACAAAACTAAAACTTCAAAAGTGAATGTTCCAATCACAAGCAAAAAGTAAACAAAAGCATTTCAACACCTCTCATGTCCAAGTGATTTTCTCATAAATTAAGGAAGCAAACATCATGGCAATTTACTTGACAAAGGGGAACTTAAGCTAGAAATCTCTCACCAAGGATAATGTGTATGTCACTCTTCACTCAAAAGTGTATAGGCTAGTGTTTACACTCAAATTCATCCCCATCTAATACTATTTCCATAGGCTTGACAAGAATCTACATCTCCACCACTAATAAAGCAAGTGCACGCATAAATCCAAATGACTTTTATTAGGTTGTAATGAGGCTAATGTTAAGAAAGAAAGGGTACGGTGTTTGGAAAACAAAGTTGAATGTCTTAAAAGATGAAGAGAATGATACAATAGAGAAGAATATGGGATGTAAGAAACCAAACCAAACATGAATTGAGTCATCATTCTTTTCTTTTTTTCTGCTTTCTTTTTCTCTTTTCTCTTTTTTTTTCTTTTTTTTTTCATCATTTTCTTCCTTTTCTTTTTTCAAGATAACCTACCATTTTTATTTTTTTTTTATTTTTATTTTTTTTTGCAATGACCCAATTCCTAACTTTATGCATGTTCTTCCATCCAAAACAGATAATGCAATGCTCTTCAACTCCCAAGACATTCAAAAGGGTAGTAGTTACCTTTTTTTTTTTTTTAAACTTCTCTTTTTTTTTTATGGGTGTAGACAAAAAGGAAAAATAATAATATATCGGCTCAAAGGGGCTAAACAAATGATATATGCATGAAAAAGGTAGGCTTTTTGGCTTATCTGGCTAAAATGAAATGAATGCCTTTATCATTTTTATGAATACACTTGCATAAAATGCACCTCAAATAAGATTCAAGTCAAGTTCTAGATCAAGTAAAGAGATAGGGTACACACTAAAGAATATATATATGTAGTAGGCTCAAAATCTCACTAGAGTATGATCACTAGCCTAAATTCACCAAAGTCAAATTCATTGCCACTAGGTTCACCCACTCAAAACATGATCGATTACTTTTCAAATCAAGAATGTATCATACTAAAGTTACTTAAAACTTGCAATTTTCACATTCAAAACAGTTGATCCCTCCCCCACACTTAAACATTGCATTGTCCTCAATGCAAAACAGTCATAATAGATCACAAAGTCAAGTAATACGTAGAACTACACAACTCAGTAATATGACAATGAGTAGTATGACAAAGCAAAATAAAAGGGTGAAGGAAGGAATACAACCGAGGTCTACGTGGAGTCACGTAGAGCAGCAACCTCCACTGTCTGAGTGGAGAATCCATCAAAGAACGGCTTTAAGCGGTGTCCATTGACGGTGAAGCATTTCCCATTTGGCTCCCTTTTGATCTTCACAGCTCCATGAGGGAAAACATCAGTGACCACGAAAGGCCCCTCCCATCGAGAGCGAAGCTTTCCAGGCATGAGTTTCAAGCGGGAAACATAAAGTAGAACTTTTTGGCCCACTTGAAAGTCTCTCTTCATAATAAGTTTGTCATGGGCTGCTTTAGTCCTTTCCTTATAAATTCTAGCATTCTCATAAGCTTCTCTTCTTAATTCTTCAAGCTCTTGCAATTGCAACTTCCTGTCAATACCGGCACCATCAAGGTCAAGGTTGCACCTTTTAATTGCCCAATATGCCTTGTGCTCTACCTCCACTGGCAAATGACATGCCTTGCCGTAGACAATCCTGTATGGAGACATGCCAATGGGACTTTTATATGCTGTGCGATATGCCCAAAGTGCATCATCGAGCCGTTTACTCCAATCCTTCCGGTTGGGTTGCACTGTCTTTTCTAAAATGAGCTTGATTTCTCTATTAGAGAGTTCTGCTTGACCATTCGTTTGAGGGTGGTATGGGGTGGCCACCTTATGCATCACTCCATACTTACCAAGCAAGCTCTGCAGACTCCGATTGCAAAAATGAGTGCCTTGATCGCTAATGATGGCTCTAGGAATGCCAAATCTGCAAAAAATGTGAGAGCGAACAAAGGAAACCACTACAGAAGAGTCATTAGTACGAGTGGGGATTGCCTC
The DNA here is from genome assembly GCA_025563575.1 of Acacia pycnantha. Taxonomy (NCBI): domain Eukaryota; kingdom Viridiplantae; phylum Streptophyta; class Magnoliopsida; order Fabales; family Fabaceae; genus Acacia; species Acacia pycnantha. Next base: position 954,565 of record JAMWYP010000077.1, on the reverse strand, counting down.
AACCCACTTTGACACATAATCCACAGCCAGCAGGATGTACAAATAACCAAATGAAGTGGGAAAAGGTCCCATGAAATCAATTCCCCAAACATCGAAGACTTCACAAAATAATAAGGGTTGTTGGGGCATCTCATGTTTCCTAGAAATATTACCCACAAATTGACACCTGGGACACTTCTTACAAAATTCATAGGCGTCACGAAATAGACTTGGCCAAAACAATCCACTTTCCAAAACTTTCCTAGCAGTACGTTTGGCACTAAAATGTCCCCCACATGCAAGAGTATGGCAAAAAGTCAAGACGGACTCAAATTCAACATCAGGAATGCATCGCCTAATTATTTGATCACTACATATGTGCCACAAGTAGGGATCATCCCATATATAGAATTTAACATCTCTCTTAAATTTATTTAATTGATGTTTATTCATGTCATCAGGCAAAACAGATGCAACTAGATAATTAGCAATATCAGCATACCAAGGGATAGAAACAAATACCTCACGAGCCTTTGATCCGGAAAGTCATCTAAAGGTAGAGATGTTACCGTAGGTGTTTCAATTCTACTCAAATGATCAGCTACCATATTCTCTCGCACCACTCTTATCACGAATCTCCACATCAAACTCTTGTATCAGAAGCACCCACCTAATGAGGCGGGGTTTGGAGTCCGGTTTCTTAAATAAGTACTTGATAGCTGAGTGATCGGTAAACACAGTCACCTTCGTGTGAAGGACATAGGATCGAAATTTCTCTAACCCAAAGACGATTGCAAATAACTCTTTCTCTGTGGTAGTGTAGTTAGCCTGAGCAGCATCTAGAGTCCTAGATGCATAGGCTATGATATGTTGCCTCTTCTCTATCCTCTGGGCAAGAACGGCACCTAATGCATAGTCAGAAGCATCACACAAGAGCTCGAATGAACGGCACCTAATGTTTGGATTGGCTTTTAACGCCTTAAAAACTAAGTGAGATTGAAAAAAAGTTTATTGGGGAGGTGTTTGTGTGAGCTTCTCCAAAAAAGCTCCATCTGATCAGATTGGAGTGTTAGCTAAGCATTGGAGATTGTCCTACACCTTCTCTCTTCTTTTATCGTCCTCTCAGCTCGATCTCAGTAGCTCTCCGCTCCCCTCGGCACAAGAAATAGTGTTGGGGCAGACAAGCTCAAAAGCGGTCTTGGTGCAGACGATGGCATCAAAGCCGTCGCGATGGCATTGAAGCCGTTGACAAGGAGGGAGAGGTTGATGTCGGAGTTGCACTCGGCTTCATTAAAGACGGAGGCGTCACAACTGTTGGGGAGGTAGTTGTGGAGGAAGAAGTGGAGGGTGGCACTGGCGGTGTTGGGGCTAGTGATTTGCTTGTTGAAGAAGCTCTCACTCCAAATTGAAGAAGCTATGTTAAGCCTTGGTCGAGAGGAAGAAGAAGGCCTTGGTCAAAACCTATTTTGACCAGGGACCATTCTGAATTTTTCAAAGGTTTTTATGGAGTGACTATACTGAAAATAATTAATATATATATATATATATTAAAAAGACAATTTTGCCACCGTCGATTTAAACACAAATCACATTTATAATCTAATTTTTATCTTATCTTATTTAGATAAAAAATAAGTCACTTCTTCTACCGCTAACTTAATGGGCTTTTACAAGTAGTTGTTTGCGAAGGTTCAAATGTTATAGAATTATAGTCAAATTCCAAGGAGTAGCCAAAAAGAAAAATGGAGCTGGTTTCACTTTTGCTTTTGAATTTATATCCATCTTTTTATAATCTGGAACTTGCTAGGCACATTAATTTTGATGATATTCTTATTTTTAAAATTGAAAAACATAAATTCAAATTTTCAAAGTTTTTATCACTTCTAATGATTTGAAAATAAGTTTTCATAATTTGCAATTTGCTAGGAATTATTTCACAACTCATTTTCTTCATAATGAAACAATATTTTAAGTTGTCATGTACTCCTTTGATCCTATTTATAAATAAGGGTTAAAGGCTTAATTTGTCATGTAAGTTTTGATAAGGGGGCACTCAGCACCCAGAAGTTTTTTGGATACCAAATCTGCCCCGGAAGTATGAAAAAGGTACCAAATTTGCCCAAAACTAACGGAAGGTCAAACAGACGTTTGCCACGTCAGATTCTTTTGGGTCAAATACCTAATTTGCCACGGAAGTATTGATAAGGGGGCGCTCAACGCCTGAAAGTTTTTTTTTGGTACCAAATTTGCCCCGGAAGTATAAAAAAGGTAGAAATTTGCCCTAAACTAACGGAAGGTCCACGTAGGTTGTTAAAATGCCACATGGCTAAGAAAGAAACACAATGGAGGGTGAGTCATATGCCAGATCATGTAACCACGTCAGCACCTCATTCATCTCTCTCTGTTCCCTCTCGCTTTCGGCGGTTCGTGCTTCTGAATTTTCTTCCACTCCTTCACCCACTCCTTCACCGACGGGTATGCCATCTTCCACAACAATGCCTGCCAACTCTGTTTGCGACTTTCCTCTGCTTCAGATCCGATTGGTTTCGATCCCCATAAAATTTCAAACGGGATGTTAGAATTAGCTCTGGATCTACAAAAGCTATCAGTTAGAGATAATTCCTAGAACAATTTTGTATTCCCATTGTACTCTAAAAAATGCTCTACCAAGAAACCAAATAATTCTCCGAATCAAGATAAATGAAAAACCGCTAATAAACCCAGTTAGAGATGTTCATATGGATTGTCAAATTTTTCACCAAATCGTAAAATTTTAGAGAAGCAAAATAAGGGAATTTGGGGGGGGGGGGAGTGAGGAGGCAGTACCTGAAAATTTGAGAATCGAGAAATTGTAAGGGTCTAAGGGATAAAATCGTTTGGTATGAATTTGCCACACCGCTGGCGTGTCCTCGCCCCACATCGGAGAGCCATGGTGTTCACAATGGTCCCACCGGCACTATCTCCACTGTGTTTCTTTCCTAGCCATGTGGCATTTTAACGACCTACGTGGACCTTCCGTCAGTTTTGGGCAAATTTGCTGCCTTTTTTATACTTCCGGGGCAAATTTGGTACCAAAAAAAACTTTCGGGTGCTGAGTGCCCCCTTATCAATACTTCCATGGCAAATTAGGTTTTTAACCCAAAAAAATCTGACGTGGCAAATGTTCGTTTGACCTTCTGTTAGTTTTGGGCAAATTTGGTACCTTTTTCATACTTCCGGGGCATATTTGGTACCCAAAAAACTTCCGGGTGATGAGTGCCCCCTTATAAATACTTCCATGGCAAATTAGGTATTTAACTCTATAAATAACTTCCAACATGTTTCCTAGAAACCAAGAAAAATTTTAAACCCTATTAACTCTACCTTAAAATTTAATAATTTTTCAACTTTGCGCGTATTCAATATACATTATATCCCATGAGTATAAAACTTACACAATAATAAATGAAGGGTAAAATTATACATTCATATAAAAAATTTAATGATTTAACTTATAAATATGACGAAAACAATTCTCTCTCTGCCTTATAAATAGGGTCAGAGTAGTAGTTTTTATTATTTATAATGATTTGATATTAATTTTTCTTGATTCATAACCTGCAAGTAATGAGCAGGAATTTGCAACAAATATTTTTTTATGATGAAAAAAATGAACTATATGATGTTTTTAGTAATTTCCTCTCGGGCTAAAAACATTAAAGAACTTTTGATCTAATTTGAAATTTCCTAGTCTTTTGTCCTAAAATGAGATTAATTCCCCTCATTCTTGAATTTTTACATATAATATAAAAAATATATACTATTTATGAGTTATAGATATTATTGCTCATTATTTTTTAAGAAAAAAATTGTGTAATGCATGTAACTCAATGAGTTTAAGTTTTGGGAAAATACCAAGAAAATATCACTTAAATTTTAAAATCTCAAATAGGTGATTTTCCACCAAAATGAGTTGTCAATTACTTTACTTTTTTTATTAATCCTATCAATGTTGTTGTCAACATAATTTTAAAGTTTAAATAGTATTTTTTATTATTATCATTTTTTCAATAAGTAATCAGTAATTCATATCAAATCGTGCAGTGATTTACTTGTAAGTATAGTAAATAGTTAATGAAATATAGTAAATAAAATTGATTTGGAATGTTGATATTTCTAAGAGATTTCTCTAAAATTTCCTCATATAATGAACATATCTAATTTAATTTCTATGGCTAATATATGTGCATTTGTGTATGAGATATATCATCGAAATAGTATATTAGTTAATGGTTTGTTCATATTAATGTATCTAATAATTTATCCTACAAAATGGTGTGAAAAATTAGTAAATGATATTCTTTTTGTACGGTGGGTTCCGTCAGTCTTCTCTCTCTATTATTTTAATATATTTTAATAGAAAAATATCACTTAGACCCCATGAGAACAATTTTATAAAATAAAATATCACTTATTTTTGTTAAGGTGTAAATTTGTCTATGAAGTTTTAAATCTAAATTTGAAAAAAGAGAAGTAAATGACACATGGACTTTTGACACAAATTTACACCTTCATAAAAATGACATGGATGATATGTGACTGTTAGTTCATTAAAAAATGTGAATTATCTCTCTCTCTCTGTAAAAAAGTTTAGGTGGGAATAGACACCAGTAATCCACCAAGGTCAGGGTACGCCTCCGGGCTCAAAGAACGCTTGCAAAGGTACTTATAGATTGCCCACCAATATTGAGACCCTCACATCAACCAGTAGATATTAAACCTCTTTCCTTTTTGGGTGAAGACCAACGTCTTAGCCAACTGTATCACTCCTCGTTGGCAATGTGAATAGTATCTTTTTATTTTAAGAAGGGTGTATAGTTTACTTAGTAGCAATTAATTCCTGTAGTCCCCAAAGATATGTTAGGAAGTATTATTAGAAGACAATCACTAATATATCTCTATAAAAGCTGATTTTATAATCAAGTCTTGTTGACTTTTATATCTATGAAAGCCTGATTTTAGACATGGATCAATTATATTTTGTATAATAATTAAGAGTGAGAAATATGGATTGATTAAAGTCATGACTTGCTTCTTGATTAAATTAAGATGAAATGACTCTAGCTTTATAAGGTTTGATTAGAATTAAAATTGAATGACTTCAAATTTATAAGCGTCCTGCACATTGCAGAGAAGGTGATGCTAGAGCAATGTAAAAGATAAGTGAGTCTCTTTTACCCTCCTTTTCTCTCGTAATTAAAGTGAAACACTCTCTTTGTTCTTAAATATAAGACTCTCCTTACTGATTCATAAGGATTGAAATTGTTTGATTATGTCGGTTATTTGTTATTACTATAAACAATTGTGTGTGGCTTTACTTAAAATACCCCTCTTTAATTTTTTATGGTAATGTTAGAAAAAATATTAAATCAGGACAAAAGACTGATGTCCTATATTTAGGACAAAAGTACATCACTTAACTAAGTCTTATATTTATGACAGGAGTAAGTATGAAGTGTAATATATGGGCTCCACAAAGCTAGTGATGAGCATAAAATTTGTATGTGTTTTATATGTATATTTTGTGCCCTAAAAATATGACTGCTCTCTTAAAAATTCCCTTTTTGTTATAAATATATTATTATGTGATGTCCATTGCATAGTAACCCTTGAAGGTCTATAAATAGAGGTCTTGTGTAAACATTTTGAACACACTTGAAATGAGAATTCCTCTCCTCTCTCTAGAATTTCTCTCCGACCTCTCTCTATTTTCCCTCATTTTCATAACACTTTTAAATAATTATTGTATGGTTTATAAAAAAGAGCATATAAATTTAATAACATTAATGACCTTTTGATAAGGATGATATGTCTTGCTTTTAGTTCATGGGAAAAACACTTCTCATGTTGTAGGAGAAGTGTATTCTCATGTTATACACACATGAAATGGTGGGACCCACATATATATATAATACTAATTATATATATATATATATATATATATATATATATATATGTGTGTGTGTGTGTGTGTGTGTGGGCCCCACCATTTCATATGTGTGTAGGAATCATTTTTTTCTCATGCAACATGAGAAGTTTAAACCCTTAGTTCATTTGTATGAATAGAAAATGAAATAAATTGAGATTATGTAAATTTGTTAATTTAATGACTTTCCTTTTTCGATAATGCATTTTTTTTTTCCTTTTTTATACACATTTGTCATATACACATTTATTATAGAATTTTTTTTACCATCAATATCATTTCTAATTTTCTCTGAATTATTTAAATGACTTTAAGTCATCAATTTTAAACATGAAGCGATATAGTAATAGTCTAATAGCCATGTGTTTGTTCTCAGCGGAAATGAGAGAAATAAATGAATACACCAACCAAAATGTGTTCTTTCTTGTCCATACCACCATTAATGAATCATGAGTGTGTTGAATTTAATGTTCTTTAATTGCACCATGATGCATGCTTTGTTACGCGAGAAAAATGGAAAGAGCCTCTTCATTTTTCTTACTATCTACTTTCCCCCACTTTTTTATTTACACTATCAGATCAACTCTGACATTAGATATTTAATAGCCTATAAAAAATAAAAAATAATATATAGAATACTTTAATAAAAGTACAAAGATATTAACTACTTAGATTAAATTTTAATGATTTAAATCTATTTATTTACAATTTTTTAGGGCAGAGCATTGGGCGAGTTGGGCAACCCGAGGCCAAACTCAGCCTGCCCATTTAACTTTAAATGAGTATGAGTTAGCCCATACACGTACCGCAACCCATTTAAACCCAAGTAAATGGGCGGATTAACTGGGTTTTGAGCAACCCATTTACATTTGACTTGTTTATTATTATTTTTTTTAAAAAAACACACATAAACATTAAGCATTCATCCAAATTCATCATGCCAATTTTTGAAATCTAAATCTTTAAAGTTCAGTAATCACAATTCACACGAAAAGAATGAGCTCCTGAAAGAATATAGTATCGACCTCAGTACTAAAAACTAATTCTGAAGATACTGTAGATACTAGTATATCCAACAAATCACATACCAACAGATTTAAAACTTGATACTTGGAAGCATTCACTCTCCACCATGCCAAAACATCAAATTTTGGATCACGAAAGCTAACTAATTCAGTTTGACGATATTCATTCACTTCTAAAATCTTCTCTACATTACATGTAAAGTTAGTAGCAACTCACAAGTTTGAATAAACAGAGCCAGAGAGAGAGATATTGAGAGTCGATGAGCATTATGGTTAGGCATTAGAGGCGGCTGAAAACTCGAAATCTCAATTGTGGAGGGAGTCAGTGAATGATTTTACCTTATGGTGGAATGTGGAATGAGATGAGTAGTTAACAAAAAAACTTACAATAAATGGGCAGGTATGGGTAACCCGTAGGTATGCCCATAGCCCGCTCATTTAAATTTTAAATGGGTGGGTTCTAACCCAACCCATTATGGGTCTTTTTGGGCGGGTTCAAAATGGCCCAATTACCCTAGGTTATGGGCAGGCTCATAGGTTATAGGTTCCATGCTTAACCCTACATTTTTTGTTATTTAATATTATAATAATATTATTATAGGATATTAAATCTCAATTGTCAAAGATGATCCAACGGTGTAAATAAAGAATAGAAGGAAACAAACGGTAAGAAAAATGAAGAGGCTCCTTTCTCAAGAAGAATACTCACGAAAACGTCTCTTTTGTTGTTTTTGTTGTTCCCACCGCTCTTATTTTATAAAGCATTTATAACTTGTTTACACAAAACAATAAATAAAAACAATTAAAAATATTAAATTTGTCATAAAATTTAAGTGTTTTTGAGTATTACTACCCTTATTAAACAAACTCTCATATTAATTTTGATATACTCTCACTTCCCTAATAGCTAGGGATGGGCATGTATAAAAAATATTTAATGTTTATTGAAATTATCAAAAAGTGTTATAAAAAGAACTTAAAATACGTTCTAGAAGACATTATAAGATGGAGCCAAGCGAGTACTTCAACGTGAGAGTGAATTTTTTTAATTAAGATACACGTAACCAAATTGTGTAAAAAAGTTGGCTAAAATTACTTAAAAGTAATAAAATGTAAAATAATTTAACTTATTTTTTAAAAACACTTTTATTTATGGAGAGAGAGTGAGTGGATGAATAATTAATGTAGTAAGACCAAAGTACTAATTAATGTAGGTTGAAGTATTTTTTCATTAATAACGAATTTCATAAAGTAATTTTTAGTACATCTAATACTTTAAAATATATATATTTTTTCATTAGCACCCAATATTTTTTAAAGTAATTTTTAGTGTGATTTTATCTTAAAGGTACTTTTCTTACTAGCAAGAAGCACTCTGAAGTTAAGATATCAAGTGTTATTTGAAAAATATTTTAGCGTATAAAAAATTACTTTAGAATACGTGTGAGATCTAGTTACTAGGTTATGCTACTGAAAATATATTTTAGGGTTTGAGTACAACTTAAAAATTAGTTCAGAGTTGTAGATACTACTCCTTAAAAAAAGTGTTCAACATTTATCATGTTAGCCTAAGATAGTATAGTTTTGAAGTAGAGGAGGGTAGCGGACCAAAAAAGAAAAGGACAAATAAGTACTACTTATTACGTTCTAGGCAACTTATATTATGGACTCAAAATGTTTTATAAAATGTGACTTAATTATATTCTTAATCGGAGGCAGAAGGATCATATAGGAGTAGAGGAAGTAGTTTTTTAAGAGCAATTATTTGTTCATCAAGTTTCTTAGTATATTATTGAAAAAAATTGAATACCTAATTTCTTATTAATGATAATATTCCTATCATTTTTAAGGGCTAAGATTCAATTTTTCCCTTAATAAAGTTTAATATTTTTCTTAATTCCAGTAAAATATATTGAAAGTAACTTAAAAATAAGAAGATCCAGAAAAATATATGTATATGGTTCTAAGTTTAGCGGGTCAAGTATATTTTAAGCTTGAGTTTATCGGCCAAATGAAGAAGGCTCTTAGAGATTGGAAACAACAGAAAGATGCATGGCTTATTAATCTAAGTAAAAAGATGCAAAGCTTACGTTTTCCTGGGGAAAAAAAGGAATCTGTTCATCGTATCCTTTTTTTTTTCGTGTTTGTTTTGTAACTTCCAATTAACTTGTTGAAAAGAAAAACCTAATCATAGGAATAAATATTAATTACAATTCTCCTAAATAAACATGTCAATTTAATATTCCTTAATGGAGATTGAACAACAGAATGAGATTTAATTAGAATAGCAAAAATCAACAGCCAGAAAAGCAATTAAAGTATTAGTGTGTAATATATAAGCAATATGACAGTTTCTAAATATGATAAATTCAAAATATATAATTCCTCAAATCATGAACATATGTGTGTCTATAGATACACACATTCTTGTTAACAAATATAATATAATTAATTAATAAGGATATAATTACTTAGATTTGGAATTTGAAGAATAAGTTGTGTTGCTTTTGTTATACTACGTCTTACTTTATATTTTATATTTATATTAATCCTTTCTATAAATATTAATTTACTGTATAAAATATTTTGAAAATAAAATTCAAAGTTACATAATACAAATGTGGAAAACATATGCTATAAATTGATTTTTCTTCCCTTATAAATGTTTGCCTTCGCTTAAAGTCCATACTTTTTTACTAATAAGCTATTAGTTGAGGTGGTAAGTGGTGTCACTCTGTAAGGAGAATAACACAAATTCAAATAATAGGAAGCACACTTATTAAGAAAAAAGCGAAAACAATTTTTGTTCTAAGCCTTGAAAATGATTATACCTTTGACCGAATAAAAAAGAGTCCTTTTTTTTTGTCGGAATCACCTTCTTAAATAATCATATATTAAATAAATAACAATTTTGGTTTACTTGTACGGTTAATAGGAAGACAACTATATATGTTATAGCTTTATAATCTAATGACACCAAGCTCCTCGCTAAGTCTGTTTTAAGTGTGAGATTGTGAGTTCGAACCTTCTCAAGTATGTGTAATAAATATGTTAATTATGACAAGAAAACAAAAATGTCCTATTGTCTTCTAAAGCAAATTATATTATTCACAACACCGCACATGTTTTCATCAATTGTTTTCCTTACACAACACTCAACAACACATATAATCACAATGAAAACAAGGGCATTAATTCATATAGTTATTCTTTGAAAGCATTCTTCATCTTTATAATTAGACACATACCCCTCTAAATCATTGCCCTCTCCTTCTTCCTTCAATCCTCCCCATTCATGATCCGAGGGATATTCCATTTCCTAAACTCTTCAAAACCCTAAAAAAAATTCTCTCCCCTTTCTTTTTATTTCCCTCTCCTCATCAATATATACCTAATACCTCACTTATATATAGCTTTATATATATATCATCAACAACTAAACACACACTCACTCACACAGCTGTAAATTATATTGAAGCATGGGGTACAAGAAGAATGGTTTTGAGGATTCAGAAGACATGGAAGAGAAAGGAGAGAAGGCATATAATGGGAATAAGAGGAAGTATGTGAGAGTTTTGAATATGGAAGTGCTCAAACGTTTGATGGTTGGAGGAGTGAAGTCTCAGAAACTGAGAGGTTTTTTATCAAAGGGAGGATTGTTGAAGGGAGCGAATCTGAAGCTGTTCATGGTGGCAACAAAGTCAAGATTATCTTCAACTTCAAGATCTAAGATGTGGGCTTTTCTCTTTACATATGTCTTCATGATTTGGATTTTCTCAGTCCAATTTATGAATCGTTTTTTCTCCCATCTTCCACCTCCAATAAGTACGTATTATCTGCGTCTTTCTTTTTAATCTTATACCACTAAAGATGGGAATTTTAACAAAAGAATATATGTATATATCACTCATATTTTCTCACTATATCTTTAAAAATATGATCTTAAAGACAAGAAATAAACTCTTAATACAATAATGTATTTTATTAATATTATTGTTTCATATAATCATGATAGAGAATTAAATTTAATTTGTTTCAAATACTGAAAAATATATCAACCATACAATAATGGCTGTCTTTGTAGTTCGTTGCACGCAATCCACCAATATACATGCTCTTTCCCTATGCTGCATGCATAGTAAATGAACATGCTGAAAACAAGGTTCCTAAAACAAATCATACTCATTATGGATTTATTATTTGAGTAACTTTATTATTTGCTTTCAGGGATTTATGAGAATAATGGATATCTAATGGTTTCTTCCAATGGAGGATTGAACCAAATGCGAGCTGGTGTAAGAATTTAATTTTGTCCTGTTGTCATTCATGTTACTATTGAATTATTCCATTTTCATTATTGCTTGTTCTCTCTAGTATTTGTATCAAATGTGACACAGTATACTAATACTTTTATTATAAACATTAAATTTTAAATTTTTTGTGTAAATAATAAATTCCATAAAATGTGTGATCCTATGTCTCTCTCTAATTCTCTTCACTATCATTTTTTTTTCTTTTGTTTTTTTGACCTTGCATTTCTTTCTTTGAAGTCCTAGTCTTCTTTAATCTGTGTGTGTGTGTGTGTGTGTGTGTGTGTGTGTGTGTGTGTGTGATGATGATGATAATAATAATAATGGGCCAATATATATTGTGTATTTAATTTGGTTGATTTGGCTGCAGATATGTGACATGGTTACCATTGCAAGGTTTTTGAATGTGACACTTATAGTTCCTGAATTGGACAATACCTCCTTTTGGAAGGACCATAGGTTAGTAAAATTAATTGAACTAACAAATATATCTTAATTAATTAATCGTTTTATTAAATGAAGCAATTAATATTATGGTTGTTGCGATGGCTGCAGCCAATTCCCAGAAATATTTGATGTGGATTATTTGATAAAATCGCTGAGAGATGAAGTTCAAATATTGAAAGAGTTGCCTTCAAAACAGAAGCAAAAAGTGGAATTGAAATCCCTCTATTCCATGCCTCCTATTAGTTGGTCCAACATGACCTATTATTATGATGTGGTAAGTATAATAGTTTCTGCAAATCAAGCTTATCTATAAATACTCCTTTAGTACTATATATAAGATACAAATAATCAAATTACATATATTCCCTCTGATCATATTTATAAGAGCCTGATAACTGCATTATGTGATTTCAGAAAGATGTTAAAATTAATTAAAAATAATAATTATGTTTATTTTGAAAGAAACTTTTTTTTCCTAAGTATGCCCTTATTTATCAAGGGCAAGTAAGAGAGATAAATAGAGTAAATATGAGTATTACCATCCCTTTAATTAATGCATTATGTATAATTAAAAACAATTCTTGATTAATACATCGCACGGATATATGCATGTATTATTATTGTCGATGGAGATCTAGTTTCAATAATTTAATGATGCACGAATTCTATCCCATATGAATTCTTAATATTTAAGGATTGTTTTGAGCAGATTCTTCCTCGAATCAAGGGATACGAAGTTGTGCACTTCACAAAATCAGATGCAAGGCTAGCCAACAATGGGCTTCCTGAGGAAGTTCAGAAACTGAGATGCAGAGTGAATTACCAATCTCTGAAATTTGCTCCACCAATTGAACAAGTATCTAAGAAGATTGTTAGCATTCTCAAGCAGAGAGGACCTTACTTGGCTCTTCATCTTCGTTACGAAATGGACATGATTGCCTTCTCTGGTTGCAACGAAGGTTGTACCCCAGAAGAAATCGATGAACTCACTAAAATGAGGTATATGTGTGTGTGTGTGTGTGTCATCTCTCTCTCTCACACATATATATTATCTGCTTGTGTACCTGTTAGCTATATGGAATATTGACAAGAACATAATAAAAGTATCATATCTATTATTAACCATGAGAGAGCAATAAGCTCATACATGCATGATACAACAATTAATCAACCATATTGATCTTGAGGGTGATGAACAATCCCCAAATTATGGAGACAGAGAAGAGGACCTTGAACAATTAAACTCTCTCTAGCTATAGAGTTCATGAGTGATTAAACATCTTGCAACACTTTAATATTTCCAACAATAATATCACTCTGGTCCTTAATATGAAATAGTTTTTAACTGCTTTACAAGGATTAATAAAAGTAGTTAAAGGTAGTTTATATCATTAAAATAGTAAAAACTTATTACTACTTTCCAATATTATCCTCCGATCAAAATCAACTAATCTTAATTACTTTTAATTTCTTTCTTACATAATCTCATTGTACAATACAATTAATTGGGGTATTTTTGAGGGGGCAAAAAAGAATTTAATGCTATTGAATTTTTACAAATGAATTTAGGACCATAAAAACTTTCTAGAAGATGTCTTATACTAAGAAAGAGAGTGGTATACACATATATAAGCTAATGTATAAAAGAATCAGAGTGTTTGGTGATGAGAATTATATATGTTTGTACATAGATATGCGTATCCATGGTGGAAAGAGAAGGAGATTAATTCTGAGAAGAAAAGAAAAGATGGTCTGTGCCCTCTAACTCCAGAAGAGACTGCTCTAACACTACGTGCATTGGGGATTGATAGTGACATTCAGGTCTATATTGCTGCTGGAGATATATACAAAGCAGACAAAAGAATGGCGGATCTCGAGCAAGTTTTTCCAAATCTGGTCAGTGTATATATATAATAATAGAACCAACTAATAATAAGCTCTTGAAGATCATCAGAATCTACTGTTTCTTATGTTATATATGATTGACTTGCTAAGTTATTGATTATATTTAGTTTTGTGACGACATTGTGTTTGTTTAGGTGAAAAAAGAGACGTTATTGGATGCGTGGGAGCTTGAACCATTCAGGAACCATTCGAACCAAATGGCAGCTATAGATTACTATGTGTCAATAGAAAGTGACATCTTCGTACCAACTTATAAAGGCCATATGGCAAAACTTGTTGAAGGCCATAGAAGGTGCTAAACTTTTCTTCTCTAACATCTTATTGATTAGACACTTAGTTTTGGCAAAAGTGTACTTTCCTCTAACTTTATACAATGTTTTAGTTTGATCCCTTAATTTTTCTAAAATATCTTTTAAGTCCTTTAACCCTGACGCTATTGGCCCAGATGATGCTTTTTTTGTGACAATAGTTTTTTTAACAAAATTAAAAGTAATATATCTGTATTTGAGAATTCTTTGCCAGCATTTAAAATTTCAATGTCAGCATCTTTTATTGATAGCATTAATTAGGAATTGAGGATTAAAAACAAAACTTATAAAATTAAGAGACAAATTTAAAATGAAACCTCGTATGAAAAGTGCACTTTTGCACAAGAAATAAAATTGAGGGCTTTTAATTTGTATTACATGATGATGATCAGGTACTTAGGGTTTAAGAAGACGATAGTGTTGGACAGGAAGGTGTTGGTGGAATTGATAGACCAGTACAAAAATGGAACCCTAAATTCGAACGAATTCTCAACTCAGGTGAAGGCAGCTCATGCATATCGTGTTGGAAACCCTACCATGAGATCTGTGGTTCCTGGAAAACCCAAAGAAGAAGACTACTTCTACACTAACCCTCAGGAATGTTTGGATCGTCAATAATAATGATGATGGTGATTCATATATTCTCGTCTAGGGCTCAAAATATTTTATTTTATGCTTCTCAAGAATGGAGCAAGACGATTCTCTGAATCATTATAATTGTTTCTCATTCATATCTGTTTTCATTTTAAATGTGATTTTATGAACTTGATAAATACAAATGCACCTCATAATTCTTGCGTTACCGTACATTTTTTTTTTTGATACAAAAAATTTTAGGAAAGGGGTTAGGCTTACCCACAATCTAAGGGCAGGGCACTTGGAGCCCAATCCACAGGGCATATTAGATTAGAGAGTACATATGTCTCCACCTCTTCCTAGCGTTTCCACTGCTTCGTAGACTCCTAAGATGCCTCTCCCAGCGCCTTGACTAACTCCAGGATCGAACCCCTCCCTTGAGTTACTATATATTTCTAATTCTAGCCTTACTGCTTTAGTTGAGGATGGGCTAGCCTGCAATGAGGCCAAGCCTGTTGTGAGACTTATTGGGAGAATCATTATGAGGTCTCAAGAAAAAAATAATAACTAAGAAATTCCAAAAGTGAGTAGCATGAGTTTGTCATCTCTTTCATAACTGGAACTTGTCACTGCCTTCTACTTACCTGTTGAAAGACTTTTTAGTGATTATTTTCCTTTTTTGAAATCATATAGTAATTATCCTATATTTGTTTTTTTATTTAATACATTTTAAACAAACACACACAAATATGCCGAGCTCGAACTCGGGGACCTCATCCAAGTGTGGTGGGTGGCATTGCTGTTGCAACAACTATACTTATATGAAACAAGGGATTAATATCATGAAGCTCTAATTCAAACTCTCAAAGAACAAATAAACATGGCCACCAAGATGAGTCCTCTACAAGAACCATACTTTTATGGATATTTTAACAACATTGCAAAGGCATGGTGATGCATATGAAATTGACTATGGGCTCATCACAATTAACTGATAATAAAGATGTAAAGTTCTTGAGGTCAAATAATAAAAGGCCCAATCAGCTAGCCCACAATGGTCATGACTCAATTGCTTGTTTGTCTATTATATCATGTTCATGATCAATAATGATATACCCCTTGTCTTTGAGTTTAATTGGCAAAGGGATCAGATACTCTCACCAAAAGGAGGGGGTTCAATCTTAGAGTTCGTCAAGATGTTGGAGGAGGCATCCTAGCTCCTGGGTGCCTAATAGATGGCTCTCCCTACCTAATATTGGTATCACCTAGGAGGAAGGGAGACTTCGCCCTATCTTTGGATTGTAAGTGAGTCCAACCTCTTTTTTAAAATTCTTTTACCAAAAAAAAAAATGATCAAAGATGATATATGAATGGCAATGAGGACTTGAGTCTAAAGAAAGGAACTACTACCCTTCATGACAAGATAAATCAACATGTCACTACCTTCTACTTACCTGTTGAAAGACTTTTTAGTGATTATTTTCCTTTTTTGAAATCATATAGTAATTATCCTATATTTGTTTTTTTATTTAATACATTTTAAACAAACACACACAAATATGCCGAGCTCGAACTCGGGGACCTCATCCAAGTGTGGTGGGTGGCATTGCTGTTGCAACAACTATACTTATATGAAACAAGGGATTAATATCATGAAGCTCTAATTCAAACTCTCAAAGAACAAATAAACATGGCCACCAAGATGAGTCCTCTACAAGAACCATACTTTTATGGATATTTTAACAACATTGCAAAGGCATGGTGATGCATATGAAATTGACTATGGGCTCATCACAATTAACTGATAATAAAGATGTAAAGTTTCTTATCAAAAATAAGATGTAAAGTTCTTGAGGTCAAATAATAAAAGGCCCAATGGGTTAGCCCACAATGGCCATGACTCAATTGCTTGTTTTTCTATTATATCATGTTCATGATCAATAATGATATACCCCTTATCTTTGAGTTTAATTGGCAAAGGGATCAGATACTCTCACCAAAAGGAGGGGGTTCAATCTTAGAGTTCGTCAAGATGTTGGAGGAGGCATCCTAGCTCCTGGGTGCCTAATAGATGGCTCTCCCTACCTAATATTGGTATCACCTAGGAGGAAGGGAGACTTCGCCTATCTTTGGATTGTAAGTGAGTCCAACCTCTTTTTTAAAATTCTTTTACCAAAAAAAAATGATCAAAGATGATATATGAATGGCAATGAGGACTTGAGTCTAAAGAAAGGAACTACTACCCTTCATGACAAGATAAATCAACATGTCACTACCTTCTACTTACCTGTTGAAAGACTTTTTAGTGATTATTTTCCTTTTTTGAAATCATATAGTAATTATCCTATATTTGTTTTTTTATTTAATACATTTTAAACAAACACACACAAATATGCCGAGCTCGAACTCGGGGACCTCATCCAAGTGTGGTGGGTGGCATTGCTGTTGCAACAACTATACTTATATGAAACAAGGGATTAATATCATGAAGCTCTAATTCAAACTCTCAAAGAACAAATAAACATGGCCACCAAGATGAGTCCTCTACAAGAACCATACTTTTATGGATATTTTAACAACATTGCAAAGGCATGGTGATGCATATGAAATTGACTATGGGCTCATCACAATTAACTGATAATAAAGATGTAAAGTTTCTTATCAAAAATAAGATGTAAAGTTCTTGAGGTCAAATAATAAAAGGCCCAATGGGTTAGCCCACAATGGCCATGACTCAATTGCTTGTTTTTCTATTATATCATGTTCATGATCAATAATGATATACCCCTTATCTTTGAGTTTAATTGGCAAAGGGATCAGATACTCTCACCAAAAGGAGGGGGTTCAATCTTAGAGTTCGTCAAGATGTTGGAGGAGGCATCCTAGCTCCAGGTGCCTAATAGATGGCTCTCCCTACCTAATATTGGTATCACCTAGGAGGAAGGGAGACTTCGCCCTGTCTTTGGATTGTAAGTGAGTCCAACCTCTTTTTTAAAATTCTTTTACCAAAAAAAAAAAAAATGATCAAAGATGATATATGAATGGCAATGAGGACTTGAGTCTAAAGAAAGGAACTACTACCCTTCATGACAAGATAAATCAACATGTCACTACCTTCTACTTACCTGTTGAAAGACTTTTTAGTGATTATTTTCCTTTTTTGAAATCATATAGTAATTATCCTATATTTGTTTTTTTATTTAATACATTTTAAACAAACACACACAAATATGCCGAGCTCGAACTCGGGGACCTCATCCAAGTGTGGTGGGTGGCATTGCTGTTGCAACAACTATACTTATATGAAACAAGGGATTAATATCATGAAGCTCTAATTCAAACTCTCAAAGAACAAATAAACATGGCCACCAAGATGAGTCCTCTACAAGAACCATACTTTTATGGATATTTTAACAACATTGCAAAGGCATGGTGATGCATATGAAATTGACTATGGGCTCATCACAATTAACTGATAATAAAGATGTAAAGTTTCTTATCAAAAAAAGATGTAAAGTTCTTGAGGTCAAATAATAAAAGGCCCAATGGGTTAGCCCACAATGGCCATGACTCAATTGCTTGTTTTTCTATTATATCATGTTCATGATCAATAATGATATACCCCTTATCTTTGAGTTTAATTGGCAAAGGGATCAGATACTCTCACCAAAAGGAGGGGGTTCAATCTTAGAGTTCGTCAAGATGTTGGAGGAGGCATCCTAGCTCCTGGGTGCCTAATAGATGGCTCTCCCTGCCTAATATTGGTATTACCTAGGAGGAAGTGAGACTTCGCCCTGTCTTTGGATTGTAAGTGAGTCCAACTTCTTTCCTAAATTCTTTTACCAAAAAAAAAAATGATCAAAGATGATATATGAATGGCAATGAGGACTTGAGTCTAAAGAAAGGAACTACTACCCTTCATGACAAGATAAATCAACATTTTTTTTTTCCACATAAAGTGGCAAGTTAAAACTTGAGTCTACAACCAAAACAAAATAGTCCAAGTTAACAACATATCAGCATGCAAACAGCGCTAAAAACAGGATGAGGTTTCCGTAGAATCATCATTTCATCAGTGCATTGATGAGCGTCCTTAGCCAAAAGATCTGCACATTGAATGGCTTCCCGTGGAGCATATCGGATCTCGATATCCCAATCTGATTATATTATATTTCTCCCCTCTATGATCTCTGCTCTAAGCGGATGATTTATCCCGCTATCTCCATTAGCAGGTGTAACACTTGCACAGAGTCTGTATAGGCTGTAATCTTCCGGAACCCATGTTATATGCACAAGTAAAGATCCGTCAAGAGACCAATCAATTCAGCGGCCGTTGTTGGCATGAACCCCAGCTCACGTTGGAATCCCAAAAGTTAATTATTCCCCTCATAGTCCCTAATCAGACCACCACATGAGGCTTGTTTATGATAATTGACTGAGCCGTCCGTGCCTAGGCATATGTAGCTCTCTGGCGGTGGTGTCCATTATGTTGTCACCTCTTCTGTGTGAAAATTCTGTGTATGAACTTTCCTTGTTCTGTAGATTCCAAGAGTTGATAAAAGCATGCATGCGTGATTTCTGGAGCTAGAGCTCTCGTGTCATCTGTGATGCCTTTAATTTACATCTATTCTTCCATAGGAGCCAGCATACAGTGCTAAATATTCTTAGCCGTGGCCATCTATTGGTGATTGCATTTCCTAGCTCACAAGACATATTCCTCCTAAGCCACACTTGCAAATCAGAACAACCAAAAAAACTAACAAGATTGTTAGGTTTAACAATATTTATTCACAAGTTCCTTGCGATCTAACAATCACGAAGTATGTGTAGAATATTTTCCTCTCTTTGACACTCAAATGGGCACTCATCACTAGTAGATATTCCTCTCTTGGCTCTGAGTGAGTTAGTGGGTAATCTCTCATGAAAAACCTGCCAAAAAAAACAATTTAATTTTCTCAGGGACCGGTAAATTCCACACCTTCTTCCATTGGGCCACAGGAGCTTGCTCGCTGTGGTTGATCGCCATCTTATATATATGCCGCTTTGACACTGAAGTTCCCATCATTGCCATTTCTCCAACAAATTAAAATTTGTCATACTCATTTCCAGTGGGTGGTTTAACCTTAACTATAATATTGATCACCCATTGGGGAAGAAACCTTCTCCATTCCTGTATATTCCACGAGCCATTATCCAGTACAAAGTCTTTCACTTTGGCACATGGATTGATCAAGTGACAATTCCTCTCTGCCAGGTGGATGAGTGGTTGCTCAAGCGGCGACCACAAATCCCACCAAATGTGTGTGGTTGAACCACTGTTGGGATGCCACACAGTAGTAATGTTGCGCCATATTATCACAGAATAGTTCTGCTTTTTGACCACAAGTGGGTATAAACCATCACCACATCCATACTTACTTTTGAGGCATTGGACCCAAACAGCTTCTGGCTTTGTCAATATAGTTTCATGATGAAAGCTATGTTCTAGCACTACAAGTCTCTAATTCCGAGCCCCCCTACAGCTATATCTTGCTTGATTTGCTCCCAAGATATCAACATTTTAATCCCCGTTTAAAATAGTGCTGCCGTTTAGTGTTTGATAATGTCTTAAACATGATTATCTCTAATAGAATGATACCCTGCTGATAAAAGTGTCATCATTAAGTTTTAGTAGTGTCTCAAACCAATTTGACTCTAATACAAAGATACATGTGTGTGCTACAATATATGTGTGTGTGAGCTTACACGCATGCAATTTTTTCTTCTTCTTCAATTTATCTGATAATGGACAACTCACTCAGAGTCGTATATAACTATATATGTTATACTCCCGCCAGCCATATATGTCTTAGATAACTAATATGCATACATTAAGATTTTTTGTTAAATTAGTTACAACAACAATAAAGCTTTATCCTACTAGGTGCGGTCGGCTACATGGATCGCACAATGCCATTGTACTATATTAACAACCAAATTTTTTAATAGATTGTTACCAAAAGATTCGATAAATTAAATTATTTAAATTAGTAATTTGTATAAAAATGTGATGGCTTCCTTCTTTCCCCCTAGTTTTCTTCTTATCTAAATATAGGGTTAAAGTGCATCTTTTTATCATTTTGCATAGGAAACCACACTATTAATGGAAAACCATCTTCACATATGTGCAATTAACACAGAGAGTTTTGGAAAAAAATAATTACAAATTTAGTAGACACAGCAAATTGAGATTTTACGTTTAAAACCAAAGTAAACAGCTAAGTAGTTTCTACATCTAGGATGGGAGGGAGTAGCATGAATGTCTGCAGAGTCCAAATAATAATTTAAAAAAGAAAATTGATTTTGGGAGTATATATATTCTAATACTGAACCTGAAAATTATGGAACTTGGTTTTTGTTGACAACAGAAACAAACCTGCGAGCAATTGAGGTTGTGCTATTTCACTGGATTTGAAGAGTAGCCAATCATCTTGTTCAACATCATCGTTATTGTCTTCCACACATGATGTGTATCTAAGTTTCATTTCTGAGGAAACATGCTCGATCATTTGTTCAAAATCTTTCTGATGCTCTGAATAGAAAGGGTTTGAATATTAATAACGGCTCCAGAAAATCCATTATTAATCCTCAATATCCCTTATTAGAGAAATACAAGATTTATGTGGTTGTCTTCTCCAAAAACTATACTTTCTCTTTTTATAAACAACTTTTTTTCTAATTGCGCTAAATGAATTGACGGTTAAGATTAGTTAAAAATAATAAATGTGTCAAAAATGTCATGGTTTTTTTTTTTCAAACATGCCCCTATCTATGAAAATAGTATAGGAGAGATGATTAATAAAAAATATGAGAGAGAATGAATAATAAATGAATAAATAAAAGAGAATTAGTGGTGAGTGGAGATAATTAATATAAAGTTATGTATTTAATCCGAATAAGAAAATAAAAAGGTAGTTTAAATTTTAAGATATAAAAAGAAAATTGCTTATATTATGGACCAGCCTTATTAGGAGAGAGAAAATTGATTATAAAAACTACATTCTCAACTCACTACTCGCAGGAACATGCAGCCATGGCGGCTGAATGTTTCAAAAAACCAGGTCAAAGCTTTCTCCCAATCTTCTTCAAGGTAGATCCATCTCAAGTAATAAATAGCTACTTTCTTAGGAATAATGTTCAAGAGTATGATGAACTAGGATCTCACAAGATAATCAAGGTTCAAACGTGGCTGGCTACCGCTGTATTCACCCAACTTGAAGATTTGGTCGTACCAGATGAATAAGCAATATTATATATTCTCTCTTAGCTGTTTTATTGAATATAAAATATTCTTCTTATTATCTTGTCAGCTGTATTGCCAGCCAAATTGATCAAATCCTTCAGAATATTTTGGATGGGAAATATTTGTTTGAAATATGTGTGTGGTCAACCTTTATATTTTTAGTAGGAGCACATTATTGTGACTTGCAAATGTACGTAATAGTTGTATTTGTGCAAAAGAGTATACTTGTTCCTCTTTTTTTTAATGGAAATTAAAGTTCGCATTATGAAATAAAATAGTAGCTTACAAGTTCCCAGCATAGACCGTACATCGTGTAGTAGTATATATTTAATATTCCTGGGAGTCTGGGACTGTCCTATTTAGTAAGATTCTTTTTGTATGCGTGTATTTGTTCCTCTAATTCTATATACAAGGCAGTTTAATATACTAATTCATTTATATGAATTGCCATGCATATATTACCAGAAGGGGAGGTCTATAAAACTGGGATGATGGCTTTATCAAGATACACAAAGGACTTGTAATGAGATTATATAAATTCTCCGGAAGATAATTTTTGCATAATATAAAAAGAATACAAATTGGGGCTTAACATTTGAAAATTTGATATCAGCATCTTTTGTTAAAAGCATTAATGTTTGAGAACTGAAAAGATATATATTTTATAAATTTAAGGGACCGAAATAAAACATAGAATGAAATTTAAGAATTAGACATACACTTTTGCCTATGGATTGATTTTTCTCGTCATCTTCTTCAGGAGAGATCAGCCACGAGTCATTGGTAAAGTTGTTGTGGAGGCTTTGAAAATCTTAGGCAATGAAAATAAATAATTAATATCCATCTAGTTATATTATACCGGATAAGAAATCATATATATTGTTCTGATATGATCCATTTTTTTTATTTTTCTTGTTTTGTCTCTTGATGATCTCCAGGATAGTGCTAAAAGACATTGATCAAACTCTTAAAGCAATGGATAAATCTGGTTGTATATCTCCACCAGTTGGGATACGATTATCTTATGGTATTAAAAAAATCAGAAGGCTTTTGGATTGAAACTCAACCAATATTGTCCGATTTATAGGGATTTGTGGCTTGGGAGGAATAGGCAGAAAAGCTCTTATGGAACAAGTTTTTAACAACATCTCTCACCTTTTCCATGATTCATGTTTCCTTGCTAACGTAAGTGAATACGAATTCTTCATGGAAAAAGTACTTCTACGTGTAACTTTCCAACAAGAATATGTATATTCAAAGTACAACATTTGCAGCAGCCTAAGACATCGTAAGATGCTCATGGTTCTTGATGATGCTGATACATTAGAAAAGTTGAGATTTTTTGCTAGAAATCAATATGGGTTTGGAGGAGGAAGTAGAATTATCATAATAACAAGGGACCATAACATCCTTAAAAGGCTTGAAGAAGTAGATGAAATTCACAAGGTTGAGCTGTTAAACATCGAGGAAGCTCTTAAACTTTTTTATGAGATTGCTTTTCGATGTGATTATCCAATCAAACGTTATGAGGAAGTGACATTTGAAGCACTTGAATATGCTGGTGGCCTTCCATTGGCAATTATATCATTAGGTACTTTGTTAAGGGGCCAAAGTATTGTATCAGAATGGCATAGTGCACTGAATGATCTAATCCGGTCCTAATTATAGGACATATTTATCTAATTTTGGAGAGATTAAAGATAATAGTTAAAATTAGTTAATTATATTTGTTCTCCCAAAATTCCTCTATTTAAAATTTAAAATGACTCATTCATATATTCTTATATCCTTCCACTCCCACTCCAAGGATGAAAATCCATATGCTTCTTGATTAGTCCGTTATAATTAAGACATGTTATTATGGGCATAGCAAATAATTTTTTGGATCTCTATATATATATTGTTCTTCTGTTATCCTAAGTTGAAAACATCTAAAGCTAGTGACTAATAACTAATACTGCAAAACAAATAAAAAATAAAAAAACAATAATAATAGAAGAAAAAAATCAAGAGTAAAATTTTTCAAGCCTGTAAATAAACTAGATTTAATGCACAGAAAAGACAATTTAATTTAAAAAAAAAACAATTAAACATTTTACTATGTTGATAGGAATTCTACAGTACAATCTATTAAAAAAAGTTATACTTGCATAGCCCAAAGTTCGTATGGCCTCATTTTTGCATTATTAAATATATAAGTATTACTCACTTTATAGAATATATATGTACATTATTAAATTATTATTGAGAAAGTAACAATAGGGGTATTTTGAGAAGAAATTAACAAAATTTAGAACTTTGTCCTACAATTAGGATCAAGATAAACTCTCAAATGTTGTCTTATAATTAAGATGAAAGGGAGTATTCAATTTTGTGTGTGTTTTTAGCAAAAGGTAACGATTGCATTAATACTTGCGTCCCCCATGTTGTTGACCTCAAGTTCTTCACTTTCCACTATTCTAATCTAATTCATCCCCTACTGATATCAAACACAAGCATATTGTTCAATATTACTATGTTCTCTCTTTTGAACTTTCATACAAGTTGGTATCTGATGTCTGTACTCCTGCTATTATAAGTTGGTTGTTGTACCCTTTTATCCCTCAAGTTGTTGGAGACTTTACTTTGGCCATTGGTTAAGATAGTTGCGTCTGAAGTTACTATGTTTTGTCTTGTGAATTTTCTTTTAAGTTGGCATACAGTGTCCTACCTTACCCTTGCTACTGTGAATTCACCGTTGAATCATTTTTTCCCTTAAATTATTGGAGGCTTTACTTTGGCAATTGGTTAGGCAATTGGTTAGAATAGTAGTAGTTGTTCCATGAGGTTACTAAGTTCTATAATGTAAACTTTCTTATAAGTTGGAGTCCAGTGTGTGCTGTTATCTTATGTATATGATTATTTGTCTGTACTGCTCTTTTTCATATAATATAATCGACTCTTTTATTAAAAAAATGAAACACATGATTAATTATTACCAAATTAACATTTCCTGAAAATTGAATTCACTCCCTCTACCTTCACTGCAGAGTTTATGAAAGACTGCATCATTACAAGGAGTGTCTCCTTTGAATCGTGCGTAGCAAGAACCTAATAGATTGATAAAATTCCCACCCCAAAGCTCAATAACAGTGTTGAATTAATATGTACCAATCAATCTGAAAAACAGATGACATATACAAACAACATAAGAAACCTCAATATCCCCACAAATAATAACGAGTCCCAAGGCTTTATAGTTCTAAAGTGAACTTCATGAATGCGTGAAAATCCAGGAACCCAAAAGAAGGGATGTACAGTAACCTCGACGGATATGCCACGTCAGTGAGAAGAAGCTACCGGAGACTCTGGATGAAAATAGAGGCTCAGAGATCATTCTCTACGTTTTCAGCCTCTTCTGAGCTTGATCTATGTCTTCCCCATTGCCTGCATCTCTAAAATGTGTTATTGTTTGATTGCTAGATGGGATACTATCATGATTCTGCATAACCAAAAACAAAAATATATTAGCCTAAGGAAGTTAAAATGCAAGCATTGGCTTTAAAAATCATAATCGTGTAAACACTGGTTTTACATATAAAAGCTTGTGTTGCCCTAATTTGGAGGATCCTAAGAGTAAAAATTTGACATTACTGAAGATTGGGATGTACATTAACAAACAAGCTCTGTATTTTTACCTTTCTTTTTCCCTGCTATATTTTCACATTAAAAGTTAACATGCTCATATGATAAATTATTTCAATGAAATGCTCAACACTCCTTGATCCAGACCTAGCGCTACTTTGAATAGGAAGGCAGTCTCAACAAACAATCCATATCCATATAGCTGAATTTACGTGTCCTTCTGTATATTATTGATTCCGTATGTAACTTGATCACATGACTAGAGGAGCAAGAAATTAGTATATGACCACATAAGATTAATTATTTAAACAAGACACTTGTCACTTTCTGATCAACTTCTCCTTTGACATATTTATAGCAAAGCCATATTGCAATCAATCACAGTGAAGAGCAGAGATGGCAGCCGTGCAATTTGAGGGTGATGGGTTTAACTATCTCTTCCTTTGCTGAGCACAAAAGCAAAGCAATAGCAGCGATGGGTTTTTACTATGTCTTCAATTCTTGAACACAGGATACGTGTTATAGAATTTAGTTGAGGTAGAGAGAGAAAGAAAGTGAAAGAGGAACAGTAGGTGGGGAGAGGGAAGACAAAGGGTTCAATGACCATCACTGTTCCGTCATCAATCTTTGTTGCTGCCATCGTCATAAGCTGAAACTTCAGTGGAGAGGGTGAGATGAAGGCACTGGCAAAAGATGATGGAGGCTAAGCAGGGCAGACGGTAGAGGAAGAAGGGGGCAACAGCCAAGAGACATGAGCAATCAGGGTTGAAAAATAAGGAGGGCATGGTTGCCAATAGATTAAATTATAAAGAGTAAATGGGTCATAAGCATTGAGGTTCCATAGAAATGGTCCACTTCTACCCAAGGTAGGCACGGAAGTCAATTCCATCCTTTGATGGAACTGGGTTCCACATGGAAACAAGTAACACAATACCACACAGGCCAATTTTTAACTTCCCTCAACAATTCCACTTCCCGGGCTTAATTTCAATGGTATCAAACAGACCAAGAAGGTAAGGCATAAATTATTTGCATACCCAAGTGTATTGAATATTCATGTTTCTTTCCCAAGACATGTCACTAGCAAGCAGGCAAGTCCAAAAATGTAAAACCTTTGTCAATCTACCGTAGAATAATAAATCTGGTCACATATAAGAGTGAGTTATAATACCATAGGAGTAGATGTCCCACAGCCCAGCCCTTTGTTTGCCCGCTTCCCAAGGTTAATTTGAACTGAAATGCTAGCCTGTGAGAGATCTAAACCAGCACTTTGTAGTGCTTGAGTCAGATTGTGTAACAGCCTGTTCATCAAATCATAGTATCAAATTTATCATAAGGGCTGAAGAACCAATCATATTAGCAAAACAAGTGCTGCATTCTTATTACACTCAACATCAGAGGGCAGAAATTCAACAAAGTTTTCAAAAACAAAAGAACATATACATTAGAATCAAGAACTCAAGTTTATACCACTTAATCCAATCAATTGACATACATAGGATACCATAAACAATAGTTTTCAATTACTCATCAATTTACACACACACAATTGGTGCTTTATAAACATCAATTACACTTTAAGCTTCAACACAAGAAGGAAACCAGCACGTTTCTTGCATAACATGAAATTAAAATGTTCAACTGAACAAACCCGAGAGTATCCCACACACTAAGATTCAACTTCCATTCAGATTTCAGCGACACAAAACTAAGGGAAGAAATGCTGTATGGCTAATTCACAAACAGCAGCTAGTGGTCCTAGAGGTTTTACTGTATACTCTTTCAAAGCAAGGAACCATCAGCTAAGCCATTTATACATTAAAACCAACTTGATAATCTCTTATCCTTAATCACATAAAAAATTGCACAACTTAAGAGAAATGAAAGGGGCGTGAAATCAGTATAATGAATCAATAACTAGGAAATTAAGGAAAAAAACCTCAAAAAAGAAAACCAGCATGGTTAGACTTGCAAAATATATCAAAGGGTTATCACAATATTAATAAAATGAAAGGGCGCACCAAATATTTAAGGCAATGAATAAAGGAACTATTAAATTTCAGCAACCACCCACCCTTGAGAGTATGCACTTGAGATGTTAATTGTTCCACCTTCAATAGTCAGCTCTTCCTGTTGGTTCTGAGGTTCACTATTGGCTGGACATTCAGCCGATTGCCCATCAGAAACAAGCCCCTGAAGAGGATGGGCAAGTGCACCATCACTTCTGACAGGAACAGACATGCTTGCATGCATAGGCATTGGCATTGTTATCCCCTTGCATTCTAACTCAGCTTGCCTCTCCACTGCTTTACTAACAATATCCCTGCTCTGTTCAGGATCGACAATATTCTGGGAACCACTGAGCACAGTGGGAGAGACACTAATGTTGCTTTCATCAAACTTCCCAGGAAAAGGTGATACAGGACCAGAACCATTCTTTACAGCTTGAGGTTGGCCAAAGCTTTGAACACGCCAATGACTGTTTCTCTGTACCATTAAGGTGTGTAAGAAAACCAAATCATTATAACTTTAATGGTTTAACCATAAAAAAGAGCTCGATAATTAGAGAACTAAAAACCGGTCAATAGCAAATATGATAAAGAAATTGTGATAAACTCGGTGCATTTTAGACAAATATAGTGAACTAATAACAAGTAAAGTCAAATTCAATATTTTATTCAAATTTCTTCTTAACTTTCTTTTTATCTACTTTTTTTATTTATCTGCTCATGTGTCCATTCAGATATGTGTTGGCCAAGCATCCCATCATAGATTCTGTAGAACATACAACAATCATAATTTAACTCATTTGCATATAGTAAAAAAAACCCAAGAGATGTACACATTGTGGTTTTCACAATTTTATTTGGATAGTTGCATCTGCTTCTTCATCCACCTCCCCTCAAGTATAATAAGCTCCAAACTTCCAATTAATGTCACATATATTCTGAACAATAAAAACAGAAGACTATGATTGCTTTCTAAGCTTATATGAAACGTAAATGATCAAATAATTTGACCACAACAAAGTACTAGTTTCCCCATAACTAAAACATTTGCATCTCTTTCTTCCATCTTCCTCTCCTCTCCTCTCCTCTCCACTTATGGAGTAACAATAACAAGGTTGCAAACTTCAAATCAAATCATGATATACAATTTCAGTAAATCAAAAAGAAAAAAGAATGTTATGCAGGTTTTTTTTCCAGAACTATACAGACCTAGGATGTTGTGTGAATAAATAAAGTCATAATCACATCAAGTAAATTAGAAAAAATAGAGGACTAAGAATCCATATAAACAAGATAAAATTATCCTTCATTTATATTCATTCACCAATTGTAGAAAAAAATTTAAAAAATGAGCACATTAGCTACTGTAGTCATGTGCTGAAGTCAACAACATATCCAACCAACAAGCAAGCACAAAATATCTTTCATTTACCCAAGGCATCAACTTTGTGGGCTCTTGACCCCAACCCTGATATGAACCTTCATACTTTTGTACCCTCTCCTGTAAGTACTGGACATACTCAATGACCTAAAAAAAATACAAGTCATCAGGTAATATGAATATATATTCTAAACCGATTTCAACAAGTTTAACTGGGTGATTGGCATCTCATAATATACCTCTAATAGGAATGATGCAGTATCCCTCTTTTGATCACTATGAGGTATGAGATCTCTTAATAACTGGAATCTGAAGAAAGGGGTTAATTTTCATCAATCTACAGCATGCTGACTCTTTGCAAGAACTGAAGCCAGAAAAATGCCGTAAAATCACAAGAAAACAAATTCCAAGATATGCTATAGAGTATAGAGTGCTTATGTAGTGCTGGTGCAACATATAAATCTGTTGGCCTCCAAGTCTTGGGTGATAATATCATATGCTTTGCACCTTATAAAAAACAAATTACACAATCGACGCAATAAACTTGTTTTGACCTTTTTGTTTTTGTACTACAACACATTATTAACCTGCTTTGCACCTCACAAAAAACAAACTACTCAAGAAACTGTTTTTGACCTTTTTGTTTTTGCCCTACAGTACATTGTTAACCTTTTGCAATGATTAAATTAACGAATATTCCAAAAGTGATCTAATGTATGAACAAGATCAATAAATTTTCACCTGAAGTCTGACATTTTAAGACTGAAGCTTAATGGAGAGGCACAGAAATTTACTCTCCATGATAAACTTATCAATTTTAGCAAAAGCATGTATTCATTTAAATTAAAAGGACCATCAAGGATATCACTCATGCCCAAGCACATGTCTAAAAAGAACAATTCTCATTTAATTTATGGTGATGAGAAGGTTGAAATCACCACTATGAAGACTTGAATATTACACAAGGTCCACCAAATTTTATAGGCCCAAAGAACAAATTTTTTGCCCATACCTCTCATTTATCTTGCTCCGCCTTCGCTGCTCAGTCACTGAATGTTTTGATCTAGCACTAGCCTTATCAAGAGTTTTTATATCTGTTTTAACAAAAAGCATCTCAACATAAGAACTCCAACTAGTCCAGAGTTGACAGTAAGGAAAATTGTCCAAGAAATCAGACATGATACATACAGAGCTACATAAACAAGTTAATTCCTCTCACTTTTTCCCAGACAAGGTAAGAAAGCATAAAAAAGCAACCTAACATTTCAGATTTGAAAACCTTAAGGTTTTAAACCAATAACTAATTTCAAAATATAAGCCAAAACAATGTCAACGATATTCAGCATATTGAAAACCAAATACAGTCTGAAACTAAAAAGGTCAAAGGGCGCAGAATTACTGACAGACACAGCCAAAAATTTGTTAGGATTGTCGATACAAGACTAACACTTAACTAACAGAAATTGCAAAGTGGTTTAGAATTACAAGATAACTGAACATAAAGAAATTTAATTTTTTTTTTTTTTTTTAAAGTAACATGATGAGATAGCCGGCGAGCGGAATAAATCAACAAGTGACATAGGACCTCGTACAAATAAAACAAATACCCAATAACCGGATCTAGCGCTCACGTAAAACTAGATGATAACTAACGGAAAGAGCTACCTTTGTTGGTGTTATTGATATTAGGCGTGGACGAAGGACCTTCTTTTTTGGAATCAAACTCTTCCTCCTCGTACTCATAGTCCACCTGATTCCCTTTCCCAGCCCTCATTCTTCTCGGCGCAACTTCCCCGCTCAAATTTCGAGAAGATTAGCTTCCGAATCTACCGATCAGCCCAAAAGTTAAAAGGCAAAATTCAGAGCCCCAGAAATGGCTAGATGGTGACGCCGGAAGAAGAAATTGAAGGAAGCGAGAGCTCAACCTGGATGAATTGATTAGGGATTTAAAAAGTTTATTGTTGTTCGGCGCGGCTGCCACCACGAGAAGAGGTTGCTATAGTGTTGGAGAGCGAGGCTCAACGGTTGGGAGCATTAGCTTGAAAGGGATGTGAGAGTCACAGGGGACTCATTCGACGGAGTGACGGAATGGGTGGGAGTGGGAGCTGCTGGAGAGAGAGAAGGATCGCATGTGGCTTACCTCATGAGTCTCTCGTCGGGGCAATTATTCACGCATAATCAATAACTTTTTTATCTTTTGGGGGAAAAAACGCTACTATTTACAAAACTACCCAAAAAAAAAAAAATGTTAACACATGAAAATAATATAAAAGTAATACTAAAATTTTGAAGTTTGTATATTTTTATCAAAGTATCCCTAATATTTAAATTGAGAGAGAGAGAAAAGCCACCCTTTCACAGCGAAGACACCAAAGATTTTTTTTTTTTTTTTTTTTTTTGCTATAAAAGATGGCATAAAGCCTACAAGGGAAATACAAGAAATTACATAGGGGGAATTAAATCTCAAACACTCTTGGTCAACCCAAATCCTCAAGCTAACCGGACACTCATCCAGAATCATAGACCTAGAAATGTCAGATTTAGCCAAGGCATCCGCTATCCTATTAGCCTCTCTAGGAATAACTCTGACATCTACCTGCCACATCAAATCCATCAACTCTCTGGCTTTCAAAACTAAATTACTACAGGAATTACAAGACAAATCAAGAAGCAAATTAATAACATGACCTGCATCCGATTCCAGAATAATCTTCTTGTAGCCCAAATCCCAAGCCAGTTGAAAACCTTCAACAATGGCCCATTCCTCCGCCGTGGTAGTGATAATTGAATATTTTATACACTTATTTTTGTCTCTTGAGTAATAACTTAGGACCCTTTATCTAATAAATAATGGCTTTTATGTTTATTTGGGAATTGGGCCTTTTATTGCATTTTAGCCATTTTTAATAATAAAATTCCAGTTTTGTATTACTTCACTATTTCTACCATAACTCTTGAACCAGACATCGGATTTGCCTCATTTTTGTCTCATATTTCAGATGATTCAGAGAGCTACAATTGTTATGAAGACATCAAGAGCCAATTCAGTCAAGAGGGCGGTTGATTTTGGAGCCGAAGTCGGATGCACAATTCTGGATATTATTTGGACCCGAATTTTGTAATTTAAGTCCAGTTTTATTTTATTTTTGTTTTGGGCTAAAACTATTAGGGCCCATTTTCGTTTTAGGTTATTTTTAAGTAAGGCAGCCGCCAAAGACAGGAGGCATTCACGAATTCAGGATTTTGACATTAGGGTTTCACGATTTTATGCAAATTCTCTCTACCGATTTCCGCATGTTCTTAGGGTTTTTCGCGTTCTTCATCTTTTCTTCAGTTTTCCAGCCATGCTCGGCTAAACCCCCTGATTGACCCAACGATGAGGATTCCATGATTCGTCCAGAGAACTTGTGCCTAATCGGTAACTTAATCAATTTTGTTTTCATCTTATCGGATTCGATTCTGAAAATAGTTCGAATATTAGATTTAATATTCGGTTTGGTTCATCCCAAGGACTAAATTCGGACTAGGTTTTAGTGTTGCCGTGCGATTGCACGGTGAGACGCCATTGTCCGGACAGATTCTAGGCGATCGTCTAGGCGAGGATTATCCGGATGAATGCAGAGATCTCGATTCATCCGGAACCAAACGTGATTAGTTATATTTCGTTCAATGATGCATGATTCTGGAATCTGATCGTTGGGTTGGTCGTTTTTAATCTGTTTAAGTTCATCAACGTTTTTCTGTCTGTTTATTTCAATTTATTTCTTTTAATCTGCTGAATCATAAAACCCTAAAACCCCAATTTCACCATTCTGTTTGACTATTGTTATTAAATCGAGCCCGCTGCAAATTCGTTGGGAAACGACCCAGGTTCCCTAATT
This sequence comes from Acacia pycnantha, assembly GCA_025563575.1. Lineage (NCBI taxonomy): Eukaryota > Viridiplantae > Streptophyta > Magnoliopsida > Fabales > Fabaceae > Acacia > Acacia pycnantha. Next base: position 921,873 of record JAMWYP010000077.1, on the reverse strand, counting down.
CTGCAAATCGTTTTCGAACTTGGTTTATTTTGGGAGACACGGCAAATCTCTTTCCAGGTAGCATTACAAATACCAATGGACCTAGTAAACCCCACCATCCAATTGCCCAAGCAATCCCTAATTACTCCTCCGCAACCTGCAATCGCTGAATGGAACATACTTGCCCCATCAACGTTTAACTTCAACCAGCCGAACGGCGGTTTCTCCCATTGCGTACCCTGTTCAGTACCTGATGACCTCAAAAGACTCGAAGGACCGTTAGCAACAACAAACCGGGTCCAAAGAGAAGAAATAACCAAACCCGGATTACAAGGTTTAATAAAACTACTATCAAAAGTACATTGATTTCTCCAATTCCAGAATTTCCAAATAGCCACCCCGAAGAAAAGATCTCAATTCCCTTCCCATTTACACCCTACCTGGTTCATGAGATTCAGAACTAACCAATCTCTCAAGCCTAAAGAGAAAAAGGAAGATACATACCTGGGCTTAATCAAAGTGGACCACATACTCTTAGCATAATTACAATCTCGAAGAATGTGAAGAATGTCTTCCGGCCCAGAGTTGCACGTGCCACAAGCAACCGAACTACCAGGCCACTGATAAGTATATATTAGGTTAAGTCAAAATTAGTTTAGTGGGGATAAAATCTAAGAACAAACAAGGGATTAGTGACTCTAGGTTGCTCGTTCGATTATTTTAGTAGTTTGTTATTTTGATTTTCTTTTCTTTTAATTAAATTCAATCTAGTTTGCTCAACTTAAACGAAATTGTGAAATTAATGCCTAAGCGAAGTTTGTGATACTAAGTCCTCGTGGGAACGATACTTTTCTTATCACTTTATTACTTGATACGGCCCGTATACTTGCGGAGTTATAGGCTTTAAAGTTTTGCCCTATCAGCCACGAACTTCTCCAGATATTAGTAGGCAACTTATTTAGCGCCACCTTCCACATAAAAATTCTGATTCTCTCTGCTCCATTCCACTTCCATATAGCCTTAAAAACAATATCTCGACGAGAGGGGGGATTGGGCTCAATAAGGAAATAAGCACTCCTAATGGAAAACTGACCATCCCCAGATGCTCCTCAAACCAAGTAATCAAAGCCCGCATCAGATCTAGGAGGAAGAACTGACAGGACTCTCCTCAAGCCATCTGAATTGATAGCAGAAGAGATTTTACCAACATCCCACACACCTCCCTCCACCCAATTCGACACCACCGACTCCTCCTCTTCCACAGCCAAGGGTCGAAGACAAAAATCAGTGAGCTTAATATTATCCCCCACCCAACAGTCATGAAAAAAATTCACAACCAGCCCGTTACGAACTAACCATTTTGATCCTAGATCAACTACTTCCCTCTGATCACAGATAAACTTCCATAGTTTAGAATCACCAGGGTGCGCAGATAAAAGTGAATCTGAGTCCCTCAACATGTAGCGATTACAAAGGACCTCGGCCCACAGCCCCTTCGCTCCCTGAATTAAATTCCACGCAAGTTTAGCACCACAAGCCTGATTAACCGAGCTCAGTCTTCTGAACCCCAAACCACCGTACTCCTTCGGCCTCGTAATTAGATCCCAACCAATAGGGTGGAAATGCTTACCAACCCCATCGTGCCCCCATATAAAGTTTCTTTGCAACCGCTCAACTTCCTTGCAAACGTTCAACGGTAATCTTGCAACCAACATAGTATACATAGGAATAGTGCTAATAACAGATTTAGCAAGAGTAATTCTACCAGCCATAGACAGACAGTTAGCCTTCCAAACACTCAACTTCGCTTTAACTCTTTCAATAACATATTGGAACTTCTCCCTAGGCCTTCTATTCCGAGATAAAGGAAAGCCAAGATATCTACCAATCTCACAAGATATATGCATATGAGTTATTGCCTTAATTTTCATTTTAGTATGCAAAGGCACTCTGGGGGAAAAAACATAGATGACTTATCAAAATTGACCCTCCCTCCTGAAGCTCTCATGAACTCCTGCAGACAGTTCAACATACAAGTAGCTTGTCTTTCAGAAGCCACCCCGAATAATAGTAAATCATCCGCAAACATTAGATGTGACACTTTAGGCCCACCTCTTGTAACATAAATAGGCTCCCACCTACCGTCTTCAACCGCATCACAAATCAGATGAGATAATCTATCCATACACATAACAAACAAAAGGGGGGACAGCGGATCTCCTTGTTTAATCCCCCTCATAGGAGTAAAAAATTCGGTCCTAGCACCATTACATAGCATGTTATACGAAACCGAGGAAACACAGTCCATAATAACTTCCACTAACTCCCTTCCAAGGCCAGCATCAAAAAAAACCTGTCTCAGAAAAACCCAGCTGATTCTGTCATAAGCCTTCTTAAGGTCAATCTTCATAGCCATAAGCCCCTTATTATTCCTATGCTTCCCCATAATATGAAGGATCTCTTGCCCCCATAACAATGTTATCTTGAATGCATTGTCCTTTGATAAAACTAGATTGGAATGGAGAAATGATGTCATGCATAATACTCCCCAATCTCCTAGCTAACACTTTCGTGACACATTTATAATGCATCGTACATAACGAGATAGGTCTAAAATGAGACACAACTTCAACCCTATCTCTCTTAGGGATGAGAGAGATAAGCGTCCGATTAGCCTCCTGCAGAAAAACTTCCCGTTTAAACACCTTCTTAACAAACTCACATAAAGCCGCTCCCACCGTAGCCCAATTAGACTTATAAAACAATGGGGGAAAACCATCAATACCCGGCACCTTATAGCTCCCCATAGAGAATAACACTGCTTTAATCTCATCGTCCAAAGGGACAGCCGAGAGACCAAGAAGACGTTGCGCCTCAATGATAGGAAACCTGGATCTAGTAGTTAGATCTTCAACCACCTGAGTCTCCGAACAAAAGATATTTTTGAAGTGACGAAGAACAAGCAACTTCAGCTCCTCCTCATTACTTACCCACCTCCCATGCTCATCTTTCAACAACTCAATTTTATTTCTCCTACTTCGCATCTTGGCTTTCAGATGGTAGTACTTAGTATTTCTGTCACCTTTAGAGATCCACTCACTCCTAGATTTTTGAAACCATTTGATCTCTTCCAATTTCAACAACCTTTCCAAATCCGATTGCAACTCCAATTCAAGGTTACAAAGAAACTCAGAATGGGGATAGCCAGCAGCCCTTTGAATGCCGTTAAGTCTATTCAAAATGCTTAATTTCCTCTGCTCAATCATACCAAAAACCTCCTTATTCCAGGACCAAAGAAGAGGTTGTAAAGCTTCTAACGAATAATTAATGTTCTCATTAGAAATCCAAGCATTATGAAGAAAATCAGAAAAATTATCATGCCAAATCCACATTGCCTCAAACCTAAACGGCCTACTATCTCCCCTAGCAATAGAGCAATTCACACATTTAAAACAAATTGGGTTATGGTCAGAAAACCGAGAACGAGGCAATACCTGAACCGAACATTCTGTAAAAGTCGAAATGAATTCCTCGTTAGCAATAACACGATCCAATCGTTCAAACAACCTATACTGACCCCTTAATTTCAGGCCCTTCCAAGTATATTTGGGTCCTACAGCTCCAAGATCAATTAAATTACAGTCACGCGTCCTATCAGAAAAGAGAGTGTACCGGGCTTATTGAGAACTCAAACCGCCCGTCCTCTCAGTCGAGAAAGCTATGTCATTGAAATCACCAATAACCGCCCATGGTTCCACCATAGAAGAAGCAAGACTACGCAGCTCAGACCACAACATTTGTTTATATTGCGAATCTGGAATAGCATACACTACAGTCACAAAGAAGAAACATTCCCCAGGGAAACGACAACGGAAGTGAAACAATTGTCTCCCTTGATGAATGACTTCCACTTTGATCCGATCAGACTTCCATGCTGCAAATAGACCACTTGACCTCCCCACACTAGGCACACAAGCTGTCCCATCAAAACCAAGCTTGCTCACACACTGCAACTTCTCAATCTTCTCACACTTAGACTCAGACAAAACCACCAAACATGGGTTATTCCTGGAACAAGCTAATTTAATATTCTGAAATAAGTTAGGGCCACAAGCCCCTCTTACATTCCAATAAAAAATATTTTTATCCATAAACAAGACAAAAATAAAAAACCCAACTCAAGAAGCCAAATAACAAAATCCAAAACTCAATTAATTGAGCTCCAATTGGAAACACAGTCGGCCCAAAAATACTCAAAACTGAGTATCCGGCACCACAGTCTCCATAATGTCATCACTGGGCTTATCCAATTCGGACTCCAAACCTGTTTCTGCTTCAACGGATAAGGGGGAGGCCCAAAACTTACCCTGAAGCCCATCAAGAGGAGCGGCCCCACAAGATTCCAAAAGTCCATCAGCAAAAAGAGCTTTCTCGGACTTAGGCGGCTTATCAAAATGGCCAGAATACTTTTCAACGATGGGACCCACAGCTGACCGGTCTTCCTCTTCTTTTTTATCAAGATCCGACACCACAGCTTCCCCTCCCTCTGGTCGAACGACTTTCTCCCCATAAGTCACCATCAAAGTTTCTTTGCTCTGCTTTTCACTGTGCGGAATGTCTCTTGCCCTCTTTTCTTTCCTCACTTCCTGTTTACTCTGTTTCTGCACCCCTTTTTCCCTCACCTGCAAATGCTCTTTCCTCAACTTCTTTTTGGCCTCAGATTTTTTATCCCTAAACTGAATCACCGACTTAAGTATCGTTGGGGTGGTGACCTCGGCTGCCATATCCTGTACGGCGGCCACTTGATCTGTCGCAGTCTTCTCCACACTACTGTTACCTTCCTCGGCAAGAACGCCAAACCTAGACCCCTCCTCCTTCCGCCGGACGTCGCCAATTTTAGGTTCTTTGTTGGGTTTCTTCTGCCGTCGAGGCCGTTGAACCACCTTCCACTCCCCAGCGCCTGAAACCTCCTGCCCCACTTTAGCTACTTGGACACCCATCCCCTGCTCCATGGAAGACTCGGTGCTTCACCTCCAACTTGCGGCCCAGCAACTGGCTTCTTAGCAACCACTTTACAATCCTCAAGTTTATGACCATACCGCCCACACCTAGTGCAAAGCCAGTGGAGGCCTTCATACTCCAGGTATTGAACTTCACCATCAACGAAGAAACCAGACGGTAATTGCTTAGTCAAATCCATAAGTACACAGATTCTTGCAAAATGGCCCCTGAGATGACTGGAAGTATTGATATCAATCTTAATACTCTCCTATCATGTCTCCAATCCATGTCAATGCCTCTTTTTTGTAGTATTCTAGTGACACATTAGGAACACGAACCCACACTGCCACTTTGTTAATGGTAGCTGACTTCGACTGAAACTGGGGATCCCACGGTCTCACTGTGAGATAGTGATCAAATAGCATCCATGGGCCTCCTGTTAAGGCATTGAGATAATCCTCTTTATTAGAGAGTTTAACCACAAAAAAGCCATTCCCAATATTGATTAAACTAAGGACTCCCTTCTTGGCCCAGAGCTTCTGCAGAATGGTTAATAGAATCTTATAGCCAATATTCCTTCCTAGAAGCTTCACAATCACAGCTTGATTCCATGCCTTATATAACCATTTTTTTCATTTTTCCTAAGAATGAAAAAGAGGGGAAGTTTCTATTAGGATCTTCCGTGATCACACAAATAGGTTCAGTGTCATCGTCCTCTGAAAGGCTGTAATCAGATAAAGGGTCCTCTACCATTCTTTCAACTTGACTTGTTCCTTTGAGCTTTTCTACAAATGAAGTTCCTATAACTTTCTAATTAATCCCTTCAGCACCAAGCTTTGGCCATTCTTCCCCATGATGGATATCTTCACCATTCCTAATTTTCTTAGCACTCCGGTTAAGTAAATCATTTTCCTCCTTTGACAGAGGAACTTTCGTAGTAGCTAGCATTGAGAGCGTTTGGAGGTTGTTGCCTTCAGTTCTCCCCCTTTCAATTGTTGTCAGTCATCAGTGGCTGCTTTTTTGGGAGGGCCTTTTGTTTTTAGAAAAATGTGTAGACAAAGGTAGTGAAGGTAGGATTTAATCCACCCCACCTTGGTTAGTTCCAAAAGGCTTAGGGCCCATTTGGTACAGGGAATTGACAGGAGGGAATGGGAAAATAACAACATTCTCACGGAAAAAACTAGTTTGGAGCGCATACCTTTCGTCAAAGCAAGTTCCCGCCTGGCGCCAAGTTCCTTTAAACATGGGAAATTGAAATCCCTCTAAAAGTGGTTAGATCGTCAAAATCTTCTCAAGACAGTGAATTAATGGGACAAAAAAACCCCTCTAAAAAGTACACCGGGTATAAAGCAACTGCAAGTGACGAGCTGGAAGAAGGACGAATTGAAGAAGCTTGCGATGATAGTCGAAGCTGGAGGAGAAGGACAAGTTAAAGGTAGGGGCAACAAAGCTCGAATTGAGGTAAGTGCAAATGGGTTTTTGTTGTTTGAGAGCTTTACGTGTTAAATTGGCTGATGTCGTGTTTCTTCCAATTGGGGGACACAGGCACATATATGATTGGGAAGCGACTTGGGTGATTTTTTTTTTAATTCATGCATAGTTAAGCCATATGTGTGTGAGTTGGGTGATGGTGAGGAAGGAAATGTAAATGACACAGGCAGCTGAAAGAGGCAACGAAATAGGGTTGTTTTTTCATCTACATTGTGCTCTATTTATGTGAACAATGAATCTGCGCATAATGTTTTGTCTTATATATGAAAGTTATTGTTGGTTACTGGTATGGTTGATGAAAATTACAAGTGGGCTTGAATGGTGTATAGATAACATGAAAACCAGTCAGGCGAACCCCCGAACTAGAAAGAAAACAGAATGGAACTATAGAATTATTGCGACTTTATTTGAATGACGGTGAGATGAGTTGTTTTTGGTCTACCAAATAGCTCATGTGCTTAAGTTCCCTTCTAATGTTCCCTTCCTTTCCTTTCTCTCTTCAAACTTTCCTTGTAGCAAATGGGCCCTTAATCATTGGCCAGCATTGGAGCTTCGGCACTAGTGGTTGTTTTTTTTTTGGGAGGCACTTCTTTTTTTGATTTTTTTTTTTTTTGAAAAATGTGAATCCAAAGGTGGTGGAGGTGGGATTTGAACACATTCCACCTTGGTTGGTTACAAAAGGCTTAGCCATTAGGCCACTAGGTACCCCTCAATAAGTATAGGTATAAGACTATATACACATAATACATATAAAGACGTAATGGCATTTAACTAGAAGGGTAATGGAAATGACTAAAAGCATAATGCATTGACTAGGGGCGTAAGGATATTAGATAAATATGTAATGATATTAACTAAATGCGTAAACTAATTGATTAAAGGCGTAATTGTATTGACTAAATTAGTAGTGGTATTGACTACATGCGTAATGGTATTAACTAAATGAATAATGATATTAAATAAATGTGTAAACGTATTCACTAAAGGCATAATTGTAATAACTAAATAAGTAATAGTATTGACTACAAGCGTAATGATGTTAACTAAATGAGTAATGATATTAACTAAAGGTTTAAACTTATTGATTAAAGGTGTAATGATATTGACTACATGAATAATATAAATGATTAAAGGTGTAAAGATATTAAATAAATGAGCAATGATATTAACTAAATACGTAATGATCGTAGGGCCAAGTTCTAGCTAGGGGTGGAAACAGGCAAGGGGCCTGTGGCCTGGCCTATTTCCGGCCTGGACAGGCTTGGCTTGTTAGGCTAACAGGCCCAGGCCTCCCCATAAGCCTGTTAGGCTTGTCAGACCGGCCTGTTTTAAGGGTATAATTGTAAATTTGTGATCTCTGCCCTCCCTTAAGATTTTCACACGTTGACGAATGACGATGCTTCTTTCAAAATAACCCTAACCTTCTTCCTTCTTCGACCAGCCGCAGCTTGCTCTCTCTTTAAAATAAGCCCAATTGACTTTTTGTTTCTTGTTTTTCAATATATACTTTATTATTATATGATTATTTCACAGAACATGAAGTAAATGAAAGAGATTTACATGTTTGAAAGTGAAGATCATGCATATGGATTCTATAATGCGTATGTTGGTTTTAGTGTTAGAAAAGACATTAGAATGAAGAGCCTACATTCTGCTGAGTACTTTTTGGCCTTCATATGGTTTGCCAAACAATTTATGGATAGGATGATGAATTTGATGATTTATTGTCTGAAATTTTCACTTATTGAATTTCTATTTGGGTGTAATGTTATCCCACTAAATTTTGTACTCAGTTTCTTGATCTTAGTCACAAGGCCGAGAAAGGTATATACACAATTTTCTTTTAAGTTCTTTGTAAGAAGGATTTATGGCCACTGGAAAAGCTATTTTAACTTTTAATTCAAAAATATTCCTGACTCACTATTTTTTTGGCTAACTGTTACTTTTTTTTATTGGTTCATAGAGGTATACTGTGGCTATATCAGCAGAAAACTGGGAATGGTATGCCTCTGTTCATCACTGAAACTTACAGATATTTTGTTTTAACTTCTAGGTTCATTGGATATTTCTGCTAATTGTATCATTGAACAGTGACACAGAATGCTATGGATGATTATAGTAATCTTTTTTCAAGGTTTATATAATGGATGTCCTGTGCATATATGCTAGCCTATATTGATTGATATTTTGTTTAGATCCTTGATCGATATTTTGTCAATGTGAGTTCTTTTTTAAGCTTTAATCTATTACTTTTATTGGTGATTGGATGTGCTGTCTGAAAAATGCAAGCCTCTTTAACAAGCCACAGGCCCAGGCCGAAAAATAGGCCTGAAACAGGCCACAGGCCGCTTTGTTTCTTAACAGGCCTGGCCTGTTAAGGGGGAAGCCTGGCTTGGCCTGGCCTGATTCCACTCCTAATTCTAGCCCAAGGCGAGTCCAGCCCAAGACTAACTCATCCATATCCAAGCAAGCCTAGACATACCCAGAGCTCAGTCCATTGCAACTACATGCTGGCCAAGATCCACAAAGAGTGGAACCAACCCCCTAGATTAGGGGTTTACATTAGGTGTCTTTCCCTTATGTGCTCATCCCTTTAATTTTGGGGTGGGGGCATTCTTTTTTATTTTTTATATATTTTATTTATTTAGATTAAATTATATGATATATCCTGAAATATTTTTTACACCCAGTATTTCAAATTAATTAATTTCTAGCATACTGGTGTTACAGGAAAAATATTTCAGAATGCAGAATTGTAAGTTAATTAATTTGAGATACTGAGTGCAAAAAAATTTCAAGATTCAGCATATAATTTAATTTAAATAAATAATAAAACAAACCACCACCCCAAAATTAGGGGTTCACATTAGGTGCACATATCTTATGTGCACCTTATGCGCGCGCGCGCGCGCACACACACATTATTTAGATTTAAATTATATGATGCTTTCTGAAATGCTTTTTGTACCCAGTATCTCAACTTAACTAGTTTCTTGTTCTACATTTTATCCTGTAACACCAATATCCTGAAAACTATTTAATTTGAGATATTGGGTGCAAAATAATTTCAGAAAGCAGCATATAATTTAAATCTAAATAAACAAAAATATTAAAAAAATTGTCCCATCCCTCTAATTAGAAAAATGAGCATGTAAGAACAACATAAGTGAGAAGCACCTTATGTGCTTCCCAAAATTAGAGAAATGAGCATATAAATAGCACATAAGGGAAAAGCATCTAATGTGAACCCCTAGATCAGCTGGTCCTGTGTTATAAATAGGGGCTGTCATGTTCTTAGCAGGGGCATTCAATCCAATCTCATCTCTCCCATCTAGTTCTGCATTTGTTACTCTGTACTCGATTTCATCGATAAACAAGTCATTATTTATTTCTCATTGTTAACTCTTTACTTTTCCTTGTTAGTTGTCGTAAATCTCTATATTGTCTGTACTCTCTCTCAAAGAAAACCTTTTTAAAAATTATTGATTCTATAATGGTATGAGTAAAAGAGTAAATTTATGAATACATTTACTGATTTAGTTAATACCATTACTCATTTAATCAATATTATTATACTTTATAGTCAATACGTGTACGCCTTTAGTTAAAAACATTACTCATTTAGTTAATATCATTACACCTTTATTCAATGTCATTACGTATCTTTAGTCAATACGTTTACACCTTTAGTTAATATCATTACTCATTTAATTAATATATTTGCTCATCTAGTCAATATAATGTCGTTACCCCTTTAGTCATTTACATTACTCATTTAGTCAATATCATTACACATCTAGTCAATGTCATTATGTTTTTCTTCATTTCAATTGCTCTTTTTGTTAAATACCATTACGCCCTTATATGTATTATACATATATATTCTTTTGCATATATATATATATATATTAAAGAGTGCTTGGTGGCCCAATGGCTAAGCTTTGGAACCAACAAAGGTGGGGTGGGTTCAAATTCCACCTCCATGTCCCCTCCCAAAAAATTAGCCACTGGTGCTGGAACTCCAACAGTCAGAGGGTGCAACTCAGCTAACACTAGAGCTTTGACGAGCAAGCGACCGGCACTCCGACAGTGGTGCTCAAGCGAGGGTTGTTTTTTTTCTTAGAAAAATTAAATATAAGGGGCATTTTGATAAATAAAAAATACGCAAACTTCAAAATTACTTATTCCTACTATTGGTCAATTTCCTTGATGGCAAGTGAACCAGTTAAACAAATAATAAAGAGTAAACAGAGTATCGTCCCACAGAGACTGAGATATCAATGATGAAACTAGTTTCAGAAGATAGTTGTGTGTTAAAAAGGAAAAGAAAAAAAATATAGTTGGTTTGGGGGTTTTATGATTGTAATTATAAAGCAGGAAAATAAACAATTGATCGTAGTCGCAGGAAGATATCAGTTAAGAGATAGGCTGAGCTCATATTTCATCCTAAGCATATTACTCCTAGTTCGCCTTAACGCATTGCTATAGTAATTATGCTGCACAGCTTTCGCAATGCTACAACATAGCCGTCTTTCACAATGTTATTCAGTTAACCCACCACTATACTATATAGAAGCTTCCTCATCCTGTACGTACAATCCAAACTTTACTTCTCCCATATTCCTATGACGATTTTCTAGTTCGGATTATCATTCCTAATCAAGGTGTATGGCTATGAGTGGTAGACCAATTCCTGAAGCCTACAATGATAGGTCAAGCCTTGAACCAGCCTGCCCAACAAGCACTACCTATTAGATGTCTAACCCCGACTCCCTTCTACTAAGCCGAAGCCACTGATCTAGCCCTTAGCTTCCACTAATCGACAAGAATTTAAAATATTGATAAACAAACTGAATTTATTTAATTGAAGAACTAGCAAATTGGGTTTATTCTACACTTAAGAATTCATACTTGCTGAACCAAAGGAAATTTAGTTCATGACTGATAAGGAAATCACAAAACAGATCACAGCAGAATAGCCCATAACAAAAGATAAACTAAAAATTAACAAGGAAAATAGAAAGTTCGTCGGAGGGTTCGACTGTTGGGATCCGTACACACAGCGGAAGGATTTCATCCACTAAAATTTTACGAATCCCAAAGAGGATCTTTCAACGGCGTTTAAATCGGATTCATTAGAAGAAAGAAAACGTACCTATGAAAATACCAAATTAGCGACGGAATTTGTGACGGAAAAAAATCCATCGCAAATTGTGACGGAATTTGTGACGGAAAAAAAATCCGTCGCAAATTGTGATGGAATTTGTGACGGAAAAAAATCCGTCGCAAATTGTGACGGAAAATGAAATCCGTCGCAAATTTTTGTTACGGAAAAAAATCCATCGCAAAAATCAAAAATATTTTCGCATTTGTGACGGAAAAATAAATCCGTCACAAAAACAAATCCCCATCTGCGACGGAAAAGTAAATCCATCGCAATTTTTTGCGACGGAATTCAAATTCTGTCACAAAAATTAAAAAAAATTCTCCATTAGCGACGGAAAAAGAAACCGGTCGCAAATGGGTTTTTATCAATTTAAATCCTCAATCTCTCCAGTTCCGCGTTAACTTTCAGCCAAAAAGTTTCATTCCCGCGGCTGCCTTCTCGCGCGCCAAGCTTGCCTGTTCTCAATCGTTCACTCGCCAAAAGTGCTCCACCATCATCGTCCGTTCAGTGGTCGTCCTTCCCTCCATCTATTGTTCTGGGAGTGAGATCGGCCTTCGGCAATGATGAACAAGGTAGATCACAGGGCTCAAAACGCGAAGGCTTGGAGCACTTGAAACCGTGTGACTGCCTCCGATAGGGACCTCTGATGGGTGCCTATAGTGTCCTTGGTGGTGATTGATGGGTTGCGATGGGGGTTTTCTGGTCTCACAGTCAATACGAACTAATGGGTAAGATTTGAGGTACTTTCGTTGATCTGGGTAAATCAAACGTAGAGGGGCTCAGAGTTTCAAAAGTGATGCCGCTCATGAACTCGGAGGTTAGTTCTTTTTTTAAGTTTCAATTCCCCTCTGCTGATATAATTTTGAGATTAAGTTATGCGAATGGTAAGATTGATCTTATTGATGGTGGAGCCTATATGTTGAGTGATGATCTTTGTTCAGAAGGGTTTAAATCATATGTGTGTTTACTAGGATTGCAGATGCGCTGGTGCGATCCCTTTTCCTCTAGTGCAATACCCGCTTTAATTCTCCCTCTCTTTTTGGTTCGCTTTGTGTTCGTGTGATTGGTCTCTTGGTATTTCGTTCCTCGCAAGGTAATTTCCTTTTCTTCCATAATCTCTTCGACATTTCGTGTCTCGGCCTAAATTTATTGTTTGGCTACTGAGTAAAATTATTAGCTGAAGGGATTTGTTTTTTGTGGGAGGAATTGAAAATAAAATGTTGACGTGTGAGTAGAGAGAAAATTAAACTAAGTTTAATGGTTTGCGAGTTTGCAAGGGTTTTTCTATTTTCGCTTATATCTGTTTACTCTGGCGGTTAAGGATGTCAAGGGCCAGTGAATGTATATTTATTCTCCTTAAATGCCTGAATTGATGATTGTTTAGTCCTTGTTGGGTTTGATTCTCATTATATTTTTTCTAAGTTTCGATGAGAAGAAGTTCAGAAAATGTGATCACGAAACTCTGAATTATTCTGTTGCGTTGGCTAGTTCATCTATTTGAATTTTATCGGGACCATGTTTTATAAATTGAGCTGATTTTGCTGCTATCCTGCCACCTCCAGTGTCATCTATCCAATGAAAAATTCATATCTGGCTCTGCAGAAATAGTAGTGGACATTTCTTATATTGTAGTTTCTTAGCTCAAATAGTCTGGTTATTTTATTTGATGAAACTAGTAACCCAACTTTGGTGCGTTGAGCTTTATCTTTTCTTTATTTGTTTCAAATGTTGCTGAAGATTTTGTTTACTTTCCTCTTCTGTGAAGATATGCTGCTGTTTTTGCAGCCTTTGTTGCTGAGATGGCCTACTTAGTTGGTATTGACTTCAGTGCAAAGTTTATGGCCTCCTTTGCCAACTGCTTTGAGGTATAGCAGTTAAAAAAAATGATTACTGTGTTTTAAATATGGCAGTCTTCTAATTTCCCATTGACTTGGTAAATTGACTGCATTATGCGATGCACTTTTACTTGCAAAACACATGAGCATATGTTTTTGTGATATACTTTTGCAACTCATGAAATGGAATAGACAATTGGCTGTCAGTTATGACTTCACTTGTTCAAAATTTCAACTTTAATGAATATTTGGCAGGAATGTGATTTAACATGTCTTGCAAATATTAGGTGTCACCTTTTTTAGTAACTATCTGAGTGAGTGAGTTTGATGGACTTCTAACTTGTGCTTTGTTATAATGAACTGCTGCTTGGAGTTTATTTCTAACATCTGTCATAAGTAATGTGACAATTTTTTGTTCTCAATCCCACTCAACATAAGTGATATGATAATGATACTTTTGGAACTTTTGTGACGGACAGTGGATGGAAAAAATCACCTTCCTGTTTGATATTAATGGCAAGGTTCTTTGATTGAATCTTATAAGGCATTGTTTATATTTTAGAAGGAAATATCTATTCAACTGCACATGTGGTTCCATCTAATTTCAATGACCCTATTCATATTCGTATTTTTCCTATTAATCTCATAATGAGCTTGATGGTTGATTGTGGATGCAAAATTTATGTAGGTAGTATAATTATTGTTTACGTTGTACCTTGTAAATGACTAACACATTTCATTGCACTACAGAGAAGGTGCTCTTTGGAGTGGATGACCAAACTTTTGTCAGACATTGATGTATCTAGATGTGACATCCTTTTTTGTGCTTTTTAGTTAGTTGGTGTATAACTTATTTATGATTTTTGTGATTTTTAATTTATTTTGTTGGTAACATTGGTGTTTATATTTCGTTTTGTTTATTTATAATTTTTAGGATTGCTATTGTATATATTTCTATATATACATTTTTTTAATACAATATTCAGTATCATTTATATACATTTGTTTTTTATTTCGTAATTTTTCATATTTCTTTTATTCCGTAATTATTTATATTTTTTATATATAATTCTTCACCATACTATATAATGTTTCAATTATTGAGATTTAATATTATATAAAAATGTTATTATAACATTAAATAGTATTAAATCACAAACCAACATATTTTATATTTTTTATGCAATTATTATATATTTTTTTGAATTTTTTTAATAAAATTAAACTCTTTTTAATTGTTATTATATTCATGGTACACTACTTTTTGTAATCAATTTTCTAAAAAAATCAAACAATTAATAAAATTTCAAATTTAAAAAGAATCAAAAAATTAATATATATATATATATATATAATTTTTTAAAAAATATAATACTTTTGCTACGGAAAATGTTTCCGTAGCAAATTGCGAGAATTTGCTACGGAACAAATTCCGTAGCAATTGCTACGGATTTGAATTTTTTGCGTGGAAATTTTTAGCAATTGTTACGGAAAAAGCAATTGCTATTGCTACAGTTTTGCTAAAAATCCGTAGCAAATCTATTTTGCTACAAAAAAAAATGCCTTTTTCCGTAGCAAAATTGATTTGCTACGGATTTTTTCCGTAGCAAAAACTGATTTTTTTTGTAGTCGAACTTGTATGCGTCCTTTGCAAACTTATGGGCTAACGCCTTCTTGCTCGATCAATCTCTAGGAGCCGACTCTACGAATCCACTCCCTCTACCGGTATCCACACTGAACAGCTCTCCAACACGTACGGCAATGTGCTAGCGCCTTCTTACTTTGTCTCACGTCTTTTCTCTCTAGGATTTCTTTCGCGGCTTGTCTCACTAATTTCAATACGACTAAGGCTTCATTTTATAGAGTTTCTCAAACCCTAATTGGGCCATATTAAAATATTCAAAATGAATCTAAATCAATCTTGAAAATCGAATTTGGATTAATATATTAATTAAATATTTTTAACAGATCTAATCTAATCTATTTATTTAATCTAAATTAAAAGCCTGCTGATTTAATTTATCTTTATAAATTAAATCTGAGATATGATATCTGTCTATTTAATTAAATCTGAGATACTATATCTCAATTTAAATTAAATCAGATATATGATATTTCTTATTCGAAAATTAAATCTGAGATACTATATCTCAATTCAAATTAAATCAGATATATGATATCTCTATTTATTTTAGTTATTTAATTTATTTAATGAATCTAGACACTATTGCTCGTGTTGGGCTATTCTTGTGTGCGACCCTGTAAGCCCACATGAGATTGACAACGGGCCAATACTTTACCAACCCACAAGTCGCAAGCGGCCTCTAGCAAGACATTGTTACTACCCAATTCATATGGGAATCGTTGATACGATACAACCTATCATACGACCATGCCACGTCCCTTTTGTCACACGATAATTTGGTCAAAAATGAAGCATGTATAATATCAACCTCCTGTTCTTGACCATTACTTTCTCGATTCTTGAGTAGTCCAATAACTGAAATGGAAACTCCTTTCTATTGTAGTATGGTCATACATTTCTCAGACTCACTCATTGAGGGGCTCAGTATTATCTCTTTATAAATGTGAGGGACAAATTCTATCTTGACCATTTTCATTCCTCTGCATGAAAATCACTAATCTCAATCAAAGCCTTTATCATCACCCGGTCAAAGGTGACTTTTGACTAGGTCAAAGATCAACGACTCTCATGTAGGAATCCATGATGATCTTAGTTCAAAGGGCGTTGTCACGCGGTTATACATGAGATAAGTTTATGACTAAATCCATGCATCTTTCTCATAGTAGGTCGGTCCAGCACCTTGTACTCTTATAAGTGCCTATGACTTTGATTCGTATCTCCATGCTCATCAAAGTCATACTGGTCTTATTTCATCTTCACTCCTGCGTAGATGACTGGCCAAGGGCATTTAGGGTAATTTATAAGATACATCCAAGGATACAATTATCACTATAAACATGCAAATGATATGATAACTAAACGGAGAAATACTTTAAATAACATAAACATTTAAAGTACAATGACTTGCCCCTAGGGCATGATTTCCAACATCGACGGCGTAGGAGAAGCCCGTCACGTGATAACTCCACGTCTTCTCGTCTCCATCTCACTGCAGGGAAGGATTCTGGATTCTTCTGGAGCTTTCATGCTTCGTGTGTTCTCTCGCTCTTCTTTCAAGTCTAGCCAAATAAGAATTCTCTTAACTCTCCAACGACTTGATACTCTTTAGGGTTGGCAGTATTTTCCTTTTATAGTCAGGGTTCCTTACGGCGTACGTTCAGTGAGTTGGGCCTTTCCAAATCTATCAGGTCCAACTGGTCCGCTTTCCAAATTCAGTTAAGTAATTCTACTAATATTGCGGGATTCTCCAAATCTTAGCCTCGATCCTCCGCATCTTCTAATTCCATGTGTCAGCAATCAACCGTTGTCTAACTCCATCCAACGACCTGTACCTGATTTCTTGAAACAACCTTGAGGAAACGTCAGAGTACCTAGCGCATAGCATTGCCTCTCTTAGGCTGCTATAGCATTCGGGATGCATTGTATTGCGGCTTGCTATGGCTAGCCCAATGCTATAGCATTGTATCGGCTATGCTATGCGCTTTTCACAAAAAACCTCAAACTTGTTTCTTTCTCATGCACATGTATGTGATGCTTCTACAATTACCATAATTTGCGAGATTCATCCTACATCCATTTCCCTATATGCATGAATTATGGCATATTTACTCAGATCAGGTGCAATTAAGCTCATATTTACTATACAAAACATGCACACATCATAGGAAAAACATGACATAAATTGTGCTCATCACCTACCACATCATCTTTCTATCGTTTCTATATGTTAAAATTTTTTTTGAGGTTTTATAAGTTCAAATGATATTTAAGTGTCTTTTTTCCTTTTTTTATTTATTTAAAATAACTCATAAAATTTTAGGAAAACTCAATACGACAATTCCAAAATTAATACAATGTTGGTCCTTATATAGTTTGCTTAAATCTTAAATCGTAGGTTATGGTCCTTCAAGAGGCAAAATAGTTAGAGTCTTTATTAAAATATAGGGACTAACATTTTAGATAGAAAGAAACTTGAGAGACCAAAACCCATGTGGGGATCTAAACCAAAATAAAAACAAACTATAATGATCAAATATTTTATCAACCCTTTAAAAAAATATCCACACGAAAAAAGTTGTAAATGGAGAAAATCGTGGGGGGTGAATTGGGGATTTTAAAAATTCTTTTTAAACACCCAAGCAACAGATATCAAAACAGGGTAAAACAGAGATAGAGAAGAAGAGCTTGACACATGAAGATTTATACTGGTTTGATCTTAACTCTTGACCTATGTCCAGTCCCAAGACACTCTAAGATTTTTACTATCACTAAGATCAGTTACATAGTCTGTACTCGAAAGTTATCCTCTCACTAGGATACACTCCCCCTTACAAGTTGTAAACTGATAAACCCAACCTCAAAGTTCCACAACTTTGAGATTCTTACAATGTTTGATAATCAATGATAAACACTTTAGAAGAGTAGATATAATAAACATTGAAGTTCAATGTATCAAAAGATACTTTACAAATGAGTAGAAAACAGTAAATGCAAATAACACTTGATAGATTTTCGTTTTTTGTATTTTGGTAGTTGTTGAGAATTGAATACTTCAGCTTATATATGAAGGAAGCATTAAATGACCGTTGGAATCATTAATGTAATTGTTGGAGACATTAATGAAGTTGTTAAGTTACAACTAGGTCCATTCTCTCTCTTGCTTTGAGTTAATCCAGATGCTCAAACATTCTTGTTGGCTTTCCTTGAAATAAATCCGTTGGATGATGTGGCTTTCATAAGAGGAAAGAAAACATTTAAACCTTTACAACGTCTAGAGAATGATTTGCCAAAAGGGTGCTAAGTTTTATGGATCAGCAATAAATGTTCTGACATTACCTTTTGCTTTAACCTCTTAATCCTCATTTTAATACTCACTTGATTATCTGAAACTCACTAACAAACTGATTAAACATAGTTAGGAATAGTAATGAATGATGATAAGAAGTATATAGATCATATGTAAAGATTTCGCAAATTCGAGAAAACTAATTTCAAAACAGAGTGCTTTAAACTGGAGTTTGTAATATTTCACTCAAGTGCAAACCCGAGTTTAATTCCCCAAACTTGATTTTGGTTCTTTTTGAAAATGAGTATCGCGATTGAGCTTTGAAAGACATTATGAACAATATGCAAACTCGAGTCATTAAGTGACAAACTCGAGTTTGACACTATGTATACTGAAAATGAGTGTAAGTCCATAAAAGCTCAAACTGGAGTTTGTAAGATCAAACTTGAGTTTCCTTAATTTTAAAATAGTGAAAGACTCTCGGCCTAGCACAAACTGAAGTTTAAAAAGTTAAACTCGAGTTTGCTTAAAAGATAAAATGTTTGGAAACTCTCGGTCTATCACAAATTGAAGTTTACTAATCTAGTTTCAAGTTTGCTTAAAAATGAAAACCTTTGGAAACTCTTGGCAAAAGACAAATTGGAGTTTGACAAGTCAAACTTGAGTTTACTTAAGAATTAAATTCTTTTGAGAAACTCTCGGCCAGACTCAAACTTGAGTTTTCATTTCCAAACTTGAGTTTGGATAAGTTCAAACCAACTTGTCTTACTCTCTATCAAGTGCAAACTCGAGTTTGACACTCTAAACTTGAGTTGTCTTTGACAAACAAATTCTGGTTAAGTTTGAACAGGTTTAAAGCATTTATAACTTAATCAAGGAAAACTTCATATAAGTTTACAATTGTCAGTTATCATCAAAACTCATAGAGAAACTAACAAAAGTCTCCATAACAAGTAAGGGATTTGTTGTTATTTCTTACATTAGAGCTTGTCTCATACAAAATGTTCAAATGTTGTAGCACTTTTTGTGATTAATTACATTCTTTGATATCAACTTGGGTCAAGCGAAAGGGAATAGTCTCTCACAATGTGGTGAGCCAATGTTCAAATCCCCACTGTGAGAGGTGCTCATGTTTAATGCCCGATAGTACTTCGAACATGATTACCTTCAATAGAACGATATTTGGGCTTAGGAAAAAAAATTACATTCTTTTGTGGGATCTCATAGTGATTTTTCCTAAAATTTATTATTTATAAAATTAACAATAAAAATCATCATTATAATTTTAAAAGGTGTAAAAAATAAGTCCTGCCACTCACAAAATAGTGTAAATAAAAAAAAAAAAAACAGTTTTTGCGACGGACAAAATCCGTCGCAAAAAAGGGATTTTCCGTCGCAAAATGGATTTTGCGACGGATATTAGAAATCCGTCGCAATTTGCGACGGATTTGTATATCCATCGCAAATTGCGACGAATGTTGAGATCCGTCGCAATTGCGACGGATGTTGAGATCCGTCGCAAATTTCTAATTTTGCAACGGATTTATGAATCCGTCGCAAATAATTTAAAAAAAAAATTAAATTTTTTTTAGAATTAATTTTTTTTTTAATAACCAACTGTGTTCCATAAAAATATATATATATATATATATATATATATATATATATATATATATATATATATAGAGAAACAAAGTAGTTTAAACAACATTATAATCATCACCACCACCACCATCAGCCGGCCCCTTGTTTTTCATTAGGTACGTGAGTTGAAGCTGCATCTGCCTGACCATCTCGCGTGTCTCATGTAGCTCGTCTGCCTGCGACTGGACCAACGCCTTCATCTTCTTCATCTCATCTGCAAAAAAGTAGGAACTACGTTTATTTTTTGTACTTTATTCAAATAGAATAGGGAATGAAAAATGTAACAATCAATATCAAATTATTACGTTTACCTGCAGAAACACCTTCATTGTCGGATGAGGTGTGCTTCGTTTGCTTAAATTGGCTGGCAGAGGCACCGTACCAGAAGATTCTACCTTTGTTGTTCATTCCTCCTACATCCTGAATGAATATACTCTCGTTATCGGACATCGAGGATGTGGGGTCGGTCGCACTCTGTGAGTCTCTCTCCGACATCAGCTTCTTATAGGTTTCCTAGAAGCAAAAAAATACATCACAGATAAGCTATGTGAAATGAAATAAACATATATTCATGTCTGAAACAAAGAATGCAATATAAATATCTCACCGCTACTTGCTGCGCCTTGGTGTTAATCCGGTAGCGGCTCACTCCCTTCGATCTGGGAATGGGTACGCTCAAAGGCAATCCAGTCAACATCTTCTGGAGCAACATCTTCAGACAGTGCCTGCAAACACAAATGATGACCGTTAATTAATTGTTTCAAAGAACAAAATATTGAATACTTAAATACAAAATAACGTGTACTCACAATTTTTCGTTTATGCTCACTCATTGAAATGGAGCCGCCAGCATAGGAAGGTCCTTCCATTTTGGCCCTATTTTGCTTATTTTTCTTCTTGTCTGCCTCTACATCTTCTCAATTTGAAGAACTTCTCGGACAACCACCGCCACCCACTGTAGTTATAAGCTTTTTAATGTCTCCTTATGTTGAGGCAACGTCTTAAACTTATCCCGAAAATCGATGACAAACAATCATCGTCCAAATTTTAAAAGTACTTAATCATTTTGCATTTGGATAAGAAATTAATAACCATAAAACACATAACTTACCAAGAACTCATTGAACCAAGCATCCCGATGATCCTTAGGAATCTCTGACCAAGTGTTGTAAGGCAGATTGTAGTTACGAAATATTTGGTTTGAGATGATACTATTCACCTCATTATTTGGTAGAAATCTGAACACAGAGGATATGATGAAAATATTAGCATAGAAACTAAAGGTAGAAAATCGTAACATTATTATTGCTAACTTTACGTGACTTACTCGGTGGTGCCAACTGGACACATCCAAATCTTTCCTGTTGCAGGATCTACCGATCCCAGTTGGTTGCTCCCCCGACGTGGCTCTGAGGCGACAAAGTGTGCTGAAGGAAGGAATGTCAACTATTTAAGATGCTTATACATAGGTGGTTTTACAAAACTAAACATATGTAAATCAATTAGAAATGGTAAAGTAAACCTGCTTTGCTCCTTGCTGTGGACTATGGGAAGGTCCTGGCCCACCTCTACTACCCATAAAAGAGTCGGTAGTAGACGGCGACGATGACATATAAAGAGACGGTGACGATGACATATAAAGTGACGGTGAAGATGACATCTCAAATAGCGGAACATCTGGGGAAGCGCTGAGCCCTCTGCCTATAGAGGCACCAGATGTCGTCGCCTTACCCCCTCTGATAGGACGGGGTCGGACTCGACCACTACTTCGTCCACTACCGGAACGTCCTCCTTGATGCTCCATCTCTGAACACTTATAAACATTATGTCAAAAAATATATATATAAAATATTTACTAAATATGACAGTAGCGAAGTATATAACGAAGTATGTAGTATAATAGATCGTCATAAAAAATGAACTAACACACATCAACCGGACGAGTCTTGTTCTTCGTCATCTGCTTGCACGCCTTCCTCTGGAGTCTCATAATCGTCAAACTCAGATTCACTATTAGAGTAAATCACTTCGCCTCATCATCGATTCTTCATCGTCAATTTGGATAGGAATCAACTCTAACTCCATGATCGAATTAAGCAGTTGCTTGGTACATCGTCGTCGGCCTTGTTTAGGGCGGTACATGTTCCACATTAGCTGGAATGATTCAGGCATATCGTCATTTGTTTCCGACTCTTTCGATTTGGGTATAATATTTCGTGCTTTGGTTTTGATAACTCCCCTCCACCCTTGACGGGATGTGGGGTATAAGGTATAGTAAACTTGTTCCGCCTGTTGAGCAAGAATGAATGGGTCATAACCAACCGTATATCTCCTTGCCCAGTGGATCTCAACATTTCCATATTTGTCCACTTTGGTCCCACGCGGACTGTTATCAAACCACTCACACTTAAACACCTACATTTGACACACGGACAACTGATCGCCCTGCTTGAATTAGTTGAATGTGCCAAAGCAAATTCGATGAACTCTTTCAAACCCGCCAAGAATTGTTGAGTTAGTTCTCTTTTATCAGTTAGACGATTGTACATCCAACATCTATCATGATTGCCTTCCATATTTCCTAACTAGTTTAGTTACCAACATAATTAACATGTAATTCGATCCCAGAAATCTATATAAGTATTTTGGAGTTTATAAGATATATGGGCTAAGTTAAAGAGATTATTTAACATCCATAATATTTAAGACTTAATCAAGATTATATAATCTGCAACAAATTTTTTTATTTTAAAAAAAACATGTTAATGAGATATTTAAAAAAAAAACATAATAGTAATTTTTATAAGACATTAACTCAACTAATTAATTTAACTATTTTTTATAAGACATATAAATTTCATTATTCCTTAAACTCATATCTTCTTTCTATTTTTAATTAATTAATTAATTCACTTATCCCTAAATATCACTTTATAATTTGATTTGTGAAGTTATCACTGTTTATTGTATAATTAGTTAATTATAATTTTTTATATAAAAAATTTCAACGAGACAATTTTTGTTAAAAAAATTAACATTCATTATTTACAGATTAAATGAACTAGTTAATATCATTAATTTTTCTAAAACATAAAAATTTCATAAATCCTTTGAGTCACACATTCCTCCAACTTTATATTAATTAATTAATTCTCGTATCTCTAAGCATCATTTCTTAACATTTCATTTTTATCATTTCAACATAATCATATTTTTCACCTATACACAATTTTAACACACAATTTTTCAACTATACAAAAAAGACTATAAACAAATAATGCAGCATTAATATTCTCACTAATGGTCACAAATCCGTAATGAAGAACCAATAACTAATAATTTAATCAACATTCAAGAAAGAAAAAAATGTTATCACACACAATCATTTTATCATAAATCCATCTAATACTCAAGAAAATACAAAAACAATACTTAAATCTTTCCATATATACCGTAGTAAAAAAAAAAGGAAGAGGAGAGGTAACATACTTGGAATAGAAGTGCCTAAGGAGAGGAGAATGAGATGACGTGACAAACTGATCGGTCGGAATGGGAGGGAATGACGCCGGAAACTGATTGGCCGGAGGAGAGGACGTCGGAAAATTGCTAACCGGAGCTCAAGACATCCACCGGAGTTGAGAGGAGAAGAGAGAAACAGATGGAGAGGAAGAGAGTTGAGAGAAATAGAAATGAAACGTCGGGGGGGTAAAATCGCGTTTTGCGACGAACTTCCAAAACGCGAAATTTGTCGCAAATTTGCGACGAACTCCGGAAGTCCGCCAGTTTGCGACGGACTCTGTTGTCCGTCGCAACCTTGCGACG
Source organism: Acacia pycnantha (assembly GCA_025563575.1). Lineage (NCBI taxonomy): Eukaryota > Viridiplantae > Streptophyta > Magnoliopsida > Fabales > Fabaceae > Acacia > Acacia pycnantha. The sequence continues at coordinate 898,003 of JAMWYP010000077.1, read as the reverse complement.
GACCCCGGAGTTCGTCGCAAACTGGCGGACTGGCAGTCCGCCATGTTGCGATGGACTAGTTTGCGACGGACACAGGAGTTCGTCGCAAATTTGCGACGGACATAGGGATTGTAGTCTTCCGTCGCAAACTTGCGACGGAGACCGTTATCCGTCGCAAATTTTATTTAATTTTATTTTATTTAATTTAATTTTATTTTTTTTTTTTTTTTTTTTTTTTTTTTGCGACGGATTTCTTTTTCCCATCGCAAATTTCGAATTTTCTAGATGCTTTCATAAATATTTTTGAAACTATACATTAAATTATAATTTGTATGTGACAAATAAGTACCCCTTATTTTAAAATTGGTTTTTTAATCTAATAGTATGAGTATGTGATCAAGATAATGTATAAGTACTCTTTTACACACACATATATGATAATGTAGAACTACTCTATCTATTTGTTATATAAGAAAACACCTAACGGGGTCCACATATACGTGTGTTGATGGGCCATTATTTATTGGTTAGTTGACTTTGACCTTCCAAGTATAATAAATTTCCATTTTCAGGGTAGTTTTCGTCGCACCCAGAGGTGGACCTAGGTATATAGTTCGAGGGCAAGTGCCCTCAAAAATTTGGGATTTTTCTTTAAAAAAATAAAAAAAAATCAAGTTAATGGAGTTAGAATTAATAACTTGAATATAATAGTTTCAAATTTTCATTAGCATTAGCATTATTTATCTACTTTCCTTGAATTAATACATGTTTGAATGATTGTCCACCCTTAAATTAAATGTCCACCCTTAATATATCAAGATTGCACTTCGTAATCGGATGAGGATGAATGGTTGAATGATTGTTTAGTACCTTATATTGAAAATATGTATTTGATAGCATTGATAATAAGGCAATTATGATAGAATTCCAAAACATAAGGCCTAAAAGGATGCCATTGTAATTATTTTTATTATAATATAATATACTTTTTTTATTAAAATATATGTACTTGAACTTATTAAGTGTCCACCCTTTATTGTAGTTTATGTAACTACATTTCTAACAGTATTTAGCCTTACTTTTCTAAATGACAAGTTTGTAAAATAATTTCCTCTTTTATTACATCATTAATATTCACTTGATTTCATAAATATATTTTTTTATTGTTTATATTCTTTTGTTTTTTAATGCATTTAAAACTTTCCTTTAAAAAAAAAATTCGGGGGCAGCCCCATTCCATAATTTCCTAGGTCCGCCACTAGTCGCACCCACATCAGTCACAATCGGAAACATTGAGGAAAGCAGATTCCCAGAAATTTATAAATTAATTTGACTAATCAAGAGAGTCAAAAATGCAACATCGGGCGTTGGTCAAAAAAGTTCAGGTTGAATGAAAATATTCCAAGAAACTTGATCAACACGGTGTGATCTTACCTTATTCATCAAGAAAAAATCGGATATATATATATATATAAAGGATAGTTAATGAACCCTAAATCACAGGCAAACCAATATCATCAGAATCAGCAGTAACAGAAAGGTTATCATCAAAAGTCACCAATTTATTCACAAAAGTACGTACAGTTAGTTGTAAAAATGGGTTATAAGGCCAAGAAGAAAAGCTTGTCTTTGTGGCCCGCCATGTTAGATGGATTATTTTCCGTCAGGGTCTCGGAGGGTGGCGGAAACGACGATCAGAAGACGAGTAAGGGTGCGTTGACGACGGAGGCCACCATTGTGGCCGCCATGAAGCATTTCTCTTCAACTACGCAGAAAGTAAGGTTCGGGTGATCCAATAATGGTGATGAGACTGCCATGGTTAATTGCTCGTCCAAATCTATCTCTTTCCCTTCTTATGAAAGTGCGATTTAATTAATTTATTGCTTGCACAATGAGGAGGAGGAGATCAAGATTTCGTATCCAGAAGAAGAAGATTTCTTCTCTTATGATCCATCCGACATTAAATATACGATATAGATAAGTGGTTTGTAAAGATTAAGAAAGGCAAGTTCGTTTTTTATTTTTTTGTAAGAAATTATATGTTAGTTTCGTCATAAAGTATTTTTTCATTCATTTGTATTAATTAGAAGGTGGAGGTGGAAACTACTCTTGATGTGAAAAATTGTTACTCTCAAATCTCAATATATGTAATTAACAGGGAAAGTTCGGGAGAAATTAAAAGACAAAATATAGATTAAGATCTTACATTTTGTATAAAATAAAAAAGAGCACCAACAAAGTGTGAAGCAATTGATTGTGAAAATTGATGGAAAATTAATTGATAGATTTTGGGCTTGCACCAAAGTGGAGGAGACAAGATTTCGTGTATACCGCAGAAGAAGATTTCTTCTCTTATGCTCCATTTGGTATAAATGCAGCAAAGAGACACACACACATTTCTTCTCTTATGCTCCATTTGGTATAGTATAAATGCAGCAAAGAGAGAGAGAGAGACACACACACACACACACACACACACACACACACACACACACACACACACACACACACACACACACACACACACACACACACACACACACACACACACACACACACACACACACACACACACACACACACACACACACACACACACACACACACACACACACACACACACACACACACACACACACACACACACACACACACACACACACACACACACACACACACACACACACACACACACACACACACACACACACACACACACACACACACACACACACACACACACACACACACACACACACACACACACACACACACACACACACACACACACACACACACACACACACACACACACACACACACACACACACACACACACACACACACACACACACACACACACACACACACACACACACACACACACACAGAGGTTTATCGTTTGTCATGTCACCTCATGTCACTTAACATAAGGTTATGTCAAGTCAACCCAAAACTACGTCATTTTGGGAGTTCATTAAGTCTCCTAACCCCAAAACGATGTCATTTATTACATGAATTTTATCAAAAACCCTTCATTAATTCCCCTAACTCCCAAAACGACGTCGTTTTGGGTTAAGGGAATTAATGAACTCCCAAAACGACGTAGTTTTGGGGTAACTTGACATAACCTTATGTCAAGTGACACGATACGATATACATACATACGTACGTACGCATGCACGCATACATACATACATATATACATACATACAGTGGCGGAGCCACATTGGTGTCTGAGTGCAGACACAAGATTCTGAGAGTGTATATATATTTTAAAGGAACTTTGTCACAACTATTTGGACGACATAGTTGGTTATCACGGACGCTACTGCGCTACTCTCACACATAGAGGTCCCTGGTTCGAACTTGCGCTCAGACAATTTAACAAACAACCCCAGGCCCCTCTCTTGTTTTTTTTCTCGGAAACCCCATGCCTCTCTCACTCTCTCTTGAACCCCTCTCTAATATTTCCTCCCTCTAATCTGTCTCCCATAGACATTTCTTCTTCCTCCTCCGGCGCTCTTAGTCCCGACGCCAATCTCTATGCTGTCACCCCCCGAACCCCCTCGCTGTCCCGCCAGCTCTCCAGCTCCGCCAATCTAACGACCCCGATTTCAAGCTCCAAGCCGCTCGTGATATTCGCCGCCTCACTAAAACCTCCCTGCGTTGTTGCCGCCAGCTCTCTCAGGCTGTCAGTCCCTCCGTTTCCATGCTTCGATTTGACTCGTCTGAGTCCTACGAACCTGCTCTTCTAGCTTTGTTCAACCTTGCTGTCAAAGACGAAAAGTATGTCCCCTTCCGTTCTTTCCTTAACAAAATCAGATGATTTAGTTCCTATTACTTGTTCCTTTGAAATTGGATTTAAGAAATTTGTGATTAGTGTGAGTGTTTTTTTAATTTTTGTTTTATTTAATTTGATATTATAAATCGAGGGAGGTTGTGGACGATGTTTGCACGAGAACTTGAAGAAGGATCAAAGGAGAATGTCAGTGGAAGGGATAGAGGAAGTTGGTTCCCACATGCAGCCATAGGTTTAGATCTAGGTGAGTCCCAAATCCTTATTCCTCTCGTGTATCGTGATTCTCTTGTTTGGGAATTGGGAAATTAAAGGACTAAATTCTGGTTTTAGTTTGGAAAAGTGCCGAATATGAGAGTAATTGTTATATAGAGGTGAATTAATGTTGTTGAATGTAAGGGATTAATCTGTTTTAAAGTTATTTGAGGAAGAGCAATTTGAAGCTTATTTCTTTTTATGGTTATGGGTTCTCTAAAATCAGTGGTAAGGAAACAAAGCTTGCCTAATAATATATGAGAATCATGTTATATGGTTATGTGGATGCTTTATAAGTCGTTGTCTGACTGATCAAGCCACTTGTTAGAATATAAGGTGAGATTAGTTGGTTAGTTAGCAAATTAGTTAGTCTATTAGTTAGGGAGTTAGTTAGAATCCTAATCTATAAATAGGGGGTCCTAGCTAATATGAAGTAAGGGTTATAATGTACTAATTGTCATTGTGAATAATACATTTTTTGGTTTCTCCCTAATTATTCTCTCCAAATTAGTTTAGTTAACATGGTATCATGAGCCTAGGTTTTAAGTGGAGCTAGATAATCAAGAAGCCCACCACGAGTCCAAGAAAATATTATCTAATCGTTCATGGACTTTTTTGCGTTACTGTGACAGAGGGCTTGCAATTCAAGAAACGAGCCCAAGATTCATTATCTTTATTAGTGTCCATCATCAGATCCGTGAAGTGCCTCTTGGCCCACATTCAGAAACGACGCGGTTTCAAGATCCTGTCAAGAATTGTGGAGATTAGCTGGTGTAATTAGCCTCCACCTGACCCGAGAGACCATCCGACGGAAGACCCACAGCGATTTCGGCGACCCACCACGCAACCAAGCACCGGCACGCACGTCCGTCCTCTATCTATTCACCTACCCAGATCGAAGAACCAGGAGTGAAAATACCGATTCGAAGAAAAAGAAAGCTTCGACGGTGAGCATCCCCAAAGAAGATCCAAGATCGACGACTTCCTCAAAGGATCCCGGTGAGCATCCCCACGTACGGCGCGACACCTCCAAAGAGGGGAGAAACGACGCCGGCGAAGAGGCAGAAAGACCCACGTCGGAAAGAGGAAAAAAACCCACGTCGGAAAGATCGACGCCGGCGAAGAGGGAAAAGACTCACGGACGAGATCCCAGAGACGCACGAAAGGTGAGCAGAGACGCACGAAAGGTGATGCTTCGCCCCTGCGATCTCTGTTGAAGGAAGGTTTCAGAATCAAAGAGAGGAAGCTTTCGAACGCTCCTCCGTTAATCTAGGTTCGATTAGTGTTTTTGAAATCGAAGAAACAAAGCTAAAGCTTTTGAACGCTCCTCTATTAATTGGGGTTCATTTAGCCTCTTCTGGTAATTTGGGTTCGAATGACGTTGCCGAATCAAAGAAACAAAGCAGTGTCTGGTGTTAGGGTTCCGGCTGTTTGAAGAAGTTGACCAGCAATGCCAAACAGGCGATTCGAGGCTCGAGTGCTCAAATCTTTGAATTACGAGATGGTTTCATTGGGGATCGGTTAGTATCTAGTTACATTAGCACAGGGTTCGCGATGATGCGAAAAAGTTTGTTTGATGAAATTCCCCATAGAGACATGGTCTTCTGGAATTCTTTAATTTTTGGGTTTTTCAAAAGGAGGAGACCGAATTCAATGGTTGTTATCTGTACCCAAAACGGAATCCCTGACGGAGCTTTTCAACACCTCAACATGATGAAGTACAATAGCATCAGAATGAAACGCCTTCTGTCCAGCAGAAATTCTCTGGTTCCTGTGAATTGCTGACAGTACCTAATTCTTCTGAGTTCTTGGAGCACACACCTTCAGAAGTTGGAGCAGGCAAAGAGTAGCTGTTTGTTTATGGAGCCATAAAGACCGTGTTGATGCCTAAGTATTTACAATGGCCTGATGAAGCAACATTGAGGAATATCAAAGGTGAATTTGAATCGATTTCCGGGATACCCAATGTGGTGGGGTCTATGTACACCTCATACATCCCCATTATAGCTCCTAAGATTAGTTTTGCTGCTTATTTCAATAAAAGACATACAGAAAGGAATCAAAAGACTTCGTATTCAATTACAGTTCAAGGTGTGGTTGACCCAAGAGGGGTGTTTACAGATGTGTGCATTGGATGGCCTAGTTTGATGCCTGATGATCAGGTGTTAGAGAAGTCTACACTTTATAAAAGGGCCGAGAAGGGGCTTCTAAAAGGTGTGTGGATTGTTGGCAGTTCAGGGTACCCTTTAATGGACTGGGTGTTAATGCCTTATACTCAGCAGCATCTTACTTGGACACAGCATCCATTCAACGAGAAGATTGGAGAGGTCCAAAAGGTTGCAAAAAATGCATTTGCAAGAAATTGTGAATGGAAGAAATCTTTGTATTTTGTATTTTTTGATTGTAAAGCTAATTCAATTTGATTCATCTTATCCCCTTATTTTTGTATTGTTCAAGTTGAGCACATTTAAGATAAATAGTGTTCAACTTGAGGGGGCGTGTTAGAATATAAGGTGAGATTAGTTGGTTAGTTAGCAAATTAGTTAGTCTATTAGTTAGGGAGTTAGTTAGAATCCTAATCTATAAATAGGGGGTCCTAGCTAATATGAAGTAAGGGTCATAATGTACTAATTGTCATTGTGAATAATACATTTTTTGGTTTCTCCCTAATTATTCTCTCCAAATTAGTTTAGTTAACACCACTAATAGAAGTGAATTGTTTGAACCAATCCTCTGTTCTGTATTGCATCGGGTATATGTGTGTGTCTGGATATGCAAAATTGGGAATTATAAACATTCGCATAGTGTTGTGTGACCCTGAAGCATCATTTTAAATCATTAATATATGCACTTAGATTCCTTGAAGGAAACCCGTGCGACATTGTGATTTCAAATCTCAAGTGGCTTTAATGGTAGGTTTAGCTAAGGTAAATAAAGAACAGTGAATTAAGTTATATAAAGTTATGCCATGAGTAGCTAGGTTCTGTTCAAGAGTGATTTGAACTGACTATATAATAGCTATTCATCCTAATTGGTTATGATAGATAGCTAAACAAGGAAAAAGTGGGTTACTTAAATGTGTAAGGGCTTACACATTGTTGTACAAGTGGGTGGCTGAATTATTTAAATGATGAAAGGTATTTGTTCATGGAACCCAAAGGATTGCTGATTAAAATTGTGGAATTGGGATTAGAGTAAATACCCTTTTTGGTCCCTGGAAAAACACATTTGACCATTTTTCGTCACTGAGTAAAAACAATGTCATTTTGGTCCTTTTTAGGGACTAAAAAGGACCTTTTTGGGAATTTCGAGGGGATTAAAATATGCAAAAAAATTGATCAAAAGGACTAAAAGGGACCTTATTTTTCCATTTTAGGGACTAAAAGTGACTTATTTTTTTTCAGGGACCAAAAAGGGCATCCGTGTTTTTTCCAGGGACCAAAAAGGGTATTTACTCTTGGGATTAAAAGTTGCCGATTGACATTTTAAATAAGTTATGGGAATGTTTGTGCTGCTGTTGTTTGAACCAGTTGTGAGAAGCCTATTATATGTAAATACATGTATTGTATTGCTACTGCTATGGAACAGTTTTTAGAGCAGCAAATTGTCATTCTGTCTTATTGGTTGTTGATTTGGCTTGTTGAGGCAATATCATAGATTATATAGGATGTGTTTAGAAGGCTCTAAAATTCTGGTGCTAAATTGAATTTCAAAGCTGGAAAATTTGGGAGGAAACATTAAGTGCTGACCGAAATGTTATGGGGCTAAGATGGTCCTTAATTGGCATTGGCATGAGCGTATAAGCAATAAATGGGCAGTATAGCCGAGAAAGAAAAGTTCAAGAGTTGATATTAATGCTCAAAGTTGAGGTTTTTAGAGAATGTAATTATGCCCAGTTAAAGTATACCAAATATGTATGTTAATATGCTCTTTGACGGAATGTGACTCCGTTGCAAACAATTTCTGACTTTGCTTTGAAGATGGTTGAGAAGAGAAAGTATATTATTTATCCACTGGTTTATTTGTTGATAAAGTTGGCACTCGTTCTACTGGTAGCAACTGTTGTGTCAATTTGCAAACAATTTGCAATTGCTAGTGTCTACTTGTTCTGTTATAATAGCTTAATTGACTCTTGATTATTATTTTTCTATATTAAGTTGAAGTTTCCTTTCCTTTTCTTGTCTATATTCTTTTGTTTTTTATTGTATTTAAAACTTTCCTTAAAAAAAAAAAAAAATTCGGGGGCAGCCCCCCAAATCCCCCCACTAATTGTGCACCCACAAACATAAAATCCTGGCTCCGCCATTGCATGACATACATACATACATACATACATACATACATACATACATACATACATACATACATACATACATACATACATACATACATACATACATACATACATACATACATACATACATACATACATACATACATACAGTCCAAAGATTACGTGTATATATAAGATGTGGAGTCCTCACCAAATTAAGAGAGAGAAGTCTCTCTAGAATGAAGATAATTTAAGTCTCCTTCAAAATCCTTAGAGAAAGATTGACGGTGAGGAATGATTGTTATAAAACCTAAGTGGGTTAATTCATTGTTGTATTGCTCCTTATGGAGCTTATAATCATCTAATAAAGATTCATGATTTGATTCTTATAGTTTATCATTTTATGAGTAGATTTGGTTTGGGGACGAAAAGCTAGACCGAGAGAATATCATTTATGTACAAGTAATTATCTACACAATAGGTTATGATTTACATATAACAACAAGAAGCAGCCAACAAATTCAACTAGCCCGTCCTGACTGCAACAAGTCACCTAAAAACTTGTCTATTAAAACAGAAAAACAGAACATTCCCTTCAAGGGATTAACCAAATTTTACTTTGTGAGGCATAGAGAAGTGCTTCATGGCGGCGACCATGGCCGCGTTCGCCGCTCCTCCAGAGGATGACGGTGCCACAGCGGCCTTACTCGTCTTGGTGTCTCCTCCACCAAAGAAACTGAGTGAGAATATTCTGTGAATCGTGGACCAAAATAACGAGCTTTTCTTCTTCTTCACTATCTTATAACCCATCGATCAACCTTACCTTGAAAAATTGGAAACTTTTGGATGAGCTATTAATTAATCAAGCTCTCTGCTACCACCTGAATGATTTGTTTATGATTTTGGTTCATTAACTTTCCTTTATATATATATATGAATTAACATAAAGTTTTGAAGGATATTTCTTGCTGGATAAGCAAATAGCGTGGGCATAAAGTTTCTTTTCTACTGTTCAGTCAAAATACTGAATTTTCGGGGAATCTTCATGCGTTTTGCTTCCTTGATTGTTCCTGTGAGTGAGACGAAACTGCCATGGAATTAAGCTGAAGCCTTAATTAGGATAAGATAAAGCATGACTAGCTAGCCAATAAGAAATAGCCAACCCAACACCTGACACACTCATATAAATACTCATTATTATTGTTATTGTTATTATATATATATATAGAGCAAGGTCATATTTAAGTATATGTTTGTTAGACATTTTTGTGTGTACATATGAACTATAACTAGAACTTGAGACTACATGCAGCTACTGTTGTTGCTACTGTTGTCACCGCCTCTAGCCCTCTACTGCCATAATCGCCATGTACTTGTGTTGACGGGGCAATTAATTAATTTTAATATTTCATTCCTTTTCATTTTAAAAATTTTAAATTGGTTTTTTAATCTAATATATAGTATGAGTATGTGGTCAAGATAATGTATAACTACTCTTTTATACATAGACATATGTATAATAATGTATAACTACTCTATCTATTTGTTATATAAAAAAGCATAACGGGGGTCCACATGTACGTGTGTTGACGGGGCCGTTACTTATTGGTTGGTTGACTTTGACCTTCCAAGTATAATATATTTCCATTTTCAGGGTAGTTTCTATTCGTCGCACCCACATCAGTCACAATCGGAAACATTGAGGAAGCCAAAAACAAAGCAAAAGTAAGCAGATTCCTAGAAATTTACAAATTAATTTGACTAATCAAGAGAGTCAAAAATGCAAAGTTGTTGTTCGAAAAAGTTCAGTTTGAATGAAAATATTCCAAGAAACTTGATGAACACGGTGTGATCTTACCTTATTCATCAAGAAAAAATGGATATATGTATGTATGCATGTATATAAAGGATACTTAATGAACCCAAAATCGCAGATAAACCAATATCAGAATCAGCAGTAACAGAAAGGCTATCATCAAAAGTCACCAATTTATCCACAAAAGTACGTACAGTTAGTTGTAAAAATGGGTTATAAGGCGAAGAAGAAAAGCTTGTCTTTGTGGCCCGCCATGTTAGATGGATTATTTTCCGTCAGGGTCTCGGGGGGTGTGGCGGAAACGACGATCAGAAGACGAGTAAGGGTGCGGTGACGACGGAGGCCACCATTGTGGCCGCCATGAAGCATTTCTCGTCAACTACGCAGAAAGTAAGGTTCGGGTGATCCAATAATGGTGATGTGATCGATATGACTTCCATGGTTAATTGCTCGTCCAAATCTATCTCTTTTCCTTATTATGAAAGTGCTATTTAATTAATTTATTGCTTGCACCAATGAGGAGGAGGAGACCAAGATTTCGTATCCAGAAGAAGAAGATCCCTTCCCTTATGATCCATCTGATACTAAATAAACGATATAGATAATTGATTTGTAAAGATTAAGAAAGGTAATAAGTCCGTTTTTTATTTTTATTTTTTGTAAAAAATTATATGTTAGTTTCGTCATAAAGTATTTTTTTCATTCATTTGTATTAATTAGAAGGTGGAAACTACTCTTGATGTAAAAAATTGTTACTCTCAATATATGTAATCAACAGGGAAAGTTCGGGAGAAATTAAAAGACAAAATATAGATTAAGATCTTGCATTTTGTATAAATTAAAAAAGAGCATTAACAAAGTTTGAAGAAATTGATGGAAAATTAATTGATAGATTTTGGGCTTGCACCAAAGTGGAGGAAGAGACAAGATTTCGTATCCGGCAGAAGAAGATTTCTTCCCTTATGCTCCATTTGGTATAAATCATAAATGCAGCAACTCTCTCTCTCTCTCTATATATATATATATATATATATTATATATATATATATATATAAGGTTTATCGTTTGTCATGTCACTTGATATAAGATTATGTCAAGTGAGCCCAAAACTACGTTGTTTTGGGAGTTAAGGTAATTAATGAAGAGTGTTTTTATATCTTTGTTTTAGAATTTATTAGTGTTAATCACTTAGTTGCTAAATGGCCCTAAAATCTCTATATAAAGGCGGCTCAGTCCAAAGACTTTTTCTTTCCCAACCTAATTATGTTATGTTAGAAGCAACTTTCGGTAGCTTTTGGATGAATTACATCGAATAAGCAAAAAGCAGCCAATAATATAATTTAAAATTATGAAGAACCCAAATTACCCCTAACTCTCTTCCATTTTGTTCGTTCGAACTGTCCCACATGTGGGAGCTATAATGTGTTTTGTATGTATGAAATTTGTTGATATGTTTTATCTTCCAATAATACATTAACTCTTTTTATTTTTATAATTTTTATTTTAATATATTTTTAAAGTTATCAAATTATATCTATATAATGCCTAGACCTAATGACACCAATATCCCCTTAATTTTTTTTTTTTTTATAAATATGAGGTTGTGAGTTCAAACTATGAGGTATAATGGGTGTATAAGTTATGACAAAAATAATATAATATTATATATATACTCTATTGTATTAAGTTCACGTCATTTTCAAACATTTTAGACATATAAGAAGCTTAGTTGGATTAGCTTCTCAAAAATAGTTTCTGAAGAAAAAGTGATAATAGCGATTCTAGAAAATAGATTTTGAGTGAATTGCTTTTTGTTTGGAAAAAAAAGATGATTTTGATAAAATGAGAGTGTTTCAATTACTTCCTCTAGTCCCTTTTATAATTTTTTTTCCTTGATTACATAAAACGAACTGGCAATTAAGACTATTTACAAATAATAAATGTGTAAAAAATGTCATGTCTTTTCCAAATATGTCCTTGTTTATAAAAAGAGTGTAGGAGAGAGAAGGAATAAAAATATGAAAGAGAATAATGAGTAGAAAATATGAGAGAGAATGAGTAATAAATGATTAAATGAAAAAGAATTAATGGTGAGTGGAGAATAATTAATATAAAGTTATATATTTAATAGGGGTAGAGAAAGAAAAAATAGTTTAAATTTTGAGATACAAAAATAAAGTTGTTTATATCAGGGATTTGCCTCATAAGAGAGAAAGTTGTTTATAAAATGACTAGAGGAAGTATTGTTTTTCTAGATACAATGGTAAGCACTAACGGCCTGAATTTCAAATAGGACCAAACTTGCTTCCTCCCACTTATAGGGAAGTATCTATACCACTAAGTTATAACTTATAAGGCCTTTGGTTATTTAGATAATTATTATCAGAATCACTTTTTTTTTTTTTGTGTGGAAATTAGCATAAAAGACCTTCACTAATGTAATAATTGCATATAAAGTATAAAATTCCATTTAAAATATATTTAACATCAAATTTTATAATAAAATAATGAAATTTAAATAAATTTATCTACGAAGCAAAATTATAGCATTAGTCAATATTAATAATGATAAAATAGCTCAAAAATATATGCATTAATAAATTGTAGAGACTTGAATCATATTTAAATATGAATTTAAAATTAATTTAGATTAAAATATGTAATTTATGTGATCAAAAGATTTGCTTTATTTGATTATTACCATTACACTGAAAATTGTGCTTCATATACTCAAGTAAGGATGGTCAGAAAAGTTTATTCCTGGCCAGAGAATTGGCCGACATTTTTTTACAAGAGGAAGAGGCGAGGACTTGGGAAGGAGTAGAGGAGTTTTAGGGAGGAGGGAATAAGAGAGCTTTACCATCGACGGCACTCTAACACTACCACGGTTGGTTTTCTCTCCTCTCCATACCGCCGCCACCACCACCACCTTCAACTCCATCTTCCTCTCACCACCATCAGTTCCTTCTTGTTTTTGTTAATAGAATCCAAGTAGTAAACCAACCAATATATTAGAGGCTTATTCTCTCGAACTATAAAAATAACCGAAAGTTTTGTCTCTTTCAACAAAACATTTTTTATGAACACAGTCTAGTTTTAAATTGAGGACGTCATGTTTATAGAACTCAGCCATATCATTATTCCAATTCCTTCTACAAGTACAACAACAACCACCTCTTTTTCTCCATCAGATTTTCCCCTTCATTCATCTTCCATGGATTCTTTGTTTTGAAATGGGGATGGAAAGAGAAATAGGGAGTGAAAGAGAAAGAGGAAGACAGAGAAAAGAAGGAGGGCATTTTTTGTTGGGGAATTTATGACACTCATCAAAATACTCAACAAGAAGAAAAAAAGGGGAAAACAAATTGCTAACCATGGTACTTTGTTTAGCAATAATTTTTTTTTTAAATATAACAACGAGAGACAACATTACTACGTTTTTATATTTCAAGGGTAACATTGCTACGCCGAAAACTTTAGAGGCAAAATTATTCCTGGGTACATGCTTCAGGCAAAATTGATACTTAACCCTAAAATAAATGCTTCTCCCATTTTTTCAGTTGTTTGCAATTAAGCACATCATCAAACCATCGTTTTCAAGCATAAAAGTGTTTTATCCCCCAAACATGCACAAATTTAATTAATTTTATCATCCAAACAACTTTAGAAGTTACTTTTACAATGTGATTTATGAAATAAATATGTAAAATGAGTTTTATCTCCATTTACATTTACATGAACGTATTTTTGGAATGCTAATTCAAACCAAGTCTAATTTTTTGTCAAACCAGCTTACCTTTTTACAAATACTTGTTCAAATATAAATCATATTACATTAACTAACTTTTATCCCAACTGTAATTTGTAAAATGGAGTTGAGATGAAAGTCATTTTTGTAAATATTAATCTGAACAAGCCTTTAAAAAAATCATTTAAATTAGTTATTTGTAAATCATGTGTACTTTGGAAAAAAAAAAAAAAACCTTGTGCTGGTTTTCCTAATTAAAGTTCCATTTTTAATTAAACGGCTTTTTCGTGCCATCGTCTTCCTCCATGTAATCATCCAAGTGCCGAACATAATATCTGCCGGCGGCGAGCTCAGAATATCGGACGGCCTTGAAGCCTGGTACACTTGTCCTTCCCTTCTTCTTTATTTCTTTCTTTTATCTGTCTGTTGAGCCTGGATGATGGAATCCATGTTCGCTTGTGTTATCCTCTGATCTTTTTGTTGCGTGCGTTGGTGGATACCCCAAGAATTAACTTGTTTTGTTTTGGGATTGTTATCGATTCTGGTTCTTAGGGAAGCCCTCTCTATTATGTCCAAAACAACTCTAGAAGAAGAAAATCGGATTAAGCCCTTCATTTACAGAATCCAAGAACTCATCTAGCACTTATTCCTTCTCCAAATCTCTATCATAGCTACCTCGATTTTACCATCAATGCCTCTAACTTGAGCGAGATTATTAAGTTTAAACTTAATTGTCTTCCCAGCCATATCCCCTGCTTTCTCTAGGCACTCCAGATTATAACAATGCATCGTTAGGTTATGAATTCGCATTCATATAGCAGTTTTTCCCAGTTTTTCAGTTAAAGGGCTGAACTAAGGGGACCAAGTTGAATGGCTATTTAGTGCTGCAAGGTGACACAGGGTCCCTCATCTAGTATATATATATATATATATTTTTTTTTTTTTTTTTTTTTTTTTTTTGGGTAAAACACAAAATGATATAAACAACTAATCATTTAGTATATTATGCTAGTAACATAAGCTTGGGAACCGTTCGACATAATAATTGTTTTAATGGTCTACTAGCTCCAAGTCCAGAATATTAAACATAGAGGAGAGCCAACCTTTGAGTACAACAAGAAGAAGAAAGATGGGTTTGGTTACATAGATCATACGATGTCATTGGGCTCTATCAACAACCAAATCCTTAGATAGATTGTTAACTAAAAAGTTCAATGACTTCATTAAGCACTCTTTTTTGTCTTCCTTTACCCTTTTTTACAAGACTTCATACTATCTTATCTAACTTTTGAGTAATGATAGTTTAATTTGATCCCTAAAATAGACAATAGGTTCCCTCCATGGCTTGAAACAACTTTGGCAATCTTCATCTGGTATTTTTAGAGAAGGTTGAATATTCATCAGTTTCTTAGTTTCCTCTTTTGGTTGCCACTTACTGATTGTTGTTACTTTTATTGGGTTACTTTGTATTTTGCTCTTTTACTTGACTCCTGTTAATGCCTAAAAGTTTATCACTACAAGAATTCTGTTGATATTTCTCTGCATCATCTTGCTTCTCAGGAGAAGCAGGAACAAACAAATTCTTCCCGTTTCTCCTGAGAAACAGAAGTTTCTTGTACAATTTCATCATTCACATGCATATTTGAATCCATCAAGAATCTGACCTTTCTGTTTCATGTCACAATGTTTCTGTTAGGACCCACGCTGGGAATTTAGCCAAGAGAAGAGGTCCAAGGCATCCCCTTCAAAATATAAGGCTGCCACGTCAACCTTGTCTTCATCGGGAGTGTGGTAATAGCGAAAGAATTTATCAGCTTTGAGGATCCAACCTCTCGGGTCGCCACCATTAAATTTTGGAAAATCAATCCTTGCATATGGGCGACGGTTAGTCCGCCACGGTGGGTCTGGATCATCTTCGCTATCCTCTGTGTAACGAGGGGCTTTGTCTCTTCGGTGAGTACGGCGATTATTTTGTAATTCCAAGGCATGGACTTTATCCCGTAGTTCTTCTATGATGTCTAGTCGTGCGGCAATTGTGGCGAGGGGGTCTGAATTAGCGGAAGCGATGGGTTTCTCTGTTTGTCGGGAAGGTTGGTGCCCAGTTCGTGTACTCTGGTCGTCGGGTTTCTCCATCTGTGGGTATGTTTGGTGCCCAGATCGTGTTTCGACCATGAACAGGAGGAAAGAATGGCTCTGATGCCAAATGTTAGGACCCAAGGTAGGTAATCAGAGAATATACTCTAATCTATGAGAAGACACAAGACTCTTGCGAATTCAATTAGATTAGCCAATCTCGATCTTATTAGATAAGATCACCCAACTCTCTAATAATTAGGAACTCCACTAATTAATAAAGTCCAAGGAGAATCTCTGTTTCAATTTACTCTACGAAATATTCGACGCTTTATTGATGAGGCACTAGGCCTATTTATAAGAATTTGAGAGAGACTCTATCCATAAAGATAAATACTAAATCCATAAATATATCTAAATCTAAGATTTAGATAACTAATAATAACTCTTAAAGATAGAAGATAATATCTAATAAGATATTCCTCTTATTTCCTAATTCCTAAAGATATTAATAAAGATAATAAAAGATAAAACAGACTAACTAAAAATCCTAACAACTATATCTTATCTAATAAGATATTCCTAAAAATAATATGATTAAAACAGACTCGATAAAAGATAAAAGATAATCAAAACAATAAATTAAAGCATAGAGAGTTGGATCTCTATCAGTTTCGTCCATTAATCCTCCGTATTCTTTTATCAAAAAGTGTTCATAGATATCCTAGGTGAATCTCATAATCAACCCATAGAAAGTGCTAATGCTTGTTATAATTACAAACTACTCCTATAATGTGTCTCTTCTATAGATAAAGGTCCATATTTGTATTTGTCATACTTTAAATATCAGATTTGGTCTCTATTCACAGCAGCTATTAACTTTATTAAAAACTCTTTATCCAGCTTACCAATGGGAAAGCATGAGTTCCTTACACCCAAGGCTATTGCTAATCGAGACAAAGCAAAAAGGCCACAAATACTGTGAGATGTGTATGAAACAGTGTCGAGATCAGAACGGGTTTAAGTGTCATTGCATGAGTGAAGGTCACCTGCGCCAAATGCAAATCTTTGAACGAAACCCAAATCTAATCATTAAGGACTACTCTGAAGATTTTGAGAATTCTTTTCTAGCTCACATGAAGAGGAGCCACCGGTTCAGTCGTATAGCAGCTAATGTAGTTTATAATGAATACATTACTGAAGATAAAGATCATGTTCATATGAATTCCACTCAATGCCTTACGCTAACTGAGTTTGTCAAGTATTGGATCGGAACTAGTTTCCCTATCTACCCAAAAGATAGGCAGTGAGAGCTCTTCTCATCTGGACGGTTCAGATTTATTTATATTTTTACTTTTTTAAAAAATTTATTTTAATGTGTAATGAATCTAAAATTAAGATATTCATTTAACTAACATTTTTTCCAAAAAAAAAAAAATCTTCATTTAAAAATAACCAGTTAAAAAAATTAAATTGGGACAGTTTAGATCTCATATAGGCAATCAAAATGAGATGAGGGATAGGCAAGTTCCGTGTCAAGTATTTGGGTGAGACTGCCAAGTGTAAAGTTGAAGAAACACCCAAGGGTTGGTTTATCACATACATTGATAGAGATTCTGAGACACTTTTCAAAGAGGGTGAAGAGGAAGAGGTTAAAGTCTAACATGGCTGAAGAAGAGAAGCAAGAGAAGGAGATACAAAAACAAATAAAAAAAGCTACCATTACATCTGATCAACCTTCACATGCTGAGCTTCCCAGAGAGTTAAAAGTGGAAGAAGGGTTAAGATTGGGTTTTCTCATGGTTCATCAGAAAAAACTACAACCAAGGAAAAACTAGAGGGACCAAAGGCGATATTCGACGAGGTTGAGGATGCTGAAAAAGAAGAAAGGAAAGGAACCCTGTAGGCTCTTTGAAAAGAAAAAAGATGATGGTTGGAAAACGACATTCGATGAATTGATACAGGAGGAGGAGAAGGTTAATAGAAAAGATTATTGGTTGCATGAGGGAATTGCTGTTAAGGTCATGAGCAAAGCTTTTGCTGATAAAGGGCATTACAAGCAAAAAGGTGTTGTATTAAAAGTGATAGACAAGCATGCTGGGGAAATAGAAATGCTTGAAAGCAATAACGTGCTTAGAGTTGATCAAGCCGAGCTTGAAACTGTGATTCCCCAAATTGGTGGTCTTGTAAAGATAGAAAATCGAGCTTATAGAGGATCTATAGCAAGATTGTTAGGGGTTGATGCAGATCACTTTTGTGCCAAGGTGCAGATAAAAAAGGGTTCTTATGATGAGAGAGTCCTCAAGGCAGTGGAGTACGAGGATATGTACAAAATAGCACGGTGAGGTTAATAAGCCAACATGCTCTGCTTATCCCAGTAGGCAGGATTGGTAACATGATCGCACGACGTCGTTGTGCTTGATCAAAAATTAGATTTGTAGATAGATTGTGGGTAGAAATTTCTCTCAATAAATGCATTGAGTTGTTTTCTTTAAATTTCCTCTACTTTTGTTTTAAGAGGACATACGGGCCTGTTTGGGTTGGCGGTAAGAGCGGTGGCCTAAAAGCTATCTGACTTTAAAAAAAGTTCGGTAGGAGCGGTGGCTTAAAAGCTATATGATTTGTGTTTGGATTGATAATAGTAGAAGTAGTGGGGCCCATGTCAAAAAGCTGAGAATGTTTTGGAAAAAACTCTATGGTGGAGCTTTTTGCTTAACACTCAACCCAAATGGACCATTTATCAGTTAGCAGTGTTACTGGACTTTTTTTCAAAATTGCTGGTCCTAACGCTCCTAATGCTGCACTCCAAACAGGCACATAGTATAT
This sequence comes from Acacia pycnantha, assembly GCA_025563575.1. NCBI lineage: Eukaryota > Viridiplantae > Streptophyta > Magnoliopsida > Fabales > Fabaceae > Acacia > Acacia pycnantha. The sequence continues at coordinate 879,234 of JAMWYP010000077.1, read as the reverse complement.
ACTCTTTTAACCAGCACGCACGTCTAATGACATTCTTTTTACATGAAAAAGGATAAATGTGTCCGTCATCTTGTAAGTAAACATGTACTTTGCATGAACATAATTGTAAATTTTTCTCACTCTGATGAGTCTTTCATGACCCTCTCCACTTTTTATTTCGATGATCTTAACAAAGATCTGAAAACTGCTCGATAAATTGTAGAAAAACTGTGCGCCAAAGAAATGGTAAGAGAATTTTAAAGTGGTATTTGTTAAATAATTAGACTCAAAAGAATTGAAGTGGTTGGTTTCTTGCCAACCCCATGCATATACAACGTTATTGCTCCCTCCAGTATTTAATATAAAATATATTTAAAGAACTAATCTTGATTCTGAATATAAGACAAAGTTTTTATATTTGTCAATTTTTTTATAATTTAGTCTTATTGATGCTCCCTCAACAATAATCAAAGAAGAAGAAAAAAGTGAGAATTAAAAAAAGTGACTAAAATGTTTTAAAAATTATGTAAAAATGTCTTATATTAAAGACCAAAGAAATAGCTTGTAAAGTATACAAGATTCGAAGGTTGTTCCTCTATAATCATGTAATTATCTTCTGAGAAAAGAAATACTCTTTTTCTGCAAATACGTATAATACTGAAACCACGTTATTTCTATCTCTTTTTCTGTTTTTCGTTTGAAGTGCCAAAAATATTTAGCCAGCAAGCTAATATGCTATTGACTTCAGCATCTCATGTTTACACAATTAATTATACGAGTATTTATATCACGTCTTATTGATTTGTCTTCGATCTTTTGTTCATTAGCTATACACACATATACGTGTCTGTGTGTGTTTCTTTCTGAATAAGCTCGAAACGTGGTCATCAAGTTTCTTTTCATTCAGACTGATTCAACTTTTGACTCCCATCAATGATACTTATTTTATAAATTTATGGGAATCTGTTTCATTACTTTCTGCTATTCTTCAATACTCTGTGTTCTCATAATCTAGCTAGGGGCGACGAAACTGCCATACTCCCTTCGGTCCTAATAATAAGAGATTGGCACATGTGGACGAGAGGGTTTCTTACTTGATTTTGATTATGGTTAAGAGAACATTAATAGAGTAATTTTAAAAAGATTAACAAATATAATAAATAGGTCTTACATTAAAACCAAGATCAATTCTTCGATTATGTTTTATATTAAGGACAAAAGAGAGTGATAATAAGATATTGGCACACGTGGAGGAAGGTCAAACATATATCGTAAATTCCTTTTTACATGCGCACACGCATATGTATGTGTGTGTATGTATATATTTCCCATAGAGTATATATATTTGAGATGATGACCTTTCTTACTACAAATTGTGGAGATAGTGATCTCTAACAACCACTATTAATGACAAATTATTCTCAATCGCATCAACAATAGTCATAATCTTGTTGTGTGGATTTAGCTAGCCCGTGGTTTGGGAGGATAAAGTAGAACATAAATCTTCCCCATTAAGCCACAAGTTTGATTAAATACATGAACTAGAGAAAGATAAAAGGTAAAAACATTGAAAAAAATTTACAAAATTTATTATTCAAAATGCTTGAATATTGTTTAGGTTCAACTTCTTTTTTCAGCCATGTGCAACTTATCTTTTTTTTTAAAAAAAAAAAGGCTTGCACATCATTAAAGATGAGTTACACCACTCTATGGATTTGAGTTTGGTACCTTTAGATGATAAATTTCAAAGAGAGATATTTTTTTAGTAATTTTCTAAAGATGAAAGAAAAAGGTAGGTCCTAACTTTTTATATACATGTGGGTCTCACAGGAGTGGCGGAGCCACACTTGTGCCTTTGGGTGCAAGTGCAGACACTAAATTTTAAAATATATATTATTTAGCTGTAATGCTTTAACATCAATAATTGCATAGCTCAGTGGTAGCGCATTTAATTTTTCCTCCCGAGGTCATTGGTTCGACCGTGGATAGACACCTTTTCATTTTTCATTCTTTTCCCAACGTGGTTGGGTCCTTTTCATTTATCATTCTTTTTCCAAGTTACTTTTTACTCCTTATGAATGAAAAAAAAAAATCCCTTCATTTCTTATTCTTTTCCCAGGTTTTTACTCCTTTTTTCATTTCTAGTTTTATCTGTGATTTCAAAAAAAAAACAAAAAGATATATTTTTTTATAACCAGCCACTATTTCTATTTTTTATTTTTAAAAATTATAAATTAAATACATTTATCATATATAATTTCACTCTTAATTATAAATAAATCTTGTGGCTAATTCAGTCTTTCCCTACCTTTTTATGTTGAATGTGATATGTTTGATAAGGTTGATGATGAAGATAAAATGCAATATTTTCAAGGAATGAAGAATCGAAAAATACTTTTGTGATCGTTTTGTTGTAATAGCTTAGTTGACTCTTGATTATTTTTTTATTTTATATTAAGCTAAAGTTTTATTTTCTTTTTGTTTATATTCTTTTGTCTTTTAATGCATTTAAAACTTTATTTTAAAAAAAAAATCGGGGGCGCTGCCCCCGAACCCTGAATCTCACTATTAATTATGCACCTATAAATATTAAATCCTGGCTCCGCCACTGCTCACAGACATACCATGCCATGCTAATTTTTCTTTTATTTGTAAGAAAAGAAAATACCAATGTATAAACTAGGTGCCATTCAAATGGTATTAAAATACTCTCATTATCTTTAATGTAAGCCTGAATTCATTAATTTTAGTATATTAAATATGTTAGTTAAATTAGTTAATATATATTTTGTATGAAACGCTTTAATTTTCCTAACTTCCTCCCTCCTTCTCTTATACGATTATTATTGAAAGAATATAAAAAATGTTAACTTGAGAAAAAAAATGGGAAAAAATGTAAAGTAGGTCTTACAACTAAGATCAAATTCTCAATTATCAATTAGATCATAAAGACATACACCCTCATGACTCTCATTTTCTTGAACTTCACTATGAAACAGTTCAAAAGATCCTTTCTTTTGATCCGTATTGATATTCACTTGAAGAAGAACCTTTAATTAATTGAATCGCACTTTGCGTGGAGAAGAGAAATGCTTTGAAGCAGCGACCATGGCGGCCTCAGGGCCCGCCACGTGACGATCAGCCTCCGCCGTCTTCTTCTTCACCTCACCACGGCCACCATTGAAGCAGACCTTCAAGGATCTGAAAATGGATGAAACCCTTCTTCTTCTCCTCTTACTCTCACCTTCACCCATTTTGCTTCTTCTCTGATCAATCCAAACTATAAAGTTAATAAAACCCAAAGCCGAACATATAGAATATCAAAGTGTTTATTATATGCTGATCTGAATCAACCACATAAACTGGAGAATCTGATATATGATTTGAATGAATACACCAGTTGATGTATTATTATTATACTTATAAAAGGACCTTATATGTGTGTGCTTGTCTTTGAAGAAGCTAATTAAACTTGGTCAACAAGTGGCCTCCTTTGATTTTGTCGTTCCTTGGATTCTTCGGTTTTTTTTTCCAATGCTGCTGTGAATTGTGATATCATCGAAACGATGACGTTTGAAATCAATAACAACGCTCTTCTTTGAAAAGTAAAAATAATATTATTGGTCATGGTGCTGTGCAGTCACGGTTTAGAAATAACTCTGGTGCAAGAATCAAAATCTATCCTTGAGCTTTTCTTTACTTTTTTGCATTTTTCATTCTATGGTCTGAGATATACTCCTAGAAAATACCCTTAGCGTGTTTAATAATATAATATGTTTGAGTAAAATACATTAACTACCCTCCTATTTTATCTAAACTACAGAAACATTTTCTCTATTTTAAAAACGTATATAGACATTTGTTAATATTAAAATACATATATTACAGAAATCTTCCTTATATATTTAAGATTTCATTTTCATCCATCTAATTATCGTTAGTTGACCGTTAAGTTTAATTATTAAACATTTATTTTGACCAAAATACCCCTCTTAGACATATGATCACATATGTACTTAGACAATTTAACACATGAGAGAATATGAATATTCACTGAAGCTATGACATATTTGATGAAAGTGAAACTTAAAGCTTGAGAAAGAAGCTTAGATTGCCACGACCTGATTCTTCTTTCCATAGAGTCAATTACCTACTGATAAATAGAAGATTTACTTTTCCTAGATCAATATCCAAGTTCTTAGATACACTACAAAAAAAGTGACTTTCAGTGGCGACTTTTGGCGGCGACTATCAATGTCGCCGCTAAAAGTATGACTTTCAGCGGCGACAATAGAGTCGCCGCTGAAAGTACTGACTTTCAGTGGCGACAATTTATGTCGCCGCTAAAAGTCATACAACTTAGGTGGTGAGCTATTTTCTTCTCCACTTTGTTATTAAACTGTTCCTTGTCTGAAGTTGTTTTGCTGGCTTTTTTGTGGGGAATTTCAATGCCCAAAACTCATTCTTTGTAACCCTTGATTAGTAATTAAATTTTATATTAGTGCCATTATGTATCATGTGAAATATTTTACTTGTCTATAACTTTAGATATGATTCAGAAGTTAAGAGAAACAGGGTCTCCACTATTTCTTTTTGATAATGTAACTAGTTTATGCATATATAAGAACATTCAATGAGATGCTTTTTTGCAGGTTAACGTTCCAAAGACCAAAAAGACTTGCTGCAAACAGTCCCGCGGATATGGAGGCCAGACAAAGTCCCTCTTCCACAGGAAGGTAAAGTCAATTTGTTGTTCCTGTGTTCCTTGTTTCTGTAACTAATTGTTGACGCATGCTAAATGTCCTTTTCTGGCACATAATTTTGCGATTCAAGTTGAGGTGAAGTGAACCAAAGGACAGCTGGTTGAAAGAGAATGGGTTATTAGATATTATGAGTCTAGACTTAAAGATGTTAAGATGCAAGCTAAGTTGAGGTGAAGTGAACCAAAGGCAGCATTTGAAATGCTTGTTTAAACTTTAGAGATTCTTCTTTCAATGCTTATTTTTTGCTACATCCTTCTAACAATCTGTGGGTTCAATTTATCCTCTCTTCCTATTTCGGTCATGCTATAATAATGAAATTTCTTGAAATAGTTACGAAATTCTTGTTTCTCTTTGTGTGTATGTAAGCTTATTTTTGCCAAAAATTATTGTTATGTTGCTTGGTGTACTAGGAATTATCAATTGTAAAGCTTGTTAACAATAATATAGATACTTATAGATATAGTTGATTTTTAATGTATTCGATGTTATTGTTAGTGTTCTGGTTTGTATCAGGGAGGATGAGAATGAATTAAATGAAATGCCTCTTTCCAAAGGGAAAAAACTTAATTTTCTTCTTGTTCCCTAATAAAATTTCTTCTCATTAAAAAATGAAAAGAAAGCTCGTCACTTTTCACATGTTGGTATATCAGCTTCTTTTCCGTCTTCACACATAACTAATCTTCAAGAGCGTGGTGGGTTATTTAATTAAATTAAATTAAATTAAAAATCTCTGGGAGAATAATCTTTGAGAGAATTCATGAAGAAAAAAATTGCATGTGTAATAATCTTAAAGAGTTTGTGTGGTGGAAGAATGTAGGTCCTTTTTCTTTTTTACATATTTCATTGTTGACAAAAGTTACAATTGTACCTAAAAGTTACAATCAACGGTACTACAACATTTAAATGGCAGGAGATATAGTCATAGTAAAATTTATTGATGATTCTATAGTCATAGTAAGATTTCAATGTTGACTGGGAAATTCTCTTTTTAATTTTTAATCCATCATTATCTTATAATTTAATGGGTATACCTGAATTTAAATTGCATGTGTATATATTAGCATCTTGAGATGCTTATTTTATTGTATCATTTTAAGTTGACCGTTTAAGGCCATTCTTGTATGTTGTAGATTGATTTCTTACCTTTGGATGTTGCCGAGTTATTGTGCTTGATTAGAAATTGGAATACCTAGTTCTAAGATTTAAGATCTGTGAAAAGGAAACTAAGACTAAAGCCTTCTCCAAAGAAGGCTTGGGCCAAAATAGCCTAAAATTGTGAGACTTTAACCTATGGACATTCTCTCTCTCTCTCTCTCGAATTATATTTGAAAGTTTTTCCTTGATTTTCTTGGCATAACTTGGTCTATTTATGTGGCATTTGGGCTGAAAATTCTGTTGTCCTGTGCTTGATATAGTTGCTGGTTTTTTATTTGTAGGATCCAAGGGAGAAGGCTAAATCAGAGACAAGGGATTAGTTGAATAATGTGGTACGCAATCAATTTCTTTAAATAACATTCAGCCTTTTTATATTTTGCTGGAAGTATAGTGAATATTTTGTTGCATTAGTAATTTGTTCACACTACTCTATGGTCTTAGCTGTTGCAATGGTAATCTTTGTTGTACGTTTTGGTTATAGCAACATGTTAAAAAGCAAAATTGATTTGAAGATGATGTAGTGGCTCTTTTCCTTCACTTTGTTCAACAAAGCAACATCGATTTTGATAAGCTAGATGCTCTTGGAGTAACACTGAGGTGATTTGAATTGGCACTATTTTTGGGAAAGAAGCCTACAGGATCGGTTTGAAAACTCAGACAAACTATATAGGTCAAATGAATAGTTTCTTTGAAAGTTATTATTTTCATGGTCTTTCGTTTATTATTGTTTTGGAATCTCATAGTTAACTATTATGATACTTCTCCAAATTTGATGTTAAGATAGGAAAGTTATCTTTACATTGCTTTGTTATCCATTTATCATTAGGAGTTTCTCTTGTAGGTAAATTCTATTCTCATATTATTTTAAATAAAAGAAAACATAGAATGCCAAATGGGTTAGATGGCAAGTTTCTTTTCATCGGTCATCCCGTAAATTCTGCATGTAAATTACTTTAAACCTATTTATGGCAAGGTTGATGAAAAGACCCTATTCGATGGTAAGACCTATGCAAGGAGATTTAGGAAGGCACAAACAACACATACAAAAGGGAAAGATGCTTTTCAAGGTTGCAGATTTGACCTTTTAAGTTTCCATCTATTTTGGAGTAAGGGTAGGATATGTAGCTGTTATTTAGTGTGGCTTTTTGGGTGCTGGGAAAGGTACTTTTTTTTGACATATTAGCTGTAGAGAGGATTGGGGAAGTTAAGGATATTTTTCTGAGAGTTGTGTGAGGAGATAGAATCAAGTTCTGCTAAAGACTTGAAACTTTCTTAGCTGAGGGAGTGTTTTGCTCTGTTCAGATTGTTGTATCTTTTGGAATTTTTGACAGGCTATCCATGTTTGAACTTAAGTGTATGCATCTTGTTAAATTGCATTGAGTTGGTTGCTAGAAATTAGGTGCTACACAATTGCAAATTCTGTGGAATTTTTTGCCATTTAATTTTTTTTTTTTTTTTTGACTTTCAGTGGTGACTTTTGTTGCCTCTGAAACATGTTTCAGTGGCGACTTTTTTAAGTCGCCGCTCAATTGTTTGCCTGATGCACTTTCAACGGCGACAAAATGTCGCCGCTGAAAGTCTACTTTCAGTGGCGACATTTCCATGTCGCCGCCAAAAGTATCGGCGACAATTGTATATGTCGCCGCTAAAAAAAACTTTGGCGACGACATTTGTACTTTTAACGGTGACTTTTGTCGCCGCGAAAAGTCTTGTTTTTTGTAGTGATATTTGCTAAGTCTAGAAGAAAAGTGAAAACCTATCATTAGAAGCAAATCTTATCAAGAAGTTGGCATCTTTCACATACTTAACATCCTCATCAAACACAAAAATATCAAAACCTAATCTCATTTTCTTGGTCCCCTATCTTACTTTTTTTCTATATCTAATCATGCTTTTGTTGTCATATGGAGTCCTTCAAAATACTTAAAGGAAAATATTAAGTACTCCCTCTGACCTTAATGTAGGGCCTAATTGGAAGTAGATATTTGTTCTAAATATAAAACATATTTCATGTTTTTTTTTTCTAAATTAACTCTATTGATATTCCTTCAATAATAATCAAGTAGGAGAGGGAGGAAGAGATCGAATTAAGAAAGATGATTATAATGTTTTAGAAAAAAATATCATATCAAATAATTAACTTAACTAAAATATTCTTTAATATATTTAAATTAGTTATTTATTACATTAAGGACACGGAGAGTAGTTTCAATAATTACAGTTGAGTTTTTAAGATTTAAAATTAAATTATGTTGCTAAGTTTGTGAAGGCATTTTCATTTATTTGTCTTTTTATTTTTAACCTTAGTTCTTTATCACCTCACAAATTTGTGGCATCTTGATGTCTTTCAAGATTTACAGTTGAGCTGTATATGTTGAAAATGACAAAACTTAATTGTCTCAATATTAAGTAAATATTAATATTTACAATTGAGTTTTTAAGATTTACAATTAAGTAAAGCTGCTTATTTTGTGAAGGCATTTTCATTTGTTTTGAACCTTAGTTCTCTATCATCTCAGGCCTCTCAATGTTTCTTTTTCCTCTAGAAGTCTTATTATTTCTTGAAATATCTAAAGTAAATGGTCTTTAAGAATACTTCAATTTTTTTTTAATGTCCTCATATGTCATTTTCTTCTATTATTAAATACTTGTCACTGCATACAAATGCAATGTATATCATTCCCTCTGGCACGGAAAAATCTATATCACTCCAAATAATTAAAAAGAAAAAGGATATGATGAATATAGAGTAAAATAATCATTTCTCCATTTTTTTAAAGCTTTAAAAAATAATCATTAATGAATTATTTTAGAGTAAAATAAGTAATAAGTAATAACTGAAGAATATGGATGACAACTGGAGAAGTTAAAAGGAAGAAGAGATATATAGAAAACATTTAAAAAAAAAAAAAAAAGAGAGCTCAAACTTGGAGAGCTTTATTAAATGCTTTATTGAGCACTTTATTAAACCATTTAAATTCCTTGGAGAGCTTTCGACCAACTTGTCATTAAAAGCGACCAAGGAAATTATTGTTCGGATAGATAATCATATGCCATATGCACATCACACACATGCTTTAATTTTCGCATTAAACCCAATTAAATACAAATTTAATACAAATATTATTATCAATTTGATTACTCACAAATATACATAAAATAACAGTAATAAAAGAAAGCATTTTATAGCTGAAATTGATAAGGAAATATCATAAATATTATTTTGTATTACTAATAATGATTTAATCTATATTAAATTCAGATAGGATCTTATCATTTTCTTTCTATTCCAAAATATAATTCTGCATTTGTAATAAATAAAAAAAGCATTTTGCATCAATTGTGCTCCCCCCATCATATGTATTTATTTTGAATTAATGATTGCTTGTTGAATAATATTACTTCTTATAAATTAGGTTATAGGGCTAATGCTTTATATGAAGTAAGATATATACACTCTATGGTTTATGATTTATAAATAATTTTATTTTTTAATAATTTTTATATTAAATCTCATACGTTCTACAAAGTTTGAGAATTTTTTTTTTTTTTTTTGTTGCAGAGGAGATAAACAATACAGATTAGCAGGCTATTGGACAAAGTCTAGCTTGTCCAACCCCCTGAGCATCTTCTTGTAAAACGCCATACATTACATCAGGTGGTTCCTGCATGGTGTGGAACCCAGCACTCAAGGTCAGGGCGTACTTTGCCAGGAAGTCCGCACATCTGTTCCCCTCACGATATACGTGGCTGATAGACACTTGCCAATCTTGTGAAAGCATCCGTTGTATCCTTCGAACTACACCCACATTAGCACCAGCTTCTTCCGTCTCGTTCCCAATAAGGCTCAAAGCCGCCAAGCAGTCAATCTGAACGTTAATATTTCTGTATCCATGAGACCATGCCAGCTCCAGTCCATCTAGCAGCGCCCACAACTCCGCCTGTAGGGATGAGCAAGATCCAATATTTCGACAGCAGCCGGCTAGCCACTGGCCATCCTGGTCACGGAGCACACATCCAGCTCCTGCAAGTTGTGAACCCTGTTTCGTGGCTCCGTCACAGTTAAGAGAAACCGATGGGGGTGGGGGTCTGTTCCATGAAATTATCTCCATCTGCCTAGCTGGCCTGTCTCCCCTCATAGCTTCTATGCTGGTTATTGATTGATGGCTATATTCTGCAAGTATCCTAACCTCTCTAGCCAGACAATCCGGTTGGATGTTCAGTGTTTGGAACACCGCCTTATTTCGCGCCTCCCATAATTTCCAACATGTTAGCCCGAAAAGGGTCGACCACCCACCATAGCTCCCAGTCCCAGGAGTGGTTTCCTCAAGATTGTGAAGTAACCAGTCCTGAAACTCGGTCTGAAAAAACCGTACCCTCTGCGTGGCTGGTAGTAGCTGCTTCCAAACTTCCTGCGCAAACCGACAATGGCGTAAAACATGGTCCAGGTCCTCCAAGCCTGCTCCGCACCTCATGCAAGCGGCAGACTCTACCATATGACGTCGCCTACGTTCTGCGTTCGTTAGGAGGGTCATGCGCGCAACAAGCCACAGAAAAACCCGAACTCTCTGAGCACCCTTCCACTTCCATACCACCCCCCATATACGAGACGTTGTTGAACCTGCACTATCACTTAGGAGGTCATAGGCTGATGAGACGGAGAAACGACCATCCTGTGTGCGGTCCCAGAAGCAGCAAGCTTCACCATCATCCAGTGTAGGCACTTCACAGCCCGCTATGCGGGAAACAACATAATCCGGTAGGTCGTTGCTGAACTTATCCCACCTCCAAAGTCCGTCTGGCGTTGTGAAATGAGCAACTGGAGAAATTTCCTCTTCTCTGGTTATCTCTCGGAAGGCAAGAAGTTTTAATGGCCCCACTTCCGGGACCCAATTGTCCGACCAGAAACGAGTGCTTAGACCATTGCCTGGGTGCCACCGTATACCCAACATCACATCACCCCAAACTTTCTTCAAATGGCGCCACAAGTAGGAACAATTCTGGTTTTTCCTGTAGGGACCCCTATGCACATCCCACCCATATTTACTACGGAGGACTTTGACCCAGAGCAAGTCAGGACGAGCCCAGAGAGCGAAACCCAGCTTCATTAAGAACGCCTGATTCTGCAGCTCTATTTTCTTGAAACCACACCCACCTGCCTCATGAGGTAAGCACATATCCTCCCATTTAACTAAAGAAGGCCGACGTTCAGTGGCTGTGTTCCCCCAGACAAACCTCCTGATATGACGCTCTATCCGTTGGCATATGCCCGATGGTAGTTTAGTCGATTGCATGGCGTATACTGGGATGGCTGCGAGTACAGCTTTGGCTAGTGTGATGCGCCCGGACAGAGAGAGGGTCTTCGCTGCCCAACTAGAGAGTTTACTGATGACTTTGTCCTCTAAGTACTGGTAGGTCCCAGAACGGACCCGTTGGTGAAGGAGGGGTACTCCCAGGTATTTCCCCAAGTCATCCGTTCGCTTAAAACCTAACACCTCGCATATCTGGACCTGGCGCCCTGAAGGCACATTTTTAGAGAAAAATACAGCGGTCTTGGACTTACTAACCTTGTGGCCAGAGCTCACACAGAAATCATCAAGAATACTCTGGATCTGAGTTATCTGGGGAGCTTCAGTGGATCCAAAGAGCACCAAGTCATCAGCGAAAAAAAGGTGAGAGAGAGGGGGACCCCCTCCCCATACAGATCGGCCTCCACTGGTTGGGAACCACTCGTTGAGATATTATTTGGGACAATCGTTCCATACACAAGACAAATAAATACGGGGATAGGGGGTCACCTTGACGGATGCCACGGGAGGGCGTGAATCGCTCAGTCTGACTTCCATTCCATACCACTCTCATGCTACATGTAGTTACACATAGCATAATTGCCTTCACAAACTTTCGAGGTAGCCCTGCATCAAAGAGGGTCTCTTCTAAAAAATCCCACCGTAGTCGGTCATAGGCTTTTTCTAAGTCCACTTTGATTGCCATCCAACCTTCAGGACCACGTTTGCCTCTCATGGTGTGAATCACCTCTTGAGCGATAATAATGTTATCCGTGATTTGCCTCCCAGCTACAAAACTTGCCTGGTTTGGGAGGACAAGTTTAGGTAGCCACTTCTTAAGGCGGTTGGCTAAGACTTTGGTGATGATCTTATATAGCACCGTACAAAGGCTAATTGGCCGATATTCTTTTACATATTCAGGTTCCGGTATCTTAGGGACAAGGGCAATGAGGGTCTCATTCAATTCAGGCTCCAGCACACCTTCCTCAAAAAACCTAGTCACCATTTTATAGATTGATTGTCCCACATACCTCCATTGGTTCTGATAAAACACTGCGTGCAGACCGTCGACCCCTGGGGCTTTGAGTGGCGCCATCTGGAAGAGGGCTGAGTGTACCTCACTGAGCAAAATGGTGGCGCTGAGAGTACTTGCCATGGAGGTATCGGTTACGAGAAATAGACCCCTTCCTGGGTAAGGAGGTGCAAGTTCATCTTCCTTGGTATAAAGCTTCTTATAGAATTGAATAGTCCAGTGGCGAAGAGTCGATTCATCATAGCACCACTCACCTGTCTCCCCCCTCAGGGCTTTGATGGCTTTGCGGCGGCTTCGTTGGACCGTCTTGGCATGGTAGTAAGCGGTGTTACGATCTCCAAATTTAAGCCAATCGCACCTAGCTCTTTGTACCCAGGTTAAGTCTTCTTGCTCACAAATAAGTTCGAACTCCCGTCTTAGTTTGCCTTCTAGTTGGTTAAGATGCGTGGAAATAGTGGACTCTTGAGCTTTTTGGAGCCCACCAATCCGTGCCAGGATCCTCCGCTTCCTTTGGTAGATATTGCCAAAGACCTCAAGATTCCATTTCCTAGCTGCTTCTGTAAACCTTGACACTGTAATGGCCATGGGGTCAGAGTTTGACCAATTGTCCTTAACCACATTAGCAAAAGAGTCCGAAGTGCCCCAAGCTGCAAGGTACCTAAATGGGGGGGACAGACGTTGCGGGGCTGCGGAGCGACACACTTCAATGCAAAGAGGCCGATGGTCAGAGCTTAATTTTGGAAGATGCTTGACCAGGGTAGAACTGAAAGAGCCCAGCCAAGATATACTCCCCAAGGCCCTATCTAGTCTCTGCAAAAGGGTACCCCTACGCCACGTGAACCTGGGCCCCGAGAAACCAAGATCTGTAAGTCCACTGTTAAGGAGGAAAGATCGAAACAAAGTGCAGCCACCAGTTCGTATATTAGCACCACCCACTCGCTCCGAGCTACTGAGGATGGCGTTAAAATCTCCTGCGACAAGCCATGGGTCATTCACAGTTGAAGCTATGGTGGAGAGGGTCTGCCATAGCTCCTTACGAATTGTGTTAGTGGGGCTTCCATACACTGCTGAGAAAAGAAATGGCTTTATCACTCCTTGGGCATCGATTTTCATATGGACACATTGGGGATGACACTCCACTATTGACACCGTCAAAAACTCCTTCCAAAGTAACCATATGCCTCCAGAGAATCCTCTAGCTTCCACCCTGTATGACCGGTCAAAACCAGAGAGCTTAATGAAACGGTCAGCTTTCATACCAGATATACATGGTTCCACCAAAACTACCATAGCCGGCTTGTGTTCTTGCATGAAGTGTATGAAGGTTCTAAAGAAACTCTTACTTGCTGCCCATTGGCAGTTCCAGACTAGGATTTGTAAATCCATAAACAACCGATGGGGGGAGATCATGCCACCAAGCCCGACCCGGGGGGGTCGTCATGGTCTCTTGGGACCATACGGTCAGGCTCCAGGGTGCACCCCTGAGGCACATTCAGCTCCTTAGTTAAAGCAAATTCATCCTTGAGGACTTTTTCTGCATCTTTTGATATATGCTTGCTATGAGTTTTCTTTTGCCTTACTTTCAGGGACCGTGAGAGGTTAGACTGTAATTTGACTCCATGTTGTGATTGCATCTTGGTAGAAAAGCTCTTGGATAAATTTTCCTTGCCCTCTCCCCCGACTGGAACTAGAGAGTTTTCGGGCGCTTCTGGTTCAGCGACAAGGTTGGAGATGCTCGTGCTTATATCTTCTAGTGTCGTTCGCTCCCGCTGGAGAAACACAACCATGTGTTTATTCTGGTCCAACGAGGTCTTCTGTTCAATAGCTAGAAAGCCCGTGTGCGATGTGGATATAACATTTTGTGATTCTTCCAATACACTGGGCTGATTAGGCACAACCAGTGGCCCGTCCTCGCACATCTTACTGCTGCCAGCATTAGTGTTTCCAATTACAGGGCCATCGAATTTGGCTTTTGTCTCTATTGGCCTAGATAAAATTTGTATTGGCGGGGCCTCCTTCTTTTCTTTAGGTTTATACATTTGGATAGTATGGGCTGATTTACTGGTGGGCTTTTGTAGGGCCTTTGACTTAGATTGGACGGTAGCATTAAGTCTAGTTTGGACGTTACCCATCTTATTGCTATGAATTGGTTCAGCCGCGTCTTTTCTTTCCTTCATCAATGGAGAAAGCACACTGGCATCCAGTTTTTGCGGCATGGATTGAGGCGCCAACTCCTCATCTTCAAATAGAGCATTAAATCGAGATCCCCCATTAAACTGAGATCCCCCAATCTTTGCTGCCTTCCCCCAGATTTGTTTCTTTCCTTTCTTGGGGTACTTCACTTGTATCCACTCACCAAACTGCGACGTCGGCGGCTCCGACGTACCTCCGGTACCACTGCTCGAAACCTGCTGACCATCAGGATCATCCCCCGGGACTCTAGGCTTAGAACTCTGCCCCTGGAATTTAGCCTCAGAAATTGACGGATCCTTCCCCTTGCACTTCTCCTTAGTGTGGCCGTATTTCCCACAGTCAAAGCAGATCAAGGGCAACGCTTCATACTCTACACCATAGGTTCTTCCATCCACTCTAATCCATGGTACCAATGGCTGCAACAGGTCAATAAGGACTGCGATCCGAGCATACCTTCCCCGCCCTCGCATCTCCGTCAGATAATCAATTTTGACTACTTCTCCTAGTAACATACCAATGGCACGCAGCGTACTCTTGTGGTAGTAGTTGAAAGATAGACCAAGAATACGTACCCAGGCCACTACCTTCGATATGGAAGCTGTAGCATCAAAGTCCAGAGACCATGGTTGAATCGTCAAGTATGCACCAAACACCATCCATGGGCCCCCCGTAAGTGTCTTCATGTAATCCTCCGCAAGGTTGAACGTGGCCATGAAAAAACCCCCTTCCATATCAATCAGATGAAAGGAACCTTTCAATTGCCACAAGGCTTGAGTTTTCCTTAACAGATCATGGTACGTGATCGAACGGCCTAAGAGTTTGATGATCAAAGTGCGCTCCATTCCTTTAGCTAGCAGGTCCTTGATCTCCCTTGAAAAGTCAATTGATGGAATATCCCCTGTTCTACCAATCTGGAAATCTTGATCAGAAAGCACTACCTCTTTCCGGGCCTGGACTGTCGGCCCCTCACCATCCAAATTCAGCAACTTGTTTTTGTAGGATGTCCCATTCCCAGGCTCCTTCTCCGTCATTAGTGTGTCAGCCTCTTTACCCATTCCATCGTCTTTCCCCTCCTTCCCTGCCGGACGTATCCTAACCTTCTTGGTCGAGCGGAGCGATTCTTCCTGGCACAAGGGAAAATCGTCGGCCTCCATTTCACGTTCTAGTGTTTCTTTTTGATTGTGAAGCTAAAGCAACTTTAATAAAGAAGCGAATTTAAGTAGTAAATCCATCTTAAAAGTATAAGTCCAGAAGCAATGTTGCTCTGAAAATTTTTCTTGTCTCAATGTTGCCCACAAAATTTTAAAATATAGCAATGTTGCCCTATTCCATTAAATAACTAACGTTGACCGTCAAAAAAGTAACGTTGACTGTTAACTTTTTAACGGAAATTGGCAACATTGCTATGTTTTGAAACTTCCGGGACAACATTGAGACAAAAATTTTTTTTGAGGTAACCTTGCTCCCTAGCGAAAACTAACTTCTGAGGCACATTTGCTATTTAACCTTTAAATCAATTAATATTTTTAGTTCAGAAATAGAAAAAGTTATAATTATAATATATTTATATTTTGCATTTATTTTTATATTAAACTGCATATGAATCTTATGTAATGGCGGATCTTGGAATAAATATTTGGGGGGCCAAATGTATACTTATTAACTAATTAAATTTTTTATGATTATATAACATGTTTAAAATATTAAGATCTATAATAAAAGTATTTTAACAATTCTAATATATAAGATAACATACATGTCTTTAGTATGAATGCCATATCAATTACAAAATGAGAAGATATCATGAAATTCCAGAAGATTGTCTGCTATATAATATATCAAAATATTAAAAGTTAACAATGCAATTTATAATACAAAATTAATAAAACACTATACTAAGTGAAACAATTAAAAATTACCTCAACTTAAAGTAATGCTCTTAGCTTTTTCAATGACTTGAAATTATCAATAATTGAATTAGTAGTGAAAGTGTTAGCTATTTCTCTTTCAATATGAATTACCATATTATCTGCAATAAAATCATCTTCCATCTTGTTAGGCAACATTGTCTTAATTATTTTTGTTCTGGTGTAGAACATAGATGTCTAACCTTAACGGACTAGTGTGTTTATATTGGATCAAAAGGATTCTCCAAGATATCCATAAGGAAAATACCGAAGAGAATATCAGATAACTCTCCAAGATACCTATTAGGAAGATACCAAAGAGAGCAATGAATCATTGTGCACGAATATGATGTTTAGCCAAAAGGGGGTGGGGTGTGTGCACAGTGAAACTGAATAATAAATAGAATGAATAGAGAATGTGTACCTTTTAGGTTAACCTTCTATTTACAAAGATTACCTTAGAGTTTGGACCTTGGGCTTTGTGCGCCTCTCAGCCCATGCATTATGCCGCCTCACCTGCATCATTGTCAGCATTGATTAGGGTTTCCTTGATTATGGCCCTGATTGTAGGCTGATTAGGATCCTCCTTCATAATTGGTAGATCCTGGTATGCTTTGCACTTGCTGGGCCTTGTGGTGAATGGGCCTCTTATATGAGTCCATAACAATTTTCATTGTTGAAAACGAGCATTCTAAGGCAGCTATTGAAACTAGAAGAGTTAATAAGAGGCGAATTAATCGATCAATCAAGTAATACACTTTAGATTTCCCTATTTTCATCAAAGCACTACATAATTCAAATAGAGTTGATAGATTCTTCAAATTTGGATGACTAGAAGCATCAATAACAAAATGTTGAAGTTGATGCTTCAAAATTATCTTCTCTTACTCAGTAAAATCAGCAGGATAGTATTTTGCAACAAGAGTGCAAATATTGTCAATGTTGAAAGCTTTATAAGCATCCTTAGGAATCAAATGGGAGTTAGGTGTCAAAAGCTCTAAAGTTTTGTCTTTAAACCTCATATTTAACTCTTACAACTGTTTATCTATTGTAACTAAAAATATTTTCACTTTATAATGATACTCCATTGTAATATGCTTTTTGATGACAAGAGTGTCCATGTCGTGCTATATATGGAGCATTAAAGTTAGGAACATCAATCTCATGTTGCTTACAATTCTTATGTATTGTAATAAAATTTGATGATTGGAAGTTGTCAAAATTTTAAAGTATTAATATTTTAAATATTATGAAAATAAAACCAAGATTTTTAGTTATTCATCGACATTGTCATCACTTGCCCCAAAGTAATTTGGTCACTTAGTACGGGCCAAAAGAAAAACAGATTGGTCACTGTGTTAGTCGGTCAAAGTAGTTAGTTAATACTCTCATCCTAGTATCCTACATATATCCTAAATATAAAATAAAGAGTTGACTCTTTTGGGGAAATTAAAGAAGCTAAATAAGTTAGGGAAAATTACATTTAAGTCCCAAGGAAGGAAAAAAATTACAAAAAGTCCCTTAAAATCATAAAATTACAAAAAAGTCCCAAGAGAATTTTTGTTGTAAATACATACATTTCGTGTTGTAAATACATACAAATATTTACAACAGGAAAAGTATATATTTACAACAACACGAAAAGTAATTTTCATTCCGTACAAATAATATCAAAAAGTCTCAAACCATTTACAACAGAAAATATATATTTACAACAACATTTAAACACCGACCATTTACAATGTAAAAGTATGTATTTACAATGTAAAAGTATGTATTTACAACAACATTTAAAAAATTCTGTACAAATAATATCAAAAAAGTCTCAAACCATTTACAACAGAAAATGTAGGTATTTACAACAGGAAATGTATGTATTTACAACAAAAATTTTCTTGGGACTTCTGGGTAATCTTGTGATTTCAAGGGACTTTTTTGTAATTTTTTTTCTTCCTTGGGACCTGAATGTAATTTTCCCAATAAGTTACTTACACATATCATATGTTGTATATCCTTATATTATATATCAGCTTATAAGTTAGGAAAAACAGTTTGAAGAAAAAATGACAAATATAAATAGTTTAAAGTAATTTAATTAGCTTCTTTAATTTATAAAAAAAAGTCAGCTTTATTTTATATTAGGATTGGAGGGAGTGTGATATTTTGACGGTATATTAAGATAACAAATAACAATAGTCTTTTGGGTAAAGGTGCAATTTTACACATGTGCTCTACCCCCGGGAGCGCCCAGCACCACGTGCTTTTTTCGGGAGCAAAAATGCACATGCGGTTACATTTTAGGAGCAAAAGTCACATCTCTGTTAAAAGGAAAAACGTTGACCGTCAAAATGAAAATGTTGACTAACATTGATGATTTGGCATGGTGATTTGGCAGTCAAGTAGGATGTGAAAAAATAAATAAATAAATAACACACGCGATCCAGCTTCACCCTTCCATTTCACATCTCTTCTTCCTCACCGGCATCTGGCGCCCCCCGCCGGCGACCCCCCAAAAGTCACACCACCATATGAGTACATTCTCAATGCAGGCAAAATCTAACAGGAAAAGAATCAAAAACTGAAAAAATCAAAACCATTATGAGAAACTAAAATAGGAGGTAGTTGTTCTTGAACCTTAACCATCGAATCAGTTTTCTCAATGATCTCCAAATAGAGAAGGAGAAGTTTCTGAACAATGTGGTCTTTAGAAGGAAGCACATAACGGATGATGGTGATGAAGAAATTGAGAGAGAAGAGAGTGCAAATGGTCAAAATAGAGCGCCGCGACAGTTTTTCCGGTGATCCATCTCCTTACCTTCCTACATGTTGCAAAACCAGAACTTGAGAGAGAAATGGAAAACACAGTATGAAGAAGCGTTCCTAAAAACACAGTATGAAGACGCGTTCCTTCGATCCCTGTCACTCAGTATGAAGACGCGTTCCTTCGATATTTCCACCAATGTTACCGATATTTCCACCTAAAAACATAGTACCGATAACCCACTCATCTTCCTCGGGTCCAAAACCAGCAAATTAGACCAGAACTTCATCCCTGTCACTCACCGCCAACACCAACCACAGATTTCTCGTTCCTTCGATCTCCTCTGCAAATTTGTGACTCTGGATTGAAGACGCGTGAACACGGACTGGGGGGCTGGATATAAACAGAGCGCCGCGAACGAGAACCAGGACGCTTGGACCTTCGACGATCATCTTCACCTTCCTTTTCCTTTCGCGCCGGCGGCGCTCATCTTCCTCAGCTTGTCGCCGGAGACCTCCGTCATCCACCGTCACCGTGAGATGAGGGAACGAGAGAGCACAACGCCGACTCCACTGCTTCCTTTGTTTCTTTTTCCCAGATTCCAAATTTGTTTTTTTTGCTCGAACCCATTGTCATGTGTAAAGCATATGTGGAGACCATTTAACCCTAACTAACAGACGTTTCCTTCCGTTACCGTTATGTGTGACTTTTGCTCCTAAAATGTAACCATGTGTGTACTTTTGCTCTAGAAAAAAGCACGTGGTGCTGGGCGCTCCCGGGGGTAAAGCACATGTGTAAAATTGCACCTTTACCCTAGTCTTTTTATCTGTGATTTGTGGGACTTAATTGGCATGACTTTTTTTATAAGATTTATTTTTGGTAATTTTTAGGTGTTTTCCATAATTTTTTTAACAAGTGATTAAAATAATAGATGTTTTTGTTTAATATTTCAAGGACAACATTGCATGCTTAATAACATTGCTTAATATAAAACACAGTTGATTGAGGAGATTAAAGAAGCTAGATAAATTACTTAATTTTAACATATGTTACATAATAATTAGATTATATACTGGTTTATAAATTACACAAATTAATTTGAACAAAAATAGAGCTATCAAAATAGACTGAGCCCATCAGGCCAACCAATTTAAACTCGTCCAAGTAAAGCTTGTATTTTAGATGGTGGAAAAAGAACCCAAACTCAAATGGGCTAGTCCGTTAGAGTTAAAAGTTAAGAGGGTCAGCCAATTTAAAAAATAAGATGTTTTATTCTCATTCATGCTCAAGGGTGAGCAAATCAAAACCGAAACCAAATCGAATAATTCGGTGTTTGGTTTTTTCGGTTTGGTTTTTCGATTTTTCGGTTCGGTTCGGTTTTTTAAACTAGCTTAGTTCGTTTTTTGCAAATTTATTTCGGTTAAAACCAAAAACCGATTTTTTTTAATTTTTTTTTTTTGTAGAAATAACTGAAATTAATTAAAACGACGATGCATATGTATGAGTCATGACCCTTGACCCACCTCAACTGAAGACCGGTACCAGACGTCCAGACCCAACCCAATTCCTCTTTCTATCATTATTCCATGTTTTGATTTTAAAATCTGCAACCTATTGTCATACAAGTAAAAATCAATATATACATGTAAAAGTATACTATAGCCAGGTTGCACTCAATAGTCAATATTGTAGATTGATTCATCAAAAAAAAAAAAAAAAGTAGATTGGCCATTTTACAGAATTAACCCAAACAAGAAGGCCCACAATAAGGCCCAACTTAAGCCAAAAACCGAATTAACTACAAAACTGAACCAAAATCTTTCGGTTTTTTCGGTTCGGTTTTTAAAATGTGTGTATTTCGATTTTTCGGTTTTAACCGAAAACCGAATGCTCACCCCTATTCATGTCTCCCTCGCAGTGCACATAAGATAATCGAACTTCAAAAAGCAAAAAGGGCATATTATTTTTCTTAAAACAATATAATTTTACTTTAACTTTTTTCCTTTTTAATAATTTCTCAAATTAAATGATATTATAACAAAGAAAATTTAATATTCATACGTAATTTTTTTAAATATAATAATTATGATATTTTCTTGTGTTTTTAACTATTAACATTTTTATATGTGATTACAAAAATGAGGTAAATTATTTAGTTTTGGTTATTTTTAAGTTGGGACAATAGTGTTATAAAAAAAAAAAAGTTGGGACAATAGTTTATTAGTGTTTGAAGTTTGATTTGCATTTATTTTGAAGTTTAGGAAATAATTTGACACTTTATTTTATTAGTATATATGATTTGAGTTATAAAGTTTAAAAGGTTTATTATTTTATTTTTAGACATTTCAAAATAGTTTAAAAATCTGAAATTTAATAAAAAAGAAATATGAAAGATTGTAAGCCAACCAAGAGGCTACATGTTCGAGGGCAAAGCTTCAATAATACGATGATTTTATGGTATGCGGGCTTTTTAAACCCGACCCTATAAATTGGGTAAGTTTGTTTTAACAACTCTAAAAAAAATGATAAATATATATAATGTAAAATTATTTATTTATCTTTCTAAATTAGTCATTAGTCTTATATTAATAATCAAAAGTAATAGTTAACGCCAATACCTCAGTAGCGCAGTGGCACAGGCGCAAGTCTTCACTGGCCATTATTTTAAGGGTTCGATCCTGTCAGGGAGCGGTGGGGATAAATTTGCCGTTTAACGTTCAACTCTCTACTGCAGTCTTCCTCACGAAGAAAAAGTGAACCCAGTCAACAACAAGGGCATATGCGGAATTTCATTCCTCGTCAGAATCAAGGCGATGGGATCGGCGCAGCAGAATGGAGAGAGAAGAAAAGAGACCGTCCTCCATTCGTTGATGCTCCCTCCCCATTTAGATGGGGACACCTGCCACGTCATTACCAATGCCATATATCCACGTCAACCCCGCCCATTCCTTCTCTCTTACTCCGACGGATCAGATCGATCCGACGGTCCTCGTTTCCAATTCTAGACCCTTCTATGCCATCATTATAGAGACTAGAGAGGGGTTAAGTTTTGACCATGGTTACCGCGCCTGAAGCGTTTGGGTTAAAGATCCTTCCTCGTAGGCAAGCCTGAGCGAGCGGGAGGACAGACACAGAGAAAGAAAGGAACAGAGTATTGAGACGGATTTGGGATTGTCGCTTGGACAAGAAATCCCCTTTCAAGTCGACTCGTCCTTGTTCCTACGCTTTGGTCGTCGCTGTATTTCCGCCGTCCTCGGATTTGGAAGGGTTCCTTCGTCATAACCCTCTCCAATTCGTCCTCCAATTTCGTCGAACCGCTGGTCACATCTGGGATTTGTTACTTCATTCAGATCTCGCATTGCGGGTGAGTTTTCACATTCATGGCCGTCAGTTTGATCCCTTGATGGGGGGAGGGTGGTTACATTTACTTCAGATTCCTCTCTCCGGCGTTTCCAATGGTGTTTCTATTGGTTTTTCTGAGCGAACCATTGTTCTTTACTTGAGAGGAGCTGTGATAATGCTTGTTTTGGTTGTTTTATCGAATTTTTGTGTGGAAAAATGTACCAAATCAGCTTGGGTTCTAGCTTGCTTTCTGCTAGTTTTGGTTTCTCTGGTTCTCAGGTGATGGCTTATTGGGGCTGTCTTAGCTCACAAACTGAACTCTTCAATATATAAAATCATTTCATTTCCGAGTTTTCTCACGTTTTTCCCTGTGAAATATTAACTTCTTGATGAAATGATTGTAGTTGTTTTAATGATTATGATTGATGATTCACTTGAATTGTAAGTTTTCTGGGAAAGATTAAGTGATAGTTTGAACTTGCAAAAACCTAAGCCTCTGCATTTTTTGAGTTTTCCGGAATTAAAACTTAGATTATGAATGTAGTAGTAGTTATGCAATCTGTTTCTTGCACTTACTGTTGCGTATGTCTTCTATTTCATATCAGCTAAACTCATTCCGTGTTCTATGTTTTGATTTTCTACATAATTTTTATGGGAAAAACACTTTTCATGTTTGAGGAGAAGTGTATTCTCATATCACACCATACATGAGGCCCCACACACACATATATATATATATGTGGGTCCTACCACATCTCATGTGGGTAACAATCTTCTTCTTCTCATGCAACATGAGAAGTTTAAACCCCAATTTTTATTCGATTTTTGCATCTGTCTTTGAATTTCGATTTAATCTCCAACTCTCCAACTTTACGCAGATTTGAATTTTGCCATCTGGTCGTGATGGCTTCCTAAAGTATCAATCCCAGAGTATCAATCAATCAAATACTTTATTGCTGGTTTTCTTATCTCTCTTGCGGATCTGTTTCGGGATCGGGTGCTTTGCTTTTGGTTAATGATCATTGCGGGACAAGGAATTGGTCTTCCACGGTCATTATTGGCTCTGGAGCTTGGCAACTTCTGGGGAGGGAAGGAGCTCTCTTCCACTGCCTTCTCTGTTGCCCTCTGCAAAGCCATCTGATCCCAGCCAAAGTAGATGTCTCGAAAACTGGACAGCCCTGTTCAAACCCAGATGGCCGTGTCAGTCATGAGAAGTCCACTTGGTGGGGAATACCATGGGAGCAGCAGTGTGCAAGGGAGGCAACCTGCTGGAAGGAGACAAGTTTTTGTGCAAACTGAAACTGGCTGTGTCTTGGGTATGGAATTGGATCGACGTGACAATGCCCATACTGTGAAGAAGAAGCTACAGCTTGCACTTAACGTTCCAACAGAAGAGAGCTCACTAACATTTGGAGATACAGTTTTGAAGAATGATCTTAGTGCAGTTCGAAATGGTTCTCCCCTTCTCCTTACTCGGAATATCATGCACAGAAGCTCATCCACCCCATGTCTGTCTCCCACTGGAAGGGATATTCAACATAGGGATAAGAGTGGTCCTATTGAGATCTTAGGGCAATCAAATCACCTTGACAGAATGAAAGATCTGGCAAAGGAAATTATGAAGGCAATAAAAATGGGAATTGATCCTCTTCCTGTCTATGGTGGGCTTGGA
This sequence comes from Acacia pycnantha, assembly GCA_025563575.1. Taxonomy (NCBI): domain Eukaryota; kingdom Viridiplantae; phylum Streptophyta; class Magnoliopsida; order Fabales; family Fabaceae; genus Acacia; species Acacia pycnantha. Next base: position 855,141 of record JAMWYP010000077.1, on the reverse strand, counting down.
GGTGCGTACTATTTCAGAAACAGCCAAGGTGACAGTGTTGCAATTGTTAAACCAACGGATGAGGAGCCTTTGGCTCCAAACAATCCCAAGGGCTTTGTTGGTAAAGCTCTTGGACAACCGGGTTTGAAGCGGTCAGTTAGAGTTGGTGAGGCAGGATTCAGGGAAGTTGCAGCTTATCTTCTTGACACTAAACATTTTGCTAATGTTCCCCCAACTGCCTTGGTGAAGATTACTCATTCAATCTTCAATGTTAATGATGGGGTCAAGGGGAGTAATTTCCAGAGGAAGAGGCTGATTAGCAAGATTGCATCTTTTCAGCAGTTCATACCTCATGATTTTGATGCCAGTGATCATGGGACATCTAGCTTCCCAGTTGCAGCTGTGCATCGTATAGGGATATTAGACATTAGGATTCTTAACACAGATAGGCATGCTGGAAATTTGTTAGTTAGAAAACTTGGAAAATTTGATCAGGTGGAGCTAATTCCTATTGATCATGGGCTTTGTTTGCCTGAAACTTTGGAGGACCCTTATTTTGAGTGGATTCATTGGCCTCAGGCTTCAATTCCGTTCTCTAAAGATGAGCTTAAATACATTGAGAATCTTAACCCTGATCGAGATTGTGAGATGCTACGAACAGAATTGCCCATGATTCGAGAAGCTTGTTTGAGGGTCTTGGTGCTTTGCACCCATTTCCTCAAGGAGGCTGCTACTTTTGGTCTCTGTCTTGCTGAAATTGGTGAGATGATGACTAGGGAATTCCATCGTGGGGAGGAGGAGCCCAGTGAACTTGAGGTTATATGTTTGGAGGCAATGAAGATGTTAGCTGAGAGAGAGGAGCCGTCTCCAAGGAGGACTGAGCTGGGAGATGAGGAATTCCAGTTTGAATTGGACTGTGATGAAGCTAGGTCTGACTTCCCTCCAAAGATCTCAGTTGATGATCTTTCAAGCAGGGCATGCTTCCAGCCTGGACTTGTTAATGGGCATGGCCGCATTCCACTTTCAAAACTGGAGGAGACTGTAGAGGAGGAAGAGGAGGAAGGCGATGGAGAACATGTGGGGTTTGTCACCCTTCCACCTCAAGAAGGAAACCCAACCATTTCTAAAATTTCAACGTCACTTAGAAATAGCAAGTTAGACGAGAAAGATCAGAAACACCAGAAATCTTCAGCCGGGAAAGTTGACATTGGCTATTTTGGCAATGCATCAACATATGGTCATATGAGTGCCAATGAGCAGCTTCCTGCAAGCATAAGCTTTGTGAAGCTGGCTGATATGACTGAAGATGAATGGAGTGTGTTTCTGAAGAAGTTCATGGAGCTTCTGCCTCCGGCATTTGCTGAAAGGAAATCGGTAAGTTCAGGTCAAAGGCAGAGACAGAAGCTTGGTACTTCTTGCCAGTTTTGAAGTTGAGAGCAATATGGTAATGATATGATAGAGAGAAGCCTATAGAATGAAGAATAAAGGCTTTATAGGTATATCCAGAATGAAGGACTTGTTAGGATAGGGTATGGGTTGGAAGCTTGGAATGAGTGAGTGCTTGTAGTGGTGGAGAGAACACAAAGTAGTGCTGTAAATATTCTTGGCGTTTGCTTTGTAGTAAGCCTTGTAGGTTGTATTTTTATATGATATCATGTTCTTTTTTTGTTTGCCGAGTTTCTTAGGACATGTTAGATAAATAATTTTTAACCTAACTGAAATGAAACTCATGTATATAAAGAAGCCTTTATTCCCGTCTGTTTTGATTTTGATGATCAGTCTAGCTTCTTTCACTGGGATTCTGGGGTCTCGGTAAGTATCATTGTGGCTAAAATGTCCTGTGTTGTTTAAAACAACCGAGTTGTAATTGATTAATCTTTAGTTGTGGAGTTGGTTTTTACAGTTTATCCTTATTTTGCTTTTGGTCTTTTTAGTTTTTAGTTTTATGTTTTAGTCTCTTTAATTTCTTTCCTAAAAACCTAGACTATTTATCTATTGTGAGATTATAGCTTATAATTTGAAACTATTTGAGACAAAAGCAAAATAAGGGTGAGTCTTTCTTTTCTTCATGATGTGCAAGGACAAAATCTGTGGGGCCACAGGTGAATATTAGGTTAAGTGATGACACTGGAGATGACTTTGTCTGGAAATTCAAAAGAATGGAGCATCATAGTCACTTTTATTTTATCTTATCTCATGAAAAATGTCCATAAATCTTGTTTTTCTAGGGTAAAGCCTTCTTTAGGCGGTGGTGGTGGGGATGGGGGAATCAACAAACATCCTGATTTGCTTCTTGTCTCGTCCTTTTATTTTTGTTTTCTTCACTCTGCACTGTCATCAACATTATACATTGAATGAATCCATGATAAGTTGTGATGTCTTTTTTTAAACTTGTATAGAAGTTTTCATTTCGGAGTATTGTAACTTTGAATTTTTTTTGGGTTCAAGTTGTTTTAGAAGTATTAAATTGGAGCAATATTGTCCCTTGTCATTAAACATTAATGTCAATTTTTTAACGGTTAATGTTGGTTTTTTTAATCAATTATCTTTTAAAATTTTCAAGTTGTCATTGAATCCAAAAAAAAAAGAAAAAGAAAAAAACAACAACACTGCTTTAGCTTTTAGTTTGCATCTTAATCCTAAAAGAATTTATACATAATATTTTGGTTAATATAAGAAAAATTTGGAGAATTGATCTTCATTCTAAATATAAAACATAATTTTTAAATTAGTCATTCTTTTCATAACTTAACTTTAAAATACATGTTATATTAACTAATTCAACTAACTTCCTTAATCTAATCAAATTAGGTAAACATATCTTATATTAAAGACTGGAGGGAATATTTATTTTGAGAAAGAAATCGAACTCAAGATGAAATTCATTTCCATTTTGTCAGTCAGTTCAACAGTCAAAATTAATGACATGGGAGCCATCAATTTCATTAGGTGAAATAATTAATTAGGTGCTGTGAATTTGATGGGAAGAGATGGGTAAAGAGTCAATTGATGAAGAGCTTGAAGATAAACCTGCAAGCTGATAGCACTTGGTTTTGATCTCAATTAAAAGTATAAAAATGTCATTTTCAACAATTTTTATATTCAAGTTATCTAGAAAGGAAGATAAACATAAAGAGATTCATCAAAGATATTGTTCAGTATGATCTTTTTGTGGGTCTGCGTGTATTTTTCTTATTAGATTGTCTCCCTATGATGATTATATTTTGACCATGGTTAGCATGCTGGGTTGTACTATATTTTATCAACTTTAATTACAAGTGTTAAGTTTTGTTTTGTTTTTTTTTTTTTTGGGAAAATCCATACAGGAGCCCAATTAAGGTCCAAAATTGTAAAAAAGGCCCCAACAACTTTCACATACAAAAAAGGGCCCTAGGGCTTTTTCTGGGACTTTTCATTAAAACATTAGTTGTTAATGTGACTGATTTAGTTGTTAACCGGGGCTGATATTGTTGTTAATGTGACTGATTTAGTTGTTAAAATATTGTTGTTAATGCGACTGATTTAGTTGTTAACGGGTATTGATTTTGTTGTTAATATGACTGTTTCAGTTGTTAACGTTTATACCAGAAAAGGCCCTAGGGTCCTTTTTGGTATGTGAAAGTTGTTGGGGTCTTTTTTGAAATTCTTGGACTTAATTGATCCCTGTATGGATTTTCCCTTGTTTTTTTTTTGCCTGAAAAAGTCAATTTTATTAATATCCAAAAAACAGGTATTACACACACTAATAGCCGAAGTCAAAATAGATCATCAGAAAACCTATAAAGTACAACCTAACACACCACTGACCAAACAAAGAAACAACAAAGAATAGCAAAAGCAACTATTCCTTTCAGTATATAAGACTTAGTTGACTTTTTTTTGGAAAGATTAAGGAAGCTAATTAAATTATTTTAAAGTTTTTTTTTTATTTTATTTTTTTTTCTTTAAACTAATTAGTTTAACTAATAAACTAATATATAATCTAAAGATACACAACATATGAAATAATTAAGTAACTTATTTAGCTTTCTTAATCTCTCAAAACAAAGTCAACTAGATTTTATAATTAGGATTAGAGGTAGTATATCAGAGTCAATTACAAGTGTTAAGTTAAACTTAGATCTTGACACAATGTTAAAACTATTCAGATCAAGTTGTTTAAGTTTTTAAATCTTAAAATCTAACAGATCTGGCATAGTGCGTTTTTATCATAAAATAACATATATCTGAATATTCTATGAATCAATTTGAAGATAGTAGATACTACTAGTTGAAGTACCACACTCTGGTCCTTCCTTCTATTGTACTCCCTACAGTTACCTTATTGTAAGATTCAAATAATCGAATTGTTTGGTTTGATAAAATTGTTAAAATTAGTCAAAAGTAAATAAATATGTAGGAAATGTATTTTCCCACCCTCAACACATCTTATTTATAAGTGGATAGATGAGAATGAGAACAAAATGAGAGAGAAAATGTGTGAGAAAGATAATAAGAGAAGGGTAAAATGAGTGAAAGTGTATTAAATATTGGGAAAAGTCTTTCTCCAGCCACGGGAGATAAATTATCTCAAGTGACCCCTAAAACTACGTCGTTTTGGATTAATGAAGGGTGTTTCCGTAATTTTAGGTGAATTAATGAAGGGTACAAATTTACGGAAACATTCTTCATTAATCCAAAACGACGTAGTTTTGAGGGGTCATTGGAGATAACTTATCTCCAGCGATTGGAGAAATCCTTTACCCTTAAATATTTAAACAAACCTAAAGTGAAACTTATTAATTATATATTTTTAATATTGCACTTGTACGTTTAAAGTTGGATACAATTTTTTCTTTTTCACTTCTTAAGATGTAATTTATAGTTTTTTTATAAGGATATATTTGAAATTTTTTATTTTTATTTCCTAAAAATTCATAACTAACCACTTTTTCTTAATCCTAGTTAACGGCGGTGGTTTGAAAAGGTGATGAGAAATATATGTTAAGGGAAATTGAAAAGTAAGGTGATTTAAGAGCCCCTAACTCAATTGAAAAATTACACCTAACTTAAATGGAAGGTTGAGAATTCGAGCCTTAAAGATAGGAAATTTGGTGGGTGTGTTTGCTGGTATGTATCTTCCTTCCCTAGGGGAGAGGCTAGGTTAGGGATAAAATCTTTTTTTTTTTTTTTTTTTTTTTTGCTTATAGCGTCCGATATCCTGGCGGTGCCATCTTTCGGAGCACATCAACGGCCCCAGACTAATCCGGATCGAGACCGGGTTGGCCCCTTTCGGGGAGAAGCCTCTACCACCCACGCCTGCTGCCTTCCCACGTCTCGATAGGGATAAAATCTTTTAAAGGGTCAATATAATTTTTGGTCATTTAAGTTTATTTTTATTTTGATTTTAATCTTTTAAGTTTTAAATTATAAGTTTTTGTCTTTCAAATTTCATTCCGTTTAAAATATTAATCCTAGAATTCAATAAAAATTTAGACCATTTTTCTCCTTAAGGGACTAAAACCTATAGTTTAAAATTTGAGTGATCAAAATTACAAACTTAAGGATTAAAATATAATATTAACACAATTTTAGAAAAGAAAAGAAAAGTGAGTTTGGATTGTCCGTGGATTTGGTGGCAGATTAATTATTGTACTGTGACTTGCTTTTGAAGATTCCAGTGATGGTACCCTAACGTGGAAGTGAGGCTTTTTATGGTTTTCATTAAAAGTATTAAATATTTCAAAAAATTGTGGAAAATTGAAAATAACACTATTTTTTACTCATAAGATATGTAGAATCTAATTATTTAAGTAAACAAGGAAACAGAATTTGGGAAGTGGGAGAAAATTTGGGGGCAGCTCAGCAGCTGGGAGGGGGCAAAAGGTACCCCCTCCCGATTAAAGTGAGTCCCACTAATAAATAATAATAATAAAAAGGTGAAAACAGTTGCTTCTCTTGATAGTTAAAGTTTTCAAAAGCGATTCTTTATTGACTTGTTATTATTAGCAGCAATTAGTTTACATCACGCTTCATGATTAAAAGGGTTTTATAAATACATAATGGGTTAAATATCAAATACATCTAGAAAGTATTGGCTCAAGAGCAATACTGCCTTGAAGTTTTTCTTATCTTAATGGTACCCCAAAAATTTCAAAATGTAGTAATATTGTCATATTCCGTTTAAAAAAACCAACGTTGACCGTTAATTTTTTAATAGAAAATGGGCAACATTGTTACGTTTTAAAATTTACAGGGCAATATTGAAATAAGAAAAACTTTCAAGGTAATATTGCTCCCCAGTAAAAACTTTCAGGGCAAATTTGCTACTTAACTTTGTAAGAATTTCAAAAATAAATGAAAAACTAGTTCTTAACATCATATGATTATACCTTAAATTTTATAACGTAAATTTTTGTTCGAGTAAAACAAGAAATATATCTATATCGACATTAGGAAGGCGTGATGTGTCACAATATATATATATATATCATGTGACTTAGTCACTAAATAGAATAATACTTATGTGGTTTAAGCTATTTCTCTTTACCCTATGGAGACTTGTGATCTTGTGATGAACTTGAAAAGAATAATGCTTGGGGTTTTCTTTGGGGATCAAGTAATAAGAATAATAAGATTCATCTTGTAGTATGGAATGAGGTTTGCAAGGAGAAAAAAATGAGGTGGATTAGATGTTTCATCATGCTAGATTTCGAAGTAAAGCCTTTATGATGAAGCCTGGGTGGGGCTTGATCAACAACCAAGATGTTTTGTGAGCTAAAGTCATAAGAAATAAATATAAATGTGGCAATGGCCTGATTCCTTCTGTTGATAGATCGTGCCCTGGTTCAAGTCTGTGGAAAGGTATTAAAGCAACTTGAGATTAGTTTTACAGGGAATTGAATGTATGGTTGGCAAAAGCGATGAAGTAGCCAGATGGAAACTTGAAAAGCATGATAATTTTTCCATTAGATCAACATCCAGTCTTTTGATACGAGAAGACTCGAGGGAAGGTCCTATATGGAACAAAATTTAGAAGTTGAAAATTCAAAAAAACCTTCGGATTACATACTAAATTACTGACGGAAAAAATTCTGTTGGAAATTACCCACAGAATTCTGTAGGTAATGTCTTCAGACACAATTTTTTCTACGATGAATGTTTTCCGTCAGAAATCTTGTTACCGACGAAAATTCTGTGGGTAATTCCATCGGTAATTGGATTTCTGACAGAAATGGTCTGTTGCAGAAAAATTGAGGCAGAAGACATTACCCACTGAATTCTGTGGGTAATTTGAATTAATTTCTGTCAGTAACAATTACCCACGGAATTCCGTGAATAATTTCCAACGGAATTTTTTCCGTTAGTAATTTAAAGTTTGTTTTAGTATGCCCTCAGAGATGCAAGTCTTTTCTTTGGTTAAGGGTGCACAATAAACTACTAACCAATGAAGCAAGAATGAATCGTGGCATTAGTGAGACAGCTTGCTGCATTTTCTGTAATTATGATATTGAAGACTCCTTACATATTCTTCGAGATTGTGATGAGGTTAAGTCATTATGGCTTCTGTGAGAACTTTTTCAACAGTGATTTCTGAACTTGGTTTTGTATGAATCTCAATGGTAAAGTAGGCCAGTGTGATGGACCTTGGAAAGAGTTTTTTGTTGTTATCTGTTGGCTTATTTTGAAAACACGTAATAAGAATGTTTTTGAGAATATTCGTTCTAGTGTTCTTGAACTTCTTGCAAAGGCCAAAACCATACTGTCTTCCTTTAGTGTAGCCAAGATGCAGCTGAAGCAAGTCAAAATTCATGGTATTTCAGAGACAAGCAAGAGCCACACCAAAATGGGGATGGATGGGTGGGTGACTATCAATGTTGATCGAGCATATTATTCACACAAGAATGACACAACGAGATATGGAGGTACTATCAAACATCATCAAGGAAATCTGATTGAAAGCTTCATGCTTAATATACTAAATGGAGATCCTTTAGCTGCTAAACTTTGGGCTTGCCTTGTTGATTTGAAAAGTATGGGATGGCATTGTAGACGAGTTTGCTTGAGAATCGACTTCTTTTTAGAAGCAGTAAGCTTATCAAGGATGGAAACAATGAGCTTCATGATAATTGAAATTTAATCTTTGAGAGTCATGACATGCTTAAACATGAGTGGTTAGTTGATTTTAAACAAGTTGGAAGAGAACATAACTTTGAAGTTGATAAACTTGCCAAGCGTGCTTTAACAGCAACCCGGGATTTCACTTGGTTCATTTATTTATTTATTTATTGTAATTTAGAATAGTTGTCATGACTTTCTTTACTTATAAAAAAAACAGAAATCGTACTTGAACTAAAGATACTGTATTTGATAATTAAATTGATGATTTGAATTTTATTAAAAATCTTTCAATATTAATAGTCTATCGCTTTTGACTATATCCAAAAAATACTACTTTCTCTGTTCTAAATATGATACTATTCTGGTCATATTTATAAGTTCAATTTGGATAAAAAAAATTCAGAGAAATAAATGAGAGTGTTACAATTTTGCCCCTATTAAAGATAGAGAGAGAAAAAAGAGATGAAAAATATGCATTACAAAATGTGTAACCTCCCATTTTCCAAAAGCAGTATAATTTTTTTTTCATCAGAGTAGAGCATCGGAGCAAGAGTGTAACTGATACTTATATTCAAAATGCCCACTGGCTAATTACAGAAGCGGTACAGTGACCGAGAGTTTTCAAAAGTAAAGAGTAACAACAGAAAGTCTTCAGCCAACAACACACCACATATACACATACCATACTCACATCATACCACACACATCACATACACGCATACTATATCCATCAGATTAGTGTTACAGTACGCAAACGTACATACCCCAATTGTACATAAACATACAGCAAAGCTATCAGCTATCACATACAATACACATATCATCTATATGCATACAATACACATAGCACATATACGTATACAATAAACATCAGAGTTAATGTTACAGTACGCAAACGTACCTTCGTTGACGGAATTTCGGTATGGCGGTTGGTCAGAACGTAATCAGGGATATCCTATCAATATAACAACGTATTTGTTAAGGATCTATCATTACGATGGACATTTTTAGTCATAATGACCATTTTACCCCTGACCCCCTAATCGGCGGAATTTCGCCAGCACTTCGTTACTTTGACTTTAATCTTCCAAAATTTTGCCATAACTCCGACCCCATCATGAATTTTGAAATTAATGACTAAATACCCCTAACATATGATATCTAATCATACTTGGAAGATTAAAGACCAAAACAACATCTCTACTATAACTACCGAATCGAAAACTAGAGCTTAAGACTCGGTACCGAAAAACTTACCCAGAGCTTCGCTGCAAATTTCCCCGGACTCCTCCTCCTCTATTCCTCCTTGAGAATTTCGAACTAGACAAGCTTCTTGTTGTGAAAATTTGAAGAGAGGTTGAAGCCTATTTATAGGCAAAAATCTAGGTACTATTCATGCTTTATCAGACGAATTCCTGACTGTCGGATCACACTTCTTTGAGTTGGAAAAATCCTAGCCCTCCAACCCACCTCCTTACATCATTCTTCAAGACAATGAGGTCATCCTTATGATGTCACCCATGTGCTCTTTATGGTTTCTACCGATAAAGTTCCCTGTTCGGTGTTCTAATCGCGTAATCTTGGAGAATCTCAAAAATGCTGGAATCACAACTTTGAAGTTCTTTTCCTACTCATTAGAAATGTCCAGGTTAACTAAATTTTTGATCCCTTTTAGGTCTTCTCAGGTCCCGTGAAGTTTTACTAAAAACGCGTCGATTCACTAAGTAACTTCCTAATCATCAACCGGGACAAAAATTCACCGATTCGAATATGTCCAGATATTTTCCAACTAGTTCAAGGATTTTGAGTTAGAATTTATTTTCTATAGACTCACTTTTCCAATATCTGGCCTTTTTCTCTTTGTTGGATCCCCTAATTACTCCGCGGGTCCCGGAAACGACTTTGGAGACAGTCTATTCCGAGATAAAATTATACTTGTCTATAAAATACTCTGACCTTAGAAACCTTGTTCATGGTTTTCTAGATAGGATTTAATCTCTATCCGTGGTCATTTATCCTATTTTCTTTTTACAGAATATTCCTTTATATTATTATTTTATTACAACTTGCAAAACAAATATCATCTTCATTCTGATCCTATTTTGCTCCAAAATTTCGGTCCATATTCTGGTCCTTTTTAATTTATTTTTCGTTTTTTATTTAATTATTTAATTAATAATATATATTTTTAATTATTTAATAATTATTTTTCATAATTTTTCCACAAAGTTTCCTATTGGTCCATACTTGTTTTTAGGCTTAAAAAATACCTATTCTCACCAATTTTCCTTCATATTTTCCAATTAATTAGCAAATATATTTTATGCTATTTTTAGCCATAAACCACTAATTATAGGGATTTACATAATTTTCTTTGGATTTTCCTTTGTTTAAGCTCAAATAATTAGCCAGTAATTCTCTAATTAATTACCCACTAATTTTTGATAATTTTCTTAATTAGAATAACTCATTACCTCACAACTTTTGCACCGACATTGGTATTTTATGCTTTACATAAAATATCTATAATCACGGGGTCAATAATGATCCCGGAATACTTTTTAATTTTTCCCTCACTATTTTACAAGTAAATAAATCCCAAAAATTGTCTAAATTAGAGACAACATACTCTCTAATTTTAAATAATTATTTTATTGCCTCTAAGGATTTTTCATAATTTCCTTAAGTCATTTTATGCTCCACAAGGGCATTTTGGTCATTTCTGACACATTATTGATTTTTCCTAATTTCCAAGAAATTTTCCTTTAGAAAATAAGATAAATTTAACATTCTTTTTGAAACCACATATTTACCTATTTTCAATAGGTATTATTTCCTAATTTATGATATTTATCATAAATACGATTTTTAAGGTATTACAAAATGTGGGCAAAATTAAAAAATTATTAATTTACTCCATATTTATTTATTGAGTTAACTAACTTTTCTTAATATGTGATCGAGAATTATGTAATTTGGACTTATAATGCTAAATTATATAAAACTCCCATGAACTTTGGGTCAGTTGCATATAACTATCTAACATTTCAAAGTTTAAATTTAACTCCCATGATCTTTCATTATTTAACTATTAACCTCTTGATGTTAAGTGACCATTATGTTTTTAACTAAAAATGTCACGTCAGATTATGAGATGACACGTGTCCTCCTACATGGCACTTGTGTAAATTACCAATTTCATAAAACTCTTTGAACTTTAAATAGTTGCCTCTGAACTTTGATCGATTACAAATAACCCTATGCCATTTCAAAATTTAAATTTAATTCCCTTATAATTTTGGTTTATAATATTCAACCACATGTTGTTACTTTCTATCATTTTAATAAATTTATTAAAATTTTTACCAAGGTTATTAAACTCAGATCGACTACTGAACTGGTCTAAGTTGTGGGTCAAGGATCAGTGGGTTAAATTGGAGTCAAACCGGAGCCAACCTGAGGCCACACTGGTGAGGAAGTGAATGTGAACATAATATTTTTTGGAATATAGTTTTGAAATTTGAGCTTTTTTTAGGATCAAATGATAATATTCTTTGGTGATTCTTTTTGCTTTATAAAGTAGACATCTTAACCACCTTTGGCTTCACATTTTTCCAACAAAAACAATAGTCCCTCCCCCAAAAGGGTGCTTGGTGGCTTAATGGCTAAGCCTTTCGGAACCAACCAAGTGGGGTGGATTCAAATCCCACCTTCGCCACATTTGGCTTCACATTTTTCCAATAAAAAAATAGTCCCTCCCCAAAAATATAGCCACCGGCTCTGGAGCTCCAGCGTTCGGTGGTGGTGCTTTGGCAAGGTTGGTTTTCTCTCTCTGTTTTTTTTTTAAAAAAATAATATTAGGGGCATTTTGATAAAAATACACATACTTCAAAATTCCGGATTCTTACCACTTCACCTTTATGTCATTTCCATATGTTAACAGATTTTTTGGAGTTTGGTAAATTCAAATGATATTTAAGTGTCTTTAATTTTTCCCTAAAATTTATTATGTTAGTATTTTTAGTAAATGGAACTAACCACATGTTAAGGTTAAGAGACTAAAACATACTTTATAAACTTAAATGACTAAGTTAAAACTTAATATAAAGGACCAAATGTATATATTTTTTATCATGTGACAAAGTGTACACTTTAACCGGCTTTGTAATGAAGGAAAAAAAGGGTTAGATCCATCTTATCTTGAAAGTTGTTAAGTAGGAGCAATAGGGAGCGTCGTATGTAGTAGGAGGGGAAATTTTTCATTTGGTTTTGGGAATTTAGTTAATGGGGGAAGTAGGCTACAAAAGCGAGTGAGAGAGTTCGAAGAAAAGAGAAACTGGGGTTGGAAGAGGAAATGCATAGATCGTGAAGAAGAAGAAGAAGAAGACGGACTTGATGACGACGATGACAAGGAAAAAAGAGAGAGAAGAACTGAAGAAGTGATGTTGATGTGGAGATGGAGGATGAGGTGGTTGTGCTAATAAGTGTGCCCTACATATCAAACTAACGGTAAAAATAAACTTTTCTAATAAGTGGGGTGAGATTGCTATGTTTTTAATACTTCCAATACAATATAACTCTTCAAAAATCTTTCAGGACAACATTGCTTTTATGGGATAATTTTCAAGGCAAAAATAGATCAAAACAAAAAACAAAAAAAGCACATACAATATTCATTCTCTATATTTAGGTTTGCTAATATTTGAATAAATTAGTGATATTAAATATCAAATATTTGGGAAAACGTTACCTATATTAAAAGAGTTTTAAAACTTGATGATGATTATTTGTGCTACAGGTGTTAAAATCATACCAAGGAACATGTGGGTGATTAATTTTATGGGTCTACCATGTCTCACAACGAAGGACATATTGAATGCTCATCATTTTGCTAGGTGGCAAAGTTAATATGTTGAACCCTTTTAAGTTTCTTAATCTATGTTTTGTGGTTGGAAATAGGTCAAAGGTTTTGAACAGTCTAATTTTGTTGAACTTGGCACGCCAAGACTTCTTATTAGAATCAGAATCTTTTAGTAATATAAATGTCCATCTCAATTTTTGAGTTCAAAGTTGCCTAGAAAGCTGGAAGTGTTAAAATGTAGCAATATCATCTCTTGTCATTAACGGTCAATATCAATTTTTAACGGTCAACATTATTTTTTTAACGAGGTTGGACAACTTTAGTACCTTTAATTTTGAAATAGTTAATTAGGTGCTGTGAATTTGATGATATAAGATGGGTAAAGAGTCAATTATATTCATTAAGAACTTGAAGATCGATGAAACGGCAAGCTCATAGCATTTGGTTTTGATCTCAATTATTGTATAGAAATGTCATTTTTAACAAATTTTATATTCAAGTCAGCTAGAAAGCTGGATAAACATAAAGAGATTCGTTAAAGATAATGTTCAATATTAGCATTTTGTGGACCTGCGTGTAATTTTCTTATTAGATTGTCTCCCTATGATAATATATATATTTTGACCATGGTTAGCATGCTGGGTATATATATCAACTTTACAAGTGTTAAGTTAATAAACTTAGATTTTGACACAAAGTTAAAACTATTCAGATCAAGTTGTTTTAATTTTTAAATCTTAAAAATATCTAACAGATCTGGCATCGTATGTCATTATCATAAAATAACTTATAAATTCTTAATAATTTGAATATACTACTAGTTGAGGTGCCACCTTCGATACATCTATTGTACTCGCTGCATCCTTCATTAAAAGATTCAAATAACTGAAGTATTTGTTTTAAGAAAACTGTTAAAATTAGTCAAAAGTAAATAAATATGTAGGAAATGTATTATTTCCCTAAATAAGTCTAAATGAGAGAGAACGTGTGAGGAAATAAATAATGAGAGAGGGGTATTATATTATAAGTAAAAATGTATTTAATTTTCAGACAAACTTAAAGTATATATCTTATAAAAGTGGATAAACTAATTCAAAATTTTGATCTTATAATAAGAGATAGAAGGAATCTTTATTATAAGGTACAAAGTCATATATCTATTACCAATTTTTAAGATTGCGTTTATTTAAAGTTGGATACAATTCTTTTTCTTAAGATGTAATTAATAGTTTTAAATAAGAATAAATTGATTTTTTTTTAATAAAAAAAATTGTAACTTAACCACTTCTCCTTGATCCTACTTAACGGATGTGGTTTCAAACCGGGATGAGAAATGTATGTTATGGGAAATTGAAAAGTAAGGTGATTTAAGAGCCTGAGCCTTAATTGGCAAACTACATCCCACTTAAATAAATGTTGTGAGTTCTAGCCTTATGTGGTGGGTGTGTCCGCTAGTATGTGTCATCCTTCTCTATTGGAAAGGCTAGGTTAGGGATAAATTTTTTTATTTTCTCTAATTCTTAATATAATATATATTTGAAAAGTTAATCTTAATTCTAAATATAAAACATATTTTTCATATTTATTGATTTTTTTCTTCTAATTTATCCTTACTGATTCTCTTGCAACAATTATCAAAATGGAAAAGAAAGGAAGGAATTAATGAAGATGACTAGGATGTTTTATAAAATATAATTTATATTAATTAACTTAACTAATTTCCTTAATCATCAAATTATGAAATTATATCTTATATTTAAGAATAGGTGGGTGTAAAAAAAAGAAAAGAAAAGTGAGTTTGGATGTGTAATACCCTAAAAACCTGTATCATAATTGGGTAAATTTATACCTATAAAAAGTAGGTGAATATGAGGTGTCAAACACTGGGTTATGATTATCTTATTTTCTAAGGAAAAATCTCTAGGAAATTAGAGAGTTTAAGGGCCAAAGTGCCAAAATGACCAAAATGTCCCTGGAAAGGGTAAATAGCTTAGAAAAATTATGAAAAATACTAAAAGGCTGTGAAATAATTATTAAAATTAAGAGAGTATGCTATCTCTAAATATTGTAATTTGATAAATTATGAACTTGGAGAAATTGCAGAAAAATACTCAAAAAGAAGGGAAATGACCATAATACCCTTGTAATTTCTAAAAATACAAGAGGCATGAAAGTATTAATGTTAATGCAAGAGTATGAAGGTAATGAGGTATTGTAATTAAGAAAATTATCAACAAGTGATAATAAAGTAATTAAGTAATATTGGGCTAATTACTTAAGCATAAGCAAAGGAAATTCATGAATAAATTATGTAAAACCCTAAAATTAGTGGTTTTTGGCCTAAAATTAGTAAAAACATATTTGTTAATTAATTGGAAATTTTGGAGAAAAATGGATGAGTTTAGGTATTTTTAAGCCTAAATACAAGAATAGACCAATTAGGGATTTTTGTGGGAATTTTTGGAAAAAATTAAATAAGTAAAAAATTAAATAAATATAAATAAATATAAAAAAAAAAAGGGCCAGCCGAAAGTGCCCAAGGAAAAATAAAAAAATAATAATATATATGTATAAAAGAATTTTGCAACTTGCTAATATAATAATATTATAATTAATTAAAGTGAAAAATTATGAATAGTAATTTAGAAATTAGGAAACGGATCCTATCTAGAGATCTAGGAATGGGAATTCCAAAGTCAAAGTAAAATATTGATCAGTGGGTTTTTATCTTCCGTTAGACTCTTACGTGTGATTTTTCCTAATAAGACGAAATAGGGAAAAATGCTGATAGGCACATTTTTGGATATGAAGAAAATAAATTCTAACTCAACATCTAGGAATGAGTTTGAATTTATCTAGACATATTTGGATTCAGTGAATTTTTCTGAAGAAGTTGATGATTTCAGAAACGCGTTCTGAAACCGGACGCGATCGGACACGTTTTCGAAAACTTCAACCTGACTGTTGGAGGCCTATATGGGATCAAAATATAGGTTAACTTGGACATTTCTACTAAGTGAGGAAATGGTTTCAAAGTTGTAAATCCATAATTTTGAGATTTCTCCGAAATTACGCGAATCGGGTACCGATCGGGGAAATTGGACCGAAAGCTTCTGGAAGGTGACACGTGGCCACCTCCCATTGGCCAAGCCCCTTGAATTTCGGTCAGGTGTGAATACAAAAGGGGAAGAAAGGGTTTTTTTGAAAAGTTGCTTTGGACGGCCCAGAAACCCTACCCGGTTTCTATAAATACCCCCTCCCTTTGCATTTTCTCACTTCATTCTCTTGAGATTTTCGAATCTAGAGAGAGGATTTTAGAGAGAGAAGCTCGGAAAAATTTCTGCGAAGTCTTCAACGGGTAAGTCCTTCGGCCTTTAGCTTTCTAGTTCGGTAGTTAGTAGAATTGTTAGATGGTTTTAGCGAGTAGGGAGTGAGATTCCTACTATTGATTTTTAGGCCTCATTGCATTGAAAAATATGCCCGACGAGGTAAAAACATAGTAGGGATTGAGTCCCGAAAGTTGAAATCTTCGTAGTTCTTTCAATAGTTAGAGTAGTAATGCTAGAGTAGCCTTTATGTTTCAAAGTATGATTAGATATCATATGATAGGGCTATTTTAGTCTAGAATTTCGAAAATCATAATTGCGTCGAAGTTCTGTCGAAATTTCGGGAAGAAAATTTGTAAGAGTAACGAAGTGCTGGCGAAATTCCGCCAATTAGGGGCATAGGGGCAAAACGGTAATTTTTACCTAAAATGCCAGTCATTGTGTCAAATCACTAATGAAAGTGATATTACTCTTATAGGACGTCAGAAATCCTAATTTGCTGCCGTTACGCTGTGCAACGTGCCGCTGTCGGACAAACCGCTGTTTTCCGTCAGAAAGTACAGTTTCCGCCAGAAACATCTACGTACATCAACGAAGGTACGTTCGCGTACTGTAACACTAATCTGGTGCTGCTCATATACATATATGTGATAAGTACATTCACGGATAGAGATTCTGTGCATCTGCTATATGCATAAGTGATATGCTGCTGTTATGTTTTGGATATCTGTCATCCGTATACTGTTTTATTTGAGCATAAGGTTAACTGTTACACCGAGATTCAATTCGATAAATTGAATCTCGCCTATAGCTTCAGGGTTAGGAAGACCACGGATCGGAGATCGAGGCAAGCTGCACGAGTAAGCTCATAGTTGGAGGGCATGTAGCACGAGTGAGCTCTGAGACGGAGTTGTCACTTTATCGTTTTACGTAATTACCTATGAGAACAATAGGATGCTGTATCAATACTCTGTTACACTATGGTTCATGTTTTGTTATGATCAGTTACTCTTTCGCTCCATTGCTCTACTCTGATTGAAAAAAAAAAATCCGCTTTAGAAAATGGGATGTTACACTTTATGGTATCAGAGCATTCATTCTGGCATGAACCCGACTATGTTACTACAGACAGTTTGGTGCCGAAGGCAAGGCTAGTCTACGTGGGTGTGCCAATCGCCGCCGTATAAGTCGGTGAGGCCCCATGGTAGACACTTTCCTGGCCAACTGCTTCGGATAACGGAGTTAGGTTCTTAAGCCTTTTAAACTTTGAGCACGTTTTGAAAATGAGTACTGATATGACCCTGGTGTAATGTGTAGTGATGGACAGAAACGAAAATTCTTATACCTTCTATTCCGTAATAATAAGACGTAACGCTCGTAGATCCGTAGTTCCAGAGACGGCGGAACGAAGACGAAACCCTGATATTTCTGATGACCCCAAACCGAAATATGATTGTGACCCAGTAGGCTACCCTGAGTCATTGACTAGAATGCCTTTAGAGTAGGAGAAACCTGTTGGCTCAGATCATACATCTGATGACAACAACGTGGGGATATACGAAATAACCACTGGTCATAAACCAGCTGGGTGATGTAATATACGTTAGTATGTACATTACATCTAATATGAAAAAAATATATGTTTTGATGCCATGTGTTGTGTTATTTTTCTGACACTTGTCCGTTGTTTGACCAAAGGAAAGGTTAAAACATGGCCATCATAAGAGGTGCCGGTGCTCCAAGAGGTAGGGGCCGAGGCAGAGGTCGAGGTCGAGGCAGACGAGGAGGCAGAAAGCCTCAAATAGACGCGATACCCGAACAAAATCTTATACCAAACCAACCTGAACAAAACGAGATTCGGGAGATGAGGAGAACTCTACAGAGCAGAGCTCTCATTAACGCGCTCTTAGAGAGACAGAACCAACAAGATCAGGAAGCTGAAAGGCAACTAGCGTAACGGAGGCGGAGGAAGAAAGAAGAAATGTCAAGAAGAAAGACAAAATGCCGAGGACGAATTAAATGATGATGAGGATGAGGAAAAAGCTGAAGAAGATGAGGAAGATAATGAGTCTGAGAGATCCCGATCACCTCCACGACACAGGGAGAGGAGAGAAAACACTCAATCTTGGGTTAACCAGTTTGCAAGTCAAGCCACCAACTTTTCGAGGAAGACTAGACATAGCAGAGGATTGGTCAAGAGATTGGAGAAAGTATTCAAGGTGATTGATCGCCCGAAAATCGCAAAGCCCAACTAGCGATTTACCACCGAAGGAGATGCGAGGCTGTTGGTGGGAGGTCACAGCGAAACTTTGCAGACCCATTACCGTCCCGTGACATGGAAAAATTTCTAGAGAAATTTCATGAGCAGTATTTTCCTCCTTCGGTGCAAATGAACAAGGAGTCGGAATTTCTCCATATCCGACAGGGACAGGAGGAATCTTTCGACGATTACTACGCACGATTCACCAATTTATCCCGATACTCACCACACTTGCGGAAGGGAAATGATGCGAGAAGTATGGTGAACATACTGTGGTAGTTTTAGCAACGGAAACTCCTCACGAAAAGGAAGGTGCCTTGGGACAACTCCGAGTGGTGGAAACAAGAGGCCACCCAAACCGAACAACAAAACTATACCAAGTCGGCGTAATCTCAATCTTGTCCAAAGTGTAAGAAGTACCATCCAGAGTCAACTGCGATGGGAAACGAATTTGTTACGAGATGTCGAAGCCGGACACATCACTGGAATTGTCCCGAGAAGGCTGCCGAGACAAGACTACGTAACTCGTGACGGATCTTTGCGCTAACCAATATGGAGGTGGCGAATCCTCAGGAATGGACCGAGACACTATCAATTAGTAAAAATTCATGTTAGTTGTAAACCGATTCGGATGTTAGACCGATCAATTACTTTTGATGTGTGTACGGATCCTTTTGGGATGCATACTTATGTAGTAGCTACACCATTAGGTGTAAGCATTTAGCTTGTAAAGCATGTTTTGAACCAAGTTGTGGGTATAATATAAATCGTACTACCACTTCATAGTGTCAACGATATTCTCAAAAGTGTTAAATGAACGGTGATGAAGAGCAATGACAAAGAGAATATATTATTCTAAGCAGAGGTAGAACTAATGCGGAAACCAAACCTTTATTCAAAGACAACTCAGTCACAAATTAATTCTCTGTTGACTGATGCCTCGCATAAGTTCAATATCCAGATCACCATACCAAAATTTCGTATCGAAGCTGAAATAGCAACTTGCTTCCCAGGTCACCGACTCTGATTGAGATTCTGTTAGGGTCACCAATTATATATAACGGATAGAGACATCGTTTAGGGTCACCGATTATACATGCTGCTCTACACTTAAGTTGCTCAACGGAATTGCCGGAGCAGAAATTTTCTAGATCGGATATGATTGATCACATTTCTACATAGTTGGTATAAGTCACAAGAGATTGTAAGAATCTTTTGGTGATTGTGATGATCGTATATCCTTCGAAGCCGGTGTCAATAGAACACCTCAAGGGCGAATGAATAGTTCGCATTTCGTGAGATCATTTCAGGAGATCATTCAAGTATTCGTTGAAAACAAACCAGTCACTATTGGATAGCCTTATTTCCGAACATGGTTATACTTCCATAACATTTTTCCATGTTTCTCAAGTTATATTCGACCGTGATTAAGTCATTAAGTAGGAGATATCTTATGTTACCATGGGGCATAGGAACCATGGGGACATTTTTGGTATCCATTTTGGTATTTGTAGTGTTAACCGCGGTGTGTGGGAACCACGGGAAACATTATATATCAAAGTACGAAATGATAAGATCTTTATGGATAAACCAAGGCGAATTCCGATCACCAAGAAGGGCGACTGGCAGACAAAGTGAAGATCCGATGCGTATAGTCCAAAATACAAGTAGGACGGGTTTTAGTTAGTACAAAGTTTAGTTGGTTTAGTACAAATTTCGAGGACGAAATTTTGTTTAAGGGGGGAAGAAATGTAATACCCTAAAAACCTGTATCATAATTGGGTAAATTTATACCTATAAAAAGTAGGTGAATATGATGTGTCAAACACTGGGTTATGATTATCTTATTTTCTAAGGAAAAATCTCTAGGAAATTAGAGAGTTTAAGGGCCAAAGTGCCAAAATGACCAAAATGCCCCTGGAAAGGGTAAATAGCTTAGAAAAATTATGAAAAATACTAAAAGGCAGTGAAATAATTATTAAAATTAAGAGAGTATGCTATCTCTAAATATTGTAATTTGATAAATTATGAACTTGGAGAAATTGCAGAAAAATACTCAAAAAGAAGGAAATGACCATAATACCCTTGTAATTTCTAAAAATACAAGAGGCATGAAAGTATTAATGTTAATGCAAGAGTATGAAGGTAATGAGGTATTGTAATTAAGAAAATTATCAACAAGTGATAATAAAGTAATTAAGTAATATTGGGCTAATTACTTAAGCATAAGCAAAGGAAATTCATGAATAAATTATGTAAAACCCTAAAATTAGTGGTTTTTGGCCTAAAATTAGTAAAAACATATTTGTTAATTAATTGGAAATTTTGGAGAAAAATGGATGAGTTTAGGTATTTTTAAGCCTAAATACAAGAATAGACCAATTAGGGATTTTTGTGGGAATTTTTGGAAAAAATTAAATAAGTAAATAATAAATTAAATAAATATAAATAAATATAAATAAAAAAAAGGGCCAGCCGAAAGTGCCCAAGGAAAAAGAAAAAAAAAATATATGTATAAAATAATTTTGCAACTTGCTAATATAATAATATTATAATTAATTAAAGTGAAAAATTATGAATAGTAATTTAGAAATTAGGAAACGGATCCTATCTAGAGATCTAGGAATGGGAATTCCAAAGTCAAGGTAAAATATTGATCGGTGGGTTTTTATCTTCCGTTAGACTCATACTAAGTTAATTCTGCCGTTTGTGCTTTTTCCTAATAAGACGAAATAGGGAAAAATGCCGATAGGCACATTTTGGATATGAAGAAAATAAATTCTAACTCAACATCTAGGAATGAGTTTGAATTTATCTAGACATATTTGGATTCAGTGAATTTTTCAAGAAGTTGATGATTTCGAAACGCGTTCAAACCGGACGCGATCGGACACGTTTTTGAAAACTTCAACTGGACTGTTGGAGGCCTATATGGGATCAAAATATAGGTTAACTTGGACATTTCTACTAAGTGAGGAAATGGTTTCAAAGTTGTAAATCCATAATTTTGAGATTTCTCCGAAATTACGCGAATCGGGTACCGATCGGGGAAATTGGACCGAAAGCTTCTGGAAGGTGACACGTGGCCACCTCCCATTGGCCAAGCCCCTTGAATTTCGGTCAGGTGTGAATACAAAAGGGGAAGAAAGGGTTTTTTTGAAAAGTTGCTTTGGACGGCCCAGATCGCTCCTCACAAAGTTGATCCGACTACGAAACCCTACCCCAGCTTCTATAAATACCCCCTCCCTTTGCATTTTCTCACTTCATTCTCTTGAGATTTTCGAATCTAGAGAGAGGATTTTAGAGAGAGAAGCTCGGAAAAATTTCGAAGTCTTCAACGGGTAAGTCCTTCGGTCTTTAGCTTTTAGTTCGGTAGTTAGTAGAATTGTTAGATAGTTTTAGTAAGTAGGGATGAGATTCCTACTATTGTTTTTAGGCCTCATTGCATTGAAAAATATGCCCGACGAGGTAAAAACATAGTAGGGATCGAGTCCCGAAAGTTGAAATCTTCGTAGTTCTTTCAATAGTTAGAGTAGTAATGCTAGAGTAGCCTTTATGTTTCAAAGTATGATTAGATATCATATGATAGGGCTATTTTAGTCTAGAATTTCGAAAATCATAATTGCGTCGAAGTTCTGGCGAAATTTCGGGAAGAAAATTTGTAAGAGTAACGAAGTCGGCGAAATTCCGCCAATTAGGGGCATAGGGGCAAAATGGTAATTTTTACCTAAAATGCCGCTTATTGTGTCAAATCACTAATGAAAGTGATATTACTCTTATAGGACGTCAGAAATCCTAATTTGCTGCCGTTACGCTGTCCAACGTGCCGCTGTCGGACAAACCGCTGTTTTCCGTCAGAAAGTACAGTTTCCGCCAGAAACATCTACGTACATCAACGAAGGTACGTTCGCGTACTGTAACACTAATCTGGTGCTGCTCATATACATATATGTGATAAGTACATTCACGGATAGAGATTCTGTTAGGGGTCACCGAGATACATTCACGGTTAGAGACTCTGTTCAGGGTTACCGATTATACATACAGATTCACGCGGGTTATAGACTTAATGATACCGTTAGAGTTTTCCTAGCGCTGAGGACACGACCGATCATCGTGGCACTGGTTTTTGTGCAGGCTATTATTGTGTAGGACTTATACGTACTGCTTTAACGCTTATGTTCTATCTGTGTCACAATCATGCAATCATGCATCTGCTATATGCATAAGTGATATGCTGCTGTTATGTTTTGGATATCTGTCATCCGTATACTGTTTTATTTGAGCATAAGGTTAACTGTTACCTGAGATTCAATTCGATAAATTGAATCTCAGCTATAGCTTCAGGGTCAGGAGGACCACGGATCGGAGATCGAGGCAAGCTGCACGAGTAAGCTCATAGTTGGAGGGCATGTAGCACGAGTGAGCTCTGAGACGGAGTTGTCACTTTATCGTTTTACGTAATTACCTATGAGAACAATAGGATGTCAGTATCAATACTGTTACACTATGGTTCATGTTTTGTTATGATCAGTTACTCTTTCGCTCCATTGCTCTACTCTGATTGAAAAAAAAAAATCCGCTTTAGAAAATGGGATGTTACACTTTATGGTATCAGAGCATTCATTCTGGCATGAACCCGACTATGTTACTACGGACAGTTTGGTGCCGAAGGCAAGGCTAGTCTACGTGGGTGTGCCAATCAGTCGCCGTATAAGTCGGTGAGGCCCCCATGGTAGACACTTTCCTGGCCAATCTGTTCGGATAACGGAGTTAGGTTCTCAAGCCTTTTAAACTTTGAGCACGTTTTGAAAATGAGTACTGATATGACCCTGGTGTAATGTGTAGTGATGGACAGAAACGAAAATTCTTATACCTTCTATTCCGTAATAATAAGACGTAACGCTCGTAGATCCGTAGTTCCAGAGACGGCGGAACGAAGATGAAACCCTGATATTTCTGATGACCCCAAACCGAAATATGATTGTGACCCAGTCCGTTGTTTGACCAAAGGAAAGGTTAAAACATGGCCATCATAAGAGGTGCCGGTGCTCCAAGAGGTAGGGGCCGAGGCAGAGGTCGAGGTCGAGGCAGACGAGGAGGCAGAAAGCCTCAAATAGACGCGATACCCGAACAAAATCTTATACCAAACCAACCTGAACAAAACGAGATTCAGGAGATGAGGAGAACTCTACAGGAGCAGAGAGCTCTCATTAACGCGCTCTTAGAGAGACAGAACCAACAAGATCAGGAAGCTGAAAGGCAACTAGCAGAACGGAGGGCGGAGGAAGAAAGAAGAAATGCTGAAGAAGAAAGACAAAATGCCGAGGACGAATTAAATGATGATGAGGATGAGGAAAAACGCTGAAGAAGATGAGGAAGATAATGAGTCTGAGAGATCCCGATCACCTCCACGACACAGGAGAGGAGAGAAAAACACTCAATACTGGGTTAACCAGTTTTGCAAGCTGAAGCCACCAACTTTTCGAGGAAGAGAAGGGAAATGATGCGAGAAGTATGGTGAACATACTGGTTCACGGACTGAAATATGAGATTGGTGAAAGACTCATGTCCCAATGATTCCTAGATTTGACAAGCGCGGTGGAAACTTGTCGGATGACTGAGCGTAGTCTGAAAGGATTCCAGAGATCCAGAAACTTCAACAACAACAATAGCAATGCAGGACGTGGTAGTTTTAGCAACGGAAACTCCTCACGAAAAAGGAAGGTGCCTTGGGACAACTCCAGTGGTGGAAACAAGAGGCCAGTCCAAACTGAACAACAAAACTATCCCAGGAGAATCTCAATCTTGTCCAAAGTGTAAGAAGTACCATCCAGAGTCAACTGCGATGGGAAACGAATTTGTTACGGATGTCGAAGCGGGACACATCACTGGAATTGTCCCGAGAAGGCTGCCGAGACAAGACTACAGAACTCAGGACGGATCTTTGCGCTAACCAATATGGAGGCTGGCGAATCCTCAGGAATGGACCGAGACACTATCAATTAGTAAAAATTCATGTTAGTTGTAAACCGATTCGGATGTTAGACCGATCAATTACTTTTGATGTGTGTACGGATCCTTTTGGGATGCATACTTATGTAGTAGCTACACCATTAGGTGTAAGCATTTAGCTTGTAAAGCATGTTTTGAACCAAGTTGTGGGTATAATATAAATCGTACTACCACTTCATAGTGTCAACGATATTCTCAAAAGTGTTAAATGAACGGTGATGAAGAGCAATGACAAAGAGAATATATTATTCTAAGCGAGAGGTAGAACTAATGCGGAAACCAAACCTTTATTCAAAGACAACTCAGTCACAAATTAATTCTCTGTTGACTGATGCCTCGCATAAGTTCAATATCCAGATCACCATACCAAAATTTCGTATCGAAGCTGAAATAGCAACTTGCTTCCCAGTACTATTCATATAGAAGGAAAGACTCGAGTTTTCAATGTAGCATCAACTACTATAAGTTGAACAGGGCAACTGTTCGAAAACAAATACCCACTTTCCAGGATAATGATCTACTCCATTATCTAATTCCTGCATCTTGTCAAGATTGCCTTACGCTCGGAACACCACCAGTGGTGAACCAAAACTAGCAGCGACGTAGAAAATAAGTAACAAGCGGATAGAGGCTCTATTTAAGGTCACCGACTCGGATGGAGGCTCTGTTCAGGGTCACCGACTCGGATTGAGATTCTGTTAGGGTCACCAATTATATATAACGGATAGAGACATCGTTTAGGGTCACCGATTATACATGCTGCTCTACACTTAAGTTGCTCTACGGAATTGCCGGAGCAGAAATTTTCTAGATCGGATATGATTGATCACATTTCTACATATTTGGTATAAGTCACAAGAGATTGTAAGAATCTTTTGGTGATTGTGATGATCGTATATCCTTCAAGCTTGGTGTCAATAGAACACCTCAAGGGCGAATGAATAGTTCGCATTTCGTGAGATCATTTTAGGAGATCATTCAAGTATTCGTTGAAAACAAACCAGTCACTATTGGATAGCCTTATTTCCGAACATGGTTATACTTCCATAACATTTTTCCATGTTTCTCAAGTTATATTCGACCGTGATTAAGTCATTAAGTAGGAGATATCTTATGTTACCATGGGGCATAGGAACCGTGGGGACATTTTTGGTATCCATTTTGGTATTTGTAGTGTTAACCGCGGTGTGTGGGAACCACGGGGAAACATTATATATCAAAGTACGAAATGATAAGATCTTTATGGACGAACCAAGGCGAATTCCCGATCACCAAGAAGGGCGACTGGCAGACAAAGTGAAGATCCGATGCGTATAGTCCAAAATACAAGTAGGACGGGTTTTAGTTAGTACAAAGTTTAGTTGGTTTAGTACAAATTTCGAGGACGAAATTTTGTTTAAGGGGGGAAGAAATGTAATACCCTAAAAAAACACTGAAGTTATGATTATCTTATTTTCTAAGGAAAAATCTCTAGGAAATTAGAGAGTTTAAGGGCCAAAGTGCCAAAATGACCAAAATGCCCCTGGAAAGGGTAAATAGCTTAGAAAAATTATGAAAAATACTAAAAGGCAGTGAAATAATTATTAAAATTAAGAGAGTATGCTATCTCTAAATATTGTAATTTGATAAATTATGAACTTGGAGAAATTGCAGAAAAATACTCAAAAAGAAGGGAAATGACCATAATACCCTTGTAATTTCTAAAAATACAAGAGGCATGAAAGTATTAATGTTAATGTAAGAGTATGAAGGTAATGAGGTATTGTAATTAAGAAAATTATCAATAAGTGATAATAAAGTAATTAAGTAATATTGGGCTAATTACTTAAGCATAAGCAAAGGAAATTCATGAATAAATTATGTAAAACCCTAAAATTAGTGGTTTTTGGCCTAAAATTAGTAAAAACATATTTGTTAATTAATTGGAAATTTTGGAGAAAAATGGATGAGTTTAGGTATTTTTAAGCCTAAATACAATAATAGACCAATTAGGGATTTTTGTGGGAATTTTTGGAAAAAATTAAATAAGTAAATAATAAATTAAATAAATATAAATAAATATAAATAAAAAAAAGGGCCAGCCGAAAGTGCCCAAGGAAAAAGAAAAAAAAAATATATGTATAAAATAATTTTGCAACTTGCTAATATAATAATATTATAATTAATTAAAGTGAAAAATTATTAATAGTAATTTAGAAATTAGGAAACGGATCCTATCTAGAGATCTAGGAATGGGAATTCCAAAGTCAAAGTAAAATATTGATCAGTGGGTTTTTATCTTCCGTTAGACTCTTACGGAAGTTAATTCTGAAGCCGTTTGTGATTTTTCCTAATAAGACGAAATAGGGAAAAATGCTGATAGGCACATTTTTGGATATGAAGAAAATAAATTCTAACTCAACATCTAGGAATGAGTTTGAATTTATCTAGACATATTTGGATTCAGTGAATTTTTCTGAAGAAGTTGATGATTTCAGAAACGCGTTCTGAAACCGGACGCGATCGGACACGTTTTTCGAGAAAACTTCAACTGGACTGTTGGAGGCCTATATGGGATCAAAATATAGGTTAACTTGGACATTTCTACTAAGTGAGGAAATGGTTTCAAAGTTGTAAATCCATAATTTTGAGATTTCTCCGAAATTACGCGAATCGGGTGCCGTCGGGAAATTGGACCGAAAGCTTCGGAAGGTGACACGTGGCCACCTCCCATTGGCCAAGCCCCTTGAATTTCGGTCAGGTGTGAATACAAAAGGGGAAGAAAGGGTTTTTTGAAAAGTTGCTTTGGACGGCCCGGATCGCTCCTCACAAAGTTGATCCGACAGTAGAAACCCTACCCCAGGTTTCTATAAATACCCCCTCCCTTTGCATTTTATCACTTCATTCTCTTGAGATTTTCGAATCTAGAGAGAGGATTTTAGAGAGAGAAGCTCCTTTCGCGAAGTCTTCAACGGGTAAGTCCTTCGGTCTTTAGCTTTCTAGTTCGGTAGTTAGTAGAATTGTTAGATGGTTTTAGCGAGTAGGGAGTGAGATTCCTACTATTGATTTTTAGGCCTCATTGCATTGAAAAATATGCCTGACGAGGTAAAAACATAGTAGGGATTGAGTCCCCGAAAGTTGAAATCTTCGTAGTTCTTTCAATAGTTAGAGTAGTAATGCTAGAGTAGCCTTTATGTTTCAAAGTATGATTAGATATCATATGATAGGGCTATTTTAGTCTAGAATTTCGAAAATCATAATTGCGTCGAAGTTCTGGCAAAATTCGGGAAGAAAATTTGTAAGAGTAACGAAGTGCTGGCGAAATTCCGCCAATTAGGGGCATAGGGGCAAAACGGTAATTTTTACCTAAAATGCCAGTCATTGTGTCAAATCACTAATGAAAGTGATATTACTCTTATAGGACGTCAGAAATCCTAATTTCTTGCCGTTACGGCTGTAACGTGCATTGTCGGACAAGCCGATGTTTTCCGTCGAAAAGTACGATTCCGCCGAAACATCTACGTACATCAACGAAGGTACGTTCGCGTCTTGTAACACTAATCTGTGCTGCTCATATACATATATGTGATAAGTACATTCACGGATAGAGATTCATTAGGGGTCACCGAGATACATTCACGGTTAGAGACTCGTTCGGGTTACTGATTATACATACGGTTTCACGCGGGTTATAGACTTAATGATACCGTTAGAGTTTTCTAGCGGCGAGGACACGACCGATCATCGTGGCACTTGGTTTTTGTGCGAGCTATTATTGTGTAGGACTTATACGTCTTGCTTTAACGCTTATGTTCTATTCGTGTCACAATCATGCAATCATGCATCTATATATGCATAAGTGATATCTTCTTTGTTATGTTTTGGATATCTGTCATCCGTATACTGTTTTATTTGAGCATGAGGTTAACCGTTACCTGAGATTCAATTCGATAAATTGAATCTCAGCTATAGCTTCAGGGTTAGGAGGACCACGGATCGGAGATCGAGGCAAGCTGCACGAGTAGGCTCATAGTTGGAGGGCATGTAGCACGAGTGAGCTCGAGACGAGTTGTCACTTTATCGTTTACGTAATTACCTATGAGAACAATAGGATGCTGTATCAATACTATGTTACACTATGGTTCATGTTTTGTTATGATCAGTTACTCTTTCGCTCCATTGCTCTACTCTGATTGAAAAAAAAAAAAAAATTCCGCTTTAGAAAATGGGATGTTACAGGATGAAGTGGAAGGCTAATGTCTTTAGGTATGGTGACTAATTAATTATTCACTACTGCAGAAAATGATTTTTATGATGGTTATTATCTACCATATATAATATGGTTTCATATCGTCATATATGTGGGTGCTATATATGCTCCTCACAAATAAATTACGGGTCCGAACCATTATTTATTCTATACATATTATAACATAACACATGTTATACATTGAGACTTGGTGAGATCATGATTTGCACATTGCTATGATAATAATTAATGGGCACTCCTAAACAACCGAAGTAAAATATGGTAATTAATCATTACTACAAAAGACACTTTTAATGTGCATTAAAGTTTTAAAATAGATGTCTATTTTTAAACAGTTGTTGTAAGTCTGACTTACAACGACTGTTTTTCAAAATCCAGTCGTTATATGCATGACTTTAAACATTGTTTTTTGAAAAATAGTCATTGTAAAGCCCCATTTTTTTTTTAACCAAGAAGTCGTGCCTTCTATGAAAGCAAATGTGGCATCCCAAGTTCTCCAGCTGATGTTCGGTCTCTCTGAGTCACGTGTCAGTCCTTCCTTTACTCTCAAAACATCAGACTCCCTCTTAAACTTGACGGTGAAAGTATGGTGAAGAAGAGAGAGTCCGACGGTGGCTATAGAAGTTGGTGGTGTGCGAAGAAGACGATGGTGTGGTGGTATTTCTTGTATGGGAACTCATGTCCCTCTTCTTCTAGACATCCAAGTACGTTGAACCACTACTGCGACAATGCTGCATGTGGTAGACCAGATTGAGCAGCAGAGTGAAGGAGTGGAATATAAAAATCAGCTTCTGGGCGTTCTTAAAAGCAACAAGGTATGGGCTTGCTTCTGGGGGTATTATCTTATATATATTCTTAATTCTTAATCAAAAGCTGCCATGGATGTAATTAATGCAGAACATTACTAGTACATGATAAGCACATGATATGATCTGAGAGTAACTTTAGGTATTTTGGTTCTGTAATTTGACAGGAGAAAGTAGATGAGTGCTATAAAGCGATACAAGAGCTGTGGAATCGTAATAATAATAATTTGTGGAATCGTAAGAAAGTAGATGAGTGCTATAATCACCAGCGTGTCCCCGTGGAGTCTTTCTTCGATCCCACAGAATTTAATTTGTGGCGAAATCTTCCGCTGCTGCCTTTGATTTGTTGTCTCCAAATGATAAGGGAAAGGCAGAGTACTTATATATATATATAAATGGTACCACAAATGGCGACCACTGTTTTTAAATATTTGAACAAAATGTCAGGGGCGTGAGAATAAGAAAATGAAATTTTTTAAAAATTTTTTACTTTTAATGACTGTTTTTAAAAAAATAGTCATTAAAACTACTTTGAAAAAAAAAAAACATCAACCCTACAACAACTGTTTTCTAAAAAATAGTCGTTGTAGGGGTGGTGGTTTTTTTCCCCCAACGACTGTTTTTTTAAAATCAATCGTTGAAAGTTAAACTTTCAACGAATGTTTATCTGGAATGTTAACGAATGTTTAACCATAATTTCATCGCCTCTTTTTTAACTTCTGTTTTCTAAAAATGGACTTTAATTAGTGTCATTAAATTTACTTTTTATAGTAGTGAATGCTCGCATAATATACAACGGTTACTCTTTAACAACCATTATATATGTATAATATATAAATGGTTCGTTCAAAACAACCGATAGTAATGCTAACGGATTTACTTAAACAATCATTATATATAGTTGACATTAATAATGGTTGTTAGGTAAACCATGATTTATCGAATTTATTTTTTCCTTAAAAAAATAGGGGGTGTTTATGCTTTCAATATCCCCCTGCATATACATTTGTACAGAATGAATCACAATATATATTTACATTCATTCATATACAGAAAAATACAACAAATTAGAATATAGTTATAGTCATTTATGTGTGTGTGTGTACAACACACACACACATGTATGTATGTATGTATGTATGTATGTATGTATGTATGTATGTATGTATGTATGTATGTATGTATGTATGTATGTATGTATGTATGTATGTATGTATGTATGTATGTATGTATGTATGTATGTATGTATGTATGTATGTATGTATGTATGTATGTATGTAT
Organism: Acacia pycnantha; assembly: GCA_025563575.1. Taxonomy (NCBI): domain Eukaryota; kingdom Viridiplantae; phylum Streptophyta; class Magnoliopsida; order Fabales; family Fabaceae; genus Acacia; species Acacia pycnantha. The sequence continues at coordinate 824,264 of JAMWYP010000077.1, read as the reverse complement.
GTATGTATGTATGTATGTATGTATGTATGTATGTATGTATGTATGTATGTATGTATGTATGTATGTATGTATGTATGTATGTATGTATGTATGTATGTATGTATGTATGTATGTATGTATGTATGTATGTATGTATGTATGTATGTATGTATGTATGTATGTATGTATGTATGTATGTATGTATGTATGTATGTATGTATGTATGTATGTATGTATGTATGTATGTATGTATGTATGTATGTATGTATGTATGTATGTATGTATGTATGTATGTATGTATGTATGTATGTATGTATGTATGTATGTATGTATGTATGTATGTATGTATGTATGTATGTATGTATGTATGTATGTATGTATGTATGTATGTATGTATGTATGTATGTATGTATGTATGTATGTATGTATGTATGTATGTATGTATGTATGTATGTATGTATGTATGTATGTATGTATGTATGTATGTATGTATGTATGTATGTATGTATGTATGTATGTATGTATGTATGTATGTATGTATGTATGTATGTATGTATGTATGTATGTATGTATGTATGTATGTATGTATGTATGTATGTATGTATGTATGTATGTATGTATGTATGTATGTATGTATGTATGTATGTATGTATGTATGTATGTATGTCTAACGGATTTATTTAAACAATCTTTATATATAGTTGACATAAATAATGGTTGTTAGGCAACAACCATGATTTATCGAATCTATTTTTTTCCTTAAAAAAAATAGGGGGTGTTTCTACACAATCTTTATATATAGTTGACATAAATAATGGTTGTTAGGCAACAACCATGATTTATCGAAGCTATTTTTTTCCTTAAAAAAATAGGGGTGTTTCTACTTTTGATATCCCCATGCATATATATATATATATATAGACACACACATACACACATACATATGTATACATATAGATATATATGTATCTATGTATATGTATATATATATACATGTATATATGTGTATACATAAATATGTACATATGTGTATACCTACATACATGTGCGTGTGTATCTGTGTAAATATAAACATGCAAGATGAACTGAATTATAAAAGATGATGAATGAATAACTTATTGGTTGAATGTTTCCTACATATATGGTCTCGTGTTTGAAACCCTATTCATAGAGTCATAGTACCAAATCTTTTAACGCATTGGATTTATCACTATGAGCATCTAGTGGTTCCTAAGTATAATAATATATCACACCATCAGAACAATTACAAAATAAATAAAAACTAATTTGAGCATAGTTAATGATGTTCTCACCCTTGAATGTAAGACACAAAGAAGTGTCACTTTTGTTTGTCACTCTCTTAACGAATTCATCCCCCATAAACCTTGCGTGATATTGCTTGATATTTTCCTTTATGCCATCACTTTAGTTATTGAGATTGTTAAGACGGATGAACTTAATCTTGTCCTAGAGGCCACGAGGGAGGATGTAAGTATGATACAGGTGCTTGAGATGCTGAAACCAACATATCAAAATGTAATCAAAGTTCTTAGTAGCCAACTATTTAATCGTAGTTGAAGAAATACCTCATAAAGAAATTGACATAGCTTATACTTGCCATCTTCTTGTTTAGGACCTCAAAAACAAGCTCTTGGCTTATAGCTTCCTTTTGGTCTAATAGGTCAAATACCCCTCTCTCCAATTTGATCATTGGAAACGGATGTGAAGCAAAAAACTTGTTAGCGAACTCCTAGAGGGACTTTCGAACATATTGACCAACGAGCTTATTTTGTGAAAAAGACTTCTTCCCAGTTTGATCATTGGAGTGAATGGGGGGCTTAGACATGGTGGGCAACTGCTTTTGAGAGATAGACTTCTTAGTCAGCTTGCATACTCTAAGCAGATGGCAATGCCACACAACGAAGCTGCCAATAGCCCCTCCTACTGTATCTGTGCCTTTGGTGGCTATAGGGAGAAGATAACTGGGGTTGATGTTGGTGTTGATTTGTACCTTTACATACTCAAGAAAGAAAGGCTCATTATAGAGCATGTTATCTTCTAGGCGGTTTGAACATGCAGCCCATTGCAACTTATAGTCTGTAAAATGTTCTTGCAGACCACAATTAAATTGTGTTGCATCTTTTGGGCTTATGGTTTGAGACAGTTTAAATTCTATTGGATATGAACATTTCACCATAGTCATCACGCCAAGCCCAGATATAAAAGTTTAATTCATCATAAAGACCATATGGGTTGGTGGGTGATTATTTTATTTCTCTAATATTTTATTTTGAAATAAAGAAAATAAAGTTATCTAAAACCATTTGTTCATTAATAAACAGAGAGGAATCCTAGGCATCAAAGCCATTATTTTGGTGGTTGGCTTCTGACTGAAGTCATCATTATTCAAAGGAATAATAAATGCAAAAACAAGTAGTTTTTTCTTTCTTTCTTTTTTTAATTGTGGATAAGTTTTTTGTTTTTTTATTTAATTCTTTTAAAAAGCTGTGTTTGGTTTGAAGGTAGGGGAGGGATGAGAGCTTCTCTCTTTAATGTGAAAAGTCAGATATGATCATAAATTCATATTGTTTTTTGCACAAACATTTCATATTATGGTTATATTTGACTTTTCACATTAAAGAGAAAAACTTCACTCCCTTCAAACCAAACATATACTTAACAAATCCTTTGTTATGTGGAGCATAGGACCCAATTGAGCACAGTTGTGAATCTTTAGATTTAATTTTTTTTTTAAAAAAAGTCTTTTAATTTTGTTTATGATGTGATTGGCTTTTGAAATCACACCATGTCATTTACAAGCTACAAGAAATGACATTGATTTTAAATTTGGAGTTAGATGGCATGACATCATGATAAATGACACCAAATTAGTCTATAAATCCAATAGCTTCGATGTATTCAAATTTATAGCCACCATGCTGGCTTCATTTTTTAAAATATATATATATTGTAAAGTCGCATATAAATAATTAACAATTAAAAGCCCTACAATAAGTTATCATAATGACAAAGACAAAATTCATTGCAGGAAATGATAATATGTTATGACATATTGACATATTAATGAACTTTTTAATGATTAGATTATTATTTTTTGGTAGATTTTAAGCAGTATCCTTGGCCGATAGTTATAGACTAATTCTCTTAAATTGTAGAGATTATTGAAGTAGGTTTTGTGTCTCCTAACAAAGCTTTTTGAATGTACATGGTCTGGCTCGAACACAAAATATCATATTTAAAAGATCCAACCATATACCAAATGTATTTGGCTTTATTGGTTTTTTAATCATTAGATTGTTCACGTGGGATTGAATTGTAATTTTCCTTTTTTATTTTTAGCCTAAATTTGAACTTAAAACTATTTAGTACTAAGCAATGCAAACACCAAAAAGAAAAAGGGAAAAAAAATCTTGATTTTGAATTGGAAAAAGAAAAAGACAAAAGGTGATAATGATATGCAAACTTCATCTAACAGCACCCAGCATATCCCAGAATCATACTTTGAACTTTTATTTTACATTCTTATTGGTTCAATGAACTTGCTTTACCAACAAGCATATATAGTGTTACACCTGCCAACACCAAGACTTTAAATAATCACCCAAATAGGGAGCAATACACTTTATTTATTTTGGAAATAATGAACTTTATCAGTATACATTGGATAAATGAACAATAAAGAAACATCACCCAAAAATCTTCCAACAAAAAAAAAAAACGAAGTAGTTAGCTGTAATTATATATATCTTTACCTTCTCAACCACTATAAAAAAGTTGAAAATTTTCCCTCATCAAACCCAACTAAAATACATGTAACTGAATCATATAAAAAGTGTTTAGATAGAATCACTCTATAAAAAATACCAAGTTAAAACACTAGGATCTGAACCAACAGGTGTTGATCCTAGTGGAAGAGACTTTGACTCCTTAAGCACGAGGACTTAAATTTGAGTCCATGTGAATGAAAAAAATGCCACTGGGATAGCTACTTCCAATAAGGCTTGATGATGCTCGAACCTGACCCAGTCAAATAGCCTTATCAAATCTCATCAATCATTGTATCTCAGTTCTTATGGCACTGTACATTAGTTGTAGAAGATTCAAGTTGGTAATTTTATCTACCAACTCTATAAATCAAAGTGTTGTTTATAAGTAATTTGTGTGTTAGATATGCCTCCAAGGTCTTTCAGCTAGGCTTACACATTCACCGTGCCTATAGCAATCCACAAGGTGGTCAATGGTCAAACCAGCAGCTTGCATGAAAGAGTGAACGATGACTGGGCCCACAAGCCTTAACCCTCTCTTAACCAAGTCCTTGCTTATGGCTTCTGCTTTTGGTGATCTCAGAGGAACATTCCTTGGGTATTTGTATTTGTTAATGGTTGGTTTGTGGTTTACATGCCCCCATATGTAGTTACTGAATGACCCACATTCCCTCACAATCTGATCACAAAACATCAAAATTCATTGATATTAGATTCTTAATTCATCGGCTAGCAACAAGTTCATGTTATTCAACACTTTCCTAGATCTGTTTGGAACACTATTAATATCACTTTTACTCCCTTTGTTGCTTTTTATAAAGACCCTATTAACTATTTCCTAAGATTAAGAAAATTAATTTAAGTTAGTTAAATATAAGAAATTGTAGGGAAAATTAATCTTTTTGTCTTTACAATTTTAATTTAGATGTAACTCAATTCTTACACTTTGATTCAGTGGGACTTAGTGCTCATACTTTTGGTTTAGTTGTAACTTAGTCCTTGAACTTTGATTCGATGGAACTTAGTCCCTATAGTTTAACCATTTAAAATATTACTTCCTATATTTTAGAAAATAAATTTATATATTTAATGAAGTCAGAGACTAAAGTTTTAAATGATAAAAGCTATAGGGATTGAGTTATAGTGAGTTAAAGTTCAAGGGTAGAGTTTGATTGAGTCAAAACCATGTGGATTGAGTTACATGGAGTCGAAATTAAGGATTAAGTAACAACCTAGTCGATAATACTATAGAGGCTAAAAGATTAATTTTCCCAAAATTTTAACAACTTTCCAATATTACTTCTGAAATTTTGTAAAGAGTCTTGCACTAAGGACCAATAGGTAGAACATTATAAATAGGACGAAGGTGGGTATTTTGAGTTGAAGTGAAGGTAGAAAAAATGATGGAAGGTCCAAATAAGCAAAGCGCGACCCACTTTCCCCCTTCTCTCTCTAGTGACAATTTAGAAGATTAGCAGTATATTAGTTTGAATACTTGCCTTCACTATGCATTTGGCATTGTCCACTATGCATCTTACTCTGCTTTCTGCTAGTGAAAGAGCTTTGTTTGATTCTATCTCCATTATGTCTTTCTCCTCCATTTTTGCAACTGTGTGAGGATCAAATCCAGCAAAAACTTCTCTGTATGAGGCATATATAATACTATATCAGCTTGCCAGTATGAACTAAGAGTATGATTTAGTTTCAAAAAGACAAAAATGTAAGTACCTAAGAATTTCCTTCCTTTTCAGAATCTCTGTCCAGTTATAGTCCATCAACAAGCCAGATATTGCAAGCAGCTCAAACAATTTGCTGTTTCATGATTCAACCGATTAAGAGAGATCATAGCACAATGATTATATTGATATAAGAGTCCCACAATGACTAATTAAAGAAATGATTAAAGGTATATAATGTTAAGGTATCTAATTCATTAAATTCTAATACTGAGATCCACTTACTTGTCATCATAAGCTGGAACCCCCCAGCACTCATCATGAAATTCTATGTATGCCTTATCTGCACAAGACTTCTGTCATTTTCATGCTCGCAATATCTGACCGCAAATAACTAAAAAGCAAAAGCAGATTCATTGCTACAAGAGTACAACTCAAGTAGGTGAAGTTGTGATAATTGATGATGTTACTAAAATTTTATGTAAAGTAGTTATTTATGTAATAATTATTATCATCATAAGAAGTATCAATTAAAAGCTTTTGCATATATACTCTTATAATCTACTATCTCTGGTTCTTTATATAAGAGCTAGTTGGGTATTGGTTTTGGTTCTAAATATGAGACCTCAATCTATTTTGTCTTCCAAATTCCCAAAGCATTCCTATTGATTGGACACACTCAGGAGTTTTTATCCAAAGGTAGTTATGATAAAAGATGGTATTTTAGGAAAACCAACCCATATTTGTTATAAATAACTAACATAATTAATTTTCTTAATCTATCCAAACTAGTTAACTAGCTTTTATATTATGAACCGGAAGAACTATTAGCTAAATTTAACTTTGGCATTTCAGTTGAAGATCAGAACCTCACTTAAGAACAGCTTAGCAGCTTCAATGCTAGCTGAAGAAGAGAACATCAAAACACTCCTAAGTGATTAACAAAATATACATTGGAACTGAGAAAAATGAAACATACCACTGTTCTTTGTGATCCAATTGCACCTTCTTAATTCCCCAGGCTCAGTAGGATTGTTCAGTTGACTTGGTTGTTGCTGCTTCTGCTGCGAAGTTTTAGTTGCAGAAGGAGGAGGCTCTTTTTTCTCGCGGGGCGAAATCAAACGAAGAGCCAATGAAATCTTCTGGTCCAATGGTGTGAGAGAATCTGCTGTGAGTGAAGAGTCATTTGAGTTCTGTGAGAGAGACAGAGACAATGAAGATAAGGATAGAGATGAAGTGCTTTTCTGAAGCCCAATTGGGTACACTTTCTTAAGGTATTTGGGGAAAAAACTCTGGCTTGGTTTCTGTGTTTCTTTGACACTTTTGCTCCTCTCAAGACCATTCTTTCTCACATTTGCTTTATACATACTGAAGAGGAAGAAGAACAAGAGAAGAAGAAGAAAAAGAATGACAAGAAGCAGAAGAAGAGCTAGTGTTATAAATGGAGGACTTAAAAGTGAATTAAGATTCATACAAGTTTGGTTTATAAAAAGAGATGGGAAATTCTCGAGCTGGTTGGTAGAATGTGAGTTTCAAAATATATTGGATTCTTATATACTTCTTGCTTTTCAAGCAATATTCATGAATTATTCTTCAGTATGGAGAGGCTCACATTGTTGAAAATGATACTTCTGTGATTGACCCTCTAAAACTTCACAAAATCAAACAAACTATATATTGAGAAAAGAAAAACAAAAACAAAAAAACCTCTCACCAAACCCAATGAGTTGCTTCACTTGTTTTGTATATATTACTTGCATTAATAATAATAATCAGACCAGGATAGGGTTTCCCATTAATTATAAGTCAAACAATCCCATTTTTAGATATTAAAAGGCTAGTGTACTAATTTATAAGTAATATATACTTATGAAAGATTAAAAGATTTTAATGATGGTTGTTACAGTTGTGGGGTTTGTCTCAAAGCAAGGTGTGTGATGGGTCCTATAGTGATTCTTAACTCTTACTCTTAAACCTCAAGTGTGAGGCATACCTGTGGCCTGCACAGACAAAGATATACCATCCTTTAATTTTTTTTAGGGTTCTTAATTAAACCAATAACTTGAATTTTTTTATTTTTTTCACTTGAAATGATGAGACCTTTGATTTCATCTAGTGTCTTTATTAATGGTTGTTCCTTCTAAAGTGTTGCAGTTGAAAGTGTTCCTTCCTACTGAATCAAAGAATAAAGGATGGTTTTAGATAAGTTGAATCTGATTAATTGTTTTTAAGAGAACTTTAAAAGTCAAGTTCTAAATGTCTCAAGTCTGTTTTTAATTGAATATTCTCTCAGGATTATATAGAATTTAATTATGATAATGTAAAATTATGGAGGTTTAATGATAAATAAATGCAAGACAAAGGGATAAACTTTGTCCAATAATTTGTGTTTTTTTTTTAAGGGAAAGAATAATATTATGTTGGAACTTGATTGACCTAAGCACATAAAGAAATGGGTAGGTTGGTTTAATTAAATATTCGTTTAGTTCAATATTTATGTTTTTTATATTCTTATTCTAAATATTATTTTAGCATGAAGGCTTTTTTTTTGTTGGCATTTCAATGTCATGTTCATCTATATATTGATATTTTTATTCCCTCTTTTGAGTTTGTGTTTCTCTTTCATTTATTTTAAATTATCTATCAAAGTTGAATTCAACATTTTGGAAGAGCACAGTTCGTTACGTGGTTTATATATATTTTTCGTTTATATTTGTTTACTTGTATATAAAGGAAAGCAAATGAATGAATAGTCAATCCTTTTAATTTTATTGTATTAAGATTCCAACATTTTTGTAATTTTAACTTATTTATCTTTTTTAACTCTTTAATATAAATTCTTGAGAGAACATTTTATTTTAATTATAATTTAAAATATTTTTTAGATTAATCCATTGGGAGCACTGAATATAAGGGATCCTCACTCCTCAAGTAATTACTACACTCAAGGTTTAAACATGAGACTATTGGTTAAGATGAGATTAACAACCCCACAACCAGTGGATACAAACACTTGTTGGTAATTTGAAATATTATTAGATATTATTTTCAAGGAAATTTTTTTAACAAATACTTCCTTTGGTCCTTATTATAAGGTACCAACTAACAATTCTCACAAATCAATAAAAATAGTTAAAGTCAATAAAGTTAGCCTGCAATTTAAGTAACTTTCAATATTACTCATACTAATTGTACTAAACTCTAATATTATATTAATTATTGCTCTCACCCACTACCCTTATTTATTAGGGGCATACATGGAAAAAAATAATTAATGTTCCTTGGGAATAAGCAAATGTTTTATAAAAAAGATCAAATAAACCTGTTAGTTGGTGCCTTATAATAAGGACCAGAGAGAGAGTATTATTAAAACTTAAAATGATGGTAAGTGGTCTCACCTTGTAAAAAAGATAATAAAAATTCAAATCCCAAGAAGTGTATTTGTTAAAAGAGGTAAAAACTTTGGTGTTCCAAGCTAACTTGAAAGAGAAGCCTTTAGTGAAATAATAATAATAATAATAATAATAATAATAAAACCAATTCAAAGGTATCCATGGCAACTATTTTTATATTATATAAGTAATACTTTTTATCTCAAATTTCAATATATTTATAACTATTTTCATTAAATAATTTATTAAAAATGTCGATATTCATTCTGCTTTTAGGATGCGAAGCCTTAAGCTATGACTTTGCCGGTAAAGATGATGTCTGTTGGGTCTTAATCCTCACAAGTCACAATTAGTATTAAAGTGTTAAAAAAAAAAAAAAAAGAGAGAGAGAGAGAGAGAGACACGTATTACACATTTGATCGTTAAACAAAGGTAACTAAAGAATCAATGTAATTTTGTACAGAAATTAACTAATTCACGAAAAAAACTATAGAATTATTGTGAAATTGTTCAACAAAAAAATTAATGGATAAAATTTATGCATAAAAATTCCAAATTATATTAGCATACTATACACTTCCTCCTAATCTCTTGTATCTAAACTGTAAGATATGTTTAGCCTACTTTACAGGGATTAAATTAATGGAAGGACCTTAACTCATCAAATTTGTCAATAAATCACATTAAAAAAAGTAGGCTACCCATTTAATTTAGGAAAATGGCAGAAAAAGTATTATCAAAATGTGTGAAAGATAAATAAGGGTAGTGAATTTCTTTAATTCCAAATTGACTGGTTTAGAATTTTGAAATTTTAATAAGTGTGTGAAATTACAAAAATGTCCTTATTTTTTATTATTTTTTTAAAAATCCATAAAAACCCCTTTTTGGTCGTCAGAGCTCCAGCAACCACCGAAGGTGTCTTGTCACCGAAGCTCCAGTGTCCTTGCCAGCGAGCGGCCATTAGAACTCCAGCGCTGGCGACCGGAGCTCTAGTGACCTAATGTATGTTTTGAAATTCTCAAGTAAAAGTTGTTAATATAGATACTTAAGTTATTAATGACGATACTAAAGTGGTAAACGACGGCCTAATATATTTTTTGAAATTTCTCAGGCAAAAGTTGTCAATATCGCTATTAAGAACTTTTTCTTGAGAAATTCAAAAGTAAAAAAAAAAATATTAGACCGTCAGAGCTTCAATGAAAGTTATTAGGAAATATTCAACTAATGCCCCATTTACAATTTTAATATCGCTATTACCAATTCAAGTATCAATATTGATGACTTTTATTTGAGAAAAAAAAAAAAAGATCGTCGGAGCTCTAGTGAAAGTTATTAGGAAATATTCAGTAAATACCCCATTTACAATTTTAGTATCACTATTAATAAAGAACTTAAGTATGAATATTGACAACTTTTGCTTGAAAAAAGCCAAAAAAAAAAAAAAAAAACCACCTGAACTCTGGTGAAAGTTATTATGAAATATTCAACAAATATCTCATTTACAACTTTAGTACACTATTATCAACTTAAGTATCCATATTAACAACTTTTTCTTGAATTTGTTTTGCTTAAAAAATATATCAAGTTGTCATTTACAACTTTAGTATTATTATTAATAACTCAAATATATATGTTGACAATTTTTGTTTCAAAAATTCAAAACAAAAAAAATTAGCTAGGTTGCCAAAGTTCAAGCAGATGATCGCAAGTAAGGACACTGGAGCTTCGGTGATAGGAAGCCGTCAGCGGTCGCCAATGTCGGAGCTCTGGCAGTCGATGAGGGGTTTTAGGGATATTTTTTTTTTTAAAAAAAAATTAAAAGTAAGGGCGCTTATGTAATTTCACATATTTGTCAAAATTTCAAATAAGTAAATTTGGAATTATTAAAATTCACTACTCTTATTTTTTTCTTCTTCATATTTTATAGGTTTTTTCTATCATTTTCTAAAAAATTTAATGCCCTAAACGAGACTTCTGTATTCTGGAAAAGAAATGCTTGTAGAACAAGACATATATTTTGGATTGTAGGAAGTAACCACTAAAGTTTAGTATTTTTTTCCGCAATTTATGATTGTAGACTTTTTTCCCTCAATAGATTGCGAGATCTATGTAGGATAGAAATGAATGTCTAATTTATGAACATATCCAACTTTAATTATGTGTGTATTTTAGAAGAAATTTGTGTCATAATTTAGGGAAAAATGCCTCTAAATACTTTGGAGAATTAATTTCCCAACGATATCTAAATTTGAGTACAGGTACTTTGTACTTTCTATGTGTAAAATCCTTTAGAGTATCGATACTTTGTGTGTACAAAAACATATCACAAACCATGGAGAAATTAATTCTCCCAAGAGGCATTTAATTAAGGATAATACTTCGTTTTTTTTTTTTTCCAAACGCAAGTAATTAAATTAAGATTAGTCATCGAAAAGTAAATAGCAGTGAACGAAAATTGAAACTAGAACGCAATACCAAAGGTAAATGATACATGCTATTATAGATTTGTCTTTATTTAATGGTTTTTAACCGTTAAATATCTTAGCGTCAAATATTTATATACAATGATTTTTAACCGTCGAATATTGGGCACTATATTTAATGGTTTTTCAAATACAACCATTATATATAGGGGACTATATTTAATGGTTGTAAGACAATGGCTGTTAAATATAACAATCTATATTTGATGCTTTTTTAATGACAACTGTGATATATTATGTATAATACCTAACAGTTAAATTATGAACAATAAAGTATTGGTCGCCAAAGGAAGGGGTTTATTTGACGGTTATTTGAAAAAACCTGTTTTATATGTGTAATATTTGACGGTTATTGGCGAATAACCACAAGTATATGTGACAATTTTTTCTTAAATAAATTGAGGGGCTCACATTTGATAATCTCCCACCTGAATATTACATGCATATAAAACTGATTACAAATACAACATAAACCATTTAAACATATCCATTCCATGCAATCATATTCAACCTCATTATGATGAAGTATGAGGTTCAATTTTCAGCTTGTTGGTGTATGCCATAAGGCGCCTTGTGTGGCAATTAAGACCTACCAACAACTGCATCAGAGCCTCCATTTTAGGAGAAGGTAGAGGAGGTGGTGGTGGTGGACGAGGAGGAGGAGGAAGAGGTAGTGATGGTGGTGGAGGAGCATCCTGGGATGTTAACAAGATGGAGAGATCAAATGGATGTTACGAAGGGTTATGACCAATAAACTAGTACTTGGGAAAGCCAGAGGTTTGAAAGTATTATACGATGGTTGTTTCTAAAGACTGTTATGTTTTGTCTTCGCTTATATAAGAGGTTGGAAGTTAGATTGTTTGTAAGTGTTATGTAGCGGCTGTTTCTAAAGAACTGCCACTTTTGTAACTAAATAAATTATGGTTATTAACTACAACCGTTATTTTTTTTGTTTTCACAAATTTCGCCTTGCAATAAACAACAGTGCGCATAATTAACTGTTATATTTAAGCGTTATATATCCTTTCACAACCTCTGCCTCCACATACATAATGTTTATTAGTTGTAACCGTTATGTATTAGGCCTTGTAAATGCCCAAATCTATAGTAGTAAGGTTTTTCAACGAGATTTTTTCATATACTCAAGAATGGAATTTGATATATCTAATTAAGGTGTAAAGACACCTATTCTGGTGTAGAACACAGATGTCTAGCTAATGGGCTAGTGTATTGATATTGGATCAAATAGTCTCTCTAAGATATCTATAAGGAAGATACCAAAGAGAGGATGATTACTCCAAGATATCTATGAGGAAGATACCGAGAAGAATGATGGATCATTGTGCACGTATATGACGTTTAGCCAAAAAGGGGTGGGTGTGTGCACAGTGAGGATGAATAATAAATAGGATGAATAGAAAATGTGTACCATTTAGGTTAACCTCCTATTTACAGAAGTTACCTTAGGGTTTGGACTCTTAGGCTTTGTACGCCTCTCAGCCCATACTTCATGCCGCCTCACCTGTTGGTTGATTCCTTGATTATAGCCTTGATTATAGGCTAATTAGGATCGTCCCTGATTATGGAAGGATTTTGATGTGGATTGCCTCTTGTTGGGCCACTCCGAATATGGGCCTTATACGGGCCCATAACAGTTGCCCCCCAACCCGGTAGTTCAGGTCTCTGAGCTGCCAGGATGCATTCGTTGTCTATCCCGGGTCTTGTTTCCGAGTTGTTTGAACTTTCGTCTGAGTTCTGATGATCTTCAGATTAGTTCGTGTTGAAATTGAGAATTGCCCCCAAATGTATAATCCGAGTTAATTCACTTTGAAACTTTTTGCGGCAAACATCCGGGTTGCCGGATTTGCTTGTCTTTCATTCTTTATTCTGGTTTTGCCTTAATCTCGGTTATTGATAATATGCTTTTTCAGTAACCAATATAGCATTTGAAAATTTCTCGTATACCCGTAAGGGCGAAAGCTTCTTCTTGTGTGTCGTTGTGACAGCTTTACCGCTATCCACTTTGTTGCCCCCAGCCCAGTAGTTCAGGTCTCTAAGCTGCCGGGGTGTATTGATTATTGAACCCGGATATATTTTCGAGCTTCATTTTCGCCACAGCGATGAATTTAATTTGTGAACTCAAATTTATTTTCAAATTTCTATTCAATGATGTAATACCCGGATAAATAAAATGGCTATTTTTGATAAGTGAATATGTGGTCTCAATTTCTATGTTATATTTATCGTATTTATGAGGGAAAAATCTCTTAGAAATTAGGGAAAAGTAATAAGGTGTCAAAATGACGAAAATGCCCTTGTGGAGTATAGAATGACCTAAGGAAATTATGAAAAATCCTAGGAGGCAGTAAAATAATTATTAAAATTAAGAGAGTATATTGTCTCTAATTTTGGTAATTTAATAAAATATAACATTGGAAAAATAATGAAGGATAAATCAAAAAGTATTATAATGACCAAAATGTCCCCGTGAATTTTAAGAAAATGCATGAGACATAAAAGACTAATGTCAGTGCAAAAGTTGTAAGGTAATGAGTTATACCAATTAAGGAAATTATTGATAATTAGTGGGTAATTAATTAAAAAAATTATTGGCTAATTATTAGAGCTGAAACAAAGAAAAATCCAAAGATAATTATGTAAAACTCTATAATTAGTGGTTTATGCCTAAAAATTAGCATAAATACATTTGCTAATTAATTGAAAAATATTGAGAAAAAAAAATGAGATTAAGTAATTTTGAGCCTAAATCTAAGAATAGACCAATGGGAAAATTTTGTAAAATAATTATATAAAATAAATTATAATATAGTATTTATATAAAATAAATTATAATATAGTATTTACTAATTAAATAATTAAATAAAAACAGAAAATATAAAAATGTGTGTGTGTGTGTGCCGACATTTTGGAGTGAATTGTGAGGTTATGAATTAATGGTTAAAGTTCATTCAACTTGTGGTTAAAGTGCATGCAAGTTGAAAAAGTAAATAAGGTAAATGACCACCGATAGAAATTAAATCCTAACTAGAAAACCATGAACAAGGTTTCTAAAGTCAGAGTATAATATCGACAAGTGTATTTTTATCTCGGAGTAAGTTTGTCTCAGAAGTCATTTAAATGTAGAAAAGGGTTATCTTGGGTGACTTTAAATCTATACGATGTTCAAAAGCAAATCGGATAAATGAAAACCTATATAAGCGAAGCCATAACTCAATATCACGGGAATGAGTTGGTAATCAGCGGGGCCAGTTATGAATCGATGAATTTTGTGCAGAAGTTGATGATTTGGAAATGATTTAATGTAAAGGCGTTTGAGAATCTTGGTAGTGGAAGACACGAAAGGGGTCAAAAATTTATTTAGCCCAGACATTTCCAATGAGTAAGAAAAGATCTTCAAAGTTGTGATTCGAATTTTAAGATTTTGCAAGATTACGCGATCGGACACCGTCGGGAATTTTATCGGTAGAGGTAAAAGCAACTTGTGACATCATCCAAGATGATGTCACTAGCTGCCACCTAGGGCCTTTATGTCGACCAAGAGGGTTGGAGGGCCAAGATGGAGCCACTTCAACGAAGTGCGATCCGACGGTTGATATCCGGTCTGACAAAGCATGAATAGTAACTCCAATTTGCCTATAAATAGGCTTGAACCTCTTCATAATTTTTCACACCATTCCTCTTGAGCCAAGGCCGAAATTGAGGAGCAGCAAGGAAGGGAAGGAGTCAGGGGAAATTCGCAGCGAAGCTCTGAGTAAGTTCTTCGGTCTTTAGTCTTAAGTTCTTTCGGTAGTTATAGTAGGAGTGTTAAATCTTTAGTTTTTCAAGTATGATTTAGATATCATGTTTTAGGGGTAGATATGATATTTATTTCAAAAAAATGTTGGAGAAAGAGGTATGTTAAAATTTTGGAGAAATAGAGTTAAAGTAGCGAAGCGTAGCTAAATTACGGCGATTAGGAAATAGGGGTAAAATGGTAATTTGTACCTAAAATGCACATTATGATGTCAAATATTGACAAATGTGATATTATTCTATAGGAAATATTTGATCACGAACCGCCGTTGTACGGCATGCGTTCCATTGTCGTGACGTGCAGTTGTCAACCTCATTTTCAGTTAAAAGTGCGGTTTTCGTCAAACGCGTGCAGTACCATATATTGTCCACGGAGGTACGGACGCGTCTTGTAACACTAATCTGTGCTGCTTAAATACATATATGTGATAGATACATTCGTAGAGCCGAATATACGAGAGGTTTTACACGGGTTATAGTCATAATAATGCGTTATGTTTTCCTAGCGCGAGGACACGAGTGGTTATCGTGGCACGGTTTTGTGCGGGTTGTTGTTGTTGTTACCTTATGAGGCTCTACGTCTTGCTCGTGCTTATGTTCTGTCGTCATATTGATCATGCATCATTTGTATGCTTATGTGCGATATCTGTTGTATTGTCTTGAATATACGTTATCGTATACTATATTGTTTGAGCATAAGGTTAACCATTACACGAGATCCAATGTGGTAAATTGGATCTCGGGTGTCTTTCAGTCAGGAGAGGCCGAGAGTTGGAGGCAGGGGGAAGCGGCACGATTGCTTGTTGTTGGAGAATTTTATTCCGCTTTTTGTATTTACTTTTGGAACGATTAGGATATTTGTATTATCAATGCTAAGTTACACTATGGTTTATATTTGAATATGTATCGATTACTCTTTCGCTCCAATGCTCTACTGATTGAAAAAAAAAAATCCGCTTTTAAAGCGGATGATACATTTTGGTATCAGGCGTTCATTCGGCAAGAATTTGACTATGTTACCACGAGCAGGTTTGGTGTCGAGAGGCAAGGCTAGTCTACGTGGGTGTGCCAATCGATCGCAGGTGAACTCGGTGAGGCCCCATGGTAGACACTTGCGACCATTCTGTTCGGTTAACGAGTTATGTTCAAAAGCCTTTTAAACTTTGAGCACATTTTGAAAATGAGATGCGATAAAACCACAGGTGTAATGTGTAGAGATGAGCGAGCGATAATCCGTACGTTACGTATCACGGCATGAGGAGGCGTGCGGCTAGGAAATCGTCATACCGGCCAATGATAGGAAGGAGACTAAACCACGACCCTATATACCCTCACTTTGAACACGAACCCCAGTTGCTCGTGCCTTCATTTGTGACTACTACTTTGACCTAGATTATAACCCTAACTTTCCAGTTGACCAATTGGATGAACCCGAACCAGAATATCATCCTATGCCAAACCCTAAGTACCCTGATGATCCTGAACCTATAAACATAGTAGAAGCAAACCCAATACCAGGAAGCCCTGCCGGGTCAACCCATTCATCGGTGGGTGACAACTTTGACTATCTTGAAATCCAAAACATAGACGATGAGGAAGCTATTCCCGACGATTATCACTATGTCCTGAATGATAATAGATCCCTAACATGGGCATCAGAAGCCTATTATACTCATGTGGAGCAGACCACCGAGATTGTTCAAGGGACATACTTGCGATTCCTAAGCCAAGTCAAAAACTATCATGCCATCTGTGGCCGTTGTTCACCCGGGGATTGGATCAGATCCACCCTGTACTATTTTCCACGAACCCATTTCTAGGCAAGGTTCATAAATGAGCTGTTGGACAAAGGACCCATTCTGGGTGTCCGTATCTATTTCTGTTACCTGAAGTGTATGGTTCGCCAACACATGTAGCTGGGGATCAGCAGTTGAAGAGAGCTGTGGAAGGATTAGTAGAAGCTAGTATAGTATAGTGTGTATCTAGAAACCCGAGGGGTTGTGAAATACGTTTTGAATAAAAATATTGTAATATATGACTTGATTAGGAAATGACCAAATCGATACCTATTGTACAAATATTATGCAATATATGAAAATATATATGTTTTGATGCCAATTGTTGTGTTATTTTCCTCATATTTATATATGTTATGATTAAATAAAGGAAAAGATAAAATATGGCAAACATAAGAGGTGCCGGTGTACCTAGAGGAAGAGGCCGAGGCCATGGTAGAAGAGGAGGCAGACAGCCTCAAATAGGAGCAATACCTGAACGAAACCAAATACCGAACCAACCAGAAAATGACGAAATGAATGAGATGAGAAGAACCCTGTAGGAGCAGAGAGCTCTTATTGATGCACTGTTAGAAAGACAAACAGTCATTGAATCTTCTCAACAGCTATATTCCCAACAGCTATATTCTCTACAACTGTCATCAAGCTTCAATCAATGTTTTCAATGTCTACATAGCTTATCATAGAGAGTGAAATGAGTTGTATTGTACTTCAGTGTTTATCCATTCACTTCTGAGAGAAAGAAGATTTATTTGTAACCATTCTATCTTTCTATCTATGAGTTACTCAAGATTGGGTGATCTTGAGTGGGAAACCCATTGTATTGATTACTGACTTGTAAGGGGAGTAAATCCTAGTGAGAGGGTTACTTGGTACGAGTGTGTAATCAAGCGGGTGTATTGATTACGGTTTGTAAGGGGAGTGAATCTAGTGAGAGGATTACTTCAAATACGAACGTGTAATCAAGTTGAAAGAAGATAGTGGATTAAAAATCTCGAGCGGAGCTTGGGAATTTGGAGCGTGGGTCAAGGATTGGGCCGAACCAGTATAAATCACAGTTTGCATATTCTCTTCCCTTATCTCTTACGTTCCCAGTATATATGTTTGAATGATTGTTTATCACTTTATAAATTATTATTTTCATTCAAACTACTTTTAGTAAGTTGCGAAAAGATTTTTAAAGTTCTAAGTTTTTAATCAGACACCCAATTCACCCCCCTCTTGGGTGATAGCCAAGTCTTTCAATATTATCTTGGCGTGCTTCTAACAGCTATCACATCCTTGGACATGGTCCCTCAAATCCGCCTCTATCGATGGCCAGTAATGTTGGAAATGTAGGAAATTCACCAGAAACGCGGAAGCGAATTGTACCGACACGATATCGGAAAAGTTAAAACCTTCATCATTTTGATTACCTGGAAAGATGCAGCAATCTGAAAGCCTCTCCACGAACAGTCCAAGCTCGCTCGAGCGGTCCAAGCTCGCTCTATGATCGATCTTCGGACTATCTCTCGAGGGGATAGGATGGTTGTGTGAGCAACCATTCGGTGATGATGAGCGTGCTGCCTCCCAGGGTTTGTTTACGATGAAAGCCTCCTTGTGTTTCTATTTATGGATAACACCTCTTCCTCTCTAAACCTTTGGTAAATACCAAAATTCAGAGAGCATGAGGATGTTTCTTTCATCCAAGCGAGTCTAAAGTGGGTTTATATACTACTACATCCAAGACTAACCCCAAACCACATGGGCCATAGAGTTCTTGGGCTGTAGCCTCACTTAAGCCTTATTGGGCTTAAGTGACTAAAGAGCACTTTAACCCAACAATCTCCCACTTGCTCTTTAAGATACAAACTTGAGTTTGTAAACCCAAGACCATGTAGCCCATAAGCCATCATCATCTGATATTATACCCTATTCCTTATCTCGAGCTAGCCTGGGGATCTACCATTTGTCATTTATCAAGGCTCATGATAGTCTACAGAAGATTATCTAGTTCGGTGCTACTCCACTAAAAGCCGAGCATTGAACTCCAAGAATAATGACACTTATAACACGAATATGCATTACCCTTTATAGAATGTCTCATGATTTGATTGACCGCTTTTACGTAACCCAATCAATTATTTATTCCCTTATTGTGATAGTTTCTCTAATGGACAGAAAGAACAACCTTAATCAAACCTCTCCTTGATCCATTCAATGTAAGTATTAACTCACACCAATATTTTATAATGATTCGGACAAAACCATTTCATAAAATATTACAGCCTAAATAAAGTGATCAACTTAATTTAATAGATGTGAACCTATTCCTCAATTGTGAGAACCTATGACCATGTCCTCTATGAACGTATCCATATGATCACATACTCCACAATTGATCCGGACCTTAGAGTTTGTAAATAGTGTGCGAAATAAATGAAAACAGACCTCATTTATTAACATTCAGAAAAAAATGCAATGTCATAATGTCTTGCTCAAAGAACACAAAATAACAAAGTGAAATAATAACTACCTAAAGCTATAGCAAATCTGGAATCCTCCTAAGACCCATAGATGAAACATGCCTCTCGTGAAGGTGGAATATCACCTAGACGGGGGGTGAATAGGTGATTACAAAATTCTTTCGCTGTTAGCTCAATAACACAGTCACCCACACAACAGATATAAATCAAGGAAAAGAAAAGATAGGGAAGAGGAGATTGACACAGAGAAGTTATATTGGTTCGGTCCAACTCTTGACCTACGTCCAGTCCCCAGAAACACTCCGGGATTTCACTAACGTACCTAGAAACACTCTGGGATTTCACTCTTGCCCAGAACCACTCCGGGACTTTACAATCTCAATTACACACTCTGTTCTCGGATGATCCTTTCCCTAGAACTCACTCCCCCTTACAATTTGTAATTGAATAACCCACACTTAAGGTTCCACAACCTTAAGATTTACAGATAAACAAATAATCAAATGATAACACAACTCCTCACTGAGTAGATATGTGATAAACACTGAAGTACAGAGTATTAAAAAAGTATCTAATGAAAGTATTACAAAAGTATTACTCGTATTGCTTTCTGTGTCGTTCGTTTTTTTCACTTTGAGCAGCCAAAGCTTCACATATTTATACTGCTTGGATTTCATGACCGTTGCAGCTCCAGAACTTGAATTCAAATGGGATCAATAGCTGTTCGGTGCTTTTTCTGCAGGATTCCTGTTTGAAACATTTTCGTTGGAGAATCTGAGCGTCTGGACATGTCCGGAATATTTGCCCATGATGCGGTGTTTCTGAAAATAGCTTCAACAAATCATGTCTCGTTGCTTTCTGTCGGTTTGAAGATAATTATCCACCTTTCCAGCATGTTGCCCATTTTGCTTCGCTTTTGAATGAATATTAGAATCTTGTGTGACCCATGATGATTTCAAAATGATCCTGTACTATAACTTAAGTATTTGAAAACTATGAGCAAAACGGTTAGAAACAGGTCATTAAAGATCATCATTAATAATATTGAATGCCAGAATCGAAATCTGAAGTCTCGACAGAGCAGAAGAATTTTTACCGATCATACTCAAGTATTAAATATTAATACTCGGGTATCTATGTTGTTCAGTTATATCGGAAATCTTGATTCGAACTCTATTGCTTCCAGTATTTCGAGTGTCCACTTTCGAAGATCATAACTTCCTGGAATGAACTCCGTTTAGGTTGGTTCAAGTCTTTATGGAAATCCATTTGAGTCTTCTTTCAAATGGCACCAATTTCAGCTTCATTGGATTTCTAGTTTGTGAGATATACCCAAAACATTTAGGCTTGGTCAGCAGTGTGACGGTGATGTCACTGTCATCTTCAACAATTCATAGCTCTCTCATCTGACCTTCTTTGTACTTGAATCTTGTGCGACTAGGACCGTTTGGAAGTCTAGTTTCCAAAAAAAAAAAAATTCACCTTAATCCGATCTCTGGTTAGGAAGATATCATCGAATTCGTCGAGGTTGTCGAAAAGAAGCTGAACGTAGAAACGAGCCGATCAGAGCCAGGTGTCATACCGAGTATCGTTGATCCATACTCGAAAATATTGTCTGGATTTAATCACAAGCAGAAGAACCGTTTATACACCATACTGCAGCCAAGTACTACACTTTCGAGTATTGAAGTGTCATATCGAAGAATTGAAGCTGGAGTACTCGCGAGTACATGTTTGGAGTACTCTGAGTATTGATGAGATTCAAACGTTTAAGTGAAGAGCTATTCATGCAATAGTCAACCGTAGTTAATTAAATTGTAGCAACTTATATTCATCGCGAAGCTTGAATTTCCTTATTTTAACTCCAGAATTTAGCCATTACAACTTCCATCTTGATCATTCTTCATCATTTGAACTTCAAATCAATATTACATCTACATTAAATATAAGAATCAGTCAAAGTATAAGATAAATGTAGTATGTAAACTTTATCCTCTTAATATTGATAAGTACATTTGTCATCATCAAAACTAAGCATAACTAACATCTCGAACACACGTTCAGGCAAACTCTTAGTAAAAGGGTCAGCAAGGTTCTCGTCTGATGCTATCTTTGCTACCAATGTATCTCCTCTTTTAATTATGTCACGAATAAAGTGATACTTTCTCTTACTTGAGTCAATATCTCCTTGGAAATCTGAGTCCGTATAACTAATGGTTTCAAGACTCCTCACTAGAATAGACCTAACATATAATCTCTCGTTTCTCCCGTAGGTACTTGAGTATATGTTTAACCGCTACCCAAAGGTTCCTCTCCGTGATCAGATTGGTACCGCTTACTACTCCCACCGCATAGCATATATCCGGTCTGCACAAGCATAGCATACATGAGACTACCTTATCGGCCAAGCATAAGGTATCCTACTCATGCGTTTTCTTCTTCTCAGAGTTTTAGGAGATTGCTCTGGAGAGATGAATCCCATGCCCGAAGGGTATAATTCCCCTTGGAATTCTCCATGCTAAACTCCGGCAAGTATTTTGTCGATGTATTTAGCCTCCCGGGATAATGCCAAAACCCTATTCTTTCTGGGCCCGCAAGAGTTTAATACCAAGAATATAATTGGCTTCCCTGTGTCCTTCATATCAAAATGCTTGCTCACCTGTAGTTTTTATGCCTAACAATACTCTCAGATCATTTCCGATAAGGAGTATATCATCCACATAAATTACTGAAAAGATACTACATTACCTTGGATCCTTTTATACACACATGGCTCATCGTGACTTTCTCAAAACCATAAGACTCAATGGCTTGATCAAATCTCGATGTTCCATGATCTCGGACGCTTGCTTAAGTCCATAAATGGACCTTTGCAACTTGCATACCATTTCTTCTTGCCCTTTGGCTATAAACCCTTTTGGTTGCTGCATATAGATTTCCTCTTCCAAATTTCCATTTAGAAAAGCAGTTTTGACATCCATTTGCCAAATCTCATAATCAAGATTTGCTGCAACAGCTAAGAGAATCCGGATGGACTTAAGCATGGCAACCGGCGAAAAGGTTTCATCATAATCCACACCTTCTTTTTGCGAGTACCCTTTCGCCACCAATCTAGCTTTGAAGGTTTCAACCTTCCCGTCCGATCCACTCTTTCTCTTGTAAATCCACTTACACCTAATGGGTCTTACCCTTCAGTGCATCTACAAGAGACCAAACCGAGTTGGAATGCATAGAATCCATTTCACGATTCATAGCCTCAAGCCATTCCACGAGCATCAACATCTCATAGTGCTTCGTCATAACTCGTGGGATCATCATCTTCATCAATGATGATATCCTGATTTGACTCACCCAACAAGAGATATCTTGTAGGTTTACGAATCAATCTCCCACTACGACTTTGTCGCACTTGATGTTGTGCATCTACAGGGGGGTCCATATTTTGTGGGTTAACAATTTCTTCATGAGGACCATCATTAAGTGGATTAACCAATTCATGATTTTGTTCATCATCATGCTGAACTTCTGGTTCTGTCTCTGGTTCCTATGTATGTCTGTGTATATTTTCCCTCTTTGAACAACCACAGAATAAAAGCTTGGAACCGCTCGAGGTTGGGGTGAAACTTGATCTGAGACTAGCTCATCAAGAATAACCTTACTCCTTGGCTTATAATTTGTCATATAGTCCTCCTCAAAGAAAGTCGCGTGAGTGCTCACTATGATCTTCTTTTCTTTTGGACTATAAAACAACCAACCTCTGGTTCCTTTAGGATAGCCTATAAACATGCATACTTCAGTACGCGAGTCCATCTTATCTGGTTTCTGTTGCAAGACATGTGTCGGAGCACCCCAAATCCGAATATGATTTATGGTGGGCTTACACCCTTTCCATAATTCTATTGGTGTCTTTGAAACCGACTTGGACGGAGCTAAGTTCAATAGATACATAGCAGTTTCTAAGGCATATCCCCAGAATGAATCGAGAAGAGATGAATAACCGAGCATAGATCTTGTCATTTCTAAAAGGGTTCTATTTCTCCTTTCAAGCAACTCCATTCTCTTTGGGGTGTCCTTGGAGAAGATAATTGTGAAACTATCCCCTCTTTGGTCGGGTAAGACTGAACTCTCCAGATAGGTATTCACCTCGATCGGATCAAAGAGTCTTAATTTGAACACCAAGATGTTTTACGCCTCGGCCTTGAACTCTTGGAATTTTCCAAAAGCTTCGGACTTGTGACGCATCAAGTACACATGTCCAAATCTAGAGTAATCATCGAGAAATGTGATGAAATACTGATACCCGCCTCTGGGTTGGACATTTATTGGTCCACATACATCAGTATGTACCAATTCCAGCTGAAGTGTGGCACGTTTTCCCTTGACCTTGAAAGATCGCTTGGTCATTTTACCCTCTAAACAAGATTCACATACTGGTATTGGTTCAAAGTTCAGAGATTTTAAAATCCCACTTTTGACCAAAACTTGTATCCTGTTAGAGTTAATATGACCCAATCTCAAATGTCAAAGATAAGTTTCATTTGAAACTTTTCTTTTCTTTGATGAATTAATATGCTCAACATCTCTTAATTCAACATGATTAACTTCACAGGGAACATGATTAAGGAAATAAAGACCATTAGAATTTACACCAGAACAAATAAAAGAAGATGAACTTCTTATTGAAACTGAGGAATTGAACTGAACTGTAAAACCTTGTTTTCCAAACAATTAACGAAATTAAATTCCTCTTAAAATCTGGAATAAATAAAGCATCTTCTAAAACCAAAGTTCTGCAATTATCAAAAGATAAAATAACTTGTCCCAGCTGCTTGTCTGCGTACACAAGCTCCCCAGTTCCAAGCTTCAAATCTCTTTGTCCTTTACTTACAAGCAAGCTATGTTTGAACCTCTGCAAAGAGTAACAAACATGGTTAGTGGCTCCTGAATCAACGATCCATTTATCATCGTGATTCTCCACTAAACAAGCCTCAATCACATGTAAATTACCCATAGCAAACATGCCATCAAGAGTCTGGACCATTGTTGCTCCACTCTCAATCATGCTTACTCTCTCTTGAAGGTGATTGGCGAGACTGGCCAAGATATAGCAGCGAACTACCACATTCGCCTTCTCCCATCTTTCCTTCTCCCATCGGACGCATCTATGACCAGCTGCGCTTGCATAGGGGTAGTTAGAATAAAGTTGAGCTTTTCATATTGAAGAACAATATCCAAATTAGTTTTCCATTGTTTGTAGTTTGTACCATCCATAGGTTTTTGGCTCAAGATTGTAGCTAAAGGATTGAATGGAGACATTTTTTCTGAAAATTAGGAAAAACACACTAATTACAAACTATAATTAACAACAAACAGATATAGCGCTAGTAGATTCTAATAACTACTATTCGTTTATTGTTTAACAATCCATTAGTTATCTTTACAAGACTTATGAGGGGCAAGATTCTTGTAAAACTAATATTGTTATTTTGGGCCTTCAGTTCCATTGCCAAAGCCTCGATGGGAGGGTTAACAATTTTACCAAAGCTGAATGTAATTAACATTGTTTACTTTCAAAATTATCTTTAGTGTCTAAGTGTTGCCGACGATGGGCCGTGCAAAACTTTACTAAAATTGTGAAAATATTAGGGTTTAATATAGCGAAATCCGATTATCCTTATCAGATGGGGCTTCAACATAACCATTTCACTAATACAAACCCACAATTGGGGCTGTAGGTTTTAAAATTAAATGCTTAATTTAAAACCTTCACCCATTCAATATTTTAAAATTTAGAATTTTCAATTTCCAAGAATTTGTTTAATTTAGAGTAACTACTATAATTGAGTGAGATCAACCCATAAATTATTAGGTATCTAAAATCTAGTCATGATGACCATTTTAAATAACCCATAAATTGCTCTCAAAAATACAATTCTCTTAGGAAATTTCCAAATTGAGTGAGATCATCCCATAAATTATTAGGTATCTAAAATCTAGTCATGATGACCATTTTAAATAACCCATAAATTACTCTCAAAAATTCTCTTAGGAAATTTCCTGGATTATTTGTCTAGATTTTAATTTCACAATTAATTAATCCAATTATTATTCTAGATTTTAATTTAAAATCATAATAATTGATAACAGTTTAGTGGATAACCTAAATAATCTCGCATAATAACTATCATCCTAGTTGATTCAAGATATAATAGGTACTATGCTGTTATGACATGTGATTATGCAACAATATGGCATCTTCCTATTCTATATGACATGTTATTACAAACATCATGTTAATCGCACATATAATTCATACAATTCAATAAAGAAAAACATTAATAATTAAAGAAAAATAACTTTAATCCATGGCATTCCTATTTAAAAATAAAAATAAAAATTACAACTTTGGAATTCCTCTTTCGTCCAGCCCATAGTATCTGTCTCAAGCGTCTTGTATGCGTCTTGTTCGATCACTAGAAGCCAACTGAACGAACCAGCTCCCTCTATCGGTATCCACACGAACAGAACTCCAACACAGGCAGCGTGCTAGCACCTCTAACGTTTTTCTCTTAATTCTCTAGGGTTTCTCTTGTGGTCTTTCTAATACGTCTTCCTCACAATCTTAGGATTTTCCAACACTAATGGGCCGTATTATATATTCAAAATTAATCTTAATTAAATTTGAATTTTGAATTGGATTAAAATAATATTAATTAAATCTGTTCAACAGATTTAATCTAATCTATTTATTTAATTCAAATTAAAAGCTAGATGATTTAATTTATCTTCATAAATTAAATCTGAGATACGATATCTCTATTAGTTTTAGTTATTTAATTTATCAAACAAATTAAATAAAAAACAAATACTACATAATAATATTATTATCTATATATATATATAATATTATTATTATTTTCGAGTTTTATATATAGATTAAACATTGTATTAATTAAATCTTAGACATATCTTAGATTCAATGAATCTGGACATTATAGCTCGTGTTGAGCTATTCTTTTGTGCGACCCTATAGGCCCACATGAAATTGGCAACAGGTCAACACTGTACCAGCCTACAAGTTGCAAACGGCCTCTAGCAAGACATTACGACTATCCAATTCATATGAAGATCGATGATATGATGCAACCTATCATACAACCATACCACGTCCCTTTTGTCACGCGATAATTTGGTCAAGGATGAAGCATGGATAGTGTCATCCTCCTGTTCTTGATAATTACTTTCGCGATTCTTGTGTAGTCTAACAATTGAAATGAAAACTCCTTTCCATCGTAGTATGGCCATACTTTTCTCAGACTTACTCATTGAGGGGCCCAGTAATATCTCTCTACAAATGTGAGGGACAAATCTCATCTTGACCATTCACATTCCTCTGCATGAAAACCTCTAATCCCTATCGAAGCCTTTATCATCAATTGGTCAAAGGTGACTTTTGACTAGGTCAAAGATTAGAGACTCTCATGTAGGAATCCATGATGATCTCAGGTCAAAGGGTATTGTGACGTGATTATACATGAGATAAGCTTATGACTTAATCCATGCAGCTTTCTCATAATGGCTCGGTCTAGCACCTTGTAGTCTTACAAGTGCCTAAGACTTTGATTCGTATCTCCATACCTTATCAAAGTCAAACTGGCCTTATTTCATCTTTGCTCCCGCATAGATGACTGACCAGGACATTTAGGACAATCGTTATGATACATCCAAGGATTCATTCATCATAATAAACATGCAAATGATATGATAACAAAAATGGAGAAATAGTTTAAATAAAAATAATGTTTAAAGTACAATGATTGGCCCCTAGGGCATAATTTCCAACAAGTAATAACCGGCTCGCAGGGCTTTTTGGGCCAAGGCCTTGGCGCCCATGTGTTGGCCGTTGATTCCTTTGTGGATCTCGGCCAAAACATACTCGGCCTCTTCCGGATTCAGACATTTCAGCATGGGGGAGTGTAAACCTTTACGATACAACTGATCTTCCATTATCACATATTTGGCCGTTTCTCGTACCATTTTCTTTGCCTCAAATGCGTCATCAGGGAGGACTTCCTTTTCTAGGTAGTTTGCGATGGGTTTCCTCCAGTCCTCAACTGCCGAGATTACCATGACACAACTCGGCTCAAACAAAATTTTTTGAATTATAGTTATGTGGTTACCTGGGCTCTTTGTACTTGCCAATTTGGACAAGATATCAACCCTAGTGTTCTCTCCTCTAGGGATGTGGGCGATAGTTACCTCATCAAAGTTGGCCATGACTTCTTTCACCATACTCAGGTACTTTACCATTAAGGGGCCTTTAGCTTGGTACGCCCCTTCAATCTGTGCCGCAACAAGCTGAGAGTCAGTTGAGACATGAACTTTCTTAGCTCCATTTTCTCTCGCTTGAAACAACCCGGCAAGAAGTGGTTCGTATTCTGCTTGATTATTTGATGTCGGGAAATTGAGCCAAAGGGAATGATCCATCAAGACTTCTTCTGGGCTTTCAAAAATAATCCCAGCTTTGCTTCCCTTAGTGTTTGACGAACCATTGACGAACACTTTCCAAGTTTCAGCCTCTCCGATCTCCCCTTTATCTGGTAGAGTTAACTCCATCACGAAGTCCGCCAAGGCTTGTGACTTAATGGCATGCTAGGCTTCATAAGTGATATCAAACTAGGATAGCTCTATGGCCCAATTGATCATTCTTCCGGCTAAATCTTGTTTGTGGAGCACTTGTTGGATTGGTTGACTTGTCCTGACTATAATCAGGTGTCCCTGAAAGTAAGGACGGAGTCACCTTGCAGTGGTAAGTAGGACAAATGCCATTTTCTCGAGCTTCTGATACTTCAACTCTAAGCTCTGTAGCGCCCGGCTTACAAAATAAACTGGTACTTGACCACTTTTTGTTTCTCTGACTAACACAACACTCACCGCTTCTTCTCCCACGAACAGATACAAAATCAAGACTTCCCCCAGATCCAACTTAAACAAAACAGGCAGAGCAGCCAAACATTACTTTATCTTTGTGAACGCGGCTTCACATTCTGGGTTCCATCCACCTTGAGCCTCCTTTTTTGAGAGGGGAATGACAAAGGACAATATGAGACCTTAAAATTACCATCTTACATTAAATTAGAATAAAATTACAGAAAGAGAACATTGGTAGTGAGTTAAATTAAGGAGAAAAATACCATTGTATTAGATAATTTCAAAATAAGCCCTTCTTACAGTCTTAAACATCAAAACTACACGGTTTTCCTGGGCATTTGATTTCAAATTCCAAAGATATATGGCAACAAATCTTTTTACTTGATATTACTTTGAGCCACATCTTCCCACATTATCCAACTGTGAATCTTCCTCACATTATTACATTGTTGTTAGCATGCTGGATATGCAACTCTATAATGAGCATCGATCAGGCCTTAAAATACAGGGCAAAAGAGAACAAATGAAAGAAGAATACTCAATAGAAAACGCAAAAAGCAACTGAAATAAAAAAAATAAATAAAAATCCTTACTTGGTGAGCTTTTGAGGACCTAGAAAGCGCAAAAAGTAACTGAAATAAAAAAAATCCATCTTGAGTTGTTCACAGACCCGATCGATCAAGAAAGAAAGGAAAAAGGCAACCATATACCTTTGAAAGATGCACGAAGGGGACATATGAGCTCTTGAGGACCTAGAAAACGCAGAAAGCAACTGAAATAAGAAAAAAATTCCATCGTGAGTTGTTCACAGACCCGATCAATCAAGAAAGAATGGGAAAAAGCAACCATGTACCTTCCAAAGATGCACGAAGGGGACATATGAAGAATTCATGAAGAGAAGAAGAAATAGCAATGAGAAGAAATTCCTTTACCGAAAGCAGCTCTGATGATATAACGGCAACGATGGCAGTGATAAGGGATGAGGGAGAGACGACAGGGAAGTCTAGAAGAGAAAGCTGATTTGATCGAAAATTGAAAATTTGAAATTCCAAAATCTGAGAGCAAAATAAAGGCAACATCCATTACCCAAAACCTATGCCTATTTCCTTTAAACTAAAACCCTACAGAGACCCGTCTCCTTCTCTTTCTTGTTTCTTTACTTTATCCGGCACAGAGCAACGGACAAAACTCCAGATCGGAAGCTTCCTCCGTTGCAGCTTGGCTTCGCATATCAGTAGATAAACTTCTGGCAACGTTCAGGCGTTAATCACAAGCACAGAGCATGTCGTTTTCTCCTATTGCGGTGGCCAACGACGTTCAGATTCAGGGTTGTAATGGATTAGAATAACATAGCAAAGGAAATGCAAAATCTAACTAGAAATATTTCAATTCGTGAAAAACCAAACAACACAGAGCTCGATGAGGTGAAATGGCTTGCGTTTGTAGCTGGAAATGGTGGACCTAGGTAGTGGATAAGGGGGGCAAGTGCCCCCCCTTAAATTTGTGATACTTTATAAAAAAAAATACATGGTTGAATGATTGGATGATTGTTTGGTGCCTACTCTTAATACATTAAAATTGCACTTTGTAATCGGATATGATATGAATGGTTGAATAATTGTTTAGTTCCTTATATTGAAAAAGATGTATTTGATAGCATTGATAATAAGGCAATTATGATGGAATTCCAAAAATAAAGCTTAGAAGGATGACATTGTAATTATTTTTATTGTAATATACTTTTGTTATTAAAATATATGTACTTGAACTTATTGAGTGATAACTCTTCATTGTAATTTATATAGTTGCATTTCTAAAACACTTAGCCTTTTCTAAATGACAGGTTTTAAAATAATTGTCTCTCTTATTACATTATCAATATTCACTTGATTTCATAAATATTTCTTTTTCTTGTTTATATTCTTTTATTTTTTTTAATGCATTTAAAAATTTCCTTAAAAAGGAAATTTTTGGGGGCTCTGCCCCCGAACCCCCACATCCCCTCACCAATGGTGCCCCCCTTCACTATTTTTCTGGGTCCGCCCCTGGTAGCTGGCACTGTTCAAATAAACAGTGATTTGTGAGAGGATGAACAATACTCAGCTTATTTTGCTATTTCTATTAAGTATATATTGATGACGATGATATATTGATGATGATACATGGCGTTGGTTCTCTTTGTAACATCCCATTTTCAAAAGCAGTATATATTTTTTTTCATCAGAGTAGAGCATCGGAGCATAAGAGTAACTGATATTTATATTCAAAATGCCAACTAGCAGTACATTGATCCGAGAGGTTCTGAAAATAAATAACGACAAAAGTGTCTCCCTGGCGATCCCCATGTCGTGGCAACAAAAGGTGGTCTGCAGCCGGCCTCTATGCGTTCTGTTTACTTTTCTCCTCGGTCCATCTGACCCTGACGTTATGTTAAGAGCTGAGGTCCGCACCGGACCTCAAGTAACGGTTAACCTCATGTTTACATACACAACATATGCATTACAGATACAACAAACAAGCATATCCCAACAAAGACATATCCACAGCGTATGTGTCACACCTAGCAGCCGTTTCACACCTAGCAATCGTTTCACAGCTAGCATTTCACACCTAGCAAACGTATCCCCATACCCAACAAGCATAACAACAGTACATGAACATATCACAGAGCTATCATCTATCACATACAATACACATATCACATATATGCATACAATAAACATCAGCGTTAGTGTTACAGTACGCGAACGTACCTTCGTTGACGATATACGGTACAACCGTTGGTCAGAACGTAATCACAGGTATCCTATAAGGACAATAGCGTATGTGTTACTAAACAATCATCATAACAGTCATTTTAGTCAAAAATGACCATTTTACCCCTGACTCTCCTAATCGGCGGAATTTCGCCAGAACTTTGTTACTTTGACTCTAATCTTCCAAAATTTTGCCATAACTCATTCTCCAACATATTTTCAAAATAAATATCATATTTAACCCTAAAACATGATATCTAAACTAACTTGGAAGATTAAAGACTAAACTAGCATCTCTACTATAACTACCGAAAGAACTACTAAAGCTTAAGACTAGGGACCAAAGAACTTACCCTTGAAGAACTTCCTACTCCTTCTCCAGAGCTTCTCTCTCTCACTTCTCTCTAGGATTGTTTGTGAATTGGTGAAGAATGAAGTGAACCAAAGGGGTCTATTTATAGAGAATTTCCATGGATCTCAACCCTTGGATCAACTTTTGTATCAACGGATGAGAAGACGAAGACGTGGCCTCTTGCAAACCATTCATTTTCCTCTCTTCTCCACCACAAATTTGTCCCCCCCATGTCATCCCATGTCACTAACTTGATGTCATGCTCCTACTTTATGAACTTCTACCGATAAAGTTCCCTGATGTTCGGTGTTCTAATTACGTAATCCTGAAGAATCACAGAAATTCCTTAGCATACCCCTGAAGATATAAACTTCCTCTTTAAAAGTATCTGGGTTAACTAAATTTTTGATCCCATTAAGGGTATTTCCTATCCTGCTGAACATTTTCGGATAACCGCCGCTTCTGCTACTTGGAAATCACTTCGGGTAATGTCATCTTTGGGACAAAAATCCACTGATTCATAATATGTCCAGTTGTTAGAACCCTTATTCAAGGATTTTGAGTTAGGATTTATTTTCCATTGGTTCTCATTTATACTATCTGCCCTTTTTCACAAAATATCTTTTTCGTCTTATCTCTTAATCATTCCGCCATGCTACGGAAATGACTTCGGAGATAACTCACTCCGAGATAAAAATACACTTGTTTATAATATGTCCTGATCTTAGAAACCTAATTCATAGTTTTCTAGATAGGATTTAATCTCTATCGGTTCTCATTTATCCTATTTGCTTTTTCAACAAATATCCCATTTTATATTATTATTAAATTGCAACTTGCACATAAATATCATGATATTATTTTGCACCATTTTTTCTCCCAAAAAGTCTCCTATTTCGGCTGCCCCCTATTATTATTATTATTATTATTATTATTATTATTATTATTATTATTATTATTATTATTATTATTATTATTATTATTATTATTATTGTTGTTGTTGTTGTTGTTCTAGTGTAGAACTCTGATGTCCGGCCTATTGAAGGTCCGGTGATTTGATATAGGATCTGTGTGCCCTTCCTGTATGCTTATGGGACAAGCGTCCGGAGAGAGAGGATGATCACGGCACACAGCGGGCGTTTCGCCTAGGGGTCTTTGTGTGTGCCGTGTGACTGAATGTAGATAAGTCAGGGCTTAGAATGAATGTACCTGGCGCCCGTCTCCTTCCTCTGTATTTATAGA
Source organism: Acacia pycnantha (assembly GCA_025563575.1). Lineage (NCBI taxonomy): Eukaryota > Viridiplantae > Streptophyta > Magnoliopsida > Fabales > Fabaceae > Acacia > Acacia pycnantha. The sequence goes on along the minus strand of JAMWYP010000077.1, from coordinate 791,594 downwards.
GTATACCTGGTTAGTTAGTCCCTTGGCTGCCACACCGTACGTGTCCTGTGCGTGTCCGGGATCGTGGGTGCATGTCCAGGATCGTGGGTGCATGTCCAAGGTCATGGCTGGGTCCCACGGATGGTGGGTTGCCCCTGTACTAGCCGGTGAGATAATGGGCCTAGACTAGGTCCGTAATAGTTGTTTCAAGCTCGGTTGCTCGTGTCTTTGAGCACCCGAGTTTAGATGTTCGCTTGATCGAAGAACGAAAGTCCGAGTCTTTGTTGAAGTCTGAGTCTTTGTTGATCGCGAAGTAACATGATATCCTTGCCCCCACCGGGTTGTCAGTCTCGGTCACCGGGGTGGACATGTTGCTGGATCCTCTAGTTGTATCGGAGCTGCCCCCCGCCTTACTTTGATAAGGTGTCTATCAGAATTTCAAACAACCTCGGAACTACAAGTCTTCTGGTTGAATTGCCCCCAGACATGTGGTCCGGGTTATGTTTGTTTAAATTTTGTTGTTCTTCGACCATCCGGGGTCCGGCTCGCCTCTGCACGGCCGAAAACTCCAAATGTGGGTCCTTTCTCGAGGCCGATTAGCCTAACCGGTGAGCCGGATACTTGACCGTGAAACCCCGCCCCTTGTGCCCGGCGCTTTCTCGTCCGATTCCTCTTCTATGTTATCATTTGCCTATGCCAGTGGCGTCCTCGACTGTCGTGAAGCCGAATTGAGGGGTGTCGGCCTATACGGCCTTGGCGTAATTAATGCCTGACAGACGCGCATTAAATGAAAAGGTCACGTCATCCTTGATAACGAATGGAAAAGGCGCTTTTACCCCCGTCGATTGGGTTTCGAAAGGTTTATACCCGCCAAGCCTCCTTCACTGCCATTTTACCCAAGTTGTTTTGAAGAACTTCTCTCCCGACGATTCTCGCTTTCCGGAAGATAATCTGTCTCGTGAACCATCTTCATTCCTCAACTTTCATTGATCATCTCCATATTTTAGGTAGGTATTCTTGTTTCCTTGCCTCTTTCTTTTGTTCTGCTCTGATCTGCCGTTTCCCCATAAGATTGCGTCTGTATTTAGTTGAAGTTCTGGGTAGATTCCCTTGTTAAGTGGATTTTCGCGTAGTCCTGTTTTCAGTTCCTTCATTTGTGCAAAACTCCCCCTGTTTTTCGAGTGAGCCGTTTTTGGCTTTGGGGCGATGAATCTTCTCGCCCAACGCCGCAAACCGTTGCTTTAACCGATCACCGTGGAGGCAAGGGAAAACTTCGGTGGTGGGCAAGGCGAAAATCCGAGACGATGCATCATCGGTTAGGGAAGTCCGAATGTTTCCTTCCCGCTTCTTCCCAACCCAAGGGTGTTTAACCCGAGCTTCGACGTGTCCGCTTCTCCGGGCCTTCCGAATAGCCGCCTAACAAAGTGGCCACTCGGGTCCTAGGGCCGAGGTTGATTCCTACATCGGGCCTTGCTACGATCGCTTGTATGAGTGCTCACGACTTATTTCTTGTGGGGATTCCTCCACAGCCGACTTAATTTTGGGCTCCTCCGACATAATTTGGTCCCGGCTCCTCAAGCTTCGTCGCCGAGTCCTGATGACTTGGATTTTAATCTTACTACAACTGTAGAATCCCGCCTTCAATTATTGACATCAGGTATGCTAGGAAGATTCTGATCTTGCTTATATTTTTATTTGTGTTAGGTATAATGGCGTCGTCTTCTTCTTCCCACGCTACCTGAGTCGAGTCCGGGAATGCAAACCGCGCTAGCCCCCACAGACTTAATTGAACAATTCCTTGGGTTACCCGAGAAGTGTTATCCTATCTGGTCGAAGCGACCATGGAAGACTTGGAAGGTCTTCCAGCTTCAAGATACTAACACCTACTCTCTTTGTCTCCTGAAGAGGAAGAGCTCAGTGTGCTCAGTGAGGGAGGAGCCACAACTCCTTTTTCTTTTTCTATGCTGACTACATTACCAGGCTTGGGATTCGATTTCCCTTTTCCGAATTTCAAATGGCCACCCTCCAATTTCTTAGTATAGCTCCCTCGCAATTACACCCCAATGGATGGGGTTACCTGATTGCCTTTGAGTGGTTTTGCCTGAGCCTTGGACTGCCTTGCACCACTTCTATGTTCTTCTACTTCTTCAGCCCCCACACCTCTCGCTCCGGGAAAGAACCGCCGGAGCTCAAGGGCTGGACATCCATTCTGGGAATAGCCAATCGGCGCTTGTTTACCCTGGCCTCGAGACTCTTTCAAACGCTTCAAGGGCAACTTTTTCAAAGTCGTCGCTAAAACTAGTACAACTCCTTGGTTCCTCAAAGGGCCGGACTCGCAAAAGTCGACTGGGAGTTTAACTTGTATTGGTGTCAAGATCACCACAATGTGTCCCCTAGCGCCTATAAGGTGGAGCGGTCCAATCTGCTGAAGCCTGAAAGGAAAGCCATCGATGCCATACTAGACCACGTTAGAGCGAACGGTACTGTTGGGGCCGGCTCCTTAGTAGCCCAATATCGGGCCGAGGCTCAGCGTCGAGATGAGATGGTGTCGTGGCCGAGTATGATATTTCGTTATTTAAACATCGGCGTTGTTCCGCGTCTTAACACAGTATTGATCGTCTTTGCTTTCCTAGTAGCTAACATGGTGTATGTGTTTCGTGCAGGTCTCAAGATGAAAGAGCCGCAATATCTTTCTGGGATCCCCGAGCCCACAGCCAAGGGGAGAAAGAGGTCGGCCAAGGACGCGGCAAGTCGAAGGTCGGAGAGTCTTCGAAGCGTGCCGAGCCAAAGAAGCTTAAGGTCGTGGAGTCGTCGGCCCGCAACCGAAGCCAGCCCCGGTCTCGTCCCTATCCGAGCCTCCCCTACCCCGAAATCGCCGCCTCCTAAGTCGACCGACGTCGAGCCCCTCTCCTTGCCTGATACCCTTCCCCCTCGTCCTTCCACCGTCATTCCCGTTCACATTTGTGGAGTAAGGGCATTACCGAAGAACTCAAAGATCGCACTCTTGCCTCCTACCCGTTATCAAGAGCCGCACCCTTGCGGGAAGTAGACGTACGAGAAGTCCAGCATTGGGAAATGCTTTCCGAAAGGTGCTGGTTTGACCCAATCTTTTCTCACCCTCAACCACAAGTATGCGGAGGCCGCCGCGGAGTCAAGCGTGCCCGAATAGACCGCGACGAAGCTCAAACAATGGCAAATCGCTTCGAACGAGTTCCGTGCTCGTGAGGTTCAGGTGGAGAAAGTGGAGTTTCAACTAAAAGAGACCGAGGGCTCTTGGCGGACTCCAATGTAATAATTGAAGGCTTTAAGGCGGCTCAAGCTAGAAGCGAAGAGCGCTTGAAAGCCGTGACACTGAGAGGAAGGGTTCGTGAGCCGAAGGACAGGATCAAAGCCGAGGGGCGTCCTCAACACATCTCTGTCCGCGGAGATAACCCGGCCGCAGGAGTTGCTACCGGGTTCGGTGGGTGGAGGCGTTTGAGAATTCTCTTGCCCGGATCCGGCTTTGAACCCGGGATCGAGCTCAACACTACGGGCATCATTTCCGGTCTTATGTGACCGACGGGCGGATTGTCCCCATGTGGAACCTCCCGCCGGCTCCGAGACCCGATAGATGGCGATGCGGCCGTGCCTGGAGGCCGAGCGGGGTGAGGAAGTCTCGACCGCCCCAAGCACATGGATTGATTTCTCTCTTTTTTTTTCTTTGTAATTTGTATAATCCGCCCGTTGTGTTACCGCAATGACTTTATCAACAGATTGGCCAATATGGCCATTTTTGGCTACGATTAACAATAGATGGTAATTTAGCAACCATAATGCATCGTATTAAAATATAACTTTACCAGCTTATCGCGGTCGACCGGGCCAAGGTCTTATGAAAGTAGGCGAGAATCGCGAACGCTTTTTGGTCATAAGACCATGATGTTTTAAAGTGCTAGTGTTTGCACTTGTTTTATAAAATTCCTGGTATTGTAACCGGGTCATCCAAAGGTAAATGAAAATTGCCACCTGCCCGGGTTCGGTTTTTGTCCCGATAGCGTCCGAGCATTTTGACCTGATCAGGGTCGGCATGACATTTTCTATTGATACCCCGGAGTAAATTAGCGTGTCTGGGCTGCGATAGCTATCCAGACGTGTTTTCTTCAAACAAAAGCTAATAACGATTGAATCTTGAAAAAGACGATGTTTGGAATTCAACAAATACTCTCGAACGAGAGTTTCATTCATATTCGACAAAGCAATTGTTGCGAAGGGAAAAGCCAAGCAGCCAACGTTGAACAAAGAACATAATGGAAAACGATGCTTTAAGAAAAACAAAAGATAAGCCTAACTGAAATATGCCTTTAACTTGTCCGCATTCCATGTTCGCTTGATAGAGGTTCCATCCAAATTTTCCGAAATGTAAGCTCCTCTCTCAAGAGTTTCCCGAACGCGATAAGGTCCGTCCCAATTAGCCGCAAGCTTGCCGTCTTTGGAGTTCTTGTTCCCAATGTCGGCCTCTTCTAAGTACCAAGCAACCGGGCCGGAATCTTCTTGGTCTAACCTTCTTGTTATAACGAGCCGCGATCACTTGCTTCATTGCAATATCCCGACAATGGGAAGTGACCAGGCCTCATCGGCCGATCCAACTCGACTGCTAACGCCTCACTATTGGCTATTTCGCCTTGTGATAAAATGCTCTTCCTGCGCCAAGACATCATCCCTATTTCCACAGGAATCATAGACTCACAGCCGTAGGCCAACCTATAAGGAGTTTCTTGAGTGGATGTCTGAGCAGTTGTTCGATTTCCCCAAGAACAAAGGGTAATTGATCAGCCCAAGAGGCGTCGGCCTCCAAAGATACGTTTCTTCAAACCATCAAGGATGACCTTATTGGCGGCTTCGCCTTGCCCGTTGGATCTGCGGGTGTTCCACGGAAGCAAAGTGATGCCGTATTCCGTATTCATAAATCAAATCACGAAATCCGACTCAAAGTGAACCGAGTTCCGTTGTCCGTTACTATCTCGCCGGTGCTCGAACCGCGTAATTATATTAACTTCAACAAATCGCCGCACACGAGCCGAGGAGATCGTTGTGAGGGTTCGGCCTCAATCCATTTGGTGAAGTAGTCTATCGCCACGATTAGCCACCGTAGTTGCCCTGGTGCCGTCTTGAATGGCCCCGTAATGTCCATGCCCCATTTGTAAAATGGTCAGGGGCCGTGATGGAATGCAGCTCTACTGGGGCGCCCAAATAACTCGGCATGTTTCGACAACTATCACATTGTCTTACAAGGGTCTTTGAATCCGCCTCCAACGTCGGCCGCAATAGCCTCGCTCGAAGGGTTTTCTCGGCGAGCGCCTTAGCCCCCATATGCGACCATTGGCCCCTCCATGAATCTCGGCCAGACATACCCCGCTTCATTTGGGTTCAAACACCTTAGCATGGGAGAATGTAATCCTTTCGGTATAGTTGATCCTCCACCATTGTGTACTTAGCCGCGTCTCGAACCAACATTTTTGCTACCATTGCATCGTCAGGGATGAGTCCACGTTCAAGGTAGTCTTCTATCGGCTTTTTTAACGCTTGCTTCCTCGAAGCCTGACATTAAGTCCTTAGCCTTTAGGAGATACTTGGCCATTAGTGGGCCTTTAGCCTGATACGTACCCTCGATCTGAGCCGCCACAAGCTGGGAGTCTCTGAAAACCTTAACTCTTGTGGCCGCATTTTCCTTGGCTTGAAGAAGCCCCTATCAAGGCCTCGTATTCTCGCTTGATTGTTCGAAGTTGGGAAGTTGAGATGCAACGAATGCTCAATTGTAACCCTCCTGGACTTTCAATAATGACTCGGCTCCACTTCCTTTCGTGTTCGACGATCCGTCGACATACACCTTCCATTCGCCCGCCAAATGTCTCATCGGTCCTAGTAGCCGGGGTGAGTTTCGATGAAGTCGGCCAACGCCTGTGACTTGATTGCATGGCGAGCCAGAGGTGATGTCGAACTCGGAGAGTTCTATCGCCCAATTAGTCATCCTCCCCGCTAGGTCCAACTTATGTAAGACTTGTCGAATTGGCTGGCTTGTTCTAACAACAATATGGTGACCCTGGAAATAAGGTCTTAACCGACGGGGCGCAGCGAATTCCACTTTTCTAGCTTTTGGTATCGGATCTCGGCATTACGCAGGGTTACTCACGACAAAATAAACAGAATTTGTCCGTGTTCCGCCTCTCTTACTAAGGCCGCGCCGACGCTTCTCGCCGATCGACAAGTAAAGGAAAAGACTCTCGCCGAAAGTTGAGGTTTTTAGAGGACTGGAGGATTGGCCGGACATTGCTTTATATCTTCAAATGCGTCATCGCACTTTGAATTCCATTCCACCGATGCCTCCTTCTTTAAGAGCACGAACATGGGTAAGGCCTTCTCCGCCGATTTTGGCAAAAACTCGGTTAGTGGCGCCAATCTTCCGGTTAATGTTGGACTTCTTTTTTATTACTCGGAGCCTTCATCTCCATCACCGCTCTACATTTGTCCGGGTTGGCCTCAATGCCCGGTTAGTCAGCATGAAACCCAGGAACTTTCCAGCGGGGACGCCAAAGGCACACTTGGCCGGGTTCGATCTGGATTCTCGCAGGTTCCGAGTTTGGCAAATGTCTCGCTCCAGTCTTGTATATGACGTTGTCGGGTCCAAGGTTTTGACGATCATGTCATCTATATACACTTCCACATTGCGACCGATCTGTCCTGCAAAGACCTTATTCATCATCCTTTGATATGTAGCTCCGCATTCTTCAATCCGAAAGGCATGACATTGTAGCAATAGTTAGCTCTTTCTGTAATGAAGGCTGTTTTTCCCGATCCTCGGGTACATCGCTATCTCGATTATATCCGAGTATGCGTCCATAAAGGATAGGAGCCGGAATCCGAGGCGTTGTCTACCGGTTGGTCGATGTTTGGCATTGGGTAGGAGTCCTTCGGCATACCTTGTTCAAGTTCTTGTAATCTGTACAAACTCTCCATTTCCCGTTTGGCTTTTTACCATCACCACATTTGATAACCGTGTTGTATATCGTATTTCCGAATAAATCCGGCTTCAAGCAATTCTTGGATGTGAATTTCAACGCTTTCCTTTTCTCTCGTCCGTGGTTCCTCTTTCTCTGCGACATCGGGATTGAGCCGGATAGACTTCTAGCTTGTGACAACAAAATTTTGGGTCTATTCCGTGCACTGAGACGAATCCCGTGCGAAGACATCCTGTTTTCCTTCAGAAGTCCTCCAAACTACTTCTAAGTTCGGGAGATAGGTGTTTGCCAATCTTAGTGGTCGGAGAGGGTCTCCGATCACCGATCTTCCAGTTCTCCGCCGGTTGCAGGCGAACTCATCGCCTCGATGTCCAATTCCACAGATAACTTCGTCGTCGGGAGAATCCCGGCCCAAACGGTCCGGATAGCTGCTTCTTTGGGGCTGCGATGAAGATCCGCCTCCCCAATTCGACGGTCTCAAAATAGCATTGTCGAGACTCTTTTTGATCCCTCGCTACCGTGACCACGGTTCCTTGGTTGCCTATCACCTTGAGCTTTGCATGCTTTGTAGATACCAAGATGTCCCACTTGTGAATGGTTGGCCTTCCCAATATTATGTTGTAAGGTGAAACGAACTCGCCACTATGAACCGCAAGACTCTTTCGGACTTGAAGGCGTCTTTGACTCCAAGGGTGAACTCCGAGGTCGATAAACCCCTTCGGACGCGATTGTTCTCCATTAAACCCGATGAGGTTGTCTTGCAAGGCTTTAAGTCGTCCTGGTCCAGGCTCATTCTTTTGAACGCCTCCCAAACTTTAGTATGTCGGCCGAGCCACAGCATCCACAAATATCCGCTTGACTCGGCGCTGACGATGTCCTGTTATCACTAGCCCATCTTGATGGCGGGGACAACGTCCTTGAGGTCGTCTCTTGTGTGAAAACAAAGGCGGTCGTGCTACCTCGGTGTGATGTTCCTTGAATTTTGGTCGGTCTCGACGATAGGACTTCTCGAAGGTATTTCCTTCACGGCTCATAGTATCTCCGCCTCCGCCCATTGCTCCGCTGATTACGTTACGGTCGAATTCGGCTTCGGAAAATCGTCATCGACTTCATGCTTTTTGAACTTTCGGGGGGTCCTGCTGCGGTTCTTGGTCTTTCGTTTACCACCTTTTCCTTGATGCTCTATGACATACTGTTGAAGTTTGCCTTCACGAACAAATCGTTCGATTGCATCCGGAGCTCGTAACATTCATCGGTTGTATGACCTCGACCATCATGGAACGAGCAATATTTAGACTGGTCTATCCGGATCTTCGGTAGGGATGATTTGAGGTCGGTCGACCTTCTTCATCTCGGTTCTTGACACCTCCTTCCATACTTGAGATCGAGGCACCGTCGGGCCAGTATTTCTCGTATTTGCTCTACTGATCAAACTTGCCACCTCGCTCTTGTTTTCATTCCCCTTCTCCAGGAATCCTATTCCCGTTGTCGAGAAGTCTCGACCCCTGGGAGGGGAGGTTTTATCTTGGTCCCGCCTCGAATTGGGATTGTTTGCCATTCGCATCTCGCTCGACGTCCAAGTACTTCTTTGAACGGGATATGAAGTCGCTGAGATTCTTTGCCCGCTCCTTTAAAAAGATTACGCCAGGCGGGACTCTTTATCGAGGCCGCCCACCAATAAGTGAACGCGCACGCTCGTTAAGTCCGCCACTGCAGCATCAGCATGATTGAAGCGGTCAAGGTAACTTTGAGCAGCTCTCCCGGCCATTATCGATTTTGGAGAGAGAATACCGGGATTTTGGTTGGTTTGCTAGTCGCGGAGTGCAACTCAAAGGCCTCGGCCAGGTCTTCAAAGTTGTGGATCGACCCAAAAGGAAGAGTGTGAAGCCATTTCAACGCCGGCCCTTTTAACGTCGCGGCGAAGATCCGCGGCACGATCGGTTCCTTGAGACCTCTAACCAACATGTGAATGTCAAAGTCTTCTAAATGAGTCGTCGGGTCTTGTGTGCCATCATACTTTGTCAACTCGCCCAAATTAGCTTCTCAGGGAATCGGGCGTTCTGGATCTCCTTCGAGAAAAAGCTATTGTGCATTTGGCTGACATATCTCCGTCGCTGGAAACCACTTGGAGGAATCGTCCTGTCACCTCGTGGTTCCTCGCCCGAGGTCGACCTTCTTCATCCCGGTTTGATTCCTCCTATTGGCCCTCCTGCTGTTGACGGTTTCGCCTTACGCTGTCGGTGCGATGAGCCGAGCTCTCGTCATCGTCGTCCTCTCTCCACGTTTTATCTTCCCGGTCCTCGCCGGAAAGGGTGTGGTCCGTCTTTTCTCCCGCTTCTTCCGCACGCCGATAGTGAAGGGTGTGTCGCTTGTCTATGTTGTCCACCCGTCTCATTATCGCAAGCATCCCGGCTTGAAGAGATCGAAAGTCGGCTCGGCATGTGGGATGTCCCGGCCTCCTCGCACTGGAATTTTGTGGTCCACGGTCTTGGTTTCGTGGAGCCGGGGACTCCGTGTCGGACGGGTTGTCCTTTTGATGTCGTTCGTTGTTGGGAATCAATGGTTCTTCTGTGAGAAAGCCGATCTTCTCCTTCCCGATGGTCTCCATCAGCTGGTTAATCGGCACGCTCATTACGGGGTGGTTGACGCGGTGGTTGACGGTTGTCCCCGCTTGATCCGCCTCCGATTGTCTTTGGCTGAAGCACGAGTGCTTATCCTCATGGTCACGGGAATAGAAATTTATTGATCCCCACGGACGGCGCCACTGTTCTAGTGTAGAACTCTGATGTCCGGCCTATTGAAGGTCCGGTGATTTGATATAGGATCACATGTGCCCTTCACCCAGTATGCTTATGGGACAAGCGTCCAGGAGAGGTATGATCACGATACACAAGCAGGGCGTTTCGCCTAAGGGGTTGTGTGTGGTGTGGCCGAATGTAGATAAGTCAGGGCTTAGAATGAATGTACCTGGCGCCCGTCTCCTTCCTCTGTATTTATAGAGTATACCTGGTTAGTTAGTCCCTTGGCTGCCACACCGTACGTGTCCTGTGCGTGTCCGGGATCGTGGGTGCATGTCCGGGATCGTGGGTGCATGTCCAGGGTCATGGCTGGGTCCCACGGATAGTGGGTTGCCCCTTGTACTAGCCAGTGAGATAATGGGCCTAGACTAGGTCCGTAACAATTATTATTATTATTATTATTATTATTATTATTATTATTATTATTATTATTATTATTATTATTATTATTATTATTATTTTAATTAATTAATAATATATTTAATTATCTAATATAATTTAACAAAATTCTCCCATTGGTCCATTTCAAATAACATGGATTTAGTCTTTTTAAAATTACTAGAATAATTGTAGACCTTAGATCTTGCTTTATTAAGTTATATCCTAACCATTGACCATTGTTTAATTTGTCTAATTTAATTAGAAAGCTTAATTAGGGCATTAATCCTATGATTAGTAATCTTTTAGGATTTAGAGTTTTCATGTACTTAATATCACACATTTTTATTAATCTTTTCCAATTAATTAGCAAGTATCTTTTATGCTAATTTTAGCCATAAACATTTAATTAAGGGCTTTTACATAATTATTCTTGGATATTCCCTTAATCATGCTTAAATAATTAGCCATTATTTATTTATTTAATCCCTTACTAATTATTGATAATTTTCTTATTTAGGATTAATCATTTTCTCACAACTATTTTACTGACATTGATATTTTATGTCCCATATAAAATATTAAAAATCATGGGGTAACTTATGCTCCCCAAAATTATATTTAATTTTAATTTGCCTCATTATTTTCTAGGGAAAATAATCCCAAAAATTCCCTAAATTAGAAACAACATACTCTCTAATTTTTAACAAATATTTTATTATCATTTAGGATTTATCATAATATTTTCAGGGCATTTTATGACCCATAAGTGCATTTTAGCACTTCAATTAATTGCCTCATTATTTTCCAAGGGAATTTACCCTAGAAAATAGAATAATTATACCTCCAGGTTTGAGACCACATATTCACCTATTTCCAATAGGTATTATCTAATAAAATATAATATTCCAGATAAATAATTATCCGGGTATTACACTCTTAACTCCTAACATTTTGCATCTTATTCAGTAGCACCACTTCCCACTTTTAACATTTTCATGATTAACTATAATTCTCAAATAAATTCTAGTTTTGATGTAAATAGTAAATACTTATATTGATATTTTTCTTTCTATCTTTTTGTTAAAGTTAATTACAACCACATACTACACTTATTTATATTTACACTCCCTCCTTGTTGTAAGAGGAGTAAACGGTGGCATTGTGGTGCAGGAGAAGAACCTCTCATTCTCCATTACCATCCTCTTCCTCTTTATAACTATAAGTTCAATCTAATTTCAAATAAGTTCATCATTAGATTATGTGTTGTGATGATGTGGTAAATGGAGGCTGTCTCTTTCATCTTGACTTTAATGTTTGTTGGTCCAGTTAAAAACAAAATTTATCACATACAATAACCAAACTCAGAATCAGAAAATAAAAAAGATGTTTGATTTCCTGTTTTATTTCTAAAGGCCAAGTTTTTTTTTTTGCTCGATTTCTAAAGGCCAAGTTTGAGTGTTTAATACTCAAAACTTAGAATACGAAAATCTATATATGTATATTCAGTCATTTAACAGTTATGAGTTTTAAATAAATTATTTCTAAATTTAATTTTTGTGATGAATTTTTCTAAAAATAAAAGTGTGACTATACATTTAGGAAAAATTTGTGTAAAGTCTCTATTTAAAAGTTTTATTCGGCAGAAAGTCTAATTTTTATACACATAAACTACTGATACTTTCTAGAGTTTCACACATAGAAAGTAACGCAACTCGAATTCATATTATGGCCAACAAAATCCAAATAGGACTTTTCATCTATTTCCTAATTTATTTATATGTTTATTTTTTAAACCAACAATTGATATGTTTATTCTTTTTTTCTTATTTTTACCATGATTTGTTTATTCTTTATTTGATGTAGCACACACAATGATTGCTAATTTTGTAATAACAGTGGTAGCATATTGATGTAGTAGGAAATAAGATTTGGGTGAACAAAATGACACTTCAAACAAAAATGAAGATTTTTTTTTAAAAAAAAAAAAACAAAATGTTTAGATAAGTTGGTTTTGACCTGGGGTTCACTAAGAAACTTAGAGAGTACTTATAGATGTACTTATTAATTACCTACCAACAAGATTTTTACATCAGCAACGGAATTTGAACTCACAATTTCACGAGTTATGAACGGACTTTCTAATTGGACCAATATTTATTGGCAAAGATTAATTAAGTCTAGCAATTTGAAGAGATGTTTTAACTATAAATATGTGGTTTAATTTTGTGGGTTGAGAAATTTGTTATATGAAAATTTTGAAAGGGAAAGTAGCATCTAGCACCATAATATTAGTATTGAGCACATGCACTAATATTACAATTCATTTTGCTTCATATTATTATTATTTTCTTGATGCATCAATTATCTCCGAATGTTATTTTCAAGTAACATTAGCATCTTAATTTTATTTGTTGTTTAGAGTGTTGGATGACCATAAATAATTCTGATGTACTCCCTTTAGTATTTTTTGTAAGAGCTCAAAATTTAAATTGTCTTGGTTATTTTTATAAGAGCATGCATGATGAAAGTTGTCTGAACATTTAATGAGTTTTTTTTTTCATTTATCACCCTCATTGATTATATGAATTGCATCAATTAAAAGGTTGGTAATGCTTATATTTACTTTATTTATCTTTCTTACTTGCTCATCATAAATAAAGGCATACTTGAAAAATAAAGTTTATTTCATATATATACTGATTATTTTTAACTAACTTTAACCACTTTTTTAAACCTGTAATTAGGTTATTGAGCTCTTATAAAATTGGAAAATAATTATGCTATTTTACCCAATTTTAGAAAGCAAATATTTGTATTTTTTTGGTGATAATTGATCCAACAAATATTTGTACTCCCTCAGTCCTTAATATAAGACATACTTGAGGAGTTGACCTTGATCTAAATATAAGACTTGTTGGAATATTTTAAAATGAAGATATGTGTTTGTTGGAAAGTCATGTCCTTATAAATTAATGAATTTATGTGAAGGGTTGTGTAGGTAATTATAACACAAAAGATCATCAAGGTCATATATCCTTTTAGTTTCTAAAGACACTTATAAAAAGGTGTGGTAATTACTACTTAGGGGAAGAGTGTGCTGGTTTTTAAGAAAATCTTACATATTATAAAGGTGCAATCCCTCATTAAAGAGTTATTTTAAATAACCATTGGTTATTGAAGTTATATTGGTTCATGAATTCAATATGTGGTTATGACTTTTATTGAAGATGTGTTTCTTCAAGAGACACAACTTCAAAGCATATTACTTCATGGTCTATAAATATTTTGCACCATTACTTCATTTGCGACATACAAAACATATACAACATTAAACATCAGACAACAATAAAAGATCAAACTCATTGTATTTTCCCTTGAGTGTACATAAAGATAAAGTCAAATTATCATTTTATAAAAGTTATTGTTGTCTTGCTAAAGTGTAATAACCCAAATTTTGGTATAAGGAGTTTAGGAATAGGACTGAGATGAATAAGATGCTAAGCCAATAAGAACCAAAAGTTTCAAACTTATCAAATATATATATATATATTAAAGAAGAACAAGGAGGATTAAATGGATTATTTGGAATGAGTCCACACTTCTCTTCTTATTAGACACACCACACTATTTTTATTTTAGGCATGAAAAAAACAGCACCTACGTCACACTCTCTCATTCATTTTAAATAGAGACATTTCACTCCTTCAAGATTTCCCATTTCTGATGGGCTCCACTCAAACACACTTTAGTCAAAGGTTCTTTCTACCAATTATTTAATTCTTATTCCATCAACCAAGACACAAATCTGAAGCACTTCACACTGCAAAAGATAAATATATACTCCCTCAATGCATTAACCTTCATTTCGGCCCAACACCCTCACCCCTTCAAGACACCTCATACACTTCCCTCTCTAACCTTGTGACACATCACCTCAGCTAATGCAGTTCGGCCAGCACACCAATTTCCAATTAAACATTTGGTCAGCCCACATATACGCCTTATTCCCCATTTGATCCTTCATTTTTTCGGTCAGCATAGAAAAAGAAATAGAGGGCGAAAGCTTGAGAGAAATTGAGAGGTGAGATGGAGAAGGAAGAGAGGAAGGAGGTGCTGGGATTTCACATGCAAGCTTGAAGTTTCGAACAAGGTAAGCCTCCCATCTGGTTTCCTACGTTTGAAGCTTAAATGATGTGGTTTTGGATCTGCATGTGAAACTCTGCTGCAAGAAAGCTGAAACAGAGAAAGTTTGGTATGACTAAGCATGTTTCTTTCGTCCAAATAGCCACTCGAACCATTAGAAAGTAAATGAGATTGCTTAAATGGTTAAGAATATGACATAGACAAGTGTATTGTTTCGGTTCTGCATGTTGCTCTGTATTTATGGAGTTGAAACAGAGTCGAAGGGCGTTAGCTACAGTAAAATCGTAAATGAACAGTACCTGTGTCACTGTAGCAAATGATATGCTGCTGTTACGTTGCTGGAAAACTGAACTTGAAGCTGAAACAGTAAACTTTAAGTAAGGAAAAACTATGGTAAACGAACTCCTTTGACCCTGAAATTTTGTGGAGATTTAGTACACATCATAATCTTTAAAATGAGCTTTGGATCACCTTAAACGGAAATCTATAGCTCGAGATATGAATTTCTAAAGTTAGAGGCTAAAAACTGAGAAGTGAACAGATATTTTTGGGCTCTATTTTGAAATGGTAAATGATTGATCTTTGCCATGAAACTTTTCAGAATTAAAGTAGACACAACAAGGTATAATTTGATAGGTTACAAGCCTCATTTGGAGCTGTATCCAAAGAGATACAAATTTTTGAAGTTGAACTTAGAAGAATTGAGATTTAGAAACATAGACAATTGTGTGATAAGTGTGATTAAAGGATGTTTTTGGTACTTAAGGATTTTTAATTTAAGTAAGTAATTCCTTAGAGGTTGATATATGAATTTCAAAATTTATAGGAATTGACTATTGCTTGAGTTCAAGAGAGAAGCAAACCAAAAAGGATTGTGGTAAAGGTATAGTTTTGGAAGGAGCACCAGGTGAGTGAATAGTGTCCCTAATTTTTATAAATGATATTTTTATTATTGAACTTTTATGCTTATTTCCATAATTAAAAGTATAATTTTGTGAAGGAATATTTGTTGATAGTATGAGTAAAGAATGATGATTTTATTAATTATTATGTATTTTCTTTCAATTGCTTCAAAGCATAATTCATGATTATGCAGTTAAATGGAACGAAATGAGAGCTTTGATATAGTTTTCAATTTATATTGAAATGATCTTGGATCTTGGAAAGTTTATAAGCTTGGATTTATTATTTGAAATGGAATGTTTGTACGTGAGTTTTTAATGTCTTAAAAGGATTATATCGGCAAATTGAACTTGAAGGAACATTTTGAAATATTGTTTGTGGAACTTCATGTTGGGGGATTTGATTATAAAGTATGATATAGATCTGTTATTATCTTGAAGGAAGTATTTTTATCACTTTGATAAATTGACCCCAAGCATGTTTGAAAATGTTTTGAAAAGGACTGAATACAGAACGCTGGTTACTAACAGCAGTACTGTTAGTTCTTGGTGCACCATGGTTAACCTCAAGCTCACTTGATATTCATGGGATTTGTTCTCATGCGTGTTTCATGGACTGTGTGTCCATGCCTGTTTTATGGACTGTGTGTCCATATCTGTTTCATGACTTCGAGTCATGTTTGATTAGTTACCCTCATGGACTATGTGTCCATGTCTGTTTTCATGGTTTCGAGCCATGTCTGGTTAGTTACCCTCGTGGACTGTGTGACCACGCTTGTCATTCGTTCTGTAGGAAGTTCTACGGAAAGATGCAGTTTGAGAATTAAAGTTAAAATTGATTATGTTAAATGAAAGGCTTTACTACGTACTTGAAATTATTTGATTAATGATATTTTGTATAGAGTCCTATTTTATTTATGACCTTATGATTTTGGAATTTGAAATTACTGCCAAATTGTTATTATTAGAAGATAAAAATGTTTAAATTATTTTGTTGGTATTAAATTATAAGAATGAGACGTTATTCACCGGAAAATTTATTTGTGTCAGAAAATAGAGCTGACCCTGTACCTCCTGCTGAGCGGTGAAGAACTTCCTTAACGAATCAAAGCTTGCGGCCTCATTTTGTAGTGCTACCAGTTGATGTAATTTTAAACCTAGACTTTTGTATTATTATTTATGGTAGATGCTCCACGTAGTCTATAGGTAGGATCCCTACCTTCCTTTGTTGTTTGGAACATATGAATATTCTAAATTATGTTATTATGAGTATTTATTAGCATTCGTATATAAGTTTAAGGCTTAAGGAATGTGAGTCCTCTCATATTCCGTGCCGGTCACCCCTTTAGGTTTTCAGGGCGTGACATAAAGTATTGGGAGTGCAATTCATACTTGAGGGTCTTCGTTGTATCCTGCAGGAAATTCGTCCGTTAATTCAACTTGAACCCTATAAAATATATATAGGTGGGGGTGAATTATATAAGCCTAAAAAAAAGTATTGCCAACATCTTGAAGACATTGTGCACTACCTTCTTCATCTTTTATTCTTATTCTCCTCAAAGATCCAGCCTCTAATAATCCTTAGGCTTAACTTCGTATATACAAATGGTGTCTTTCAAGGAGTAGGAAAAAAAAAGGACTTTGCAAAGTTGGAACAAAGATCTGGATCCTTTATCTGCAAGCTATGTCATCGCCTTCTTGTTTCACCGATCTCACTTTGAGTTATCTCTAGTGATTAAAATTGTAGCATACACTAGTGCAAAAAAGAGCTTTAAGACCACCTCATTTAGACTGGATTATAGAGAATCAGGTCTTAAAAGTATGACCGGTGGCAATTTCGTAAATATAAAGAACTTTTTGGACCGGATTATAAAGGATCCGGTCTTAAAAATATGATCGGTGGAACTTTCGTAAATATATAGAACACTTTTAAGACCGGATTATAAAAGATCCGGTCTTAAAAGTATAACCGGTGGCAATTTCGTAAATATATAGAACACTCTAAAGACCAGGCTATAAAATATCTGGTCTTAAAAGTATGATCGGTGGCAATTTCGTAAATATTGTGAAAAGACGCTGATCAGAGGTGAGTCCGAGAATGCGATGATTTATTCCTTCGCTTAATTGGAATTATATACAGATGCTAATAAGTAAATAATCTTCTGACCTAGGTAGTTCCTATAATCTAGGGATTACAATCAGTAATATAATTACGAAATTCAAAAAACCATGATCTGCTAACTTAATTCCTAAAATCTCTCTAACAACTTAATTAAGATAATTGCACAATATAATCGTATATGCTAACAAATTAAATCTTAACTTCCAACAAATATATAGAACACTTTTAAGACCGGATTATAAAAGATTCGGTCTTAAAAGTATAACTTGATAACAATTTCATAAATATATAGAAGATTTTTAAGACTGGATTATAAAAGATCCGGTCTTAAAAGTATGACCGGTGACAATTTCGTAAATAAATAGAACAATTTTAAGAGCGGTTGTTTCAAACAACCGGTCTTAGAAGTATACTTTACTTTTAAGACCGGTTGTTTGAAACAACCGGTCTTAAAAGTGAAAAAAAAAAATGACCAGTGGCAATTTCGTAAATATATAGAACACTTCTAAGACCGAATTTTTGAAACAACTGGTCTTAAAAGTGTTCTATATATTTACGAAATTGCCAACGGCCATGTTTTTTTTTTTTACACTTTTAAGATTGGTTGTTTAAAACAACAGGTCTTAAAAGTATACTACTTTTAAGACCGGTTGTTTCAAAAAATCGGTCTTAAAAGTGTAAAAAAAAAAAAATTAAATCAAATTCGCTAAACCTGTTAAGTTCGTAAGTCTGCTTTGTCTTCTTGGTGATATAACATTTGCTTAGTTATAGATTTAACTAGTGTCCCAAGAGCCTCACGGGTCAAATCCTTAGCAAGAATGTCATCATCTTCCTCTAACCTACTCGCAATCTTTGTAAGTCATCCCAAGAGGCACACAATCAAATCATTAGCAACATTGGCGGTGAGATGCTTCGAGGGTTTTGCGATGGCGTCGACTCCAATCCTCAGCAACAGCGAATGCGTACTACTTTGAGGATTCTGGACGACGACGGCTCCTTCCTCTTCGATCTATGGCTCCTTCCACGCCGCCTTCGCATAGATCCGGCCTGAAATCAAACCTAAATCTCTTATTGCTTAAGTCTGTTTATTTCCTACCTTGACCGCTCCTGCTCAGATCTGGACTTCGATTTTGGTTGCTTAAAGCTTTGCTAGCACCGATAAGAGGATCCCGCTCAGATTTAGTTGTTTTAAGCTTGTGATTTTTTTTAGATCTGGACTTCAAATTCGATTTCCATGGTGAATGATTTATGTTTCTTGTTATTTTTTTCTTATTTCTGGACTTTGTAATCATCTTTTTTGGTTTTCTTGTTGTTGTTGCTTCCAATCTTCTCTTGGTTCTCCGTCGTTGATGACGGAGGGACATTCAAAATGTTGCAAGATCTGGTGATTTGGGACCGGTTGTTTCATTTGAGTTTTTTCTTTTTTCTTTTTATTATTTTGAAACACTTTTAAGACCGGATGTTTAAAATGTCCGGTCTAAAAGAAACTCTTTAAGACCGGTTCGAGTCCGGTCTTAAAAGTGAGACTTTTAATACCGCCTGGAACAAGATCTGACGCGGGTCCAATCTTACGGATGCCTCTTTTGTTCGGTCTTAAAAGCCTTTTTTTCCACCCGTGATACATGGCCAAATTTGTAGATGGCAGCCTTTATCTGGTAAAAGAAGTAAATGATTTTCATCAAACACAGAATTTACTACAACGAAGTGCAATTCTTTGGATGCTTGAATCATCAACACATGTTAACACTTAAAGGATCTTCCACGAAATAGAAGATCGAGAACAAATGGATGGTTTGATCCAGAAACTTTATAAACAGTTATCTTGAATTTATTTGGTCAACAACAAAAGAAAAAATAGCTATCTATTTGATTCTCTTTATTTAAAATTATCTATAGATTCGTGAGGTTTATCCATCATCACTTTGATGCAATTATTTTGCCTAGAATTATGTGGTTTCTTGGATTGTGAAAATATGAGATATGTTTAATCATGATTAGAAAGTGATAAGAAGCATGATAGATTTTTAATTTACAAAATTGATAATTATCATGAAAAATTCTATCCTCAATTAGATGAGTTGATAAGTGTTATGTATAAACCAACGGGGTTGGTATAAGTGGTAAGCGGCTTGTGTCGCTTAAGTAAGGTCTCGAATTCAAGCCTTCAAGTCGCTTAAACAAGGTCTCGAGTTCAAGCCTTGTGAATGTAGAAAAGCTCTGTTAGGAGACTTACCCACCATAACTAGGTGCGCGACCCAGGTTGGATTTGAATTAGTCAGGGCGAAACTTTAGATACCGGATGGACAAAAAAAAAAAGTATCATGTATAAAATTCGTCCATCAATTCAACTTGCATCATATGAGATAGGTATAAGTGGAGCGAATTAAGCCTAACATCTTGAAGATATAGTTTACAACCTTCTTCTTTATCTCTATTTTTATACTCTTCAGAGATCCAACCACATAATTTTTATATTCACAGGTGGAAAAAAGGCTTTTAAGACCGGACAAAACAAGTATATTAGGACCGGACCCGCGACAGGTCTTGTTTCAGGCGGTATTAAAAGTCTCCCTATTAAGACCGGACTTGTAACCGGTCTTAAAGAAATTCTTTTAGACCGGACATTTTAAACATCAGGTCTTAAAAGTGTTTCAAAATAATTAAAAAAAAAAAAACTAAAATGAATCAACCGGTGCCAAATCACCAGATCTAGCAACATTTTGAATGTCCCTCCGTCATCAACGACAGAGAACCAAGAGAAGATTGGAAGCAACAACAACAAGAAAAACAAAAAAGATGATTACAAAGTCCAGAAATAAACAAAAATAACAAGAAAGCGAAATCATTCACCATGAAAATCGAATTTGAAGTCGGATCTACAAAAAAATCACAAGCTTAAAGCAATCAAATCGGCGGGGATCCTCTTGTGCGTGTTAGCAAAGCTTCAAGCAACCAAAATCGAAGTCCAGATCTGAGCAGGAGTGGTCAATGTAGGAAATAAACAGACTTAAGCAAGAAGAGATCTGGGTTTGATTTCAAACCGGATCTATGCGAAGGCGGCGTGGAAGGACCCATAGATCGAAGAGGAAGGAGCCGCCATCGTCCAGAATCCTCAAAGTAGTACGCTTTCACTGTTGCTGAGGATTGGAGTCGACGCCATCGCAAAACCCTCGAAGCATCTCACCACCAACGTTGCTAAGGATTTGATTGTGTGGCTCTTGGGATGACTTACAAAGATTGCGAGTAGGTTAGAGGAAGATGATGTCATTCTTGCTAAGGATTTGACCCGTGAGGCTCTTGGGACGCTCGTTGAATCTATAACTAAGCAAATGTTATATCACCAAGAAGACAAAGCAGACTTACGGACTTAACAGGTATAGCGAATTTAGTTTTTTTTTTTTTACACTTTTAAGATCGGTTGTTTTAAAAAGCCGGTCTTAAAAGTGTTCTATATATTTACGAAATTGCCACCGGTCATTTTTTTTTTTACACTTTTAAGATCGGTAATAGTTCTATTTATTTACGAAATTGACACCGATCATACTTTTAAGACCGGATCTTTTATAATCCGGTCTTAAAAGTCTTCTATATATTTACGAAATTGCCGCCGGTCATACTTTTAAGACCGAATCTTTTATAATCCGGTCTTAAAAGTGTTATATATATTTGTTGGAAGTTAAGATTTAATTAGTTAGCGTATACGATTATATTGTGCAATTATCTTAATTAAGTTATTAGAGAGATTTTAGGAATTAAGTTAGTAGATCATGGTTTTTGAATTTCGTAATTAAATTCCTGATTGTAATCATCTTAATTAAGATGTTAGAGAGATTTTAGGAATTAAGTTAGCAGATCATGGTTTTATGAATTTCATAATTATATTCTTGATTGTAATAATCTTAATTAACTTTTTAGAGAGATTTTAGGAATTAATTTAGCAGATCATGGTTTTTTGAATTTTGTAATTATATTCCTGATTGTAATCCCTAGATTATAGGAACTGCCTAGGTCAGAAGATTATTTACTTATTAGCATTTGTATATAATTTCAATTAAGCGAAGGAATAAATCATCACATTCTCGGACTCATCTCTGATCAGCGTCTTCTCATAATATTTACGAAATTGCCACCGGTCATACTTTTAAGACCGGATATTTTATAGTCCGGTCTTAAAAGTATTCTATATATTTACGAAATTGCCACCGGTCATACTTTTAAGACTGAATCTTTTATAGTCCGATCAAAATTGTTCTATATATTTACGAAAGTGCCACCGATCATATTTTTAAGACCGGATCTTTTATAGTCCGGTCTTAAAAGTGTTCTATATATTTACGAAAGTGTCACCGGTCATATTTTTAAGACCGGATCCTTTATAATCCGGTCCAAAAAGTTCTTTATATTTACGAAACTGTCACCGGTCATACTTTTAAGACCTGATTCTCTATAATCCGATCTAAATGATGCGGTCTTAAAGCTCTTTTTTGCACTAGTGTATATTTGTCAATTTTTTTTCCTAATTTACCTTTATTGTTACTCTTTCAATATTAATTAAGGAGGAGAAGAAATGAAGAAAGTAAGGACATCGATTAAGGTTTTTAAAAAAACATATGTTATATTAATTAACTCAACAAACTTCTTTAATCTAATTATATAATTAAGTAAATATTTCTTGTAACATTATGTAGTTATAGTATAAAGCACTGTTTAAGGGGAATTTATGTTTGATCAAAAAAAAAAAAGGGGAATTTATGTGCCATCAGCGGTCAAAATTGCCGCGAAAACCAACGGCTCAGAAACCCTCTTCTTCCTCACTCAACCATCACCCCCACCATTAAACCCTGCTTAGGCAGAGAAAAGGAACGAACTTCGGCTCCAAAACCTCACAACCTAATGGTCCCCTTTTCTTTTTCGCTTCATTTTCTTGAAAATTTGGAGGGTCCCACCCCTGAACCCTAGCTTCCCTTCCATGCTCAGGCGCGTTCACAAATGGAAACTTCACCATTTTCCTCGAAAATCTGCATGCCTTTGTCCGCTCTCAATCTTCATTTTCACCAAATCCTCAGTTTCTGCTGCGATGGTTGAAAATGAGCCTGTTACTGTCTCCTCTATTGATATTAGAGCGGTCGACCCAGTTCGTGAGATTCTCACGGGTTTGAGAAATTTTGGCTTGGGAAATTTCCTTGCCGGTGAATATTTCCGTTCCTTATTTTGGAAGTTGAATCAGCCGCAGGTGGATCAAATTTTCGATTCTCTGAGGAGAGAGAATTCAGACGCTGCTTTATTCTTCTTTTATGCCTTGAGGAATGATTACGGGTTTCGGCACTCCAGGGATTCCCAATTTGTTGTTGCGCATGTTTTAGCCAGCAAAAGGCGGTTTGGGGACCTGCAGTTGGTCATAAAGCAAATGCTTGAACAGGAAGGTACGACTTTCATGGTCTACTTTGGAAATCATATAAACTTAGAAGCAGGTTGAGATGAGAAATTTTAGTGGAAACCTTAAGCTTACTCGGGTTTGCAAGAGCTATACAAGAATAAATGAGGGTGGAGGGAGAGAACTTAGAGAGTGAGAGAATGCAAAGTTTGTTCCAAATCTTATTACTGGTCTAATATTTGCTGTTTAATGGTATTTATCCAAGCTCAAATGGGTATCTGAGAAACTAGTGGTTCACTACGGGGAACTAACTTTCTAACAATGTTATCTATCTACAAACGTCTGTCCTCAAGCATAGGCTATTTTGCACCTTGTACTCCTCCCCAACCAAATGAAAATTGACACACAGAACCAGTACCCAAATTTCATCCCAAGTACTTTGGAGCTATATAGTTATGCAGATTTGCTGGAAATAATTGAAGTAGTTGGTAAATTTAAGTCACATGATACAATGTGGTTGATCCTTTTGCCTACATTCATGATCAAGGACAACAGATGGACAGACGGTTTCCTATAAAACAACTTAAACGTTGAAAGTATAAACGGTTTAATGGCATAATTAAATCACGCACCTCAACTACACGTGAAATCCTGACATTATTTCCTCACTGACTTATACATCACTTGACAAAAAACTACTCACTGCATGAGCATTCTCTACTCACTCTGATATGCAATCATTGTCTTGCAAAAGAACCCTGTGTTTAAAGACTCAAGGAAGACAATCAACCAGCAACATTAAAGGGAGAGGTGGTTAAATGATAGGCAGAAACTGATTCAAATCCTTATTGCTTAAAAGTTTGTTGTTGAAGTCTTCAGAATGGTCTTTTCTTGTACGGTCAAGAAACTACATGCAGCTTGTTGCTTTCCTTAAATCAGTTTTTAAACTGAAATCTGTATCAACTATATAAATTCAATAACTTCAGTTTTAAGATCAATGTAATATATTGGGCAAAAAGGAAAAAGATCAATGTAATATATTATCTGCTTAAAAAATGTTTTAGATATTTTCATCTTTCATTATTATGCATATGCATTGAATTAATTTTTTTAGTTTTTGGTTCATGGATATTTTTTTTAATCTTTTATATGATATCTGATAGGTTTTGGTTCTGCTCCCTTACTTTGTGAGCTGCTTGTGAGCAATTTTGGGGGTTGGGACTCAAATGGTGTGGTATGGGATTCACTGGCGTTTGCTTATTCAAGATATGAGATGGTTAATGATGCCTTGCTTGTTCTGGCCTATATGAAAGACTTCAATTTTCCGGCTTCTCCACCAACCTATAATAGCTTATTACATAATTTAAGGCATACTGACATGTTTTGGGATATCTACAGTAAAATGAGGGACAATGGGGCTTCTGAAAATGAGTATACTAGCTCTATACTTATAGATGGCCTATGTGAGCAGGCTAGGCTACAAGATGCCATTCTAGTTTTGAGGAATTCTAAGTTAAATGGATTTAGCCCTTCTGTTGTTTCCTTCAATACAATTATGTCAAGATTTTGTAAATCAGGTTTTGTAGATGTAGCAAAATCTTTGTTCTGTATTATGCTTAAGCAAGGTCTGTATCCTGATGCATATAGTTACAATATTTTAATTCATGGTTTGTGTATAGCTGGTTCCATAGAGGAAGCTCTAGATTTAATAGACCACATGAAAAGTCAGGGGTTAAAGCCTGATACAGTAACCTACAACATTCTGGTTAAAGGGTTTCTCTTACTTGGCTTAATGGATGGGGTTGGGCAGCTCATTCAGGATATGTTGTTGGCTGGGTTAAATCCTAATGTTGTTACATATACAATACTAATCTGTGGGCATTGTCAGATGGGCAATATTGATGAAGGTTTGAAGTTGCTAGAGGAGATGGTTTCTCTTGGATTTCAGTTAAGTCTCATTCCATACAGCGTATTGCTCAGTAGTTTATGCAAATATGGACATGTCGAGGAAGCACTAAGATTGTTCTATGACATGGAAACTACTGGCTTGAAACCAGATCTTGTAACTTATTCTATCCTGATTCATGGGCTATGCAAGCTAGGAGAAGTCCAGAGTGCTTTAAAGTTTTATAGGGAGATCTGTTCTAGCAAATTCTTCCCAAATTCCTTCATTCACAGTTCTTTTCTGGTAGCTATGTGTGAAAACGGAATGACAACTGAGGCAAGAAAGTATTTTGAAGGCCTAACGAGCAATGAACCACATAATGTAGTTTTTTATAATATTATGATTGACAGATATGTAAAGATTGGAAATATTGAGGAAGCTTCACAGTTGTATAAAAGAGTGATTGAGAAAGGAATCGCTCCTACTATTGTTACTTTCAACTCTATGATTTATGGATTCTGCAAGGAAAAAAACTTGGGAGAGGCGAGAAAGTTGTTTGAACGCATTACATATTATGGCCTATTGCCCAATGCTGTAACTTATACCATTCTTATGAATGCAATGGGTGAAGCTGGATATATGGAAGCCATGATTGAATTACTACAAGAGATGGAAGCAAATAATGTAACTCCAACTCACATTACTTATACTGTAATTATCAAATGTCTTTGCAGACATTGGAGGCTGGATGATTCCCTCCAAGTGCTTAATGATATGCACTTCAAGGGTTTACATCCAGATCAAATTACATATAATACCATAATCCAGTGTTTTTGTAAGGCTCACAACATGGAAAAAGCCTTCCAGTTGTTCAATGAGATATTAAGGCTGAAGCTGGAGCCTACTCCTGCAACATATAATGTTTTGATCAATGGCCTTTGCATTAATGGTGGCCTAGAATATGCTGATAGACTGCTAATTGCTCTTGAAGGACAGAATTTCTGTTTGTCCAAAATTGCTTACACTGTAATGATAAAAGCACATTGTGCAAAAGGCAATGTCCACAGGGCTGTTCTGTTCTTCCATAAAATGATTGAAAAGCAATTTCAAATTTCAATCAGTGATTACAGTGCTGTAATCAATAGATTGTGCAAAAGACGTGTTATTGCTGAAGCAAAGTTTTTCTTTTCGATGATGTTATCTAATGGTATTTCTCCTGATGAAAAACTTTGCAAGACAATGCTAAAAGCATTTTCTGAAAGTGGTGATCATGGTTCAGCTTCAGAATTACTTGCTGTGATGATTAAAACTGGTTTACTTTCTGGATAGTCAATGAAATGGATGACTTCATTCCTTCTGGCTCTCTAATTGGATCTACTTGTAAAAACGTATGAAGTCCATTTATGCCTTTAGCCCCTGCTGAATTGGAAAACTTGGCGAAGTTTAATCAGATTTCCCATTGGTGAGGAAAATTTTACTTTCATCATGATTAATATTTGATACTAATATACTTGTAAATACTACAGGCATTGGAGGATGAATTTCCATGTCTGGAATTTAAGTGGCTCTGAAGGACAAGCATCATCTTGTTCAATTTATACATAGGAAATTGGTTCAATTAATTAGAGGTTATTTGCTTGACCTGGTATATTTTCCCATTAGAAATTTTACTATTTTGTTTTCCAGGCAGGAAATTTGAGTTCCAATTCTCTCCCAAAATGTTGATATTATGATCTTTTATGGGTATTTTTCTTCAGACAATTGTGTGTGTGTGTGTGTGTGTTTTTTTTATATTATCATCTGATATCCAGTTCAGGGTTTGTGGTTGCACCTCGGAACACAAGTGTCTCCCCCTCGGAACACAAGTGTCTCCTTTGGGACTCGAAATGGAGACTCAGAGGGGTCTAGTAAGGCCTTACACCATTAGACCAGCTCTATGTTGGTAGACAATTGTGTAATTTAGGATTTGATCACCATATATTCTAATTTTCTCTTCCTGTTTGGAGAAATTAGTATGTGAAATATTGGTTAGATATTTTTGTCCTCATTCCTCCATATTCTGTATTGCCATACAAGGTAATGTGGCTGTTGTTTATAATTTCCTGATCTATCCTAATATCCATAAATTCATTTAGTTTCAATGGGAACTTCCATTTTCAAAAAATAAAATATAATTTATAAGCTGTTCTGCATATTGTAGTCAAAGTTTTGCCCTTGTTACTGCAACTTGATGAGAGAGTTAAGTTGAATTCATGTTCAGGTGTCATAACTAACTGCTTGATTAAGTGTGGGAGCTCTAATAGATAAATGCTTTTAGAAAATATTTATCTATGATTGGCATATCAAAAAATTATTTATCTTTGATTTTATGAAATTAATTTTTGCTGGTTTACACGCTGGTTATGTTAGAGCTAAATGCTCATGTCACGGGGATCACCCCGTTCTTGGAAAATTTAATCTCATGGCCTAGATTTTGAAAAGTCTTATGACATGCATAATTTCTGGCGTCAATCTAATAACATTGAGTCTGGCTAATCTATTTCTATAACTTGTAATATTCATCTTTACCTCTTAATGCAATGTCAGGGTCGCACAAAATGTGTAATTTGGGAGTCTCATGTGTAACATTGCATTGCTCCATCTTTTGATGGTAATACAGAACATTCTAGTTTTATCATTTCTCTAAAATTTATATCTTGAATAGGGGTCCATTTTTGAGAATTTTCTTAGAGAACAATAGATGAAATCCCAGAGAAAAGGGAGAGCCAGCTCACATATAATATTAATGAAAGGCTCAATTCACTGATTATTAGATTTAAGTCTTAGACTTTACTTGTTCCAATGCTATAACCATACAAAGACTCTTATACCTTAGGTGCATTATAATATAAATAGCCATCTTCTTAGCCTATATATACCTCATAGCATGTTACTCTTAATTTACAAGATTCTCAGTATCTCTGCAGAATTCAACTGATCAAAATATTGCCTCAATGACACTGAGTGCTAGGCATAAACTAAGTGTTTGAGACCCGAAGGCCTGCAAATTGTGGCCTCTTTAAAGCAGCGTTTTACATATATGTCATTTGTGATCTGACTTGGGTGATCATCAAAGTAAAGGTGAGTGTTTCTGTCTGTGCAGGGAATGATGTCGCAACGGCACCTGAGATCACCATCAATGATATTATGGCAGCAAGGCTTCCATGTATCCAATATCCCTGCAAAGGCAAGCAGTTATTCCTCGAATCATTGATCAGTTATGAAAGCACAACCTTATGAGTTACTGCCTGATGCATTTGGCTTTCTATGTACCATATATGTGTGCAGTTGTCCTCATCTCTACGAGGAACCCATTAAGATCTGCATGTACAAAGATAAAGCCAGGAAGCTGAGACTGCAACTGGTATAGCACTCCCAGGAGCCTCTTATTGTAAAAATTGATCTTCTTGTTCATTGTTTCATTGCAATTTCCTTTTGGCGTCATGTGGGCAGCAATTGATGGAAAGCACCCTGCTGGAGGAATGTTGTTCACTAAAAACTTTCTTGCTCCTAATATGTACAGCTCCTGCAATTATTATTATTTTTAAATAAATAAAAAACTAACAAGTTTTACTTTTATGTTCATGTAAGCTGACTAATTGAGATATTGGTGTTGAACCATGGATATATTGACTGGGCAGAGGCACATGCGAACAATAATGAGGATTATCATAATCTAGTAAAGAGAAAATCATCTGTAATTTGTGGTGTTATGAAACTTTTTAGGAGCCGATACCATTGATCTAGACAAAAGTTGTAAACATGTTTTTTTCCCATCATTAACATGTGATTTTCAAGTTCTGCACATGCAAAGCATACTTGTTCATTAACAAAAGTGCTAAGGCCAAAAGGAAGAGAAACGGTGTAAAAGTGTTATTTCACTCCAAAAATTCTATGTTATTAACTTGAAGAATAAAAATATTACTTGCAGGTGTGTGGAAAATTCTTTTAACAGCAACAGAGCAAATGATCGAGTGGAGGGCAAGATTTTGTTTATAGTCTGGCCGTAGTCATTGACCCCTGCATTGATAACAAACAAGGATTCGGACAGATGCCTTTCCAATACTACGTGCTCCTTGAACATCTTTGGTAAGTCATTTTGAACAGTTCTCTTAAAGAGCTTTAGTTGGGCGGTTAAGGTCAAACTTGTCTCCTGCAAATAACGAATATAAAATAGGATGCTAAAAGCAAGACCTAAAACGATCACAGAATAGTGGAGGTGGTGAATTAATGAAAAGAGGGCAAGAGGCAATAGAAAACTTTTACATTGTTAGTTTCTTGTAGGATTCCAGAACCAGCAGATGCATAAGTAATCCCCGTAGTGATTTTGCTTCTTTGATGCTTTGAAAGACCCAAGTAGGGACGGGGGAAGGGTAGCCTAAGAAGTATAGCTGCATGACATATGAAACATAGATTAACTTATAGGCAAATGCAAAATTTTGCATCAGAATAGCTAGATCATAGAGAGGGTGAGCCTTGACGTATCGACTGTCATGTGACTTAGTAGTCATGGGTTCATATCCTAGAAACAGTCTATCTGATTGTGGGGGTAAGGCTGCGTACATCTATCTCTCCCCAAATCCCACCTTGTAAGGCTGCCTTTTGAATGGCTGGATCATAGAATGTTGAGACTTTGGAAAATAGTGAAGTTAGAGGGATGTCTTACCAAGGTAATCTGCCGTTGTTTTGCCATTTGTGCATCGGCCGGTGGGTTTGCCACCAAAATCTATACCATAACTATAAGGAAGAAAACATACTTCATTTGAGGGAAGACCAAGATGGTAGCTGTTCCCATTTTCAAATAGCGAATCACCAAAAACATACATAGCCGGAATGTTTTTCGAGCTGCGCTTCAAGTGATTGGAATTCAATCCTGATATGAGGGGCAGAAGCAAAGTTAACAGAAAGGAGATGGTCAGATAATTGATATTCATTTTTGAGATGATTCCAGTGTGTGAGAAGAGAAGCCAATTGGAGTCACTTGGGAAGGACGGACCAAGAGGTCTTTTTCTTCTTCCCTTTGTGGTGATGGAGCTAGAGCAGTTGCGTGGGTTTATAAAGCTCAAAATCATCAAAACATACCCCTCGTCCTTGGATTCAACTGGCAAAGGGGTCGGACACTCTCACCAAAAGGGAGGGGGTTCGATCCTGGAGTTGGTTAAGACGTAACCCAGGCTAAGGTGGAGACATGTGTACTCTTAGTCCTCAATTCCTTGCGGAGTGGGCTCCAAGCGCCCTGCCATTGGACTGTGGGTGAGCCCAACTCCTCTCCTAAAATTTTTTATCAAAAAAAAAAAAATCATCAAAATATAAGATAAAGTAGAGTCATACTCCTTTGGTCCTATTTCAAGGACAATGATAAGAAATTTTTTGGTCCTATTTATAAGGCAAAAAGATAAATATTTTATATGAATATACAATTTTAAATTTATTCTTATGTGGTATAATGGATATTATGAGAGAAATGTTTTAGTCCTATTTATAGGTTAGATATTGTATTGACTTGATTCTTATAGTGTGTAATATATATACTCCCTCTGATCCTAATTATAAGAACACATTTTGAAGTTGGTTTTAGTCTTAATTATAAGACCAAATTTTAACTTTTGTAAATTTCTTCCTAAAATACCCCTATTGATACTTCATCAATAATAAGTAAAGACAATAATAATTTAATAATATACTTATATATTTTATAAAGTAAGTAATATTTGCAATTCATTAATATCATATACACCTCAATTATACTGGGTTTGGCCAAATTTTTTAAAAATATTTATTTATCGGTTTGACAAATTAAAATTGAAGATTAATATAAATAATAAATCCTCATTGTTTTTATTTAATTGACTTTATCAACGTAACTATATATATATATATAGGGATTAAGATTTCTCCAGTCACTGGAGATAAGCTTCTCTCCATTTAGCCCCAAACTACACCGTTTCACTTAAATTTGTAGATCCAACATCTAATTTGCTCCCTAACAAACCTAAACCCCTGGAACCGAAAGCAATCCTTCGTTCTCCGGCATCCATCGTGTGGGAGTTCTCCTCACTTCGATCTCTTCACTCTCCACCTGACCTGCTCCTTTGTCATCGGTGTCAATCTCTTCACTCCCCAGTTCTCCAGTTCAATTTCTGCAATTGGCATATTTTAGGGTTCTTTCGGTTTTTTGCATCTCCTGGAGAAGATGTTCATCCTGGTACGTGTCATCATCTTATCTTGTTAACCTTTTTTTTCCCTACAAATGCCCGATTTTTTTTCTGGGATTGCTCTCCTACTTCGTAACAGGCCAGGCGGCCATTCCTAAGTATATTATGGTCATTCACGGCTCCATCCAACTCTTTTTCTTATAATTTTTTTTTTTCTGTTTTTGAATTGATTGAATATAAAAGACAGGACCCCTTTTCTTGAATTGATTGCTTCATGTATTTGAATTGTCCGTTTTTGAATTTTTTTTTTTTGGTCCGTTTTTGAATTGATTGCTTCACGTATTGCAGGTCTCTGTTTTCAAATTATCTTTTGAAAACATCGTTTTCATCTTCTTTTTTCTGTGTTAAAATTGAAGATAAAATGTCTTTTTCTTTTATTTATGTTAACCATTTCCTTATATAAAACAAGTTCATTTATATATCTCCGTTGTTGTACAGATTTGAGTGAAAGTTTGATATCTATATAAAACAGGGTGTTGCTGCTTAAGTTCTGATATTTTTATCATGGATCAGTCACAAATAACAACCATTGAAGACAATGACATACGTGAAAGTTTGGTATCTTTTGATGATGTTGATTTGGAGAAAGACAGTGATGAATTTGGAGAAGATGATCACTATGAAATCATGGAAGACAAAGACGGTGATTATGGGAAAATAATGTACATGAGATTGTGGAAGATGATGATAGTGAATTCACTGAAACCTCTATTTTGGGTAAGGTCTTTAAGGCAATGAAGAAGCTTATGATTTTTATAATGATTACGCAGAAGGTAAAGGGTTTGGAATACGTAAGCAGTACTATAGCAAGAATACGAAAACACAACAACTATATAGGTGGAATTATGTGTGCTCAAAGCAAGGTGTCAAGAGACTAAATGATAAAAGAGTTGATGTTTATAATGTCAAATGGCGAAGGGATACAAGGACTGATTGTTTAGCAATGCTCCAAATAAAGTTAGTAGATGAATCATGGGTCGTGGAGAAGTTCAATGATACACACAATCATCCATTGATTAACACTCCTTCAAAGGTGAAGAAGTTTTGTTCTCACAAAGATTTACGTCGCTCAGATTTTATTAAATCTATTGTTTCTCAGCTTTATCAAGAGGGTTTAACGTCTTCAAAAATCTCAAAGGTGGTGAACACTATGGACAAAGAAATTAATATTACCCCAGTTCAAATTCAAACTATTATATCAAGCCAAAGAAAGAATAATGTAGGGAAAGAATGTCAAAGCATCATCAAACACTTTTAAAGGAAGTCCACTATTGATGGAGCTTTTTATTTTGATATGCATCTAGCGAAAGATGGCACATTAAGAAGCGTCTTTTGGGCGGATGGTAGGTCGAGAGCTGCATATGCTCAATTTGGCGAAGTCTTGGTGTTTGATGTGACTTACAAAACAAATAAATTCAGGTTTCCTTTTGCCCCTTTTGTGGGGGTTAATCACCATGGGCAATCAATTTTGTTTGTTGCCGCTTTATTAGAAGATGAAACAGAGGCAACATTTACATGATTGTTTGAACAATTTCGAACATGTATGTTTAATAAGTCTCTGGTTGCTATTATCACTGATCAAGACAAATATATGGGAAAATCCATCGCTAAGATATTTCCAGAAGCACGACATCGTTTTTGCGCATGCCACATCAAAAAACATGTTATGGAGCATAGTCAAGCACTACGCACACAATTTAAAGAGAGTTTCGATGTTGACTTTCGTGAGTGGTATAAAAGTCAAAGCATCGAAGAATTTGAAAGCAAGTGGGAAGCACTGAGGGCTAAATATGATATTAAAGAAGGTAGTTGGTTGTCAAACATGTATGCTTCACGTCATCATTGGGCAAAAGCATACTTGAAAGATACTTTTTTTGCCGGAATGACCCCGAGTGGTCGAAATGAGAGCATGAATGCATTTTTTGATGGATACGTCAACTCTAATACTATGTTAAATGATTTTGTTACCCAATATGACAAAGCAATCAAGTCTAGTTGTTGTGGTTTCGTATTCTTGCTATAGTACTGCTTACGTATTCCAAACCCTTTACCTCCTGCATAATCATTATAAAAATCATAAGCTTCTTCTGCTGTCTTAAAGACCTTACCCAAAATAGAGGTTTCAGTTAATTCACTATCATCATCTTCCACAATCTCATGTACATTATTTTCCCCATAATCACCATCTTTGTCTTCCATGATTTCATAGTGATCATCTTCTCCAAATCCATCACTGTCTTTCTCCAAATCAACAACATCATCAAAAGATACCAAACTTTCACGTATGTCATTGTCTTCAATAGTTGTTATTTGTGACTGATCCATGATAAAAAATATCAGAACTTAAGCAACACCACCTTGTTTTATATAGATATCAAACTTTCACTCAAATCTGTACAACAACGGAGATATATAAATGAACTTGTTTTATATAAGGAAATGGTTAACATAAACAAAAGAAAAAGACATTTTATCTTCAATTTTAACACGGATTAAAAAAAAAGATGAAAATGATGTTTTCAAAAGATAATTTGAAAACAGAGACCTGCAATACGTGAAGCAATCAATTCAAAAACGAACAAAAAAAAAATTCAAAAACGGACAATTCAAAAACGTGAAGCAATCAATTCAAGAAAATATACTTGGGAATGGCCGCCTGGCCTGGTACGAAGTAGGAGAGAAATTCCAGAAAAAAAAAAAAAAATCGGGCATTTGTAAGGGAAAAAAAAAGGTTAACAAGATGAGATGATGACACGTACTAGGATGAACATCTTCTCCAGGAGATGCAAAAAACCGAAAGAACCCTAAAATCTGCCAATTGTAGAAATTGAACTGGAGAACTGGGGAGTGAAGAGATTGACACCAATGACAAAGGAGCAGGTCAGGTGGAGAGTGAAGAGATCGAAGTGAGGAGAACTCCCACACGATGGATGTCGGAGAACGAAGGATTGCTTTCGATTTCAGGGGTTTAGGTTTGTTAGGGAGCAAATTAGATGTTGGATCTACAAATTTAAGTGAAACGGTGTAGTTTGGGGCTGAATGGAGAGAATCTTATCTCCAGTGACTGGAGAAATCTTAATCTCATATATATATATTGTGAAACTAAACTAAAATCATGGAGATTAATATGAATCCGTCCTTAATTTATGGGAATTACAATTATTGACCATTGTAATTTAATTTAAAACCGGGACATATCTGAATTAATGTGAATCCGTGATCCATGACTTGTGGGGATTATAACTCTTTTTCACAAATTTTTGCCTTTGATGTCATTCTAAATTTTAAGTAGGGGTATTTTCAGAAAATAATTATAATTAACTAATTTAACTTCTCTCCTTAATCTCTCTAAATTCTGGTAAATAGTTCTTATAATTAGGACCAGATGGAGTATTAAATAAGGGTAAAGTTGTTGAGTTTTAAGTTTGAGTATATAAAGTTTAAGATTTTTCTTTGTTTAGCTGAAATATGTTGGAGATGACTTATAAATACGATGAAAAGAGTATTTGGAACCAATGTGGTTTAGTCAAAACTAGCTTGCCTCTTGTGTGAGCGGAATCATTAAAGACTGTGGTCGTGATTGTGAACCGGTGACGTATTTACTATAATCCCCAGATTTTGGCCATTTTAGAAACCGCCAAGCCATTATTAACCTTACCCGTGATCATATTACGCCCACTAAATTCCAACTTTCCAAACACGCCCTTAATGGTTAGAAAATAGAGAGAATCTTTCCCCACGTAAAGATTGAGATAGGTAACTTATTATTCTTTTGTACTCCCTCTCTGATCCTTATTATAAGGCACCAACCACCAACATTTTTTTGTCCTTATTATAAGGCACCAACTTACTTTAACTAACTCATTTATTACTATTTTCTCATTATGCACTCATTTTTAACTAACTCATTTAAACCTACATCATTAAAGTAGGGGTAAAGTTGGAAACATTTAATACTTTGAGACCTCATTAATGACTTAATCTCCATTCCTTGGTCCGCGAGAAATGGTAGTTGGTGCCTTATAATAAGGACCAGAGGGAGTACTCCGGTTCTTTTTGTAAGGAACAACTATTGCAATTCAAAATGTTAGTTAAAACCAAGAAATGTGTAAAATATATATTTTTCTTTCCAATTATACCCATATTTATAAAAAGAGTACACGATAGATAATAAGTGAAAATTTATTTCAGAAAAATAATGAGAGGCTTATATTTAATTGGCGCAAAAATGGAAAGACAAGTTTAAATTTTTAGACAAAATGGATTTGTTCTTTATGTTAAGGACCATCCTTTATGAGAAATAATGTTCTTTATAAAAAAGACTAGAGGGAGTAATATGTAGTTACTTCATACAAATGTATCGATTTTACATTCTGTAATACCCGGATATTTATTTATCTGT
Source organism: Acacia pycnantha (assembly GCA_025563575.1). Taxonomy (NCBI): domain Eukaryota; kingdom Viridiplantae; phylum Streptophyta; class Magnoliopsida; order Fabales; family Fabaceae; genus Acacia; species Acacia pycnantha. The sequence continues at coordinate 756,359 of JAMWYP010000077.1, read as the reverse complement.
AATATTATATTGAGATAAATAAATAGCTATGTTCGATAGGTGAATATGTGGTCTCAAATATTGGATTATAAATATATGATTTTTCTAAGGAAAATCTCTTGAGAATTAGGAGGAATAATGTGCTAAAATACCCTTATGGGGCATAAAATAGCCTAAGAATATTATGATAAATCTTAAAAGGCAGTAAAATAATTATTAAAAATTAGAGAGTGTATTATCTCTAATTTTGGTAATTTATTAAATTATAACCTTGGAAAAATTAAAGAGCAAAAATCAAAAAGTATTTTGTGGGCCAAAATGACCCCAGGATTTTTAATATAATGCATGTGACATAAAATACCAATGTCAGTGCAATAGTTATGAGAAAATGATTAATCCTAAATAAGAAAATTATCAACAATTAGTAGGTGATTAATTAAGTAATTATTGGCTAATTATTTAAGCATGAGTTAAGAGAATATTCAAGTTAATTATGAGAAAACCCCTTGATTAAATGATTAGTGGCTAAATTAGCATAAAATATACTTGCTAATTAATCAAGAAAGATTAAGAAAAAATGAATAAGATTAAGTGTATGAAAATCCCTAATCCTAAAAAAGTTGCTAATCATGTGATTAGGGCACTAATTAAACTTGTTAATCAATTTAGACAAATTTATCATTTACCAAGGGCTAAGATGTAATCTAATAAAGCAAGATCAAAGGTTTACAATTATTCTAGTAATTTTTAAAGCCTAAATCCATGTTAATTGAAATGGACCAATAAGGGAATTTTGCTAATTATATAAGATAATATAAATTAATTAATTAACAAAATAAAAATGAAAATAAAAAGGGGGCGGTTTGAAGAAGAAGAAAAGGGAAGAGTATGTGTGAAAAGGGTTGTGGTTTGTTGAAAAAGGGAAATTATTATTATAATAGAAGATGTTTGGTGAAAAGCAAATAGGATAAATGAGAACCGATAGAAATTAAATCTTACCTTGAAATCCTTGGATTAAGTGGTAAACATCTGGACATATTATGAATCAGTGAATTTTTGTCCTGAAGATGATGTTACCCGAAGTTATTTCCGTAACCGAAAAGGGTTATACTAGACTGGCTAAGAAGCTATCTGATATTCAAAAAGCAAATCAGATGAATGAAAATCTATAGAAACGAAGCCATAACTTGAAATCCTTGAATCAAGTGGTAAACATCTGGACATATTATGAATCAGTGAATTTTTGTCCCGAAGATGATGTTACCCGAAGTCATTTCCGTAACCGACGGTGTTTTACCGAAAATCTTCGGCAGGCAACGAAATGTTCTGAATGGGATCAAAAATTTTGTTGACCCAGACATTTCTAAAGAGTAAGAATAGACCTTCGAGGCTATGTTCTTGGATTTTTGAGATTTTCCAAGATTACGCGATTAGGACACCGAACGGGGAACTTTATCGGTACAGGATCAAAAAGCAAAAGTTGGTGACATCACTTTGTTGACTTTGGGGGAGGGGGAGGCCGGTTTTGAGGAGTATGTGGAGGAGAATGAGCTTGCACAAAAACCCTAATTTACTTGGTTGTGGTTGAAGGAAAAGTTTGGAGAAAATTACCAAGTTGGCCACACTTTTTCCCTATAAATAGCCTTCACTTCTCTTCACAATTCTCACACCAAAATCCTCTTGCTAGTTGAAATTTCCTAGAGAGAATGTATAAAGAAGGAGGAGCCCGGAGAAATTTGTAGTGAAGCTCTGAGTAAGTTCTTCGGTCCCTAGTCTTTAGTAGTTCTTTCGGTAGTTATAATAGAAATGCTAGCTTAGTCTTTAATCTTCCAAGTTATTTTAGATATCATGTTTTAGGGATAAATATGATATTTATTTCGAGAATATATTGGGGAAAGAGATATGTCAAAATTTTGGAAGATTAGAGTCAAAGTAGCGAAGCTCTGGCGAAATTTCGCCGATTAGTCAAACTAGGGGCAAAATGGTAATTTTTACCTAAACTTCCTGTTATGATGTGCATTATTAATAAATGTGATATATCCTTATAGGATATCTGTAATTCCGTACCGCTGTCGTGCCGCTGTCAAAACGTGCCATTTTCCGTCAAAAGTATCGTATTCCGCCAGAAGTACCAAATATCGTCAACGAATGTACGAACGCGTACTGTAACCCTAACTCTGTGCTGCTCATATACATATATGTGATAGATACGTTCGTAGACTGAGGCTCTGGTTAGGGTCGTCATTTATACATACAGCTTTACACTGGTTATAATCATGATAATGCCGTTATGTTTTCCTAGCGCTGAGGACACGTGTTATGATCGTGGCATTGGGTATGTGCAGACTGTTGTTGTTGGACTTTACATACTGCTCTGTGCTTATGTTCTGTTGTTGTTATAATCATACATCTGCTTTGTGCTTATGTGGTGATATATTGCTGTTATGTTATGAATATATGTTGTCCATATACTGTTTTATTTGACCATAAGGTTAACCGTTACCTGAAATCCAAATGGAAATTGGATCTCAGCTGTAGCTTCAGGGTCCGGAGGACCGAAGGTTGGAGATAGGGAGAAGCAGCATGTGTAGACCGCTGGCCGAAGAGTTTCCTTTTATTTATGTATTTACTTTTGAACACTAAGATGACTGTATTATTACTATTACACTATGGTTAATGTTTTATTATGGCTCAGTTACTCACTCGCTCCAATGCTCTACTCTGATTGATTCAAAAAAAAAAAAATTCCGCTTTTAAAATTTGATGTTACACATTCTGAGTTTCATTTATCTCCCTCCAAGTTAAACCATGCCTTGTGTTCATTAGACTAGGCTTGTTGCTCCATTTTTGTTGAAATTATTAGGCATAAATTGAACTTAGATTTGGATTGTCAAGGTGCAAAATTGAGGAATAAAAACAAGGGATAAGGTGTGTCCAACACCATGAAATATGTTCACAGGTGTGTCCAGTATCCTAAATTATGTTGTGGTTCATTTAACACCCTATAGTATTTTTCATGTGCGGTTAGTACTTAGAGTATTTTTGTGGTTATCTAGCACTCTAGTATTTTTCAGGCACGTCCAGCTCCCTAAAGTTGCTATTGAAAAAGAATATTTTAAGTTGTTGAATGCACCTTCACTTAAATGACTTTTGGAGATTTAATCGCAAGGTTAAAATTGCTCCTAAAAAATACTTTATTGGGAAATTTCTTCTAAAAAGATTAATACTTTAAAGTTAAAATTATGCAACAAAATACTCTAGCACTTGGAAAAATACTTCAAGGTACTAGATGGTCCACAAAATACTTCAAGATGCTGGATAAATAACAAAATACTTTAGGATGCTGGACACATATGAAAAATATGTTTTAGGACAATGTGTATGAAAAATATCTTGTTGGGAGGGATAAGGCTCACTTTCGTTTATATATATATATTTTTTAAAAAGGTCAATTGTCACCAGAGCTCCAACCATGTCTGGTGGCCGACCTCTGGCACATCTAAAGGAAGGTGACCACCAAGCCATTCAATACTTTTTTTGCAAGCCGAAACAAAACTCTTCTCATATGCTTACTTCGTAAATTGTAAGACTTTGCCGATGCATTTACTTAGGTCACTAGGGAAAGAGTGAGATTTTCCTTCCTACAAGAATAATGTGAGGTCAAATATGGGGTAGTTTTCGAGTGTCGGATATTATCGTGTAGCAAAATTGAATAGTCACCTCAAACGGTTGATATTCTCCCGAACGATGCATGAGACGGTATTTATTGTTTATGTCATATTTGAAGTATAAATTTACTAATTAGAGACGAATAAAATGATCTTAATTCAAAGAATATGCTAATAATCATTCACATTTGTTTATAGATACTATGTTCATCTATGAAGACACTTGTTTCAAGAGAAAAATAATAAATGTAGAATATATTCACTTAAAGAATAAAAACAAAGTTTATCAGCATTATGATTCACCTGTTGAATGTTCTGCAGTCTTCTTCTCATATAGAACAATTATACAAAACAATTATATATGACTATATATATATATATTTATTTATTTATTTATTTATTGTCACTACCAATTTTACGTCACTACTACTTTTTCACCGTTAAATCAGAATCTCATCTACCTTTATCATTTCTCTCTCCTATTGAAAAAGTGGTAGTGACTTGGTAGTGACATAAAATTGGTAGTGACAATATCATACCCTATATATATATATATATATATGAAGACAATTTTGTTATGAATTGTATGATATATAATAGATTTACTATAAATTTGAGAATTGGAATTGTAGTTATCAAAATAAAAATATTGAAATGACAAATCTAACTCACTATTTCTTAGGAATTTAACAATTGGAATAGTGGTGAATTGTATTTTTAAGAATGTAAATTGTTTATCAGGTTTGCTAATATTGTTTCTCCTGTCATGAAATATTACTTAAATTAATTAATTATTATTAATTAAGTGATAATAAATTGTGGAGTAAGTTCCCAAAACGGAAATATTTACAAAGGCATATGAAAGGTGTAGGGCCAGGTGATAATCACATTTAATATTTCATAATTAACATTCAAGTTGCTTGTTTTTATAAATATTTTTTTTAAAGTTTTTTAACAAATTTTTATAGGTTATTTGTAAGATTCAAGATAATTGACATGAAAATTAAGTCCTCAACAAATGCTTGGTTTTGGAAATCCAATAGCACATCCATGACGTTGGAGAAGTATTACTCTTGATTACTATATCTGGTCCTAATTATAAGACCTAGTTGACTTTCTTTGGAGAGATTAATGAAGCTAAATAAGTTAATTAATGATTTCATATATTGTGTATCCTTAGATTCTATATTAGTTTATTGATTAAATTAATTAGTTTGAATAAGAAAATAAAAATAAAAATACTATAAAGTAATTTAATAGCTTTCTTAATCTCTCCAAAAAAAAGTTAACTAAGTCTTATAATTAGGATCGGAGGGAGTAGCAAATGTGAAGTTCAATCTTTTACAAGTGGCAAAGTCCATTTTTTGGTCTTCTAAGTTGTCAAAACCTTGAAGAAATCCTATCACAGCAATACTTCTTTAGTAATTGAGAAATATAGTTCCTGAAAATACTTTGAGTTGAGGAATTGAGGTTCCAAGAGTGTAAGGTAATTACTTTATATTTGTCATTGTTATTGTTATGAAGTACCTCAAAATTACTGTAGAAACTCAGGACAAAAATGAGAAGAATAATGTAGGAAGCTTCCATGTTTAATTAGTAGAAAAAGGAAGCTTTTTTTCTGAATGAGGGGGAAGATGGAGAGAGGAATATATAAAGGAGTCGCGGGAGAGGAAGAAGGTCGACACTTACATCTGAGTGTGCAGTGGAATTTTTTTTGGGGGGGGGGTGAAGGCCACCCCTAGCCCTCCTAGTTCCGCCCCTGCCAACAGTCTTCTCTGCATTACAAATTCATCAATCCTAAGTCTCTACATGCATTTTATATGTTGTGACAATTATGGCAGCAAAAGCCAATGAGGATTGGTACAGTTGGCTAAAACGTTGGCATTCATCCCAAAAGGGAGGAGGTTCGATTCCTGCTGGTCGATATGAGAGCCTTATTGGTGGGCGATCTATAAGTACCTCTGTAAGCGCTCTTTGAGTCTGGAGGCATGCCCTGGCCTTGGTGGGATACCGGTGTCTACCCCGCCTAAACTTTTAATATATCAAAAAAAAAAAAAAATTATGGCGGCAAAATGCTATCTATGTAAGGAAACTTCATGATTGACATACTTGCTCATCTATTAAAATTAAGGCAAAGTTTCTTGTGATCATCGATGTGGCTAAAGAGGTTGTGTTGAACATTCTCAATATTAGAATAATTTTAGAGCTAAAGTTGATGATGGATGGAAAGTTTGCTTCCATGTGACCACAAATAAAAATCACACCACTATTATTTATAAGTTTACAAACCAACAACATTTTTAAAACAATGTGAAAGATCACAAACATCAACATTTACAATGAAACATGAAAGGACACAATCCTATATATGGCCTCTTTTTATGCCTTTTTAATAAATTAATATGAAGGATCACAAACTTCAACATTTACAATGGAATATGAAAGAGTACAAATTTTTAAAAGGACATAACCACGAATAGTGTTAAAAAAGCCGGGAGAAACTGGACCTCACTTCTCTCCCCGCCATTCCGGTCCGCTCCCCTCCTTTCTTAAAACGTTGTCATTTTGGTGTAAAATTGGTGCCCCTTTTTTTTAAAAGAAATATTTCATGGTACTTACTGGTATTAAAAAGATACTGGCTGGTATTGAAAAAATATTTGATGATCCTGAAAAATCATCTTAGGATATTGAAAAAATATTTCAGAATACGGTACTGAAAAAATACCTCATGATCTTGAAAACTCATTTTAGGATCTTGAAAAAATATCTTGAAGTATATTTTTAGTAACAGTTAGTAGTTGAAATATTTTTTCAAGATCATTACGTTTTTTTTTCAGTACTAATCAGTATCCTGAAGTATCTTTTTAGTACCCTAAAATATTTTTTTCAAGATCATAAATTATTTTTTCTTGCCAGTCAATATCTTTTTAGTATCGGTCAGTGTCCTAAAATATTTATAAAAAAATACAAAAAAAAAAGGCACTAGTTTTGTACCAAAATGGCTCCGTTTTATCAAAGGAGGCGTTTTGGCAAAAGGAGGGGAGCAGGCCGGAATGACTGCTGAGAGAAGCCAGGTCCAGAGAAACCAAAGCCATCATTACAAATCCTCCAGATTAACAAAAGGTGTGGAAAAAAAAAAAAAAAAAAAAACCGAAATCCCTCAGTACAAGTTTTCAAGATTAACAAAAAGTGTAAAAACCCAAAATCCGTCACTACAAATTTTCAAGACATATATTAAATAGATGCAGTAAATAATTGTGATTTATATTTATATGCAAGACTAAAGGTGGCACCTCCAACCACCGACGTAATTAGCAAAAAGGTTCTTTTCTTTTGTTCTTTTACGTCTTCTATTTCATTTTAAATCCATATTATCATTATTTGGGGAATTCAAAAGACCCCAATCCAAGCAATAAGACATATTATTAAGTCATAGCCAATATTAGAGATATATCCCTTTAATATATATTTATATATATTGAAATAAATACAGAATATATAAGAGGAACATAACTGGAAAACAATGGAAACAAAAACAAGAAGAAAAAGGCAATTTGAAAATCCGAAGGGTGCAATGGAATATATTTATTAGTAATGTTTTTCTCTTTTTTTGGTCAAGTCTTCCTATTCAATATGCCTAGTCATCGTGACTCGTGACATTAGGTTTGATTAATCCATTTAGTGATGAAAATTGAGAAATGAGAAGATGAAAATGAAAGGAATGACACTTTTATTAAACCATACTACCTCCGTCATCTGGTCTTTAATATAAGGACCAATTAAGTTTTTTTAAGAGATTAAATAAACTAAATAAGTTAATTAATCATAATATATATTATATAGACAAATATAAACAACAACACCCCTCGTTCTTTTCTCAGACTTTTTATTAAAGGGTTAGGACTTCCTCACCTCAAGGGAGGGGTTCAATCACTGCGTTATATTGTTCTTAAAGTGACTGATCCTAGGGGTTTAGGATGCGACTGATTTAATGTTGGTAGAGGTGGATGCATGTGATTTTGTTGTTAATATGATGTTTTAGTTGTGCCCGTTTATACCGAAAAGACCTAGCCCTTTTGGTATGTGAAAGTTGTTCTCTTTTTTAGATTATGGACCTTAATTGACCCCTTCCTAAAAATTTTTAGCAAAAAAAAAAAAAAAAAAAAATATATATATATATATATATATATATTATATAGACAAATATAAACAACAACCACCACAAAACTTAATCACACTAGGTGAGGTCGTCTATAAAGATCGCACGACGCCATTCCGTTTTAATAAAAATTAAATTTTTAAATAGATTATAGAAAAAACAAATATAAATATTTTAAAGTAATTTATTTAACTTTCTTAATATTTAAAAAAATCAATTGAGTGTTATATACTAAGGAAAATAGAATATTGTGTTCAAAAGAATATCACCAACACGAAACATAACTCTAGAATCAATACTAATTAATTTAATGGAACCTGTCACCAGTGGCGGACCCAGGATTTCAAATTTGTGGGTGCATAATTAGTGGTGGGATTCGCTGCCCCCGAAAATTTTTTTTAAGGAAAATTTTAAACGTTTTAAAAAACTAAAGAATATAAACAATAAAAGAAAAAAAAACTTCAACTTAACATAAAAATAATAATAATCAAGAGTCAACTAAATTAACATCCAGATGAAAAGACTGTATTTGTAATCAATAAATTATGGATAAGTAAACAAAATGAAGGTGTCTTTTTATATTTTTTTGTGTCTCCCCTCAATGAAAAGTTGTGTAGCTCAACTGGTAAACTACATGCTCTTAAGGTGCAGAGCACCCACACATCACGGGTTCGAAACCCCTCCATGCGGTTTTGGTTAAAAGATTTGCGTTTCACAATTTTAAAAAAAAAAAATTGAAAGGAGACTCACCTCAAGGAATCGAACCACGGACACACCAGTAACACTGGTATACTCTTAACCAACTTACTACGGTCATTTGTCATAGAATTTTTTCATTATATATATATATATATAATCAAAAATTTAGTGTGTGCACTTACCCACACTGGCACCAGTGTGGGTCCGCCCCTGCCTGTCACTGACACGCCTACTTCTAAAAAGAAGTTTTCTCAAAAATAAAATCAATGAATTATATATAACTAAATATATAATTTTTCTCAAATGAAAAAGGAGAAATATCAGTAAGGTCCCAAGGAAGAGAAAAAATGTCAAAAAAGTCTCAACGCCAAATCTCCTATGATATTAATTACAGAATTCCAATATCAAAAAAGTCTCGTTGTCAAAATAGTTTTTCCTGTTGTTAAAATTTCCTTATAAAAATATTATTGTCAAAATGGTTTTTCACATTGTCAAAATGATTTTTTTTTTGGTCAAAAATTTTCCGAGTTTTTCCTCCGGCGTAAAGAATTTTAGAAACCTAGAAAAAAAATTGGTAACAGGAAAAGCCATTTTGACAACATAAAAAGTCATTTTGACAACAATATTTTCATAAGAAAATTTTAACAACAGGAAAAATCATTTTAACAATATGAAAAATCATTTTGACAACGAGACTTTTTGGATATTAGAATTCCGTAATTAATATAAAAAAATAGACTTTTTTATAGGATATTTAGGGTTAAGACTTTTTTGATAAATTTTCTCTTCCTCAAGACCTCACTGATATTTTCCCAATGAAAAATCACTAAACGATCACAAATGTGAATGCATATCATTCAGAAAAAAGTAGAGAAAAGAATAAATAAATGAATGTAACATCAACTTGTAAATCTCATAGACAATCATATAGGAAAGTGACAATCTCTAGGGACCTAGCAGCAGTTTTTGGCCGGCAAAAGAAAACTTGTGTTGTGACTGATTCCACCAAAATAATTTTAAAATAAAGAAAACAAAATCAATTTTCCCCTAATTATTAAACAAAAAGGCAAGTGGTTGGCTGGCAAGAGAAAACTTGTGACTGATTCCACCAAAATAATTTAAAAATAAAGAAAAAAAATCAATTTTCCCCCAGTTATTAAACAAAAAGGCAAGTGGTGTTTCCATAGCCGCCGGACCTCCCCCAGTTCAAACTGCCAAATGTTTTGAAACGATCCATTGTTGTTTGTTTTTTCTTCAAGTCACTAGATTCTTTCATTTCATTGATAAACAAAATATTTGTTTTACCCAACGCCACATTCTTACATGTCTTTTAGGGGGAAAAAAATTACAGATCGTTCTAACTTAATCAGTAGTCTCGGATTCAAGCTCTAGAGTATGCAGCCATAATTATTACATAATTAGAGGTGGTTTTTCTCATTGTGGGCCTACATTCCTACGAATAGGACCAGTTGGTTGCTAATAGGGCATGATAGTGGTGGAAATATCCAAAGGCAACTACTACTAAGTTGGGTGAATTGGTTAGCCCTTTCTAGAGCCGGGAAATCGGGTCGAGCCTGTCGGGCTGGCCCGTTTAAACCCTGACTCTGTAGGATTCGGGTTTGAAAAACAGGTCAGAAATTTGAAATTGTCCATGCAAGGCCTCGGACCAGCCCGTTAGGCCCATTTAACTGTAGCTTTTTTTAAAAAAAATAAAAATAAATTAATTACCTAGATTTTTACTTAATGAATGTGTTTATTTGTAATTATTTATATTTTTTTAGTTTAAACCATAACCCATTTTTTATGTTTATTATTATTCTCTATTAAAACACATAATTAGGTATTATAAATTTTAAAGAATGGATGTTTTCATATTAAATAAACGCATACTTTGGTATTACAATATTATATAAATAATAAATTATAAATATATTTTGTGTAAAATAAGTATAATTATTTTTACCTGTCAGTAAAATCATGCATGAACCGAAGGAATCTGCAGACACACAAAATTACGAGAGGGAACGACATTTTGTCATGGGCATATATAAAGCAATTCATTTGTTTAATATTTTTTGAAAAAAAGGAAAAACATATTCTTTGTGTTTATTTATTTATTATTACGAATTAATGAATGTGTTTATTTGTTGAATGATTTATATTGTTTAGATATTCATGTTGATAACATTTATTTGATAGATTAGAACTTTAATGGTTGCAATTTACTAATTATATTTCTTTGAAAAAAGTCGAATGAAAAATAGTTAAAATTTAGAATAATAATTTTCAAGCCCAGTAGGGGGAAAACGGATGTTTTCCTTACTCCAGGCCTTGTCAGGCCGGACCGGCCCTGATTCCCAACTCTAGCCCTTTCCAACATGGAATTTATTATCTATTTCCACAATAGCAGATCATATAATCACATCTGCAACCTAAAGCCAGGTCAAATGCATAGCTATTGGACTTGAAAAGGACCTCTATATATATATATATAAAAAACGATAGCATAAGATAACATTGAGGAATCTTTCCCTTTTACACACATTCATGAGAAGGATATCACAAATCAACCAATAAGTGCAAGAAAAGAATGGCCTCTTTTTCAGTGGAGGATTTCGTAGGAAATGGAATTTTGAAGGGGTTGCTTCCAAGGTTACTGGAAGAAGGCTGGGATGATGTGCCAACAATGAAGATGATGAACGCAGAGGATATGAATGCAATACAAATGACACAACAGCAAAAGGTCAGTTTCCCATATCAAATTTCATCATCATTATCCTCCTCAGAAACCCATAGCCAACAAAGATTTTATCATTGAAGTCCTATTGCTTTCAAAATACAGGTTTCTCATTTATCAGCTTTCATCCACTACAAATCAAGATATTTATAACATCTGAATGATCTGTTAAACTAATTACATATCATATACATAGCAGTCACTTCAACTTGTGTCCTAAGTTTTTATTCTTTTTTTCCCTCCCACACCTTAGGATGCACTTGGATTGAGGTCATACCTGCATGATCGCGGATTGATGCAATATGCAGAGAAGATGGAGGCATCCGGGAAAGGTCTTCCTGAACTCCTTAGCTTAAGCTCCATGGATATTTCATCCCAGTTCAACATGAAACGAGGCCATATTGCCCGTTTCGTGGATAGAACTAGATGTGATGATTCTTCTCAACTGCGTGCAATTCCCATCAGGAAAAGAGCCAGCATGCTTTACAGAGATGAAAGTCTTATCAAAAGTCATGCATCTTACAGCTCAAGTAGCATGAAAAGATCTTATCTAAGGAGTAATACACCTGATAAATCACTTGAGCAATCAATGGCTGAACTAAAGATTAAAGATGGGCACATCTTTAAAGGGATTGTGGCTGCAGGCCCAGCTGAGCCTAGAGCATGTGGCTGTGTGCAAGCTCCTGTTGTCACTGACCAAGTAGCTCCATATGCAGCTATTGAAAATATATCAGTGCAGAGACTAACTCCAGAGTATAAGATTGGAATGGAACCATTAGTGAAAGCAAAAACACCTCCGATGAAGGCTTCAGAACTGTGGCGAGATAAACCAGCTGTCATCCTCTGTCTCCGACGACCAGGGTAAATTTGACAACTATAGCAGTAGACTAAAACATGAATGATCTACTCTCAATATATAAAAATTATGCTAATATGTCACAGTTGTCAAAATCGCATGTTTCACCATTCAAAAATTTTACAATTAGCAACAAGTTACGAAGTCAATAATATGAATAGATTACTACATCAAGAACAGTCTTGAATAGATTACTGCAATTTTATGATTCAGAAAAGCGTGAAAATAACTAGTTCTTGGGGTGTGTTTTATTGTTATTAAGTGTTGTTTTGCCTATACCTGTTAAAACAAATAAGAATGTTACACGTGTTAGATTTATTGTCTCAAGTGCTTTGCATATTACAAAGATGTACAAGCCATATTTTATATACTAAGCAATTTTTTACTTGTCATTGAATTTTATGATTTGATATGGTTTACATTTTAGGATTTGGATATATACTTTTTGATGGGCAATGCATATATCATAATTTAAAAGCTACAATGACGATGATGATGATGACAACAAAAACAGGATTGGAGAACTACTAATAATTAAATCAAAGCAATTGATTCTACAAAACTTCCATGCAAAGTATTCCATTTAGGAGATCAATTTTGGTTGGATTAGATTAGATTGGTTTGGTCCAATCAAATGGAATAGGTTTCTAACACTTGGTATCCTAGGTTTCTGTACACTGACATTAAAGTGAACTCTGTTGCTAAGCATGCTCCTTAAACTTGGAAACAGGTGCATCATGTGTAGAGCTGAGGCACACCAGCTCTTTTCGAAAAAACCCATATTTGATGCACTTGGGGTTAAACTATATGCAGTTCTTCATGAGCAGATAGAGTCAGAGGTATTACCAGACTTCAAACAATTGTTACTGGAATAAAATCTTCATTGCTTGACTAGTTATTGTTGTGGAGCAGGTAAAGGATTTCTGGCCCCGATACTGGGGTGGTGTAGTACTTTTTGATCGAGGTAGGGATTTCTTTAAAGCTCTTGGTGGGGGAAAACTGCTCAAGGACAAGTTCATATCAGGATTTTTACTGAATCCCCGAGCACTGGCCAATTACAAGCGTGCAAAGGACAGAGGAATCGACCAGAACTTTAAGGGAGAAGGTGAGATAAAGGGTGGACTCTTTATAATAGGAAGTGGAAAAACAGGCATTGCTTACCAGTTTATAGAGAGGAACTTTGGAGATTGGGCACCTACAGCTGAAGTTGTCGAGATTTGTACTCAGTTGCAGGTAATTTAGTTATTGGTTTTTCTTGTACCATGTCAATGTTGATCATCTTCTAAGACTCTCTTTTACTAAATCTTCTGAACCTGATGCAGAAACAACAACAAGGTCAAAGGGAATCCATTCAACCTTGAAAGGATTACATTACAAAATTTACAATATGTTGCACGTGCATTCACTTCTTGTACTTCATCGTCAACAGAAGCAAATTCAACTTTGTTTTGATATACAATAGAATAGTAGCCTATGTTATATATATTGAACAAATATAGTTTGATCCTCAGATATAAGTGATTTCTTTAAGAACCCCTCTGTATTCTTTTGTCGCTAGTTTTATTGCTGCTTTCACATAACTCGTTGGTTGTATTCTTTGATTCTGTTTCACGATATTTTCCTATTGCCAATCACCCAAAAAAAAAAAAAAACTATTTCTATTATCCAGTGAAATAATTCCATCCAAATGAGAATAGAAACCTACAGTAGAATAGCCAGAGTAGAGTAGCAAAACATGAAGAACAATGAGAAATAAGAAAAGTAAAAGAATTCTCTAGCATTTGAGAGTTTAGAATCTCTAATAAGTCCAGATTAAACTTTTCCTGATATCCCCTCTCCTTTTTCTCCTGTATTCTTTTTGTTCTTACTTAGGTGCACCCTAGAAGGCCATGGCCCAATGGGCATGGATCTATCCTGTTCCCAGCCAAGGACCCTAATATTTCAATTAGCTATATGCCCCAATGGGCATGGATAACATAAAAAAGAATCATAAATTAGGAACAATTGCACAATCATAACGTTCCAGCATGATAAAATTTCAGTAACAATGACTTAGTCTGTCTCCAACTAAGGAAAGCTTTCAGAAAACAATTTTTTTTAAAAAAAAATCACATGAATCGTTTGGGGTCAAAATTAAATAAAAAAGTTGCATTTCTTTCTTTTTGTTAAAAAAAAAACGCTGAAAGGGTTACAGCCTATAAATTAAAAGACTGCCAACTATACAGAGAAATAGGAGAAATTAAAATTTTGAACTTTCTATATTATGGTGATTGAAGAAATAGATGTCAGAAGAGAAGGTGAGCCTTGGAGCAATGGTGAGGTTACTGCCATGTGACATGGAGGTCACAGGTTCAAATTTTGAAAATAGTCTATCTAATTACGAATGTAAGACTGTGTACATCTATTTCTCCCAAGACCCCACATGATAGGAGCCTTGTGCACTGGGCCGCCCTTTGAAGAAATTGATGTCAAACAAAACTATAAGGGATACTTCATGAGCTAACCAGACCACCAGAGAAACCTTGTCAGCCTTATAATACTTAAGCATCTTCGCCCACCTTATTGTTAGCACACCTAAACAAGTATTATTACCCCCTAGTCCCCTACGTTATCAACCATGACAAGCACCTGAGTATTTTATATCACAGTCCATGCCAAGTATGGTGACAACTAAATAATATTTCCAGAAAAACGTGTAAACTCTACAGCTTCAGAAAACAAGGTACTTACTGTTCTATTTATCTTTTTTCTTACCACCGTTGGCTTTATTTTCAGTTAAAGATATATTATTTCAATTTTCTTCTAGTTTAATCAAGAAACAGGACAATTATCAAGTCCCAGCTTAACCACACATGCGCTTGCATGCTGAGCTCACAAACATGAGAGAAAATTAGAGGAGATGAAAGAAGTAGAATATGACTTACCACAACATAAATAAGATGAAGAATAAATATGAGGTTAAGGTGCAAATCCGCAATGTTGTCCTAAAAGTTTTTTTGGTCTCAATGTTGCCCTGAAAGTTTTAAAACGTAGCAATGTCGCCCTAGAGTTAACAAAGGTTAAGTCTGATCGTTTTGTTTAACTATAACTCCCACGTGGCACCCTTATGTGGCACATAAATAATCCTACTCATAGTCACATCAGCGTTTTTATCCCTTCCCTTTCTTATTGGTCACTGCTCAACCCCACTTCTTCCTCTTCATTGTCATCGAAGACGGTGACGCGGGAGATGAAGAATGTCCCATCCTCTAGGGACCCTAGCTGTACTTTGGTGGTCTAAAATGGCAATTTCATTCATCTATTGAAAGGCGATCTCATATGCCAATTCACAATGACTCTGCAGTTTTCATCACTTTTCAAAATAAAGTGCTGTAAATGTTGGGTTAAATAGGTGTAGGAATCAGGCCTGTCACCAGAAATCTCCACATGAACAGGTTCCATCTTTAAACAAGTGGAACCGAGCAGCATCTCTTACAAGAATTTCCCGTTGGGTGATCTTAGATATATACTTGGTGGCATTGTGGCAATCCCCACAAACCCTCAGATTTTTAACTACACGTATGGGAAGATTAGGAGGAATAAATATCAACCCAAAGGCAATTGCAAGCCTTTCACTATGGTGATTAAGCATCTTAATTTTCTCTGAATCCTCAACATCATGAAGAACAGAGTTCATATCAGGCACATATCCCTCTTTCAGCATTTTGTAGTTCAGTTTCTCAAGCACAGAATATATCTGATCTGAAAATGGATTTGACCAGTCATCAGCAGAGAAAATGTGCACACTGTTCTTATATTTGATCCAGCTACATCCTTGTTCCTTTCTCAGTCCCTTGTCCCTCATTCCTTTTCTCAGTTTGGCAACTTCTTCCCATTTTCCTTTTGCAGCATAGATGCTTGAAAGCAAGATGAAGCTAGCAGTATTATGTGGGTCCAACTCCAGAAGTGATTCAGCCGCCCATTTGCCAATTTCCATGTTCCCATAGAATCTGCAAGAGCTCAATAAGGTTGCCCAACCAATTGCATCAGGACAGAAAGGCATCTGGTTTATAAAGTTCCGAGCTTCCTCTAACTTCCCAGCTCGACTGTAGAGATCAATCATGCAGCTATAATGATCAAGAATTGGTACAATCCTGTATTCTTCAATCATTGATTGGAATATTTGTTTACCTTTATCTACTAATCCTGCTCTACTGCAAGCAGAAAGAACCCCAATAAAAGTAACCCCATCAGGTTTCAAGCCATAGGCTAACATGCTTTCAAATAACCTGATTGTTTCATTGGCTTTACCAAACTTGGCATATCCAGAAACTAGGGCAGTCCATGAAACTTCATCCCTGACACTCATGTCATTAAAAAGCCTATGGGAGTCCTCAATGCTTCCACACTTGCCATATAATGTAACAAGAGCGTTAGAAACAGTAATAAAGGAAAGTAGACCAGTAACCAGAGCTCTGCCATGAAATTGGGCACCCTCTTCCATGCTTGCGAGGTTGGCACAGGAACTAATTACACTTCCAAGAGTGAAATCGTCTGGCTTGACTCCATCTTTTTGCATATCACAGAAGACTTTAACAGCTTCTTCACTGTAACCATTTTGTCCATAACCCACCAACATTGCAGTCCAGGATACAACATTCTTAAAGGCCATCTTCTTAAACACTGTTTCTGCTGATCTTATGCTCTTACACTTGCAATACATGTCAACAAGAGCACTACCTACAAATATATTATCCTTATAGTCGGTCCTAATTATGTAAGCATGAACTTGCTTGCCTTCTTGCAAGGCGAGAAGACCTCCACAAGCAGTTAATACGCTTCCAAATGTGTACTGATCCATATCTAAAGTTTCCAATCTCATCTCTCCGAATAAATCAATTGCTTCTTTATCCAAACCATTTTGGGTGAGGCCTGTGATCATTGTCGTCCAAGAAATAGAATCTTTTTCCTGCATATCATAAAAGAATTGCCTTGAATCTCCAATCATACCAAATCGTAGTAGCCCTGTTAGCATAGTATTAAACATAACCACGTTCTTCTCAGGAATCTCCTCAAAAGCCTTCCTTGCATCAGAAATGAAGCCTGTTTTTGAGTACATATCCACCAAAGGACTTCCAACAAATACATAGGACTGAAAACCAAACTTCACAATATGTCCATGAATCTGCCGCCCCAAATTAACACACCCATGACTCGATGCAAGTATAAGCATGGTAGAGAACGTAATCCGAGTTAAATTGTTGGACCCTTCCCTTAACATTAAATTATAAGCCTTCACCGAGTTAACAATGGAAATGCTAGCATACCCAGAAATAAGCGAATTCCATGAGACAACATCACGGCTTGACATTCTATTGAAAACAGCTTGCATCTCAGAAATTTTACCTGCTTTCGAATAAGTAGAAAGGACAGAATTCCAAGAAAAGAGATTTGGCTCAGGCATTTGATCAAACACTCGCTGAGCATAGACGATGTTGCCAAGTTTACCATAGGTACTTATGAGATTGTTTAACAGAAAGGTTTCTGGGATTCTCAATGTTTTGATTATGTGGCAATGGAGCTTCTTTGCCTGGATGTGGTTCCGTACTTCGGAACAATGTTTAAGCAATGCGCAGTAGTAGTTAGAAGAAGACGATGACATATTTCTTTTGAACAATTATGTTGCGAAATGAAGTCTGATATTAACTACTTAAGCGCGAAAAAACAAACCAGCTGCAATCCAAAAATAAATCATTTTCATTAACTTCAAAGTGACGGTGGACGTTTCTGATATTCTACTTAGCAACACCGCCATGACAAATCAATCATCTGAGTATTAGTGGTACCCTACAGGCGAAAGATAAGAGCAGTGGCCAGCGAAAATGGTCCACTGTTCTCCTTTAGTTGCGTCGTCCCCCCCTTTGTGGAAAGAAATAGTTCCTCCTCAAGCTTCGTTCCTCTGTTCTGCGTCGTCTCTCCCTCAGTTCAGATTCGAGGATGAAGATTATCACTGGCCTGAAGAAGAAGAAGACCAAGCGGGAGAGCCGGCGTTCTTCTACTCCCTCGGCTTCCCTATTCTTCGTTCCAATCTATGTCACGGCCAGTTGGAGAAGACAACAGAGGCAGAGACGGCTGCTTCCACTAATTCCCTCTGAAACACAAAAATGAAGAAAATCTAGGGCCGGTTTGGTAATTTGGTGGGGAGGGAAAGGAAGATTTGGAATATGATACGTGGAAAAATGAGATCCCACTAAAATTGGTGAAATCTCAAATTCCTACATGAATAGTAACATTTATGGATATATTTACTTTCATAAAATATTTTTTTTAATATAATGCAAGAAAAGAAAATAGAATTAAATTCAAATTTATGAGATAAGTTGGGGAAAATGAAAAATAAATATCATATGAATTTGCAAAACCCCCATAAGTATTCCAAATTCGTAAAAAGATTGAGAGGTACCAAGAACCTATGAGGGATATGTAAATTCGGGTAAAATTACCCTTAATTTTAAATAAATTTAAAAAATAAAAATATCATCGCCGGAGGGCCGCCAACGAGGGGGTGGGAACCCCACACATGCATGGGGCCAAGTGGCCCACCAGTTGGACGACTTGGTTCCTTTAATATATATACATAACAAATATATATATTCTTCCTAACATTTTTTCAACGGTATTTACAAAACTTGCAACACTATTTACAAATTGAATAACGTCATTCACAACTTGCATATCGTCATTTACAACTTTTTTTTTCAGGTTTACATTTTTTAAGTATGCCCTGATTAAAACTATAAAAAAAAAAACACTATTACAAATGTTATAATGTGATTTACAAATTGAATAACGCCATTTACAAATTGCATAACGTCATTTACAACTTTTTTTTCAAGTTTACATTTTAAGTCTTCAATGCCCCTGATTGAAACTAAAAAAAAGTGCACTATCACAAATGTAATAACGCGATTTACAAATTGAATAACGTCATTTACAAATTCCATAATGCCGATTACAACTTTTTTTTTTCAAATTTACATTTTTTAAGTCTTCAATGCCCCTGATTGAAACTAAAAAAAAAATGCATTATCACAAATGTTATAACGCAATTTACAAATTTAATAACACCATTTACAAATTTCATAACGTCATTTACAACTTTTTTTCAAGTTTACATTTGTAAATGGCATTATGAAATTTGTAAATGGCGTTATGAAATTTATAAATCGCATTATAATATTTGTTATAATGCATTTTTTTTTAGTTTCAATCAGGGGTATTGAAGACTTAAAAAATGTAAACTTGAAAAAAAAAAGTTGTAAATGGCGTTATGCAATTTGTAAATTGCGTTATTCAATTTGTAAATCGCATTATAACATTTGTGATAGTACATTTTTTTAATTTCAATCAGGGGCATTGAAGACTTAAAAAATGTAAACTTGAAAAAAAAAAAAAGTTGTAAATGACGTTATTCAATTTGTAAATAGCGTTGCAAGTTTTGTAAATACCGTTGAAAAAATGTTAAGAATAATATATATATTTGTTAATGTATATATATATTAAAGGAACCAAGTGGCACAACTGGTGGGCCACTTGGCCCCATGCATGTGTGGGGTTCCCACCCCCTCGTTGGCGGCCCTCCGGCGAGGGTATTTTTATTTTTCTTTAATTTATTTAAAACTAAGGGTAAAAAAGTAATTTCACCCGAATTTGCATATCCCTCATAGGTCCTTGGTATCACTTGGCCCCCATGCATGTGTGCATTCAATGAATAATTTTTTTTTTAAAAAAAAAAAAAACCCCACCCCTGAAAAAAAAACCCCCACCCCCCTCACCCAACCGCCGACAGCGGCTCTCTGGCGAAAGTATTTTTATTTTTTTAATTTATTTAAAACTAAGGGAAAAAGGGTAATTTCACCCCGAATATGCATATCCCTTATAGGTTCTTGGTACCTCTCAGTTTTTTACAAATTCGGAAGACTTCTGGGGGTTTTGCAAATTCATATAGTATTTATTTGTCATTTTCCCTTAAACTTATGCGATAAATTCGAACTTATGCGAGAATGTTTTAGTCAATTTAAACTTGGCTAAAAATTTTTTTAGACAAATTCGAACTTGGCGACAAAATATTTTAGACAAATTTGAACTTGATAAGAGGATTTTGGCCCATTTGTGTTTAGTAGGGCCTTGACGACTAATACTAATATTAGAGGGGAAAACTCATGGTCTAGTCTTGTGCTATGTGGATTTTGGCCGGTCCATATCACTTTGATTGGTGAGTTTGTCACATTGGTGAGTGTGCCCATGGTATACACCAGTCAATCAGAGAAAATAAGGCGGGATGAATAAATCCTCATCCTTGTGTATTGATTTTTGTACAGTCATGTGATATAAATATGAGAATGATATTATGCTATTATGAATTACATGTAACCATGTGACATTTTTGATAATGCTATGAATTTATAACTATTTCACTTGACACTTCACGAGTACATGTAACCCCTCGTATGCTCGATGAGATGAATTGTTGGTTGTTGAGGCTTTTGTCTTACCTTGTTGATTTAAAATTTTTCTAGATGATAGTTCTTGTGCATCCATCAGGGAAGACTTCGAAAGCTTAAGCTACTTTTGCTAAGAATAACATCTTTTCATATGTTGGATTATTGTATATTTATCACATTGGGTTCATCCTGCATACTATGAGACTATTTTGAAACTTGATGCATTAACTATATATACTTTTGATTTGTTTATGACTGGATTACTTTTGATCATTTTGGGTATAATTATTTTTTGTAACACTTGCCCTTACTAAATTTTTGGTCTCTCTCTAGAAAAGATTTTTTTGTCAATTGAGTTTGGTTCTGCAGCATTTTGTCATTCACTGTACTGTATTTATCACATTGGGTTCATCCTGCATACTATGAGACTATTTTGAAACTTGATGCATTAACTATATATACTTTTGATTTGTTTATGACTGGATTACTTTTGATCATTTTGGGTATTCAAGCTGGATAATTATTTTTTGTAGCACTTGCCCTTACTAAATTTCTGGTCTCTCTCTAGAAAAGATTTTTTTGTCAATTGAGTTTGGTTCTGCAGCATTTTGTCATTCACTGGCCATACTGTATAGTGACAGTGATAATGCCCCTGCTGTATTCTCTTGGGTAGATGTTCTCTTTTAGGTGAGGATCTTGGAGATGTGAACTTGATCACATCCATGTATTTGGTACATAACAATTCATGGATGTTAGATTGACCTGTTTATAATGATTTTGGTTAATGATGCTGTTTCCAATAATGAAGTGGACGTTATTATCCAGTTTTTGCACATCCGAGATGATCTTTTTCTACCAAGAAGTTGTACGGAGATTGGATTTGGGCATATTTTTTTGTATTTCCAGTCATGATGAAAAGTAATATACATAAGACTCAGTTGAGTTTTTTTTTTTTAAGAAATTAAAGAAACTAAATAATTTACTTTAAATTATTTGTATTTATTGTTTTTCTCTAAATTAATTTGTTTTGACTTATATACTGATATATAATCTAACAACATACAATATATGTTATGATTAAATAATTTATTTAAATTCTTTAATCTCTATAAAAAAGTCAATTGTGTCTTATATTAATTAAACACTAGTTAGAGTACCATATTATTATATCCAATGGAGCTAGAGTGCCACAATCTACATAGTTCTAATGGCTTCTTTTAATTGAGGCAAGAAAAAACGGCTTCTTTTAAGGGAAATCCTACAAAAAGAACTTTAAAAATTCTAGTAAAGGACAAAAAAGTGTTTTATCATCCTTCACAATATCATATAAGTGTTAGGTATGATTTTTTATTTTTAAAATTAAAAGGAAATGATATAAATGCCTTTATATATATATATACACACAAAAGGCATACTCACTAAGAGACTTGATTGCTTCCTATCCATTTCTTGCTTGTTCTTTTTCTACGTTTGCTTCCTCCGCGCTCAATGAATAATTAGATGCGGGATTACCTGTTGATTGCGGTGTGCTTGTCTTGGTTGATTTTGCATATCTCTTTCTTGTTCTTGGGCAAGCTGCTCTTACTCAAGTGGAATCAGTTGCAGCTGGCATATATAAATAAGTAGAAGATCCTGTCTTCTTTTATTAATGAATTTCTAGAGAGGATTCCCCTGACCTTAGCTCATCTAGCCGTAGCTCATTGGGCGGATTGCTTTTTATAGCCAAAGTCTTTTGAAAGAGAAGAATCAACATTCTTGGATTAGGCTGGTGCTATCTCTTAAATAAGAGAAATAACAAGGAGAAAGGCTGCATTAGGTTTAGGAGTTTCGAGTTCTCTCTGCTTGAATAGCCTAGTTTCGTAGCCTTGGTGCCTAGCCTTCTGCTTCTGATCCCGGGAGAAAAAAATAATAAGAATGGCTGTTGTTGAATCAGCTGTGAAAGACCCACTTGCCTCCGTTGATGTTGGTGGAATAGACCCTATGGGAGCCTCGTGAAGGCTAATTTATTTGTCCGGCTATCCCCCTATGTCACCAATTGTTGAAACGAGGGTGACGTCATTCAGGCCTGTAACATCCCAACTTTTCAAAAGCAGTATAATTTTTTTTTCATCAGAGTAGAGCATCAGAGCGGAAAAGTAACTGATATATATATTCAAAAGGCCCACTGGCTAATTATAGAAGCGGTTCAACAACCGAGAGTTTTCAAAAAGTAAAGGACAATAACGGAAATTCTTCAGCCGGATCTTCTACTCGGGCTGCTTGCCTCTCTCCTCGGTCCTCCGGAACATGACGCTATGTTAAGGGCTGAGATCCAGCGCACCGGATCTCAGGTAACGGTTAACCTCATGTTTATGTATACAGACAGCAGACATTAACCATACTAACATCACTCTATCACAACCCATGCATAGGTATTGCTCCCAGCATGCAGACATATTCTCCCAGCATACAGACATATTGCTCCCAAAGATACGACATATTGCTCCCAGCATATAGACATATTCTCTAAGATCTATATGCATTCAAACAGTATAACAACTCTACAACACCCATACATACATGCATACCATAAACATCAGAGCTAGTGTTACAGTACGCGAACGTACCTTTGTTGACGGAAATTCGGTACTTTGACGGAAAACGGTACAACAGTTGGTCAGAATGTAATCAGGGATATCCTATCAAGATAACAACGTGCTTGTTAAGAATCTATCATTACGACGGACATTTTTAGTCATAATGACCATTTTACCCCTGACCCCTAATTGGCGGAATTTCGCCAGCACTTCGTTACTTTGACTCTAATCTTCCAAAATTTTGCCAGAACTTCAACCCCACCATGATTTTCGAAATTCATGACTAAAATACCCCTAACATATGATATCTAATCATACTTGGAAGATTAAAGACTAATCTAACATTTCTACTCTATCTACCGAAAGAACTACGAAAGCTTAGGTACTGAAAAACTTACCCAGAGCTTCGCTACAAAATTCCCCGGACTTCTTCTCCTTCCTTGCTGCTCCAAGATTTCGAAATGCTCAAGAAGGAATGGTGTGAGAATTGTGAAGAGGGGTGGGTGCTATTTATAGGAAAAATGTGTGCACTATTCACACTTTTTCATACCGGATATCTACCGTCGGATCGCACTTTCGCAAGGTGTCACGATCCTCACCATGCCACTTGTCCAAACCGTCCTCTCCCCCCTTAGGTGTCAAAATATGATGTCATGCATGACATCAGTTGCTTGTTCCAGAAGCCTAAGACGGTAGAATTTCCTCGAACGGCGTGCAAATCGCGTAATCGCGTAAAATCCCAAAAATCCGGAATTACAGCTTTGAAGACATTTTCTCACTTATTAGAAATGTCCAGGTTAAACAACCTTTTGATTCCATACAGGGTTCCAACGGTCCTGCGGAAGTTTTACGGAAAAACGTCTTGCTTACGGAATCAACTTCCGGAATCGTCAACCTCTGGAGAAAAATTCACTGATTCCAAATATGTCCAGGAAATTCTCAACTCATTCCCAGATGTTGAGTTATAATTTATTTTCTTCAAATTCTAATTTTATGACTATCTGCCTTTTTCTCAGATTTTCTCTATTTCGTCTTATTACTAACTTCTTCTACCGATCTCAGAAACGACTCCAGGTACAGCTTAATTCAGGATAAAAATCCACTCATCAATATTATATTCTAACTTTAGAAATCCTGTTCCTGATTCTCTAGATAGGATCCAAATCCTATCGGTGTTTATTTTCCCTATTTACTTTTACACTTAATTAATTATTAATTAAGAGTTTCAATTTTATACTCCACCATCATTTTCTTTTTTTTTTCTTTCTTTTTCCCCTCTTGATGTCGGCACACACACACTTATTATATATATATATTTTTATTTTATTTTTTTAATTAATTAATTAATTATTACTTTAATTATTTTTACATAATTTTTCACAAAATTTTCCTATTGGCCAATACTTATATTTAGGCTTAAAATTACCTAATCTCACCAATTTTCCTTCATATTTCCCAATCAATTAGCAAATATATTTATGCTAATTTTTAGCCATTAACCACTAATTATAGGGTTTTACATAATTATTTATGGATTTTCCTTTGTTCATGCTTAAGTAATTAGCCAATAATTACTTAATCAACTCCTTACTACTTGTTGCTAATTTTCTTATTTAGCATAACTCATTACCTCACAACCTTTACACTGACATTAGTGTTTTATGCCTCATGCCCTATATTAAAATTTACGGGCATTTTGGTCATTATAATACTTTTTAACTTTTCCCCCTTTATTTATTTAAGGTAATAATTTAATAAATTACCTAAATTAGGGACAGTATTATTCCCTATTTCAAATAAATATTTACTTGCCCTTTTTTATAACTTTCACAGGGTATTTTATAACCCGTAAATGCGTTTAGGGACCTGTTTGCAAACTTTCAAACGTTTTAGGGACCTAATTGCAAATTATTCTTTTTCAAGAGAAACTACCCAAAAATAAGATAAAGTCTCCACAAGGTCTTTGAAATCATAAATTCACATATTTCCAATATGTATTATTTACTCAATATGATACTTATCATAAGTGAGATTTTCAGGGTATTACAAGGCCCTCAAGGACATGCTTAGCAACTGCAAAGGTATGAGAAAATGTCGCTAGTTCTATAAAGTAAAGGGCTGGAGAGTATAAGAGCGCACTTTGGGACTGAAAAAGATGACTCATATTCCTATTGGGAATTACCCGTCTTCTTGTTTTTACTAGGATTCTTAGTTGATGCTGATGGTTTAGCCACGTGGCTAGCTTTGAAACCACTTGTCTCCCTCTTATCAAAGGTTGCTCCAGAAAATAGAAATCCTGATGTCGGTGCCGGTATAGGCTTGATCTAGTTATGCAAGGTCTGGCATGTGTCCTTGATAAGGGATCTACGCCAGGACTTCCATAAACTGATGCACTCCTCTTTGGTGATGGTGACCCTAGGCCATGGACCTTTCTTCTCTGAGTCCATAGATGCTTCCGTCAGACTTGGCCTCTTCCATGCCTCCTTTCTTCTTCATCATCTAAGCAATCAGAGGGTTCTCCTTAAAAAAGGGTATCCTTGAAAGATATGTTACCCAACCAGTTGGGATTGGGGGGCATTAGTGATCCCTTCCACTGGTTCTATGTCTATAACTTGGGACATATCATGACAGCCAAAAAAATCTCCCGATGAGTGGCGTTTACACTTCTTGGTGCTACGAGAGAGGAGACCATCCTCTTCGGTTAGGTGAATCAGTACTGTCGTTGGCTTGCTTTCTTTCAATTGAGCTCGGCCTTCACTTTAAAAGAAGATTTGGCCCCACCATTGAACAATAAATTGAGCTACCTCATTAATCTGCCTTCGTTGATTAAGTTGCTCCCCACCTTTGAAATTGAGATGTGGAGCGTGAAGCCAAAGACATTCCAATTACTAAAATTACAAGCAGAAGTAGGAGCGATAGCCACATACTATGATTATGAATAAAAGGCACTAGCCAACCCCAGTCAAGGGTAGCCGGAAGAAGGGGTATTCTACTCAAAGATCGGTCGGAAAGGGAAAATTATATCCTTGATCACTGGTGTCGAATGTAATCTTTTCATTATCCTTGATTAGCGGCATAGAATGGATGAGCGCTCATGAGTTCCCACTATCGAATCATCTCAGTTCCTATTCCGGGCATTGAAAGCTGAAATCAAAAGACATCAAGGCCTAAGTCAGACAATGATAATCTTCTCTTAAAATAGCAAGAATAGCTGGTGGAGGACTTTGCACCTAGTAAGGTCGACACAGTCAGTCAGGAAGATGCTTTGCCACCCAATCGGCTGAAGCATTGGCTAATCTTTTCACCCTTTATACTGAGCAACTGTGGTGGGACATAAGGAGTTGCTGCACATCACTAACAATAGGCCTCCGACTGCGATCTGTAGACGACTTTTGACTAAGAGACTTGATATCCCTTGTGCTGGCCACTGGCAATCAGGCGTCAACTATCAATGACAAGTTAGGATATCACCAATAACCAAACTATTGAAACATGATGCAGATCTCATCACAAAAATAACTACCATGGTGCTCATAATAAGGATAAACACTGAAATTGATTCCGTGGCTTGCATGTGTACATAGTGTCAAACCTTCAACGTCAAGGAATGCTCAAGAAGAACGGAACCAGTTTCTCTACCTATCTCAAGATAGGTAAGATAGGTAGGGAGAGCTCTTCCAGATCTGGATCGTGGACGATCCACATTTAATTTTTTTTAACTGTCAATTTTTAAATGAAAAAATCATTTTTAAAGAATATGTTAGTTAAAAAAATATCTTTATTTTAAATTTTCTATCATTAAAATAATTATTTTAAAAAAAAAAATCTGGACCGTTATGTGAGGATGGGTAGGGAAAATGATTCCCAATAAGAACATAAGCATAAGGCAAAAGGGAGAGACTACATTTTTTTTTATTTTTTTTTTTGCTAAAAAAAAGTTTTGGAGGGTTCGTGAAGTCAACACAAGGCAAGCGCGGCCCGGCCATGAAGACTTTCATCCTTACGAGATCGCCTACCAAAGGAGTCCCGACTGGCAGAGGATCGAACCCACGACCCGCGCAATCACGAATCCCTTACCATCTAAGCCAACTCACATTGGTGGGAGAGACTACATTTGTTCCCTGTATGTTATTCGTGATAATAAGATATGGTCCAAGTCAACATTTGCTGGCCACTTTCATCCTTAGTTCACAATAGACTTTAGAAGGTGGGTCCAAACTTATATTTTAATTTAATATTAATGAAATTGTATCTTATTTAAATGGGCCCATAAAAGAATGAGTTTAGGCCCAAACAACTTATACTCTTATTAAAAGGATCCTCCGATTCGGATCCCTTGTGCAATGAGTCCCCTGAACCCTGATAGGGAGCGGCGGCAATACTGTGTTAAGACTTGAGAGATGCAAAAGTAACCTCAAACTTTTGTCTTTCCATGAAAACTTGTGAATATCATGTGCAATCGTTTTCTTGCTCAAGGCCTTCAAACAAGTTTTGATGTTACTGCTTTAGAATCGTTTTCATGCTTTATGCAGAATTTGTTTCTTTTTTTCCTTCGTTTTTATCTTCAAAGTTCTTTAAATGCTTTGGTGTAGAATCTAGCTGGGTGATTTATTATGCTTGGTTCCTTCTTTGTTCTCCAAGTTTTATATAACTGTATTGCATGTATGAGATCTTGTCCTTCTTTATGGTGACTGCTTAATGTGATAAATTTATTAGTTGAATAAACACTGGCATGGAGCTTCTGGGCTTTTTTGTTCTTATTGTTTCTTTTGCAGCAGAGTACTCAGTATTCTGGAAGGACAAGAATGATCTCATAGAGGAACATGGGGTTTTTTTTATTTTTATTTTTATTTTTAATTTCCCGGATTGAGTTGTGAGTTTTTCAATCTTGGGATTTTGTTGCAGCATAAGGCTAAGCAAAATGGTGAGATTTTAATGTCTGAAAATGTCATGTGGAATACTTCATTCATATGCCTTCAAAGTTCTCTGATTGCTTTGCTGCTGCCATTTGTTGTTCTAACTAGTAATAGATGTATTTTCATACAGCTTATGGAACTATAAAATGGATTAAGATGTTATATTATGGACAAAATTGAACCATAACTAGCTTTTATATTGAGAACCGGAGTTAGCCTAGATTTCCTTTGTGACATTTTTCCCAAACAAAAGGAATACTTCTCTCTTCTATACTATTTGATTCACTAATGAAAAGGGAATGGCATTGGCAGGGGTAAAAGGAACTCTTAAGTTTTCAATTTTTCCTTAATATTATGTAGTCATTCTCCAAAATTTATTCATATTTATTCATATATGCTTTTAGATATGAGCTCCTTTAGCTTTTTCCCCGTCATTGTTGATAAATGGGTGAGGTAACCATGTAGGATCTTATATGTAAGTCTATCATCAAGTGAGGGCTATTGGACTTTTCATGTTCTGTACTTGGATTCCTTGTATGTCTCATATAGGAGAAGCTTATTATATGTGAAAGCACCAAAATTTCATAATCTAATAAGCTTTAATCTGTTAGATTATACGAGCATGGTGCAACAAAAATGTACATCATCCATGGTTCCTTTTTATGCTTTATGTGTCTGTTTCAGATGACTGGTAAAGCGGAACCAGGGCTGGACATGCAGAATTATGTAGTTTAGTTTTAGCTTGTGTCTTTCAAGCTGCATTTAACTATTTTGCTTTAGGATCTTAAAATTTGGGGGAAATCAGTAAAAAGTCTTTGTTTGTGAAAATTGTATGGTTCCAAAGTCTAGAATTGGAGTATTGGGAGTTTCCTTCGACTCTGTATAAAATCATGTAATGTTAAGTCTTTCCAGACGATAAAAATTGCAAACAGGGACGCAGCATGGGAGTTCTGAAGTGTATCCAGCATTCTGAAATATTTTCTTGTCCAACTCGACTTCAAAGTATCATAACTGTTTCGAGTGCCTTAAAAAATATTTTCTCGTCCAATTTCAAATTGTTATAATTAGATCAATTTCGCCTCAAACCAACATATTCACAAACGGTTAAGGATCATTTTTGTAAAGTTTTCGCCAAAAAGTGGTGGATATCTGAATTTTTTTTTTTGCTACCCTAAAAGTATTAAAATTGAAGCAATATAACCCTTTTTAACATCAGTGGTCGACTGTTAAATACTGCTTTTTGACCCAATTTGTCCATGGGTGCAAGCCCAGCTGGAAAAGAAAGATCCAATTCAGAAGAATCATCAAAAAGTTCAATCGAGAAGCTCAACTCAACATTGGTCACAAGACTCACAATCCAACCTCCATCCTCGTCGTTCCGCTGCTGTAATAATCAGTTCTCTCTTTTTATGTGATAGGTTTGAAGGAAAACTGTGGGACTTGTTCAAGTTATACATACAGTGAATCAAACCATAGAAACCCATAAAGGGTTTTCAAAGAAAAACTTAAGAGACAGAACTGCTGAAGAAACGTATGGTGGAAGCTCATAGAAAAGAACCAGTTCTTGAGCGTCGTGATGATGATGTTGTTCATCATCTTCTGGGTTGTAAAGATTGTATCTTTTTGATGCAAGATGGGGCACATAATTGGGAGAGAAGCCATATAGTAATCAGATCTGCTGCGAAGCACAAACCAAGTACTCCCCCCTCTGATATTTATTATTATAAAAGACCAACTGCTAATAAAAAATCCTTATTGTAAAGACTAATTGTCTCTAACTAACTCATTCATGGAGTTTTTATCATTATACCCTCATTTTTAATAGAACTTCATTTTTTGAAAAAGTAAATTCTTATCTGCTACCATTCTGATTCTATTTATAAATTCATTTTGACTAAATCTCACATACCAGAGGTAGTTAATTCAATGATTATGATGTAAATTTTCAAATTTTTCCTCATTTATGATTGAGTATTTTTTAACTGTTTCTTCTCTCCCTATTTTCATGAGTATAATAAATATAGATAAAATTGTCACAATCTCATTTATTATATGAAAATGAACTTATAAATAAGATTACGTTGTTTGTTCAAAGTGGACATATAAATAAAATCAGAGTGATATATTTTAAACATTTTATATTCTTTTGATTGACAATTATGTTTCCAATTTATTCTCTATGTTTCTCCCACTTCCCAATAAGTTTTCATTTCTCGATGTTGGAGAGTCATGAAAACAGTCAATTTGTTTACTCATTTCTCTCTTAATTCTTGGTAAAATTACAACTTTTGTGAGTTGGATAAATATTGTCACCCTATGGATGTGCGTCACTAGGGATGGAAATAAACCAAGCCAGGCTAGATTTTAACTAAATAGACTTGAGCCTGTAATGGGGGTAGAAGGCCTGAGCCTGGGCCTAAGCCTGAATGTAAACTTTTTTTTAGGCTCAAGCCTGAGCCTTCATAAGCCCTGGTCGAGCCTGAAACCTTTTTAAAGGCCTACTTACAATGTAGGCCTTTAAAAAGGCCTCATATTGTAGGCCTTGGAGGCCATAAATAGGCTTTTATACATTTTGAGCCTATCAAAACTATATAAATATAAGCTTTTAGTAGAATATAAGAATGGAAAATAATAAATATTATGTTATTTATATGATATAAATATAAATATATTTATTTAATATGTAAACAGGCCAGACCTTAATAAAATAGGCCTGACCTATTTACACATTTAGGCCTTTAAATAGGCATTGGCCTGGCCTTTTAACAAACAGGCCTGACAGGCCCTAACCAGGCCAAGTTGTAGGCCGCCTAATAGGGGTCTGGCCTATTTCCACCCTATGCGTCAGACATTGGGAAAAGAAGGACAACTTTATCTAGGGGGAGAGAAAGGAGCAGAGAAAGGAGCAGTGAGGGGATATGTAACACATGGCATGGGAAAAAAATAACATTTTTAATTATTTATAAAGCTACTTGTGCATCATTAAAGTAAGGATAAAAGTGGAAATATTTATCAATTGAACATCAATTTAATTACTTAACTTTCCTTCTTTGGTATAAGAGAAATGACAGTTAGTGTTTTATAATAAAGATCAGAAGGAGTACTTTGTTTCAACCTGTCACATCCTTCCAATAATACGTAACACATTAGAGCATTATAGCACAACGCAGTGGTAAAACAGTTTGTGTGTAGTATATTGTTAATATATTACAATCTTTGTTATAAATTCTAGACATAATTACATAATTTTTTTTTGCAAGTATCCCTCGAACAATCTGGAACCGGTCCGACAACTCCATTTTGGTGACATCCGCTGCTTTGTCCTAAAAGCTACGTCTAATATGCTGTACAATTCACAGCTCATAATAGGGGCTGGGATCCCAAAGGATCCTAGAGTAAAAGATTAATTTCAAGTACAATGTATAAACAACGAATGATAGTCAACCACAATCATAAAGATAAACAATACGACATTCAGTATAAATCATATATGATCACCTAATGCACACAACAATTCTCAAAATACATAGTCACATAATGCACACAACGTCGACTGTAAAGCACGCAGCAAGTTCTGGATCCACAGTGTTAGGAAAAGCAATTGGGCCTCGAACCCAAAAACAACTGAATGCAATCAACGCGTGTCTTTGACACGGATCACAATATCATGGTACAAACAAGCATACATAGATATACAGAGTACGTGAGATTTGAGTTACTACCTGATGGATTTTAGACCGACAACAAATTTCCAAATTTGAGCTTCGAGCTACAACACTCCCTATAATTATAAATAATATTCGTTACTTTTGCAAATTTTTCATAATTCAAATAACACTGGAATTAATTATTATTTTAGCCTAACTTTTGGCTAAAAGTCCTTTATTAATTATAAGAACTCAAATTAATTGATTTTGACTTTTATAACCTCCATTTTCAGACTTGCTTCAAATCTATCCAAAATTTCCAGTAACTTTGAAAATACATAATTAATTATACAAAAATCAAATTAAGGTGGTTCTAAAGGCTATGTGACCCTTGATAAGTCTATTTTCATATAAAAATTATAGGAAGCTAGTTACACATCTACTGGTCCAATTTCAATTAAATGACACTTCTGTCCAAATTTATTTTCCAGATTTAAGGGACATTTTCAAAAATTCATATCTTTTTGTCCACAAATCAAAAATAGGCCCATCACCTATCAAATTAAAGCTTAAGATGTCTTCTTTAAGGCTGTGAAATTTCATAGCCATTGGACATCATTTACTTAACCAAGAACACGTTGCAAACTATCTGCCTTGTTGAAAAACCATTTCAGCAACGATTGAGTTTCTTGAAATTTATCCCTAATGCTTCCAAAATCACTTTTAAACCTTTATCTCATACAACTTTTCATTTTAAACACTTTGGAAACATCAAAATGAACAAAATCCCACTATTTCCTTATGTATTGGTCTGATTGAAAATAAACCATGATTAAACACAAATAATTTCCAAGTTTTTTTAACAAATTCCATGATTTTATGTTCTTAAGTTGCCTTCTATCTTCCTTATTTAAGCTTAATACACCCTTCAATCCATTTTATAATCTTGGGCAGAATCTCCTCATAGTATTATAATATTCAAATCTACAAGAAACATGAGGAAATTAATCCAAAATCAACCAATGTCACAAATAAGTATAAGTAGGCTAAAGATGCGATACTTACTAACTTACACTTCTTGCTATTTTCCTTATTCCTTGTGCTCCCTAAGCCTTCAACCTCCTTAAGAACACCATGTATAACAATAATCTCAATATTCAAAATTTAAATAGTGAATGAAGAAGGAAAATTGAGTCTTGATTCATGACTACTTACCTTAAGGATTTAGTATTCCCTTCTTTCTTCCTATAACTTCACCAAGCTCTTCTCTTTTGCTTCCCTTAGGTGTTTGAACGAAAATTACATGAAGAAAGGGGTAAAAAGTGATTTATAATTGAAGGTAAAAATCACTTAAGGGTCCCCTTATCAATTGTCCAAAATGCCCTTGCATAATATATCTATTTTAGCCTACAATATATTGTTTACTTCCTTTCCTCTCCTTGTCTTATTAACTCATGGATAATTGCATGAAATTCTTGCTTGCTTCCTTATTTTTCATGTGCGACGAAAATTAAGACTTGTCCAAGAAGCCGTGCATTATCTTTTTCCATCTTGATTTTATGCACATGTGTCCTTTGTCTTCTTGTTACAATATCCTCATAACATGACAAGTGGTAGCTTAGGGTGTAATGTGGAAATTTCATGACTTGTTCCTTAATTCTATGATGTCATCAATTATCAAATCCATGTGAGTCCTTTCTCCCTTCTTGTTGGATAAATTAGGGCCTTATTTAAGAGCTTCATGAAGACTCTTTTATGTGTCAAAATATCTTAGCTTTATGACCTTCCATCTTGACACGCTTGGCAAAATTCCAAACTTACACAAAAAACTTATCATATACTCTTCATAACTTAACAATTGCTCTTAGATAATTATCATTCCATGACCTTCCTTGTGCTTGCTAGGCGAAATGCCCCTAAGGAAAAGAGTCCCAAAATTATCTCATTTTACCCTTAATACATGTCCATTTATTTACCAAAGTCCAATATGGCAATTATATATTCCTCTTTTTGTAGAAATTGTAACCCCAATTTTCCAATGGAGTATTAATCCCATGCCAACTATTTTTACAAGGCATTATATCCTGAAATTTAAAATTTCAAAGAAACAAAATATTTGGCTAAATTTCACTATTTCATTCCATTAAAATATCAAGAAAAATTCCTTTCATAATATTGTCACACTTCATGAACTGTGTTTAGTCGTTTGCCTAATACATGCTTATCCTCAAGCCTCTATTCAGGATATTACATACAACCTTTGTTCTGATTAAAGCTAAACCTGAAACTAATTATGACTGTAACGTCCAAAGGTATACAGAGACTTTTATGAAGAAGACTCCAATGGGAAAAAGATGTAAAATAAACGAAAAAAAAAGAGAAAAGTCCAAGTCATGCATTAATTGATGTGTTCCAAAGTTGGAGATGCAAAATTTTAGAAGGAGGAATTAAATGTGCAGAGTTTCAGATTTTCAGGTACATGTTAACTTAATTTAAAGGATGAATAACCCTTAATCCTATTCACAAACGTCATGAATTGAATATTTTTTTCATAGAAGTTTCCACCTTCTTCTATCTTTATGCAAACATTTCGTCCTCTTCCACTACACCTTTACCATTTCGTCTATGTTATGCGCCAATAGACACACTGGTTCTTCATCGAACGCTTCATCCCCTATATGGATTTTACTCAGAACACCATTCCAAGCTTCCATTTTTGCTGTAAATGCATGTTTGTTTTAACCTTTTTAAACGTGCTTTTATAATTTATAAGATACGTATATGAGAGAAGCTTTATCTCGATTTGCAGAAAAAAGCTTATGAAACTATGGTTTGATTATTGTTTCTCAAATAAGCATTAAAACCTGAACACTATGTTTAGATGGAGAGAAAATTATAGGGAAAGAATACTATAAAAGAAAATTCCTAAAAATAATAATTTTTTTTTTTACTATTTCTGGAATTTTTTCTTTATAATATTTCTTCCTCTTATTTTCTTCCAATTTTTCTCTCCACACAGAGGGGCAGAGTCTCATATAAAATAGGGTGAATTTAAGTTAAGTCTCAAATTTAAATGAAATTAAGTTTTACAATTAAAAAGAAAATAATCACCTTTGTTTTATTTTTTTTGGAAAAAGGTTTGATGGTAGAGAATAGTCAACGGAGTTTGAAAATTTTCTCCATTAATGGGCCAGCGGCCAGCCCTTTTCTACGAAGTTTGCAATTCTCCGCGTTCTGTCATGATGTCATCAGTGGTCCTAGCTTTTCTTTTCTTTATGGGAAAATCATTGTCAGGTTCCAAAGTACAAAATTAATCACCAAAGTCCCACACCAAATTCCCTTCATCAGATTAATTCTGAATAAGTTACGAAATTTGTGAATAATCTCTCTCTCTCTCTCTCTCTCTCTCGTGTGAGTGGTGGTTAGGTCCCTGGTGTTCCTTTCCGGTTGACCTTATTTGAACGGGGACCATCCTTATTTACGTTATTTCTTCTTCCTTTTTCCTGAGTGTTTCTTCTTCCTTCTTCCTAAGTGTTTCTTTGTCTGTGCGAGTGTGTTCTTATCGTTAGAGGTATATTTCCTCTTGGGTGTGTGTGAGAGTGTGTCTTTGTGGAGTTTCGGTGGTATGGAGTCGGGATAGAGTAGCAATGTTGGCAGTATGAAAGAGGTGATTTTGAATTTGGAAAAGAAAGTGGAGAAACAAGGGGGGGTACTCTTGTTGGCAAAATTTTGACTAGCAAAAACTTAAACGCCCCTACGGTTATGACGATGATCAAGAAGGGGTGGCAACTTGGAGAGGATGATTTGGAGGCATTTGGAGGCCTATGAGCTCAATTGTAGTCAATTAATCTTTTTGTTCCATTTTAGGGATTCTAAAGACTATGTTAGTATTCTCAAAGGTCGACCATGGTCAATCCTGGGGCATTTTCTGAATTTACAATTGTGGGAGAATTGTATGATATTAAAGGACGTTAATTTTGATGAAGCACCTTTTTGGGTGCAATTCCATGGCCTCCCTTTAGAAGCTTTTGACGACAACAACACTTCAATTCTTGGAAACGCGGTTGGGAAGATGGTAATGTTTGAGAGGCCGAATGTTGGAAGGTAGATTTGGCAGAGAGTGTATTCATGTAAGGTCCCTAGTGAATTTGACTGATCCTCTGGTCCCGGGCTTCTGGGTTTTGCGCAAGGGGAAGGAAGCAGCCTGGGTATCTGTTAAATACGAAAGACTGCAGCTTTTTTATTATTCTTGTGGTAGACTTGGTCATGAGGGGCGGTCATGCAAGAATGCTGTTGCAAGTAATGAAGATGAAGATAGAGGGTTTGCGTTTGGCAGTTGGCTGGGAACTAATGCAGTGCGAACATTAGATGAGGTAGTGGATATGAGTAGAAAGATTGGTGTGAAGCAATGTTTGAGACTAACCAGAAGTATGACGGCCGTTCATGCCGGAGTTGGTCATCGGAGACGATTGAGGCGAATGGCGGCAAAGCGGATCCTAGGAATATGGTATGTTAGGAGGAAGGGCGATCTGGCAGGGAGATTGTATGTCATAAGGAGTTTGGATCGAAGCAGATGTAATTGGCGGATGGTATGGCAACTGATGTTCAGAATGGTCAGAAAAGTCAGAAGGTTTTTAATGTGCAGTACTGCAGTAGGTTAACTCTTCATGTGATTTGTGGCTTATCTATGATGACCAGGATGCAAGTCAAATATTTGAGTCCAAGTACGCCACACATGAAGTGGGTGATTCTCAATTGGCTTTATCCAATGTAATGGCCTAAATTGTAATATTAATGAAAGCCCACCAAGTGAAAAGGTTGAGGCTTCACAAACCTAGCTGTGCTAATATTGGACTTTCGCCCATTTTGGCTGTAGCAGTCTCCCTCAAAGGTGGCCACATCAAAAGGTCGTGTGAAATGGATTTAAATCCTGAGCTCATTAAACGTCAAAGAAGGTTATCTTTTGATGAACCCACCCCTCTTCAGATATCTCCTCTTGTCTCTCGGCCTTCGCCCCAGTAGATACACTCTACTGAAAATAAATCCCAGAGAAGGTGCAGGAAGAGTTACCGAGCTGTGAAGTCTCTTATGCGTAGAACTTGTGATGTCCATAGCTCATCCTCTCTGGATCATATCTCAGGTGCAAATGAAATTGACTTCCCTGCAAGTTGGATTATCGGAGATGGTGATAATGTTATTCCTTAGTCGACTTCTTCTTCTCATAACGCCGGTGGTTGGATAGGACCAGCCACCGGTTCGCCATGAATATCTTAGCCTAGAACTGTTAGTTCTCAAATTGGTTTTGATGATAACGGACAATTGTAAATACAAGAGAAGTTTGTCTTTGTAAGTTGAAAACATATTGTCAAAGGCAAACTCGAGTTTTGGTCTCTGAGTATTTTCTAAGATTTTCAAGAGTTCATGAAAACTCGAGTTCCGTATTAAAACTCGAGTTTCCATCACCTGAGAACAATACTCATCTCTGATCTTGCATGGACTCATTCGTGAAATAAATCAAGAACTTTAACATTTTCACATAAAAAGTGAAAACTCGAGTTTCGGTTGAAAACTCGAGTTTGGCTCTAACAGAGAAGTTTCCAAAGTTTTCAAAGAATATGAAAAATCGAGTTAAGATGTGGAAACTCGAGTTTTGACAAGAGCGAGAGAGCACGCCAATTTGAAACGTTTTGAAAACTCCGGTTTTGCTTGAAAACTCAGGTTTTGAGATTTTGGACTAAAACATGATTTCTCGATAAAAGTCCAAAACTCGAGTTAGTCACTCAATGACTCGAGTTTTTCAGTGTTCACAAGACTTGTCCAAAATGCCAAATCACGATGCTCGACACTGAGTTGAGAAAACTCGAGTTCCGTTGAAAACTCGAGTTTCGGTCTGAAAGAACGCTGGAGCATGAAAACTCGAGTTTGGATGAACTAACTCAAGTTTCCATCGTGAAATTTGAATTTTGCAAAGAATGATTTTGCAAAACCTTCATGTTTGATATCAATACCTTATATCATCATTCATTACTACTCCTAACTATGTTTAATCAGTTTGTTAGTGAGTTTCAGATGATTTAGACATGATTAAATGAAGATTTGAGTAAAAGCAAAAAGCAAGTTAGAACATTAAATGCAAAACCCAGAAAAGTTGCATATTTATGGTTAATCCGCCTGCACACGTTTGGAAAAACAGAAAGGATGTTTTCCACTTCCAGCATTAACTACTCCAACGGATTAATTCGCAGAGAGTCAACTCTGAACATCTATACAGCTGGATTAAGTGAAGAATAGAGAGAGAAGAAGACAAAAACCTTCACTAATCCTCTTCTAATCACTCCAACGGTTATATGAGGGATTACAACGGTCATTTAATGATCTCTACCTATAAATAGAGATGCATTCAAGTCTTCTCAACAACCAACCTGTGCAAGAACGAAAATCATCAAAGTTTCATTTACTCTTTGAGTTTTCTTGTAAAAGTATCTGTTGATACATTTATTCTTCAGTGATTATCATATCTACTCTTAGAGAGAGTTTTTCTTGATTATAAATCATTCTTGTAAAGTTATCTCAAGTCAGGGGACTTGGAGATTGGGTTATTGATTACAACTTGTAAGGGGGAGTAAGTTCTAGAGAGATAATTACTCTTGAGTGCAGAGTGTGTAATCAAGTGATATAGTGAGAAATCCCAGAGAGTCTGGGTGAATGTGGGTCAAGTTGTCGGACCGAACAGGATAAATTCTTATGTCTTGCTTCTCTTCTCTAAACTGAAGGTTTACCTTCATTTCCTACCCGATAAGCAAGACACAAAAATTTTTCCCGAATCCCGACAACTTCACCTACATCCACTCCCTGACTCTGGGATTTCTCACTATATCACTTGATTACACACTCTACACTCAAGAGTAATTATCGCTCTAGAACTTACTCCCCCTTACAAGTTGTAATCAATAACCCAATCTCCAAGTCCCCTGACTTGAGATAACTTTACAAGAATGATTTATAATCAAGAAAACTCTCTCTAAGAGTAGATATGATAATCACTGAAGAATAAATGTATCAACAGATACTTTTACAAGAAAACTCAAAGAGTAAATGAAACTTTGATGATTTTCGTTCTTGCACAGGTTGGTTGTTGAGAAGACTTGAATGCATCTCTATTTATAGGTAGAGATCATTAAATGACCGTTGTAATCCCTCAGATAACCGTTGGAGTGATTAGAAGAGGATTAGTGAAGGTTTTGGTCTTCTTCTCTCTCTATTCTTCACTTAATCCAGCTGTATAGATGTTCAGAGTTGACTCTCTGCGAATTAATCCGTTGGAGTAGTTAATGCTGGAAGTGGAAAACATCCTTTCTGTTTTTCCAAACGTGTGCAGGCGGATTAACCATAAATATGTAACTTTTCTGGGTTTTGCATTTAATGTTCTGACTTGCTTTTTTCTTTTCCTCAAATCTTCATTTAATCCTGTCTAAATCATCTGAAACTCACTAACAAACTGATTAAACATAGTTAGGAGTAGTAATGAATGATGATATAAGGTATTGAGATCAAACATGAAGGTTTTGCAAAATCATTCTTTGCGAAATTCAAATTTCACGATGGAAACTCGAGTTAGTTCATCCAAACTCGAGTTTTCATGCTCCAGCGTTCTTTCTGTCAAAGACCGAAACTCGAGTTTTCAACGGGAACTCGAGTTTTCTCAACTCAGTGTCGAGCATCGTGATTTGGCATTTTGGACAAGTCTTATGAACACCGAAAACTCGAGTCATTGAGTGACTAACTCGAGTTTTGGACTTTATCGAGAAATCATGTTTTAGTCCAAAATCTCAAAACTGAGTTTTCAAGCAAACTGGAGTTTTCAAAACGTTTCAAATTGGCGTGTGCTCTCGCCTTGTCAAAACTCGAGTTTCCACATCTTAACTCGATTTTCATATTCTTTGAAAACTTTGGAAACTTCTCGTAGAGCCAAAGAGCCAAACTCGAGTTTTCACTTTTATGAGAAAATGTTAAAGTTCTTGATTTATTTCACGAATGAGTTCATGCAAGATCGAGATGAGTATTGTTCTCAGGTGATGGAAACTCGAGTTTTAATATGGAACTCGAGTTTTCATGAACTCTTGAAAATCTTAGAAAATACTCGAGAAGCCTAAACTCGAGTTTCCCATGGAAACTGGAGTTTTGGTTTTATCGAAAAACTTGATTGCTCTGTCTTGTCAAGACTCGAGTTTTCAAACGAAACTCGAGTTTGCTTTGTTTAGCGAAAATCTTGAATGCTCTCTGTATGGCCAAAACTCGAGTTTTAAAACAAAACTCGAGTTGGCCTTTGACAGTAAGTTTTCAACTTACAAATACAAACTTCTCTTGTGTTTACAATTGTCGGTTATCATCAAAACCAATTTGAGAACTAACAGTTCCAGGCTAAGATATTGAGCGATAAATTGGACAAGAAAAGGGTGAAGTGATGACCCAAAAGCCCTCTTTGTATATTTAGTCAACAAACATTCACTATTAAAGTTGATAAATGGAGGGGCAAATTTGTCCTGTTTTTTAAACTCCTTCGAAAACTCTCAGTTTGTAAGCGAGAACTTCCAGGCATTTAACGCCTTTAAACCTTTTCTCCATTAATGGGTCCCAGTGGCAAAATCGAAAAGAATAAATAAAAGAAAAGTAGGGATAGATGATAGAACGCGAAAAAAAATTCTCCATTAATGAGCCTTAATGCCTAAACCGAAAAGAAAACAAAAAAGAATGGGAAAATCACAGTCAGCTCCCAAGATACAAAATTAATCATAAAAAATATCTCATACTGCACAAAAAAGTCCCTAGGGATTTTTTTGTCATTAATTGTTAAATTCACCTCACAAAAAAGTCTCGATATCAAAATGGTTTTTCATGTTATCAAAATAGATTTATTAGTTATTAAAATGTCCCTATGAAAATCTCGTTGTGAAAATGACTTCTTATGTTGTCAAAATAGCTTCGCATGTTGTTCAAAATTATCCAAATTTTCCTCCAACGTGTAGAATTTTAGAATTCTTAACAATTTTTGGCAACATAAAAAATCATTTTGACAACTTAAAAAGTCATTTTCATAACGAGATTTTCATAAGGACATTTAACAACTAATAAAGCCATTTT
This sequence comes from Acacia pycnantha, assembly GCA_025563575.1. Classification (NCBI taxonomy): domain Eukaryota; kingdom Viridiplantae; phylum Streptophyta; class Magnoliopsida; order Fabales; family Fabaceae; genus Acacia; species Acacia pycnantha. Next base: position 715,498 of record JAMWYP010000077.1, on the reverse strand, counting down.
GACAACTGGACTTTTTTGTGTGTGAAAATTCTGTAACTTTTTTTTTTGCTCAAAGGAGATTTATATATTACCACAAATCGACAGTCATAATAACAAATACAGGGCATCTCATGACAAGTCCATTACAAACAAGCTAAAGTAAACTAGCAAAGCCAGTCCCTAAACAATGGGGAAATAAAGCAAAAAAACATAAATAACTAAATCACCCATCATTGCAAGACTGGAAGGACACAACATCATCCACACCAATATTAACTTTCTAAACATCCAAGGTTAGAAGAGACGACAAAGAAGGTGTTGGTTGAAAAACTCATCCCATCGGGCACACCCCCTTATAAGCATTTGCTGTTAATAAATCAGCAGCTCTATTACCCTGTCTAGGGATAAAAGATAAAGAGAACTCAACCCTGTCGGCAAGAAAGCAAATGATATCATGAACTATGCTCCTACACCTCCAATCAAATAAATCAGGAGATTTTGCATCAATGCATGAAAGCAAAGTAGGACAATCAATTTCAAAAATAACTTTATCATGGTCTAAATCCACAGCTAACATCAAAGCCCATTTAAGAGCTAGTGCTTCAATCATAAATGCAGAAATAGATTTCACTTTGTCCACAAAGCCCTACTTGAAGTTGCCAAAATAGTCCCAATAAACCATTCCAATTGCACTGTCTTCTTTACCAGAAAAATACGCCACATCAATATTAATCTTCAAAAACCCAAGATCAGGTGGATGCCAATGGGCACAGGGGACAAGGGATCCACCTAGAATACTGGAGTCAGGGGAAGAGGTATCATGATAAAACCAGAAATCATCATTGCTCTTCCTAGCAGATTCCATAACAGTGAAAGGATTGGGTTCTATATGGTTGAAAACCTTCTCAGTCCGTTGTTTCCATATAAACCATAAGAGCCAACAGATTAAAGAGACATCTTGGGCATTAGGGGATTGCGTATTGAGCATCAACATCCACTATACATTAAAATTGACTACATTAGTACAATCAAATCTAGCACCCAAATTGCAGCCAAACCACATACACCAAGTCCAAGCCCAATGAAAAAACAAATGTTAAATACTCTCATCAGTTTTTTCACAGATAGGACATAAGCTTACCCGGGACTTCTTCTGCCGTAGAGTGCAGCATTGGTGGCTAGGGCATTATTAGTATCCTCTAGATGAATTGTTGAACACGGGGAATTGTCTAAGTATGACAAACTGATTTCCAGCAGGAATGAGGTATAACAATAGACGTACTTGCCTTATTACAATTAACAACACAGTTTGCTTTTCCATTATGATAACCCAATTTGACCATATATTTACCATTATTGGCATTGGTCCAAATTAACTTGTCTTCCAAACCATTGTTGGGAATAGGAATAGCATAAATGGCCACCTTGATCTCATCCAATAAATATTGGTTTAAAGGAGTGAGATTCCAAGAGCCATCAACAATATGATCACTTACTCTGCCATGGGTAACAAAGGGGTCATCACAGTTCTGAGGTTTTTCAGGGAAAGTAACTCCTGGAACCCAGCTATCATCCCATATTCTTATTGCATGTTCTGACCCTAAGTCCCAACAAAGTTCTTTCTGAAGGAATTCCCTGCCGTCAATTAAACTAAACCAACACCACGAGGCTTTGTAACCTTTTTTAGCATCAAGAAATTCCTCCTTAGGTAAGTATATGCTTTTCAACACCTTAGCCCATAAGTCACTAGGTCTCATCAAAAGTCTCCAAGCCGTCTTAGCCAGCAAGGCTTCATTCATGATAGTCAAATCACAGAATCCCATACCACCATCATGCTTGCTCAAGGTAAGTGAATCCTAGGCCTTCCAATGGGTACAGCTTCTGAAAGCATTCCCATCCCACCAAAAATTAGCAATGATGCTCTGAATCTCTTTACAGGTTTTTAGTGAGAATTTGAAGCAATTCATTGGATATATTGGTATAGCCTGGACAACTGCTTTGATCATAAATTCACGTCCTGAAAAGGAGAGCAAGGCATGTCCCCAACCTTGGAGCTTACTCGTGACACGCTCTTGGATATAAGCCAACGCTTGTTGTTTGATTTTCCCCCAAATGCTAGGAATTCCAAGATCCTTGGCTGTTGGAATTTTTAGTAAATTACCCACTGCTGCTTTAACATCTTCTGGTGTGTTGGAAGAAAAAAAAGATACTTGATTTTTCGATGACTTGACCAGATGCAATGCAATACTGATGCAAGATATTTGCCAAATGATAACAATTTCCCTTATTAGCATTCATATATAGTAAGGCGTCATCAGCAAAGAAACTATGGGTCAATACAAGGAAGCTTTGACTTAATTTAATCCCCTTAAGAATATTGGATTCTTGGCTCTTGCTTATCTTAAGTGAGAGAACTTCAGCCACAAGTATGAAGAGATAAGGAGAAAGCGGATCCCCTTGGCGTAAACCCTTACTTGGGGAAAAAGAATTACTATTCTCACCAGATAAAGAAATGCTCATCCTAACTGATCTTACACACTTCATAATAAGAGAGACCCAATCTGCACAAAAGCCAAAATGAAGTAGTACTTCCTCAAGGAAGGACTATTCCACCCGGTCATATGCCTTACTCATATCCATTTTAAGTGCAAATTCATATTTTCTCCCTTTTTGTTTCCTATGCAGATAGTGATAGACTTCATGAGCAATGATAATGTTATCTTGAATACACCTCCCCTGAACAAAGGCACCTTGGTTAGCGGAGATACAGGTATCAAGTAAGATCCTCATCCTATTTGCCAGGAGCTTAGAAATGATTTTGTAGGAAAAATTGCATAGGCCAATAGGGCGAAATTGAGACACATGTTTAGGTCTATCAACTTTAGGAATTAAAGTGATAGTAGTGTCATTAATCACATCAATCATAGATTTACCGGCAAAGAAGTCGTGCACCATAATACAAACAGAATAGCCAACCTCAAGCCAAGCATGTTGATAAAACATTCCAAAGAAGCCATCCGGTCCTGGCGCTTTTGAACCGCCAAGGTTAAAATTTGCTTTCTTGATTTCCTTACATGTAATAGGCAACATAAGGCTCTGGTTCATCTCAGAAGTGATTTTCCTATCAATAAATGCTAACACCTGCTCCATATCATCCACCCCTACCATGGAAAAAGTTGTCGGAAAAAATTGGTAATATTTGCCACAAATGCATTTTTCTCCAATAACCAATTACCCCTATCATCCTTGATACTAAGTATACTGTTGCACTACCTTCTCTTAATAGTAGACAGATGGAAGAACCTAGAATTCTTATCCCCAGCTGTTAACCAGTTGACTCGCGATCGTTGCCTCCAATATTTCTCTTCAAGATCATACAATCTCTCAAGTGTTTTAAATCCATCTTAACATCATTAATGGGCCTACTGGATGCCAGATTTAAATCCCCCTTAGAGCAAGAAGCCAATTGTGTTTTAAGGTTTTCAATCAATTTGGCATTATTGGGAAACTCTTTTTTGCTCCAACTCACAAGGTCATCTTTGCATTTCATGGAACTCCCAGAATCGACTCTCCAACTCTCCTTAACTACATGCCCAAAATTAGAATGTTGAGCCCATGATGCTTCAAATCGAAAAGATCTAGTACTGCGCAAATTCTCAGGTTGGCATTGGATAAATAATAGTTGGTGATCAAATCTCACTGGGGTAACATTAGAGACTTGCAAGTTAGGGAAGCATTCCCTAAGCTGGGTGTTACCCAATGCTTTGTTAAGCCGCTCTCTTATAGTTGCAAAATTCTCTTTATTATTACACCAGGTAAAGCGAAAACCAGTAAAACCAGATCATCTAATTCACACTCTGCTATGAAGCACTTAAAATTCAAGATTTTCCTCCACGCTCTCGGTCTACCCCCACTCTTCTCAAACTGTGATAAAATATCATTAAAGTCCCCAAGGACTAACCAAGACTCATGGATATTTCTACTTATCCTACTAATTACCTTCCAGCACAATAATCTATCATCTTCTTCAGGAGAACCATAAATAAAAGAAACATATGCAGGGGAAGCCAAATTACCAGAATCAATTCGACAATGAATAATATTAGAAGATGAAAATAAGATATCTACCTTAATCTTCTCAGTCCACCAGACTGCCAGGCCACCACTTTTTCCCACAGGATCCACAAGCCACTCATCAAAAACACCACATCGTCTTCTCAACTTCTTCACATATCAAGCCTTCTATTTTGTCTCCATTAAAAATACCATTTGGGGTTTCTTCCAGAAGCACTCTTCCTTTAGGTTCCTGACTGTCAAGGCAACCTCCAAACCTTGGCAGTTCCTGTAAATGGAGCTTGAATCACCAAGAGGGGGTGAATTGGGGATTCTCAAAAACTTTTCGGTATGCTCTGTTTATCGGGTAGGAAATGAAGGTAAAACAGAGTTTAGAGAAGAGAAGCAAGACACAAGAATTTATCCTGGTTCGGTCCGACAACTTGACCTACATCCAGTCCCCAGACTCTCTGGGATTTCTCACTATATCACTTGATTACACACTCTTCATTAAATGACCGTTGTAATCCCTCAGATAACCGTTGGAGTGATTAGAAGAGGATTAGTGAAGGTTTTGGTCTTCTCTCTCTAATCTTCACTTAATCCAGCTGTATAGATGTTCAGAGTTGACTCTCTGCGAATTAATCCGTTGGAGTAGTTAATGCTGGAAGTGGAAAACATCCTTTCTGTTTTTCCAAACGTGTGCAGGCGGATTAACCAGAAATATGCAACTTTTCTGGGTTTTGCATTTAATGTTCTGACTTGCTTTTTGCTTTTGCTCAAATCTTCATTTAATCCTGTCTAAATCATCTGAAACTCACTAACAAACTGATTAAACATAGTTAGGAGTAGTAATGAATGATGATATAAGGTATTGAGATCAAACATGAAGGTTTTGCAAAATCATTCTTTGCGAAATTCAAATTTCATGTTGGAAACTCGAGTTAGTTCATCCAAACTCGAGTTTTCATGCTCCAGCGTTCTTTCTGTCAAAGACCGAAACTCGAGTTTTCAACGGGAACTCGAGTTTTCTCAACTCAGTGTCGAGCATCGTGATTTGGCATTTTGGACAAGTCTTGTGAACAGTGAAAAGCTCGAGTCATTGAGTGACTAACTCGAGTTTTGGACTTTTATCGAGAAATCATGTTTTAGTCCAAAATCTCAAAACTGGAGTTTTCAAGCAAAACTGGAGTTTTCAAAACGTTTCAAATTGGCAGTGCTCTCTGCCTTGTCAAAACTCGAGTTTCCACATCTTAACTCGAGTTTTCATATTCTTTGAAAACTTTGGAAACTTCTCTGTTAGAGCCAAACTCGAGTTTTCAACCGAAACTCGAGTTTTCACTTTTTATGAGAAAATGTTAAAGTTCTTGATTTATTTCACGAATGAGTTCATGCAAGATCAGAGATGAGTATTGTTCTCAGGTGATGGAAACTCGAGTTTTAATACGGAACTCGAGTTTTCATGAACTCTTGAAAATCTTAGAAAATACTCAGAGAAGCCTAAACTCGAGTTTCCCATGGAAACTGGAGTTTTGGTTTTATCGGAAAACTTGATTGCTCTCTGTCTTGTCAAGACTCGAGTTTTCAAACGAAACTCGAGTTTGCTTTGTTGAGCGAAAATCTTGAATGCTCTCTGTATGGCCAAAACTCGAGTTTTAAAACAAAACTCGAGTTTGTCTTTCTTTATAAAAATTTGAGCATTTCACTGTCAGGCCAAAACTCGAGTTTTCAACCAAAACTCGAGTTTGCCTTTGACAGTAATTTTTCAACTTACAAAGACAAACTTCTCTTGTGTTTACAATTGTCCGTTATCATCAAAACCAATTTGAGAACTAACAGTTCCAGGCTAAGATATTGACTAAATATACAAAGAGGGCTTTTGGGTCATCAAAACCAATTTGGTCTGGTGTTCAAGAATGAACCCTAGAGTAACTGTCAAACTCATATACTATATGTGTATAGTGCATGCATGAAACCATATCATGTAAAATCAAAGTCAACAAGTCAAACATACCATATATGCATCCAGAAACATACACAATAACCAATCACCACAACTCATTGAGTTGTCTTACCAAGGCAAGCCTCAAATTTACCAAAATCATGACCCTTTGAGCTGCCTGAACCAGGCTAGCCCCGGACCTAACAACCTGTTGAGCCGCCAATCAAGAACAACCCCGGATTAATCCTCAGCGCTAGGAACACAATAGTCAGGGACTTGAACCCCAACTTTCTCTGTATGCATATTTGGCAAAAATACACATGGCAAACAAACATACAACAAACACATATCAAGTACGTGAGTAAGCAGTTACTACCTGTGGGATGTATGCTGACTTAAAATTTTATGATTCCTGATAGTCTCCCTAGATATGAATTAACCTTATACAACATCAAAATACCTTATTTTTTGTATTTCCATAAATACCCTTTTTATTTTCAAGAAATCCGAGCCCTACTTCAATAATTCCAGAATTTCAGTGATTTTTGTCAAACTTCAAACATTTTTAATAAATTACAAAAAAAATCCAATTGACACAAAATATGTGACATATGAACCCTTAGTATGTCTAGTTTATGGTAAAAATACTTCCAAATCTCAAAAATCTTAATATTTTATTACCCATCCCAAACTCTCTTCGCTGGTCAGAAAAATATTGTAGCTTCCTAAACAATTTTCAAGGATTTATTTATCCCAGTAGAAAAATCGAACAGGTACCAAATTTTATATAAAAATGAATCTCCAGAAGTCTAATTTAATCCTGTAAAATTTCATAGATAACAGACTTTGTTTACTATTTTTAAGACATTGATGAAACTTTGCTTCCCTGAAAATCCTGAAGCTGGCAGCAAGCTACTTCCTTGGGTTTTCGATGTTTTCGGGTTCATAAACTTTAATTATGACCTAACCCCATGCGAAATCATGTTTTAAAACCATTGGAACCTTTAAAAACAAAAAAAAATCAGATCAAAACTTCATGCCCTATTCAGATGGACGAAAACCCTAACTACAAACTTCCAAGGTATAGTTTTTCGGTGTTAATTAATCTGAAATTGGAGCTTTGCTTGGTGATTTGGCTCCATCCTCTAGGTTTTGGTACTTGGCTGGACCTTCCTCTTCCACTTTTGTTCATGCATCTTGGCAGCCAAGAATGAGAGATTATGTCTTTATAAAATGTTCAGGGCACATAGAATTAACCGGTTCAGGCTTTTGTCCACTGGTTAATAGCATGCTTCAGGGTTTTTTGACTTATTTCTCAAGTTATTCTAGAGGGTTCCAGAAGTTGACTGTGTGGCGCATCCTTTCCCATGGAAGTGAAGTAATATTTTTATATTTCAAAATGTGCAAATTACCTATTTTGCCCGAAATACCCTTTTACCTAGTGGTTAAAAGCATGTACCCTGGTTCTTGGCTTGTTTTCTCTCTTTTCTTTTTCTTCAAGAATTTCTAGATAATTCCAGGGGTATATGCAGCGCATCCTAGGACCTCAAATCTGATCCATATACTTTTATTCAATTTATCCAATTCATCCTTTTATCTACTAGTCCTTGTAGTGCACTGCTAGTTAAAAGGGTGCTCCCTTTTCCACTTTTCTTTAGATTTTCAGATCTTTTTCCCTTATTGGCCCCATATGTGGCGCCATTATACATCCTCAAATAACATAATATTTTCTTTTAATCCAAAAAGAAGCCCCTAATTGGTCCTTATCGGTCTCCTTTTCACCGATTAACCTCTTTTAGGGCCTGTATTTTGTGTTTGGGTTTTAGTACAGATAAAATCATCTGATTTTCTCTTTCTCCTCTCATGTGGACGAAATTGCATCCTTAATGGGTAAGGAATTGACTTTTCTACCCTTACTTTTTCCCTTTTTAACCCTGCAGTGACACGTGTCCTCAAGTAATTATTACAACTCACTTTTCCTTTCTATTTCTTCAAAAACGCAAGAAACCCTTATCGGTCTAGGAAATGTCATATGCATATTTATTTTAGCAAATTTTTGTTCAGCTAATTGTCCCATACTTTAGGGCATAGCTAGATATCATTTTTACCAACCGATTAACACCGTATAAATGTTTTTGTGCCCTTCTACACTGTCACTTTAACTTCTACAGCCCTTGAGCTTTTGGTCAAAATAGTCATAGGATATCCATGTTTCATTTTAAATAATTCCATATAATATTTCCAAATTTAATATCACTTCCTGAATAGGGTCTAGTCGTATGCCTGATACAAGCTTATTCTCAAGTCTTTAGACTCAAAATTCAGGATATTACATGGATGCCACAAATGCATTCCACCTTTGCATATTTGGTCAGCAAACATTGACCATTAAGGCTAGTTAACTGAGGGACAAAATTGCCCCTTTTAAAACTTTTAGGACACATTTACCCCCTTGAAAACTTTCAGGTACCCAATACCCAAACATGAAAACATTCCGAGCATTTAAGAAATGAAGTCTGCTTCAATGCTGCTAATAGTAACATTGATAAGTATATAGTTTATATTTAAATAAGTGTATATTCTAACATATATTTGATTAAATTTATTAGTATTTTATACTTATATAATTATCTTTTATATATTTTTCTATCTTTTAATTAATTATAGGATAAAAGGATATTTTGATATAAGATCTACTCATAGCCTAACTTATTTTGTAGGAAATATTATAAGATTCAAGTGGTAGCAAAATATCAATATAATATATATATATATATATATATATATATATATATATATATATATATATATATATATATATATATATATATATATATATATTATATGATAATTGATAAAAAAAAGAAGAAGATCTAAATCAAGATATTGTGATAGAGATGCACGAAGGGAGACAATATATACCTATATATATGTTAGGCATAGTAAGAGGACGGTGTGTTCTATTTTTCTAGTTGGTGACGACAACAAAAGCATTCAAGATTTAGACAGAGGGAGATTAAAGTTTGGAGATGCAGAAGGACTACAACGCAAATGAAAATTCGGTTTTGAGTTTTTGTTTCTCTTTTCTTCTTTCTTTTGTCTTTTTTTTATTTATTTTATCTTTGGTTAGCTATTATTTTGGTCATGACAATGTTCAATTTATGTAGCTAAACCCTTGTTTTGGATTATTTAGTTTTATTATGGATTAGTGGATGATGATTTCTTCTTTTAGTTGCTTTATTATTATATTTGTTGATTTAATTGTGTGCTTGATTATCCTGAAATAAGAGACATTAGATTAGGATTATTTTGGTGTTCTAAATGATCCTGGATGTAGCGAATTTAGATTAGACCTTCAATTGAATTTTGTAGGATTAGATTTTCGAATTTAATTAGCTTGTAGGATATACATATACCTATTGGCCCTACAAGTCTTATTAGGCTTGCACTTCAATTAATCCAATTAAGTAATAATTACCTAAAACTTTAGGGATTAATATAATTGGAATGTCTTTTAGTGAATCGAAATACACTCTTAGTAAATAAGAATCCTAGACTAGAAAATATAACTTTAGGGATTAATATATCTGCCTTTAAAGCAGAAAACACAACTCTGCAGCCTTCAAAACGACCCAGTTTCACCTTTATTTTTCCCCCTCTTTCAAGTATCCCCTCTAAATTCTTGGGTTTCCAATGTGCTGTCGGTTCATGCTCCAAGTCACAGCTCCTCTTCTACAGCCTTCTCGTTCTTCAACGTTGCTGTCAGCAATGGCAGCTTCAGTTCTGGTTTTTGGAAGGACGTTTCCAGTGACAATGAACATAAAAGGTTAGCGATGATAGCGAGTTTCTCTTCCTCGTCCATCTCTGCCTTCGATGTCCTTCTTCGAATCACAGTCCTCCGATCTCAAGCTCTCACTCTTATCGTTCTTCTTTTCTTCTCTGGTTTGAAAGTCTCGGTCTCCTTCGATGGTGGTGATAACGTGATCTCCGACGCCGACAAGTTTTTGAACTGTCCGGCGAAATCTATTAATTTCAGCGAGCTTCTCCATTTTTTCCGGCAAGCTCTGAGTTTTTTTTTTCCGGTGAGATCTCCAGATTCGATACTGCGATCTCTCCTCTAGTTTCTCTGTCACTGTTGATAATGAAGAAACAGAAGGTCGCCTGAGTTGGAGGAACAAAGGTCGGTGAGTATCCGATTCTCTCAGTCTGTGGCTGTCTCTTGCCGCTGTGTAGCTACTGATGAAATCTTCTTCCTCTTAGTGCGACGTCGGCGGTGTTGGTTGGGGTGGCCAAGAAGACCCACGATGAATCTCGCTGCACCGTCTCTCCGTTTCTGAATCTCTCTCAGGTCACCGGCGCTGGTTCGCGAGTTAGGCCATTGCCTTCAAGATGGCTATGGCGTCCGACATAACATCACCGAGGGGCGGTGGTGGAGGTCGCCAAAGCCCTCTGGTTGGCGAAGGTGCTGGTTTAGTGAAGATTAAAAGGGGTAAAACTGATAGAAAGAGGGGGGATAAACTGTGTCGTTTGGATGTTTGGAGGCTGTTGCAGAAGAGTTGTCTTCTGCCTTAAAAGCAGAAATGTTAATCCCATAACTTTAATGAAATTAAGTGGAGAAATTAGACACTAAGAAATAATCAAAGATATAATAATCCAAGTTACCACTTAAGATCTAGAATCACCCTTATCCTTAGTCTTAATTATAGTTAGATTTATTTTTTCTTTCTTTTTTTGGTTAGCTTTTACCCAAATTGTGTACGTTCACTCAACTTAAGAAAAGTGTAAAGTCATTATTAAACTTTATTGTTGGTACCAAGTCCTTAAAGGGAATGATATCTTACTCATTTTTTATTACTTGATATGGCCCTGTGCACTTGCAGAATCCTTAGACATTATATTTTGTGCCTATCAGGTTGTTGGCATAGTTGCCGGGGACTTGTGTACCACAACTATCTTGGTTGGAGTTGATTGAACATTAGTAGTTAAAGTTTGAGTTAGTAAATTTCTTGTTCATTTTCTTTTTTTAGCAAAAAAAATTAAAATAAGAATGGATTTCGCGTGGCAACCAACTAGTCTTAATATTGAGAAAGAGATGAATTATTTGTCTTCAACATAAAATGAATTGATTGCTTTTATAAATTCTTTGAATAAATATAGGAAATATATAAGGAGCATAAATGATGGTTATATTCCATATGTTCATTCTTCTCAACATGTTTACATGTCTTGTGCTTAATATAAAGGAAGTCATTTATATGAGCATTTTCCATATGGTACAATGATAAGTCTTAATTTTGCTATATATTTCCACTAATTTTTTATTGATATTGTTGGAATTTTCATGCTTAAAATGCCTCTTGATATGATCAATTGTGATAAAAAATGAATATGTGGAAATAAAGATTAGAAGAGCTTAAAATGATACACTTTATGATTTATCCTGTATGCTAGCAAAAAAAGAACTTAAAAAACTGCTATATTTCTGAGTTAGGTATCATTCCCAGTTTGATGCTGTAGCGATGCTAGAGCATCTCATTGGAACTAAATAATGAAAATCTGCAGTATCGTGTTTCTATTATAAACTGACAATTTCTCGAGAGAAATACAAAAAAGCTTTGCAGGAACTTGGGCCAAACGCTAAGTGGGCTTTGTAGTTTCAAGATAAATGAAAGAAGGCCACATACTTGAGGAAAAATAAAATCAAGGTCATCTAGTCATGCCTTGAAAACTAAGGGGTGACGACATGGAATATGAGTGGACCCACATTCCTTAAGCCTTAAACTTATATACAGACATTAAATAATACTCATAATAACATTCAGAGCTTTGCTCCATTATGGCATATACATGTACATATATTCCAAATTTACAAGAAAAGACAAGAATCCTACCAGTAGATTGTTGGAAATTATGCTCTAGGGGCCAATCATTGTACTTTAAACATTATTGTTATTTAAAGTATTTCTTTATTTTGTTATCATATCATTTGCATGTTTATTATGATGATTGTATCCTTGGATGTATCATAACGATTGTCCTAAATGTCCCTGGTCAATCATCTATGCGTGAGTGAAAATGAAATAAGACCAGTATGACTTTGATAAGATATGGAGATACAAATCAAAATCTTAGGCACTTGTAAGAGTACGAGGTGCTAGAATGACCCACTATGAGAAAACTGCATGGATTAAGTCATAAGCTTATCTCATGTATAACTATGTCACAATGCCCTTTGACCTGAGATCATCATGGATTCCAACATGAGAGTCACTAATCTTTGACTTAGTCAAAAGTCACCTTTGACCGGGTGATGATAAAGGCTTTGATCGGGATTAATGGTTTTCATGCAGAGGAATGTGAATGGTCAAGATGGGATTTGTCCCTAACATTTGTAGAGAGATATTACTGGGCCCCCTTGATGAGTAAGTCTAAGAAAGGTATGACCATACTACGATGGAAAGGAGTTTCCATTTCAATTGTTAGACTACTCAAGAATCGAGAAAGTAATGGTGAAGAACAAGAGGATGACATTATCCATGCTTCATCCTTGACTAAATTATCGCGTGACAAAAGGGACGTGGCATGGTTGTTGTAAAACCCTAAAAATCTCAGTAATTAATGCCTAATGAAAATAGGTGAATATGAGGTCTTGAACACCTTGTATTGAATTTATCTTGTTATTAGGGTAATTTCTCTTGAAATTAGATAATGTGCAGTTAGGTCCCTAAAACATTTGAAAGTTTGCAAATAGGTCCCTAAAATATTTATGGGTTATAAAATACCCTGAAAATATTATAAAGAGGAAAATAAATATTTATTTGAAATAGGTAAGAATATTTTCCCTAATTTAGGTAATTTATTAAATTATTACCTTGGAAAAAATTAAAGGAGAAAAATCAAAAAGTATTGTGGGGCCATAATTGACCTCATGATTTTTAATATTTTACTTGGAATGTAAAATACCAATATCAGTAAAAATTTTGTGAGAAAATGAGTTATTCTAATTAATAAAATTATCAACAATTAGTGGGTAATTAATTAAATAATTACTGGCTAATTATTTGGGCTTAAATAAAGGAAAATCCAAAGATAATTATGTAAAACCCTATAATTAGTGGTTTATGGCTAAAATTAGCATAAAATATATTTGCTAATTAATTGGAAAATATGCAGAAAAATATATGAGAATAAGTAATTTTAAGCCTAAATCAAAGTAGGGACCAATGGGGAAATTTTGTAAAAAATTATATAAAAAAATGTGTTAAATAATTATTTTATATAATATTAATTAATTAAATAATTAATTAAAAAAAAAGAGAATGGCAGCCGAAATTTTTGGAGGAAAACATGATAAGAATGAAGAAAAAATATCATGATATTTTTGTGTACAAGTTGAAATAAAATATTAATAAAAAATATTCTATGGAATATTCTGTAAAAATCAAATAGGATAAATGACCACCGATAGAGATTAAATCCTATCTAGAAAACCATGAGCAAGGTTTCTAAGGTCAGAGTATTTTATAGACAAGTGAATTTTTATCTCGGAGTGGGCTGTCTCCGAAGTCATTTCCGAAACCGACGGAACAATAAGGGAATAAGACGAAAAGGACAAAGGAGCTGTTGAGGAAATGAAAACCTATAGAAAATAAATCCTAACTCAATATCTGAGGATGAGTTGGTAATCAACTGGACAAATTATGGATCAGTGAATTTTTGTCCAGAAGTTGATAATTCCGGAAGTTATTTCCGTAACCGACACGTTTTTTCGTAAATCTTCGGCAGGACCGGAGAAGACCTGAAAGGGATAAAAAATTTAGTTAACCCAGACATTTCTAATGAGTAAGAAAAGAACTTCAAAGTTGTGATTCCGGATTTCTAAGATTTTACAAGATTACGCTATTCGAACACCGATCGGGGAACTTTATCGTTTGAAACCTTCTGGAAGCAAGGCAAGGTGGCACAAAATGATCACATTTTTGAATTTTGAGGCATGGGGTAGGTCGGCCAAGGCTTCTTGTGGCCAAGAATTCTCCTCCCAAAAACCCTAATTCCTGTGGTCTAGAATAAAGCAGAAAAGTGCGAATTCGCCCCTGGAAAAGTCTATAAATACCTTGCAACCTTCTTCATAATATTTCACACCAAAAGCTTTCTTAGTTCAAAAATCTTAGAGAGAAGTTAGAGAGAGGAGCTCTGGAGGAATTAGCAGCAAAGCTCTGAGTAAGTTTTCGGTACCGAGTCTTAAGTTCTAGTTTTCGATTCGGTAGTTATAGTAAAAATGTTGTTTTGATCTTTAGTCTTCCAGTATAGTTTAGATATTATGTTTTAAGTGGTAATTAAAGTATTATTTCGAAAATATTGTTGGGGTTAGAGTTATGTCGAAATTCTGGAAGATTAGAGTCAAAGTAACGAAGTGCTGGCGAAATTCCGCCGATTAGGGGGTCAAGGGCAAAATGGTCATTTTGACTAAAAATGTCCGTCGTGATGATAGATCCTTAACAAATGCGTTTTTAAGTTGATAGGATATCCCTGATTCCGTTTTTACCTACTGTCGTGCCGTATTCTGACAGAATTACCGTTTACCGTCAACGAAGGTACGTTCGCGTACTGTAACACTAACTCTGATGTTTATTGTATGCATATATGTATATTGTCTGTACTCCGAATGTACTATTATTTGTCATGCCTATTGTCTGTCATGCCTGTACTCTGACTGTACTATTGTCTGATGCACTGTACTATTGTCTATTACTCTCGATCGTACTATTTTCGTCATCCGATCATGATTGTCTGTCATCCGATCTGTATTATTGTCCGTTGTGCCTTAACTTTACTCCGACTGTACTGTTATTGCCGTGCATATCTGTTCATGTACATTTCTCATTGTGCCTTAACCTTACTCCGACTGTATTGTTATTGCCATACATATCTGATACGTATACCTTATGTCTGACCGTAGTAAATGTTGCCAAAATTCTATGAATGTCTATCATACATATATGATGTATGTAATCATGAGGTTAACCGTTACCTGGGGTTCGATGCATCGGATCTCAGCCCTTAATATAGCTTCAGGGTCAGGAGGACCGAGGAGAGAGGAAAGCAACAAGTTTAGAGACTCGGCTACATATCGTCTTTTGTTGCCACGGCGTAGGGATCGCTAGGGAGACACTTCTGATGTATATTACTTTTGAAACACTCTTGTACCGCTGTTTAAACCAGCAAGACATGCCACCGTGGTATTTTGAATATATATGTCAGTTACTCAATCTCTCCGGTGCTCTACTCTGATGATTTGAAATGATGTTTGAAAAAAAAAATTATACTGCTTGTGAAAACGGGATGTTACAGTTGTATGATAGGTTGCATCATATCATCGATCCTCATAGAAATTGGGTAGTCGTAATGTCTTGCTAGAGGCCACTTGTGACTTGTGGGTTGGTATAGTGTTGGCCTGCTCCCAATTTTATGTGGGCCTACAGGGTCACATACAAGAATAGCTAGCTATAATGTCCAGATTCATTGAATCTAAGATATGTCTAAGATCTAATGAATACAACGTTTAATCTAGGGATGATATATATATATATATATATATATATATATATATATATATATATATATATATATATATATATATATATATATATATATATATATATATATATATATATATATATCATGTGCAACTAACAGTGCTAGAGTTGGTAAACTAAAAAAGTGCTTTTATAAAATTGAGGGATCAAATCAAAACTTTAAATAAAATTAGAGAAAAAGAAATACCAAGGTTTTGAAACCCAAACTAGAACGGCCGAACTGGGCCGGAAACCAACAAACTGGTCAATAAAAAAGTGCTTTATAAAATTGAGGGATCAAATTAAAACTTTAAATAAAATTAGAGAAAAAGAAATACCAAGGTTTTGAAACCTAGACTAGAATGGCCGAAATGGGTCGGAAACCAACAAAATGGTCAATAAATCGGTTCGGTCCGGGCAGGAACCGGTCTGGTATTTAAAAAACAAATCTTTAAAATTTTATATTAATTACTTTGAAATCTTCAATTTTTCACCAGTTTGGCCCTGGGTTAGTTTGAGTTTGACTTTGAACTAACCCATTGACCTAATATTCCCGTCGGTTCAGTGGGCGGTCCAAGTTTCATAACCTTAAAAAATACACATTTTTTTCCTATTATGTAACAGCTCAAATGAACTGGGTTGTTGTTGAACAATATACTAGGAGTATGGTTTTTATATATATTTCTTAATTGACTTATGGGGCTATGAGTCTGTGAGGGAAGAGATGAAATACTTGGCTATCACCCAAGAGGAGGGGTGAATTGGGTGTCTAATTAAAAATTTAGCACTTTAAAAATATTTTCGCAACTTACTGAAAGTAGTTTGAATGACAATAGTAATTTACAAAATGATAAACAATCATTCAAACATATATGCTGGGAATGTAAGAGATAGGGGAAGAGAATATGAAAACTGTGATTTATACTGGTTCGGCCCAATCCTTGACCTACGTCTAGTCCCCAAACTCCGCTTGAGATTTTCAATCTACTATCTTCTTTCAACTTGATTACACTTTCTGTACTTGAAGTAATCCTCTCACTAGGATTCACTTCCCTTACAAACTGTAATCAATACACCCGTTTGATTACACACTCTGTACTCAAAGTAACCCTCTCACTAGGATTCACTCCCCTTACAAGCTGTAATCAATACAATGAGTTTCCCACTCAAGATCACCCAATCTTGAGCAACTCACAGATAGAAAGATAGAATGGTTACAAATAAATCTTCTCTCTCTCAAAAGTGAATGGATAAACACTGAAGTACAATACAACACATTTCACTCTCTATGATAAGATTATGTAGACATTGAAAACAGAGAGTGAGTAATATGAAAATCAGAGTATGAGCATTTTGAAGATGCAGGCTTGTGTCTTTTTGTTTTTCTGTCTTGAATCTGTCTTCTTTTATAGGTAGAGATCAGTATATGACCGTTTTAAGATTCAATGACCGTTGGGTAAAGAAATATAGCCGTTAGACTCAGATGAAACTAGTCGTTAGAACTTTTGCACAGCTTTCTATGTTCTGACACAAATATGAGATTTTGAGATTTGCTTCTAATCCTTTGTTTTAATGTTTGTATCCGTTGAAGAACATCACAATCGAGCATTCAACTTCATTTGTTCAAGTTCTTCGTTGAAAGCTGTCTTCTTTCCCATTTCTGAAATTCTCGCAAAGAAAGTTCATTTTCACCCTTTTGATAGATCTTGATTTCTGTCAAGTTTGATGTTATCTCAATCTTTAATCATCTGAAAATCACTAACAAATTGATTAAACATATTTAAGAAAGGTAATGAGTGATGATATGAAGTATCTAAATCATCTATGAAGATTTTGCAAAATCCAGAAAAACTGATTTTCAAACAGAGCGTCGAAAACTGGAGTTTCCAAATGAAAACTGGAGTTTTCAACTGTTCACTTAAGTGCAAACTCGAGTTTTGAAACACAAACTCGAGTTTTGGTCTTTCTCAGGTAAATGTCGCGATTGAGATTCGAAGAACATTTTGAATTTGAAGCAAAACTCGAGTCACTAAGTGACCAACTCGAGTTTTGGAGTTCCTCGGCCCTTGGTTGCTCTCTGTCTGATGGAAAATCGAGTTTCCAAATTAATGACTCGAGTTTCGGTCTTTCCCAAAATCAGATTTTGGTCTCTGTCCCCGACAAACTCGAGTTTTGTTTCCCAAACTCGAGTTTGCTTCATTTGATAGCAAACTGTGCAACATCGTGAACAAACAGTCAACTTTCGAGGGCCATATCTTGCTGGTATGAACTCCGTTTTGGTCCATTATAATCTTGGTAGAAATCCATTTGAGTTTAATTTCATATGCCACTGAGTTTAGCTCAATCGAATTTGTACTTTGTGAGATATAATCAAAACATTGAAGGTTGGTCTGCTGAGTGGCGTGAATTTCATTGTCAACTTCATAAATTTATAGCTCCTTCATATGAACTCCTTTTGGCTTGAATTTTATATCAAAATAACGCATTGGGAGTCTAGTTTCATATGCCACTAGTTTCATTTAAATCCAATGTCTGGTTTGGGAGATATCATCAAATTACCAGACGTCGCCCGAGTGAAACGTGAAACAGAGTTGCTGAAGTGCTGAAGACCGCTGTAAACTCGAGTTTTGAAATGAAAACTCGAGTTTTCCTTGTCTAGAGACGCCAGAGATGTTGAAGACATTGCAAACTCGAGTCAGTTAGTGATTAACTCGAGTTTTGAGTTCCAAACTCGAGTTTTGACTTCCAAACTCGAGTTTTCTCATACCAGAGGAGCAAATCATTGTAGCGAAGTAGGAAACTCGAGTTTGTAGATCTGGACTCGAATTTTCTCATCCTGGAACTGATTTTTTGCTGGTTTTAACTCGAGTTTGATGTGTTGATGCTCAACCAGATCCAAGTAACCCTAAAAAATGTTCATCTTTCAGGCGCCATAAGATGACATCTCAGATCATAATGTACATTATTTTAATTATTTGAAGTATTCCTCTAGTCTTATTTATATACCACTTGTAGCAAATTCCAGGCAGACGATGAAAAACATTAAACAATAAACAATTATTCCTTCTGATTTTTTATTATAAGGCACCAATCAACACAATAATAAATGAAGGGTAAAATTATATATTTATATGAAAAATTTAATGAGGTGCTTTATAAATAAGATTAACATATTTATTCTCTCTGTGCTCATAAATAGGATCAGGGGAATATTTAAATATGGGCCATTTATATTTTCCTATACTTTATATATTTTCCTATTTAATAATAAAAGTAAACTTTTATGAATTTGCTATTCGAATTCACGATGCGAGTTTATGTCACGGTCACGAGTTTACTCAAACTCGTGAGTTTTACAACCTTGCACACACTACGTAAGTTGAGATATTTTTCTTCTTACTATTTTAAGAAAGATTTTAATTCACATGCTAAGTTTTGAGTCAGTAATGATTTTTATGATGATCACAGGAAATTTCCTAC
Source organism: Acacia pycnantha (assembly GCA_025563575.1). Classification (NCBI taxonomy): domain Eukaryota; kingdom Viridiplantae; phylum Streptophyta; class Magnoliopsida; order Fabales; family Fabaceae; genus Acacia; species Acacia pycnantha. The sequence continues at coordinate 696,469 of JAMWYP010000077.1, read as the reverse complement.
CAATAGCTATATGACCAGATTAGCCCCTCTTATTCTAAATATCAAGTTTATTTAAAAGTTTTATTTTTGATTTGAATACTCTCCGATGCTTAATATTAGATTCATTGTAGATTTTATATTAAGGATAGGAAGTAGTATAGGGCTTCATTTTTTATTTATTTCTTATACTATTATTTATTTCTTTTCTATAATACCTATTTGCATAGGTTAAAAATGACAAAATTACAACAGTTTCAAAAGATCATATGCTACTATGCTTCACAATTTTGTCTTGAACACTTTTTTAGTCCTTTGAGAACATTTTTAGGGCTAAAATATACTTCAACTCATTTTTATATAAAAGTAACTTTAAAAATCTATATTTTTTTAACAAGTTCAATATTTTCAACTAATTTTAATTGATTTTTTAAAATTTATTTGAATTAATTAAATAAAAAATATATGACAATATGATTTTATTTGGAAGAGCTTTGTTCTCATCCCCCCCTTCTAGTCCTCATTTACTCCCTATTTTGCCCAATTTTTTTATTTTTTATTGAAAATAACCTGAAGATGAACAGAAAAGTCTGAGACAAAGTCCAAACAACACAACCCTAAATCCAAATAACATCTATCAAGCTTTTATTTGGGAAAAATCAAGCTTTTTTTTTTTTAAAAAAAAAAAATCCAAATAACATCTCCATCACAAACCACATGAGCCACCACTAGAAAAGTGAAGAAACATCGGTAGCCATAATTGAAACAAGGGACTAGTTAGGGTTCAAAGAACAACTCTAAGGGCCTGTTTGGTACACGGAACATGTGAGAAGGGAAAGGAAGATGAGTAAGTTCTCTTATTTGGTACACTTTTTGTGTCCAATCTTTCTGGGAACTCAAGTTCCCGAGCCCACCAATTCTTTCTTTAAAGGTGGGAAGATAAAATCTCACCAAAATTTGTGGGAACCCAAGTTCCTATGTAAACAATGACATTTTTGAATATATTTACCCCTCATAAAATATTTATTTCTATAATGTAAGAAAATATAATTAAATTCGAATTTATGCTATAAATTTGAACTTATTCGAATTTATGCTAGTCAAATTTGAACTTTGCGGGAAAATATTTTAAACAAATTCGAACTTGGCGAGAGAATATTTTAAACAAATTTGAACTTCATAAGAGGTTATTTTTTTTAAAAAAATATAGTTTAGAAAAAAAAATCTTTTCATTTTGAATTAATCACTTTTGAGGGTAAAATATGCATTTTTCCTATTTTTTACCAACTGTCATCCCTTCATTTTCTTCCTACCAAACAACTCGTCTTCCTTTAAGCTATCTTCTCTCATCTCTCAAAATCTTCCCTTCTCTTCTTTTCCCTCCTCAAATCTTCCCTGTTTCAAAGGGCCCTAATAGTCTCATTTCATTTCTTTTCTTTTTATATGAAAATTTTAGGAAAAAGGTTGGGCTCACCCACGATTGAAAGGCAGAGCGAAATCTCCAAGTTATACCAATATTGGGTAGGGTGAGCCATCTATTTTCCTTAGGAGTTTACTTGAGCACTCAAGAGCTAGGATGTCACCCTCAACGCCTTAATCAACTCCAGGATCGAACCCCCTCCCTTTAGTGAGAGTGTCCAATCCCTTTACCAGTTGAACCCAAAGAGTTAGGATGAAAACTCATATGCTAGCATGATAACATATTCACCATCACCACACCATGTGGGGAGAAGCATAGCCCTCAACAATGACAAGACAATCCATATGCCCAAAGAGACTCCAATCATTGCCACCTATTTTTCCCCAACTCAAAGCCACAACATCCGAGCATAAAAGCCATGATCCATGATCCCTTGCTAGCTAGGCTACATCATAGAAAATGGAGGAAAGAAGCATACTAAGACGAAATTGACACAGAGATTATGAACCTTTAAAAGTGCTTAATTATACGCTCGAACCTTTTATCCACTGTATCACTAGCCAGTCCGCCACCAATACCAAGCCCATTAATCAATCCCCCATGATAAACTCTAGGAAAGGTAATGAGATAATCAATTTAGCACTAAGCCTTTGATGATCTGTATGTCCTTACACTGATGAAGAGAACTATTTGGCAATTTTACAGAGATATTTTTTCTCTAAAAACTTTAGAAGACATTAATATCCTTTTAAATGTTTGATAATAATTTGTGCTGCATATTCTTTCTGCACTTTACATAGCCAAGCTTATATGTGATTAGTTGAGCGAATTATTGGTGGATTAGTTGTCATGAAATGATTTCTGATTATTCTATTTTACTTTGCAGGTTGGTGTTGTTTCAGATTATGACCTGTTGGCATTGGACTCTATATCAGGTAAACTGATTCAGTAAAACTTGAAAGATGAGTTGTTGGCATTTATGATGTTTATCTTTGTTAAAAAGTTCTAGTAGCTCAAATAAGATGTAATGCTCATTTCAGGCAATGGACGAATAGAGAACAACATGTTTCCTGAAGTTGACAGTTCTTGGAAGGTATGTAAAAAATCTCCCCACTGGTGGTTCAACTGTAGTTTCATTTGTATGTTCTGTAGTTTGATGAGATGCTTAAGAAGGGCTTATCAATTCCTGACATAGGCACATCTCACCAGTGTTGCATATACATATAACTGGACATTCCACACCTGCTTTGATTTCTAAACAATTTCAAATATGAAATATTGCAGTTGTCACCTATATCTCAAGGACGTGTTTGCAAAGCTTATGCCTGATCTAATTTTCTGTGATGCATGTAATCTGTAATATATCGTCCTCTTTCAGCTCCGGAACTCCATAGTTGTCCATTCTGGTTGAATTCCTAGTTTTACATCTCACTGTTTGTCCTCCTTTCGCCCTTTCTATTTGTTGATGCCATCATGGATTGTGGGGTGTGTTCATGTGTTCATGGCCATGGGATATGATTTCATTCATGCATGTTATGAACTTTATCCATGGTTATGTTATGTTGTTGTATTTGATTTCATTTTTTATGATGTATTTTAGGTCATTGCCTCATTGGGAATAATTTATGTATGGTATGGCTGAAATCATTCTCCCTTCGATTCTTGCGTTTATTCAATGATTCGCTTGATCCAATTTAATACCGAAACATTCTCAATATAGAGTAGTTAAATACGTTTGAATATACTAAATGAATGCAATCAATTCGTATAAACATGGTAAGTTTTGCGGTTCAAAAGAATCAGGATGAAATCAAGAACGATCATATTTGTTTACAGGCTCGAGTTCGTAAGGCTTTTTAGAGTATCTGGTTTATCTTCTTAGAGAGCAAACTCTGGAGTTTGGTGTAAACTCTGGAGTTTGTATTTTGTTTCACCATATGAACTCGAGTTCACGAAGGTAGGCTCGAGTTCGAATACTCTCCAAGCTTTTTGTCGGGCGAGCACCTGAAGTAATATCTCACAAGATAAGCAGGCTCGAGTCCATTAGTGATTAGGCTCGAGTTTAACACTATTCATGCCTAAGAGTTTTGGTTGCTCGATTAGAGTGGACTGGAGCACGAGTACAAACTCTGGAGTTTGTACACTTGCTTTTCTTTCTTCAGATGAAGGGCTCGAGTTCATATTCTTAGGCTCGAGTTCAGCTTAGTTTATTCCATGGCTTATTGAAGTGAACTGGAGGTTTGAACTTAAACTCTGGAGTTTGTAAAGAAGGAAAAACTTGGGAGCTCTTGCAAGGAAAACTCGAGCTTGCAATAACGAGCTCGAGTTTACCTATTTTGTAAACTCTTCTTCGTTTGTCAAACCATAGAGTAAACTCTACACAAAAGTTTAGGCTTGAGTCCATATACTTGGGCTCGAGTGTTCATTAAATTATAGCCATAGAAACAAGTGAACTCTACTTTTGACATACAATTTAATTAGAAAACTTCCCGCCATGGGAAAACTCGAGCTGTCTATACGAGGCTAACAATTTTATTATTATATCATGAGGGTTTAGGCTCGAGTCTATTTACTCGTGCTCGAGTTCGTTATGCTGAAAATATCTCGATGAGCTTTTTGCTTACACATTTGTTATTAATCATCAAAACACATAGAGAACTAACATTCTCCCCCTTTTGATGATGACAACACTTGTAAACAATTAACTCCTTTAAGAACACTGTTTTGATCATTTGAAATCAATGAAGCATAAGTGTTCGGTGTAAATGCATCGAATTAGATTTTAACATTTAAACTTTGATTCTATCGAGTTAGCGACTTAACATAAATCATAACACATATTGTCATTGCATAAGCTAAAACATTCAATGGTTTACAAAATGACATTTAGAGTTTCAAGCATACATATATCTCAAAAAAAAACTTGACAACTTGACTTCTCCTTCTTTACTTCAACTCTTCTCCCCCTTTGGCATCATCGAAAAGTGGAGGATGAGATGAGATAGAGGTTGACTCACTTTCTCTTTGATAATCTCATGTTCAAGAATGAGATCTTCTTGTGCATCAGAGAACTCCTCATATCCTTTCTCGATGTGGTGAATCCTCGATTCTATCTTGGAAGAAAGATCGAAACAACTTGGGCAATGTAAGTCATTCTTTCATCCAAATCGAGGGAAAGGATTGTGGTGGAGGTGGTGCACTTTAAGCTTCTTGAACTCTAGATTGAGTAGTCTCTGGTTCTAGTAGGTCTTGAGGGTGCTCGGAATGATCACTTCCTTGATCAAAGCTTATCCTCATCAAATTTAGGATATGGCCAAATTTGGCTGGTTTTTCGAGGTTTCTCATTGGTGGTAAATACTGCACCCTTTCATGAAACATAATCACCGAGATGAGATCAAAGGGTATCTCGGGATGTTTTTCTTCCATGGAAACGAAATTTGAACATCTCTTTAAAGATCCAATCTCCTATGTTATGAGGGACTTGATCTATGATAGAGGCAAAAATAGGGAAGTCCTTTTGGCAAAGTGAGTGAAATTGCCTCCCTTTTGTACTAAGTTTCTAGTGTATATACCAAGCAGCTCTTTGCTTAGGAGGCATCGATCATCGAGTGAAATCCGAATCTCACAATCGGTATAGGCTCACGGGTCCGAGGTGTGAAAAATTTGCCTATTCGTATAATTTGGAGAAGCAACAGGAGGAGGATTTTGGATTTGGAGGAGGGAATTAAGGTATGCAGCAGTGATGGTTATTTTTTCCTCTAATGGATGTGGTAATCCTTTCCTTATTTCTATCCGCATCCAATAAATTATCACTTTGCATACAATAGTAAAAGGTTTTAACAAAGGATGGACTATATGAGGCTCTAATGTTTATGTTGAAGCATCTGGCCTGTTAACTTGAGTTCAAGATTTTAAAAAATACAGGCTTCTTAACAGGCCACAGGCCAGGCTCAGGCCTCCTCCGTGCATAACAGGCCAGGCCTGTTAAGGGCGAGGCCTGGCCTGACCTGTTTCCACCCCTACTACTCTTATCTGCTCTAATGCTCTACTCTGATAAATTTTAAATTATTTCGCTTTTGAAAATGGGGTGTTATAGTAACTATCGTTGAAAAAATGTTATGAAGAATATATATATTTGTTAATGCATATATATTAAAGGAACCAAGTGGCCTAGTGGTTGGGCCACTTGGCCCCATGGAGGTGTGGCGGGTGAGGAGTTTGAACCCCACCTCCCACACTTTCAATGAATCTTTTTTTTAAGACAAAAAACCCCAACCCCCCCTCCCCCCCAAAAAAAAACTCATCGCCGACAGCCCTTTGGCGAGGGTGATTTTTATTTTTTAATTTATTTAAAACTAAGGGTAAATTCACCCGAATTGGTAAATTCCTATATGGTCCTTGGTACCTTTAGGTCCTTTAATAAATTCAACAAACATTTAGGAGTTTTGCAAATTCAAATGGTATTTATATGGGATTTTCCCTAAATATAATGCTCAATTGATTTTTTTAAGATTAAAGAAATTAGATAAGTTACTTAATCATATTATATATTATGTATCCTTAGTTATATATGAGTTTATAAGTTAGATAAATTAGTTTGGAAAAAAAAATATTTTAAAACAATTTACTTTATTTCTTAATTTTTTTTTTAAATCAACTAAAACTTATACTTAAGATTGAAGGTAGTATAATTTTTCTTTGTCATTAATTATGTTATTCACTTGATATGTTTTTGAAATCAGAACGCTATTTCTTCCTTGTCGTGGAAAAATGACAAAATTGATCCCAATTCATTATTCTTTAACTGCATTCTTTTTTTTTTAATACACGCCGAAGCCATTATTTAGCTGCATTCTTATAAATTTACTACGTTGTTTTATTGGTTGTTAGGAAAATTTACACTGTTATATTTGGCTAATTTTACTACGTTGTTTTGTTGTTTAATTCGTTGTTAGGTATTTTTCCTTGTCTTCACATAACCTAAGGGTTAAGGAGCAATTTGGCCAACAAACTATTGGCTTAGGAGCGCCCAACACAATAAACTTTTAACTGGACCGAAAATACCAACAAACTTTTAAAATTGTAAAGTTGGCACAATCCGTTAGAAAAGCAAATTAACGTCTGTTAGCTCCACTGTAGATTCATCATTGTTCACTCCCACTGTTCAACTCATTTTGCGTCTTATTGAGACACCCATTTTTCTGCATTCTGCTTCCTCTCTCAGCTTCAAGTTCGCCTCTACTCTCCTCTTCTTGAAAGAAAAGCATCTGCGATCTTCAATCACCTTCATAAGGTAAAGTAAATTTTTTTTCTTCTCGTCAATTTTTTCTTACTGGACATTTGCTTCACTGATTTGGGAAGCATTCTATGAATTTCGACAAATTGTGTCCATTTATCTATCATTTTTTAAGTAAAATTTCATCCGCTATCTCATTTACATATTAGGTTTTATTTGGCTAATCTCTACATTCTTCAAGGATGAAACTACAGTGACACATTTGGGCGTGTGTATTCTCGAAGCACACATCTCTGTAGAAAAGGGAAACAAGATACTGGGTAGGTTCTTGAGAGAAAATAGTGGTTCTGAAGCTAGGTGTCTGCAATGGAAGGAGGGTTAGGCCAAGTAACCAATTTTCCCGATGTCTTCTCAAGGTCCTTCCTTTGGTCAGTATCCTTCTGGGTTTGCTCCTTTTTTCCCCTTTGGTGGACCTCAAGAATCTCATGTATGGACGGATCCTGATCAGGATGCTCCTCCCTCTGGAGTGACACTAAATGTTCTGATGCCTACTCCTCTCCATTCATTTAGGAGCCCTATAGGCTCTACTCCATCAAAACATAAAGCACTGCGTGGGAGCAGCTCAAGATCATCCAAAAGAAAAACCCAGCAGAGCCAAGAATCATTAATGAAACTACAGTGACACATTTACTTTTCTACAGTGGAGCTAACAGACGTTAGTTTGCTTTTCTAACGGATTGTGCCAACTTTACAATTTTAAAAGTTTGTTGATATTTTCGGTCCAGTTAAAAGTTTATTATGTTGGATGCTCCTGAGCCAATAGTTTGTTGGCCAAATTGCTCCTTAACCTCATAACCTAATGCTAATACTTGTTTGAAATAGTGATTGGAGTCTTCAAAAACAGTTTTTCAATCATAATTTAAGATATACGGGGTAAGTATGTGAAATCAATTTTATGTCGATTTACGTAAATAAACACTTTTAAAAATACTAAACGCGATCCCAAATATAAGAGTTTTAATTTGATGCCGCCGACCTTATTCATTTGGATAAATTTACCTGCCACGCTTGAAAGTTCCTAGTCAAGTTTATTCTTTATTGAAATCTTTCATTGAAAAGTATTATGCTTGATACAGTGATATGCTCACTTCAGATACATATATATAGTACATAGTGTCTTCACTGACACTTCGACGTCTTTTATTTACCCTTGTCCAATCAGTGCTAAGATCAATTGGCTTTTTTTTAGAGATTAATGATATTTTTTTGTCAATTGAGAGATTAAGGAAACTAATTAAATTAGTTTAAACTATTTATATTTATCATTTTTTCTCCAAACTAACTTTTCTGACTTATAAATTAATACTATCTCTGATCCTAATTATAGAAACACTTTTGTAGTGAAACTTACACTATAAAAGTGTTCCTATAATTAGGATCGGAGGGAGTTTATAATTTAATCATGTACAACATCAACATATGATTAAGTAACTTATTTAATTTTCTTAATCTCTAAAAGAAAATCAACTAGGTCTTATATTTGAGACCGAAGATAGCACAAATCTTGCTCTATTACCGGCTCCATATGTGTTATTGGAAGTTAGGGGTTAGGAAAATGTTGGCCTTGTTCTAGAGTGGCCCTTTGGCACAGTCATTCGATTCTAGTGACTTGGCCCCTCCCGACCATGGCTCAGTCGGAATAGAATGTAAGGTAATTTGCAATTTAGGATTGTGAAAGACCAATAATTGATCCAGGTAATGGGTTATGCAGTGAAATTTTTTCAAATTTCCCCTGATTTTGGTATATGGAGTATAGTTAATCTATTGCTTGGTTAAGTCAATAATAAAACCTTAAGTACAGTTTAAAGAAATAAGGTTTTAGATTTGTTTGTGCCAGTTTTGATTGATATTCTTGCAGATATTCTATTTGGTTGGATTCGGCTTGTTTTGCTTGGAGACTCTCCTAAGTTTGTGGGTGCTTCAGGTGAGGAACCTGACGTTTGAATTGGATTTGCATTGCGTGTTTTATTTTCCTTCTTGTTTTGGGGACAAATGATAATTGTCCTATACCCCAGCAACTTTATTTGCTTATATATTGTTAAGAAATCATTTTCAACAATGTTCATAATGATCTATTTTCTGTATGCAGAAAGTGTACTTGTACTTCAGGGGGAATAAGTGAGATTTTCTTCAAGGCTCGTAGTGACTGCTAGATCATCATCGTCAGTCACTTAGTAAGTGGCTAGTATATTCTTGGTTTTTCTCCTCCAACAGTGTCTCCCACTTTTGATATCTTCCTATCTATGGATTTTTAGATAACAGTGTTTAGTGTGTCTCTGTAACTCCAATCTTCCCTCCCTTTTAACTGATTCTTTTTTCCTTTTGGTTAGCATAGTGGCATCCCAATTTTTTTTTTCAATTAGTGAAATATATATTGTGAGAGTGAATTCAAGGATCCTGTTATTCTTCTGTATTTCTTGATCTTTAAATCTAATCTTCGTGCGACACCGGATCACCCTCGTGGAGCGCACTGTGTGCTCATTTTTGTATTGAGATCTGGATGATTCAAATTTGATGTGGGTAGTGGCCACTTGCAAATTATTTTATCTATATTTTTTTCATTTTGAAAAGTGAGTTATAGAATTATACTATTTAAAGTTTTGTATATATTAGTTGTTTTAGTATATAAAATAAATTCACATTGGATTTGAACGTTGGCATAATAAAATCACGGTAGTATAGAGCAACTGAGCGAGGAAACTGATGAATAATACGCTAATTTTTTTTGAAAAAATAAATAAATATTCATAGTGGGAAAGAAAGCATGTCTTACCAGCTTTCTCCTTGTCACAAAAGGTTGGCGATGACTTAAATATTTCGTGTGGTTGTGGCCCAAAAAAACAATAATGAAAAATTAATTTGTGTCTTGAGGTGATTTTCATATACTGATTGAGAAATAGAAATGAATTTCAAAGGGATTTTTCTAAATAAATAATTTGTCACTTGGTAATTTTTTGTTGGCCAGTAGGGTCAACACGCAACACCATTATAAAATTGGAAAAATGTCATTTAAATACTATATAAAATTCTAAAATCCCAAAATGTCTATCAAAATTTGTACAGGACTTTATACAGATCAAATTGAGATTTTAAAATGATGATGAATTTACCATTATGTATACACCCCCAAAATAAAGAGCCTTGAATACTAGAAGAAAATCACCTATACGCTAATTTATAAAATCACGGTAGTATAGAGCAACTGAGCAAGGAAAATGATGAATAATACGCTAATTTTTTTTTGAAAAAATAAATAAATATTCATAGTGGGAAAGAAAGCATGTCTTACCAGCTTTCTCCTTGTCACAAAAGGTTGGCGATGACTTAAATATTTCGTGTGGTTGTGGCCCAAAAAAACAATAATGAAAAATTAATTTGTGTCTTGAGGTGATTTTCATATACTGATTGAGAAATAGAAATGAATTTCAAAGGGATTTTTCTAAATAAATAATTTGTCACTTGGTAATTTTTTGTTGGCCAGTGGGGTTAACACGCAACACCATTATAAAATTGGAAAAATGTCATTTAAATACCATATAAAATTCTAAAATCCCAAAACGTCTATCAAAATTTGTAAAGGACTTTATACAGATCAAATTGAGATTTTAAAATGATGATGAATTTACCATTATGTCTTCTCTTCTGCTTTCTCTCTCCTTTCCCTCTCCCTCTCCTCTTCCTGTTGCCCCTCCCTCCTGATGGTGGTGTTGGTTGTTAATTGTAGGGGAATACAACACTACAACTAATTTAGGAATATTCCTTTGGTCCTTAGTATAAGGACTCACAGTCCCCAACAAGGGATTAGTCATTTACAAGACCGGTAGAGCTTGGATAGCTTCTAATTAACTCAGGAGTCTGTGCGCACAACAAGTGATCATGAGGAGTCATGATCCATTATAGAGTTAATATAAGAAAATTCCTAGTTATGTGAATTAGCTACATTTAGTGATGATACTCTATCTCAGCTCTTGACTAAATGTGAATGACGATGTGAGGGACGATGCATGCACGATATCCAAACATGAAAGGTAGATCACTTGATCAACTCAATTAGTTATGGGGCCGCAGAGCATTGCTAGTGTCTTATGAGGTCATTAAATAAATTGGGCCCGTTAAAAGAGTTTTAATTGGTTCAAGTTTATTTATTCAGTGACTAATTGGGCCTAATGGGTCACATACAAAGGTTATTTCCAATTGCTTAAAATTAGAAAACTTGGACCAATAATTGTTATTGGGCTTCATCAAGAGTAAATGTGTAATTTGGGTTGGAATGAAACTCCAAGCCCAATAAGAATCAAAATGGCGTTACATATATGGTTATGAGTGGGAAATTAGTTTGTCCATAAAAGGGCCCGAATGTGTTGGAAGACCCAACGGGGTCTTTGGCCAAGTTGAATTTGGAATTTAAGTTTGAAATTTAAATTTGAATTTTTATTCAAAAGATTAGGTTATAAAAGATAATTCTGAATTATCATATATATGTGTTTGTGTGTGTGTGTATGCGTGTGAAGATCCAATTCAATAATGATTGGATGAAGATAGGAGCAATAATAAATAAGGATTGATTTAAAAATGATTTTGAATTTTAATTTAAGATATGAATGCGATCCATCATTTTAAATTATATTCAATCAAGATATGAATTTAATTCATTATGATTTGGATTTTCCAATTCAAGTTTGGATTGAATCTTTCTTGTAAGCATTTAAATTAGGGTTAGACTCTTATAAAGTACTAATTTTTGGCGACAAAATTCAAAGCTGTGCCCTTTTGATAAGGGAGTTAATGTTACGATGCGGACGTACCTTCGTTGACGGTATTACGCACGTTTTACGGAAAAGCGGTCGTTTGACAAAAAAAACGGCGAAACGTCTGTCGGACAATGTAATTCGGCAGCAAACTAGGATCATTTTAGGTAAAAATTACCATTTTGCCCCTATACCCCTAATTAGCGGAATTTCGCCGACACTTCGTTACTTACGACAAATTTTCTTCCCAAAATTTTTCCAGAACTTCGACGCCATTTTGATTTTCAAAAATAAAGACTAAATAGGCTAGGCTTTAGCTAAGTAGGCATGAAAATTCCCAACTCTTTTCCAAATGTCACAACATAACCTTTTCGTCCTCTTGGCTATCCGGCCTTTCTCAAATTTCCTATTTCGACATGCGTTTCCTACGATTTAATTATTTAATTAATTATTTTTACATAATTGTTTACATTCAAAGCTTTACATAATTATCCCTTAATTTCCCTTGCTTAAGCTTAAGTAATTAGGCAAGGCCTGAAGCCTATTTAAAAGCCTACTTAAAATGTAGGTCTTTATATAGTCTTAAAGCATATGCATCTAATTTCATATATAATTCATCAAGTCTATTTAAATGCCTACATTATGACTAAAAAGTTTAAGGATTCATTTTCATATGAAATAAAAGAGTTAGTAAGTGAAAGAAAAGAATATCTAGTGGCATCAATTGTTTGAGCAAGTATGAATGAGAAAAATCAATCATTATTGACTAAAGAGATATATTTCTTAAAATCAACCAAGCATGACAAGTGGCATGTAAAACTAGATTTTACCTCTTATTTTTCTTGCAGAAAATGAGACAAACTCCTCCTATTTGGATCATTTTCATTTGGACATCACTAAAATAAACTTACTGCAATTTTTATGTTACATCAAATGACATAAATCAATGGAGGAGTAGTGAGCTAGCATTGCCACCTCGAACGATCAAAAATAAGAGAAGTATAAGTGATCAATTGATATATGAAAAGGTTAAGCTCATTGATAAATAGAGAAATGTGAAATTTAAGGTTAAGAATAAGTTCTTAATTTTATAAATAATCTAAAAATTAATTTAGATTAAATTATATATAACTATGCATAATAAAACATTTTAAAAAAAAATAGGCCAGGCCTGAAGGCTAGGTTTTATGAAAATAGGTCTGGCCTGTTTACCTAAATAGGCCTGACAATAGGTCTAAGCCTGAGCCTGACCTATTTATTAAATAGGCCAGGCTAGGCTTAAAGTAGGCTAGGCCGTAGGCTCCTGATAGAGGCCTGGCCTATTTCCACCCCTACCTTTTGATGGACTTTTTGAGGGAAAAAAAGGAAAATAAATGTAATCCATCATTTTAAATTCAATCCAACAATCAAGATATGAATATGATTCATCATATCAAATTCAATCAATCAATCAAGATATGAATTTAATGTGATTTGGTTGACAAGTAGTAGACCTATTACCTAAAACCACTTTATTAGTGTATAAGCTGAAAATTTCTAAGGAATTAGAGCTAGGAATTTTCAGCCTACCAAGGCTATAAAAGGGGGAGGGTTAAACATTTTTTCGAACATCCTTATGCTCTCTAAATTTTGGTTTTTACCAAAGGTTTAGAGAGGAAAATGTGTCATCCATAAAAGGGTAACGTTCCAACCATGTTCACCCTATCTTTAACTTAATCCTAAGAAACCACAATCTTCTTGAAAAGAGAAAAACCCAAAGAAACCAAACCTCAACATTGTTTTTGCCTAGCAAGCATCCAATGAGCAAGATGTTTCAAGAGAATGATTTTCTTTGTAATCGAGGGATAGCCGTGTGGATCAACGTTAGAGGACATCAACAACATTGAGGTCTTCAAGTGATCTAAGGTTCCTAATTTCCAATAGTCGTGTTATTAAGTTATCATAATCCCCAATAGTTGTCTTAACGAGTAATCCTGAAGCTCATGAATATTATAAATTGTTATAAATTCTCATGAGCACCATAAAAAATTACGGATTAATAATTAATAACTAATTTGTGACAAAGGCGTATTGAACCTTTTTATGCATGTGATTGAAGTGGAGGGTGACTTCTTGGGGTTCTTTACATAATATTCAATTTTTAATTTAGTTTCTTTATGGGCCTGTTTGGAGTCAAGCTTTTCAAGCGTTTGGACCAACGATTTTTTAAAAAAGTTTAGTCTAAAAGTCAACTGATTTTTTTCCTGTTTGGCATAGCTTTTTTCGTATTGAGCTTTAGGAAAAAAAAAAAAGTCCAGTTGACCAGAAGCTCCCCTGTTATGTTTTGAGCTTCTCAGTCATCCACATGTATCTCTTCCCTCTTCATCAGATCACTTTATTTCTGTCCTATCCACTGTTCCTCCCTTCCCTGCCCACTATTCAATTAATTAATTCCAACGTGTATATATATATTTCACGTCTTCATTTGATAAACAAACTCCATGAATAATGTACTTGCTTATTTCGCACAAGAAAGTTCCACAACATCGACATTCAACAACATTAAACATCAGCTCTCATCCTAATCATCACGCGTCTCTCTATGACAGTGAACTGTGAAGCCCAAAAACATGTGAATTATGTCCCTTGCTCATTTTCCTTTATTTTATATATCATGTCAGGCTCTTGCTCATTTTCCTTTATTCTATAAAAACATCTTTGGATTCCATGGATGAAGACATACATGCACACATCTTCACACACACTTGTAAAAGAAAAGCATAATAAATGCCTTGCCAGTGATAAGTCAAAAAATGAGTATAAACCAAATCACACAGCTCAAAAAAAAAAAAAGGTTGTATGCAATTTTAAACAAATTTTTTTTTATAGGAAGTAAAGTACAGTATTAATTAAGAGTGGGGTTCATGCATGAACTGTGTAGTCCACACACACTGATACGAAAACTTGAAAAGAACAAAGGGAAGGTGGAAAAAATGGCCACTTCTCAGATCTCAGAGAGAGGAGAGAGAGGCTTTCAGGTTTAGAGTAAAGTACAATATTTTTTTTATAGGAAGTAAAGTACAGTATTAATTAAGAGTGATAACTAATATTTTGAGTGGGAAGGTCCAGTTCAAGTGGGGAGTGTCAATGGAGAATTATTACCGAACTTGGTTCGGTTGTGTTCAATGGAGGTTGCTTAGTTGCTTTTCTTCTTTTTAATGATCTTGCATCTGGAAGCTCTCATCGGGGCCATCCAAAGATAGCGATTAAGCAAGGGCGTGTCAGGTGTCAAGATCTGCTTTTGACACATCATATCCATGAACCCCACTCTTAATTAATACTGTTCTTTACTTCCTATTAAAAACATACTGTACTTTACTCTAAACCTGAAAGTCTCTCTCTGAGATCTGAGAAGTGGCCATTTTTTCCACCTTCCCTTTGTTCTTTTCAAGTTTTCATATCAATGTGTGTGGACTACACAGTTCATGCATGTGATGGCTGAACCTTCCTGTTTTCCTTCTTGTTTTTTTTCCTTTACAAATATAGTAGTAGTTCGCTTTCATTACAGTGATACCACCCTCACCATGCAAACAACTCTAAATTATCAAGTCTATGCAAACAACTCTAAATTATCAATTACTCCGTACATATTCCTTTAAACTTTTTTGTGTGCATATATAGCCCCTCAAACTTTAATTAATGTGTAAGTGACCCCTAAACTTCAAGATTGATGTGTATACAGTTCATATAGAAGTTATCTATATATCTATATAATTAAAAAAGTGTGGGGATCCATTTTAAAGTTCAAATGTTCGGAGGGTTGTCGGCAAAAACAAAAAATAGTTAGGAAGGTTAGATGTAAATCATTCGAAACTTAGGGAATTGTGTATAATTTAGGCTTAGAAAAATAAGAAAACAAGAGAGCAGTCCTATTCAGAGTAATAATTATTAAGAGGGGATGATAGAGATAATCAGAGAACAGATAAGATAAGAGCGAGAATCTCTCTCATTTTAGTCTTCAAAATTCAGGTTTGGTTACAATCCTCTCTTTTTTTTTAATATATAAATAGGTCTTTATGAATGTAATGAACTTGATGGTGTTTTTATATATATATATATAAATAGGTCTTTATGAATGTAATGAACTTGATGGTGAGGGTGGTATCACAGTTCTTGCTCTTATCTGGGAGATTCTTCGGTTTAGACGTTTAGTTGAAGTTATTTAGAAAAGAAAATTATGACAAACTATACAAGGCAGCGAACTTATATACAATATATTTAATTATTCTAATGGTATGTTTAATTGTTATTTAATGATAATTCATAGAGTTTTGGAGCCTAGGAAGATCTACACCAAATCTATAATTAGTTAATTACTAAAAGGAAAAATATAAATATAATAAAGACGGGGCCATTTCTACGTCAACCTTCTAGATCCTTTTTTCCCATCAACTTGTCTGTATCTCTCTCTCTGTTTTTTTTTTCAACTTGTGCCTATCTCTTTATAATATGCTCCCTCCACGACAAAAAAAGTGATTTTGAACAAAATTAATGCTAAAGCTGATACTTCCATATTTAAAATAATATTTCTTCTCCTTGCTTGCTTACGTTGGCAATATTAAATTCGTATTGATGTCATATTTTGGGAAACGCATGTTATGACGGATCAAGTGATTTTAGCCAGTAAGTGTATTTTATGGAAGTATTTTATTTATGTTATGTCATACTTCCATATTTTGGGCTATTTCGTTTTTTCCTATGGTCTTTCTCATTTTTATTTGTAGTCATTGATTGATTTATTTTTGTTACATACAGATTATTATTATTTTTTTAAATTTAAACAAGGGTATAATTCCTTTCAAAATTTAGAAAGTAAAAGGTTTTTCACCCTCCTAATAAGTACATTTTTTGATATTTAATATTATGTTCTCCTATGGATTACCATATGTAATCAACAATTTATTAGTTGAGATGATAAATGGTTTTACTTTGTAAGAAGGGTGTTCTTAATGGATATAATGGATATGGGGAGGTGTTTTTAAGACATTATGTATCTAGTTTATTATTTTTATTCAAAATAAACTAGATATATCTAGTTCATAATTTCTAACATGTGTGGTGATTTCTAACTCAAAAAATAAAGAAATGACAAAAAACTTTTTAACGAATGGAATAAAATTAAGGGGATTGCATTTATGAATGAAGACAAATACTATGTGGGACATGGGGTGTGAATTTCTTCACTCCACACAACACGTTATTCACTTCACAATGCATTTTTTATTATGCGTGTGAAGTTATAAGTGATGAGGAATTAAAGTTTCAAAACTGGTCCCGGCTTTTAAAGTGACTTTCGGGGAAATAACGACCAAGACCCAGCGCATCCCCCGACCAATTATTGATGAATATTGAAAAGATTCACTTATCCCTCCCATAATAAAACACTCCTAATGATCACACGCCTTCAGATTCAAGGACTCCGTTAAGGCCGGTATAAGAAAAGTGAAAGAAAGGTGAAATTCTTTTTTGGAGATGGAAATAAGAAAAGTGAAATGGCAGTGTCGTGTTGTGTTGTGGTTGTGTGTGGGGTGAGTGAGAGAGGACAGAGCATAAGAGAATAATATAAAATTGGGAGGTAGCGTCCAGCAAAGAATAATGCATGGATCAGCCTAGCAAAGAATACTTCCAGTTTTCGCAAAGGAGAAAATCAAACAGAAGCAAGGCCAGACAAAAGCTATGAGAGTGAATCAGCCTAGAAACACTAAAATTCAAACTGCGCGATATTCGAGGGAGAGAAAAAAAGGTTTGCTTCCGTCAAAAGTTTCGTAGTGCCGCGTTCACTCTGAAGTCAGAACTGCACAACAGCCACTTTGCGACTCTTTGGTGGCTTCGTACTTTTTGTTTTTTGTTTTTTCATTTTCGGGCAAAGGTGGGTTCCCACTTCATAGTTCCCTGCTTCAAGTCACAGTACATAATCAACCGATCAGTTATCAATTATCAATTATAATAGAAAATCTCTAAACTATCAATATCTAGTTCCTCCACCGTTTGGTCTCGTCTGTGACCACAATATTCCTCACAGCTGCTCTCTCGCCCTTGGATATCTCCTTCACTCACTCATCCCCGTGACTTTAGAATCCTCGCCTCCAAACAAACTGCCCAAAAATCTAAATTTGGTTTTTAGCTAGCGAGAAATGGCTATTAAGTAGGACCACCTCCATGTGCCTTTGTAGTTTGGATTATTATATGGATTCTTAATTAAGAATCCATACAATAAGAATGGATGATGATTGCGATAGGAGAAAAGTTAGAAATGAAAGGCGTCTCGTGAAGAGGAAGAAGATAAATAAAAAATGGACCTTAGGGGGTAAAAATAGATTGTTATATGGATTCTTAATTTTTAGGTCATGTACCAAGCAAATTGTGAAATTCAATAACATTCACTGGTGTTTGTGCCACTTTCAAGAAATGGACCAGCCCAACCCATCGCAAAGTGACTAGGCCAGATGCCTAGTTAACAACCAAACCGCCAATGTGAGTTGGCGTAGATGGTGGGGATCGGGATCTGGCCCTTGGGTCGTGGGTTCGATCCCTGCTGCCGCCGTTGGGACTCCTTTGGTAGGCGATCGTAAGTCGAGTAAGTCTCATGAGCCAGGGCCGTGCCACGCCTTGGTGGGGGACTGATGTCGAACCCCTCCAAAACTTTCTTTGTTTCAAAAAAAAAAAAAAACCAAACCGATGAACACTCCCTCTTCACGAGTCTCGTCTTTCATTTCTAATTGGTTTAGAACGTAAAGTGCAAGTCATGTTTTTAGAACGTATAGTGCATGAATCTCACAGTAGTCTTCCACATACCATGATTGCAGATTGCTACTGCACAAAACTATCAATTATATAACCCTATTATACAATTTAGGCATGTTTAGTCCACAACCAATGGTATACCCTTAATGCAACTAGGAATTTGAAGGAGGTGAAGGTGTTAAACAGACTTTTGATTTCCAGCTTGTTATTGTTTTTCATACAAAGAATCTCCACATAGGATCCGTATCATCAAATTACCTCAATGCTAGTAAAAGTACTAGAGCTTAGGAAATAAATGAAACTTGGTACAAAAGATGAAGCTCAGACACTTGAAAAAGGAGTCATGTTCACGTCTAAAACATGCCGAACATTCATATCATACACAATGCAGCACTTCAAATTTGGGCATGTAACGTGTCGGCACTCATATTAGACACAATGCAACACAGTAACTCTTCAACTTTTGTCGGTGCTGCTGTGCCATCGTCCATGCAAGGCAGAAAAAAGCGTACTTTTGCCCATTGCTTTTAAGGAAAATGAAGTGTTTTGCATTGAATTAATTGCTATCAGAGTATTAGCTTTAAGGACATTGGGTCCTTAATCATAAAGCAGACTCCAAGAGATTACGATGAATATAGAAGTTCGATAGGGAAGAGTAACGAACAAAAGCAATAAGCAGAAAACAAAGTAAATCCTCATCCCTTAGCTAACTTCAGGAATATATATGAAGATAAACAATTCAACATGATCTTTACAATCCTGGCCCATATTTTCTAAACAAAATGCAACCCAGTTCCCCTAAATTGGCGGCGCAATCTTCTAGATTGACAATCTTAATTCATAATAAACGGACAAAAAATGTTAAGAATCTCGGCATAAATAATCAATATGGAATCAAACAAGAACAAAATATAGAATCAATTTTGGAAATTGAATGAGAGAACCCCGAAATCTTACTGGCGACTGGCGAGGGTCGTGGAGGGGGAATCGACCAATAATATATATATGCAGACACGAAATCGAACACAAAACGATGCGACAGGTTAGAAGCCTAAGATTGATGGGTAAGTGAAGGACCCTAGACCAGTGGGTTGGGAACAACAAAAAGGAACCAAGAAACCATCGGCTTCTCCTTTGTCGAGCGCATCCTCTACTAAATAGGTTCCCGAATCCCGATTCTCACACAAACAGCCTTAATAGAATGAAATCACGAATCTTATAATAGTAAAAAAAAAAAAACATATTGTAAAATAGAGAAATAGAAAAACCAATTATTGATGCCAATTTTATGCTTTAAGTTGACTAGTATAATTTATTATTTTTCAAACATGAAATAATCCATTTTTACCCCCTAAGGTCCATTTTTTATTTCATGTTTGAAAAACAATAAATTATACTAGTCAACTTAAAGCATAAAATTGGCATCAATAATTGGTTTTTCTATTTCTCTATTTTACAATATGTTTTTTTTTTACTATTATAAGATTCGTGATTTCATTCTATTAAGGCTGTTTGTGTGAGAATCGGGATTCGGGAACCTATTTAGTAGAGGATGCGCTCGACAAAGGAGAAGCCGATGGTTTCTTGGTTCCTTTTTTGTTGTTCCCAACCCACTGGTCTAGGGTCCTTCACTTACCCATCAATCTTGGGCTTCTAACTGTCGCATCGTTTGTGTTCGATTTCGTGTCTCATATATATTATTGGTCGATTCCTCCACTACCTCGCACACGCCGCGCAGGTTTCTGGTTCTCTTATTCAATTTCCAAATTGATTCTATATTTTGTTCTTGTTTGATTCCATATTGATTATTTACTCTGGAGATTCTTAACATTTTTTGCTGCTTATTATGAATTAAGATTGTCAATCGGGAAGATTGTGTTGCCAATTTAGGGGAACTGGTTGCATTTTGTTTAGAAAATATGGGCCAGGATTGTAAAGATCATGTTGAATTGTTTATCTTCATATATATTCCTGAAGTTAGCTAAGGGATGAGGATTTACTTTGTTTTCTGTTTCTTATTGCTTTTGTTCGTTACTCTTCCCCTATCGAACTTCTATATTCATCGTAATCTCTTGGAGTCTGCTTTATGATTAAGGCCCCAATGTCCTTAAAGGTAATACTCTGATAGCAATTAATTCAATGCAAAACACTTCATTTTCCTTAAAAGTTGTGGGCAAAAGTACAGTTTTTTCTGTCTTGCATGGACGATGGCACAAGCGACAAAAGTTGAAGAGTTACATGTTGCATTGTGTCTAATATGAGTGCTTGCACGCTTACATGCCCAAATTTGAAGTGCTGCATTGTGTATGATATGAATGTTCGGCATGTTTTAGACGTGAACATGACTCCTTTTTCAAGTGTCTGAGCTTCATCTTTGTACCAAGTTTCATTTATTTCCTAAGCTCTAGTACTTTTACTAGCATTGAGGTAATTTGATGATACGGATCCTATGTGGAGATTCTTTGTATGAAAAACAATAACAAGCTGGAAATCAAAGTCTGTTTAACACCTTCACCTCCTTCAAATTCCTAGTTGCATTAAGGGTATACCATTGGTTGTGGACTAAACATGCCTAAATTGTATAATAGGGTTATATAATTGATAGTTTTGTGCAGTAGCAATCTGCAATCATGGTATGTGGAAGACTACTATGAGATTCATGCACTATACGTTCTAAAAACATGACTTGCACTTTACATTCTAAACCAATTAGAAATGAAAGGCGAGACTCGTGAAGAGGGAGTGTTCATCGGTTTGGTTTTTTTTTTTTTTTTTGAAACAAAGAAAGTTTTGGAGGGGTTCGACATCAGTCCCCCACCAAGGCCAGGGCACGGCCCCGGGCTCTATGAGCACTTACTGGGGACTTACGAGATCGCCTACCAAAGGAGTCCCAACGACGGCAGAGGGGATCGAACCCACGACCCAAGGGCCTAGTCTTGGATCCCTTACCATCTATGCCAACTCACATTGGCGGTTTGGTTGTTAACTAGGCATCTGGCCTAGTCACTTTGCGATGGGTTGGGCTGGTCCATTTCTTGAAAGTGGCACAAACACCAGTGAATGTTATTGAATTTCACAATTTGCTTGGTACATGACCTAAAAATTAAGAATCCATATAATAATCAATTTTTACCCCCTAAGGTCCATTTTTTATTTATCTTCTTCCTCTTCACGAGACGCCTTTCATTTCTAACTTTTCTCCTATCGCAATCATCCATCCATTCTTATTGTATGGATTCTTAATTAAGAATCCATATAATAATCCAAACTACAAAGGCACATGGAGGTGGTCCTACTTAATAGCCATTTCTCGCTAGCTAAAAACCAAATTTAGATTTTTGGACAGTTTGTTTGGAGGCGAGGATTCTAAAGTCAAGGGGATGAGTGAGTCAAGGAGATATCCAAGGGCGAGAGAGCAGCAGTGAGGAATATTGTGGTCACGTACGAGACCAAACGGTGGAGGAACTAGATATTGATAGTTTAGAGATTTTCTATTATAATTGATAATTGATAACCGATCGGTTGATTATGTATTGTGACTTGAAGCGTGGAACTATGAAGTGGGAACCCACCTTTGCCCGAAAATGAAAAAACAAAAAACAAAAAGTACGAAGGCACCAAAGAGTCGCAAAGTGGCTGTTGTGCAGTTCTGACTTCAGAGTGAACGCGGCACTACGAAACTTTTGACGGAAGCAAACCTTTTTTTCTCTCCCTCGAATATCGCGCAGTTTGAATTTTAGTGTTTCTAGGCTGATTCACTCTCATAGCTTTTGTCCTGGCCTTGCTTCTGTTTGATTTTCTCCTTTGCGAAAACTGGAAGTATTCTTTGCTAGGCCGATCCATGCATTATTCTTTGCTGGACGCTACCTCCCAATTTTATATTATTCTCTTATGCTCTGTCCTCTCTCACTCACCCCACACACAACCACAACACAACACGACACTGCCATTTCACTTTTCTTATTTCCATCTCCAAAAAAGAATTTCACCTTTCTTTCACCTTTCATATATCCTCATTAAGGAAGAGAAGAGTGAGAATTGAAAGATTAGAGGTATAGCCTACATGGATCTCGTGATGTACGTACACGTAAGCAAAATTCAAATATGAAATGGATGTGATGTCCGTGGGGTCCACATTACATGCTTAGACTTAGGTGCTTATTAGGTGCTTATACCTCTAATTAGAGGTATAAGCATATTTTTTTAATTTTTCTAATTTTTTTTTTATATTTTGTATTTATTTAGATTTAAATTATATGCTGCTTTCTGATATATTTTTTGCACCCAGTATCTCAAATTAATTAATTTCCAATTCTGCATTTGTCTGTAACACTAGTATTGTGAAAATTAATTAATTTGAGATACTAGGTGCAAAAAACATATGAGAATGTAGCATATAATTTAAATCTAAATAAATACAATATATAAAAAAATAAAAATAAAATTTTAAAAAATATGCTTATACTTCTAATTAGAGGTATAAGCACCTAAGGTCTAAGCATGTAATGTGGATTCGATGTCCGTGACATCCCTGAATAAATTTGATTTCCATTTGCCAAAAAACAAAAAACAAAAAGATTCTCGTGATACCAGCTGGTAATATTTTCATAATAAGCTCAGCTGCGGTGGGGCTAGACTGGATCTGCCAAAATCCAGATTTCATATCAAACTTTGAAAATATTTTTGCAGAATGCAAATGCTTTTGTAAATCAGCCTTGTTTGGAATTGGATAACGGATCCATTGCAAAGCTTCATTTAGAGGTTTGTAGTTGATAACAAGCCTAGGTGTTCCACGTTCAATTTCTGCATTTTTATTGACGTAGAAAGCGGCGCAAGACCATGGGCTACGACTCGGACGGATGAGTTTTTTTCAAGAAGATCTTGAATTTCCTTTTTACAGGTGTCAAGAAGTTCTTGAGTCATCTGGATAGGTCGAGCTTTTGTTGGAATGTGCTTTTCAGAGAAGTTTGGTTCGTAAGGAAGATCTACAGAATGTTGCTTTCTGTTCCAGAAGGCATTCGGTAAATCAGCACAAACCGTTTGATGAATCTTGTCAAGATAAGTTTGGATTCTTTGCTGAACAGCAGGTTGTTGGAGTTGTTGCTCAACTCGTTTAAAAGAGACTTCTTCTTTGAGAAAATTGATCTGGTTTTGTTTAATTTACGAAAAAGAGAATTCAATTCTTTAAGCCTGGGTTTTTCAATAAAAGGAAATAAAACGGTTTTGCCCAGGTGTTACTTTGAAAGACTGTCAGGTTCAACCATAAAAGGAATTAAGAGTTGTGCAAATGGTGCTCCAAGAATAATTTGTGCTCCCATATCTTTCATAAGAATAAATGGAGTTTTAACTCGTAAACTTTCATTTTCAACAACAACATTTGAAATTTTGTACTGGACAGATAATTGTTCCCTACTAACAGAACTATATCTTTCAATAGTTTTCTCAAAATATTTGGTAGGAACTAAACCTTCTAAAATACAATTAGCTTGAGCCCCAGTATCAAATAATACAGATTGTTCTATAACAAGATCATTATTAATAACGATTTTTGCTTGTATATAAAACTTCTGTAGGAAAATTCTTGTAATTATGTTTAAAAATGGTGTTTCTTGTTCTGGATTATCATCCTCAATTTCATTTTCTTTATCATCCTCAATTTCATTTTCTAAAACTTGATCAATATTCTCATTAGAAGAGTTTGGTAATGAGGAAAGGATTCTTGGATTTGCAATAAAGCAGTCCCATGAGAATCCCAATTTGATTTAAGAACTCGAATTTCAACCTTAAGATTATTTATCTCAGATTGAAGATCCTGTAGAGTAGCTGGTTTAATAGAGTGTTTGAATTTTTCCAACGTTTTGGTCAGGTCATATTTGTTATAAAAACCTGAAAACTTGGAAGAAGAATGAGGAGGAGGAGGAGACGAAGGTTGGGTAATATCTCTTTATCTGCTCAAGGAAAGGTTCCTCGATCTGAATATTTCTGATCTTTTGGGAAAATCGGCAATATTTGGCATAATGACCAATTTTACCACACCTGAAACAAGTTACTTTTCCCTTCTCGAGACATCCTTCTGGAAATTATTTTTGGGTTTAGGAGGGAAATTCCTTTTGTTTTTGTAGGGAGGAGTGTAGATATCATCCTTTTGATAGGGGCGTTTGTTATAAAACTGTTTATTTTTTGAAAAAACGGGATTAAAACGAGAATTTTTGTAAGACTTGTGTTTGGGTTTTTTACAAGAAGGAAAACCAAATTGTTCACAAAATGATCCTAATTCTTTTCTGTTGACACCCTTTTCTTTAGCAAGCTGATGTTTTATTCCATCATCTTGACAGATTTTTAAAGCAGTTTTCTGAACATAAGAAATCAATTCTCCATATGTCAAGTCTCCATAAGGAATGTTGCCATCATATTGATGTCTAAGTTTATCCCTAACTTTATCACCAAAAGACTTTGGTAATCCAGCTAGGAACTTTTCTTTCCAAAAACCTTGATTGGCATCATCTCACCCGGCTTAGGAAAGTATCTTTGTACAATCGAAAGTCGGATAATGTTCGACAACGGATGTTAGAGAGCAGCTCAGAGGAGCGATCTTTCCAAACATTTGGATCGCCCACAAAGTGTTTAATAATTGTAAAAGTAAGGGTATTAACTGCGGAATAGGCTCAATTATGAGTAATTGGAGTTCCATCTTCGTTTTAACGAGAAGAAAGAATGTTTGATTTTTCTTGAAGACGGATAATAATCCCACCAACCTTTAAGTTGTCGGTGAAACCAGAAACTAAAAGATTAGTTATTTATGTATCTGAATAATCACTTGTTGTTTGATAAGCAGTACTTACCATGGTCATTTGTTGAAGAATTTGAAGAATATTTGTTTCACTATGACCATCAATGTTCCATTCATAAACATTATTAGAGTTAAAAGATTTAAAAGTTTGGTCTTGGCACTCCTCAGTTAAAATATCCAAAGGACTGGCTCTTGGATAATATAACTTTGAAGATTTTTTCCAATGTTGATGGTTAATTTTGAAATCGGATTTTGAAGATTCAACATCAGAAATTTTCTCAAAATTCATCTTGTCTAGAAGAAGTTGATTCTGAAGGTGTTTCAGGGACAACTTTTTGTTTTAGATGAACATCAGGAGTTTGAGGATCTTCAACTTGTTTCTGGTGTCGTGAACGTTGCTCAATTTCAGCAACCAATTTGGATTTATCTTTGCCTAGTATACTTGCTTTGATTTTTGGATCAAGCTGAAATGGTTTGAACAGAGGCTGAGTTGTGGAAACTGCATTAGAAGAGTTTTGTGCAGAAGGGGTTTTGATGACATGATCTCCAATGATTTGAAGATACTGATTAGTATAATTATTTTGTTCCATGAGATTTTTGATATCTCTTGGACCAAGAGGTTCCTCCGCTGCTCTGGTTTTGAAAGGAGAAGCTACAAGAGGCTGATGTTTATTGTCGGCAATACCAGGAATCTGATATGACTTTTTTGGAGGAACTTCTGAAGAAATAGTTTGTCCTTCAAATGTTTTCCAATCTCTTTTGGTCATATTAATTGTCTGAGTAAATGGATATTCGATTTTTTGTTGTGAAGCATAAGCTTCGAACCAATCAAAAAATGGAAGATTCACTTGGTACTTTTCAAGGAAACTGTAGAATTTTTCTTGCATATTTTTTCGCAATAATCCTTTGAAATTTCCTAAAAATCAGTTTCTTTGCAAAGTATTGTGTTCTGAACAAAATTCTTCTTGCAAACTTTGTTTATCAATTTGAAAATGATGCTCAAGAGCACCCATGGTTTGAGGTTCACCTAACTCAGTATAAGACATAGACTCAACTGAATTTAGATCATCCTCTCTTTGATAGTTTGCATGAGGAATTGTTCCAGAATTATTGATTCCTTGGATTAAGACATTGGAAGGTTGATCTTCCGTTCGTTGTGGAGGAATAACAGGAGGCTGTGGTGGTGGCGGTGAGGGCAAATTTATAACCGAAGGAAGGGACCGTTCGGAAAAACTGAAATGTCTTGGTAATTCAGAGTTTACATATCTAAAATCCTCATATCTTGAGGATATAGATGAAGTAGAGATTTGAGGTCTGTCAAAAGCCATTCTAACACACACACACACACATAATAATAATATTATTATTTATATAGATAATAATATTATTATGTAGTATTTGTTTTGTATTTAATTTATTTGATAAATTAAATAACTAAAACTAATAGAGATATCATATCTCATTTTATTTTTGAAGATAGATATCATATCTCAGATTTAATTTATGTAGATAAATTAAATCAGTTGGCTTTTAATTCAGATTAAATAAATAGATTAGATTAAATCTGTTGGACAAATTTAATTAATATTATTTGAATCCAATTCAAATTTCAAAATTAATTAAGATTAATTTTGAATATATAATAAAGCCCGTTAGGGTTTGAAAACCCTATAAGACAATGAGCAAGACATATTAGTAAAAAACCGCAGGATAAACCCTAGAGAAAAGACAGAGAAAAACGTTGGAGGCGCTAGCACGCTGCCTGTGTTGAAGTTCTGTTAATATGGATACTGATAGAGGGAGATGGTTAGTTCAGTTGGCTCCTAGTGATTGAACAAAATGCATACGAAATGTACAATTATGACTACTCGAATTAAACACCATTGATAGATCCATGATTGGGATTCAAAATTTATTTTGTTAAATTTCTTTCGCTGCATGTACGAATCCCAACATAGACTATGTGGAACATCTAAGCTACACATGATAATATATAAATGAAAACTTAACTTTACATCTACCACACGGGTGGAAAAAAGGCTTTTAAGACCGGACAAAACAGGTACATTAGGACCAGACCAGCGACCAGTCTTGTTCCAGGCGGTATTAAAAGTCTACCTTTAAGACCGGACTTTTAAACGGTCTTAAAGAGTTTCTTTCGAATAGGACATTTTAAACCTTCGGTCTTAAAAGTCGTACTAAATAAATCTGAAATATTTTTGGTTTGGTCCTAAAACTCAAACTTTAAGACCGGACATAAACTCGACCGCTCTTAAAAGATCCAAATATTAAGACCGGACAAATATCCATATGGTCCAAAAGATAGCGGACTCTAAGACCAGAGGACTAATTACCCGGTCTTAAAAGACTGACTTTCAAGACCGGATGTTTTAAAAGGACCGGTCTTAAAAGACCAACTTTTAAGACCGGCTTAATACCTTTAAGAGCGGTCATAGAAATACATCCGGTCTTAATATTTGAAGATTTAAGACCATTTTTTTTATTTGCGGTCTAAATTTTCCCAAATTTTTTCCCTGTTCTGTTCTTCCTGATCATATATATACACAAATCCACCATCCAAAACAGCACATAAAAGTTGATATACTTTCAGCTACAAGCTATGAACATGAATAAATTGAATTTGGAAAAAGAATACAAATATTGTCCACCATGAGTTATGTGGCCTCTTAAGTCTACAACAACTAAAGTAATTTATACAATAAGCTAAGATATAACTAATTACAATCACAATGAGTTACAAAACATGCAGGACGTAAATCAACATATATGTAGTCCAATATAATATATTATTCACCATGCCTTCATCGATTCCCACCCAACAACGTAACATGCATCCTCTTTTATAACATGCCCTTTGAATCGGATCCCGCCACAAAAACAAAACAATAACAAATTCATATAGTCAATGATGACATTCTTTAATTAAGAACATAGAAGGAATATAATATAGTTAAAACCTTAAAGTTTTCTAAGAATTACGCATATGAATATTACCTTATGATGAATTGACTCTTTTATAAAGTGATATCCTCCCATATCCCTTCTTGATGATCATTTCTTATGCCGGGTTCATTATCCGCTTCATCTTCTTCGTTCATGTCCGGTAGACCCGTTGTAAAAGGAGTACTCTCAGGAAGACCATAATTTGAATGACTTTCCTCATCAATATCAATGACCCTCTTTCCTTGGAGAGCCACAGACCACATTTTATTTTCTTGATCGGTGATATAGAACACTTGTTTTGTATGATCTGCCATAATAAAAGGTTCATCTCCAAAACTTCTATTATTGACATCGACTAAAGTGAATCCTAGTCGATCGATCTGAACACCATTATTGACATTAACCCACTTGCATTTCAAGATGGGAAATCTAACTTTGACATAGTCCACCTCCCAAATCTCTTTAATAACCCCATAATATGGCATGACTGCCAATTTAGGCCTCTTGTCTTTCGAACTGGAGAAGTGCATAGATTCAGCCTCTAACATAACACCACTGTGCGGATCGTGCTCATAGCATCTAGGGACTTCATGTAAAATGTATAATCATTGATCACATACGAATTCCAACTTATGACATCAACCTCAGGACCACGTGCTAACCATTTCATTGTATCGAAACACATTCGAGATCCCTCGACCTTTTGTTTGAACCGGTTTGCAAAAGTTACATTATGTTCCCTAATCAACCTTTGTTCGGTCATTCGATGGTTCTCTTTCCTTACAGCTTCTTTATGTGCAAATATGCTGGCTTGAACTTCATCAACATTATTCAAGATGTATAAGTGGACTTGTGACAATTCATCACGATCCACACTCTTTACCGAAGCCCCTCGTCTACCCCCTTCAGCCAGCTGACGTTTTGGAAGCCCAATATGTCTTACTTTGGCCAAATAATTTTGACAAAATTCCATGGCCTCTTGAAACATATTTCGAACAATTGATGCTTCTGGCCGGTACACGTTCTTCACGTACCCTTTTAGGAATTTCATAGATCTTTCAATAGGGTACATCCACCGTAAATGGATAGGGCCGCACAACTTTATCTCCTCACTAGATGAACAATCAGATGAACCATGATGTCAAAAAATGTAGGAACAAATAGCTTCTCAAGCTGGCACAAGATAAGATATCATTCATTCTCCAATTCATCCAACTTTTCAATCTTGAAGACTTTACTACAAACCGCATTGAAGAAGAAACAAAGTCTAGTCAAAACGACCCGAATATCATATTCGGTGATGCCTCGAATAGCTAACGGGAGTAGCTGTTGCATCAAGACATGACAATCATGAGACTTTTGGCCTACTAATTTCAAATCCTTCATCAAGACAAGCCTCTTAAAATTTGAAGAATGCCCCGAGGGAACATTTGTGCCATGTACACACTCACAAAACCTTTGTTTCTCATCCTTAGACAAAGTATGAGAAGCCGGGGGACAATAAGTTCTCTTCCCATATGGCCTTGGATGCAAGTCTTCACGTATTCCCATTGCTTGCAAATCCAATCTTGTCTTCACACCATCCTTGGAACTACCTTGTATGTTGAGAAGCGTGCCAACAATACTATCACATACGTTCTTCTCCACATGCATGACATCAATACAGTGTCTCACATCAAGATTGCGCCAATATGGAAGATCGAAGAATACAGATCTCTTCTTCCATATATTTGTTTCTTTTCTACTCTTTCCAGTCTTACCGAAGATGACACTGATATTTTTAACATTTTCATACACTTGCTCCCAGTCAATGCCACCGAAGCTTCTTCATACTCTTGGCCACCAAAAAAGGCCTTCTTTAATCGACGATATGGGTGGCCCCGTCTAAGAAATCTCCTATGTCCAAGATACACCGTCTTTCTTCCATGTTGAATTTGATGGTAGCGTGTGCCTTCTTCACAAACCGGACATGCTTTATGGCCTTTTACACTATACCCGGCAAGCTGAGGTTCCTAGGTTCTTCGCCGAAGTTCGGAAATAATTGATCGATTTTCTTCCATTGAGAAGAATCGGCCGGATGTCGAAGCTGTCCATCCGAAATCCTCTCATCTGCATGCCACCTCAGATTTTTTGCATCATTTACATTCGCAAACAACCGCTTGAACTTTGGTATGATTGGAAGATACCACAACACATTTGCAGGCCCCTTATCTGACTTGTACCGTGGGGTTTCACATATCGGACAACTCTGCTTCTCTTCAAACTCTTTTCTATTCAGTACACAATCATTCGGGCATGCATGGATCTTTTTGTACTCCATCCCCAGTGGACAAAGTATTTTCTTAGCATCATAGTAGCGATGCGGCAACACATTACCATCCGGAAGCATGTCCTTCAAAGCCTCAAGCAATTCTGAAAAACTCTTGTCGCTCCATCCATGACGTGCCTTCAAGCTTACCAATTTCAATACAGCGTTCAACAATTGGTTTTTTTTACACCGGGGTATAGCGGCGTCTGCATCACTGCACATATTACCATATGTGCGTGATCGCTCAAAAGCCTCTTCTCCTACATCATGGATAATGTCCTCTATGCGATCATCCATATCCGTGTCATTATCATCAAAGGCCACTTCCCCTTGTTGAGACCCGCTTGGTATTTTTTCACCATGCCATACCCATACTGTATAAGTCTTACAAAATCCGTGACAAATTAAATGTGTGTGTATAACTTCAGGACTTAGTCGACTCTCATTCAAACATCTACACAAGGACAATAAAACTTCCCCCTATCATCATGGGCATTTTGTTTAGCAAATTCTATAAATTCCCTCACCCCATTCTGATATTCAACACTCGTTCGTAAAGCATTTATCCAACTGTGATCCATAGTAGAATTCCTATATATAGACGAAAATCATTGATCATACATAATCCAAAAAAATTGAAACTTGCATATAAAATAAGCCAACATCCAAATGCAAATATATGTGCTCAAAGAATCACTTTTACGGAGGAACTTGCCCATTAAATGCATAACAAAGAATCACTTTTGGTCATAAATGTATCACAGTGAATCTAAGAACCAAAATAAATGCAAGACGAGGAAATTAAATGCATGGGATGAAGGTCTTGTGGACTCACCTGTAGCATATAAATTCAAATGCGATTGTTGAGTCTTACTTCTCCGGCAACGAACGGTGATATTGCAGACAAGACAGCAAGAGTAACCTAAAAACACTTGTTGGTCAGTTGGGTAGGTCTAAAGTGCAAATATAATCTTCAAAAAACAATATTCATTAACAACAGAGAATACCCATAAGAACATTACATCGATTTCGTTAAACCCATGAAAAACCAAGAACGATAAGCTGGAAAATAATAAAGTTATATAACCGAAACACCTCTTACAGCTTCGTCTATAGACGTTTAGCTAAGGAACCAGATAGTGATTGTCGAGAGAGGAACGCGAAGAAGCGACGAAGGAACACACAAACACTGGAGTCGGAACCTGAGTATTCACTTTCGGCGCAAGAGATATTCAGAGAGGCAAATTTAATTTTCCGCGCGACAAAGATACCTTATT
Organism: Acacia pycnantha; assembly: GCA_025563575.1. Classification (NCBI taxonomy): domain Eukaryota; kingdom Viridiplantae; phylum Streptophyta; class Magnoliopsida; order Fabales; family Fabaceae; genus Acacia; species Acacia pycnantha. Next base: position 664,907 of record JAMWYP010000077.1, on the reverse strand, counting down.
TAGCTTTTTGGATTTTATTAATACCGGTCATTTATTAAATGTCCGGTCCTAAAGATACAAATAACATTTTTAAGACCGGAGTTGTAAAAGTATCCGGTCCTAACCTTTTATTAGTCGATCAACAACCTCTGGGTAGGGGAGCACGAACATCTCGCATGTTGTGAAGGTCAAGTGGGGAGCACAAACTTCAGGGGGTGCGGCATGCGCAATCTCTTCATCATCTGAAGAAATAACAATGGGTCCAACGACCCGAGAGTCTTCGAAAACAATAGGACGCACTCTCGCTGGAGGAGGCGCACCGTATAACGTTCTAACCATGGCACGAGCTTGAGGTGTGTATGCACCCCTACGAGCAGCTTGCTTGTATCTAACCATGGTTTGAGGCTTTGAGAGGTTGGGGCAGAGATAGGTAGTGAGGAGTTAACAAGGACAAAGAGGTAGTGTGTGGAGTTAATAAGGACAGAGAGCAGTAGAGATAAACATCGATGATGATTAAGTCAATTGGTATAAATGAATTTAATGTTTCTACTTTAAGAGCGTATTTGTTTAAATATCCGGTCCTAATAGTCAATTATTTTTAACAATTACTTTTAAGACCGACCTTTTATCTTGTATCCGGTCCTAAAACACTTTTAAGACCGTCTTTTTATCCTATATCCGGTCCTAAAACTCATTTAGTTTTATATTTTCAAATTTATTTTTTTCAAGTAAGAATTTTTGGCTAAAAATATTACTTTTAAGAACGGATCTTTACGGTATCCGGTATTAAAAGTTCATTCTTTTCAAAATCCTCGATTGCAGAGTCCCTTCCCTATGTTGAAATGAATGATTGAGTCTCTTCGGCTTCCACATAAACTTCCCAACTAGGCGTCTCCTCGTATTCTGAGTAACTATGCGTCTCCTCGTTAATGTTTCCAGCGTTTCACATTGTTCAGGATGGGTTCTCTATTTAAACCCGTTGTTACTTTACTTTCTTCACATTCATCTCCATCTCCTCCTACAACCTCCACCGTAATGGCTCCTCCACCACGACGAGGTCCTCGTGCTGGGCGAAAGCCTGAGGCACCTCCATATCCTCCTCCGTTGCCTCCGAACCCGAACTTCCAACAAATGCCGCAAAGACTGATAGCCCGCGTCGCTCATATAGACCGACGCTTGGGCCAACTGCTTTCAGTCTATCACGCCGTCAACAGCAAGTTGGACGCGGTACTCGACGCCAATGACGTTGAGTACCATACCTCTGATGACGACGTCTCCGACCCTTCCCTCCCCTCCGACAACGATGGGGAGGATTAGAAATTTTTATGTTTTTTTGTACTACTGTTGCCTCACAAGGCAGAAAAAAAAAATTAATAAATAAAATAAAATTTTTAGATCCCAATCGCTTTCCTTGTACTTCCTTTATCGTGATGTTCTTTTTTTTCCGACAAAAAGGAAACAAACAAAATATTGTCCTCTTCGTGGTGATCAACATTAAAAATTTGCAGAATAAAGTTAACAGTTACGACCATACAAAACAAAACAAAAACAATGTTTCCTTATTCGAACAAAAACAAACAGAGTGACGATTCTTCTCAAGTTTGGACCATCGTTGTCGTCCTCTTTACTTACCCTGGTGTGAACATTTTCAGTGTCCTTTTCGTTATCTTCTTTCTTTTTCCGACAAAAAGAAAAAGGACAAAGAAAAGGGACACCGATGATGATCTTCACATCCAGGTTAAGTGAAAACGAGGACAACGAAGCACAAAACTTGAGAAGAACGCCAGAAACTTGGTTGTCTTGAACCCTAACGATTTGTCTGAAAACCGAGTCAGGAACTTTATTTAAAGGAAGACATATAACAATCCAAGGTCCTAAAAGTTAAGCCTTATTTTAAAAATTTGAAGTTAGGAGCGGACAAATAAACAATATACGGTCCTAAAAGTCTACCCATACCTTTTAGAATTAGACGAAGACTTTTAGGACCGGAGATTTGTTAAATATACGGTCTTAAAATGGACAAAGACCTTTAGGACCGTTCTTTTAACAAATATACGGTCCTAAAAGTTAAGCCTTATTTTAAAAATTTGAAGTTAGGAGCGGACAAATAAACAATATACGGTCCTAAAAGTCTACCCATACTTTTTAGAATTAGACGAAGACTTTTAGGACCGGATATTTGTTAAATATACGGTCTTAAAATGGACGAAGACCTTTAGGACCATTCTTTTAACAAATGTACGGTCCTAAAAGTCGCGAATACTTTTCAGAAACTCTTATGGCTCATTTACAACATCCGCCTGTATCTCAAATTTCAAGCACTAATTAAATAGCTTTATCCACCAATCCATTCATTCAGAAACCCAAAATGGACACACACAAATTGTTCGAAAAAATAAACAAATTTATTATTGAATTGCATTGCGTTATATTTACAAAAGAATGAATTAGCTAGTCGAAAAAATAAACAAATGTATGTACTGACCAAGTTCACAAGACAGTTATGCCATGTCCAAATATGTACTAACCTTTGGTTGGTACCATTTAGGGTTGAGATCAAACCCACGCCTTTTTTACCGTTCTTTGGAAGGTCGTCATGCCACTATCATCAAAATCACAAATTTATCGCAATGTTCACTAAAAATTCACAACAGGGATTTCAGACAAGACAATCAAAATGACATTCTTACTTGTTGATGATCCGCTTCAACGTAGGCGATGGATCGTGAGTGGAGCATAAGAAGATAACATAATGCGACTCCATGTTCATGACGACCAACCGATAGTGGTTGCTGAAATTTCAATACAGCAAGAAAGTACTCATGATATATATATATATATATATATATATATATATATATATATATATATATATATATATATATGTATATATATGTAGCAGAATTAAGTGAATTGCATACAAGAAATGTGATATATATTATACCTGAGCCAGTTTGGAAACAAGTACACCTTTCTTGGCAATTCACACACCCTCTTTGATATGTACTCCTTCTCAATTCCTTGGATGTTGTACTTGCATACACTGGGCACAAGAATCCAAAATCCTCGATTCTGCCCTGTTCAACAAGTTTCTCATGCATGCACCTACAAGAATGACATCGATCGTGGAATTAGTATATATGTATGTGTGTCTAAACGGTGCATTTAAATTATGTAATCAAGGAAGAAGATACTTACTTTATAAATACTTGAACACATGCACTAGTAACTCTTCGTCCAGAAGCAAGCATGGACTCTACATCTTCATTATCAACTAAAAGCGGTTGAGGATGAGGAGGCCTACTACTTCATCGACAGACCACGATTTATCTTTAAACCATTTGTTGGCTACCAAATCGGATATTTTTTCCTTGGCCGTCAAGTTAGCAGTAGGGGATGGCACTTGAGGAGGGGGTGGAACTTGAGGAGGGGACGAAGCTTGATGAGGGGGTGGAGCTTGAGGAGGGGATGGAGCTTGACGAGGAGTAGAGACATCTACAAGCTTCACTGGCCAAGAGATGAAGGTTCCATTGACATCACTCACAAGCTTCAGCTCATCAGTTGGGAGAGGGACACGTGCATCATTGATCACCTCTTCAACTGACACTCTGACTTCATCATCATCCATTTGTTCGTGGTGTACGATTGATCCAAGTTGTGGATGGTCCCTTTAGCAACCAATTGTCTAAGACTATCACGATCCTCCACATATAGATGACAAGGTTGCTCGACTGTCCAACAATGCAGCTCCCTCTAGTGCTCTGCTGTTGCATAGGTGCAGCTGAAGGTGTCAAGGGATCCACAATGGTCTCTGGCCGAGAGCTCAGGAGACACTGCATTTTCTGATCCATCTCCTCCTTCATCTGTTTCAACTGAGCTTGAAACATTTCTCTCAATGTAGCTTCTCTGGCCGCTGATTCCTCATTTAATTTGGCAACCGTCTGATCCATCTCCTCCCGGGTAATCATACTTTGTCTGTGGATTTACCAAAGTATTGCTTTAGGCCTACCCGTCCTCCAATCCCCTTACACGCCCGAGTGATCTGCTTTTCCGGCCGCAACGGTCGAACATCATTCCTCCCGTCCGACGCAAAAGATCCTCTCGCCTCTTTCTTTTTAAGATCTTCTGTAAGATACAGATAACGAGAAGCTTAGTAATGAAACATGTTTAATTAGTAAGTAAAACATCACAATATCGATACTTACAATTCGTTCAACAACTACACGGTTTTTTCACTCGTGTAGGCGCCGCTTGACTTTTGCCGAATATACAACCACAACTCCTCGCGACGTATTGGAGATGGCGGCTGGTCAACTACCGCAGAAGGATTGGATTCAGCTTCATCTTCCAATCTCTTCCGCTTGGCTGCCATCAAAATCTTTTCGGCCTTTTCATATCCGCCGTGAGAAGCCCTTTGTGGGCAATCATTCTTTCTCCCGATCTCTTGGTATTTTTCCATTCTTTTCTGTGAATCAAGATTGAAAACAACTATCAATTATGAATTCCAGACATGTCACTAACAGAAATTAGAGAACTTCTGTTTGATATGAACGTCAAACATTAGTCAAATTCACTTCATCAAGTTTAAACATTTTACTTAAGGAAGATGTAGCATTGTAGAAGAAATTGGGAGAACAAAAGGAAAGGGAGTTGCAGAATTGTTGCCAACTCAGTCAATTCATTCATTCATCATAATTGGTTCCTACACACATATTAGAATAACTAACTAACTACTTGCACCAAAACCATTACACAGTTAACATACTAACTAACTAACAAAGAACGTCTAACCATATTACACAGCTTTACATATCGACTTGCATGGAATTAGGACATGCTCCTCTGATGCAGGACAAAAGTAGGAAATGTATACTTCTATTCACACACCAAACCATTTAACTAACAGGATTAGATGTACACAATAACATTCACATACACAATAAGACAATGTTGAGTCTTTCAACTTCTTAGAGTCAGGGACGGTGCATGTAAGCCGGATAGTGTCCCAAATAGGATCCTTTATTGTGCTTTGGTCCACATTTTTCCACTCACCAATCAAGATGCTAACCTTGCTGCGTACTAGAGCACCGACAAAACTAGTATATGTGGTTTTATTAGGACCGAAAGGTTACAAATTTTCATCAAACTGAATCTCGAGCTTCGTCCCGGAATTCTGACTAAGGGAAACCTCCCTCATTCGTGTGCCGCTTCTACCACGGCGTGCACGACGCTGAGGAGGCTCATTGTGAGATGAAGAGGGTTCGTTCGTCTGATCCACACCAGTCAAAGCAGTATCTGGAGTTCCAGGAACACGAGTGGAATCGTTTTCACCGTTCATTTTCAAGAAAGTGAGAGGAATGCTTGAGCAAATGAGGGAGTAACAGAGGCTAACGGTGCGTGGGGCGAGGAAGAGAGGTAATGCAACAGAAGGGTTTCGCAACGTGAACAGGGGTTCATTCTTCGAGAGAGTGTCAAAAGCTTCCGCGAAGAAACTATATTTGGCGCTTCATTTTTAAGACCGGACAAATGAGTATATACGGTCTTAAAGGTTAACCTTTAAGACCGGACTTCCTAAAACTCTGGTCTTAAAATTAATTATTTTTTATTTAAACTTTAGTACCGGCTTGATTTTACGTCTGGTCTTAAAAGTCTAACTCTTAAGACCGATCATTCTGTAACTCTGGTCTTAACATTAATTAATTTTTTATTTAAACTTTAGTACCGGCCGTGATTTATGTCCGGTCTTAAATATCTAACTTTTAAGACCGTCTTTTATAAATGTTCGGTCTTAAAACTTTAATACATTTATATTTTAATTTTTCCGTATTAATTTTGGAGTGTAGAAAATATAAGTCCGGTTTGTATGAGATTTCTCCAAAAGTAATTGATATTTCAATTTTTTAATAACATTTTTTAAGACCGGTTGTTATTTTAACAGGTCTGGATAAGACCTATGAAAAAATGATCCAGTGGAAGAAGTTCTTTATATTTACAAATCTGCCACCGGTCATAGTTTTAGGAGCGGTCCTTCATTAGTCCGGTCTTAATGAGGCAGTCTTAAAGCACTTTAGCGTATAAGAAGTTCTTTTTATTTACAAAACTGCCACCGGTCACACCTTTAAGAGCGGGGCGTCGATGATCCGCTCTAAATGAGGCGGTCTTAAATCACTTTTTTGCACTAGTGCCAGCAATTGTTCCAAAATATTTCTACAAGCTTGGTTATTGATGACAGTCATTACTGTTCAATTGAAGGTGCAAGGTCTACAATGCTATCTGAGGCCAAAAAAATTTAGGTGAATAACGTCCCATTTATATAATTTAGTGAAATACATGAGAAAATAATTTAAACACATTTAACTTTGAATAACAATGATATGATAATAAAACTCTATATAGGATTATCAATTAAGTAAATCCAAATATGTAATAAATCGTTTTGTTTAACAAAATCAATTTAAAACATCAAACATCAAATCTCATCTATTTGTAGGACTTCTACAAAACGAAGCCCATGAGGGTAAGTAACCAAGTGCAACACAAGGCTACGAAAACAAGTGTGGATAGACAGTCCATGAGGGTAACTAACCAATCAAGCGTAAACTAACAAATCAAGTGTAGCACGAGGCTACAAAAACAAGTATGGACACAAGTCCATGAATAACAAGCATGAGAACAAATCCCACAAATATCAAGCGAGCTTGAGTAATCAGTGTTATGTATTCAGCCCCTCAAAAACATTCTCAAACATGCATGGGATTAATTTAACTTTATAAATGAAAAGAGATTCTAATAAAGAAATCTCATGAGGAGGAATTTACAATTAAGGATCCCAGCATGAAGGTCTATAAATAATATCCCAAATGCTACTTTCAAGCACACACTAAATCTATATCATAAATATAATTTCTTTTCAGCACAATTCAACATATTGTTCATTTGAAAAATCCTCTCACCATCTCCATGCATAACTCAAAATGTTCAAATACCTCACAAAGTCATATATTCAAATATTCAATTTAACCTTGACATATAAGGTTGATCGATTGTGGAATAAATTTAACTCCCTTTCAAATTTCATATGTAAATTTTCATCAAAAAAAGAAGAATGTTAGATATAAATCCTTTTGATTTACTCAATTGAACATTGATGAGAAGATGAGATAATTTTACTAAAATTTCATTAGAGAAATCATGATCAGGAAATGTTGTAATAAAATTAAAATATCCTTTATAAAAATTATAATGGGACATTATTCATTCACCTGTTGTACTCCCAAACATATATAAATTACCCCATTCCTAGGATTTTGTAACAATTATTACTCTTTGATTCCTAAACACCAACATTGACATAAGTATCACCCTTAATATTTAAGCCTTATCAACCTCTTTGAATTAACGACAATCCACAACAACCTGATGAACACAATTGGAATATGTAATCTCTAAACTTTAATTGGAAAGAATGTTATCTTCAACCTTTTTCACTTTCATGTATAACATCAAATATAACCAATTCAACCCCAATTCATTTTTTTTAAAAAGGAAATCCAACATATAACCACAAAAATAAATAAAAGAAAAAAAAAGGTAACGTGCTTCATCCACTCATTTGCTAATATCATTGTTCGGAAGATACTTTGACACACATCCATCTAGCTGATAATTGAATATTATTTCACTTATTTATATATCTTGGTTAATAATTTAGGAATGTTTAATAGAGAAATAATGAGTTTTATTACTTAATTGGGCTTTAGGCTTTTAATTAGATTAAATTCGTTTTTGGTAATAAAATTCCAGATTTACAGTGCTTTACTATTTTCACCATAACTTTTGATCTAGATATCAGATTGACTTGATTCTTCTTTCATATTTTAGATGATTCAGAGAGCTACAATTGTTATGAAAACTCGGAAGGTTGATTCGGACAAGAAGATGGATGAAATTGGAGCTAAAGACAGATGCATTTTCTGGATTTTTATTTTGCCCGAATTTTGTAATAAAAGACCAATTTTAAGAGGTTTCCTATTTTTTAGAGATTTCCTATTGATTAGAGGTTTCCTATTTGTTAGAGGTTTCCTATTTTTTAGAGATTTCCTATTTATTAGAGGTTTCCTATTATTAGGGGATTCCTATTTTTGTTTAGTCATCTCTCCTATATAAGGAGGATTAGATGGTGGCTACAAACATATTCTCAATTATGCTTTATGAGATTTTTGGATTAAATTAGAAACTTTTATTTTCTCTGAGTTGTTCATCATGTTCTTCATCTTCTTCATCTTTTCTTCTGAGCTTTGTCTAGCCATGCTTGGCTAAGCTTTTGTGGTTGACCCATGGATTGAGATTCTGTGAATCCAGAGGGCCCGCACTTCGATCAATAACGTAATTCGTTTCTGTTTATTTTAATCGGATCCGATTATGATTGTGGAATGGGTATTAGATTTAATACCCAAACCTATATCCCAAGGACATAGGTCGGACCGGGTTACAGAGAGCGTTGTGCGATCGCACAGCGAGCTCGCCATGAGTTCGATCAAATGCTAGGCGATCGTCTAGTCGAGGGAGTTTCTGGATAAACGCAGAGATTTCGGTTTGTCCAGAATCAATCACGAGTTCGATTATTATGTTTTTGTCCGATGAAGGTTATGGAATCCCAATTCTGGGTTAATCATTTTTAATCTGATTAATCTCATTTTCTTATATTCTGTTCTAGCTTTGCTTCGTTTAAATTGCATTGAAAAACTCCCCCATTCTGGTTACTGTGTTACTTGTTTACTGTCGATTTTAGACCTACTGTGAATTCCTTGAGAGAAACGATCCAGGTTCTCTATACTGCAATCTTTATTGAACTTGGTTATTTTGTGAGGGCTCGGCAACTCTCATCACTAGCATATAAAGAAATAAAGTTCATATCCACAGAAAAAGCTTTATGTAATACCCTACTAATATTTCGATAATTATCAGAGCAACAATACTCAGCACAATGGGCAAACATAAATAGCATAATTATACAGATACAATAATCTTGAGTACTTAACAGGAGTATTCACAGGTTTATACATCACATTCAATAAATTGTTTTCCAATAACAACTTCAATATTTTGTTATTCTTCCTTCTGGTTAATCTTTAAGCATTCTCCTCTGTGAGCTACATTTCTGTCTTGTGCTCACCTACCTAATGGTTGGTTGGGGAGGGTGAGATTTGGAGGAATCTCAATAGCAAATAATATCGAACAATGCATGCAAGATAAATGCTAGTGCATAGAATGCTTGCCGTACATAGGCTCATGTTAACATAATGACATTTCTACATGCTCAATGCTTCATACAACATACTCATGGCCATAGTATAGCTAGAAACAAAGCTTCAATCATTCACATATGTTACACATAAACAAGCAAGAAGAGCAATCATATCAAATACATGCAAGTTTGGTAAGTTCACTACCTTGTGGACTAATGTCCTTCATCGGTTTCCTCGTCTACCAACCATCGATGTCGCTTGAAGCATCTTTCATTCTTCCTTTTTCCGTACTTCTCGTGCCCTTAAATGCATAATCATATTATTAGAGCCATGGAAAAAATGAATGCCTAATAAAGTTGTCTTAGCTTCACAACTTTTGGCCCTTAAATTTGCATAGAAACTAAGGGTTGTCAGAATTTTCAATCATCTTTGAAAATTGATAACTTATTGCACAAGTATCCAAATGGAATGGTTCCAAAGCCTATGGACTCAATTTTCGGTTTTGGTGAAATCAGATATTTTGGGTAAAATTGACCTTTTAGTCAAACACCATTTCATTTCTCCAAATACACATACATTATACATGGAATTTGTCACACTTCCTGAGCTGGGCTTAGTTTTCTTCCTCATACAAGCTTATCCTCAAGTCTCAAAGCCCAAAGTTTAGGATATTACAAGACGTGTGGAATTGTGGTTGAAGCTTGGTTTTCTTAGTTCAGCGCCCAAGTCATCTTCTCTTCAGTGGTGGCTATGAGTTTGATCGAATATGTGGGTGGCTAATTGTTTTTGCTATTGCAGGGGTAACTGTGTGTGAATGTCTTCTTCCTCAACCTTCTCTTGTTTGTCATTTTTGTGGGGGTATGTTTGAATACCTTCTTCCTTCATTTTCTTGAATTTCTATCTTTTCTTGAATGTGTATGTATTAATATAATGTTGCATTTTCTGTCTTGTTCGTAGGGTTTGGGAAATTATGGTTTTGTTAATCGGTGCTTGGGTATCAATGTTCACTTATTAAATAGAACATGGTTTATGGTTGGATTATTTGATGGTTGGGAGCTGTGATTTTAAAGAAGAAGAATACTCTAGGAGCTTGTTAAATTTGAGTGCACATTGAGTGTTCGATGAAATTCCTGAAAGGAAGAGGTTTATAAAGAATGAGTTTGATAACATAGTTTGAGTTTGATTGCACTCAAGGTGTTTGATAAAATGAATAGGAGAAAATTAATTGGAATGTTGTTAAAATTGCTAGATAGCTTATGTTATAAGAAGAATGTAAGAAACTAAAATGGTATTTAGGAAGAATGGGACTTTTATTCATTAATGTTAAGAAAATTGTTGGGCAAAGGATTTTAAGATTAAACTTGTTGAATGTTAATGCACACAAGGTATTTGTGAAAATGTGTAGGAGAAGAATTTGATGGGAATAAGATAATTAAGTATTCTCTATGTATTAATTAATAAAATTTAAGAGTAAGGTTGTTCAATGTATATGTTAAATTGAAAATGCTATGATTATTGTTTGAATAAGTGTGTGCGTGCTCACACACACACACACACACACACACACACACCTGTGTGTGTGTACATACATGTTAGCTCCTTAGCTTTGTTTTGATGATGACTAACCTTTGGAAAACCAAGATGTAAGCAAAATAATTTGAATTCAATCAAAATGAGCTTTTATCAGAAAAATCAGTTTGCTGTCAAATTACCTCAAGTCAAAATTGCAGCCTCGAGTCAAGTAGTTTGCTTCTGTTTGTAAATTCTCATTTTGCCTCGAGTGAGTTAAAAGGTTGCCTCGAGTTTGAGTATAGACTCGAGGTAGTAAACAATGCCTCGAGGTAAACTCTTGACTGTTATGTTTTAGAAAATAAATTTGCCTCGAGTCAGTGGTCTGTCTATCGAATGCCAAAATGTTTCTTCATTCACGATAACCTCGAGTCTGACTTACTGCCTCAAGGTTGGAAGCTAACTCGAGCCATGAACTTTGCCTCGAGTCAAGTCGCTTATATATGATTTAATGATTATCTGTCATTACCTCGAGTCAGGATCTTATGTGCCTCGAGGTTAGGGCAAAACTCAAGCCTATGATTGAGCTGCCTCGAGGTAGATGGTAATTTCAAATTATACCTTTGTCCTGATCGATACATTAACTCAAGGCAGAGAGGAAATTACCTCGAGTCAAGCTTGTCTCTGTTTTTGAAAAATATCCAATTTCAATGTGAATGTTTCTGAGTATCTTCTTTGGTTCTTCATATTAACTATCATTCATTTCCTAATTACATTTAACCAGTTTGTTATCAAGTTACAGAGATTAAATTGCAGATTAAGACTGAATTTTGAATAAAGCAGTTCGACATGTCAGAGCATTTAATGTTCTTACCTATTTTGAGACACTCTACCAACGGACATACTCTGGGCAACAAAAAGACGTTCAGGATTATTTCATTCTCTTTATTGTGCTTCCAACGGTCACAATCGAAGGAATAAAAGAATGAAAGAATATTGGAACACATTGATGATTATGCTTCTCTACGCTCTAATGGCTATATCCAAGAATCACAACGGATATTTGTTCAAGCTTCTCAACGGTCATAAATGTCATCACCTATAAATACTAGAAGCATTGAATTCTCCAGCTACCAAAATACTGCGCATTCAAGTCAAACTTATTGTTATTTACTGTTTCATTAATATCTTCAGATATTCACTGTATTTTGTTGTTCAGTGTTCATTTACTATCTACTTGTGAGGAGTTGTTTTCAAACACTTATTCCATTTTCAGTTTTAAATCTTAAGGTCGAGGAAACTTAAGTGTGGGTGTACAATTAAAACTTGTAAGGGGGAATGAGTCCTAGGGATTTAGGATCATCTCGAGTACAGAGTGTATATTTGTAATTGTTTGTGATTAGTGAAATACCCAAAGATCTTGGAGACTGGACGTAGGTCGAAGTGTTAGACCGAACCAGTATAAATTGCCTGTGTCAATTCCCTTTCTCTGTTCTGCGATACTTTGTTTTAAGAAGAAATTTTTGTGATCACCTATTCACCCCCCTCTAGGTGATATTCCTACCTTTGTATGCACACACACACACACACACATAAAATCAATGGATTCTTAAAGCATGTATTAAAACAATAATTACAAGTCTGTGATATTTCTTTTAGGCTTCTTTGTAATCTTGTTGAGATTTTAGGTTAAGGTTTATGCTATTGATTAAATTCAATGTTATATCTCATATGAGGGATATTGAAATGAAGATTATTTTATAATTTTTCTGTATTGCCATGGATTTAGATTGATGAGATAGTCAATATGAAGTGAAAGTATATTTTATTATATGGAAGACCATGGTCTTATATAAAGTGTAACGACCACACCTAGTAACACATTATGTAGGTGTGTTGGTCCCCATTGAAGCAGGTATTGTCCTCTCCTCTAGAGAATTTGTCCCTTGGGAAGTAACACATACTTCACCCCAAGAGTGCCTCCCTAAGGGCTCAAACACTTGATCTGAGGATAAGTAGAAATCCTAAGAGCCACTTGGTAACCAAGTGCATCATAAGCACATGGGCCCATAACCCACTAGCCCCAGGATCAAAACCTGGCTTTGATACCACAACTATAATACCCCTCGGTATACCGTCATTCAACAAAGTATTGATACGCAGTTCAGTAGGCAAAATAGAAATAGTGCAATATACTGATATAAAACTCTTGATTACATAACAGGAATACCCATAGGGTTCGTAATATTCATGCAAAATACTTGAAAGAAACCAACAAATAAATCATACAGCATTCAAAGATTACACAACACATGAAACACTGACTCATAGCCACTGAATGCTAACAAGGTTTGTGACCCAAGAACCGTTGGTCTGCCAGGCCCTACCCTGACACATGCTCACAACAAAGATCACAATCATAGTTCACACAAGCATACAAATCATACATAGTATGTGAGAGAAGAGTTACCACTTGAATACTTTACCAATACCCAAATCGGCTCCCAATCTTATCGTTGCCCTGGGCAACCGTTGGCTACTATAAACATATATTCACAGACAATGGGTTATTATTTATCCAAACTCTTCATAAATCTTAAGGGCCCATACTAACTTCAAGAGTTTAGCTTAACCCTTAAAAGTTCACTTAATTACCATTTTGCCCTTACATTTCTCATTTATGCACAAGTAATCAAAACTGGCAAAATTCCCACCCAACTTTGAAATTTCATATCTCATTTTATAAGTGTCCAATTGAAATGATTCGAAGCTATTTACTCCTTATTAAGTCTAGCTTTAAATAAAATAGTTCTAGCAGCTAAGCACACACATACTATTCCCAATTCAATAAAATAGTGTCCTTTGTCCAAATTTCATTACAAAATTGTAGGTCATTTTCAAAAATTCATAACTCAGTGTAGACATGTCCAAATTTGACAAATGACCTATCAAATAAAGATCATTATGTCTACTTTAATCATGAAAAGTTCAATTGAAATTGGACATCATTTACTATCTCAAAAATTTGTCACAAACTTACTACCTGCATAGGATTTTCAAGGCAGTTTCCGGGTTTCAGTACAATTCAATCTTGAAGCTTCCAAAATTTCTACCGAACCTCTGTCCTACACAATTTCACGTTTTGAACAAAATGGAATAATCAAAATGGCCAAATTCCAACTCCCCTGGTATGCCCTGCACCTGTCCGAACCTAGGTTCATTATGGCTGTCAACATTTTGCAATTCTCGATTTGTAAACACCCTAATTTTGGTTTCTAACCACATTTTTCTTGTTATTTGGATCATAAACACTGTCAAACTACTTTGGGGAATCATTCTAGAGACTTAGTCTATCCCATTCCTATGTACGCTCAATAAGCATGCAATATAATCATACAACATTCTCATTCATGCTGTACCCAGTATGTAGTATTCAAACATAGGACCCACTGGCCCATTTTCCAAGAACTTACTTATATAGGCCTCACTGCCTGATAGATTGTCTCAGGGAAGATACCCAGTAACACATACTGAAGGTTTCTCCTAGGAAGATACCCAATAACATATATTGAAGTTTTTGGCTAATTCTATTCTCACATCGCTTGATGTTTGGGCTTTACGACCTAGGGAATCAACCTATGCCATAGACATCTTGACTACAACCTAGTTAGTCTGAACATTCTTGCTAGCCTCAAGACATACTCTTGGACATACTGACCCAAAGTCACCATGTTCGGCAACAATACAGTGCTAGGTACACAGGTCTTACGGCCCAGGGACACTACCCCGTGCAAACCTGCACTCTGGGTCTTACTACCTCAAACCTCTGCTCGTCTATTCCATGTTTGAGCTTTCTCTATTCAAGCTCTCAGACTACTTTCCTTTTGCTTGACACTATAACTGGAAAATACTATTTGACTTAACCAGTTTAGATTTCCAAACCATTCTATTAGTTTCTGTTCCTGTATTATCATGTTCACCAATTGCATCACTTTTCAATTAAACACATCGGTGATGTTACTCATGTAACTTCTTTTCAATCCCTTTATGTTGTCTTATATTCAACTTTTATTTTTTTTCCATATATTAAAAATCTCTGTGGTCGCAGTACATTCTTACAATCGCACTATACAAAGTAGTGCTTTCATATATTCAAAGAAAATATAATCACTACCAGTTCAAATTTATGAAAACACATACACCGATAGTTTAAATTCATAAGTGAAATAATCATTTTACAAAGTTCAAAAAATAAGAGGTACACGCCATCATTCTGCCCTGCCTCACTAGGACATACCCCAATCCTTTCTTTTCTCACTGGAAGAATACTCAATAAAACACACTAAAAGTTCTTCCATACCAAGTTCGGTCGCCTCATGAAGGATATTTAGTAACACATGCTGAAGGTTCTTCCGTTCCATATTCGGCTACCACCGAAAGGATACCCAATAACACATACTAAAAGTTCTTTAGTTCAATTAAGTCATGTGACCCCAATACAAACCACCAAAAAGATACCCAATAACACATACTGAAAGTCTCCCCGCTCAGTTGAATTGTGTGATCACAATTCTACCATACCATCAGGAACATACCCAATAACACATACTAAAGGTTTTCCCTATTCAATTGAATTGTGTGAGATACTTAGTAACACATATTGAAGGTTTCTTTACTTAATTGAATCGTGTGAGATACCTAGTAACACATACTGAAGGTTTCTCTTTAGGATCGGGTGCTGCGAGTTTCATCGTTTTGTAGTCATATTTCATCAAAACAAATCTCAGTGCAATGGTCATGATTTGCTTCAGCTCATGACATTCTTAAATGCCATATAGCATATTATGCTCAATCATTAAAGCAAATATGTCTAATTTATGACCAAGAATCCATTTGATACTTAATCATTATGTTAGTCATCATGTACCATATCTTCCATTATTTTCGCCCCTTTTACCAAAAATTCTAGAATTTTTACCACGACTTTGAAAAAACATATCTCATCGTACAAGTGTCCAAAATGGGGTGGTTCCAAATCCTATGCAATTATTATTGAGTCTAGTTTCAAGCAAAAATACTTTCAGTAGCCATATACACACATACCACTCTAGAATCAATCAAACAATGACTACTATCCAGATTGCATTCCAGAATCATAGGTTATTTTCAAAAATTCATATCTCCATGTGCACAGATCCAAATTTGACAAATGACCTATCCAACTAAAGCTCATCATGTCTAATTTAATCCTAAAAGTTTTCATAGCCATTGGACACCATTTACTAGCCCAAACACTTGTTGCAAGTTCGCTGCCACATAGGAACCAACAAAGGCAATTTTAGGGTTTTTGACTAATTCAATTCCAAATTTTCCAAAATCACTACCCATCCTTTATCCTATGCAATTTTTCATTTTGAACACATCAGAACCATCAAAATGACCAAAATATCACTTCTCTAGCTTGCCCATGTTTTGGCCGAAACTAGGATTAAAGAAAACCAAAGTTGTTTTGCACATTTTGTTTCAAGGACATACTAATCTTGGTTTCCAACCACTTTCTATCTTTATATTTAGACCATATACATCCTTTAACTCATTTTGGTCAATTGGACAGCACTTTGCTTTAGGGTTTCAAACCTCCAAATTTTCAAGAAATGCAAGAAAACCACCACAATCCCAAAACATTTCAAGAAACCATGAAAAACACTTACCTTGATCTTGTCTTGTGATTCTTGCAAAGTTTCTCTCCTTCTTGGCTCAACAAGGATTTCGGTTAGCCCAATTGAACACCATGTAAGAATGTTTCAAGAGGTTAAGAAGTAGATAGAGGGAAGAACTAGAAGAAATAGGGCCTTTGCACAAGAACTCACCTTAGTTCCTTCAAGTTTCTCTTCTTCTTCCTCCTTGCTCTTATGTTTCAGCCAAGCTCTCTTGGGTGTGTTTGTGTGTATGTGATCCAAAAAGGTTAGGGTTTGGAGAAGGGATTAAGTGTCTATTAAGGGTCTTAAGTTGGTGGAGAAGGGAGGATTACCAAATTGCCCTTCAGCTTTCACTTATTATCAGTTTGCCCTTGGTTACAATTTTAGTTACAATCTAACTATCCTTGGTCCAACCTTAACCAATTTTTGCGGATTATAGGGGACGATTATTGTGTTCTCATATCTAATTGAAGAACACTCATGTGGACCCCACATGATCCCTCGAAACCGACTTGCACCTTCTTTTTCCCCCACATGGTGTAATCATGAAGTCATGTGCTTGCTTCCCCTCTTGACCACTTGGCTGAAAGTTTGACCATATTTAGGAGGCTTCTTGATTTATTTTATTGAGTTATAATACATGCTCATGTGCTCATAGATTTTTAAATAAATATGGGACATGTGACACAAATTCATGCAAGAAGCATTATTTAATTCTTCTTGGATTTTTCTCATGATCATCAAAAATTCATGTGATATTATTCTCATCCCTTTTTGGTCATAATATTGAGCTAGGATGGAACAAACAAGTGTCAATTCCATATGTCCAATTTTATGCTCACATATGTCCCAAAATTTTTGGGTTCGGGAAAATCTGGTGTTTCAGAAAAACTTGAGCATTTGGCAAAAATTCACAATCTCATGCCATTGGATACATATTTCTACACAAGGAGTTTAGAAAAATAAAATCAGGATAATACACATGTGCTTATTGATTTCTAAAATAAATATGGTACATGTGGCTCAAAGTCGTGAAAGTAGCAATATTTGATGATCCTTTAGCCTTTGGCATAATCATACTTTAAAATTCATGTGGCCTCTTTTCCCATCTCTTTTGGCCGAATATTGAGCTAGAAGGGAACAAACAAATGTTAATTCCCTATGTCTCATTTTGTGCTAATATGTATCTCCAAATTTTCGAGTTTTAGAAAATTGAACACGTCAAGAAAAATTGTGCTCATAGTCAAAATTCAAATATTAATTCCATTATATTCACATATTGGACAAAGGATTTTTGGTAAAGAAAAATTAGGATATTACAATGATCATATTAATTATTTTCTCTTTTCTCTTTTCTTTGGAACCAATTATTCTCTCATACTTCACGTATGTCTCACTTTTATTTAGGCCGATTATAGCTTTTTTAGTTGCAATATGGGATTTTGTAATTCTCATTTAGTTCATTAATTGCATATGGAAAACTTATACAATATTTTATGAATGTAAAACCTAATAAACTTTTAGTTCATATTGCTATATTCAAGGATGTATATTTGATAGTAATAATTCATTCCTTTTGTTCTTTTTTCCATCTATTCAATTTTCCCCCTCATATTAGGAAAACTTTGTCAAATGACAATCGACTAATCATTTAGTAGAAGTCTTGTAAATCCATTTGTTTCAATTAGAAGCATTCTTTTGTTTCATTTAGAGACAAACAAGAAGAAGAAGGTTCTTACGCAACATTTATCTCAATTTCCTTTAAATATCCATCTATGTGCATTGTGGTGGATCAATAGGAATGCATATTCAAACTTTAAAGATGGAATATCCTGACTCCGGACTAAAAGCCAATTTTATCGGAAGAACTTTGTTGGCTTGATGTATATAAGTGCCACAATTTATAAGATCAAATACACCAAAATAAAAATAAAAATTTATTCTCAAAAGTATTGATCTAGCTATCTATGGAGGCTTTAATAAATGATTTTTGGATCATATTATCTAGAAATTGAGCGCTCAGTATAATGATTTATTCAAATAATCTTGCAAGTTTCATGCTACAAACTAATAATAATCACACATGTAACCATCTTATATAGATGTATCTATGAAATTCATTGAATACTTGTATGTTTTACATGCTATTTGAATGGACCCATATATGAGTTTTATATATTTCCAAAATATAGAGATCCATTCCAAATCATAACTTGTGATACTCTCATAATCAAATTTCTTTGGGAACAAAAGCACATGATAATTCTTGAATTATATAATATGTTGGCTATTCATGAAGAATCTTCCATTTATTCAATGGATGTCATACATAATCTTTTATATATGAATCGGATGATTAAATAAGTTATGTCAGCAACAAATTTGTTTGTATTAGTAAACTGCTAGTTTTCTGTGACATGTTGCTTAACCAACAGTAAACTTTTCAATTTCATAAGATATTGATATAAAATATCAATATAAAATCCATTTTTGGGAGATGAATAGGTTTTATGAGGAAGTATATGAATATAACTTTTTAATATTAACTCACTTGTATACTAACAATCTCTCCCTCAAGTGTGAGTCATATAAATACACTTTCTTTATTTCTATATTTCAAAGATAAAATAGTATATAATAAGCCAATAATATATCATTTACTTGAAAGCTCAAGTACTTTATAACTCATACACAATCATGGATTTCAATCAATTGGGCTATAACTCATGAGATATTGTCAAGATCTACTCATTAAAACTCGTAAAGAGTTTTAGGATTATCTAAGATTACTCGAAGACTTCAAAGTTTATGATGTCTTTTAACGTTGATCCATATGGCTATCTCCCGATTGCCTTGAGAACTCCTTCTCCCTGACTCTTCCTTCTCCTTGGATGCTTGCTAGGCAATGACAAGGTTGAGGATTCAAATTCTTGGGTTTTCTTTTTCTCAAGACGATGATGGTGTCTTGAGGTTAGGTGGAGGATGGGATGAACAAAATTGGATCTTATCTTTCTTGGATTAAACCTTGGATGTCGTGCCTTTCTTGGATAGTACACATAAAACTATCCAAGACTACACAGTCAAAACTTCAAAAAATGTCCAAAATTAGGTGCCCCAATTTCAACCACTTAATTAAGGTTAAACCCTAATTAAATCAATTAGAACAAAAGCTCAATTCAAGATTTAATCCAAAAAAATCAAGATAATGGATTTTATCCATATCTTGAAATAAATCTTGAATCCAAAATTCAAGATAATGGATCTTATCCTTGTGTTGAAATATATCTTTAATTTAAAATTTGAGATAATGGATTTTATCCTTATCTTGAAATATATCTTGAATTCAAAATTCAAGATAATGAATCATATCCATATCTTTAAATTATATATTGACTTCGAAATTCAAGATTATTATTTTTATCCAATATATATATATATAGACAGATACACACACATATTAGATAATTCAAAATTATTTTTTATATTCTAACCTATTGAATTTAAAATTAAAATTTCAAACTTTAATTTAAAATTTGATTTCTGAATTCAAATTGGCCCAAGACCCCTATGGTCTTCTAATATATTTGAGCCCATTAGTGGAGAAACTAATTTCCCACTAGTAGACTATATGTTGCGCCATTTTACCTTATTGAGCTTGGAGTCCCACTCCAACCAAAATACACCTATTGTCTTGAAAAAGGCCAATAACAATTATTGATCCAAGGTTGTTAATTTTAAGCAATTAGGAATAACCTTTGTGTGTGACTCATTAGACCCAATTAGTCACTGACATAAATAAATTTGAACCAATTGAACTCCTTTAATGGGCCCAATTTATCTAATAACCACATAAGACACTAGCAATGTTCTGCGGTCATCCCATAACTAATTGAGTTGATCAAGTAATCTACCTTTTTAATTTGGATACCGTGCAAACATCATCTCTCACATCGTCATTCACATTTATTTGACAACAAAGATAGAGTATCATCTCTCATAATTGACTAAATGTAGCTAATTCATAGAACTAGGAATCTTCTTCTAATACTATATGATGTATCATGACTCTTCATGATCACTTACTGTGCACATAGACTCTCCATTCAATTAGAAGCTATCTAAGCTCTATCGATCTTGTGAATGACTAATCCCTTCTAGGGGACTGTGAGTCCTTTCAGCATGTTCATCTATACTCATGTATTTGAGTTACACCCAAGAGTACAATGTTTTCCCCATTTTCAGGCGGATAGAGTTGTGCAGTCAAAGTATAACCCTAAGACATAGTGTTCAATGACATCATCAAGTCCAGGACAATCCGCACTACCAAATGATGAGAGACTTTACATATCCAATGATACTCTCTACAATGAATCTTTGTGGAGTCTCTCGGCAGGTCAATTCAGTGCTATTTGTTCTCCAACACCACCCACGACATCAGCTAAGGCATCACCACGCATGCATTCCATAAGGTCTGTAAAACCCTAAAAATCTCAGTAAATAATGCCTAATAGAAATAGGTGAATATGAGGTCTCAAACACCTTGTATTAAATTTAACTTGTTATTAGGGTATTTTCTCTTGAAATTAGATAATGTGCAGTTAGGTCCCTAAAACGTTTGAAAGTTTGCAAATAGGTCCCTAAAATATTTATGGGCTATAAAATACCCTGAAAATATTATAAAGAGGCAAATAAATATTTATTTGAAATAGGGAAGAATATTGTCCCTAATTTAGGTAATTTATTAAATTATTACCTTGGAAAAATTAATTGAATAATTATTGGCTAATTACTTAAGTACGATTAAGAGAAAATCCAAGGGTAAATGTGTAAAAACCCTTTGAGAAAATGTTTATGGTTAAAATTAGCATAAAATATATTTGCTAATTAAATGGAAAATATGAAGAAAAATATATGAGAATAAGTAATTTTAAGCCTAAAAACAAGTATGGACCAATAGGAAAATTTTGTAAGAAAATTATATAAAAATAATTATTAAATAATTATTTTATATAATATTAATTAATTAATTAATTAATTAAAAACGAAAATTTAAAAAAAAAAAAAAAAAGACCAGAAGTTTGACCAAAATTTTGGAGCTCAAAATGGATAAGATTTGATAAAAAATATCATGATATTTATTGATTATAATATTAATAAAATTGTGATATTTTGTGAAAAAGCAAATAGGATAAATGACCACCGATAGAGATTAAATCCTATCTAGAAAACCATGAACAAGGTTTCTAAGGTCATAGTATTTTATAGACAAGTGAATTTTTATCTCGGATTGAGCTGTCTCAGAAGTCATTTCCGAGACCGGCGGAATGCCTTTGTAATAACACGAAAAAGAAATAAGGCAGATAGTAGAAATGAAAACCTATAGAAAATAAATCCTAACTCAATATCTGGGGATGAGTTGATAAACAACTGGACATATTTGGAATCAGTGAATTTTTGTCCCGAAGTTGATGATTACGGAAATGATTTCCGTAACCGATCGCGTTTTTTGAGAAACTTCAGCAGGGTTGTGGAAGACCTGAGAGGGGTCAAAAATTTATTTAGCCCAGACATTTCTAATGAGTAAGAAAATATCTTCAAAGTTGTGATTCCGGATTTTTGAGATTTTGTAAGATTACGCGATTAGGACACCGAACAGGGAACTTATCGGTAGGAAACTTCTCAAGCAAGTTGATGACATCATTGGCATGACATCATGACCTTGAATGATGATGTAAGGAGGTGATTTGGATGGCCAAGATTGTGCCATCTCAATGAAGTGCGATCCAACGGTCAAGAATCCGTCTGACAAAGCATGAATAGTAACCCGAAAGTTTCCTCTAAATAGGCCTTGCTTCCATTTGTTTTTGTAACAACCCGACTTTTCTAAAGCAGTATAAATTTTTTTTTTTTTCAAATATCATTTCAAAATGATCAGAGTAGTGCACCGGAGCGATTGAGTAACTGATATATATATTAAAATACCCATGGTAGCATGTCTTGTCACACACACAGCACAAGAGTGTTTCAAAAGAAATGACAGAAAGGAGTCTTCAGCTCGAACTCCTAAGCGTGCTGCTTGTCCCTCTCCTGCCTCTCGGTCCACCCGACCCCGAAGCTAAGCTAAGAGCCGAGGTCCATGCATCGAACCCCGTGTAACTGTTAACCTCATGATTACATACATCATATATGTACAATGCACAATCTTAGACCTTTGGCAACATTTACTATGGTCGACATAGGGTATACATATTCGGATATGTATGGCAATGACAATACAATGGGATGATAGACAATAGTACAATGGATGTACTGAGAATAGTACAATGGATGTACGCACAATAGTACAATCAAAGTACGAGCAATAGTACACCTGAGTACGTGCATGACAGATAATTGGCATGACAGACAATATACACATATGCATACAATAAACATCGAGTTAAGGTTACTAAGACGCGAACGTACCTTCGTTGATGACACGGTATTTCTAGCACGTTTACTTAAAACTGTACTTTTACTAAAATCGTGAAAACGTCCAACAATGCACTTCGGCAGCAGTAATTCAAGCAGATTAGATTTTTCGACGTCCTATAGGAGTAATATCACTTTCATTAGTGATTTGGCATTATAACGGCATTTTAGGTAAAAATTACCATTTTGCCCCTATACCCCTACTTGGCGGAATTTCGCCGCCGCTTCCGCTACATAGGCTATTTTCTTCCCAAAATTTCGCGTAACTTCGACGCATTTATGATTCTTGAAAATAAAGACTAAAATAGCCCTCCCATATGATACCCAAATCATAAAAATAAAGACTACTCTAGCCTTACTAACTATTGAACTAAAGACTAAAAACTAAAGACCGAAAGACTTACCCGTTGAAGACTTCTACGTAACTTCTCCCGCAGCTTCTCTCTCTACTCCTTCCTCTCTCTAATTTTCGCCAAAGGCTTGGAAAATGGTGTGAAATTTTCAAGAGAAGGCATGGTATTTATAGAAAAAGTAAGGGACTTGTTTGGCTAAATTAGGCTTTGTTTGGAAAATCAAGGTTGTAATAACCCATTAATGCGACTTGTTCAAGAAGCCACTTCTTCCACACACACACACTCTTGGCCGAACCCTAGGGCTGATGTGGCAGCCCCCCATTGGCCCAAAAGTGGTGACTTAGCTCACTTTATGCCCGTAGATAACCGTTTTCCCCGATCGGCACTCCGATTCGCGTAATTTCGAGAAATCTCAAAATTCTCGTTAACTAGCTTTGAAGACCTTCTCTTCCATACTAGAAATGTCTATTCCAACTATTTTTCTGACTCTGCCTAGGCCATTTCCGATTGACTAAGTTTTCGAAAACGTGTCCGAACGTGTCCTAAGCTTTCGAAACGAAAATCCTAAGTTCCACTATAGACATAGATGCACCGATTTCAAATATGTCCATAAAAATTCCCAATTCTTTCTCAGTTGTCACAACTCTAATTTTGAAGTCTTTACTTCCAACCTGGCTATCCGCCCTTTTCTCGAATTTCCTATTCCGTCTTATTAGGAAAAGTCCTATTGACTTGAATTAACTTCCTAGGAGAGTTTAACGGAAGATAAAATTCTACCGATCAATATTTTATCCCGACTTTGGAAATCCTATTCCCGACTCTCCGTATAGGATCCGTTCCCTAATTATTAAATCACTATTCACTCAATTTAATTATAATATAAAATAATACAAGTTGCAAACTTAATATCTAGATATTCTTTGCCAATTCTTATCTTCAATTTTTGTCAAATAATTCGGTCAAAATCTGGTCCCTTTTATTTAATTTTCGTTTTTATTTAATTAATAATTAATTAATATTATATAAAATAATTATTTAATAATTATTTTTATATAATTTTTACAAAATTTCTCAAAAATACCTAAACTCAACTATTTTTCTCCAAAATTTCCAATTAATTAGTAAACATGTTTTTACTAATTTTAAAACAAAAATCACTAATTTTTGAGCTTTACATAATTATCTCTCGAATTTTCTTTGCTTATGCTTAAGTAATTAGCCCAATATTACTTAATTACTTTCTTATCAATAGTTGATAATTTTCTTAATTATCACACCTCATTACCTCATGACTTTTACATCGACACATTTGTTTCCATGTGTTCTCATTATCTTAGCATCTACGGGGCATTACTGGTCATTTCAATACTTTTTGAGTATTCTTCTACAATTTCTCCAAGTTTGTAACTTAATAAATTACCTAAATTAAGGACAATATCCTTCCCTATTTCAAGTAGATTTTTACTTGCTTCTTTTATAGCTTTCACAGGGTATTTATAACCCATAATGTGCTTAGGGACCTATTTGCAAATCTTCAAACGTCTTAGGGACCTAATTGCAAATTATCCTTTTTCAAGGGAAATTACCCTAAGTCAGATTTGAGGGTATTACAGTTTTCTTCACACCAATTCCTCTATGGATTTTAGAAATTTGGAGCAGAGCAAGGAGGAGAAGGAGTCCGGGGAAATTTGCAGCGAAGCTCGAGTAAGTTCTTCGGTTCTTAGTCTTAAGCTTCGGTAGTTCTTTCGGTAGTTAGAGTAGAAATGCTAGTTTGATCTTTAATCTTCCAAGTATGATTAGAAATCATATTTAGGGGTAATTAAGGCACTAATTTCGAAAATATTGTTGGGGTTAAAGATATGTCAAAATTCTGGAAGATTAGAGTCAAAGTAACGAAGTTCTGGCGAAATTCCGCCGATTAGGGGCATCAGGGGCAAAATGGTCATTTATGCCTAAAATGCCTGTTATGATGTCAAATGTTAATAAAATTTCATATTATCCTTATAGGATATTTGTAATCACAAACCGCTGTTGTACCGCTGTCAAACGTACCGTTTTCCGTTTTCCGTCAGAAGTACTGATTACCGTCAACAAAGGTACGTTCGCGTACTGTAACACTAACTCTAATGTTTATTGTATGCATATCTGTATATTGTTTGTACTCTGACTGTACTATTGTCTGTCATGCCTGTACTCTGACTGTACTATTGTCTGTCATGCCTCGTACTCGACCGTATTTATTGTCTCGTACTCCGATCAGATTATTGTCTCGTCATCCGATCAGAGTGATTGTCTGTCATCCGACTGTATTATTTTCCGTTGTGCCTTAACTTTACTCCGACTGTACTGTTATTGCCGTGCATATCTGATCATGTACATTTCTCATTGTGCCTTAACCTTACTCCGACTGTATTTTTATTGCCTTACATATCTGATATGTATACCTTATGTCTGACCGTAGTAAATGTTGCCAAAATTCTATGAATGTCTGTCGTACATATATGATGTATGTAATCATGAGGTTAACCGTTACCTGGGGTTCGATGCATGGACCTCGCCTATTAACTTAGCTTCGTGGATCTAAGGACCGAGAACCGAGGATAGAGGCAAGCAGCCGCATAGAAGACTCCTACCAAGACTTCTTTCGTTATACTTTTGAAACACTCTTACCATTTTAAACAAAGAAGACATACTACCGTGGGTATTTAATATATATATCAGTTACTCAATCTCTCCGGTGCTCTACTCTGATGATTTTGAAAAGATGTTTCGAAAAAAAAATTTATACTGCTAGTGAAAACGGTATGTTACATTTTTGGTATCAGAGCAGTAGTCCTGGCACGAATTTAACGAAGTTATTACTTTACAGTTTGGTGACGAAGGCAAAGCTAGTCTACGTGGGTGTGCCATTAAGTCGCCGTGAACTCGGTGAGGCCCCATGGTAGACACTTACCTAGCCATTCTGTTCGATTAACGGAGTTAGGTTCTAAGCCTTTTCAAAAAAAATTTGGAGCATATTTTGAAAATGAGTACTGATATAGCCTAAGGTCGTTGTACCACCTTACTTCGGTATACCATTTTGAACCTGTATACCATCCTGAACCAGTGTACCACCCTCGGTCGGTGCATAATTCTGATAATCCTGATATCAGTCTCTGATAACCCTGATATCAATCTCCGATAATTCTGATAACTCTGATATAAGTCTCTGATAACCCTGATATCAGCCTCTAATAGTTCTGATAACCCTGATATCATCCTCTGATAACTCTGATAACCCTGATATCGCCTCGATAACCCCGATATCGCCTCGATAACCCCGATATCGATTCCGATAACCCCGATATCGCCTCTCGATAACTCGATAACCCCCGATATCGCTCGATAACCCCGATATCACCTCGATAACTCGATAACCCCGATATCGCCTCGATAGTCCTGATAACCCTGACAATTCACGTCATTCATCGGTAGCCGACAACTTCGACTACCCAAAGATCATAAATTTTGATATTAACTTCGACGCAGACTCTGATAGTTCTGATAACTCTGATAATCGTTAGTTTGGACTGGACGGTAGTTCTATCCTAGTAGAGAGCGAGATAGGCCATGCCGGATGAAACTTCGAGACCAACAAGATAAATACATGCAGTATTTGGCTCATGTAGAGAAACTTCCGATACGTGTTTCCGTACCCGTTTTTTTAAAAGAACGAGACATGGCGAATTTAAGAGGAGCCGGAGCTTCCAGAGGCCGAGGCAGGAGCCGAGATTGAAGAGGAGGCAGACAGTCTCCATAACGTGTTCCATGTTTCTTAGTTGTAACAATTCGACCGCGATCGTGTCATTGAGTAGGAGGTACCTTGTGTTACCATGGTGTGTGGGCGCCATGGGAACATTTGAAGTATCTTGTGTTGCCATGGTATAGCCATGGAGACATTTTGGTATCTTTGGTGTTGACCGCGGTGTGTGGGAGCCACGGAAAACACTATATATCAAAGTATGATATGACAAGATCTTTAGGGTCAAACCAAAGCAAATTCTCGATCACCAAGAGGAGCGGCTGGCAGACAAAGTAAAGATCCAACACGTATAGTCCAATGTTTAGATAGTACGGAGATTAGATGGTGAAGTGCAAATTTCGAGGACGAAATTTTATTTAACGGGGGGAGAAATGTAAAACCCTAAAAATCTCAGTAAATAATGCCTAATAAAAATAGGTGAATATGAGGTCTCAAACACCTTGTATTAAATTTAACTTGTTATTAGGGTATTTTCTCTTGAAATTAGATAATGTGCAGTTAGGTTCCTAAAACGTTTGAAAGTTTGCAAATAGGTACCTAAAATATTTATGGGTTATAAAATACCCTGAAAATATTATAAAGAGGCAAATAAATATTTATTTGAAATAGGGAAGAATATTGTCCATAATTTAGGTAATTTATTAAATTATTACCTTGGAAAAATTAAAGGAGAAAAATCAAAAAGTATTGTGGGGCCATAATTGACCACATGATTTTTAATATTTTACATGGAGTGTAAAATACCAATGTCAGTAAAAAGTTTGTGAGATAATACTTAATACTAATTAAGAAAATTGTCAACAATTAGTAAGAGATTAATTGAATAATTATTGGCTAATTACTTAAGCACGATTAAGAGAAAATCCAAGGGTAAATGTGTAAAAACCCTTTGAGAAAATGTTTATGGCTAAAATTAGCATAAAATATATTTTCTAATTAAATGGAAAATATGAAGAAAAATATATGAGAATAAGTAATTTTAAGCCTAAAAACAAGTATGGACCAATAGGGAAATTTTGTAAGAAAATTATATAAAAATAATTATTAAATAATTATTTTATATAATATTAATTAATTAATTAATTAATTAAAAACGAAAATTTAAAAAAAAAAAAGACCAGAAGTTTGACCAAAATTTTGGAGCTCAAAATGGATAAGATTTGATAAAAAATATCATGATATTTATTGATTATAATATTAATAAAATTGTGATATTTTGTGAAAAAGCAAATAGGATAAATGACCACCGATAGAGATTAAATCCTATCTAGAAAACCATGAACAAGGTTTCTAAGGTCAAAGTATTTTATAGACAAGTGAATTTTTATCTCGGATTGAGCTGTCTCAGAAGTCATTTCCGAGACCGGCGGAATGCCTTTGTAATAAGACGAAAAAGAAATAAGGCAAATAGTAGAAATGAAAACCTATAGAAAATAAATCCTAACTCAATATCTGGGGATGAGTTGATAAACAACTGGACATATTTGGAATCAGTGAATTTTTGTCCCGAAGTTGATGATTCCAGAAATGATTTCCGTAACCGATCGCGTTTTTCGAGAAACTTCAGCAGGGTCGTGGAAGACCTGAAAGGGGTCAAAAATTTATTTAGCCCAGACATTTCTAATGAGTAAGAAAATATCTTCAAAGTTGTGATTCCGGATTTTTGAGATTTTGTAAGATTACGCGATTAGTACACCAAACAGGGAACTTATCGGTAGGAAACTTCTCAAGAAATTTGATGGCATCATTGGCATGACATCATGGCCTTGAATGATGATGTAAGGAGGTGATTTGGATGGCCAAGATTGTGCCATCTCAATGAAGTGCGATCCGACGGTCAAGAATCCTTCTGACAAAGCATGAATAGTAACCCGAAATTTTCCTCTAAATAGGCCTTGCTTCCATTTGTTTTCTTCACACCAATTCCTCTTTGGAATTTAAAAATTTGGAGCAGAGCAAGGAGGAGAAGGAGTCCGGGGAAATTTGCAGCGAAGCTCTAAGTAAGTTCTTCGGTTCTTAGTCTTAAGCTTCGGTAGTTCTTTCGGTAGTTAGAGTAGAAATGCTAGTTTGATCTTTAATCTTCCAAGTATGATTAGAAATCATGTTTAGGGATAATTAAGGCACTAATTTCAAAAATATTGTTGGGGTTAAAGATATGTCAAAATTATGGAAGATTAGAGTCAAAGTAACGAAGTTCTGGTGAAATTCCGCCGATTAGGGGCATTAAGGGCAAAATGGTCATTTATGCCTAAAATTCCTGTTATGATGTCAAATGTTAATAAAATTTCATATTATCCTTATAGGATATTTGTAATCACAAACCGTTGTTGTACCGCTATCGTACCGCTGTCAAACGTACCGTTTTCCATTTTCCGTCAGAAGTACTGATTACCGTCAACAAAGGTACGTTCGCGTATTGTAACACTAACTCTAATGTTTATTGTATGCATATCTGTATATTGTCTGTACTCTGACAGTACTATTGTCTGTCATGCCTATTGTCTGTCATGCCTGTACTCTGACTGTACTATTGTCTGTCATGCCTATTGTTTGTCATGCCTGTACTCTGACTGTACTCCGATTACTATTGTCGTCATCCGATCAGTATGATTGTCTCTGTCATCCGACTTATTTTCCATTGTGCCTTAACTTTACTCTGACTGTATGATTGCCGTGCATATCTGATCATGTACATTTCTCATTGTGCCTTAACCTTACTCCGACTGTATTTTTATTGCCTTACATATCTGATATGTATACCTTATGTCTGACCGTAGTAAATGTTGCCAAAATTCTATGAATGTCTGTCGTACATATATGATGTATGTAATCATGAGGTTAACCGTTACCTGGGGTTCGATGCATGGACCTCAGCTCTTAACTTAGCTTCAGGATCGGAAGGACCGAGAATCGAGGATAGAGGCAAGCAGGCCGCATAGAAGACCCGGCTGAAGACTTCTTTCTGTTATACTTTTGAAACACTCTTGTACCGCTGTTTAAACAACAAGACATACTACCGTGGGTATTTTAATATATATATATATATCAGTTACTCAATCTCTCCGGTGCTCTACTCTGATGATTTTGAAAAGATGTTTCGAAAAAAAAAATTATACTGCTTGTGAAAACGGGATGTTACAAGTAGATGATGTTGTACTAGTCTTATTGAGATCACTAATGCCCTTTCTTAGTGATGCAAGACTAGGAATGTAATACCCTAAAATCTCACTTATGATAAGTATCATAATTGAGTAAATAATACCTATTGGAAATAGGTGAATATGTGGTCTCAAAACCTATGTGGTAATTATGTTATTTTTCTAGGGCATTTCTATTAAAATTAGAGAAAATAAAGAGCTGAAAAGCCCTAAATGCAATTATGGGCCATAAAATGCCCTGAGGAAATTATGATAAATCCTAAGAGGCAATAAAATATTTATTAAAAATAGGAAAGTATGTTGTCTCGAATTTAGGTAATTTTTGGGATTAATTTCCTTGGAAAATAATGAGGGAAAATTAAATATTATTTTAGGAACCCTAAATGACTCTGTGATTTTTAATATTATGCATGGAGCATAAATTATCATTGTCAGTGTAATAGTTGTGAGAAAATGAGTAATCCTAATTAAGAAAATTGTCAACAATTAGTAAGTGATTAAATAAATAATTATTGGCTAATTATTTAAGCATAAGTTAAAGAGATATCCAAGTAATTGTGTGTGGACCAATGGGAGAATTTAGTAAAATAAATATAAGATAATTAATATAAATTAATTAAAAAAACAAAAAAAAATATGAAAAAGAGAGAAGAGTTGGCCGAAATTTTTGGAAGGAAAAAGAGAGAAAATGATTAAATGGTGTATTTGTAAAGTAATTATGCAAGTGGAAATAAAATAGTAATAAAGAAGAAGATATTTTATGAAAAAGCAAATAGGATAAATGAGAACCGATAGAAATTAAATCCTACCTTGAAATCATTGGATTAAGTGGAAAACAACTGGACATATTATGAATCAGTGTAATGTAAAACCCTAAAAATCTGACTCCTGATAAGAATCATAATTTAGCAAAATATACCTATTGAAAATAGGTGAATATGAGGTCTCAAATATTGGAGGGGATTTATCATAATTTTCTAGGGCAATTTCTGTTGAAATTAGAGGAATTAAAGTACTAAAAAGCCCTAAATGAATCTATGAGCCATAAAATAATGTGATAAATCCTAAGAGGCAACAAAATATTTATTAAAAATAGGAAAGTATGTTGTCTCTAATTTATGGAATTTTTTGGATTATTTCCCTTGTAAAATAGTAAAGCGAAATTAAATATTATTTTGGGGGACATAAATTGTCCAATGATTTTTAATATTTTTCATGGAGCATAAAATACCAATGTAAGTAAAATAGTTGTGAGATAATGTTTAATACTAATTAAGAAAATTGTCAACAATCAGTAGGTGATTAAATAAATATTTATTGGCTAATCATTTAAGCATAAGTTAAAGAGATATCCAAGTAATTATAAAGGACCAATGGGGAAATTTTTGTAATATAAATAGAAGATAAATATAATATAATATTTATTAATTAAAAAATAAATAAATAATGCAAAAAGGGTGTTGGCCGAAATTTTGGGAAAATATGGAAGAGAAATTATGAGTTTTTGCAAGTGGATAATATAATAAGAATATAAGAGGAAAAATCATGATAATTTGTGAAAAAACAAATAGGATAAATGAGAACCGATAGAAATTAAATCCTATCTCAAAATCTTTGGATTAGGTAGCTAACATCAGGACTTATTATAAACAAGTGAATTTTTAGCTCAGAGTAGGTTACCTCCGAAGTTATATCCGTAACCGAAAAGGGTTATACTAAACTGGCTAAGAAGCTATCAGATATCCAAAAAGCAAATTAGATAAACGAGAATCTATAGAAACTAAGCCATAACTTGAAATCCTTGAACTAGTTGCCTAACATCTGGACATATTACGAATCAGTCGATTTTTGTCCCGAAGATGTTGTTACCCGAAGTGACTTCCGTAACCGAAGACGTTTATCCGAAAATGTTCGGCAGGCAACGAAATGTTCTGAATGGGATCAAAAATTTGGTTAACCCAGATACTTTTAAAGAGGAATTTTAGATCTTCAGGGCTATGCTAAGGAATTTCTGAGATTCTTCAAGATTACGCGATTAGAACACCGAACAGGGAACTTTATCGGTAGAATACCATAAAGCACAAGATGACATCACCTTTGATGACCTCATTTGGTTGAATTTTTGGGAGGGGAGGTCGGCATGTGAGGTGTGTGGAGGAGGTTGAAGATGCACAAAAACCCTAAAACATGTGGTTGTGGTTGAAAGAGAAGTTTGGAGAAAATTACCAAGTTGGCCACACATTTTCCCTATAAATAGGCCTTCATGCTTCCTTCATTTCTCACCAATTCATGAGCCTATTCGAAAGTTAGAGAGAGTTTAGAGAGAAGGAAGAGCTTGGAGAAGGAGTAGCGAAGTTCTGCAAGGGTAAGTTCTTCGGTCCTTAGTCTTAAGCTTTAGTAGTTCTTTCGGTAGTTATAGTAGAAGTGCTAGTTAGATCTTTAATCTTCCAAGTTAGTTTAGATATCATGTTTTAGGGATAAATATGATATTTATTTTGGAAAATATGTTGGAGTAAGAGATATGTTGAAATTTTGGAAGATTAGAGTCAAAGTAGCGAAGCTCTGGCGAAATTCCGCCGATTAAGGGGTCAGGGGTAAAATGGTCATTTATGACTAAAATGTCCGTCATAATGTTTGATCATTAATAAATGTGCTATTGTCCTTATAGGATATCCCTGATTACGTTCTGACCAACCGTCGTACCAAAATTTCGTCAACGAAGGTACGTTCGCGTACTAGTAACACTAACTCTGATGGTTATTGTATGCATTTATGTATTTCCTCCGTCATGTTGTATTTTACATGTGACTGTATTGTTGTTGCCGTCCGTATCCGATTATGTCCAATGTCCATTGTACCTTAACCATACATCTGACTATATTACATCCGACTGTATTATTGTCCATTATGCCTTAACTCTATATCCGATTGTATTGTTATTGCCGTGCATATCTGATCATGTACATTTCATTGTGCCTTAACCTTGCATCCGACTGTATTGTTATTGCCATACATATCTGATATGTATACCCTATGTATGACCGTAGTAAATGTTACCAAAAGTCTATGAATGTCTATCGTACATATATAGTGTATATAAACATGAGGTTAACTGTTACCTGAGGTCCGGATGCATCGGATCTTAGCCCTTAATATAGCTTCAGGGTTGGGTGGACCGAGGACCGAGGAGAAGAGTAAGCAGCACGCATAGAGACTCGGCTGCAGGCCATCTTTTGTTGCCACGACATAGGGATCGCCAGGGAGACACTTCTGATGTATTTACGTTTTCGTTGAACCACCAATATACCGCTGTTAAAACCAGCCAGATATACTACCATGGTATTTTGAATATATATGTCAATTACTCAATCGTTCCGGTGCTCTACTCTGATGATTTCAAATGATGTTTTGATGAAAAAAGAATACTGCTTTTGAAAATGGGATGTTACATGTAATTTTGTCTCGAAGTTGACATTAACCGAAGTCATTTCCGTAACCGACGGCGTTTGCCCGAAATCTTCAGCAGGCTATGAAATACTCTTAATGGGATCATAAATTTTGTTAATGCAAACATTTCTTGTAATACCCGGATATTTATTGTCTGGAATATTATAAATAAATTGGATATTTCTGATGAGTGAAGTTTTGACCTTAAGACTTGTGTTATTATAGTCTATGTTTCTAAGTTAAATTCTGAAGGAAATTAGGGAATTTAAGGGTCAAAGTGTCAAAATACCCCTAGAATGCATAAATAACTTAGAAAAATTATGAAAAATCCTAAAAGGAAGTAAAATGACCAATTGAATTATGAGAGTATATTATCTCTAATTATGGTAATATAATAAATTATGAACTTGGAGAAATTGAATAAGAATGCTCAAAAAGTATTGAAATGACTAAAATACCCTTGTAAATCCCAAAATAATGCGAAGACATAGAAACAGAAATGTCGGTGTAAAAGTTATGAGGTAATGAGGAATTCTAATTAAGAAAATTATCAACTATTGATAAGAAAGTAATTAGGTAATTATTGGCTAATTACTTAAGCATAAGCAAGGGAAATTCATGAATAATTATGTAGAACCCTAAAATTACTGGTTTTTGGCCTAAAATTAGTAAAAATATATTTACTAATTAATTGGAAAATTTTGAGAAAAATGGATGAGTTTAGGTATTTTTAAGCCTAAATACAAGAATGGACCAATTAGGTAATTTTGTGGAATTTTTGGAAAAATTGAAATAAATAAATAAATAAATAAAAAATAAATATTAATTTAAAAAAAAATGGGCCAGCCGAAAATTATGGCTCAAGAAAGAAGAAAAAAGAAAAAAAAATGGAAACTTAGTTTATAAGTTTTATTATATTAATAATATAATTAATTAAAGTGAAATAGAGTGAATAGTAATCAGATAAATAGGAAACGGATCCTATCTGGAGATCTAGGAATGGGATTTTCAAAGTCAAGGTAAAATATTGATCAGTGGAATTTTATCTTCCGTTAGGCTTTTCCGGAAGTTAATTCTGAAGCCGATTGTGCATTTTCCTAACAAAACAAAATAGGGAAAAATGCAGATAGGCACATTTTTGGATCTGAAGAAAATAAATTCTAACTCCACATCTAGAAATGAGTTTGAAATTATCTGGACATATTTGGAATCAGTGAATTTTTGTCCGTAAGTTGATGATTCCGTAAATTTGTTCCGTAGTCGGCACGCTTTTCGAGGAACTTCAGACTGACTGTTGGAGCCCTATATGGAATCAAAATTTAGGTTAACTTGGAAATTTCTAATAAGTGAGAATATGTCTTCAAAGTTGTAAATCCAGAATTTTGAGATTTTTCCGAAATTACGCGAATCGGGTACCGATCGGAGAAATTCATCCGAAAGGCTTCTGGAAGGGACACTTGGCCACCTCCCATTGGCCAAGCCCTCTTGAATTTCGGCCAAGTGTGAAAGCAAAAAGGGAAGAAAGGGTTTTTTGAAAAGTTGCTTTGGACGGTCCAGATCGCTTCTCACAAAGTTGATCCGACGGCCGAAATCCTTCCTCCGTTTCTATAAATACCCCCCTCCCTTTGCATTTTTCACACCTTCTTCAAGCAAGAAACCGATTCTAGAGAGAGAAAGTAGAGAGAGAAGCTCTGGAAAAAATTGTGAAGAAGTCTTCAACGGGTGAATCCTTCGGTCCTTAGTCTTTTGTTCTTTCGGTAGTTTTAGTAGAACTGTTAGTTAGATCTAGGAAGTAGGAGATGAGATTCCTATTCTTGTTTTTAAGCCTCATTGCATTTAAAGATGCCTGACGAGGTAAAAACATAGTAGGGATTGAGTCTCTGACAGTTGAAAGTTAAAATAGTGAGCTTTAAGCTTTCGTAGTTCTTTCAACAGTTAGAGTAGTACTGCTAGTATAGCCTTTAATTTTTCAAGCATGATTGGGTATCATATGATAGGGCTATATTAGTTTAGAATTTTGAAAATTATCATTGGGTCGAAGTTCTGGAAAAATTTTGGAGAATCCGAGCCAAAGTAACGAAGTGCAGGCGAAATTCCGTCAATTAGGGGCATAGGGGCAAAATGGTAATTTTTACCTAAAATGCCAGTTATAATGCCAAATCACTAATGAAAGTGATATTACTCTTATAGGACATCAGTTTTCCGTCAGAAAGTACAGTTTCCGCCAGAAACGTCTACGTACGTCAACGAAGGTACGGACGCGTACTGTAACACTAATCCTATAGTTCTCATATACATATATGTCATAGATACGTTCATATACCGAGGCTCTGCTTAGGGTCGTCGTTATACATACAGCCTTGTACGGGTTATAGACATGATAATACCGTTTTAAGGTTTCCTAGCGCTGAGGACACGCGATCGTGGCACAGGGTAATGTGTAGGCTATATTTGTGTAGGACTTTACATACTTCTTAATGCTTATGTCCTGTCTGTGTCACAATGTTGTTGTGTAGGACCTTACATACTGCTCCATGCTTATGTTCTGTCTGTGTCACACTTATCTGATGAGATGCTGCTGTTATGTCATGAATATCTGTTGTCTATATATTTTGTTTTATTTGAGCATAAGGTTAATCATTACCCGAGATTCAATGCGGTGAATTGAATCTCAACTGTAGCTTCAGGATCCGGAGGACCATGGATCGGTGCTAAGGGACAAGCAAGCAGGAGTAGGCTACCTACCAAGTTATCTTATCGCTCAGTACTTACCTTTTGAACAAGAGTTTACTTTTGGAACAGAGGATCACCGTAATGTCAATACTATGTTACACTATGGTTCATATTTTGTTATGATCAGCTACTCTTTCGCTCCCATGCTCTACTCGATTGAAAAAAAAAAAAATCCGCTTTAAAAAACATTTCTCAAGAGAAAGAATAGATCTCCAAGGTGACATCGAGGAATTTTTGAGATTAGTTCAGATTACGCGATTAGAACAGCGAACAGGGGAATTTATCGGTAAGAATCCGTAAAGCACATGGATGACATCACATGGATGATGTCATATGGAGGAAAGAGAAGAGGATGGATGGTTGAGATCAAAACTTCTTTACTAAGTTAGATCCAAGGGTTGAAAATGAAGAAGAGAAAGTTGGAAAGAACTACCAAAATGCCACACAAGAATTCTATAAATAGGCACCATCTTTCATTTGAAAAATCACCAATTCACTTGAGCATTTAGAAATCTAGTGAGAGGTTAGAGATAAGGAGGAGCCCGGAGGAAGAAGCAGCGAAGTTCTGGGTAATTTCTTCGGTCCCTAGTCTTAAGTTCTAGTTTTCGATTCGGTAGTATAGTAGAAATGTTAGTTTAATCTTGGGTTAAGGTGCAAAAATAGACATGTGCTTTTGTCGGAAGAGCGTCCAGTAGCAAATACTTTTTTTAGGTGCAAAAGTGACTATGTGGTTACAAAAGTGGAGCAAAAGTCACATTGACCGTTAGTTTGACCAAAAACATTAACATGGATGCTGACTCAGCAAATTTTTGTCCTAGTTGGCATTGGAAGAAGAAATAAGAAATTAAAAAAAAAATCCACGAATTAAATTTTTTTTATCCTGGTTTGACTGTCCTTTCTCCTTCCTTCGAAATAAAAAACAAAAAATAAAACCCTTCTCCTCCTTCAACCTCTCGATCGGAACACCCCCTCCTTCAACCTCACAACCGGAAAGCGATTGTATGCTTGTATTCTGTCTCAATAGCAGTTCCATTGGGAGGTGAGGATCTTTCATTCAGAGCTAAATACGAAGAAGGAAGAAAGGGTGGATACACCTAGATGCGGAAAATCCCTGAAAACCCAGATCGTGGGAAGAAGATGGAGGGTTCAGATGGAGGTCCAGAAAAATAAATTATATTTTGGGAAAAGAAAATGTTGGGGTCCTGATTTGGTTAGTAGGTATTATTTTGATTTATAGTGTTAAAGATGAGGCTCCTTACGATATCAGTTTTGGAGTTTGACCAAGTTGGAAATATAGTTGAATTGATACTAAAAATACGAAATCCCTAATTTAAGTGATCTATCCTTTTCTCTATATTTGAAAAAGTTTTGAGACTGATATGATGTGCCATCCTGATCCCCAATCCTTACTTGCCTTCTTGCTGCTACGGGTGGTTTAATCTTTGGTTATGATCACAATGTTTCAGGTAAATGATCCAATCCCTTTTTTAACTATTTTTTGAATTCGATTTTACTCACTACACTTGGATGCTCATTATTCGTGTTGATCGAGTTCAAGAATTTTGCATCTCTGTTTTAAATGTATCCTCTGTTCGATGAAATATTATATTAACATTGTTTCTCTTAATGCCCTAATTACTTTTTGCTTCAAACGCTTGTGTTGAAGATGAGTAGTTTTATCTGAATCTTGGTGTTTTAAATGTATCATCTATTTGATGATATATCTGAATGAGTAGTTATCTGAAATTTCTGATGTGGGGTCGTTTTTTTTTTTCTTGTAGGTGGAGTTACGTCTATGGATTCATTCCTCGAGAAATTCTTTCCATCTGTATACGCACCAGAGGCTAACATGAAACCTTCATCGAATCAGTACTATAAATTCAACAGTCAGATCCTGACACTTTTCACATCTTCTCTGTATCTAACTGCCCTAATTTCTGGTCTTGGGGCATCCACGATCACATGAAAGCTAGGAAGGCGTGCGACTATGATGTTTGGTGGTGTCTTCTTTGTCTTAGGCGCATTGCTCAATGGATTAGCCATTCACATATGGATGCTTATCGTTGGTAGAATGTTGCTAGGTTTTGGTATTGAATGTGCCAATCAGGTAAATACTCTTGGCTTAGTTAGCTTCTGGGTCTGAATCTTTTGCAATATTATGCTACCTGAACCTGGTGATTCTTAATTGATTCTTTTACATTTTGTTTTATATTCAGTCTATTCCCATTTACGTCTCTGAGATGGCCCCGTTAGTTGACCAGGACCTTCTTCTTCCTCGGGTATACCTAGATTCCGGTGCAACAGAGGTGCAATTCTTGTTGGTATTATTTTGATTTACAGTGTTAAAGACGAGGCTCCTTACGATATCAGTTTTGGAGTTTAAGGGACTAAATTGAAATTTTTGAAATGTATCCGGGGCTGAACTGTAATTTATAAAGCATTAACATCCACGTCATCGTCCACGTCATCATTTTCAGTTCAGAAAAATTCAACTAACGGTCAATGTGACTTTTGCTCCATTTTTGTAACCACATAGTCACATTTGCACCTAAAAAAAGTATTTGCTACTGGACGCTCCTCCGACAAAAGCACATGTCTATTTTTGCACCTTAACCCTTTAATCTTTAATCTTCCAAGTTAGTTTAGATATCATGTTTTAAGGTTAAATATGATATATATTTCGAAAATATGTTGGGGATAGAGATATGGCAAAATTTTGGAAGATTAGAGTCAAAGTAACAAAGTTCTGGCGAAATTCCGTCGATTAGTGGAGTCAGGGGTAAAATGGTCATTTTTGACTAAAATGACTGTTATGATGATTGATTAGTAACAAATACGATATTTTCCTTATAGGATACCTGTGATTACGTTCTGACCAACAGTTGTACCGTATATCGTCAACGGATGTACGTTCGCGTACTAGTAACACTAACTCTGATGTTTATAGTATGTGTATATGGGATGTGTGTATGGTATGTATATATGTGGTATGTCTACTGAATGTGTATGGGTGTTAGAAGATAACTGAACATATGCATGCGCTGGGAGCGGTATATCTGCATTTGCTGGGAGCGGTGCATCTCGCTGGGAGCGGTACATCTGCATTGGTTGGGTGTGATAATTCTGTTATATGCTCATGTACTGTTAATGTTGTGAATGTCCGAAATATATTGTGTATGTAAACATGAGGTTAATCGTTACCTGAAGTCTGGTGCATTGGACCTCAGCTATTAACATAGCTTTAGGGTCAGGAGGACCGAGGACCGAGGACCGAGGAGGAAATGTATCACAAGCTTTTGAGGGATCCGATGCTGAAAACTTTTTGTTGTTGTTATTTACTTTTGAAGATACTAGGATTAATGTATCATTACAGTAATTAGCCAGACTTACGGCATTTTGAATATATATATCAGTTACTCTTATGCTCCGATGCTCTATTAGGTATTTTTAAGCCTAAATGCAAGAATGGACCAATGGGAAAATTATGTAAAAATAATTATTTAATTAATTAAATAATTAATCAAATTAAAAAAAACGAAATTAAAAAAAAAATGGGCAGAAAAAAAAAGAATAAAAATAGATAACTTAGTTGGTAAGTTTGTATTATTATTATATTATATAATTAATTAAAGTTATATTATTTTATAATATAATTAATTGTAGTGAATAGTAATGGAATAAATAGGAAACGGACCCTATCTAGAGATCTAGGAATGGGATTTCCAAAGTCAGGTAAAATATTGATCGGTGGAATTTTATCTTCCGTTAGACTCTTACTAAGTTAATTCAAGCCGTTTGTGCTTTTTCCTAATAAGACGAAATAGGAAATTCGAGAAAATGCCGAGATAGCCAAGAGGACGAAAAGGTTATGTTGTGACATTTGGAAAAGAATTGGGAATTTTCATGGACATATTTGGAATCGTGAATTTTTCTCTAGAGATTGATGATTCCGAAACGAGTTTCAGAATCCGGACCGCACGGACACGTTGAGGAACTTCGATCGACATTGGAGCCCTATATGGAACCAAAATTTAGGTTAACTTGGACATTTCTAGTAAGTGAGAACTTGTCTTCAAAGTTGTAAATCCAGGATTTTGAGATTCCTCCGAGATTACGCGATTCGAGCACCGATCGGGAACTTATCAGAGGAAACTTCTCAAACAAGTAGATGACATCACCACCATGATATCATGGCTTTAAATGATGATGTCAGCTGCCAAGTGGCCCGGTGAGGATGTGACATGTGGCAAAGTGCGATCCGGCGGCCGATATCCGATATGAAAAAGTAGTGAATAGTGTCACATTTTCTTCTATAAATAGCCAAGTTTCCTCTTCATTTCTCACACCATTTTGAAGAGCAAAACCGATTCTAGAGAGAGGATTTTAGAGAGAGAAGCTCTGGGAAAATTACAAATAAGCTCTGGGTAAGTTTTCCGCACTCAGAGCTTTTAGTTTTAAGTACTAGTCTTTACTTCCGTAGTGAGATTTAGTAAGTAGGGAGTGAGATTTCTACTATTATTTTTAGGCCTCATTGCATTGAAAGATGCCTGAAGAGGTAAAAACTTGGTAGGGATTGAATTCCTGAAAAATGGAAGTTAAAGTAGCGAAGTGCTGGCGAAATGCCGCCGATTAGGGGGTCAGGGGAAAAATAGTCATTTTGACTAAAAATGTCCATCGTAATGATAGATCCTTAACAAGTACGTTGTTATATTGATAGGACATCCCTGAATACGTTTTGACTTACTTGTCGAACTGCCTCGACGTCTTGGTTTCCGTTTCCGTCGGCAATACGGTTTTCCGTATAACGTCTTTGGAATAACATCAACGAAGGTACGCCCGCATCGTAACATTAACTCTTATGTTTATGGTATGCATATATGTGCTATGTGTATTGTTATGGTATGTTTATTGAATGCAAATATGTTAGAACAGTTTGGTGCCGAAGGAAAGGCTAGTCTATGTGGGTAAGCCATTAAGTCGCCGTGAACTCGGTGAGGCCCCCATGATAGACACTTACCTGGCCATTCTGTTCAGTTATGGAAGTATGTACGTTCGCGTCTCGTAACACTAATCTGATGTTTATTGTATACGTATATGTAATATGTATATGTATATGTGATGGATGATAATTATATGTTTGTTGTATGTCTATATACTATTGGGGTATGTACGTCCGCGTACTGTAACACTAATCTGATGTTTATGGTATGCATGTATGTGCTAGGTGTATTGTATGTGGTAGCTTATAGCTCTGTGGTATGTCTATGTGTTGTTTATATGTTCACTTTTGCTATGGGCGATATATCTGCATGCTTTTGGGCGATATATGTATACATGCTATTGGGCGATATATGTATGCATGCTTTTGGGCGATGAGTGCACATATACTATTGTTGTTATGATTGTCTGTAGCCTATATACTGTATATGTAAATATGAGGTTAACCGTTTTGAAATCGATGAAAAAAAAAAATTTATACTGCTTTTGAAAATGGGATGTTACAAGGAACAAGTTTCAAGCAATAGACATGCAGTGTCCTCGAGTCTTCATGATCATAATCCATATCATAAATCCTTGAGTGAACACATGTTCTATTCCTAGGGCTTTTATCTTTAAATGCATATTTACCTTAAAATAAAGGCGAGACATAAATATGATAAAGATAAAATGTGCTCATTTATATTAATCATGAAATACTAAAATGTAGAAAGGTGTTCATCTGTTGAAACAAATTGTCTCTGGGACACCTACTTACTAACAACGTGCGGTGCAATACGACCAACAATAATATATGGTAGTGATTGTTAGGTTTTAAAAGGACAACATGGATAGAAAGTAGGGTAGTTGAGATAAGGATTATGAGATGGATATCTGCTCATACAAGAAAAAACAAGATGGTTTGGACACATAGAAAGAAGGCCATTAGATGTGCCGATGAGGAAAGTAGATTAAGCAATATGAAATCCTATGAAAAGAGGCATTTGAAAACCGAAGAGAGATCGAACACTCGACGTAGTTATTGAGCAAGACCGCTTAATCAATAATGTATCCAATAATTTGGTTGTTGTTAGAACACAAGTGCCGTAGGATCATTTTTGTTGTTAATAACATTTTTCATATATTTGGATACGTTTTTTTTTATGAGCTCTTGGATAATTCTAATCATAATTGTGTTGCCCAAGTTATGATTTTAAAATTAATTCTAGATACTGTAACGCTATTTGGTGACACCAATGGACCACGAATTAACTAGGTATTGAAAGCCAATTTTCGAAATTAAATAAGCGATTCATTGAAAGTCATTGTTAATTCTAAGCTATATGTCTTGACATATTAATTTATTTGGCCAAAAAAAAGGTTATATTATATTATATTATATTGTCTCTTTTTCATTACCAAAGATAACATTTGGTTGTAGCTGAAGAACGATTCAACGAAGGGATATATCCAAATCCAGCTGTATTCATATGGTTGATGGAGCTTCAAATATAAATAATCCCTTTTAATAATATGAGTGAATTAAATAAGAAAATTTTGTGTTCCTTTTTTAAATCAGAAGGACACATATGTATATACCATAAAATTTGGTTGACAGTGATTTTAATCCGCCACAGGATTACACAAGAAATCATAATCTCTTTTGACCTGCTCAGGAAATCATAATCTGAGTCAGTTCAACAAATAATGTCAAAATTTTGCCTCTTCAGATTAAAATTAACTAACCCGTAGTGCTATTTTCTATTTGTATATAAAAGTTATGTTTCAGAAGTGAATTTATAAATATGTTGAAAGCAAAGGGAAAATATTATTTTATATATTATGAGTATTGAGTATTATATTTATAAATTCTTCTTTGATCTCTTTGAAAGAATGTATTTTTTAAATAATATATTAAAAGGAATCTAGCTGTTCGTACTTTGTGGGACCAATCGAGTCATTTTCATCTAACAAAGTCTCAGCCGAAAACAATATGTCTAACACACACATATACTTATATTTGCATGAAGAGTAAGAAGTGCATTTCTTCACTATAATAATTAGATATATAATGATGAGAAAACTTCTGTAGAATTCTTTTAAACTATATAAAGCCCAAGAAAATATCACAATTTGAAAATGCCAAAACAATCAAGGGAAAATTCCATTTAAATACCATTTGAATTTGCAAAACCCCCAAAAGTCTGTTGAATTTGTAAAAAGACAGAGAGGTACCAAGGATGAGGGATATGCAAATTCGTGTGAAATTACCCTTTTGCCCTTAGTTTTAAATAAATTTAAAAAAAAAAATAAAAAACCCCCCAACCCCCACCACCACCACCAGCGGTGGTGGTGGTGGTGGTGGTGGCCGGCCGCCGGTGGTGGTGGTGGTGGTGGCCGGCGACGGTGGTGGTGGCCGGCCGCCGGCGACGGTGGTGGTGGTGGGGGGTTGGGGGTTTTTTTTATTATTTATTTAAAACTAAGGGCAAAATGGTAATTTCACACGAATTTGCATATCCCTCGTAGATCCTTGGTACCTCTCTGTCTTTTTACAAATTCAACAGACTTCTGGGAGTTTTATAAATTCAAATGGTATTTAAATGGAATTTTCCCAACAATCAACAGTACCAAAAAATATTTAAAAATGTTAGTGTTTTCACAATTTCACCTCACTTTTTTTATTTTTTTTTTTAAAAACCCTACCACCATCGCAAATAGCCATAAGCCATCACAGCTTTAAAAGCCATTGAGAAACTAAAACATTTTTGTAAATAATGCAAAATAATATATAAAATATGAAAAATCCCAA
Source organism: Acacia pycnantha (assembly GCA_025563575.1). Classification (NCBI taxonomy): domain Eukaryota; kingdom Viridiplantae; phylum Streptophyta; class Magnoliopsida; order Fabales; family Fabaceae; genus Acacia; species Acacia pycnantha. Next base: position 620,722 of record JAMWYP010000077.1, on the reverse strand, counting down.
GAAAATACCACTTGAATTTCAAAATCTCAAACATGTGATTTCCTAATAAAATGAGTTGTCAATTGTTTTATTGTTCTTGTTAATCATATTTCTGTTATTGTCAACCGAATTTCGAAGTTCAAGTGGTATTTTTCTATCATTTTCCCTATAAAATAACTATTAAAATAAAAGGCTATGATTAAAAGAATTTACTACACATAAACGAGTTTCACCATTTCACATTAGCGATCAACACCTTTTTACAAATTCCACGCTTAGAAAGATCCAAGTAAAAGGTTATGTTTCAAGGGATTTATTATACCAGAGGACAAATTTAGTACATTTAACGATAATTTTACCATTTCACATTAGCAATTTACTTACAACACTCTATTTTTTTTTAATAACTTCACACTTAGAAAGAAAAAAATAAAATGGGACGTTTCAGAGAATTTACTACACTTCCTTTTGTTTGTTTGTCCCCCCCCCCAAAACCCACCCACACACAAAACAAAATTCCACACTTAGAAAGATCAGAGTCAAAGGGCATGTTTCAGGGAAGTAACTACACTAGAAGTTGAATTTATCATACTTGAAGCGAGTTTTACTATTTCAGATTAGCGATTTACAACACTTTTTTACGTATGAAAATAAAACATGTTCTAGATCTCTATTTGAAATGGTGAAACGTGCTTTAAGCGTAGTAAGTTTTGCCTCTGGTGCAATAAATTATCTGAAACGGGTGGCCTTTTATTTTTATAGTTATTTAATATATTATTTTTTTTAACAAAAAAAAAATTAATATATTATTTTGCATAATTTCAACAAAATGATTTTGTGGTTTTGATAGTCATTAAAGGCTTTGGGATCTAAGGGATGGTGGGATAATCCCACCATATGACTATCTTTGGCACAAACAATCCCAGCCTGCTCCCTATGTCAATGGTCATTAAAGTTTTTGGTCACTAAAAATGCATTTCTTGACTTATATATATATATATATATATATATATATATATGGGTTTATCGTTTGTCATGTCACTTGACTTAAGGTTATGTCAAGTCACTCCAAAACTACGTCGTTTTGAGAGTTCATGAATTCTCTTAACCCCAAAACGACGTCATTTTGAGAGTTAGGGGGATTAATGAAGGGTGTTTGAGTTTTTTTTTTTTTGTATTTATCATATGAATTTTACCAAAACAGCCTTCATTAATTTCCCTAACTCCCAAAATGACGTCGTTTTGGGGTTAGGGGAATTAATAAATTTCCAAAACGACGTAGTTTGGGGTGACTGACATAACCTATGTCAAGTGATATAACAAACGATAAATCCATATATATATATATATATATATATATATATATATATATATATATATATATATATATATATATATATATATATATATAATTCTACATCAATGATTATATCTAGCAAATAGTACAACCAAATTAAGAAAAATTAAGATACAAAAAAGCTGAAGAAAACACGAGCGATTTCCACTTTTTCACATACATCCGTGCAGCCATATGCCCATATACGCAAAAATAGCGGCTGAGTACACCAGCCAACCTGGACCTTTTTTCTAACATGATTTATTTATTAAATATATTTTGTAATAAAATATAATGGATCACAAGATGTACACATCAATTGCCCTTCCTAGTTGCACTATAAATTGTATCAGATCTCTGTTATTAGCATATCATTAACACAAGTACAGTTCAACAATGTCGTCTAAACACTTGCTAGTGTTCTTTTTTGGAGTGATGCTTCTCATCACCCCCAGCTTTGCATATGATTATCAGGCTTATAAACCTCCATTTGAAAATTCGCAGGCTGAGAAAATGTCAACACCTACACAAAATATTGGTGATGATCCTCCAGTAGTTGACTCATCTTTTGAAAATTCACAGGCTGAGAAAAAGTCAACACCTACACTATTTATTCAACCAGTTTCTCCTCCAATTGGTCCAATTATACTTTCTCACAAGCCACAGTTTTAAAAGCAACCTATTTACATGTCGTGTGTGGAGAAAACGCCAAGCCATCAGCCTGACTTACGAAAATAAGTGAGCATCACAATATCTTATGTATGTTTTGGTATCACAATTAGAGACTATCGTATTTATGTTTGTTTTGGTATTATAAAAATGTGAGAGTATTGGATTTCTCTACAATTTGTCTTCAAGTGTTTGGCCTTCTCTGTTTTACGTTGGCCCCGTTGTTATATATGCATGGCTATATGGCTGCAGTCTATTCTCCGAATTATATATAGCATTGACGATATATAATAAAATTGTGTGTTTGAACCTACTTCCCATCGCAATTACGAGTATAATTTATTAGCTATAGTACATGTATATATGAAATATCTATGTTCAGCATTATTTGTATTCATGTGCGCATACATTGTTTTGAATTGTTCATTTTAGAGTAAATACCCTTTCTGGTCTTTGACAAAAAACACGGATCCCATTTTGGTCCCTGACAAAAAAAATGTCTTTTTTAGTCCATAAAAAGGATGAATAAGGGTCGATTGGTGGACATTTTGATCCCTCACAAATTTTAAAAATGTCCTTTTTGGTCCCATAAAAATGACGAATAAGGGTCAGGTTTTTTGTCAATGACCAAAATGGGGTACGTGTTTTTTTTAGGGACCAGAAAGAGTATTTACTCTTCATTTTAACATTTATTGTCTATAATTTTTTTTTTTAATTATCGAAATCCATCCTTTATAAATCAATGAGAAATCTCATCAAATAGTAAATAATGGAATCATCTAAATTACATATGAATATATACCAACAACGGCTTGTCTACATAATAAAAAACAAAAATAGAAAGTAGGAGGGGGCGGTTATTACGAGAAGTTTGGAGCATACGCTTACTAATTGTGGTTCAAGATTATGTTGCACAGTTTCTTCTTTTTTTCTTCTTTGGGCGGGAGATTCATTAAAAATCATTCCCCATTCTAAGTTTTATTATATTGTCACCTTTTCATTAGTAATAATTACATTGAATTGAAGAGAATAAATTTATATTCTTTTTGGATTTCATAATGATATCAATATATGTAATAAAGTTGAAAAAAATGATTTAATCAAAGCCCATATATGTCCGAGAAGCAAGTGGTAGAAAAATTCTAATTGGAAAATGGAAGGAAAAAAAGAACTTAGAAAATACAAAGGACATAATGGTGCAATGAAATTGCATAATCCTATTGAGATTTGATCACTCGAAAAAGGAATGTGAAATACAAGCAAAAAGATACACATGCCCCCATATTAAAAGAAAAAGTCCTGATCCCTTGCTAGCAATCCCTAACCGGCAACCGGCAACCACAACCACTCTTCGGCAGCTAGCGAGCTAGCTACCGACGGGAAGATTTTATTTTGGCAAAATGATTAAGATGAGATTTGATCCCATCCCGACTTGGATGTCAAAATAATAGATCACCATTGAGCCACCAATGATTTGCAATCAAAACAACAAACACACACACACACTTAGCTTTGACTATAAGTTATTGACAACTTTTGTTTAGCAATTAACTAGATCACTCTTTCAGATTATTCACACCTTTTAGTTTAGCTATTTAATCTTACTGTTCTACACCTAAAAATTTTGATGAAATTCTAGTGGAGCATGGAAAAAGAATTAGTTATTGTGAACACCCTATTTTATCTAGGTTGGAGATGAAGAAGAAAAATATAAGATGAATTGGTTATGATTCCTAAAACCTAATCAACCATAAGTTAATCCTTGTTAAATGGAGAAAACCAATGGGAGAATTTCTTGGTAATTAATATAAGATATATTAAAGAATAAAGTGTAACACCCCAAATTCCATACTACAAATTGTGTCGGATGACACTTGGTTTTAGAAAAATTCAACAGAATTTGAGGTGCTACATCAGAGTACTGCGGAAACGGAGAGCAATGCACTAAAAATTGGACAATATATGAGTAACTGATATAAAAATACCCCGACATATGATGATGCCGAGCGTATGCTGGTATATTAAAAATTTCCCGAAGGAATAATCATGTGATACAATATACAGAGCTTTGTACAATTACATTTCACAAAAGTAACTATACAACCTAGACCAAGCCTTGACTAGACTTGGGGCAATGAACCTAACTCCGTTAACCAGAGTAGAGCATTGGAGCGTAAGAGTAACTGATTCCCATTCAAACAATAACCAGAGTGTAACATAGTATTGATACAACATTCTATTGTTCTCATAGGTAAATATGGAAAACGATAAAGTGACATCTCCGTCTAAGAGCTCACTCGTGCTACATGCCCTCCAACCATGAGCCTACTCGTGCAGCTTGCCCTTATCTCCAATCCTTAGTCCTTCCGACCCTGAAGCTCAGAGTCTCTAACCGTGAATGTATCTCGGTGACTCCTAACAGAATCTCTATCCATGAATGTACCTATCACATATATGTATATGAGCAGCACTAGATTAGTGTTACAGTACGCGAACGTACCTTCGTTGACAGTGTTAGGTACTTCTGGCGAAAAACGTACTTTTTACGGAAAAACGTGAAAACGTCCAACAACGGAACGTCGGGCAGCAGAATTGAAGCGCATCGAGTTTCTGATATCCTATAAGAGTAATATCACTTTCATTAGTGATTTGGCATTACGACTGGCATTTTAGGTAAAAATTACCATTTTGCCCCTATGCCCCTAATTGGCGAAATTTCGCCAGCTCTTCGTTACTTTGGCTCCGATTTTTCCCAAAATTTTGCCAGAACTTCGACCCAATGACATTTTTAGAAATTCTAGACTAATATAGCCCTATCATATGATATCTAATCATACTTGAAAAATTAAAGGCTATACTAACATTACTACTACTGAAAGAACTACGAAAGCTAAAAGCTCGGTACCGAAAAACTTACCCAGAGCTTCGCTGCAATTTTCCCCAGAGCTTCTCTCTCTAAAATCCTCTCTCTATTTCGAAATCCACAAGAGAATTTTGGTGTGAAGAATTTCAAAGGAGTTGCTTGCTATTTATAGAAGAAGTTGTGAGGGCATAATAGTCTTTTCCATATTTCAACCTTCATTTTAAACCATGGAAATTAGGGGTTTTGGTGGATGATTTGCAGCCATGGAACACACCATTTTCGTTCAGCTCCCTCCATGAGTCACCAACTTGTGACAACTTGCATATTCTAGAAGCTTTAGACCGATAAAGTTCCCCGATCGGTACCCGATTCGCGTAATCTCGGAAAAATCTCAAAATTCTGGATTTACAACTTTGAAGTCATTTCCTCACTCATTAGAAATGTCTAAGTTAACCTAAATTTTGATTCCATATAGGGCTCCAACAGTCAGTCTAAAGTTCCTCGAAAAGCGTGCACGGTTACAGAACGCATTTCTAGAATCATCAACTTCTGGACAAAAATTCACTGATTCCAAATATGTCCAGATAATTTCAAACTCATTCCTAGATGTTGAGTTAGAATTTATTTTCTTCAGATCCAAAAATGTGCTTATCTGCATTTTTCCCTATTTTGTTTTATTAGGAAAAAACACAATCGGCTTCAGAATTAACTTCCGGAAAAGCCTAACGGAAGATAAAAATCCACTGATCAATATTTTTACCTTGACTTTGGAAAACCTATTCCTAAATCTCTAGATAGGATCCGTTTCCTATTTATTTGATTACTATTCACTAAATTTAATTATAATATATAATAATACAACTTTATGAAAAATATCATGATATTTTAAAATTTTTCTTGTATTTAGGCTTAAAAATACCTAATCTCATTTATTTTTCTTGAAAATTTCCAATTAATTAAAAAATATGTTTTTACTAATTTTAAGCCAAAAACAACTAATTTTAGGGTTTTATATAATTATTCATGAATTTCCTTTGCCTATGCTTAAGTAATTAGCAAATAATTACCTAATTACTTTATTATCACTTGTTGATAATTTTCTTAATTAGAATGCCTCATTACCTCATAACTTTTACACTGACATTACTGTTTCCATGTCCTCTGCATTATTTTAGAATTTATGAGGGTATTTTAGTCATTTCAATACTTTTTGAATATTCCTTCTTAATTTTTCGAAGCTTATAATTTATTAAATTACCACAATTAGAGATAATATATTCTCTCAATTTTAACAATTATTTTACTGCCTTTTAGGATTTTTCACAATTTTTCTAAGTCCTTTATGTCTCATAGGGGCATTTTTGTCATTTGGCACTTTGGCCCTTAAATTCTCTAATTTCCTACAGAATGCAACTTAGAAAAATAGACTATATCTACACAAGTCTTGTGACTATAATTTCACTTATCAGAAATAACCCATTTATTTATCAAAATATAACATTTCAGAAAAATAAATATGCGGGTATTACAAACCTCATGCTTATGTAAACAATATATGCATAACAGATATCTCTAACATTACAGTAATGATCAAGCCAGTACGTTGTATGATCATTTGATAACAACTACACTATCATGCAAAGTTATCCCTGGTCTGCACATACCCAGTGCCACGATGTACGGTCGTGTCCTCAGCGCTAGGAAAACAAAACGGCATTATCATGACTATAACCCGTGTAAAGCTGTATTTAGTGATCTAGATACGGTTCTCTAGTCACAGTGCATGTCCAGGACAGAGTCCTGTTCATGGTATCCACAATATAAACAAGCATAACATAAGCACTAGAGTCAGTGTTACAGTACGTTGTGAACGTACCTTTCACCGTGTAATGGCTATCTTGCCCGACCTTTGAACCCGACTCCGGACTTTCCGGATATCCTATACATTATCGTCAGATTATTTCCTTTTTCATATAGCATGTGATATCGTAATTAATACCATATTCCCTAAAATAATATCAAAAAGGATATTTTCACCTTGTTTGACTTTTCTACCCTTGGTAGATTTATTATTCCAATTATATCCCTTTATTTTCTCAAAAACGTGGTTTTCAGCATTGCTGGCAGATTTTTTCCTAATTTTGATAATTCATAATTAATTCTACAAAAATAGAAACGAGGATCCGTAAAATTCCTTGAAATCCATATCATGTCTAATTTTTATAAAAAATACTTGTTTTTACCCAGATTTAATATATCATTCCCAGTTTAATGTTCTTCAACCTCTGCCCAGATTTTCATCTGGAAAAATAGCCTAACGTCAAGGATTTTTATCTCCTGATGTAGAAATCCAAATGATACATATTTTATATATTTGGAAATCCCTACATGTCTAATTTATTCATGTAAAATATCATGATTTTTGAAGATCATTTGATACATAAAATAATATTCTAAACGTCGGCTGCCAGAACAGGATTCACAACCGAAAATCCTACAATTTTCACAATCTTGATCTATAACTTTCCAAAACTTATTCGCTCACAAGTTTCTACCTCATTAGGAATTTCTCAATGCAAGGAGGCCTAAAAAAAGTAAATAAATTTTCCTAACAATTTCCTAGATTAAACTAACATTTTTAACCATAAAAACATGAAAACAACATTGCTCTTGAATATTTAAGATCAAAGCATAAACTAACTATGAACTTAACCTAGAACTCTAAGAACTACCAAAAACTAAAGACTAGAAACTAAAAGCTTTCTTACCTCTTGAAGCATAACTCCTTCATCCTTCTTGCTCCTCACCTCCAAAAAGAACTCACATCTCACTCCCTACCCCAAAGGATTAGAAGTGATTTGTGTTTTGGTGTGAGAAATTGAAGAGAACCCAAGCCCCCTATTTATAGCAAAAGCTCTAGGACCCAATTGGCATTAGAATTTTCCCATCTTCCCCCTTAGCCATTGGATCTAAAAACCACTTTATGACATTCAATCTCCACCTCTCAACCTTGGTCGACATACTCCTCTTTCTTTAATCATTTATGTTGCTTTTTAATTGCCAAAAGCTTTGATTATTTAATAATACATTCCATCCAAACTTTCTTCAATTGGTGTGCCGACATGCACTCCTTTAATGACCAATAAACATGCTTTTTTATTTAGCAAAAGGTTCCTTGTTCAAGCTTCCCATTGGTTAGTTGTTTTTGTTGACTTTGCAACACAATTTCACAAAGTTTTTCATCTTTTCTCTTCCTTCCTTTATGCTGGACGTTTTTCTATGGATTTGGGGCAGATTTAATAAGCTCTAATTAACTCTCTAATCAAGTGCTTAATTGCCCATTAATTACATGTTTCATTGTATCATTGGTTTGTTAGCTAATCATGGCAATTAAGGATTATTTAGACAAGTATTATTTCATTTTCTTTGGCCTAATTATTTCCAAATATAATTATCCCTCTCTTGATGATTTTAACTTGTCTCTAATTAATTAGAAGAATTATGCCATTCACCTTAATTAATTGCAAGTTAATTTGCCCATTATTTGCTAATTGACACTTAATTTAATTAAGTGTTTTTATAGCTTTTCCATGGCTCATTTGAACTTAAAATAGCCATTATTTTATGTGACTCTAAGTCACTTATGTTAACCAATTTAATATGGTAACATATTCCAAAAATACAGGGTTTTCGGTAAGTCGAAAAATCGGGTATTACATAAAGTAAATGAATAAAAAGATATTTGAAGAGTATAAGGGGGCAGCCGAATTGAGTAAAGAAAGGAGGAAGAAATTGGAGTAGAAAACTTAGCTAAGAAGATGTTGAAAAGTCAACAAAGGGCACCAACCAATAAGAACACTTCATATTGTTGCAAGTGGGAAACCAAATTGATTATTGTGTGTATATGTGTGCAGCCGAATTGAAGAGGAAAAGAAGAAAGAAAATTTGGTAGAATTAAAGTAGTAAACTTAATGAAAAAGTTGTTGAAAAGTCAAGAATTTCAACAAGCCAATAGGAACACATGAATGAGAGACATTGATGCAAGTGGGAGGCAACATCTTTTGTCAAAAAGATGCCATGCAAATCGAAATGAAGAAGGAGGGAGAGAGGAAAGTAATTGTATTGAATGAATGTGCAAGTGGATAGGAAATAATAATAAAGAAAGAATATTTTTTGTGAAAAAGCATATAGGATAAATGAGAACCGATAGAAAATAAATCCTAACTCAAAATCCTTGAACTAGTTGCCTAACATCTGGACATATTATGAATCAGTGGATTTTTGTCCCGAAGATGTTGTTACCCGAAGTGATTTCCGTAACCGAAGACGTTTATCCGAAAATGTTTGGCAGGCAACGAAATGTTCTGAATGGGATCAAAAATTTAGTTGACCCAAACATTTCCAAAGAGGAAGAATAGACCTTCGAGGCTATGTTGCCGGATTTTTGAGATTTTCCAAGATTACGCGATTAGAACACCGAACAGGGGACTTTATCGGTAGAAAACTTCTAGAGCAAGGTTGTGACATCATGGGGATGATGTCATTGTTGGAAGAATGAAATCATCAACTTGTTGAAGAAGTTTTAGATGATGTCATCAATGACATCATCAACTTGTTGAAGAAGTTGGAAAAAGTGCAATTTTGCCCCTGGAAAACTTCTATAAATAGGCCAACATCCTTTGCATAATTCTCACACCAAATTGCCTTAGCAATTTTGAATCTAGAGAGAACGAAGAGAGAAGGAGGAGCTTTGGAGAAAGTTGTAGTGAAGTTCTTCAAGGGTAAGTTCTTCGGTTCATAGTTTTAGTTCGGTAGTTCTTGAAGTTCTAGGGTAGATGTTGTTTTAATCTTTAATCTTCCAAGTATGATTAGATATCATGTTTTAGGGGTAATTAAGGTATTAATTTCGAAAATCATTTTGGAGTTAGAGTTATGGCAAAATTTTGGAAGATTAGAGTCAAAGTAATGAAGTTCTGGCGAAATTTCGCCGATTAGGGGAGTCAGAGGTAAAATGGTCATTTTTGACTAAAATGACTGTTATGATGATTGTTTAGTAACAAATACACTATTGTCATTATAGGATACCTGTGAGTACGTTCTGCCCAACAATTGTACCGTATATCGTCAACGAAGGTACATTCGCGTACTGTAACACTAACTCTGATGTTTATTGTATGCGTATATGTGTTATGTTTATTGTATGTGTATAGGTACGTACGTTCGCGTACTGTAACACTAACGTTGATGTTTATTGTATGCATATATGTGATATGTGTATTGTTTGTGGTAGTTGATGGCTTTGCTGTATGTCTATGTACGTACGTTCGCGTACTAGTAACCCTAACTCTGATATTTATGGTATGCGTGTATGTGCTATGTGTATTGTATGTTTATGTAGTGTGGTTATGGTTGCTGGGTATTGGGATACGCTTGTTAGTGTCCTAGGTGCCACCAGGATACGTTTCAAAAGGCCTAGGTGCTGCTAGGGTACGTTTGCTAAGGGCTTATGTGCCGCCAGGATACGCTTCAAGGGAGGGCCTATGTTCTGCTAGGGTAAGCTTCAGGGGGCCTATGTGCCGCCGGGATACGCTGTTTGGGAGATGCTTGTATTATGTGCTCTTATACTGTTGATGTTGGTTGTCTGTAGTCCGTATGCTTGTATATGTAAATATGAGGTTAACCGCTACTCGAGGTCCGACAGCAATGGACCTCGGCTCTTAACATAGCTTCGTGGTCGGGAGAACCGAGGACCAAGGGAAGAGTAAGCGGCACGCTTAGGGATCCTATGAAGATTTCTTTTTGCGGTGAAGACTTTCTGTTGTTGTACATTACTTTTTGAATCACTCGTATTATGTACCGCTGTTATAACCAGCCAGACACACTACTGTTGGCATTTTGAATATATATCAGTTACTCAATTTCTCCGATGCTCTACTCTGATGAAAAAATTTTATTATACTGCTTTTGAAAACGGGATGTTACACAAGTCATTGATGATGATTGGATTATAATTGAAATTTGAAAATGATCATCATTAATGGTGATTGTCTTGCAATTGAGGTTTGTAGTAAATGGCAAAAAATTTCAAAATAATTCATCTCATTGATGTTGATTGATATTCGTATCAGGAAATCTAGTATGGAGTCATGGTGGAGGAGGAAAAAATAGAAAAAAAAACAATACAAAAAATATATCTCATTTATGTTGATAAGTTTGAATTAGGAAATTGCATGTAGGGAAAATATAGAAAAATAAATGAAAAACGGAAAAAAAAAATCTCTCATTTATGTTGATAGGTTTAAATTAGGAAAATTTACGTGATTTAGTTAGATGTAACTTATATAAGGGGATTTTTAAGGGTCTGGCTCTGCTAGGGTTTGAATGGCGCTTGCGGAGGAGGAGGAGGAGCAGGATCAATCATATGCTAGTGCTATACGTTCGGTTACTGCTGTATGGGATGGAGAACTGAATGATAAGAATGTGGATATAGGCTTGTAGTTAGAGGAAGATATAGTCTAGGAGAGGAATACGTAGGGTATTATGGTTTTTTCCCTCTCAGATGGTTTCAAGAAGCGGGCGTGGAGTTGGTGGCGGCATACCTTGGTGATTAAACCACTGGGTAGGAAATTAGCATTCAGGTTGCTGCTGCAGCGATTGGAGTTTATGTGGGCAAGGACTGGGTGAATTGTTGTCACTGATGTTGCGAATGGGTTCTATTTGGTGCGATTCAAATCAGTGAATGATATGACCAAGGTCAAGACGGAAGGTTCGTGGATGGTGCAGAGTAATTATATAACATTACAGGACTGGTGCCCGTCTTTTGACCCCGAGAGTGCCGTTATTAACAAAACCAAATTGTGGGTGAAGCTTCCGGCATTCCCACCGGAGTTTATCAAGTCGAAGCTCCTGCCAGAGGTTGGTATCTTCATCGGAACATTTGTTCAGATCGATTCAGTGGCTAGTAATGTTGCAAAGGGTCGTTTCACGAGAATCTGTGTGGAGGTAGACTTATCAAAGGAGCTTGAACTGTGCTATTTCCTTGAAGGAAAGCAAATGGCTATCGTGTATGAGGGGATTGACGCTGTGTGTACAGAGTGTAGGGTCGCTGGCCACAGAGCAGGAAACTGCCAAAAGACTCGGCCTGAGAGGGTCCAGTTGGGTGCAGGAAAGAATTCAAGGCATGCTGGTACTTGGCGAACAGTAGGAAAGCAAGGTGTTTCTACGGTGCATGACGTGGAGCCTAACAGAATAGGGAAGGATGGAGTAATTAATGGGAACCAAAACAGGTTCTTGCTTTTACAAGAACCTATGCAGGCGATGAGGGACGAAGGTAATGGGCCAAGATGCAACACGGTGGGGGTTCTAGGAGATGACACCTTAAAGACATGTGGCGTTGGGGTAGTGCATGAGGGTGAGGTGTCGCTTCAACGTGGCCTATCCTTAGCTAATGCCATGACTTCGGGTGCAGGGAAGGATGGGATTAACAAACAAAAGAGTTTTGTACTGACTCAAGAGCCTTCGCAACAAAGGTTGGAGGATGGAAGTGGGACGACATGCCACGTGTCTGGGAGGGCCACGAAGGGGAGGCCGACAAGTTGCTAGGCGTTGGGGATTTATTTGAGAATGAGAAGACGCTTCAACAGGCTATTGAGGTAGCTAATGTTCTTCAGGACCTTACTGATGGTATGAGTGGAAGTTGTATGCAAGTGGGGGTTATATCAGATGGTGTGGGCAATGAAGGTTTGCCATTACCAGGTGTGGGCCAAGGAAAAGAGGTGATAGCATGTGTGAATGAGGCAACCAATTCCAAGGTAATTAAGGAGCAAAATCTAAACGTTGTTATCGGGGGTTTGTGTGGTGTGCCCGAGGCAGGTTCAATAAGGATTGGGGGAAAGAAAAAAAGGGGAAGGCCGACGGGCAGCGGTAAGACTAGTATTAAGGTGGGAAGTAGCGGTAAAGTGTCTCAGGTACACGTTTCACCTGTCCCGTCGCAATGTTTACCATGATGGCATTCCTCATATGGAATTGCAGGGGGCGGCCAGTGCGGATCTTGGTCGTCAGTTGAGGTTTTTGACCTCAAAGTACAGTATTGGGCTTTTGGTTCTGGTTGAGACAAGGACAAATGGAGAAAAGTGTATGAAGTTGCGTAAGAAGTTGGGGTTTGATAGCTCATTTGTGGAGGAAGTGAGGGGCTTCTCTGGAGGGATTTGGGTCCTTTGGAAATCTCAGGAGGTTCAGGTTTCTGTCTTAAATAATTCACTCTAGCATGTTCATTTAAAGGTGAATGTGATGGAGAATGTTTTCTAGTTGACGGCTGTGTACGGAAGCCCTCGGGAGGAGGATTTCAAGGCGCTATGGGCTTGCCTAGATAGTATTGCAGGAACTATGGTTGACCCATGGGTGGTTGCCGGAGCTTTTAATCAGATTGCGGATGTGAAGGAAAAAAAGGGGGTAACGCTACTGCTATTGGCCCGTGTCGGGTTTTTCGGAATCGCTTGGTGGAATGGCATCTTGATGACATCCAGGTGTCGGGGAGCTTTTATACCTGGATAGGCTCGAAATGGGGGCATTTGGACCGGGTTTTTAAGAAGCTGGATCATGTTATTGCTAATGCTTCATGGCGTTTATCTTTCGCCAAGGCAGATGTGGTTAATCTTCCGTTGTATAACTCGAATCATACTCCTATGTTGCTGAGATTGTCTGGTCCTCCAAAAGGTAAGCAGCATAGACCCTTTTGCTTCTTAGCTGATTGGATGAATCACTCTGAATTTCCAGGTCTTATGAATTCTCAATGAAAGAACAATCTTGATCTTCCCATCATGCTAGCTCGTATGGTCGCGCCTCTGCGTCGTTGGAACAGGGAGGTCTATGAGAATATTTTCCAGATGAAGAATGATTTGAGCTCAGAACTTGAATTGTTACAACACCAACGTGTAAGCAATGACTCTGAGGTATGGGGGTTGAAGGAGGTAGACTGTAGGAATCGTTTGAATGAGATTTTAAAACGGGAAGAGTTAGTTTGGTTCATGAAGTCTCGGCACCAGTGGCTAAGCGAAGGAGACCGTAACACTAAGTTCTACCATCTGAAAATCGTCACTAGGAGGAGTGTCAATAAAATAGCTCGGCTAAAAAATGAACACAATATTTGGGTGGAAAATGACGACCAACTTAAAGATATGGCCCTTTCTTATTTCCGGAATCTTTTTTCGGATAGGGAAGCTAACCGTAGGTGGCTTACCTCTATTTGGCCGAGCGTTCCGCAACATTTGTTGTTAGATTTGCAGCGAATTCCCTCATGTGAGGAGGTACGGAGTTGTCTGTTTAGCATGGGAAGTCATAAAGCCCCTGGTCTTGATGGTTTCCCGGCAGTGTTCTTCTAGAGACAGTGGAGTGGGCTGCGTCATCAGATTATGAGATTGATTGTTGATGTCTGGCATAACCCTTCGCATATTCGATATTTAAATGCTACTTTGATTGCCTTGATCCCTAAAGTAAAGGTACCAGTGTCTATGTCTCAGTTTCGACCCATATCGTTATGCTCAGTCTTGTATAAACTGATTACCAAATTGGTTGTGAAGCGGATGCAACCAATAATGGAGATTGTAATCTCACCTTACCAGTCCAGTTTTGTCCCCAAGAGACAAATTCATGACAATATTGTCATTGCTCAAGAACTGATTCACACAATGAACAAAATGCGCGGGAGACAATTTATGGAAATTAAGGTTGATTTAGAAAAGGCGTATGATTGTGTGAATTGGACGTTTTTACATAACATATTTGACGAAGTTGGATTTCTATGGGATGGGGGTAAAACATCTTCGTTTCAGCCGTCTAGGGGCATCTGTCAGGGTGATCCCATATCCCCCTACTTATTTACACTAGCTATGGAAAAACTGTCCCATATTATCTCCACCGCTGTCACTGGTTGGCTTTGGACCCCTATTAAGGTGGGCCAAGGAGGGCCCCCTATTTCTCATTTGATTTTTGCTGATGACCTTATGCTATTTGCAGAGGCTAAGCCTGACCAGTTGGAGACTATTATGAAGTGTCTTTCTTTGTTTGAGCAAATCTCAGGGTTAAAGGTAAGCATGGAAAAAACTGTCATATATTTCTCTAAACGCATACCTGAAGATTTGGCTGGTTCATTGATGGCTAAATGTGGATTTAAGTGAGTCAAAAGTGTGGGAAGATACTTGGGGGCTTGGATGATTCATGGGCGTGCAACTAAACAATGTTATCAACATATTGTGGATAAGCTGCGGAGGAAGTTAGGTGGGTGGCAGCAACAGTGTCTGTCTCAGGCAGGTAGAATAACTCTTGTGAAATCAATATTATCTACTATTCATGTATTTCATATGCAATATGCGAGGCTTCCCCTAAATATATGCAATGATATTGATAAAATACAAAGGAACTTCATTTGGGGTGATTCACTCCTTCGTAAAGCTCATCATGCTTTAAGTTGGAGTGTTTTGACCAGCCCTAAGTCTATGGGCGGACTTGGTTTGAAATCGGCAGCAATTATGAATGATGCTCTACTCATGAAGTGTGGATGGAAGTTCCAAAATGAACAAGATGCCCAATGGGTTAGATTTCTTCAGGGTAAGTACAAGGTACAACTTGGCCACTTGCCAATACTTAAAACGGGGTGTTCAACGTTCTGGAGCTCTTTATGTAACATTCTCACTAATATGAAGGATGAGGTGGTATGGGAAATTGGATATGGGACTTCTATATCTTTTTGGAAAGATAAATGGGTGGCCTCGTCTATATGTCTACAAGACTATATAACGAGTCCCCTTCTTGCTGAGTTGTGCGAGAGTGTGGTTAATAGATTTGTTGATCAACATGGCCGGTGGGACCTACCTTTATTAATTAGCCTGCTTCCTCAGAATGTGGTTGAGTTAATTAGAGGTATGCTTCCGCCTTCTTCTGATGATGGGCCAGATCGGTCCTTTTGGTTGGCTGGTAACCTAACTGGTGTTAGTGTTAAAAGTTGTTATCTGTATTTAGCCGAGTCTAGATTTCAACAATCTAACATTAATGGTGACATATGGATGAAGCTATGGAAGTGGGTGGGACCTCATAGAGTACAGATATTTGGGTGGAAATTTTTTCACCAGAGACTCCCTTTAAGGTCATGGATCAGTGGCTGGTCTGACAACGATGGACTTTGCCCAATTTTCCATCAAGAAGCAGAGTCCAGTCTACATGCTTTTAGGGACTGTCATATGATTCGTGGTTTTTGGTATGAGGTGGTACCTGTTGATCATTCCCTCTCCTTTTTTAACACTGATTGGATAGAATGGGTAACAGAGAATTGGAGGTGTGATGATATTACTCTAGGAGGATTTTATTGGCATGAGATGTTTATTGTCTCCTATTGGTTTATTTGGAAATGGCGTAATGAGTCTATGCATAACACACAGGATGCACAGCTTAAATATTGCCTGAGGCCCATTCTTGAGCTGTTGGGGGACCTAAAATCTAGAAGGAAAGAAGGGGGGTTGCAGCGGCTAGGACAAAATCATTCAAATGTTTTTTGGTCCTTTCTAGAAACTCCTTTTGTGAAGCTTAATTCAGACGGGGCATCAAAGGGTGTGGAGCAGGTGGCGGCTTGTGGGGGTTTGTTGCGGGACTTCTCTGGTAAGTGGCTTAGAGGCTTCGCTACTCGCCTTGGAAGGTATTCAGCGGTGTTAGCTGAGTTGTGGGGAGTTCTGAGAGGATTGGAGATGGCATGGGAGGCAGGTTGGAGGCATGTTGTTGTTGAAAGTGACTGTCAACCAGTCATTGCATTACTATCCAAACAAGGTAATGCAGCTCATGAGTCCCACCTGGTGACTCGGATACGAGCAATCACCCGCAGACAGTGGGTTATTCGTTATAGCCATGTTCTAAGGGAGGGAAATCAGTGTGCAGATTGGTTAGCCAATTTCGTGTTGGCTCGTATGGAGGCTCCGGATGAATCCCATTTCTTTGATCCCCCTACTAGTCATATTTGCTTCTTGGTTGCTGATCTGGCGGGAGTACGTCACGTTAGGAGAGGCCTGGGGCTTTAATCTCTTCTTAGTTTCTTTGTTGCATTTTGTTTAAGTTTCGTTTTGTTATTCTTTACTTGTATCAAAAAAAAAAAATTAGGAAATTGCTTGTGGGAAAAATTAAAAAAAAATATCTCATTGATGGTGATTGGGTTAAGTTAGGAAGTTTTATCAACGAAAAAAAGAACACATTTATGAGGAAAACCATATTGAGGCTAAAAATATGACAACAATGGTTGAAGCAAGACAGAAAAAATTGGAAGATCAAAGATAAAAGAAAATGAGGAGAGAAAAGAGGCAATGGATGGTTAGAGGTAGGGGTGTTCATGGGCAGGGCTGGGTTGGGCGAGACCCTTGCCCGATGCCCTGCCCGAAAGATCATTGGGCAGTAAAATGCAGCCCAATGCCTAACCCTACCCGATAGAAACTCTAACATTTTTGGGTTGGGCAAGGCAGGCCTTCCCTACCCAAGTGGCGATACCCTGCCACACTCTATGTGAAAAAAAGCAATTTCAATCATATCTAATAAACAATATTGCAAACTTCAAATGAAATCCATAATATTACATTTTGGAATATTCCAGAATAAGTTTATAACTTGAGTCTTAAATTTTTTTTTAAAAAAAAACAACCATATGTCTTAACAAATAGTTAAATACCCATAAGTGAAAATAAAAATTTATAATACTATTGTATCAAAAAAAACTATATATACTACCGAGCAAGGCCAAATGGGTAGGGTGGCATACATACCCTATCCGATGCCCAACCCTGCCCGCAAAAATGCCCAGCCCAATTATGCCCAATTTTTTCTGGGCTGCTTTTTCATGGGCTGGGTTGGGCGATTTTGCTGTGGGCTCAGGCGAGCGCACAAAGCCTTGGGCATCATGAACACCCTTAGTTAGAGGGGCCCAAAGAGAGTGAAATATATTATTCATCTTTTTTATCTTGTTTTTTCTCATTAATAGAAGATTTAGGTAAAATACAATTTGGTTACCATTGTTACTATTGTATTTATAAATAAGTAATTAAAATATAGTAAATAAGTGAAAGATGATATACTGTTATATAATATATTTATATAAATAATTCCCTTGTGTAACTGTTAATAAAGTGCCCCTACGATTACATCAAGTGGTTACAAATTATACTATTATAACATAATTAGTACCAACTTTATAAGTGAAAGATGATAATTGAATATTATGGGATATAACCTAATTATACCCCATAGTTAATATTTAGTAAAAATTATATCACAATAGCAAAATAGTTGCTAAATAAAGTTGTCCCTTACGGGTAGCCCGTATAATTAGGGTACTCATTGAATATACCCCATTATAATAGAATTATATAACACAATATTATCCAAATATACAAATTAAAATATATGGCAGGTCAGGCCACCCAATTTGCCCCTATAATCCAGGCCATTGTGTTTGCCTTTCTTTTATAACATACTGTTATAACAGTAATTAATACATTTGCCCCTACGATTAAATGAAGTGGTTACAAATTATATTGTTCCTAAATCTTAACCATTTGCCCTTTATGATATTCTTGTAGGTAAAATATATTATTCATCTCCCTTATTACACTTTGGTTACAAAGAGTAAATAATAAAGGGAAAATATCAGTGAGGTCCCAAGGTAGATAAAAAATATAAAAAAAGTCTCAACCCCATATCCCCTCACCAAAAAGTCCATATGGACTTTTTTTTTATATTAATTACAGAATTCCTCTCGTTAAAAAGTTCCGTTGTCAAAATGGTTTTTTATATTGTCAAAATGACTTTATTAGTTGTTAAAATGTCCCTATAAAAATCTCGTTGTCAAAATGGCTTTTTATGTTGTCAAAAATTCTCCGAGTTTCCTCCGGCGTGTAGAATTTTAGAAACTTGGAAATTGGAAATTTTTTGGTAACATGAAAAGTCATTTTAGCAACGGAATTTTCATTGCAACATTTTAACAACTAATAAAGTCATTTTGACAACGAAATTTTCATAGGGACATTTTAACAACTAATAAAGCCATTTTGACAACATGAAAAGTTATGTTTGAAACACCACAAATTTCATACTACTTATTGTGTCCGATGACACGTAGTTTTAGGAATATGAACCGAGTTGACAGTGTTACAGGTAGAGTAAAGCAGAATGGAGAGCATGGATTATCGTTTGGACGACGAGTAACTCATAACATATGCCCAAACATATGTTGATGCCCCGACATATGCTGGTTACATTGAAAATCCCGAAGGAATATTCGTGATACAATTTATAGACTCAAATCCTGGTATATCTGGACCTATGGCTTGGAACCAACACAGTTAATCAAACCAATTGGCCAAGCCGGTGTTTAGTCTAGTGGGAGTCTCCCCATCTTTCATGGTGAATAATTATTGTAACCACATAGACCAACCCTTTCTTAGACACCAAATGGTTTGAAACAACTCTATCATATTCATGTTAGAAACTAGTCCCTATTAAACTTCTCCTGACTCTCGTCTCGGTCGATTCCTCTTCATGGCTCCGTCCACATCACCTTCCCCGGTTCAAATTCCTTCCTTGAACCCTTAGCTAAGTCTGAGATTTAATCAGATTGAATATCAGGTAACAGTTAACCTCATATGCAAAGTATGAACAATATATTACAGATATCCATAACATGGATAACATTTAGTAACAACAATACATAACACACAACAAATATATGTCAACAGCGTTTGCACTCACCAGTGCCACGAATCCACGTGTCCTTAGCTCTAGGAAACATGTATTATTATCATGACTATAATCTACTTCAAGCCGAATCCACAGCTTAACTGAATGTTAGCATGCATGTGACCTAGGACCAAGTCTTTGTCATAGTGCATGGCCCAAGACCTAGTCTTGCCCATGACTCCAATCAATCATGAATCAAACAATCATATCAAAGACATACAAGGCATCAGAGTTAAAGTTACAGTACGCAAACATACTTTCCTTCCGTGTAGTTAGCAATATGTCCGACCTTTGAATCGAACCCCGGATTTCTTGGGTATCCTATAACATTATTGTCAGATTATTTCCTTTTTCCATACTTCATATGATATTGTGATAAATATCATATTTCTTAGAATAATGTCCTAAAGGGTTATTTTCACCACTATTGACCTTTTTACCATTGGTGGGTTTTTTGTTCCATTTTTACCCTACATCTTCTTTAAAAACGTAAATCTGGATTTTTTGGCAGGATTTTGCAGCAACTTCAAAAAATCATAACGAATTCTACAAAACTCCAATTTGAGTGCTTCAAAAATATAAATAACCCCTGACATGTATATTTTCAAGGAAAAATATTCCCCAAAGCCAGAACATCATGAGTCTTCCCAGTTTTTGTGTTTTCCAACATTGTTCAGATTTTAATTCCAGAAACAAGGCCTAACTTCAAAAATTCCTATCTCCTTGTCCAAATCTCAAAACGTTACAAATTTTATATAAATAGAAATCCCTAGATGTCTACTTTATTCATGAAAATTTTAGTGATTTTTAAAAGCTCATTTGATACATAAAATAACGCTCACAATATTCGCTACCACCCAAAATTTAAAACTAACAGTTTTTCATACTTTCATCATAATAATCTATTGATTCTAAAAATTATTCTCTAACATGTTTCCTCTCCATTTTGCATTTTAAAAGAAATGGAGATCTTAAAAACATGAAAAGGAATTTACTTTATAATTATCTAGATTAAACTACAATTTTACTAAAAACTAAAGACCAAAGCTAAAGAACTTACCTCAAAAACTTTGCTTCTCCTTCCTCTTGCTTCAAGAACTTCACCCTTCTCACTCTCTAATACTATAATCAGATGTTTTAAACTGATTTTTGTGTGAAGAAAATGAAGAGAGTAGCCTTCTATTTATAGGGGAAAATTCCAAGCTTATCTGAATCTTATTGCATGTGATTCATTTCCCCTTCTTTCCTTCCATCCATTGATCAAAAATCACTTTTTGAAATCACATCCTCTCCATTCACTCTTGGACATTTTTATGGACTCTTTTTCAGCCCTTGGATGTCTTTCAAAGTGTCCTCATCTTATGGCTTCTAGTCTCCCATTGGCTAACTTAATTATATGAGGATTTAGACTTAAATATGTTGTAATACCCTAAAAATCCGTATCAAAATATACCTATTGAAAATAGGTGAATATGATGTTTCAAATATTAAGTTATAATTATCTTATTTTCTAAGGAAAATACTATGGGAATTAAAGGAAATTAAGTGCCAAAAAGACTTAAAAATGCATTTTAGGGGCATAAAATGGCCTAAGAATATTATGATAAATTATAAAGGGCAGTAAAATGATTATTAAAAATTAGAAAGAATATTTTTCTTAATTTATACAATTTATTAAATTATTTCCTTTGGAAATAAAAGAAAGAAAAATTAAAAAGTATTCTGGGAGCTATAGTTGACCCCATGATTTTTAATATTTTACATGGAGCATAAAATACCAATGTCAGTCCAATAGTTGTGAGATAATGATTAGTTCTAATTAATAAAATTATCAACAATTAGTGAGGGATTAATTAAATAATTATTGGCTAATTATCTTAGCATGAATCAAGAGAATATTCAAGTAAATTATGAGAAACCCTTTAATTAAATATTAATTGATAAAATTAGCATAAAATATATTTTCTAATTAATGGAAAAATATTAAGAAAAATTAATGAGATTAAGAGGATGAAAATCCCTAATCCTAAAAAGTTACTAATCTTATGATTAAGGGCACTAATTAAAATTGTTAATTAAATTAGATAAATTAAATAATTACTAAGGGTTAAGATGTAATCTTGAAAAGTGAAATCAAAGGTTTAGAATTATTCTAGTAATTTTTAAAGCCTAAATCCATGTAATTAAGAAAGGACCAATAAGAGAATTTTGTGGAAATTATAAATATAATGTAAATTAAATAAAAACAGAAAAATTAAATAAAAATTAAATATATATGTATGCAGCCGAAATTTTTGGGGAAAAAGAAATGATAAGATTTGAGGAAAATAAATATCATGATATTTTGATTATAATAATAATATAAATTGAGATATTTGTGAAAAGCAAATAGGATAAATGGCCACCGATAGAAACTAAATCCTATCTAGAAAACCATGAACTAGGTTTCTAAGGTCAGAGAATATTATGGACGAGTGTAATTTTATCCCGGAGTGGACTGTCTCCAAAGTCATTTCCGTAACCGGCGGAATGCTTAAGAGATAAGACGAAGCCGATATTTTGTGAAATAGGGCAGATAGTAGAATGAAAAACTATAGAAAATAAATCATAACTTGAAATCCTTGGATTAGGTGGAAAATATATGGACATATTATGAATCAGTGAATTTTTGTCCAGAAGTTGATGTTTCCGGAAGTTATTTCTGTAACCGACGGCGTTTAACCGAAAATGTTCGGCAGGCAACGGAATGACCTGAATCGGATCAAAAATTTAGTTGACCCAGACATTTCTAAAGAGTATGAATAGATCTTCAGGCCTATGTTGCCGGTTTTCTAAGATTCTTCAAGATTACGCGATTAGAACACCGAACCAGGGTTTTATCAGTAGAAAACTTCTATGGCAAGTTGATGACATCATCGGGATGACTTCATCTTTGGAAAAGATGACATATGGGACGTTTTTGTGGAGGAGAAGGAAGGAAAATGAGTGATTCTCATAAGGCCACATCTTCATCCTCTGAACCATTGATGCGAAAGAAGATCCAACGGTTGAAATCCATAACCTTTCCCTATAATTAGGCTCAATGCTCTCCTTGAATTCTCATACCATTTCCAAGAGCAAGTTTCAAAAATATAGAGAGAGGTTAGAGAGAAGGAGGAGCCGGAGGAAGTAGCAGCGAAGTTCTTCGAGGGTAAGTTCTTCGGTTCTAGTTTTAGTTCGGTAGTTCTTGAAGTTCTAGGGTAGATGTTGTTTTGATCTTTAATCTTCCAAGTATGATTAGATATCATGTTTTAGGGGTAATTAAGGTATTAATTTCGAAAATCATGTTGGAGAAAGAGTTATGGAAAAATTTTGGAAGATTAGAGTCAAAGTAACGAAGTGCTGGCGAAATTCCGCCGATTGTGGGGTCAAGGGTAAAATGGTCATTTATGACTAAAATGTCCGTCATAATGACTAATTACTAATAAATGCGATATTTTCCTTATAGGATATCTCTGATTACGTTCTGATCTACTGTCGTACCGTATTCCGACAGAAGTACCGTTTACCGTCAACGAAGGTACGTTCGCGTACTGTAACACTAATTCTGATGTTTATGGTATGCGTATATATGTGTATTGTATGCCTATTGTGGTAGTTGGTAGCTCTGTGATATGTTACGTTGTTATGAATATGCTTATAGTAGGCCTATGTGCTGTCAGGATATACTTTTAGGGGGCCTATGTGCTGTCAGGGAGGCCTATGTGCTGTCGGGGTACACTTTAAGAGGCCTATGTGCAGTCGGGATACGCCTGTTTGTTGATACATTTGTGTATATACTGTTTATGTTGTGATTATCTGTAATCCATATGTGTGTATGTAAGCATGAGGTTAACCGTTACCTGAGGTCCGGTGCGGATCTCAACTCTTAACATAGCGTCAGGTTCCGGAGGACCGAGGAGAGAGGCAAGCAGCCCACGTAGAAGTTCCTACTGAAGATTTCTTTCTGTTGTTATATACTTTTGAACCACACGGTTTCTGTACCGCTGTTGTATCCAGCCAGACTTACAGCATTTTATATATACATATCAATTACTCAATCGCTCCGGTGCTCTACTCTGATGATTTGAGATGAAAAAAAAATATACTGCTTTTAAAAATGGGGTGTTACAATTTTGGTATCAGAGCAATAGTTCTGGCATGAATTTAACGAAGTTATTATGGACAGTTTGGTGCCGAAGGCAAGGCTAGTCTATGTGGGTGTGCCAATCAGTCGCCGTGAACTCGGTGAGGCCCCCATGATAGACACTTACCTGGCCATTCTGTTCGGTTAACGGAGTTAGGTTCTAAGCCTTTTCAAAAATTTGGAGCATATTTTGAAAATGGGATGTTACAATTTTGGTATCAGAGCCAGGTTTCGATCCTGGGACCTGTGGGTTATGGGCCCACCACGCTTCCCCATTTTCAAAAGCAGTATATTTTTTTTCATCTCAAATAATCAGAGTAGAGCACCGGAGCGATTGAGTAATTGATATGTATATATAAAATGCCGTAAGTCTGTTTTGGATACAACAATGTGCGTAAACCGTGTGGTTCAAAAGTATATAACAACAGAAAGAAATCTTCACCGGAACTTCTACGTGAGCTTGCATCTCTCCTCGGTTCTCCGAACCGACGCTATGTTAAGAGTTGAGATCCGCACCGACCTCAAAATAACGGTTAACCTCATGCTTACATACACACATATGGATTACAGATAATCACAACATAAACAGTATATACACAAATGTATCAACAAACTGGCGTATCCCGACTGCACATAGGCCTCCCTGACAGCACATAGGCCCTCTAAAAGTATATCCTGACAGCACATAGGCCTACTATAAGCATATTCATAACAACGTAACATATCACAGAGCTACCAACTACCACAATAGGCATACAATACACATATACGCATACCATAAACATCAGAATTAGTGTTACAGTACGTGAACGTACCTTCGTTGACGGTAAATGGTACTTCTATCGGAATACGGTACGACAGTAGGTCAGAACGTAATCAGAGATATCCTATAAGGACAATATCGCATTTATTAGTAATTAGTCATTACGACGGACATTTTAATCATAAATGACCATTTTACCCTTGACCCCACAATTGGCGGAATTTCGCCAGCACTTCGTTACTTTGACTCTAATCTTCCAAAATTTTGTCATAACTCTTTCTCCAACATGATTTTTGAAATTAATACCTTAATTACCCCTAAAACATGATATCTAATCATACTTGGAAGATTAAAGATCAAAACAACATCTACCCTAGAACTTCAAGAACTACCGAACTAAAACTAGAACCGAAGAACTTACCCTCGAAGAACTTAGCTGCTACTTCCTCCAGCTCCTCCTTCTCTCTAACCTCTCTCTATATTTTCGAAACTTGCTCTTTGAAATGGTGTGAGAATTCAAGGAGAGCATTGAGCCTATTTATAGGGAAAGGTTATGGATTTCAACCGTTGGATCTTCTTTCGCATCAATGGTTCAGAGGATGAAGATGTGGCCTTATGAGAATCACTCATTTTCCTTCCTTCTCCTCCACAAAAACGTCCCATATGTCATCTTTTCCAAAGATGAAGTCATCCCGATGATGTCATCAACTTGCCTTAGAAGTTTTCTACCAATAAAACCCCGGTTCGGTGTTCTAATCGCGTAATCTTGAAGAATCTTAGAAAACCGGCAACATAGCCCTGAAGATCTATTCATCCTCTTTAGAAATGTCTGGGTCAACTAAATTTTTGATCCCATTCAGGTCATTCCGTTGCCTGCCGAACATTTTCGGTTAAACGCCGTCGGTTACGGAAATAACTTCCGGAAACGTCAACTTCTAGACAAAAATTCACTGATTCATAATATGTCCAGATATTTCCCACCTAATCCAAGGATTTCAAGTTATGATTTATTTTCTATAGGTTCTCATTCTACTATCTGCCCTATTTCACAAAAATATTGGCTTCGTCTTATCTCTTAAGCATTCCGCCGGTTACGGAAATGACTTTGGAGACAGTCCACTCCGGGATAAAATTACACTCGTCCATAATATTCTCTGACCTTAGAAACCTAGTTCATGGTTTTCTAGATAGGATTTAGTTTCTATCGGTGGCCATTTATCCTATTTGCTTTTTCACAAATATCTCAATTTATATTATTATTATAATCAAAATATCATGATATTTATTTTCCTCAAATCTTATCCTTTCTTTTTCCCCAAAAATTTCGGCTGCATACATATATATTTTATTTTCTATTTTTATTTAATTTACATTATATTTATAATTTCCACAAAATTCTTTTATTGGTCCTTTCTTAATTACATGGATTTCGAATTTAAAAATTACTAGAATAATTCTAAACCTTTGATTTCACTTTTCAAGATTACATCTTAACCCTTAGTAATTATTTAATTTATCTAATTTAATTAACAAGTTTAATAAGTGCCCTTAATCATAAGATTAGCAACTTTTTAGGATTAGGGATTTTCATCCTCTTAATCTCATTAATTTTTCTTAATCTTTTTCCATTAATTAGCAAATATATTTTATGCTAATTTTATCAATTAATATTTAATTAAATGGTTTCTCATAATTTACTTGAATATTATCTTGATTCATGCTAAGATAATTAGCCAATAATTATTTAATTAATCCCTCACTAATTGTTGATAATTTTATTAATTAGAACTAATCATTATCTCACAACTATTGGACTGACATTGATATTTTACGCTCCATGTAAAATATTAAAAATCATGGGGTCAACTATAGCTCCCAGAATACTTTTTAATTTTTCTTTCTTTTATTTCCAAAGGAAATAATTTAATAAATTGTCTAAATTAAGAACAATATTCTTTCTAATTTTTAATAATCATTTTACTGCCCTTTAGAATTTATCATAATATTCATAGGCCATTTTATGCCCCTAAAATGCATTTTTAAGTCTTTTTGGCACTTAATTTCCTTTAATTCCCATAGTATTTTCCTTAGAAAATAAGATAATTATAACTTAATATTTGAAACCTCATATTCACCTATTTTCAATAGGTATATTTTGATACGGATTTTTAGGGTATTACAAATGTAATTAATTGGGACCATTGGATTGTAATAAATGTATCAAAATCTCATGGTTGGCTGATCCCATGTGCTTAGTTGTAATTGTTGACTTTTGGGGCAGGTTAATTAACTCCCTAATCAAATGTTTATATGCTTACTAATTACATGTGTCATTGTATATTTGATTTGTTAGCTAAAGATTGGTAATCGGTGCTTTATTGAATGAATGGGAAAATTTTAGTATGCCCTTGAAAGAGATTATTTTATTTTAGTTGTAATACCCTGATTTTCATAATCTTTATAAACATTGTATTTTGATGAATAATTACCAAAATACAAAGGTGAATATGTGTCTCAAATGATTATAATCTATTGATTATAATTTTATCCAAATTTCACTTTGAAATTAATTAACCAATGGTTGGATTTGAGACTACATATTTAGGACAATAAAATGTGACATAATTAACACAATAAATAATGGCTATTTTAAGTGTAAATGAGCCATGGAAGAATTATAAAACACTTAATCAAATTAAGTATCAATTAGCAAATAATGGGTAAATTAGCTTGCAATTAATTAAGATGAATTGCATAATTCTTCTAATTAATTAGAGACAAATTAAAAGCATCAAAAGAGGGCTAATTATATTTGAAAATAATTAAGCCAAAGAGAATGAAATAATATTTGTCTAAATAAGCACTAATTACCATGGTTAAGCTAACAAACCAATGATACAATGAAAGATGTAATTAGTGGGCACATAAACACTTGCTTAGGAAATTAATTAAGCTTAACAAATCAGCCCTAAAAGTCATCAATGATATCATCAACTTGTCAAAGAAGTAGGAGAAGCCTTGTTGAGGAAGGGAGAAAACTTGTTGAAGAATGGAGACAACTTGTTGAAGAAGTAGAGACAACTTGTAAGTTACTTGGATTTTCCCTATAAATAAAGAAGCTCTCCTCTTCATTTCTTCACACCAAACTCAAACCAAATTGGTGAGTTTAAGAGAAGGATGAAGATCTTGGAGCAAGAAGGAGGAAGGAGTAAGAACTTCAAGAGGTAAGTTCTTGATCTATAGCTTTTTACTTTTTGTAGTTCTTAGTATGAATTGTAGTTTAATCTAGGAAATTGTTTGCAAAATTCCTTTACTTTTTTTTAGGTCTCCTTGCATTGAAAAATTCCTAATGAGGTAAAAACATGTTAGGGAATGAGTTTTGAAATCAAAGGATCAAGATTGTGAAAATTGTAGAATTTTCGGTTGTAAAGCCTGTGCTGGCAGCGAACAGTGAAGCTGTTATTGTATGTATCAAATGATCTTCAAAAATCATGAAAATTTACAGGAATAAATTAGACATGTAGGGATTTCTAAATATATAAAATATGTATCATTTGGAGTTCTACATAAGGAGATAAAAATCTTTGAAGTTAGGCTACGTTTTCTGGGAAAAATCTGGGCAGTGTTGAGAAAACATTAAACTGGCAATGATTCTTGGTGTTCTAGGTTCTTCGAATATTTTTCCTTGAGAATAGACATGTCAAGGGTCATGAGGAAGTTTTAATCATTCAAAAAGAAGTTTTGTAGAATTAATTATGATTTTTCAAAGTTGCTGAAAAATCTGCCCAGAAATTCCAGCAATTCGTTTTTAATAAAGTGTAAGGGTAAAAGTGGAATAAATAATCCACTAAGGGTAAAAAGGTAAAAAGAGATGGAAGTAACCCTTTAGGATAATATTCTAAGCAATATGATATATATCACAATATCATATAATAATCTGACGATAATGTATAGGATATCCGGGAAGTCCGGAGTCGGGTTCAAAGGTCGGGCAAGATAGCCATTACATGGTGAAAGGTACGTTCGCGTACTAGTAACTTTAACTCTGATGTGACTTGTATGCTTATATGTGATAGATGATTTCATAGGGTCATGGACAGGACTATGTCTTGGGTCATGTACCGTGGCTAAGACTCTGTCTTAGGTCACTGTTTACATTCATTCAGCTTTATGCAGGTTATAGTCTTGATAACACTGTAGTGTTGTTTTCCTAGCGCTGAGGACACGAGAGGCCGTCGTGGCACTGGTTAGTGCAAACGTGGATAACCACTACTAGAAAAACTCTATTTTGCGACGGATTTTTGCGACGGAAGGCAGTCCGTAGCAAATTGGAACAAAATTTGCGACGGAAACCTCCATCCGTCGCAATTTGCGACGGAGGACTATTATCCGTCGCAATTTGCGACGGAAAAGTCTCTGTCGCAAAAATTTGCGACGGACCCAATTTCCGTCGCAGATTGCGACGGACCCACGGGTCCGTCGCAAAAGTGTCGGATGACACCGACACTTTGCGACGGACCCGGGGTGTCCGTCGCAAATTTTTTTGTGACGGACTCTGGGTCCGTCGCAAAAGTGTCGGATGACACCGACACTTTGCGACGGACCCCCGGGTCCGTCGCTGCGACAGACCCGATTTCATATCATTAACCCCCCGCCGCGCGATTTCCGACGTTCCCCCTCCCCCTCTCGCGATTTCCTGCGACCCCTCCCCCATCTTCCATTTCCGGTGACCCCTCCCCCATCTACCATTTCCGGCAACCCCCCATCCCCTCCACCATTTCCTCCTGTCCTTGCTCAGTCTGGTGGGTGTCTCTTTCAAGAGGTCCAACGTTCTTCCCTTGCTTGTTGGTGCCGGTGGTGGTTCTTCCCTTGTTCGTCGGTTCCGGTGGTGGTTCCTTCCAACGTTTTTTCTTCTTGCCTTGCCTTTGTTCACGGTATAGGTATGTTTAAAAATGTTTAATATAGATTATTGTATATAGAATAAAATGTAGTTGTTATAAATATTGATTTGTGCATATAGATTAAAATGTTGTTGTTATGAACATTGATTTGTGTATGTAGATTAAAATGTTGTGGTTATAAAGATTGATTTGTGTATGTAGATTAAAATGTAGTTATTATGGATATTGATTTGATTTGTGTATGTAGATTAAAATATAGTTGTTATGGATATTGATTTGTGCATGTAGATTAAAATGTGCTTCATGTTGATACTTTGTTAGAGGCTTACAATAATTTTAGTGATTTTATATTTATTGGTAACTAGATATATAAATGTATGAATATGATAGCTAGTTGTAGGGAATAATGAAATTTACATGTTTTATGAAAATTAGCTAGTTGAGTTATTGTTTTATAAAAATGACTATTAATATGAAAAAAAAATATCTCATTTACATTAATTATTCAATATATCTTTAACAAATTATGCAATTAATAAAAGTTGATAATTTCAAAAACTAAATTATAAATACTATTTAGATAAATAGGTAATTATAAATACAAAAGATAAAATTCTTTTTGCATATTATATAATCTTGATTTGTTCTTATAAATTAGCCACTAATATATATATTTACATATTTGTGGCATGTTGAGTCTGGGGAAGTTCCTGAAGGATCAATTGAGTGGGCTACCTTTGAGCGGACCCATTCCCGGCAATCTGAAGGGAGTGAGAGACAATGGATTAACCAAAAAGCGCTGCAAGTAGCGGTTAGACATTTATTGCCTTTATTACTTGTTTTATGCACCACCATATTTATTTTATTTTACATGTCTAATAAGCTATGTATTTTTGTGCTTGTAGGAAACCTTTCAGAAGTTGTCGCAGGAGAGAGGGTCGCAGCTTGGGTCGACCCGCATCCTCTCGGTCCGACAATGAGAGTCTGTTTTTGAGGCCGCAGCGGATTTAACAAGAAAGGGAGAGTCTTTGGATACGGTGCCTCTCGCGGCCGATCAAGCAATCAAAGCGCTCCTCATCCAAATAGGTGAAGGTGTTTCTCCGTGTACACGTAATACATTTCATATTGATAATTTCCATTCTCTTGTCTATTCAAATGAAGTACAAATAATAAATGTACTTCATAATGTATTTGCAGATGAGTCAAGAAGATGAAAGCGTTGGTGGAGCAAAGCAAGCAACACGAGATGAGTCGGCAACAGGACATCATGAGGCGGGAGATGCTTCAGAACGGGAGAGGATGGAGCAGCGATGAATCAGAACGGGAGAGGATGGAGCTTGCGATCCAACAGAACGGGAGAGGATGCGACATCGATGGATCGGCAAGCAGAGATGATGAGATGATGTAGGTTCAACTCCGTCTCTAATGACACAAAAGGGTTCGGGGTCGGCTCCGGTGATGATGACCATGCGGGTGATGATGATGATGATGACAATGTCTTTGTTTAGACTACTTTTTAGTATTTGCTCCTTACAACATTATTATATATATTGTGTTTTCTCTATGTAAACTCTTTTTATTATATCCATGATACTTTTGCAATCAATTTTCAAGAAAAAAAATATTTAAAAAAATAAAAAAATTAAAATTTTAAAAAATAAAACAATTAAAAAGATTAAAATTTAAAAAGATTGAAAAAATAAAAAATAAAAAAATAATTTTCTTACTTTTGCTACGGAATTAGATTCCGTAGCAAATTGCTACGGAACAGAATTCCGTAGCAATTTGCTACGATTCTACATTCCGTAGCAATTTGCTACGGAATTATACTTCCGTAGCAATTTGCTACGGAATGTGAAATCTGTAGCAAATTGCTACGGAATGTAAAATCCGTAGCAATTTGCTACGGAACAGAATTCCGTAGCAATTTGCTACGGATTTCGGAATTCCGTAGCAATATTTGCTACGGAACCGATTTGCTACGGATTTTGCTACGGATTTTTTCCGTAGCAAAAATCGATTTTTTTGTAGTGAACATTACATGTGTTGTGTGCTATGTACTGTTGTGTTGTTAACATTACATTTGCTGTGTGCTTATGTATTGTTGTAACCTTACATCTGCTGTGTGTTATGTATTGGTTCAATGTTGTAATGTAAATGAACATCTGTCATACGTATACTGTTATACTTTTCATATGAGGTTAACTGTTACCTGAGGTCCGATGGGTATTGGACCTCAAATCTGTCTAAGGTTCAGGAAAGGAACCAGGATCGGAGAAGACACCGGTAGACGGAGCCATGAAGAAGTTTGGTTGGACAAAGCCGTGAAGAGACACCGGTCGAGACAAGAGCCGGAAGAAGTTTAACAGAGCCTAATTTATGTTATGGATCTAACGAAGTCACCTCAAACAATTTGGTGCCGAAGGCAGGGCTAGTCTATGTGGATCAGTCAATAAGTTGTCGTGAACTCGGTGAGACTCCCATGATAGACACCTACCTGGCCAAGTTGTTTGATTAACTGAGTTAGGTTCATTGCCCCAAGTCTAGCTACGGCTTGGTCTAGATTGCATAGTTACCATAAAGATTTGTAATTATACAAAGCTCTGTATTATTGTATCACATGAATATTCCTTCGGGATTTTCAATTTAACCAGCATTTGTCAGGCATCATCATATGTCGGGGTATTTTATATCAGTTACTCATTGTCCAAATGTTAGCGCATGCTCTCCGTTTCCGCATTACTCTGATGTAGCACCTCAAACTCTGTTGTTTTTTTTCTAAAACCAAGTGTCAACCGACACAATTTGAAGCGTGGAATTTGGGGTGTTGCATTAGTCAACTCTAAAAGATTCTGATACTTCATTGCACCCCTTCGGTCAAAATAAAATTAAGTTTTATAGGTGAAAAGACAATAATACCCTTGTTTATTTTGAGAGTGCAGCGAAGTTTTAGAATCTTTTGGGGTTGACTAAAATAAAATCTCTTCGTCAAGGGCTGTTTGAAATTTTCCCTTAAATAAAAAGTGAGTATTGAGCTTTCCCCCTCGGGGTCCCTCTATGCGTCTGGTTTAATGGATTGTGCATAATATGGTCCTAATACGCACGTGTAGGCGAAGTTAATGGATGAAGAGCTTCGTCGCATTGTGGACCGTAAGCCAGGGATTCATTTTGCACATATTGATCATGGTATGGATTTAGCTAACCATCACTTTTAATAACGTTTGCCGCATATTAAGGCTCTCAAGAATAACTTTGATATCTAAAGTAAAGGCAAAAATAACTTCATTAAGAAGAAGGGTGTTCTGTGAGTTTCAAAGCTAGCTTTTTAAGCAAAGGTGCACTGCAACCATGAACTCCCCACCAATCATTGAGATTCATTGTATATCGATTTTCAATAGCCTCAAACTCTCTAAAACCTCCCTTCATTTGAGCAAAGTTGACATACTCCAAATTTATTACAGACCTTTCCTCTACATTAGAAAAATGTCTCCTGAAGAACTTTTTTACTTCTAAATTAATCTCCACATCATCGTCTAGAGAAACTCGATTTGAATCTTCAGCAAGCCATTCATCACTGTAGTATCTACCAAAAAGAAAAAAATTATAAGTGTCAAAATGGTCAATTAATAGAATTCTTAAACCAAGTCACAAATATAAAAAACATACTTGGGATGCAAAGCATATGCCAAACAATGAAGGGGAGTTGAACTTTTGGTTCAACGATCCTCAAGAATTTTATACACCACATCATAAAATGTTGATGACTCACCATTCATCCTCCCTTCTTTAAAGTATATTACATTTTACCTTCTCAATCATTGCATCCCACCTATCATAAACCAAATGAAGACAAGCCTTATCAGTGTCACAAAACCTGATCATATCATAAATGGGAGCAGTGAAAGCAAGGATGTAATCAATGTCTGCTCATAACTCATCATCTAATATCATGTCCTTCACTTGTTTTGCCCTTCCTTGATTATCATCTTTGTAAATACTCCATTTTTCACAAATAATCATGTTTTGAAGGCCACCCTTTAGCAACTTGAATCTCTTTAACATCACAATCATAGAAGCAAATCGGGTGTTAGCAATAAAAAGAAACTGATTGGAAGAGTCACGCACCCACATACATATATTCACCAAAAACCAAACACTTGAGAAAACAAAATAGGGCTATTTTAGGAAGAAATTGACAAAAGTTAAAATTTTATCCTATAATTAGGACCAAAACTAACTTTCAAATATTATTCTATAATTAGGATCGGGGAAGTATTTGTTATCTGTGATAATAAGACATGGTCCAAGTCAACATTTGCTGGCCACTTTCATTCTTGGTTCACATTAGACTTTTGAAGGTGGGCCCGACGTGGGGCGAAATCCGGAGTAGTTGGGACCGAAGGTTCTGGTGAACCGGGTGGGTTACCAAAAAGGTGGGTCCAAATTTATATTTTAATTTAATATTAATTAAATTGTATCTTCTTTCAATGGGCCCACAAAAGAATGCCTTTAGGCCCAAACAACTTATACTCTTATTAAATGGATCCTCCAATTCGGATCCCTTGTGCAATGAGTCCCCTGAACCCTGATAAGGAGCGGCGGCAATACTGTGTTAAGACTTGAGTAGTGAAGAGAAGTTTCTCTATAAATCTTACTGAGGAAACCCTTCGCATCTTCAAGCTTTAAAGATGTAAAAGTAACCTCAAACTTTTGCCTTTCCATGAAAACTTGTGAATATCATGTGCAATCGTTTTCTTGCTCAAGGCCTTCAAATAAGTTTTGATGTTACTGTTCTAGAATCGTTTCATGCTTTATGCAGAAATTGTTTCTTTTTTCATTCTTTCTTAGCTTCAAAGTTCTTCAAATGCTTTGATGTAGAATCTAACTGGGTGATTATTATGCTTGGTTCCTTCTTTGTTCTCTAAGTTTTAAATAACTGTATTGCATGTTTGAGATCTTGTTCTTCTTTATGGTGACTGCTTAATGTGATAAATTTATTAGTTGAATAAACACTGGCATGGAGTTTCTGGGCTTTTTTGTTCTTATTGTTTCGTTTGCAGCAGAGTACTCAGTATTCTGGAAGGAGAAGAATGATCTCATAGAGGATCATGGGTTTTTTTAAAAATTTCCCGGATTGACTTGTGAGTTTTTCAATCTTGGGATTTTGTCGCAGGATATGGCTAAGCAAAATGATGAGGATTTTAATGTCTGAAAATGTCATGTGGAATACTTCATTCATATGCCTTCAAAGTTCTCTGATTGCTTTGGTGCTGCCATTTGTTGTTCTAACTAGTAATAGATGTATTTTCACACAGCTTTTGGAACTATAAAATGGATTAAGATGTTATATTATGGACCAAATTGAACCATAACTAGCTTTTATATTGAGAACCGGATTTAGCCTAGTTTTCCTTTGTGACACTTTTCCGAAACAAAAGGAATACTTCTCTCTTCTATACTATTTGATTCACTGATGAAAAGGGAATGACATTGGCAGGGATAAAAGGACCTCTTAAGTTTTCAATTTTTCCTTAATGTTATATAGTCATTCTCCAAAATTTATTGAAATTTTATTTATGGATGCTTTTAGATATATGCTCCTTTTGCATCTTCTTCCCTCATTGATAAATGGGTGGGGTAACCATGTAGGATCTTATATGGTGAGCTATTGGGCTTCTCATGTTCTGTACTTGGATTCCTTGTATGTCTCATATAGGGGAAGCTAATTATATGTAAAAGCACCAAAATTTTCATAATCTAATAAGCTTTAATCTGTTAGATTATACGAGCATGGTGCAACAAAAATGTACATCGTCCATGGTTCCATTTTATGCTTTGTGTGTCTGTTTCAGATGACTGGTAAAGCAGAACCAGGGCTGGACATGCAGAATTATACAGTTCAGTCTTAGCTTGTGTCTTTCAAGCTGCATTTAACTATTTTGGATTAGGATCTTAAAATTTGGGAGAAATCAGTAAAAAGTCTTTGTTTGTGAAAATTCTTGGTCTAGAAGACTAGAATTGGCGTATTGGTACTTTCCTGCGACTCTGTATAAAGACATGTCACGTTTAGTCTTTCCAGACAATAAAAATTGCAAACAGGGACGCAAGATGAAAGCTTTTTTATAATGTCCCTCTAGGATCAAAATATTTATCAATTTGGATCATATTGTTATCTATTTGTCTATAATACATAATATGAAATCTCTCGCAAACTGTTTTCATGATGAGCCATGAAAACAGCAGCATATTTTTTGACACGCAATATTTCGAATCTGTGCCTGTTTCTACCAAGTCTGAGTAATGGGCCCGTATCTAAATCAGTCTGTCCATTTAATGTTATGAGTTAGCTCAACACATTTAGCCCGTCTTAAATGGGCTAAAGTATAAATGAGTGGGTTAAAATGAATTATAAATAACACATTTAGGCTAATGAAGAAGGATACAGACATACAGTTGAATAGTAATTTCCACTCAAAATGGCTAGCCACTATACTATAACCAATGGATTAATTAAAAAAATAGTGTCATATTGAACTATATTTCAATAATAGAAATAATATCCATTATACTACAAGTTAGTAAAAGCTAACGACGCATCCGACCTAACAATTGATCTCTAATAGCATTCTTTATTTTTTTCCATTAATTTAATAGAGTTTGAAGTTGACCATTTGCATTCATATTCTCTATGATCATTATTATTATTTTCAAACTCATCAATGTTCTCAAATCTTCTAAGTTTATCTATATCACAAGAATTCATTCTCCTTATATAATTATCAAGAGCAAAGATTGCCTATATGATAGCAAATTGAGTTTTAAGGTCAAAGTTGGTCATATTCTGCAATATCTACCACCTTGCTTTACAAAGTTCAAAAGTTCTTTTAATGACACCCTTTAAACTTGAATGATGATAATTAAAGAGTTTATTTTGTGATTAAAAGTTGGGGCTAATCTGAATTGATGAAGATGATATCTTGTATTTCTATATGGTCCTAACATTCCTTTCAAAGTTTTAGTATTTGAATCATTCCATTTTGCTTTCACAAAATTTTCACTAACATTCTTTAGATTGAACAAATGTTTCTTGTGTAGATATTCTACGAGCTAGTTTCAATGTCATTCTAAACTCAAATATGAAGGAATAATTAAAACAAGCATGAATATGATTGAAACCGAAATCAATATATATGTTGAAACAAAAAAAAAAAAAAAAATAGTACGCTTCAGGTTAATTAGGGAAGCACCAAACAGAACTCAGATTCTCGAGTCTCCACAGCTAATGAACAAAACACCAACTTTGATTGAATCTCTCAACATGAGAAGTTTAAAAGATTTGCGTTGGAAAAAGTTATCATTCAGAACAAGTAAATCTGCATGCTTATTCGTTATATTCTTTTAGTGAAACTGCATGCTGTCTTAGAAGTAACTGATATAATAACTCGGGCCACAACCAGAGTGCTCAAAATTGTTGCTTGTAGCTCTTAACATATGCTATTGGACATTGAGCAGAGACTTTCTTCAAAACAGTTCTTCAAAACATTGTTCATTGAATATTTTGTCAATAAATGCAAGGATAAACAAATAACTCTTATACGCTTTC
The DNA here is from genome assembly GCA_025563575.1 of Acacia pycnantha. Taxonomy (NCBI): domain Eukaryota; kingdom Viridiplantae; phylum Streptophyta; class Magnoliopsida; order Fabales; family Fabaceae; genus Acacia; species Acacia pycnantha. The sequence goes on along the minus strand of JAMWYP010000077.1, from coordinate 583,680 downwards.
AGACATTTAGCACCAGATAACAAATTTTAGGGAAGCACCGAACAGAACTCAGATTCTCGAGTCTCCACAGCTAATGGACAAAACAACAATCAAAATCAGATGCTTAATAAATGCAAAAAGGAAAAAGAAGGAATAGTTCGAGTAACTGATTAGATTGCAATATTCCGAAGGATAAAAAAAAAAACCCCCTCATTCTGCATAATCGCCGAATTGAAAAAAGCTCGTTGCCCCCAATTCAAAACTCTAGTAGAGATGTCAAAGAGTCTAATTTTGACGGTATTGACCCATTAAGGTCTTTAAGGCAGAAAACTTGAGGTGATTTAAGATTAGCAAGTTGATGAGGAATAATCTTTCCAGTCAATCCATTGGGGTTCAAAGAAAGAAAGGAACTACTGCAACGGAGAGAGTTTGCTGAATTCTTCAGGAATTAAACCGCGATTTGAAATCAGCAAATTGGGGGATACCGATTACCCAAATCATATTGAAAGTTGAATTAAAAAAGAGTTAGAATACCGATCCAAGATAAGAAAATATCAAAATAGGGGAGAACTGAAATTAACACGGAAAGTACTTGAATCAAAGAAGAATGGGTTTACCTGTAAGAGAGGGGAAGGAGAAGAAAGTATTGCCGAAATTATTGAACACGGCGCGAACACAATGAAGATGGCGCGGAAGAGAGGGACGGACACAGTAAAGTAAAGACGTCGCGAAGGAGACGCGGGAACAAAAAGGTTTGCGAGTGAGTGATTGCGATTTTGTTGAAAATCAAAGATAATTGATATTAAAATAAAAGGTTAAGTACCAATTTAGCATCGGGAAGTATACCTAGGAACAATTTTGTCTTAAAAGTTTTTTGGGTTCAATTTTGCACCGGAAGTATCAAAAGGAAACAATGTTGCCTATTTAGATAGACGCAGACATCGTTTGGGAACACTCGAGTGTGTACAGATTTTTTTTTTTTTTTTTGCAGTGCACCTTTTTTTGCACAAGGCACACTGGAGTGTGCCCATTTTCTACACTGGTACACTTCAGAAAAAAAAAAAAAGCATTCATGTGTAACACTCGAGTGTTAGACTTCACACTCGAGTGTGTTGTAACTCCGTCAGCGTCTACCTAATGGTAAGGGTTACATTGCTCCCTTTTGATACTTTCGGAGCAAAATTGAACCCAAAAAAATTTTCAGGGCAAAGTTGGTACTTAACCCTAAAATAAATCACTAAAGAAAAGCGGTTATTTTTTTATTCTCTCTTTTATTTTTTTTCCTGAAGTTGCAAATTGAAACTTTTAAAAAATCAAAAATTTTAGCCCTTTTTTGGTTACTTTTTCTTTTTTTTTAAGTTCCCATCTAAATACATAAATTAATAAATAAAAAATTTAATTTTTTAAAAAAGGATTTTTTTTTTTTTTTTTTTTATAAAAAAACCTCATCCAAACAGATAGTCATCAGATCTACAGTGAAGCACAAACCAAATCTCATGCATAGCTTCAAGACTTAAATCACCCGTACTTCAATTTGTTTCACTCTCTATTTAAAGCTAAACTTGAAACTAATTATGATTGTAATGTGCAAACACAAAAAACATCAACAACAATATGATTTTTAGAAAAAAAGAAAAAGACCATCAGGAAAAATTCAACAAAAAAAAAAAACCACTTTTATCACTACTATCTCAAACGAACTCTTAGCTTTAGCCTAAAAGCCACTTCACAACCAAAAATCCATCATATCATAAAGCCATATATATATATAATATATATATATATATATATATAATATATATATATATATATATATATATATATATATATATATATTTTTGGATATATCATGAAGCCATATCAAACACACAAAAATCATATTTTCACTACCATAGTTTTTGCTTATGTGGCAAATTTGCTGGTCGAATATGTAAAGGGGAATGCTTCTGGGTAATCACTTTACCCTCTTTTTTTGTCCACGTTGGTCGTTACATTTTTTTTTTAAAAAAAAAAAACTCGGATCCTTCATTTAGTATCTATTATCTTTAATATAAGGTTCAACTAATTTATTTGGAGAGATAAAAAAAAGTTAAACAAATTATTTAATTATATATTAGTTTATAAGTTAGAAAAATTAGTTTAAAAAATGATAAATATAAATACATTAAATTTATTTATTTATTTATTTACTTTCTTTAATATAATAAATTAAACAACCGTAAGAATTAGTATTTTTAAAAAATTTGAAAATTTCGGAGCACTCTACCAAATAACTCAACAAAATCTTTGATGAGGGTGATGATTTGAATCGTCGATTGAAGAAGGTCCGATTTGCGGCTGATGAATTTTCGGGAGGAGAAAGGCTGAAGGCACGAGAGGATAGCTGGATGAAACCTAAAGAGAAACCTGTTCAACCGATGTCATATAGAGAAACCTTACTGCAGAATGAGAACTCCAGAGTCTGTTGGTGGGAATGGTCAAAGCATGAGGAAGAAGATGAAGTTGAAGACTATGGCGTAGGAACTGATTTTTCTAATGTTTTGAATCCTAATGATGGAATTGCTGTGGATCTGTCCAACCCGCTCTGTCCGAAGTTTGTGTTTGAAGAAAAGGAAAGGGATCGACTGATGAGGCCTTTCCGGAGAACGCTAATTGTGAAATTATTAGGAAGACAACCATCATACGGATTTATGGTTAAGAAGCTGCGCCAGATTTGGGAAAGGAAAGGTAACATAGATATTTTTGATCTTGAAAATAACTTCTATCTGGTTAATTTCCAATATCTGGATGACTACATGGATGCATACTTGAACGTAGCAAGATGGCGTCCTGATTTCTATCCTAAGAATACAAGGATTGAATCTGTCGTTGCTTGGGTGTGTTTGCCTGATTTGCCTGCACCACTTTTTGATAAAAAGTTCCTGCTCAACCTGGGTAATGTGATTGGTAAGGCAATTAGACTTGATATACATACAGCCCAACGAGCTAGAGGAAAATTTACCAGGATGTGTGTGGAATTGGATCTCACGAAGCCTTTAATCCCGGAGTTCAATGTGGAGGGACAGAATCTAAGTGTGGTTTATGAGAGTTTAGGAATGTTGTGCACCAAATGTGGTTGGTTTGGGCATAGTAGGGATGGTTGTGCTGAATTTCATCGAAAAAATAATGGGGAAAGAATGGAAGTAGAGGGTCCAGAGTCTATACATGAGGAAAAAAAGAGTAATGAGGGGGAGAAAGAGCTCTGGAAGACGATTCAAAGGACTCGGTATCAACGTAGAGTTCCGGTACCAGTGCTCCCTATGAAAACAGGATCTCGGTTTTCTGTGTTGGATAAAGTCAGGGGGGAGGAAGAAAAATATGAAAGTGTTGAAAGAGGGCAGGCCGAAGGGTCAAGGAAAGTAGCAATGGAGAGGGTTCAGCAAGAAAGTGGTACTAATCAATTGAGGAAAAAAAGGGGAGTTGGAAGTTTGGGAGCGCAAGACCGAGTTTCGAGGGTGCCACTAGTGAAAAAGAAGGAGCTGCCACCTAGAGCTGAAAAAAAGGAGATTAGTTTGAAAAAAAGAAGTCCTGGAGTTGAGAGTACCGAAGGGAAAGTGAATATTTGTGTACAGGATAAATACAATAATTTGTGCTATGGGGATAATGTGAAAGCAAGCATGGTGGATTTGCGTAATAGAAAAGGGGTGGATAAGGCAGGGAAGGAAAATCTGCAGCCAGGGGTATGTAAAGAAAGAATAGGAGGTGAGGTAGCAATGGATACAAAGGATGTGCAGAATGTGATAGAAGAAGAAGATCCCATCGGAAGCTATGATATGGCAGCTGAAGGGGTCAGTGTAGATCCTGGGATTGGTACGAAAAGGTAAGGTATGGTTTATTTGTTACAAATCTACTGTTGTCATGATGAATATACTAATATGGAATAGTAGGGGTGCAACTGTATTAAAGGATATGAAATTTAGATATAGGCTGGATGTGGTAGTGATTCTTGAACCAAGAGTAAGCGGTAACTCAGCAAGTAGAATTATTAGTAGTTGGGGTTTCAAATATTCAGTGAAGAGAGAGGCTGTAGGCTTTTCAGGGGGTATTTGGATACTGTGGAATTTGGAGGAATTAATACTGGATGTAATAATGCTAGATGAGCAGTTTATTCATTGCAGTTTATGTTTGGGTGGACAGAAGATGCTTTTTACAGCTGTTTATGCCAATCCAAATGAATCTAGAAGAAGCAGAATATGGGATATGCTATACAATATCTCTGTGGGGATCTCTGAACCCTGGCTATTGGCAGAGGATTTTAATGAAATAAAAACCCCGCTAGAACAAAAAGGAGGTAGGAGGATATGTGAGGCTCGTTGTAGGAAATTTAAAGAATGGATTGAAGATTGTAGCCTGATTGACTTAAATACTCAAGGGCCTTTCTTTACTTGGAAAGGACCAAAGTGGGAAGGACTTGACTGGGTCTACAGGAGATTGGATAGGTGCTTATGTAACGTCCAATGGCAAGAGTGTTTTGGAAATGCAGTGGTTAAAACCATCCCAAGAGTAAATTCTGATCATCACCCACTTATTGTGAACTTAACCGAGAGGAACAAGGAATTCAGAAATCGACCTTTTAGATATGAAGGTGCCTGGCAGTTGCATGAAAAGTTTGAAGATATGATTATGCAGAATTGGAAAAAGGAGGAGAAAGCTCATGTGAGTTTAGGACACCTGAAACAAGAATTGATAAAGTGGAATAGAGAGGTTTTTGGAAACATTGAGTATCGGAAGAGAGGAATTTAAAACCGTTTGGGGGGAGTACAGTGAGCCATGGACAGAAATAGAAATCCATTCCTTATTAATTTGGAAAAAGAGTTAGAAGATGAGCTTATGCTTGTGTTGAGACAGGAAGAGGTGGTCTGGTTCCAGAAGTCTAGGGGGCAGTGGCTGGATAGGGGGGATAGAAATACTAAATTCTATCACACAAAAACCTTGACAAGACGTAGGAGGAATAGGATAAAAATGCTGAAAAATAATGAAGGCTGCTGGATTGAGGAAGAAAATGAGATAGTTAAATTGTTTCAGTCATTTTACATGAAATTGTTTAAGGAAGAGAAGACTAACAGAGAATGGGTTCAAACAGAGCAGAGATGGGGGAATGTGACTACGGATAGGTGGAGGAGAATGGAGCTGGATATTGAGGGGGATGAAGTAATGAGAGCTTTCTTCCAAATGGGGGCGTTAAAGGCTCCAGGTAGTGATGGATTTCCTGCGGCCTTCTATCAACATAATTGGAAGGTGGTGGGGAGTTCTGTTATTAATTTTACTAAGGAGCTGTGGAAAAATCCAGAACGTATTAGGGAGGTCAACGATACTCTCATGGTGCTGATCCCTAAAGTTGAACAACCAGAAACGGTAAGTCAGTTTCGCCCTATTGCTTTATGCAGTTATTTACAAGGGACTGTCTAAGCTGATTGTAAATAGGCTTAAACCAGTTATGGATAAGTTGATATCTCCCTATCAATCAAGTTTTGTACCTAGGAGGAGTATACATGACAACATTATTATTGCTAAAGAATTAGTACATTCGATGGGAAGAATAAGGGGAAAAAAGGGTTATATGGTGATAAAAATTGATCTCGAAAAAGCCTATGATAGGATGGCATGGAACTATATTAGAAATGTATTAGAAGAGGTTGGAGTAGGGAGTCATTTACGGAATGTAATTATGAACTGTGTTGGATCGGTTAGGACATCACTAATGTGGAATGGAGGAAAGAGGGAGGAATTTGTGCCTTCTAGGGGATTGAGGCAAGGAGACCCTTTGTCACCGTATCTTTTTGTACTAGGAATGGAAAAATTAACACATTTAATTGTGGATAGTGTTAATAACAAAAGGTGGTGTCCAATGCGTTTGGGTAGAAATGGTACTGAGGCGTCACACCTCATGTTTGCGGATGACTTGCTGCTTGTGTGTGAGGCAAACTTGTATCAGATATGTAATGTCATGAGTATCTTGGTGCTGTTTGGTGAGATATCAGGGCAAAAAGTCAATATACAGAAAACCAGTGTATTTTTCTCTAAGAATGTAGATAGAAGAGTACAAAATAAGGTCTGTGCGTATTCGGGTTTCAAACGAATGGAGGATTTGGGAAGATATTTGGGTGCGTATATGTTTAAAGGAAGAGACAACAAAAGAAAATTTCAGTATTTGATTGACAAAATACAAGGCAGACTAAGCAACTGGAAGAAGCAGAATTTGTCTTTAGCTGGGAGGACAACCTTGGCTCAGTCAGTCACAAGTCAGTTAGCAGTATTTGAGATGCAACATTCCTACATACCTACTGGGGTAAGGCAGGAGATAGAAAGAATGCAAATAAGTTTCCTCTGGAACAGTGATAGAGGCACACGGAAAATACATACTGTTAAGTGGGATACGGTATGTAAGGAAAAAAGGAATGGGGGACTCGGCTTGAGGGAGCTTGGAATGATGAATGATGCTTTATTGGGGGAGTGATTTGGAATATACTCACTAAACCGGAAAGTTTGTGCTCCTTGGTGCTTACTGGAAAATATAGTAGAGGTAGCAACCTAGTAGAAGAATGTACTATGAGGAAATATGATTCAGAAATATGGAAGAATTGTGCAGAATTTGGCCGGGAGTTTTAAATAATATGAGTTGGGAGGTGGGCAATGGAGATAAGGTGAGGTTTTGGCAGGATAAATGGCTAGATGATGGCAAGAAATTAGTTGAAAAAAGTGTCAGAATTGTAGCTGAAGAGGAAGGTGACATAAGGGTGAGAGACCTTTTAAATGTTGAGGGCGATTGGGATTGGGAAAGACTGGTTGGATGGGTTAATGAGGAAGGGAGGAGACTCATAATGGCTACACCTCCTCCAAATGAATTGAATGGTAGGGATGTGCTTAGGTGGGGGAAGAATATGCAGAATCAATACTCAGTTGCTGATATGTATTGCATATTAAAGAATGAACAGAGACTGGGAGAGAAAGTATGGGAAAGAGTATGGGAATGGAAGGGGCCGGCTAGGGTGCAGATGTTCCTATGGCTAGCTGTTCATAATAGACTGTTAACTAGTGAAAGGAAAAGTATTATTTTGGGTGGTAATCCTAACTGCTACAAATGTGCTAATGTCACAGAAACACTGATGCATGTACTCAGAGACTGTAATGCTGCATCTGCCCTATGGTATGAGCTGTCGGAGGGATCTCTGGATGCTGAGTTTATGTGCTTGCAGGGGAAGGAGTGGTTCAACTGGAACTTAAGGAAGAAGGCAAAAGACTGGAGCCTAGTTTTTGGTATTGCTTGTTGGTTGCTATGGAACTGGCGGAATAAAAGCATTTTTGATGAAGACTTTGTACTTCATGAGCAATGAAGTAAGGTAGTATTATGGTATGCTAGAGATGTAATCAGGGCAAGGATAGACTTTGGAAGACTGAATGGAAGAAGGCAAGAAATTGAGGTCAGGTGGGAGCCTCCTGGGCGGGACTGGTATAAAGTGAATGTAGATGGTGCCTTCAAGAGTGGAGAGCAAGTTGCTGGTTGTGGAGGAATAGTAAGAGGAGAAGATGGACAATGGGTATCTGGTTTTGCTAAAAAGCTAGGAACTTGTATAGCTTTGAAAGCAGAACTATGGGCGGTGCTGATAGGTTTAAGATTAGCTATTGAGCTTAAACTAAACAATGTGATATTTGAAAGTGACTCTTTGACAGTGGTGAAGATGCTAAAGCAGCTGCAAGAGGAAATGGATACTGATGTGAATTTATCACTGCTGGTTGAGATACGCCGGCTACTGTCAAATTTTTTTTGTTTTAATGTTTGTACATGTCTATAGGGAGGGTAATGCATGTGCTGATGCCCTTGCTAATTTTTTGTTTGTTCAGGATGAGGGATCTATTATATTTGAGAACCCTCCAACTGTTATTCATCGACTGGTGTATAGGGATATGCTGGGATTTTCTATCCCAAGGTGCATATTGATATAATAAAGTGATGGGCTAAGGCCCCGTTATATACAAAAAAAAAAAAAAAGACGAGAGGCACTGCAGGGAAGGATCTTCCTTAAAAATATATATATATATATATATATAGAGCTGGGAATCAGGGCCGGCCCTACAGAGCCTGAAATAAGGAAAACATCTGTTTTTCAAAGCCCGACCCGATAATACCAAGGCCAGGGCCGGCCCTACAGAGCCTGAAAATTACTATTCTAATTTTAACTATTTTTCTTTCAATTTTTTTTTTCAAAGAAATATAATTAGTAAATTGCAACCATTAAAGTTCTAATCTATCAAATAAATGTTAACATTAATATCTAAACAATATAAATCATTCAACAAATAAGCACATTCATTAAGTCATAATAAAAAAACAAATAAACACAAAGAACATGTTTTTTCCTTTTTTTTCAAAAAATATTAAACAAAGGAATTGCTTTATGTATGTCCACGACAAAATGATTTTCCCTCTCGTAATTTTGTGTGTGTTTGCAGATTCCTTTGGTTCATGCATGATTTTACTAACAGGTAAAAATAATTATACTTATTTTATACAAAATATATTTATAATTTATTACTTATATAATATTGTTATACCAAAATATGTGTTTATTTAATAGGAAAACAACCATTCTTTAAAATTTATAATAACTAATTATGTGTTTTAATACAAAATAATAATAAACATAATAAAAAAAAGGTTATAGTTTGAACTAAAAAAAATCTAAGTAATTACAAATAAACACATTCATTAAGTGGAAATCTAGACAATTAATTATTTTTTAAAAAAAAAGCTACAGTTAAACGGGCCTAACGGGCCGGCCCGATTAAGCCTGAGGCCCTGCAGGACTAATTTCAAATTTCTGGCATATTTTTCAAACCCGAACCCTGCAGGGCCAGAACTTAAACGAGCCGGCCCGACAAACTCAGACTCGATTTCCCGATTCTACTAAAAACTAGGACGATTGACATAAACAAAACAAGGGAAGGTGGATGCAAGCATCCTATCTTGACATACTTGGCTAATAAATGTCGACGGTAAGGATTAGTTCGAAATTTGAAAATGACAGCTGGGAGGCACATTCCACGCAAAAGTCACTTTAAGAAAAAAACAAGTCTTATGGCGCTTTCCGCGAAGTTTCCCCGAAGGATCATTGCTCTTACCATGAATTTTCCCTTGCAGCAATTCTACAACGATCTCTCCTCTCTTTATATATATCAGTGCTTATTCCAATCTCCAAGCATACATATTCCAACCGCCCGGCGATAGCGACAGCATCAAGTCATCAACAATCTCTTGAGAGATTCTAATGCGTCAAAATGATCATTCATAATGAACGCGTCGTTTACGTCACTCCATTAGGTAATATTCCTCGTATCACAGTTGTAGAATGTGTAATCGGAGTTTGCCTCACGGTTATGCTCGGACTTCTTCAGCTTCCTTATGAGTACATCGGAGAAGACCCTGTTCCGACGATTGTTTTCAGGGGCCGTCCTCATACTTTTCATACCTTTGTGCTTTTTGTTCTCGCTGCTTTTATGACCGCCACTCGCGCTATTCACGCGCCGCCTAATTCCTCCGGCAAATTTGAGAGCTACTGTGTCCTCGTCTCCGTGGTCTCCATCTCCTCTGCTTTTCTCGTTTTCTCATGGGCTCTCCTCTGTTCTGTTATATTTTAGTCATGAAAAAAAAAAGAGTAGATTTGTGGTATGAACTACACTACTTGTATTGGAGTGAATTATTATATAAACTCATATCTACCTTTATGCTTCACTATATGACGTCATAATACTTTTGTAATCCTATTTGGATACTGCCAAGAAGACACTTAGTTTGTATTAAAAAATATTTTAATAACGGGCTAAACTCACTACATGTTGTTATACTAACTAGTTTTAATTTTAACCTCTATGTATTTTTAATAAGTAAGACACATTGATACTAATAAACATTCCATATTAGTTTTATTAACATCACGTCAGCAAAATTAATGCCGTTACATTCATCACATAAGCCTACTCTTTTGTGGGCTCTCCTCCACTCTCTCATTTCTTAATCACTAAAAAAAAATAAAAAAATAGAAGAAGAATCGTTGCAACACATTTTCTTGAACTGTCCTTATTCAAGGGCTTTGTGGTTTGGGTCTCTTCACATTACAATCTTTGTATTGGAGCTTCAAGCCTTGAAAGGTTGGCTTACAAACAACATGATAACTCTTCATCTGCAAAATCATAGATTCAGTGGAATTGTTTGTTTACTATATGTCTGACTACATGTCACACAGGTTCGAAATTTGTTTACTAAATGTGATTTGGAAGAAAAGAAACTTTGCTCTCCAACAAGGGAAATTTGGCGATTCTCAATCTACAGAGAAGGAAATTAATGGCTTGATCTCTTACAGTTAGCATTCGCAAACAAAGTCCTTCACATAAAATTCCCACCCAATGCCCTCTGTCATCGTCTTAAATATTCCCTCCGTTCTAATTATAGGAACACTTTTGTAGTGTAATTTGTACTACAAAAAAATAAAAATGTTCCTATAATTAGGATCGGACGTAGTATAATCCTATATTCAAGATGGATAGAGCATCTTTTTACACAAATTTAAAATATATATCCAGAACTCACTTTTGCCAAGGATACACTAACTTGCATGGCAGAGCAAGCTTGTTTTGGATCATTTTGTGGGGTTTCAGAAATGTTTATTTACATAAATCGAGATAAAACTTATCTCACATGCTTATCTTGTATACTATAAATCATGATTGATTTTTTTTTTGAAGGCTTCAATTGTTATTCTAAATAAGCATAGTAAAAAATTAATTAAGGATTGCGTATGAACAAACCTAAGACCGTTTTCTCTTCTTAAGGAGCTTTTTATTGAGTATAGTATTCTTAATTAGTTACTCTTACTAGCATAGCTAGCAATCAGCTCTTAAGGCACTATTAAAAAGCACTTAGTATGCAATTAGGATTAAATTAACACAACTTGTTTTCTCTTGATATGAATGCAATAACATGACACTCAATTAATCCAGTTCAATCATATTATCTACTAGTAACACACAAAAAGCATAATATTATTGAATTAATAAGGAATATATATACAAAAATCTTATTCAATCACATAGGTTCAATCTATAAAGTTATCCAAATAAATAAACTAAAACTTAACAATACAAAAGAACATTCCTAAAATTAGGAAATCCAAATACAATGAGAGAAAATAGATTAGACAAAAAAAAAGGGAAAATTCATTTCAAGGTCCTTTTAGGACTGACAATCCCAAAAAAGGCTCCAAGATTCTAACAATCCCAGGGCCTTTTCTGGGATTTTTAGAATTTTTGGTGAGTTGTCAACGGGGCTGATATAGTTGTTAACGGGTAGGTTTTAACAACTAAATCAGCCCCATTAACAACACTTTGCTAACAACTATATCAGCATCATTGACAACTATATCAGTACCCCGTTAACAACTATATCAGCCCCGTTGACAACTCACACAAGATTCTGAAAATCCCAGAAAAGGCCTTGGGGCCTTTTTTGGGATTATCAGAATTTTGGGGCCTTTTTTGGGATTGTCAGCCTTAAAAGGGCCCTGAAGATGATTTTCCCAAAAAAAAAAACTCCTAGATTTAACAAAATAAACACCTCAGAAACTAGCGCTAGTGTCCATCCCCAAGAGATGAAAGCCTCAGCCATGCATTAAACTCAAAGCTGTCACCACCAAGCTTGAAATTGCAGCAGTAACTCGCCCAAAACACAACAATATGGAAAAAGAGTGAATGGCCAAATTAATGAAGAAAGAATGTGGGTTAGGTAATGAAGTGAAGGAGTGGAGAAATCGAAATAGAATGATGAAAGGAAAATTTGGAATGGAATACTGTACAGAAGGAAGAGCTACTGTGATGATTATAGAACGGAGATGGTGGTGGTCTGAGAGGTTTTTCGGCACTGTCAAAACAGAGGAAAATGGCAGAGGAACTGGACAAAAAAGAGAGGATAATATTGAAGAGTGAGAGAGGCCGACGGTGGTGAAGGAGTCTCGGGGCGCTCTCCAAATCTATTTTTTCGGCTCTCTCGCATCTCTGGGTCTGTGTCTCTCCTTCTGCCTTCACTGGTGTGTGTTAGAAGATCTTTTCCCTGATATCTTCAACAGGGGCAGTATTACAATGGAGAGAAAATAGACAATTCTTATTATAAATATTGAAGTTTTACACTTGCAAATAATATGCTGCCAAGGTACCTATTTATAGGCAAACAAATCCTAACGGTCCAACAACTAACTAATAGAAAACAATTACAATCAGAATATATACAATCAAATATTTACAAATATTATCTATTTATATTCTAACACTCCCCTTCAAGTTGGAGGCGCAAATATATCAAGAGACCCCAACTTGCTCAATAACTTGCGTTGCACATCTCCGGACACTGACTTTGTTAACAAATCAGCCTCTTGTTCATGAGAACGAACATGCAGAAGGTCTATCACTTTCTCTCGCCATTTATCACGAATAAAGTGACAATCCACTTCAATGTGCTTCGTTCGCTCATGGAAAACTGGATTGGCAGCGATGTGTATAGCTGCAATACTGTCACAGTGGATCGGCATAGGTTTTTTTGTGGAATTTGCAAATCACGAAGTAGCCCAAGCGCCCACACTATTTCAGATGTGGCCATACTGAGCGCTCTATATTTTGCTTCTGCTTCTTTGTCTTCCACATCACAAGTGAACCTCCAAACTTCAGCAAGTATCCAGAGACCAAGCGCCGTGTAATCCCACAAGAAGCCCAATTTGAATCACAAAAACATTCTAAGTCAGAAATCCCATTTGAACTCAGTTTTATACCAAGTCCAACGGTACCCTTTAGGTATCTTAGGACGTGTTCTAGCTGCTGCTATGTGTGACTTAGTTGGCTGTTGCATAAATTGGCTCAATGTTTGCACACAAAAGCAAATGTCAGGCCTTGTCTGATCGAACCATATTTTTATATGACTTTTCATAATTAAATTGGGATTTTTAATGCATTTTCTGGGACATTATTGCATGATTAAGCACTAAGTTGAGTTAGAGACATTTGTATTGAATTAAGTGAAATTAGAGGCAAAATGGTCATAAATGGCTAATTATTCATACAAAGGATTTCTTTGACTTTTGATTCTACCTTTTGCTTAATCTTGCATTGTAGGTGTTTAAGAAGAAAATGGAGATCTTGAGGGTCAAAATCAATGTTTTGAAGACTGGGGAAATTACAAGAAAGGCCCCAGATGTTTCATAAATTTCAGTTATACCCCACCAAGATTTTGAAAGTTCACATTCTGGTCCCTCTTAAAATACTTTCAGGCTTTGCAATTAGGTCCCTGGTCAAAACTCTGTGTTTTGACCAGGGACACATGGGAGACCTAGCTGAAAGGCGGAGAATGAATAATAAAAGAAGGACCCGATATTCAGAGGGGGTGTGCGCCGCGAACGGAAAACTGAGGAGGACCTTCATCTCCAACTTCTTCCTTTCTTTGCATTCATTCCACCTCACCGGCGACACTCTTCACCTTCACCGTCGCCGGTGAGCTTCTACCATCACCCACCTCCTTCGTCCTACTTCCTCCACCACCGGAGAGAGCTGCAGGCCGCGAGAACGAAGGGAAAATTTTGACAGAACCAGGCCGCGATTTTGGAGAATCAGTGGGAGACCTTCACCGATCGAATCGTCACCTTTCTCCCTTCCCTCACCATATTTCCGGCGACCTCCATTTTACACAGACGAAAAACAGAAACAGAGTGAGCGGACAGAGAGAACCAGAACTTCTTCTTCGAGGGGGCGACAAACAAGGGGAGACTTTCGTTTTACTGGACTTTGATCGAGAGATTGAGAGGAGGAACAGATTGGAGATTTGGGTGACTGCTGAAAGAAGAACGAACAGAACAGAAAGTGGAGATGGGGGAGAGTTTTTGAGAGAGGAGGCAGCGATTTTAAAGGGGCCGTGTGTATATAGTTATAAATATGACCCATTGCCTTTCCATCATTTCCCTCTCTCAGTTTAATTCATGGCTGGACGTTGGAACTGCATACTTCATGATTAGTGGCTGATTCTCATTTCTTGGTGATGGATCAAGTGGCTGGAGTTTTCAGAGCTCAAAATTAGGGGCTTTTATTTTGTTCAATCCATTTTCTCTGATTATATTTGGATTTCCTAGTTTTAGGGATGTTGGTTTATATTGTTGAGTCTTAGTTTACCCGGTTGGATAACTTTGTGGATTGAACTCATGTGATTGGATTGGATTTTTGTAGCTTGTTGGATTTATATTTATGAATTTCCCTTATTGATTCAATGATATTGTGCTTTCTACGTGGTATTGTTAGATAGTATGATTGAATTGGATTAATTGAGTGGCGTGGTATCGCATTCAAATCAAGAGGAAGCAAGTTGCATTAATTTAATCCTAATCACACACTAAGTGGTTTTAAACAATATCTCAAGAGGTAGTAGTTAGCTACGGTAGTAGGAGCTACTATTAATTGGGAATATTGGACTCAAGTGGTATCTTGGGGTTTTTCATCTAGACTTAGTGAAAATTTACTCCTATAATTAGTTGAACTATGATAGTCACTATTCCATTACCAAGAACGTTCATCATTCATCTTTTCACTTCATCCATTTTCATACTCCATTCCATTTTATAAAGAAAATACCAAAAATAATAGTTTAGCATTTAATTTAATTGCATTCTTATTTTAGTTTGTCAATTCAAAAATCCAAAACCAATTTTCCCCTTGTTTTAATTGCATTTGCATGACATTTAGATTACTTAGGATTCAATAAAAGGCTCCTCGAGAGAGAGAACGATCCTAGGTTTGCCTATACGCAATCCTTGGCTTATTTATGATTGTGGACCCCAAGGCTAAAGACAAAAAGACCCTCATCAAATGTCAGGCCTTGTCATGGTTAAGTAAATCAATTTCCCAATCAATCGACGGTACTGCTCTGCATTCTTACACAGATCCTGAATATTGTCTCTACCTTCTTGAAAAGGCATTAATTTCAAGTTCTGTGCCATTGGAATACTCAATGGTTTACATCCACTCATACCTGTGTCAGATAACAAATCCAATACAAACTTTCGCTGAGATAAAACCACACCTTTTCGTACTTAGCTATTTCTATGCCTAGAAAATATTTCATATGTCCTAGGTCTTTTTTCCTAAAATTATCATGCAACAGTCTCTTGGCATAACTAATACCTTCTTCAGAACTACCAGTAATCAACAAGTCATCTACATATACTAAGACAAATACCACACGGTCATTCCAGTCCATAGTAAACAGAGAATATTCACTTTTACTTTGTACAAAACCATCCTTAATAAGGGCTTGAGATAATTTCAGGTTCCATTGGCGAGAAGCCTGTTTAAGTCCATAAAGAGACTTTTTAAGCTTACATACAACATTCTCCCCTTACCTTTGAAACCTTGAGGTAATCTCATATACACCTCTTCTTGGAGATCACCCTGCAAAAATGCATTATAGACATCCATTTGATAAAGATTCCATGAATACATGGCTGCCAATTTCAATACCAACCTCACTGTAAACATTTTGACAACAGGTGAAAAAGTTTCATGGTAATCAATCCCTTCTCTTTGACTATATCCTTTCGCTACTAACCTAGATTTATATTTATCTATGTTACCATTAGAATTATACTTGAATTTATATATCCACTTACAACCAATGGCCCGCTTGTCTTTGGGCAACTGCACCAGCTCCCATGTTTGATTCTGTTCCAAAGCCTCCATTTCAGCCTTCATGACTTTTACCCATTCAGGGTTGCCAATTGCCTGCTTGTATGTAGAGGGCTTAGGAACTGCATCAATACAAGATAGAAAAGCCAAATGATCAGCAGAAATACCATCATAAGAAACAAACTGATTCATGGGATATGAACATTTGGTTACATGTGTCGTAGTTGTGTCAGAAATTAAAAGTGAACACACAGTCATTAGACCAAATCGGTGGTCGCCTATCCCTTACAGGACGTGATTGATCTAAATTACTTGGAATGTCAACAACCTAATCAGGAATTTCCTGATAAGCTTGTTCTATATCATGTATTTGTGAAAGATCATACTTATTCTGTGGCAAATCAGATTGTATATAAGGTGTATCGGATTCAAACCAGAACATCTCCTTGATGGTGGGATGTATTGTCTGCTGCTGTTGTGAGTGTGTATGCCTGAAAAGAAACATTTGTTCTGCAGAACTGACATGTCGACTGACAAATAACATGTTAGATTTCAGATTTAATAACAAATAGCCTTTTTGATTTTCAGGATAGCCTAGAAATACACAAGGAAGAGCACGAGATTGTAGTTTATCATGAATCTGAAGATCTGTGGCATAGGCAAGACAACCAAAATCTTTCATGTGTTTGAGGTCAGTCTTATGTCCATAAACCCTTTCAAATGGGGACTGAAAATCAAGAACTTTATAGGACAACCTATTAATCAAATGATCTGCAGCCTTTACACATTCCCCCCAGTACTGAACTAGAAGGTTTGACTGCAACATCAAACTCCTAGTAACTTGCATAATCGTCCGATGCTTACGTTCTACAACTCCATTTTGTTGTGGTGTATAAGGACAAGTAGTCTCATGCACAATACCTTTTTCTTGAATAAGCATTTTGAAAGAATTACTTAGAAACTCACTCCCATTATCACTCCTAATCTTCTTGACCTTCACATTGAATTGAGTCATCGCATAAACAATAAAATGACGAATATAGGTAATCAAATCAGATTTATGTTTCATCAGAAATAACCATGTAGCCCTAGAATAGTCATCCACTACTGTGAGGAAATATGTAAATCCCTGATGAGTGGGTGTCCTATATGGACCATATATATCTATGTGTATGAGCTCAAAACAGTGAGTGATTTTAATACAAGAAGAAGAAAATGGAAACTTGGTTTGCTTAGATTGAACACATATATCACACCGGTGATGTATCAATTCAGTGTCATTAATTGCAAAATTCAAACGCTTCATTACAGAAAAAGGCGCATGGCCTAATCTCCTATGCCACAAACATACATCAGCAAACTTTAGATTATTACTATGGTTCTTTGTAGTGTGATTTTGTGCAACATTCATTACATGAGAAATATTAGGAACTCGAATGATGTATAGTCCATCTATCATTCTACCAGTCATCTTCTTCCTTCCATGTAGAAGGTCATGTAAAACACAACGGTCAGGGAAGAAGCAAGCCATACATTCAAGCGCTCTAGTGACTTTGGATACTGATATAAGATTGAATTTCAATTTTGAAGAATACAGTACACCAGTTAATGTAATGTTAGGGGCTATAGTAATTGAACCTATATGCGTAACAGATATTCTCTGTCCATCTGGGATTTTAATTGACTTAATAGGCCCATTATATGCAGTACACTTATCTAATAAAGAGATATCACTGATTAAATGTGTAGTTGCTGCTGAGTCTAAAATCCAATATGAATTAATAGAATTTAAAGATGGAGATGTATTCAAACCTGTACCAGTCAACGCATGCACAGTTGATTCCTCATCCTTGTGTAACATAACAAGCAGTGGCTCATATTGTTCTTGAGATAGGGAAGTGGTCACCATGTTTGCAGTGTTAACATGTAGGTCTGAATCATTAGCAAAACCAATCCCCAATTGACTAGATGCCTTTTGCTTGGGTCTGTTCCCTTTGAAGCTAGGTGGATAGCCGACTAACTGAAAACATTGTTCACGCAAGTGTCCCTTCTTGTGGCAGTAAGTGCATTCAATGGACAAATCCCTTGGACCTCTGCCTCCCCCACGTCCCTTGCCTTTAGTAATCATAGCAATGCCTTCTGGTAGCTGGCCACGGTCAGCAATGGATCGCTGTGTCTCACCTTGAATGACCATGGAGTAAACAACATTCACAGTGGGAAGCGGAGTCATAAGGAGAATCTGACTACGAGCTTGAGTGTAGGATTCGTTGAGTCCCATTAAAAATTGTAAAAGTTTCTTCTCTTGTACCAAGTCAGAATAAGCCTTTGAAGTATTACAGGTACAAGACGATAGTGTAGTTAAGGCAGATTGTTCCTCCCACAATTCCTTCAACTTAGAGAAGTAAGTGGAAATGCAAGAGGTACCTTGAGAATGCAGAGAAATTTCACGTTGGAGACCAAAGATCTGAGCCCCATTCTTTTTATCAAATCGTTCCTGAAGCTCAACCCAGACATCATGAGCATCCTGGAAGAAAATAACACCATTGGCTAATTCCTTGCTGATCAAATTTAGAAGCCAAGAAATAACCACAGCATTGCAACGTTCCCACTGAGGATGAAGAATCTGATCTTGATCATCTTTGCGACAGGTTCCATCAATGAACCCAAGCTTGTGCTTCCCAAGCAAGGCAATACGCATGCCCCGACTCCACACGGTATAGTTCTCAAAGCCAGTGAGTGTGTGCGAGATGATGGAAGAACCTTGAGCGTCAGATGGATGGAGATACAGGGGGTGGGTGAAAGGAATAGAACCAGGGTTGGGCTTTTTCCGATGCATCTTTGTCAGCCATGGAAGTGAATTCAGTAAAATCCTTCAGGACAGGTTCAACAAATCCAGAGAAATCCTTCAACCACTCTCAAAACGCACAATGCAGAGGACAAATTCAACAATTCCAGTAAAATCCTTCAGGACAGATTCAACAAATCTAGAGAAATCCTTCAACCACTCTCAAAACGCACAAGGCAGAGGACATATACAATTTATTGAATGTATCCTTCAACTCTCAAAACGCAAAAGACAGAATACAACTTATCGAGTGAATCCTTCAACTCTCAAAATGCAAATGAGACAGGGGTGAATAAAGAACCTGGTAATTTGGTGAATACAGAGGGGAAAAACCTATAAATTTGGTGGACGATGGTGAGTGGCCTTGGTATAACCTGGAAATCTGGTGGACGGTGGAGAGTGGCCTTCACGTTGAGGCCGAAGGCAAAAAAAATCTAAATCGTGCAACATCTTGGTTGAAGTAGTAATCTTGAACGAGAGTGACGGCAAAAAAAAAATTTGAATCGTGCACCACCAAAGGGACGTTGTTGGTGCCGAAAATCGTACAATCTCGTGAAGTTGAAAAAGAAAAGAACGGTGGACAACGGAGCCGGAATCGTGGACGGTGGTGCCAGAAACCTTACACAGCCAGAACCAGATGTGAAGCGAGGAACGATTGAATCTGGGAAGGAAAGAGATCTCGGTTTGGGAGTCGTCCCTCCCAGATAATCAAGAACCTCGTGAACTTTAAAAATGAAAAGAAGCTTCAGCCAAGCCTGCACTTTGACTGTTTGACCGAAAGTTGATTGGACCCTGTTCGTTGAGCTGGCGTGTGGGAATTCTGCAAAAATCCTCTCCCACGTCCTAAACTGATGGCACATGGTGACGGGCCATTCTGGAATCAGCAATCCAAAAGTGGGCTTTTCTTGGCTTTCTTGAATCAACAGCTCAAAAGTGGGCCTTTCTTGACTTTCCTTGTATTGGACTTTGAGTATTTCTTGACTCTATGCCAACAAAAAACGTGAGCTGGAAGTTCTTTTCTTGGACCTTTGATAGGTATGGAAGAAAGAAAAAAAATCAACCTGTAGGCTTTGATACCATGTTAGAAGATCTTTTCCCTGATATCTTCAACAGAGGCAGTATTACAATGGAGAGAAAATAGACAATTCTTATTATGAATATTGAAGTTTTACACTTGCAAATAATATGCTGCCAAGGTACCTATTTATAGGCAAACAAATCCTAACTGTCCAACAACTAACTAATAGAAAACAATTACAATCAGAATATATACAATCAAATATTTACAAATATTATCTATTTATATTCTAACAGTGTGGCTGCTAGGATGATGCTTGCCAGCGGCCAGTGGTGGTGAATGAAGTCGCCGGCGAGAGGGGAAGAAGAAGGCGAAAGTGAAGGATGGAGGGTTGAAGGTCTGGTTCTTTGTTTCTTCGCAGCGCACTATCTCTGTCTCTCGGGCCAGTCTATTTTTTCCTCACCTCGCGGCGCCATTCTGGATCTGTTTTGACCACAGACTAAAGTGAGAAGATTTAAAAGTTCTAGAGAGGGACTAAAGTGAGAATTGTCAAAATATTTGTGGGGAAACTGAAATGTTCAAAATATCTGGGCTATTTTTTGTAATTGTCTCTGGTCCCTTTTCTTCCTTGATTCCCAATTTTTAGAAATTATAGGGCCCTTTTTTGTAAATTTCTTCAGTCTTTAAAATATTAATTCTAACCCTCCAAAGTCTCCATTTTTCTTCTTAAACATTTAAAATGTAAGATTAAGTACAAAGTAGTATCAAAAGTTCAAGAAATCATTTATATGAATAATTAACAAATTATGATCATTTTACCCCTAATTACACTTAATTCAATACAAATGTCCCTAACTCAAGTTAGTGCTTAATAATGCAATAATATCCTATAAAATGCATTAAAAATCTCAATTTAATTATGAAAAATAATATAAAATATGGTTCAATCAGGGTCTCAGAAATGCTTATTCACGTAAATTGAGACAAAACTTATCTCACATACTTATCTCATATATTATAAATCACGATTGAAAAGTTGTTTTTAAAAGTTTCAATCGTTATTCCAAATAAGCACAATTTTGAAAAAAATATTAACGTGTAACCCAAGTTCTCAATTTCTATTTAGTTTCTGGAGAGTGTTATTATTATGGATTTCCATCTCTAATCTTCTTGAGAGCAAAATTTGCCATGTTTTGTCAATCGTGTGTGTTGGAAAATGTTTCATCAATATTTCCACTTGCCCTCAACTTCAATTGTCCATCACATGGCAAGAAATAGTAACGCTAGCTCTAAGTATATGATTTCACCCTATCTCTATCTCTGATTCAAGTTAGTTCATATAAGTATTTCTCTAAGTATTTTGATAATTGTGTATTTCTCTAAATATCATTTTGTCTTTTTATATCTATTAAAAACAGACTTCGCCTTCACTTACACGGCAAAGTATTGTGTAAGTTTGGGAGCAATTCTTTCAAGGAATGCTTGACTCTGGTTTGCTATATTGACTTGGAAAATGCCTGGCATTCAATTTTTTAGTCAAACATTTTCTTCTTATTTCCCAATGGTGAATGGGATGTTGTAGTTAAATTGTATAAGAGTTCTTTACTAAGAAATTGTGTAGAAAAATTCTTTGCACTAGAATAATTAACAGGCAAATTAATGAAGACTATTATTGTTGGAGAAATGCTATTGATAGTCAATCTGCTGAATCAAAGCGGCCTATAATTTCATTAAACAGAACTCTCAAGAAAATTAATTATCATCCAATTTGGAAGAGGTTGCAGAGTTGTGGAAATAGGCTGAGCCTTATTAGGGGCCCACAACCTAACCTTGTTGGGGTCTGTTAAAGCCTGTCTTCTTTGCTAAAGAGGTTAAAGACCTATTTAAAGTTCTACTTACTTAAATAGACTAGGCGCGTGCCTGGTGTTAATTGAGATTTCCTACGGTCGCCATCTCTATCACAATCTCTGATTCATGTTACCCTCTTAAGCTTAGACCCCCCTCTCTCTCTCTGTGGTGTGTGTGTTAATTGAGATTTCCTACAATCATCATCTCATCTCTATCGCAATCTCTGATTATTCATGTTACTCTCTTAAGCTCAGACCTGTGTGTGTGTAATTGAGATTTCCTACAATCGCCATCGCCATCTCTATCACAATCTCTATTCATGTTACTCTCTCAAGCTCAAACCTCTCTCTTCTCCAAATTGGGGTTTTTTTTTTTTTTTTTTCAGGGGAGCCAAATATCTTGACCAGTTTGCCCCCATGAACTTTGTGATATTCCCATCAGTGCCCTTGGGGAAAAAAAACACCAGCTTTCTCCCACACTTCTCATCACAAGTCGCTGCAACATTTCGAAAGTTAACCCTTTCCAACGAAACGATAAATGACAACTCCATTAGTTATTGTGTGCTCAGCTCATGTTGAGTTGCTCTGAATCGCTGGGTAAGAAGGTGCTCTGTAATTCCTGTTTACTAGTTGCTATATCGGGTAATTCACGTTGTAAATTAAAAATAAGTGGATGTCATAGTTCTTGGATGGGATAAACACTTTGTAATCAAAGCTCACACTCAAGGTCTCATTATCTTGAATAACTCATGGTAAGAGTAATAAATGACTTTATATTTTCTGAGAGTATATGTGATAAACACTGACTGAAGTACATGAATGAATATCAGAAGAACAGAGCATACGAACTTAATGCAATAGTGAACTTAGTCGTAGATTGTTGGCTCTGTCTTGAATACTTCTGTATTTATAGCTTGGAAAGAATTAATGACCATTGAAGTATTTAAAGTATCCGTTAGAGAGATAATATAGCTGTTGGTGAAAGAGAGTATATGGATTGGATGGGTTTCGCTGTATTTAATGCTTCTGACAGACACAAAGTGTTTTATGTGATTTTGAGCTTAATCCAAGGTTAAGTACCTGAAATTTATACATAAATGTAATTAGCAATTCTTAGAAACAATATGAAGTATTGTAGCTAGATTCTATTACTCTTAGAATAGGTATCAAAAATTTTCTGAAATGCTGTTTCAAAACTCCGCTATCACTATCACTGAGTGACAATTTATCACTTGAGTGATATTGCATACCAGAGAAGTACCATTTGGTAACTTCTTGATGGTGAAGAGGAAGGAAGGAACCAACGGCAATAGTGGAGAGAATTGGTTCTCTGGCGATGGTGGTGGTGAAAGGAGATTGTTGGTGGTGAAGAAGCCTCCGATTCCCTTGTTTCCCGTTCACCCCTGTGCCTCCTCTGTTCAGTTCGAAAGTGACAGCCAGGTGAGTGGGTGGTAATGATGGAAACTTGCGGCGGCCGTGAAGGTGAATTATGCCGCTAGGTAGGAAGTAGAAAGGCGAAGCTTGGAGAATGAAGGTGAAGCTCTAGTTGGTTCGCGGTGCTCTGTTCTTTGTTCTTCACGCTAAAACTGATATAACAAGACCTAATTTTCATCAGCAAAACGCATCAGTTTGAGTTGTGGACCAAATATGTTTTAAGCACCTATAATAAAAACAATTAAACTAATATCAAATCTTCTCAAAAATTAATGATTAAGAGTCATTACATTTATTATGATAATTTTACCTTTTTAGTTCTAATACAATGCATTTACTCTTAATCCTAATTAATCTAATAAAAACATTTTAAGCTCAATAATTATAAAAAAATCTTCAAAATAAAATATGAAAATATATAACAAAATAGGGATTTGCCAATTCCTCACGCCTATTTATTAAGGACGAGCATGGGTAGGGCTGAGTAGGGCGGGACCCCTACCTGAAGGATCATTGGGCGGTAAAATGCAGCCTGGTGCCTAACCCTACCTGATAGAAGTCCTAACATTTTCGGACTAGGCAATAATGGGTTAAGACTAATGGACTAATGGTCAAATATTCAATGAATATATTAGGTATTAGTAAATATATAATATAAGTATATTAAATATTATATAAAAAATATTTATATAAAATATAATAATATATATACGTACTGGGTAGGGCGGTATATTTTGCTCGATGCCCAGCCTTACCCGCAAAAATACCTAAACCGAATGTGCTCAGTTTTTTTTTTTTTTTTTTTTTTGGGCTGGGCAGAGCAATTTTTTACTGCGCTTAGATAGGCACATCAGACTCCTGGGTTTCATGCACACCCTACTATTTATAGTGTTTAAGGTACCCTTTCCACTACAAACAATATAACTCTTAGAAACATATTGTACCGGTTGACTCATGGTAATTGGGAAATATCACATATATTCACCCAAACTTTTATATTATGTATACTCTGCCCCAATGCTTTTGAGCTTGGACCTAATCCATCAAGATGGACCAGGCTATTTTCCCACAATAACAATACAATATAGCCTCACACATTAGGAACCTATGCCTCCATAAAACTCATTGAAAGACAAAAAAACACAGGAAAGTTTCACCAACATGAAACTCCTAGTGAAGCGTATATATAGAGGTTAGAATTTCAAACATATTTAGAATCTAATTGACTTATTAAAGTACCCACATTGATGCGGACTCTGATTACATTACAATTAAATATACCAAACTGAATCTCGAGCTTCGTCCCAGAATTCCGATTAAGGGAAACATCCATCATTCGTGTGCCGTTTCTACCACGGCGTGCACGGCGCTGAGGAGGCTCATTGTGAGATGAAGAGGGTTCGTTCTGACCCACACCAGTCAAACTAGTATCTAGAGTTCCAAGAACACGACTAGAATCATTTTCACCGTCCATTTTCAAGACAGTAAGAGAGGAATGCCTAAACAAATGAGGGAGTAACAGAGGCTAACGGTATGTGGGGCGAGGAAGAGAGGTAATGCAACAGGAAGGGTTTCGCAACGTGAACAGGGGTTCGTTCTTCAGTGAGAGTGACAAAAGCTTCCGCGCGAAGAAATATATATTTGGCGCCTCATTTTTAAGACCGGACAAATGAGTATATACGGTCTTAAAAGTTAACATTTACGACCGGTCTTTCTAAAACTCCGGTCTTAAAATTAATTATTTTTTTATTTAAACTTTAGTACCAGCCATATTTTAAGTCCGGTCTTAAAAGTCTAACTTTTAAGACCGGGTATTATAAATGTTCGGTCTTAAAACTTTATTTAAATTTTTCCGTATTATTTTGGAGTGTAGAAAATATAAGTCATTTGAATGAGATTTCTCCATAAAGTAATTGATATTTCAATTTTTTAATAACATTTTTAAGACCGGTTGTTATTTTAACAGGTCTAGATAAGACCTATGAAAAATGATCCAGTATAAGAAGTTCTTTATATTTACAAATCTGCCACCGGTCATAGCTTTAGGACCAGTCCTTCGATAGTCCGGTCTAAATGTGGCGGTCTTAAAGCCCTTTACTGTATAAGAAGTTCTTTTTATTTACAAAACTGCCACCGGTCACATATTTAAGACCGGGACGTTGATGATCCGCTCTAAATGAAGCGGTCTTAAAGCCCTTTTTTGCACTAATGAGAGAAGAGAGAACTTGTATGAGAGAACGATTAATATTTTAGAGGGAGGATTATGTGTGTTATATTCAGATTGATTACTCCCTCAATCTCACATCCTATATATAACGTACGTACGGTTGTATTAGAATAGATGTAACCATCATACGTACGGCTTCATGGCAATAGATATAAAATTTAAACCATATAAAGGAATGCCTCTCTTTATGAACACATATATCTCCTTATTTGAATAATAGCCCCTCTTAATTCGGGTTTGGGCCCAAATTCATTATGGGTGGACTAATATATTTTTCCAATATCTCCCACACACAAATGGTGGAATCACACTAGATACCCCATGAGCCTGATGATTTTCTTAAGATTGATGTGCATGCATCAGTTACTTTATATATCTAATAGGGAGCTTGCGGAGGATTTATTAGAAACTCTGAAGGCTTAGAGGTACTTGGTTTCAAGCAACGATTGGGATATGCCTCTACTACTGAAGCCAAATTACTCGTCATTCTCACATGGCTCAGAACATGTTAATTGAAAATTTTTAGAAAGGTTAACAAGTTCTCAGACTCAGACTTTCTTTAAAGCTCTAAATCTATTTCTAAATTATATTTGCCAAAAAGGAGCAATAATAGAAGTTGAATTAATTTAAAAACCCTATAATATCAATAGTGGTAGAAATTTTTTTTAGGTGAATTGAGCCCTAAGAGTTCATTAGGGTTAGGTGAACATTTCTAAGGGCCTATTTTTACGCACAACATGTGGAAAGGGAAGGGAAGATGAACAAGTTCCCTTATTTGATACACTTTTTGTGTCTAATCTTCTCGAGAACTTACATTTTCAAGCCCACCAATCTTCTTTTAAAGGTGTGAAAATAAGCTTCCACTAACAATGATGAGAACTGAAGTTCCCACATGAACAGTGACGCTTTTGGACATATTTACTATTTATAAAATATTTATTTTCCATAAGGCAAGAAAATAAGATTAAATTTGAATTTATACCAATTTTCACCCCTTTATTTTCTTCCTACCAAACAATCATTCTTCCTTCATTCTTCAAAATCTTCCCTTCCCTTCATTTCCTCCCTCAAATCTTCCATGTACCAAACAGGCGCTAAGTCTCTTGCCCTGGTGAGTGAAGTATTCGCCAAGGCAAGTGCCCATCTTTGGAATAGTTTCATGTTGTCTTTTGTTTAAAGTTAAGTTGAGGCATTTTAGCATATTATGTATATTATCCATAGATTTGGAGGCCTAAGAACTGGAGCGGAGCTCCTTAACTATCTGTAAGATGTGTTAATGAAAAAACGTCCTACCAATAAGCCTTTTTTTTGGGTACAAAAGAGGTTAGATAAGTTGAGTCTTAAGAATTTACTAAGGTTAAATCATGCCTCTAATGCTTACAGAGATACTTTATATAGATAATTTACCAATAAAGTCCTCACATATTAGCGGTGAGACTTCGTAGGTCACAAGCTGACTCTTTACTAATTGGACCAAAATTAGATTATGACTATTTAAGTATATGATATCAAATTTAAGAATATGTAGATGCAGAAAATATATTTAAAAAAGTTATAATATTTAATTAGACTAGATGATATTGTAATCAAATAATACTATGCTGGAAATTTTTTTTAAAAAAAAAAAAAAAATTGAAGATACTCCTTTGGTCTTTAATATAGTGACTATAGAGTTGATGTTGGTCCTAAATAATCTCTATTTCACATGTTTATCAATTTTTTTCTAAATGAATCTATTGATATTTCCTCAACAATAATTAAATAGGAGAAGGAGGTAGGAAATTAAGGAATATGATTATGATATTATAAAAAATATATTATATTGGCTAACTTAACTAATATCCTTAATATACTCAATTTTGTTAATTAGATCCTAATATTAAGAACCAGGGGAGTGGAGTACAGTGTATATGAAATAGTGTTATATATTTCCGGCCAAAAGTTTTAAACACACACACACACCTACACCTTCAAATAAATAAAAATAAAACCAAACCCAACAAAATCAGGCTCTAATTAACCAAACGGACACCAAAACCAACAAGAAGCACCATATAAGCCCTAGACGTACAGATGGATTAATTGCTCGTAGCAACATCCATGATCTTTTCAAGCCTTAAATCAAAGTGTAATTCAGGTCAGGAAAAAACAAAAATGGAAAAGTGTAGCTATAAGAAGTTAAAACATTTGAAGTGCATAAAATAATGAGAATGATGTGAGATCAGGAGCGGAGCCAGGATTTGAAATTAGGGGGGCGAAAATCAAAGAAAAGAACACAATGGAGCCAGCATTTGAAATTAGGGGGAGAAAATTATAGAATTGGACCCAAAATTTTAGGAAATTATATTTTAGTCTCATATATATTTCAATATTTTCATTTTAGTCCCTCCATTAAACTTCTACTAGGGACTAAAGTGAAATGTTAAAAATTTTATAAGACTAAAATACAATTTTCTAAAATTTTGGGTCAACTTTTGTAATTTTAGGGGGGCGAGGGCCACCCCTAGCAACCCTGGCTCCGCCCCTGTGTGAGATGGTGGTGAATGGTGAGGATGAGGGAAGGGAAACGCAACATCGTTAGGGGAAGAAGATGAGTGTTGGTGTTGATGACGAAGAATATGATAATACTCAATCTGATCCGTAATATATAAGTCACTTCTCAAAAGAATGTCTTAATCCATGGTAAATGTCACTTGGAAAATAATTAATGCTTATTTGTCAAATTTTCTCATGTATTTAATGCTTAAATGTGACTTTTTGTATATCTCTCTCTCCCTCTTTTTCGAAACCTAATTTAATATGGATAAAGTTAATTTTTTTTTTTCAATTTAAGGTACATTTAATGAATTAACTATAATTTCTTGATTGTGATGAATTAGTTGAAGTGACTTATAATACTGGAAAAGGGAGAGAGTATAATTGATTTGGGGGTAGTGTGTAATACCCTGAAAATCTCACGTATGATAAGTATCATATTGAGTAAATAATACCTATTGGAAATAGGTGAATATGTGCCCTGAAAATCTCACTTATGATAAGTATCATATTGAGTAAATAATACCTATAAGAAATAGGTGAATATGTGATATCAAATTTGTAGGGGAAAAATCTCTTGAAAATTAGAGTGCCAAAATGACGAAAATGCCCTTGTAGGACATAAATAACTTAGGAAAATTATGAAAAATCCTAAGAGGTAGTAAAATAATTATTAAAATTGAGAGAATATATTGTCTCTAATTTTGGTAATTTAATAAATTATAATCTTGGAAGAATTGTAAAATAACAATTATAAAGTATTTGGAGATCATAACTAACTCCATAATTTTTGATATTTTACATGGGAGATAAAATAGCAATGTTAGTTCATATTTTTAGAGGAAGTAATTAGTTCTAAATAAGAAAATTGTCAACAAATAATAAGTGATTGATTAAATAATTATTGGTTAATTATTTAAGCTTGAACGATGAAATAATTGTGATAAATTGTGTAGAATTCTATAATTAATGGTTTATGGCTAGAAAATTAGCATAAACATATTTTCTAATTAATTGGGAAATATGAAGGAAAATCTATGAGATTAAGTAATTTTAAGCCTAAATACAAATATGGGCCAATAGGAAAATTTTGTAAAAAATTATGTAAAAATAATATTAAATTATATAATAATTAATTAAAAAATAAATAAATAAATATATATATATATTAATATGTGTGTGTGCCGACATATTGAAGGGAAAAAAGGGAAAAAAATGAAATGATGATGGAGTGTTAGATTAAAACACTTAATTAAATAGTAATTAAAGTAAAAAGTAAAAAAGGTAAATAAACACCGATAGGAATTGGATCCTGACTGGAAAACCATGAACAAAGTTTCTAAAGTCAGTAAAGAATATGAAAGAGTGGATTTTTATCTTGAAATAGACTGCTCCTCAGTTAATTAGAGATCGGTGGAGAATTTTGATAATAAGACGAAATAGAGTAATCTGTGAAAGAGGTAGATAGTCACAGATTTAGAATTTGAAGAAAATAAATTGTAACTCAACATCTGGGGATGAGTTTATGATTATCTGGACATATTTGGAATCAGTGAATTTTTGTCCCGAAGTTGGTAATTCCTAAACGATTTCCGTAACCGAGCACGTTTTTTGAGAAACTTCAGCAGGACCGTTGGAACCCTGTATGGAGTCAGAAATTTATTTAGCCTGAACATTTCTAATAAGTGAGAAAATGTCTTCAAAGTTGTGATACCAGATTTCTAAGATTTTACAAGATTACGCGATTCGGACGCCGATCGGAGAACTTTATCGGGCGAGGCTTCTAGAAGGAGCAAAATGTCACCTTCAGATTGGCCAATGGATGCCACCTAAGGGGGGGGGTCAGCAGCCAAGTGGCATGGAGAGGATCAAGACACCTTGCAGAAGTGCGATCCGACAGTCTATATCCGGTATGAAAAAGTAGTGAATAGTGTCACAATTTTCCCTATAAATAGGCTTCAACCCCTTTTGCAAATCCTCACACCAACCCACTAGAGCAATCCAAAATTAGAGAGAGGAAGAGAGAAGGAGGAGTTCGGGGAATTCTGCAGCGAAGCTCTGAGTAAGTTCTTCGGTACTTAGTCTTAAGTTTCCGTAGTTCTTTCGGTAGTTAGAGTAGAAATGCTAGATTAGTCTTTAATCTTCCAAGTATGATTAGATATCATATGATAGGGGTATTTTAGTCATGAATTTCGAAAATCATGGTGGGGTTGAAGTTCTGGCAAAATTTTGGAAGATTAAAGTCAAAGTAGCGAAGCGCTGGCGAAATCCCGCCGATTAGGGGCATCAGGGGCAAAATGGTAATTTTTACCTAAAATACCTGTTATGATGTAAATCATTAATTAATATGATTTATATTTCGAAAATTATGTTGAAGTAGGAGTTATGTTGAACTTTTGGAAGATTGGTCAAAGTAACGAAGTGCTGGCGAAATTCCGCCGATTAGGGGGTCAGGGGTAAAATGGTCATTTTGACTAAAAATGTCCGTCGTAATGATAGATCCTTAACAAGTACATTGTTATGTTGATAGGATATCTCTGATTACGTTTTGACCAACTGTCGTGCCGAAATACCGTAAAACGTCAACGAAGGTACGTTCGCGTACTGTAACACTAACTCTGATGTTTACTATATGCGGGTATGTAGTATGAGTATTGTATGAGTATATGTGATAGATGATGACTTTATGTCTGTTGTGTGTTTATGTACTATTGGTGTACGTTCGCGTACTGTAACACTAATCTGATGGATATAGTATGCGTGTATGTGATGTGTGTGTGGTATGATGTGAATATGGTATGTGTATATGTGGTGTGTTGTTGGAATGCATATTATGTTAGAAAATAATTGTATGCATGCTGGGAGCGATATATCTGTAAGGCTGGGAGCGACACATCTGTAATGCTGGGAGCGATATATCTGCATGCTGGGAGTGATACATGTGCATTGGTTGGGTGTGATTTATATGTTGTGTTAATGTTGTTCTGTAACCCATATGTGTGTATGTATACATGAGGTTAATCGTTACCTGAGATCCGGTGCGGATCTCACTCTTAACATAGCATCGTGGCTCAAGGACCGAGGACCGAGGAGAGAGGAAAGCAAGAGGTTCAAGGATCCTACCAAGACTTTCCGTCATTGTCCTTTACTTTTTGAAAACTCTCGGTTGTTGAACCGCTTCTGTAATTAGCCAGTGGGCATTTTGAATATATATATCAGTTACACTCTTACTCCGATGCTCTACTTTGATGAAAAAAAAAATTTATACTGCTTTTGGAAAACGGGATGTTACATAGTGAGAGATGTTGTGTATGAGGGTAGTGTATGAATCAACATAAGATCAAACAAAATGAATGACTTAACTACACCACATTGGAGATTTTAATTAATGAATTAGTTAGAGATGTCTAATATTACTCTCTCCAGTTCTGTTTATAAGAGCTCAACACGAGTTGTCTTAACATTTAATAAGTTATTTTTATTTTTACCTCTCATTTATTATATACATTGCATTAATCAAAAGGTGGGTGATACTTATATTTACTCTAGTTCTCTCTTACTTTCCCCTTATAAATAAGGGCATGTTTGGAAACAAATTATTTTAGACATACTTATTATTTTAAACTAATTTTAACCGTATAATTAAGTTATCGGGCTCTTATAAATAAAATAGAGTGAGTAATAAAATAAAAATGAGTAAAGTCACGGTACAAAAAAAGCTTTTAAGACCAGTCGAAAGATGCATCGTAAAACCAGATCTTCAACTAGTCTCATTCCAGGCGGTCTTAAAAGTTTGTAACTTTTAAGACTGAACGCGAACCGGTCTTAAAGAATGTTTTTTAAACCAGACATTAAAAATATTATATCTTAAAAATTGTACTATATAGACCTGATAAATTTTTTGTTCAGTTTTAAAACCCAACTTTTAAGACCGGACAACTAAAAAGGCCGGTAAAAAAAAGGACTTTTAAAACCGGATAAAAAAATCTGGTCTAAAAAGTATGACTTTTAAGACCGGACGAATATATACATCAGTCTTAAAAAACCGACATTTAAGACTGGACTATTACATACATTGGTCTAAAAGTATCGACCTTTAAGACCGGACTAATAAATACATCCTGTTTTAAAAGTTGGTCTTTTTAGACTGGCGTATTTATTCGTTCGATCTTAAAAGTCAAAGATTTTTCCCCTGTTTTATTTTTTTCCTGATCATACACATCTACCACCCAATCCAACACCTAAAAGATAGTACTTTAAGCTACAAGCTATGAACAATCCATTATGAATTACAAATTGAATTGGAATTGAATACAAATATTATTCACTATGAGTTATGTGGCCTCTTAATGAATATACAAATTAAATATTACTTTTAAACTCAGGTCTTACAGGTAATTAATTTGTTCAATCTTTTGTACCGGCCACAATTTAAGTCTGGTCTTAAAAGTGTAACTTTTAAGATTGGTTCTTAAGTATATCCGGTCTTAAAATTTTTAGACTTTTGTATTTAATTTTTTTCTTATATTTTGGACTGGATAAAATTTAAGTCCGCTCGTATGAGATTTTTCTAAAAAGTAAATAATATTTCAATTTTTTAATGACATTTTTAAGACCGGTTGTTTTGGAAACTAGTCTGAATAATATATTTAAGACCTATGAAATAAAAGATCCGGTCCAAGAAATTCTTGATATTTACAAAAATGCCACCGGTTATACTTTTAAGACCGGGGCGTCAATACTCCGATATAAATGAAGTGGTCCTAAAACCCTTTTTTGCACTAGTGAGTGACTTAAATGAGACCCATATTATTCATTTTTCATAATGAGTAAAGTGTCACCTGACCTCGGTGTTCCAACATTAGTCCTCCTGCACTCCATAGTCCATACATTGCCTTTTGAGGGGCAGAAATCATGTCACCATTAAGCAGCAATAATGACCATAAAGATGGTTTAATGATAATCAAAAGGACGACTACAAAACAAGTGTTAATGATAATTTAATGTAATAAAACCTTTTAAATGTCATTAAAACTTTTCAATTAAAACTTCAACGATTCTTATGAAACAATCGTCATATTGCACTTTCAAACGATTTGTCTTTCAATCTTATATTAGCAAAAAAAAAAAAAAAACATAACAATTACAACAAGGAATCATAAAGTACGATTTCTAAATACTTAATGGTTAAAAATGATAACCTTCATGTAAGAAGACGAGAGTTGAAAAAAATTGGATTAATATAATGTTTGGTCTTTATAGCTTACCTTATTTTGGTTTTGGTCCCTATAGTTTCAAATAATAGGTTTGGTTTCTTAAGTTTCCTTCTATTTAAAATGTTAGTCCCTACACTTTAATAAAGACCTTAATAGAGTTATATATGATGATGTTGAAAGCCGGAATATTACCAAGAGGGGGGGTGAATTGGGGATATTAATTTTTCTTCTAAGTTAAAAACAAAAGTAGAGAGGAAGGAAGAAGAGGATGAACACAATGCAACTTATACTGGTTCGGTCCTAATCCTTGACCTACGTCCAATCCCCAGACACACTCCGGGATTCCACTATCTTAAGTTCAAATGATTACACACTCAATAACTCTTGGAGCAATTCCTCTCTTTTGAATTACACTCCCCCTTACAAGTTGCAATCAAAAGACCCAATCTCAAAGTCCCAATACTCTGAGATTCTTACAAGAAACAATAATAGATGAATGCCTCTCTTTAAGAGCAGATAACCAGAAACACTGAAGAACAAAATATTACACAGTGATTTCGTTTTGCCGAATATAGCATCAACGCATTTTGAGACGCGCTTCCTGGTTTGATTGAACATAGTTACGCGTCATTTCTACTTGTAGACGTTTCTGCTCTGATTTGGAAAGATTAGCATGGCCCATGGTGATTACAAAGGATCCTGTATTATGAGTCAAACTTTCGAAAAACTTTGAGCACAACGGTTAGAAGCAAATCATTAAAGATCAAATTTAATGATATTAAATTTCAGAATCACGATTCGAAATCTCGACACAGCAGAAATGAGATTTACCGAACATACTCGAGTATTAAATGTTAATACTCGGGTATCTATGTTGTTGGGATACTTCGGAGGCTTTGAATTATGTCTATACTCGAGTATTAGTTTCTCATACTCGGGTAGCTATGTGGTCGAGATACTCGGGTATAACATGCGTGAGAATAGTTGGTACGAGAGCAAGTAATATGTCGAGATGAGGTATACTCGAGTATTATCTTTCCCATACTCGAGTATAATGACAGGTTCATCATACACTTGCTATAGCTTTAGATACTCGAGTATTCCTTATCAATACTTGAGTATTGTTTCCTGAAACACTCAAACAACTGTGTTAGGTTGTCTATACTCGGGTATTAAACTTCCATACTCGAGTATATATTAAAGCATGTGATTAATCTTGATTCAAAACCTTAATTCACTTCAAGTATTGTTATCATCAAAACTTTGGGAGCCAACAGATGTGAAACTAACACCATTAATTATGCTGATGTGGCTTGATGACTAGGCAAGCTGACTGGGCAAGCTGACTGTAATTTTTGCAGCTTATGTGTCTGTGGTAAAATTAATTAAAAGAAAGAAGGAAAAATTGCATTTAGGTCACGAACAAGAGAAAATACGACAAAGTGATCCCTTAAAATCTCAAAATTACATTTAAGTCCTGTGGGGGCTTTTTTGCAATAATTTTCAATTAGCAAATGCACATGAACTTGTCAATGGACGCTTATGGATTTGTCAATTGACGCGCATGGACTCTCAGTGTAAGCGCTTATAGACTTATCAGTGGATGCCCCTGGACTTGTCAGTGGACGTCCATTGACTTGTTAGCGAAATTGGAATTTATTAAGAAAAAGGTCCTACGGGACTTAAATGCAATTTTGAGATTTCAAGGGACCATTTTATCTTATTTTCTCTTGCCTAGTACCTAAATGCAATTTTCATAAGAAAGAAGGGAATCGAGGGTGAACACCATCACTCACTCTTCCACTATTTATAAAAAAAAAAGATATGGCAATTTCCGTTAAAAAGATAACGGTTATTTAACGGTAGGTGGTTAATAGTTAAAAAATGAAAGGTTGGGAGGGGATTAAATTTAAACTTTGAAATATCCGGTGGGTTATATGTAGCTGACCCGAAGTTCAGTTGGGGATTAATTGCATTTTATATGTTTCAGATTTTGTATAATTTAGCCTTAATTTGCTATATTAATAATTTTAACAATATATTTTATATTTATTTATTATATAACTTAATAAATATTACCTAAGATACTTTTTTTATATCTTGCAAATATATCAAACTTTATAATTATATATGCACAAGTTATTTTGATTATTGATGTGAGGATCATGAGGATATAGATAATCTATAAATATATTTTAAGTATTCTTTAGGTTATAAGTGCCAAGAGTTGGAGACTCAACTTACAACTTATAAAAAAAAAAAATTGTCAATGAAAAAAATTATAAATTTGAAAGAAAAATGAAATTAATATTTTATATTTAGAAAAAAACTCTAAATTAAAAAATAAGTAAAGAAAAGAATAACAACAAACTTTTCAACTAGTTCTTATATTTTACACAAAAGCAAGTAAAAGAAGAAGGGTATCAACAAAAAGAAAAAAAGAAAAAAAGAAGAAGACTATTTAAGAGGTATTATTGGAAGTCATCTTTAGAAGAAACACTCTTCTTAAGAATTATTTCATTATATATATATATTTTATATAACTATTTGATTGGGTCAGATTCGAACATTATATTATCGGGTCTAGTTAAGGTCAACTCCCCCAGAGGTATATTTTGCACACATACTTACTCGAACTCAAGATCTCATGTTTAAGCAATAAAGCCCCTCTCACTACGACCAACACCTGCTGGCATTGTTGTCAAACTCGCGAGTTGACTCTCTGAGTTTATCGTTTTTACATTTCTAGCTTACAAAAACGAGTCGAGTCACTGGTAAACTCGTGTCAATTATAAACTCGGTTAAACTCACGAATTTATACATCGAGTTTACGTTTCTAGTTTATAAAACCATGTTAACTTATTCTTAAGGCCGTGCGAACTTTTTTGATTTGACAATGCTTAGCAGCTTTATATATATATATTTTATATAAATTTCTTTGTTAAATATGATAAATGATGACTATTGATGGGTTTAACTTCAATTATTTGGATTTAAAATATATTTAAATTAAATTGTTATTATTTTATATTTTAATTATTTAATTATACACTAGTAATACCTATTTAATAATAAAAGTAAACTCTTATGAGTTTATAATTTGAGTTCATGATAGGAGTTTACGTCAAATTTGCTTAAACTCGCGAGTTTGACAACTTTGTCCATTGGTATTATATCATTATATATTTTATAAATATGCAATACTTTTTTAGGATAAGAAATATCCTTCTTCTATTATGATTTATGAATATTATCATGTTTTATGGATATTCATGAATCATGAATCATGATATCTCTAATATTTAAAAAAAAAATCCTTATAATTACTTTCATGAATCATTCGCTCTGAAATTTTCTCCTATTCAATGAATCAAGTAATGTCATTAAATATAAGAATATTCATATGCATCAAATCCAATAAGATTCATTGACTTTCGAAAATCTACATTATAATTCATGTATTAAATGGTGGCAAGAAAATTCATGTATGAAAATTTAATGATTGGAAGCCTATAAAATGAAAATAAAGGCTCACCCCGAAGTTTTGTACAAAAAAATAATCGAAGTAAAATGAGAATAACTCTAACTAATACAGTACATAGATAAAGATTAATTACATTCATTACATAAATAACCACACACTTCCAGAGGAACCACAGTACTCTAGATACTCCTTCTGGTCCTTATTATAAGGCACCAACCACTATCATTTTTTGATCCTTATTATAAGACACCAACTTGCTATAATTGACTCATTTATTACTATTTTTCCATTATGTCATCATTTTTAACTAACTTATTTAAACCTATATCACTAAAGTAGGGGTAAAGTTGGAAACATTTATTAATTTTGGATCTAATTAATGACTTATTTTCCATTTCTTGGTCCGCGAGAAATGGTAGTTAGTGCCTTATACTCCCTCTGGTCCTTATTATAAGGCACCAACTACCCATTTCTCGTGGACCAAGGAATGGAGGTTAAGTCATTAATGAGGTCTAAAAATAATAAATGTTTCCAACTTTACCCCTAGTTAAAAATGAGGGCATAATGAAAAAATAGTAATAAATGAGTTAGTTAAAGTAAGTTGATGCCTTATAATAAGGACCAAAAAATGTTGGTGGTTAGTGCCTTATAATAAGGACTAGAGGGAGTAATAAGGACCAGAGGTAGTGCATGAAACACACAAAACTAAAAGTCTCATAAATGTATAAAATCATTAAATGTCTACATATTAGGAGTCATGTATATCTACATTAATTGGATTAATTATATTAATTAGATTCATAATGATGAAGGAGAGTCAACAACTTCACTACTGATGTTTTTGAGAAATGTGAGCACTCAACACTTTCTATAAGAACTCTCTTACCATCTGAACTCAATATCTCTCATCACACATCACAATAATGGAGAAGGGCTTCCTTAATTTGGTCTCAGCAGTTCTCATGTTCACCGTAGCAATAGCATGTATGAATTATTCATCTTTTCATCACTATATTTTTCTTTATTAACACTGCACATTTAGTTATTTAACTTTACATTTTTCTCGTTTAATTTTATAAATTGTCTATTCGGTTAGTTAATTCTAACACTGTTAAAAGTTAATGTTGACATTAAAATTTTAAGTGTTGGCTTATTAAGCTTTATTCTCAAAATAATACTATTGTTAAAAAAATCATACGAGACTAACGACATTAAGATTAAAGAACGGGTTAAGTATCAATTTTCTCCCTGAAGTACGCGCCCAGGAGCAATTTTGCCCCTTAAGTTTTAGGTGGAGCAATGTTGCCCATGAAGTATCAAAACGGAGCAATATTGCCCCTTCGTTAGAAACTCTAACGGTCAACGTTAGTTGACCTAATGTTGACCGTTAGGGTTTCTAATAGAGGGGCAATATTGCTCCGTTTTTGATACTTCAGGAGCAATATTGCTACGTTTCGGTGGAGCAATGTTGCCCCTCCGTTAGAAACTCTAATGGTCAACGTTAGTTGACCGTTAGGGTTTGTAACTAAGGGGCAACATTGCTCCGTTTTGATACTTCAGGGGCAACATTGCTCCGCCTAAAACTTAAGGGGTAAAATTGCTCTTGGACGTGTATTTCAGAGGCAAAATTGGTACTTAACCCTTAAAGAACTGAAAAGATACTTCATAAACTTAAAAGAGCCAACTGAGAAAACTTGGTAGACTTAAAGGATCAAATATGCACTTCTATATTTTACTTTTTTATATATTCTTTTTCTCTCTCTCTTTTAATATATATATGAGAGTAATATTATGTGATTCATATGCAGTGCTATCAGGGTCAAGAGTTGACGGATGCAATGACTACGACTGTAAGGTAATGTGTGGGGGACCTGGTTATTGTGTAGACGGTGCTTGTATATGTGGCGACCCAAAATCCCTCAACAACAACCACAACAATATTGTCTTCAAACACAACAGTGCAGTCAAATCTTATGTTCTTCCTCATCTTGCTCCAAAAGTTGCCTTCATGGAAAGTGCATTTGTCATTGTTAATCAATATTAATAAGCCTAAAAACTACCTAATTACTTAAAATTTTAATGTTGCCGATGATATTTTGACAATAATTGTTAATCCTTTGTTCTGGTGTTAGTTAATAATAATATTGGAAAATTAATTATTTGGTTTCTTTATGCTTTTAACTTGATTGCAACTCAATTCCTAAATTTTAACTTTGTACGTAACATGTAAAACCCTAAAAATCTCAGTAAATAATGCCTAGTAAAAATAGGTGAATATGAGGTCTCAAATACCTTGTATTGAATTTATCTTGTTATTAGAGTAATTTCTCTTGAAACTAGATAATGTGCAGTTAGGTCCCTAAAACGTTTGAAAGTTTGCAAATAGGTCCCTAAAATATTTATGGGTTATAAAATACCCTGAAAACATTATAAAGAGGCAAATAAATATTTATTTGAAATAGGAAAGAATATTGTCCCTAATTTAGGTAATTTATTAAATTATTACATTGGAAAAATTAAAGGAGAAAATCAAAAAGTATTGTGGGGCCATAATTGACCCCATGATTTTTAATATTTTACATGGAGCGTAAAATACCAATGTCAGTAAAAATTTTGTGAGATAATGATTAATTCTAAGTAAGAAAATTATCCACAATTAGTAAGTGATTAATTGAATAATTATTGGCTAATTACTTAAGCATGAACAAGGGAATAATCATGGTAAATTGTGTAAAACCCTATAATTAGTGGTTTATGGCTATAATTAGCATAAAATATATTTTCTAATTAATTGGAAAATATTAAGAAAAATTGATGAGATTAAGTATTTTTAAGCCTAAATCCAATTATGGACCAATAGGAAAATTTGGTGAATTGTATAATATAATTAAAATATATATAATATTGATTAAATATTAAAAAAAAAATTAAAAAGGACCAGAATATTGACCGAAATTTTGAGCCAAAGAGATGGATAAGGATTGGCAAAATTGATATCTAGATATTATTATTCTAATAATAATATAAAGGAATATTCTGTGAAAAAGCAAATAGGATAAATGACCACCGATAGAGATTAAATCCTATCTAGAAAACCATGAACAAGGTTTCTAAGGTCAGAGTATATTTTAAACAAGTGAATTTTTATCTCGGAGTGGACTGTCTCAGAAGTCATTTCCGAGGCCGGCGAAATGCTTTTGTAATAAGACGAAAAAGAAATAAGGCAGATAGTAGAAATGAAAACCTATAGAAAATAAATCCTAACTCAATATCTGGGGATGATTTGATAAACAACTGGACGTTTTATGAATCAGTGAATTTTTGTCCAGAAGTTGACGTTACCTGAAGTGATTTCCGTAACCGAAGCGTTTATCCGAAAATCTTCTGCGGAACCGATGACACCCTGAATGAGATCAAAAATTTAGTTGACCCAAGTATTTTGGAAGAGAAAGAAAAGATCTTCAGGGCTATGTAGCCAGGTTTCTAAGATTTTACAAGATTACGCGATTCGAACACCGATCGGGGACTTTATCGGTAGAAGCCTTCTAGAATAGTGCAAGGTGGCACCACATGATTGGTTGTTTGATTGACTATTGGGGAGGGGGCAGGTCGGCACATAGGTGGTTGGAGGAGGATGAATCTTGAAGAGAAAGATAGAACTTGTGGTCCAGAATTGAAGTAGGAAGTTGGAAAAAGACCGAAATGCCCTCACAACTTTGCCTATAAATAGAGGCCACCTCCAAGCATAATTCTCACACCAAATTGCTTAGCCAATTTCAAAATTTGAGAGAGCTTGGAGAGGAGGAAGAGTCCGGGGAAATTTGTAGCGAAGCTCTGGGTAAGTTTTTCGGTACCGAGTCTTAAGTTCTAGTTTTCGATTCGGTAGTTATAGTAGAAATGTTGTTTTGATCTTTAATCTTCCAAATTAGTTTAGATATCATGTTTTAAGGTTGAATATGATATATATTTCAAAAATCATGTTGGAGTAGGAGTTATGTTGAAATTTTGGAAGATTAGAGTCAAAGTAACGAAGTGCTGGCGAAATTCCGCCGATTAGGGGGTCAGGGGTAAAATGGTCATTTATGACTAAAATGTATGTCGTAATGATAGATCATTAACAAATGCGTTGTTATGTTGATAGGATATCCCTGATTCCGTTTTTACCTACTGTCGTGCCGTATTCCGACAGAATTACCGTTTACCGTCAACGAAGGTACGTCCGCGTACTGTAACACTAATATGATGTTTATCATGCATGTATGTGCTAGGTGTATTGTATGTGGTAGTTGATAGCTCTGTGATATGTTTATGTACTGTTGATATGTTTACGTTTGCTATGGGCGATATATCTGCATGCTTTTGGGCGATATATGTATACATGCTTTTGGGCGATATATGTATGCATGCTTTTGGGCGATGAGTGCACATATACTGTTATTGATATGATTGTCTGTAGTCCATATGCTGTATATGTAAATATGAGGTTAACCGTTATCTAAGATCCGGTGCGGATCTCAGCTCTAAATATAGTTTCAGGGTCGGGAGAACCAAGGACCGAGGAGAGAGGGAAGCAGCAAGCTTAGAGACCGACTGAAGACTTTCCGTTGTTGTTCTTACTTTTGAAAACTCTTGGTTACTGTACCGCTTCTGTAATTAGCCAGTGGGCATTTTGAATATATATATCAGTTACTCTTCCGCTCCGATGCTCTACTCTGATGAAAAAAAATTTATACTGCTTTTTGTAACATCCCAACTTTTCACAAGCAGTATAAATTTTTTTTTATCAAACATCATTTCAAAATGATCAGAGTAGAGCACCGGAGCGATTGAGTAACTGATATGTATATATAAAACGCCGTAAGTCTGGCTAATTACAACGGCGGTACGAAACCGCGTGGTTCAAAAGTATATAACAAAAGAAAGGCTTCACTGGAACAACAAAACGGAAGTCTTCACTGGGTCTTCTACTCGGCCGCTTGCCTCTCTCCTCGGTCCTCGATCCTCCGAACTCCGACGCTAGGTTAAGAGCCGAGATCCGATGCATTCGGACCTCAGGTAACGGTTAATCTCATATTTACATACACAACATATGCATTACATACATTCACATCACTAACAACATAAGTATCACATACAAGCAAGCGCATCCCAATAGCACATAAGCCCCCAGTGCGATGTGTGGCCCTTAGCAACGTATTCTAACAAAGACATAAAATGTGTGGCCCTTAGCAACGTATGGCCCTTAGCAACGTTTGGCCCATAGCAATCGAATCCCAATAGCACATATAATGTGTGGCCCTTAGCAAACGTGAACATATCAACAGTACATAACATATCACAGAGCAATCAACTACCACATACACTACACATAGCACATACATGCATACCATAAATATCAGAGTTAGTGTTACAGTACGCGGACGTACTACACTACATATACACATACAATACTCCTAACACATATACGCATACCATAAACATCAGATTAGTGTTACAGTACGCGAACGTACATACTTCCGTAAACCGAACAGAATGGCCAGGTAAGTGTCTACCATGGGGGCCTCACCGACTTATACGACGACTTATGGCACACCCACGTAGACTAGCCTTGCCTTCGGCACCAAACTGTTCTAACATATTTGTATTCAATAAACATACCATAACAATACACATAGCACATATATGCATACCATAAACACAAGAGTTAATGTTACAGTACGCGAACGTACCTTCGTTGACGGTAGACGGTACTTCCATCGGAAATCGTATTTTTTTCTCGATGCAGAAAAACTTACCCGAGCTTCGCTGCAATTTTCCCCAGAGCTTCTCTCTCTAAAATCCTCTCTCTAGAATCGGTTTTGCTCTTCAAAATGGTGTGAGAAATGAATAGGAAACTTGGCTATTTATAGAAGAAAATGTGACACTATTCACTACTTTTTCATATCGGATATCGGCCACCGGATCGCACTTTGCCACATGTCACGATCCTCACCGGGCCACTTGGCAGCTGACATCATCATTTAAAGCCATGATGTCATGGTGGTGATGTCATCTACTTGTTTGAGAAGTTTCCTACCGATAAGTTCCCGATCGGTGCTCGAATCGCGTAATCTTGGAGGAATCTCAAAATTCTGGAAAATTCACTGATTCCAAATATGTCCATGAAAATTCCCAATTCTTTTCCAAATGTCACAACATAACCTTTTCTTCCTCTTGGCTATCTGGCATTTTCTCAGAATTTCCTATTTCGTCTTATTAGGAAAAAGCACAAACGGCTTGAATTAACTTCCGTAAGAGTCTAACGGAAGATAAAATTCCACCGATCAATATTTTACCCCGACTTTGGAAATCCCATTCCTAGATCTCTAGATAGGTCCGTTTCCTATTTATTCCATTACTATTCACTACAATTAATTATATTATAAAATAATATAACTTTAATTAATTATATAATATAATAATAATACAAACTTACCAACTAAGTTATCTATTTTTATTCTTTTTTTTTTCTTCCCATTTTTTTTAAATTTCGTTTTTTTATTATTTTGATTATTTATTTAATTAATTATTTAATTATTTTTACATAATTTTTACAGAATTTTCCCATTGGTCCATTCTTGCATTTAGGCTTAAAAATACCTAAACTCAACTATTTTTCTCAAAAATTTCCAATTAATTAGTAAATATACTTTTACTAATTTTCAACCACTTTCCACTAATTTTTGAGCTTTACATAATTATTCATGAATTTCCTCTGCTTAAGCTTAAGTAATTAGCCAATAATTTCCTAATTACTTCCTTATCAATAGTTGATAATTTTCTTACTTAGGATGCCTCATTACCTCATAACTTTTGTATTGACATTTTTGCTTTCATGTCTCCTGCATTATCTTAGCATTTACGGGGGTATTACGGTCATTTCCTTACTTTTTGAGTATTCTTCTACAATTTCTCCAAGTTTGTAACTTAATAAATTACCTAAATTAGGGACAATATACTTCCCTATTTTAAATAGATTTTTACTTGCCACTTTTATAGCTTTCACAAGGTATTTATAACCCACAATGTGCTTGGGACCTATTTGCAAATTCTCAAACGTTTTAGGGACCTATTTGCAAATTATCTAATTTCAAGAGAAATTACCCTGACAACAAGGTAAACTCAATACAAGGTGTTCGAGACCTCATATTCACCTATTTTCAATAGGTATATTTCCCATTTTTCTATATTTACCCTAAGTGTGATTTTTAGGGTATTACACTTTTAGAAAACGGGATGTTACATAACATGGTCACTATAATTTTCACTTGGCTTAAACTTGATCACTAAATATATATTGACTAGATGAAGCTAAGCCCCCCATAGTTTTAACCCTTTTCGGCTACATTTTAGAAAATAAAATTAATTATAAGGAGTAAAGTTATTTTTTTTAAAAAAACTTAGTGACTATTTATATTAAATAGTTAAAAGGATGGGAACTGAAAATGATAGTACTTTTATTTAGTCATACAAATACCCCTGTTTTACAAGGAGTTCAAAAAATTATTAACTTTTACTGAAGGAAAAAAAGATCAAAATGAAAAATAAGTTTTGTAGGTAAAAAGATAATAATGGCGCTTACTTTATTTTCTTTTAAAAAATATTTGATTGTCACCGGAGCTTTGTCGGCCGGTCAGTCCAGCCAGAGCAGCTACCACTGGCTTGCCATCAAAGCTCTGGTGGGAACTACGACCACCCAAAATCAATGTATTATTCATATGAGAATTCTACTTGTTCATGAAGAATTGCAGATTTGTTCCTGAAAAATAAAATCATGAACAAGTCTACATAAATCAAATTGAGTTTCATAGATCCATTATGATAATTAATTAATAACCAAGATTCCCAAAAAAGAGTTCATTTTAATCGAACGAGGAATGATTTAATTCATTACTGGCACCACACAAATTCCCAGAGAATAAAGTAACAAGGAAGAAAAAAGGGAATAACAAACTGATTTCTCGGATAATCCCCGCTGGGTCTC
This sequence comes from Acacia pycnantha, assembly GCA_025563575.1. Lineage (NCBI taxonomy): Eukaryota > Viridiplantae > Streptophyta > Magnoliopsida > Fabales > Fabaceae > Acacia > Acacia pycnantha. Next base: position 539,328 of record JAMWYP010000077.1, on the reverse strand, counting down.
TCGCTGGGAAAGAATTATAAGCCGACGGAACGGCCAGCAACAGCGACCCAAGGCACAGAGACGTAGGAGTTGAAAAACCTGATGGCCGACCCTGCCAAACAAAAGTAGGCAGCCTTGACGGTGACGGTGAGGCAATGACCGAAGCTGGCGGTGGCTTGAACTGGGCTTGAGGGGGAAGCAGTAATGGTTGAGCTACTCGACGAGAATGCCCATGAAAAATATAAGGAGCATGGAGAAGATGAACATGACAGCCTTGCCACTACTAGGCCGATGGGCGAAGAGAATTTCAGCGTGCTACAGCAGGAAAGAGCATTTGCATCATCATCATCATGTATAACTTACCGGCGGTACCATTCGTGGAGGCCGCTGCCGTTGGAGACTGAGACGGAGGTGGTGTCATTGGCATCACTGCATGTAACGTGTATATTACTCATCAAGTTCTTAAATAGATGAAAGATGGAAAATAATTGGTGAAAAATATCTAGTTACAAAATTTGTTCTCTATAAAAACCTGAAATTTGTTTAAGGATTCAGAGACTGACTACACTTGTAACCACCCGCTTGCTCCGCCGACCAGCCTGCTGAAGAAGACTGTGGGAGAATAAGGTCCAGCCCCCATTGGGGCAGAGACGGTAGGAGAACAAGGTCCAGCCCCCATTGGGGAGGCGCTCTTAGAAATTTATTCCCAAGGGACAAATTCCCTAGAGGGGTGAACTGTAACACCCCAAATTCCATACCATTTAGTGTATCCGTTGACACGTATTTTTAGGGAAATCAACGGAGTTTGAGGTGCTACATTAGAGTAATGCGGAACGGAGAGCATGCACTAACATTTGGATAATGAGTAGCTGATATAAAATGCTCAGACATAAGCTAGTTAAATTAAATATACCGAATGAATATTCATATGATACAATAATACAGAACTTTGTATAATTAGAACTCTTACATAGTAACTATACAATCTTAAATCAAGCCTTAACTAGACTTGTGGCTTAGAACTCAATACAGTTAATCAAACCCATTTGGCTAGGCCAGGAAAGTCTAGTGGAAGTCTCCCCGTCTTTCACGGCGACTTATGACTGAACCACATAGACCAACCCTTTCTTAGTGAGTAATCTGCTGACTATTTATGTGATATTTCTCATGGTGAAATAATATATTTGAGTTTACAACCAACTAAATACTCTGCGTTAGAAAACCTAGACTACTCCTTGAGGTTCCTTAACTGGTGACAGCTCTCAAACTAATTGTCATTGCTGTGCCTTGTAGTCAGTCAAAAGAGTGACCTAATTATTTATCTTCTGACGTCTTCTATTCTATTTTGCAGTGCTCCTTTTCAGAGTTTGTGAATTCTTTCCAAGGATCAAAAATTAGCAATAACGAGAGGTATCTCTTGAAGTCTTCTGCTATTATTGTAAAATAATTTGTGCTCTAATTTGAGTTATAATTTATTGCATAGCATGAGTTATTCCAAAAGTAGCTTCAGCCCCACCTTATTCCTCACAAAATCTGCGGTGCACCCAAAATCCTATATTATGAGATTTAGAATGAGACATAAGCTTTAGCTACTGGGGTTCCTTTCAAGTCTTCCTTGGAGTATTATCTAATGCATTTCAATATCCATTGAATCTTAGGTAACAGTTAACCTTTATAGCAGATATAACAATATATGACAGATATTCATTACATATCAGCATCAACCATACATAGTACACAGTAGATGTAAGGTTACAACAATACATAGCACATAGCAGATGTAATGTTAACAGCATTTGCACACTCACCTTGTGCCACGAATCCACATGTCCTCAACGCTAGGAAAACATACTTGCGACATTATCAAGACTATAACCTACACAAAGCTGAATGTATATAAACATGTGACCTAAGCCCCATAACTTAGTTACAGTGCATGACCCACGACCTAGTATGTCTACATTGGATTAATTAAATTAATTAGATTCATAATGATGAAGGAGAGGCAACACTTTCACTACTGATGTGCTTACCATGAACTTGCCCTAGAGCAATTCTCCAGCTATATCTTCAAATATATATATATCAGTGCTTATTTTAATCTCCAAGTATACAAATTCCAAGCGCCCGGCGATAGCTATAGCGACAGCATCAAGTCATCAACAATCTCTTGAGAGATTCTCATGCGTCAAAATGATCATTCATAATGAACGCGTCGTTTACGTCACTCCATTGGGTAAAATTCCTCGTATCACAGTTGTAGAATGTGTAATCGGAGTTTGCCTCACGGTGATGCTCGAACTTCTTCAGCTTCCTTATGAGTACATCGGAGAAGACCCTGTTCCGACCATCATTTTCAGGGGCCGTCCTCATACTTTTCATGCCTTTGTGCTTTTTGTTCTCGCTGCTTTTATGACCGCCACTCGCGCTATTCATGCGCCGCCTAATTCCTCCGGCAAATTTGAGAACTACTGTGTCCTCGTCTCCGTGGTCTCCATCTCCTCTGCTCTGTTATATGAATTTATTTTGGAGTGAGTTGTTATATAAATTCATATCTACCTTTATGCTTCACTAATGACGTCATAATACTTTTGTAATCATATTTGGATATTTCCAATAAGACACTTAGTTTGTATCAAAAAGTATTTTAATAATTAACGGGCTAAACTCACTACATATTGTTGTACTAACTAGTTTTAATTTTATCCTCTATTTTTAATGAGTTACGACACGTTGATACTAATAAATATTCCAAATTAGTTTTATTAACTTCACGTCAGCAAAAAATTAATGCCGTTACATTCATCACATAAGCCTACTCTCTTGTGGGCTCTCCTCTACTCTCATTTCTTAATCATTTAAAAAAAAACATAGATGTATGTAATATATATATGTGTGGTTGTATGTAATATATATATATATGTGTGTGGGTGCGTGCGTGGGTGCGTGCGTGCGTGCGCGCGCGCGCGCGTGTGTGTGTGCTCTCCTCTACTCTCATTTCTTAATCATTTAAAAAAAAACATAGATGTATGTAATATATATATGTGTGGTTGTATGTAATATGTGTGTGTGTGTGTGTGATATATATATGTGTGGTTGTATGTAATGTGTGTGTGTGTGTGTGTGTGTGTGTGTGTGTGTGTGTGTGTGTGTGTGTGTGTGTGTGTGTGTGTGTGTGTGTGTGTGTGTGTGTGTGTGTGTGTGTGTGTGTGTGTGTGTGTGTGTGTGTGTGTGTGTGTGTGTGTGTGTGTGTGTGTGTGTGTGTGTGTGTGTGTGTGTGTGTGTGTGTGTGTGTGTGTGTGTGTGTGTGTGTGTGTGTGTGTGTGTGTGTGTGTGTGTGTGTGTGTGGTAAAGAAGTCACTAACAACTATTTTTTGGTCGTCCGTCACAAAGCTTCATCCGGACTAATTCGGATCTGACTCGCGTCACATATCTAGTTATGGTGGGAAAGTTTTTTAACGAGGCTTTTCTGCATTTACAAGACTTGAACTCGAGATCTTACTTAAGCGACACAAGCCGCTTACCACTTATGTCAACCCCTGTTGGTCACTAAAAACTGTTTGTTTGGCTGAGGAAGAATCATTGCTTTGAGAAAGAAAAAAAAAGGAAGAATCATTGCTACACATTTTCTTTGACGGTCTTTATTCAAGAGCTTTGTGGTTTGGGTCTTTTCATATTACAATCTTTGTATTGGAGTTTCAAGCCTTAAAAAGGTTGGCTTAAAAACAACATGTTAACTCTTCATCTGCAAAATCATATATTCTGTGGAATTATTTGTTTACTAAATGTCTGACAACATGCCACACAGGTTCGAAATTTGTTTACTAAATGTGATTTGGAAGAAAAGAAACTTTGCTCTCCAACAAGGGAAATTTGGCAGCTCTCAATCTACAGAGAAGGAAATTAATGGCTTGATCTCTTACTTAGAGTTAGCATTTGCAAACAAAGTCCTTCACATAAAATCCCCACCCAATGCCCTTTATCATCTAAAATATAATCCTATATTAAAGATGGATAGAGCATCCTTTTACACAAATTTAAAATATATATCCAAGATTCACTTTTGCCCAGTGGCGGAGTCAGGATTCTAAGTTTGTGGGTGCATAATTAATGAGGGGGATTCGGGGGCAACGCCCCCGAAATTTTTTTTTTTAAGGAAGTTTTAAATGCATTAAAAAACAACTCAATGCTTCCTCAATCGAAACCTATAACATTGTATTTTTTTTTCATACAAAGACACTAAGGGTGTGCATGGTAACGCTCCCAGAATTGTTTTTTTGTTAATTTCTGTTCCCCGGAACACAAATGGATGAGAAATTTGTTTGGTAAATCCGGTTTTTTTGTTTGTTCCCGGGATGAACCGGTTCCTTTTTGTGTGCAGTGTCAACTACCCTCCCCACCGCCACCGCCGCCACCACCCCAACTGCTGCCACCCCCACCTCACCGCCCCCACCACCACCCCCACCCCCACCGCTGCCACCACCACCACCACCACCACCCCAACCTCACCGCCACCACCACCACCACTCCCACCGCCACCACCACCACCACCCTCGCCGCCGCCACTGCCGCCACCCCCACCCCACCGCCACCACCACCACCCTCACCGCCGCCCCCACCTCATCGCCACCACTACCACCACCATGACCGTCACCGCCGCTGCCACCGCCACCCCCACCGCCACCACCACCCTCGCCGTTGCCACCCCCACCTCACCGCCACCACCCCCACCCCCACCGCCACCACTACCACCACCCTCGCCGCCGCCCCCACCTCATCGCCACCACCGCCACCACCATGACCGTCACCGCGCCGCCGCCGCCACCACCACCACTACCACCCCCACCTCACCGCCACCACCACCCCCATCACCACCACCGCCACCACCATGACCGTCACCGCCGCCGCCACCGCCACCACCACCACCACCACCCCCACCTCACCGCCACCACCACCCCCACTACCACCACCACCCTCGCCGCAGCCCACCCCCACCTCATCGCCGCCACCACCACCACCACGACCATCACCGCCACCCCCACCCCCACCTCACCGCCACCACCACCCTCGCCGCCGCCGCCGCTGCCGCCACCCCCACCTCATCGCCACCACCACCACATAAATAATTTTTTGAATATAAAAATTACATAAATAAAAATAAAATGTGTTAACAAACGTAATTCTGATTCTCGGAGTAAAAATAAAATGAGTTAACAAACGTAATTCTGATTCTCAGAACTCTTCCCAGGCACAGAATCAGAAAAAACTGTTCCATCTCAGAAACTGTGCTGGAGAACAGAATGGTTGCCATGCACAGCCTAAGCAACTGAAGCTATGATTTCTAATTTCAAAGCAACTCGACCACAAGAAATCAAAGAATGAAGAATTATAATAAATGGAAGGTGGGGACAGAGCAATTGAACTCAGGATATTCTAATTTTAGTGCATCGAAGCACAACAAAATCAACAGGCATTTACCAATGAACAACAAAGAAAAAGATGTAATGAAATTAATCACCGTTTTAATCACAATGCCATGAAATTAAAAGTTTTCATTCTTCTCCCTCTTTAAGTAGATCAGATAAGAGCTCAATAAGTAATCCAATTCAACAGCATATACAAGTAATCCAACCAATTGCATACTCTTAATTAGATAAAAGTTTCCAATAAGTAGATCAGATAAAAGTTTCTAATTCAAGAAGATATACAAGTAATCCAACCAATTCCCACTTTAAGCTTATGTTCATCTGTTTGTAACCTGAACAAATATGCTAACTTCCTTGCTGTAAAAGTAGAAAAGCTCATAGCTCTTTCATCTCTTAAGAAAAAACAGGACAAAGAAAAGAATGTGATTGAATAGAGGATGGGGCGAACTGACCTGATGACCAATCGACCTTCTAAGGTCGGTCCCTCAATAAACTGGGAGAAATGGCAGCAGCATTTCTTCCTAGTGTCATCTTCTCACCCAAATTCTGAAACCTAAAATCCATTACAGAAATGGTTTCACATCATGTATAAAATTTTGTAGACTACGAAAAACATTGAAACATTTTGTTGTGTTTGCAAAGGTAATAAATATTTACCTAAATGGAAAAAGTGGACGGCCATTGATCGCAGATTTCGCAGCCCACAGATTCCAACCAGCAAAGTCTGCTTGCTGAAACGCAACCTGTGAAGCAGAGGATAACAAATTATCAAACAAGATAATATGTTCTCAAGATTTATTGGTATGTCATAAAGTCATCATATTGGATGAGTAGTAAACCGTAGACGAAGCGAGGATTTGGAAAACGAGGGTTTGGAGTGAAAAAAAACAAGGAAGAGAACAATCAAAATGAAAAAAAAAAAAGAAGAGAGGAGGAATGCCAGGTTCGAACTGGGGACCTTTAACTAGATAAATGGGTACAGTTATGACCAACTAACCACTTAGACAATTTGACGTGGTATTCCTTCAAAATATATATACATTATCAAAATTTTACTGTCTGCACTTACCCACACTGGCCCCAGTGTGGCTCCGCCACTGCTTTTGCCAATGATACATTAGCTTGCATGACAAAGCAAGCTTATTTGGGATCATTTTTTGGGTCCCAAAAATGCTTATTCATATAAACCGAGACAAAAATTATGTCACATATTTATCTCGTATATCATAAATCATAATTAAAAAGTTGTTTTTGAAGGCTTCAATCATTATTCCAAATAAGTACAATAAAAAATTAACTAAAGATTGCATATAGACAGACCTAGGATCGTTAGAAGAGACTTTTATTGAGTCTGGTATTCTGTATTTTTAATTAGTGATTATTCCTACTAACATAACTAGCAATCACCTGTTAAGGCACTATTAAAGAGCACTTAGCGTGTGATTAGGATTAAATTAATGCAACTTGCTTCCTCTTGATATAAATGTGTTAACATGACATTCAATCAATCATACTATCTAACATAGTAACATATAGAAATCACAATACCATTGAATTAAATCTCAACGATACAAAACAATATTCTTAAAACTAGGAGAGAAAATGGACAAACAAAATAAACTCCTCTGAAACTCAAGCTAAAGCTACTGTCCATCCCCAAGAGATGAAAGCCTCAGCCACGCATTAAACTCAAAGCTGTCACCACCAAGCTTGAAATTGCAGCAGTAACTCGTCCAAAACACAACAATATGGAAAAAGAGTGAATGGCCAAATTAATGAAGAAAGAATGTGGGTTCGCTAAAGAAGTGAAGGAGTGGAGAAATCGAAATAGAATGATGAAAGGAAAATTTGGAATTGAATACTGTAAAGAAGGAAGAGCTACTGTGATGATTATAGAACGGAGATGGTGGTGGTCTGAGAGGTTTTCCAGCACTGTCAAAATAGAGGAAAATGGCAGAGGAACTGGACAAAAATAGAGGATGATATCGGAGAGTGAGAGAGGCCGACGGTGGTGAAGGAGTCTTGCGGTGCTCTCCAAATCTATTTTTCCGGGTCTCTCGCGTCTCTGGGTCTGTGTCTCTCCTTCTGCCTTCACTGGTGTGGCTGCTAGGATGATGCTCGCCGGCGGCCAGTGGTGGTGAATGAAGCCACCGGCAAGAGAGGAAGAATAAGGAGAAAGTGAAGGATGGAGGGTCGAAGGTCTGGTTCTCTGTTTCTCCGCGGCGCACTATCTCTGTCCCTGAATCCACATTAGTCCATATTAGGTGCTCATTCTCATTCTTAGCTAACCAATTATGTGCTTATACCTCTAATAAAGGAATGATTTTTCTTTTTTATATCTTATATTTGTTTATATTTAAATTATATGCTACTTTCTGAATTTTTTTTATTGCACCCAGCATCTCAAATTCATTAGTTTCCATTAGGGGTGAAAATAGGTCTTGCCCTACCAAGCAGCCTACAGCCTAGCCTATTTAGGGCCTGGTTTGGCCAGACCTGTTTGTTAAAAAGGCTAGGTCAAGGCCTATTTAAAGGTTTATATGTATAAATAGGCCTAGCCTATTTCGTTAAGGCCTAGCATGTTTACACATTAAAGAAATATATTTATATTTATATCATAAAATAACACAATATTCATATTTTCATTCTTATATTTATATAGATTTTGATAGGCTTAAAGTGCATGAAGCCTACTTATGGCCTTCAAGGCCTGCAACATGAGGCCTTTTTAAAGGCCTACATTATAAGTAGGCCTTTAAAAAGGCTTTAGGCCTGATTAGGACTTATGAAGGCTCAAGCCTGAGCCTAAAAAAAAAGCCTGCATTCAGGCTCAGACCTTTTAACCCTATTATAGGCTCAGACCTATTTAGCCAAAACCTAGCCTATTTCCATGCTTAGTTTTCATGATACTGGTGTGACAGATAAATGCAAGATTGGAACCAACATCCCTTGGGAGCAAGTGGTAAGGGACTTGCTCTTCCACCACCATGTCCTTAGTTCGAGGTGTGAGAATGGAGAAAATGGTGTTGGGAGCTCTTCCCCCACGACCGTGAGCCTAACGCGGAGTGAAATCCAGATTAGTCGGAACCGAAGGTTCTGATGAATCGGGTGGGATACCAAAAATTTTTTTGCAAGACTAGAAAACTAATTAATTTGAGATACTGGGTGCAAAAGATATTTCAGAAAGCAGAATATAATTTAAATCTAAATAAATACAATATATTAAAAAAAAATATGTTCATCCCTCTAATAGAGGTATAAGCACATAATTAGACACCTAAAAATGAGCACCTAATGTCGACTCCTCTGTCCCTCGGGTCAGTCTCTTTTTTCCTCACTCAGGCGCCATTCTGGATCTGTTTTGACCAGGGATTAAAGTGAGAAGATTTAAAAGTTCTGGAGAGGGACTAAAGTGAGAAGTTGCATAATATTTGTGGCGAAACTGAACTTTTCAAAATATTTGGGCTATTTCCTGTAAGTTTCTTGGTCACTTTTCTTCCTTGATTCCCAATTTTCAGAAAATTGAGGGCCCTTTTTTGTAATTTTCTCTAGTCTTTAAACTATTAATTCTGACCCTCCAAAATCTCCATTTTTCTTCTTAAACATCTACAATGGAGTACAAGATTAAGCACAAAGTAGTATCAAAAGTTTAAGAAATCATTTGCATGAATAATTAACAAATTATGATATTTTTAAAAAATTTTGCAAGACTAGAAAACTAATTAATTTGAGATACTGAGTGCAAAAGATATTTCAGAAAGCAGAATATAATTTAAATCTAAATAAATACAATATATTAAAAAAAAATATGTTCATCCCTCTAATAGAGGTATAAGCACATAATTAGACACCTAAAAATGAGCACCTAATGTCGACTCCTCTGTCCCTCGGGTCAGTCTCTTTTTTCCTCAGCTCGCGGCGCCATTCTGGATCTGTTTTGACCAGGGATTAAAGTGAGAAGATTTAAAAGTTCTGGAGAGGGACTAAAGTGAGAAGTTTCATAATATTTGTGGCGAAACTGAACATTTCAAAATATTTGGGCTATTTCCTGTAAGTTTCTTGGTCACTTTTCTTCCTTGATTCCCAATTTCCAGAAAATTGAGGGCCCTTTTTTGTAATTTTCTCTAGTCTTTAAGCTATTAATTCTGACCCTCCAAAATCTCCATTTTTCTTCTTAAACATCTACAATGGAGTACAAGATTAAGCACAAAGTAGTATCAAAAGTTTAAGAAATCATTTACATGAATAATTAACAAATTATGATCATTTTACTCCTAATTACACTTAATTTAATAAAAATGTCCCCATCTCAAATTAGTGCTTAATAATGCAATAATGCCCTAGAAAATGTATTAAAAATCCCAATTTAATTATGAAAAATAATATAAAAATATGGTTCAATTAGGGTCCCAGAAATGCTTTTCATATAAATCGAGACAAAACTTATTTCACATACTTATCTCGTATGCCATAAATCACGATTGACAAGTTGTTTTTGAAGGCTTTAATCGTTATTCCAAATAAACAAAATTTTGGAAAAATATTAACATGTAACCCAAGTCCTCCATTTCTATTTTGTTTCTTGAGAGTGTTTATTATTATGGATTTCCATCTCTAATCTTCTTGAGAGCAAAATTTGTCATGTTTTGTCAATCGTGTGTGTTGGAAAATGTTCCATCAATATTTCCACAGGCCCTCAACGTCAATTGTCCATCACATGGCAAGAAATACTAACGCTAGCTCTAAGTATATGATTTCACCCTATCTCTGATTCAAGTTATTTCATATAAGTATTTCTCTAAGTATTTTGATAAATATGTATTTTCTTTTTGCTTTGGAACTTTATAGGACATAATCATTTTTTAATATCATTTTGTCTTTTTATATACATTAAAAAAAGACTTCGCCTTCACTTACACGGCAAAGTATTGTGTAAGTTTGGGAGCAATTCTTGCAAGGAATGTTTGACTCTGGTTTGCTATATTGACTTGGAAAATGCTTGGCACTCAAATTTTTAGTCAAACATTTTCTTCTTCTTTCCCAATGGTGAATGGGATGTTGTAGCTAAATTGTACAAGAGTTCTTTCCTAAGAAATTGTGTCGAAAAATTCTTCGTACCGGAATAATTAACAGGAAAATTAATGAAGGCTATTATTGCTGGAGAAATGCAATTGATGGTCAATCTGCTTAATGAAGGCGGCCTATAATTTCATTAAACAAAAATCTCAAGAAAATTGATTATCATCCAATATGGAAGATGTCATTGAAGTAGTGGAAATAGGCTAGGCCTTATTAGAGACCTACAGCCTGACTTGGTTGGAGCCTGTTAAAGCCTGCCCTCTCTCCTAAAGAGGCCAAACTTAAGACATATTTAAAAGTCTATTTACTTAAGTAGGCTATGTGCACGCACGCTTGCGTGTGTTAATTGAGATTTCCTACAATCGTCATCTTTATCCCAATCTCTAATCCATGTTAGTCTCATAAGCTCAGATCTGTGTGTGTGACGTGCGTGTGTGCGTGTTAATTGATATTTCCTACAATCACCATCTCTGATTGTTCATGTTACTCTCTTAAGCTCAAACCTTTCTATGTGTGTGTGGCGCGCTTGTGTGTTACTCTCTTAAGTTCAGACCTCCGTGCGTGCGTGTGAGTGTGTATACGCGCACGCCTTGCTGAATGTCCTCTATCTTCTCCACAGAGATAGGCGAAACTTATTGTTTCACAAAATCTTTTATTCCTTTGTATAATGTCTATTTCGTGTCTCTCCTTCCAAGCCTTTTTTGTGTGCTTTGACAACTCTTCTTCCTTATATATTATGTACTGTTCATTATTTTTTATTTTTATTTTTTGGTTACATATGCAGACTGTTGTATTTTTGTGTCATTGTAGCGGGATTATTGTTTGGAGACTCTAATTTTAGATCCATCCAGTTATTCTTCGAAATAATTTATAATAAAAATCAGTTTTAATTTTACTTAGCTTTCAAAGCTAAATTTATAAATACTTAGGCTTTGAACCTTCCAAAAACCTATATTTATATAGTTTTTAGTAGGCTCGCAACTTATTTATAGCCTTCAAGACTGGAAACATGAGGCATCTTTAAAGGCCTGTATGATTGGAGAGGAGTGGATGAAATGGGAGGAAAAATGAGTCTCTCCTTATTTGATTTGAAATTTTAGAGGGAAGGGGGCCAAAATCTGCCATCTCATCCCCTTTCCTCCCCTATTTTTTATTTTCTCCAAATTAGCGTTTATTTTGGAGGGGAACCAAATATCTTGACCAGTTTGCCCCCATGAACTTTGTGATATTCCCATCAGTTCCCTTGGGGGAAAAAAAACACCAGCTTTCTCCCACACTTCTCATCACAAGTCGCTGCAACATTTCGAAAGTTAACCCTTCCCAACGAAACGATAAATGACAACTCCATTAGTTATTGTGTGCTCAGCTCATGTTGAGTTGCTCTGAATCGCTGGGTATGAAGGCGCTCTGTAATTCCTGTTTGCTACTTGCTATATCAGGTAATTCACGTTGTAAATTAAAAATAAGTGGATGTCATAGTTCTTGGATGGCATAAACACTTTGTACTCAAAGCTCACATTCAAGGTCCCACTACCTTGAATATCTCATGGTAAGAGTAATAAATGACTTTATATTTTCTCTCCCAAAAAGTATGTGATAAACACTATTTGAAGTACATGAATATCAGAAGAACAGAGCATACGAAACTTAATGCAATAGTGAACTTAGTCGTAGGTTGTTGGCTCTGTCTTGAATACTTTTGTATTTGTAGCTTGGAAGGAATTAATGACCATTGAAGTATTTGAATGTGTCCATTAGAGATATAATATAGCTGTTGGTGAAAGAGAGTATGTGGATTGGACGGGTTTCGCTGCATTTAATGCTTTTGACAGATAGTATTTTATGTGAGTTTGAGCTTAATTCAAAGTTAAGTACCTGAAACTTATACATAAATCTAATTAGTAATGTTAAGAAATAATATGAAGTATTGTAGCTAGATTCTATTACACTTAAGAATAGGTATAGAAATTTTTCTGAAATGCTGTTTCCCGTTCACCCCTGTGCCGCCTCTGTTCAGTTCGAAAGTGACAGCCAGGTGAGTGGGTGGTGATGATGGAAACTTGCGGCGGTCGTGAAGGTGAATTATGCCGCTAGGTAGGAAGAAGAAAGGCGAAGCTTGAAGAATGAAAGTGAAGCTCTAGTTGGTTCGCGGTGATCTGTCCTTTGTTCTTCCCGCAGAAACTGATATAACAAGACCTAATTTTCATCAGCAAACGCATCAGTTTTTGAGTTGTGGACCAATATGTCATTTTCAAATTTAATCCATTTTCTTTAAGCACCAATAATAAAAACAATTAAACTAAAATCAAATCTTCTCAAAAATTAATGATTAAGAGTAATTACATTTATTGTGATAAGTTTACCATAATTCAATGCATTTACTCTTAATCTTAATTAATCTAATAAAAACATTTAAGTTCAATAATTATAAAAAAAAATCCCCAAATAAAATGTGAAAATATATAACAACATAGGGACTTGCCAATTCCTCACACCTACTTATTAGAGGTGGGCATAGGCAGGGCTGGGCTGGGTGAGACCCCTTCCCGAAGGATCATTGAACAGTAAAATGCAGCCTGATAATTTTTATTATTGATGTGATAATCTATAAATATATTTTAATTATTCTTTAGGTTATAAGTGCCAAGAGTCAGAGACTCAATTTACAACTTTTTTTTTTTAATTTTTTATTTTTTTTTGTCAATGAACAAAATAATAAATTTGATAGACAAATGAAATTAATATTTTCTAGGTTAAAGTATACATTTTTTCCTTCATGTTTGCCTCTGATATCATTTTAATCCCTTAAGTTTATAAAATGCACATTTGATCCCTTAATGTTAACACTGTCAGTCCGACTTGACGAAAAATACCGACTCAACAATTTTAAGCGATGACTGTGCAATTAAATACTGACCAATTATGCTTATATATTAGTATTTTAATAAATTAATATTTTAAATCCTATTAATTGAAAAATATTTAATCTTAAGGGACTAAAATGATACTGGAGGCAAACATCAAGGACCAAACGTATACTTTAACCTATTTTATATTTGTAATACCCTGAAAATCTCATTTATGATAAGTATCATATTGAGTAAATAATACCTATTGGAAATAGGTGAATATGGGATCTTAAAGATCTTGTGAAGAATTTATCTTATTTTGGGTAGTTTCTTTTGAAAAAGAATATTTACAATTAGGTCCCTAAAACGTTTAGAAGTTTGCAAATAGGTCCCTAAAATATTTACGGGTTATGAAATACCTTGTGAAAGTTATAAAAAAGGCAAGTAAATATTTATTTGAAATAGGGAATAATACTGTCCCTAATTTAGGTAATTTATTAAATTATTACCTTAAAGAAATAAAGGGGGAAAAGTTAAGAAGTATTATAATGACCAAAATGCCTCGTGAATTTTGATATAGGGCATGAGGCATAAAACACTAATGTCAGTGTAAAAGTTGTAAGGAAATGAGTTATGCTAAATAAGAAAATTAGCAACAAATATTAAGGAGTTGATTAAGTAATTATTGGCTAATTACTTAAGCATGAACAAAGGAAAATCCATAAATAATTATGTAAAACCCTATAATTAGTGGGTAAGGGCTGAAAATTAGCATAAATATATTTGCTAATTAATTGGAAAATATTGAGAAAAATTGGTGAGGTTAGGTAATTTTAAGCCTAAATGCAAGTATGGACCAATAGGAAATTTTGTGAAAAATAATTACAATAATAATTAAATAATTAATTAAAAAATAAAATAAAAATATATATATAAAGTGTTTGTGTGTGCCGACATGAAGAGGGAAAGGGGAAAAAGAAAATGGAAAAAGAAATGAAGGAAGAGTGTGAAATATAAACACTTAATTAAAAAATAATTAAAGTAAAAAGTAAAAGTAAATAATTACCGATAGGAATTGGATCCTATCTAGAGAACCAGGAACAGGATTTCTAAAGTCAAAATATAATATTGATGAGTGGATTTTTATCTTGAATTGAGTTGTACCTGGAGTCGTTTCCGAGATCGGTAGAAGAAGTTAGTAATAACACGAAATAGGGAAAATCTGAGAAATAGGCCGATAGTCATAAAATTAGGATTTGAACAAAATAAATTATAACTCAACATTTGGAGATGAGTTTATGATTTTCTGGACATATTTGGAATCAGTGAATTTTTGTCCAGAAGTTGATGATTCCGGAAGTTCGTTCCGAAACCGACACGTTTTTCCGTAAAACTTCAGGCTGACCGTTGAAACCCTGTATGGAATCAAAAATTTATTTAGCCCAGACATTTCTAATAAGTGAGAAAATGTCTTCAAAGTTGTAATTCCGAATTTTTGGGATTTTACGCGATTACGCGATTTGCACGCCGATCGAGGAATTCTACCGACTTAGGCTTCTGGAACAAGCAATCTATGTCATGCATGACATCATCTTTTGCCACCTAAGGGGGGGGGTAAAGGACAGCTGCCAAGTGGCACACCATTCTTGAGAGCAAAATCGAATCTAGAGAGAATTTAGAGAGAAGGAGGAGTCCGGGGAATTCTGCAGCGAAGCTCTGAGTAAGTTCTTCGGTACTTAGTCTTAAGCTCCCGTAGTTCTTTCGGTAGTTAGAGTAGAAATGCTATACTAGTCTTTAATCTTCCAAGTATGATTAGATATCATATGATAGGGGTATTTTAGTCATTATTTCAAAAATCATGGTGGGGTCGAAGTTCTGCAAAATTTTGGAAGATTAGAGTTAAAATAGGGAAGCTCTGGCGACATTCCGCCGATAGGGGCAAAATGGTAATTTTTACCTAAAATGCCTGTTATGCTGTGAATCATTAATTAATATGATTTATATTTCGAAAATGATGTTGGAAGAGGAGTTATGTTGAAATTTTGGAAGATTAGGGTCAAAGTAACGAAGTGCTGGCGAATTTCCGTCGATTAGGGAGTCAGGGGTAAAATGTTCATTTTGACTAAAAATGTCCGTCGTAATGGTAGATCCTTAACAAATACGTTGTTATATTAATAGGATATCCCTGATTACATTCTGACCAACTATCGTACCGTATTCCGACGGAAGTACCGTCTACCGCCAACGAAGGTACGTTCGCATACTGTAACACTAACTCTTATGTTTATGGTATGCATATATGTGGTATGTGTGTAGAGGTGTTATACTGTTTGAGTGCATATAGAGGTTAGAGGATATGTCTGTATGCTGGGAGCAATATGTCTGTATGCTGGGAGCAATATGTCTTTATGCTGGGAGCAATATGTCTGTATGTGGGGAGCAATACATATGAATTGGTTGTGATAGACTGATGTTAGTATTGTTAATGTCTGCTGTCTGTGTACATAAACATGAGGTTAACCGTTACCTGAGATCCGGTGCGCTGGATCTCAACCCTTAATATAGCGTCAGGTTCCGGAGGACCGAGGAGAGAGGCAAGCAGTCCGAGTAGAAGACCCGGCTGAAGACTTCATTTTTGCTGTTCCAGCGGAAGCCTTTCTTTTGTTATATACTTTTGAAACCACGCGGTTTCTGTACCGCTGTTGTAATTAGCCAGACTTACGGCATTCTAAATACAAGTATCAGTTACTCAATTGCTCCGTTGCTCTACTCTGACAAAAAAAATATATATATACTGCTTTTGAAAGGTTGGGATGTTACATTTTGGTATCAGAGCAGTAGTCCTGTCATAAATTTAACAAAGTTATTACGGACAGTTTGGTGCCGAAGGCAATGCTAGTCTACGTGGGTGTGCCAATCAGTCGCCGTATAAGTCGGTGAGGACCCCATGGTAGACACTTACCTGGCCATTCTGTTCGGATAACGGAGTTATGTTCAAAAGCCTTTTAACTTGGAGCATATTTTGAAAATGAGTACTGATATAGCCCAAGGTCGGTGTACCAGTTTGAACCGGTATACCATTCTGAACCGGTGTACCACTTTCTGTTGGTACATCAATTCTGAGAGGTATTATTAAAGTAATCTTTTAGAAGAAACACTACTCTTAAGAATTATTTCATTGTATATATTTTTTTATATAACTATTTGATTGGGTCATATTCAAATATTATATTATATTATTGGCTCTAGTTAAGGGCAACTCCCTCATTAAAATAATCTTTTAGAAGAAACACTACTCTTAAGATTCATTGTATATATTTTTTTATATAACTATATTTGATTGGGTCATATTCAAATATTATATTATATTATTGGCTCTAGTTAAGGGCAACTCCCTCAGAGGTATATTTTGCACATATACTGACTCAAACTCAGGATCCCATGTTTAAACGATAAAGCCCCTCTCACTACGAAAAACACCTGTTGGTATTATATCATTATATATTTTATAAATATGCAATACTTTCTTAGGATAAGAAATATCCTTCTTCTATTATGATTTATGAATATTATCATGTTTAATGGATATTCATGATATCTCTAATATTTTAAAAAAAATCCTTATAATTACTTCATGAATCATTCGCTCTGAAATTTTCTCCTATATATTCAATGAATCAAGTAATGTCATTAAATATAAGAATATTCACATGTATCAAATCCAATAAGATTCATTGACTTTCGAAATTGTACCACTCTAATCCTATTTATAAGTTCATTTTGACCAAAAAAATTGATCCTATTTATAAGTCCAATTCCATGTAATAAATGAGATTGTGACAATTTTACCTATATTAATTGTACACATGAAGATAGAGAGAGAAGAAACAGTTTAAAAATACTTAATCATAAATGAGGGCAAAATTGAAAATTTACCCACATAATCATTGAGTTAACTAACTCTCCTTGGTATGTGAGATTTGATCAAAATGAACTTATAAATAGAACCAAAGTGATACATTATAATGTCAGAGTTCACACTCCCCACACACACATACTCTCTCTAGTCCTTATTATAAGACACTAACTAACAATTCTCATAGACCAATAAAAACAATTAAAGTCAATAAAGTTGTCCTACAATTTAAGTAAATTCCAATATTACCTCTACTAATTGCACTAAACTCTGATATTATATTAATTATTACTCTCACCCACTATTCTTATTAATTATGAGCATACATAGAAAAAAAATTTAATGCGCTTTGGAAATAAATAAGTACCTTATAAAAAGAATCAAATATCATTGCTAGTTGGTGTCTTATAATAAAGACTAGATAAAGTATATATATAATTCATGTATTAAATGGTGGCAAGAAAATTCATGTATGAATAACTCTCCAGCCACTACCAAAAAGAAATAATTACAGTACATAGATTAAATACATTTATTACATAAATAATCACACACTTCCAGATGAACCACAGTACTCTAGATACATGAAACACACAATAATAAAAGCCTCACATAATGGTCTACATTGATTGGATTAATTAGGAGTCATGTATGTCTACATTGATTGGATTAATTAAATTAATTAGATTCATAATGATGAAGGAGAGTCAACACTTTCACTACTGATGTTTTTGAGAAATGTGAGCACACAACACTTCCTATAAGAACTGTCTTACCATCTGAACTCAATATCTCTCATCATACATCACAATAATGGAGAAGGGCTTCCTTAAATTGGTCTCAGCAGTTCTCATGTTCATCGTAGCAATAGCATGTATGGATTATTCCACTTTTCATCACTATTTTTTTCTTTATTAACACTGCACATTTAGTTATTTAACTTTACATTTTTCTCGTTTAATTTTATAAAGTGCCTATTCGGTCAGTTAATTCTAACACCATTAAAAATTTATGTTGACATTAAAATTTTAAATGTTGGCTTATTAAGCTTTATTCTCAAAATAATACTATTGTTAAAAAAATCATACGAGACTAACGATATTAGGATTAAAGAACTGAAAAGATACTTCATAAACTTAAAAGAGCCAACTGAGAAAACTTGGTAGACTTAAAGGATCAAATATGCACTTCTATATTTTACTTTTTAATATATTCCTTTTTTCTCTCTCTTTTAATATATGTATATGTATATGTATATGTATATGTATGAGAGTAATATTTTGTGATTCATATGCAGTGCTATCAGGGTCAAGAGTTGACGGATGCAATGACTACGACTGTAAGGTAATGTGTGGGGGACCTGGTTATTGTGTAGACGGTGCTTGTATATGTGGCGACCCAAAATCCCCTCAACAACAACCACAACAATATTGTCTTCAAACACAACAGTGCAGTCAAATCTTATGTTCTTCCTCATCTTGCTCCAAAAGTTGCCTTAATGGAAAGTGCATTTGTCATTGTTAATCAATATTAATAAGCCTAAAAACTACCTAATTACTTAAAAATTTTATGTTGCCGATGATGTTTTGACAATAATTGTTAATCCTTTGTTCTGGTGTTAGTTAATAATAATATTGGAAAATTAATTATTTGGTTTCTTTATGCTTTTAATTCGATTGTAACCCAATTCCTAAATTTTAACTCCGTACGTAACATGGTCACTATAATTTTCACTTGGCTTAAACTTGATCCCTAAATATATATTCACTAGATGAAGCTAAGCCCCCCATAGTTTTAACCCTTTTCGGGTACATTTTAGAAAATAAAATTTATTATAAGGAATAAAGTTATGTTTTTTTTTTTTAAACTGAGTGACTATTTATATTAAATAGTTAAAAGGATGGGAACTGAAAATGATAGTACTTTTATTTAGTCATACAAATACCCCTGTTTTACAAGGAGTTCAAAAAATTCTTAACTTTTACTGTAGGACAAAAGATCAAAATGAAAAATAAGTTTTGTAGGTAAAAAGATAACATTACAAAAAAACTTCGTATTAGCCACGGAATTACTCACGGAATTTTTTCTGTGGGTAATTTCCCACGGAATTCCATGGGTAAAAATTACCCACGGAAATTACCCCTGAATTCCGTGGCTAACTGACAATTACCCACGGAATCCGTGGGTAATTTCCGTGGGTAATTAAAATTATCCATGGAAAATTTCCGTCCCAAAAAAAGACGTAGCTTATTTTTTACGACAATATTTTTTGTCACGGAAATTTTCCGTGGCTAATTCTGTAGCTAATACGAAGTTTTTTTTGTAGTGTAATAATGGCGCTTACTTTATTTTCTTTTAAAAAATATTTGATTGTCACTGGAGCTCTGTCGGCCGGTCAGACCAGCCAAAGCGGCTACCACTGGCTTGCCATCAAAGCTCTGGTGGGAGCTACGACCACCCAAAATCAATGTGTTATTTATATGAGAATTCCACTTATTCATGAAGAATTGCAGATTTGTTCATGAAAAATAAAATCATGAACAACTCTACATAAATCAAATTGAGTTCCATAGATCCAATATATAGATAATTAATTAATAACCAAGATTCCCAAAAATGAGTTCATTTTCATCGAACGAGGAATGATTTAATTCATTACTAGCACCACACAAATTCCCAGACAATAAAGTAACAAGGAAGAAAAAAGGGAATAACAAACTGATTTCTCGGATAATCCCCGCTGGGTCTCTCGCTGGGAAAGAAGTATAAGCTGACGGAACGGCCAGCAACAGCGACCAAAGGCACAGAGATGTAGGAGTTGAAAAACCTGATGGCCGACCCTGCCAAACGAAAGTGGGCAGCCTTGATGGTGACGGCGAGGCAATGACCGAAGCTGGCAGTGGCTTGAACTAGGCTTGAGGGGGAAGCAGTAATGGTTGAGCTACTCCACGAGAATGCCCATGAAAAATATAAGGAGCATGGAGAAGATGAACATGACAGCCTTGCCACTACTAGGCCGATGGGCGAAGAGAATTTTAGCGTGCTACAGCAGGAAAGAGCATTTGCATCATCATTATCATGTATAGCATACCGGCGGTACCATTAGTGGAGGCCGCTGCCGTTGGAGACTGAGACGGAGGTGGTGTCATTGGCATCACTGCACGTAACGTGTATATTATTCATTAAGTTCTTAAATAGATGAAAGATGAAAAATAATTGCTGAAAAATCTTTAGTTACAAAATTTGTTCTCTATAAAAACCAGAAATTTGTTTAAGGATTCAGAGACTGACTATACTTGTAACGGCCTGCTTGCTCCGCTTGCCAGCTTGCTGAAGAAGACTGTGGGAGAATAAGGTCCAGCCCCCATTGGGGCAGAGACTGTAGGAGAACAAGGTCTAGCCCCCATTGGGGAGGCGCTCTTGGGAATTTATTCCCAAGGGACAAATTCCCTAGAAGGGTGAACTGTAACACCCTAAATTCCATATCATTTAGTGTGTCCGTTAACACGTAGTTTTAAGGAAATCAAGGGAGTTTGAGGTGCTACATCAGAGTAATGCGGAACGGGGAGCATGAGCTAACGTTTGGACAATGAGTAGCTGATATAAAATGCCTAGGCATTAGCTAGTTAAATTAAATATCCCGAAGGAATATTCATATGATACAATAATATAGAACTTTTTATAATTACAACTCTTACATAGTAACTATACAATCTTAAATCAAGCCTTAACTAGACTTATGGCTTAGAACCCAATGCAATCTTAAATTAAGCCTTAACTAGACTTATGACTTAGAACCCAATACAGTTAATCAAACCCATTTGGCTAGGTCAGTAAAGTCTAGTGGAAGTCTCCCCGTCTTTCACGACGACTTATGACTGAACCACATAGACCAACCCTTTCTTAGTTTAAGCACCAAATGGTTTGAAACAACTTTATCGGATTCATGCTAGAAACTACGCCCTTCTTCAGACTTTCATCTCGCCCGGTGTCTTTCCACGGCTTCGTCCATCGGTGCCTCTTTACGGCTCCGTCCATGTCACCTTCTCAGGTCTAGATTTCTTTCCCTGAACCTTTAGTCAAGTCTGAGATTCAATATCCATTGAATCCCAAGTAACAATTAACCTCTATAACAGATATAACAATATATGACAGATATTTATTACATATCAGCATCAACCATATATAGCACACAACAGATGTAAGGTTACAGCAATACATAACACACAGCAGATGTAATGTTAATAGCGTTTGCACACTCACCCTGTGCCACGAATCCACGTGTCCTCAGCGCTAGAAAAACATACTTGCGGCGTTATCAAGACTATACCCACACAAAGCTGAATGTATGTAAACATGTGACCTAAGCCCCATAACTTAGTCACGGTGCATGACCCAAGACCTAGTCTTGTCCATGACTTCATGAATCATTCAATCATATATAATCATACAAGATATAGGCGATTAAAGTTACCAGTACGCGAACGTACATTTCACCGTGTAGTTACCAAAACGCCCGACCTTTTGAATCCGACTCCGGACTTCCCGGATATCCTATACATTATCATTGGATTATTATATGATATTGTGATAAATATCATATTTCTTAGAATAATATTCTAAAGGGTTATGTCCATATCTTTTTACCCTTTTACCCTTAGTGGATTATTTATCCCATTTTTACCCTTATATTTTCTCAAAAACGCATTGCTGAATTTTCTGGGCAGATTTTTCAGAAACTTTGAAAAATAATAATTAATTCTAAATAAATCTATTTTGAGTGCCGCAAAATTCCTCATGACCCTTGACATATCTATTTTCAAGGAAAAATATTCCCAGAAGCCAGAAATTCAATAATAATTCCTAGTTAAATATTTTCTCAACACTGCCCAGTTTTAATCCCAGAAAAATGGCGTAACTTAAAAAATTCATATCTCCTTGACCGGAGATCAAAACGTTACATATTTTATATATTTAGAAATAACTATATGTATTTTTATTCTTGTAAAATTTCATGATTTTTAAAGATCCTTTGATACATAAAATAATAGCCTCACTGTTTGCTGCCAGCACATGATTTACAATCGAAAATTCTGCATGTTTCACAAATCTTGATCTATTGATTTCAAAACTTATTTCTTAACATGTTTTTCACTTCATTTTGCATTTTAAAATCAATGGAGCCTTAAAAACATGTAAAGGAACTCATTCCGTAATTTTATGAATTAAACTATAATTTCACAAAAAAACTCAAAACTATAGGATCAAGAACCTCACCTAATGCTTGAACCTTTTCTTCCTCCTTATTTCTTCACCCATTCGTCCCTCTCCATCTCTTAATCATATTTGATTGAGCTTGTTGTGGTGTGAAGAAATGAAGAGAGTTCAAGCTCTATTTATAGGGAAAATCTTCAAGGTTAAAATGGTAATCTCTCTCTCTCTCTCTCTCTCTATCTCTCTCCTTATCCTCTTCCATTCTATCCTCTTCCATATTACCCTAGCCATTTAATATGTTATTTCATTAGCAAATATCTCTTGGTTCAGTCCTCTAATTGGCTAGTTGCAAATGTTGCCTTTTCAAAGTGTATTTATGTGTTAGTCATCATGAAATACTTGGCTTATATTCCTCCCCCTTGTCTGCACGTTTTTTATGACTCTTGGGAAGATTTTATAAGCTCTAATTAACTCTTTAATCAAGTGCTTAATTTCCCCTTAATTACCATTGTCATTGTGGGATTGGTTTATTTATTAATCATGGTCATTAGCGCTTCATTATTCAAGCTTTAATTCTTCAATTTTGGCCCTTAATTTTTTTCTCAATAATCAGCCCTCTTTTATTTCAAAAATTATGACTTTAATTCGCCCATAATTAATTTGAAGAATGATGCCACTAATCTCAATTAGTGCAAAGCTTATTTGCCTATTATTTGTTAATCGACACTTAATTTAATTAAGTGTTTTTATAATATTTCCATGGCTCTTTTAAACTTAAAACAACCATTATTTAATGTGACTTTATGTCACATATGTTAATCAATCTAATATGGTAACATATCCCTAAAATACAAGATTTTCGGTAAATCGAAAATTGGGTATTACATGAACAATACCTGTCCAAGTGGAGTTCAAACCTTGCTTTCCCGCAGTCAGAGATGGACCTTTGTGTATACAATGGCCCCCCCCACAAAAAAAAATAAAGTTGTCCCAAATTTTTAATACAAATTGGATTTTTTTTATATATATATTTGGACCAAGAATTTATACATTTGGCCCCCCTCAAATATTTTTTCTTAAAAATTAGTTAATGAGTATACATTTGACCACGGACCTTGGATAGATATTTTGGGGGGCCAAAACTAGAAGAGGAAGATGAAGTTCCAGAAGACAAAACAATTTGTCATAGAAAGATAACACAAAAAAGGAAAGTCTCTCTCACCGGCCGGCGTTGAAGGAAGCTAACTCCGACCACCAGGTGTACGAACGAAAGTAAGAAAAAAATGGACTTTTTCACAGAAGGAAAGGCAGGATAGAATTCATAAAATGCTGCACTTTATTTAGGGTCTGTTGGCAAAAAATATTTTAGGAAGAGTAGAGAAAGCACTAAGTAGGTAGAATAAAGATGAAAAAATTCTTAATTTCGAACCATTGCAATTAATGAATCACCCAATATAATAATGCATTACTACTATTGATTGCCGGGTAGAATTCAAATTTCAAAATCATGGCTTACACATACAAACTAAATGAGACTATGCAAACATTTTCCTTTCTAATAACATTAATATAATGACTGTAAAAGGGATTCAAATAAAAGGGTGGTGTGGCCAAAATACTCATGAATTTTTGCGAAATGTGCTCCCGAAGCTATATATTTTTGTTGGCACCATATATGTGGAGATCATATTATTATTTTTAAATGATTATTTTAATAAAAAAATCCTGGTACCCTCCCTCTCCCCCATCGTCCACCGTCCTCCCTATCTCTTTATCTTTCTCTCTCTCCCTATCAATTCTCAACTCTCTCTCTCACCAACTCCAACTCCACCAAATACATATTATCTGCAATTGAGACAATGGAAGGTGTGGCTGGAGATGGAAAAACGACGAGGAAGATAGTTTTGAGAGGAAGTGGGATCATGGAGGGATGTTATTAAGGATCTGAAAGGTTGGAAGGGAGATCCAAAGTGTTTCAGAATGGGTGGTTCATCAATTCAGAACAGGGGATGTGGGAGTTGCATGCGCACCCAGATGGTTTATCTAGAGATCAAAGACAAGTCCAAGAGTGCCATTATCTTCGACTGAGAAATCATTACCTTCATTATTTTCTAAAAAATTGTTTTTCTTGGGGGGGCCATCTTGTATCTTCTAAGGTTCTTCTATGGACCTCCCCCAAAAAATTTCTTCCAAGGTTCGTCCCTGCCCATAGTCGCTCTTCAACGGGATGGCTGGCAACCCAACAGTCGTGCTTTGGCAAGCTGGGCGGTGGAGCAAGCAGACCGTTACAATAGTCAACATATAAAACTTATCTTTTACTTGCATGCAACTTATCTTTTAACTATTTGCAAAACAAAAGACGCATGACCATCATTAAAGATATGTTCTACATGGTTAAAAATGAGTTGCATTTCTTAAGAACCTGGATCTTTAAAATACCATTGGGCAACTTGCAATGAGAACTTTTTCAACAATTTTCGAGAGGAAGGACAGGGGAAAAAAACAAAATGATAGGGAAGAGCTGATAGTTCATATATGCTACCACTAGAGTGAACATTTTTTTGGACAAAGGATACTTATATTAATACTCCAAAAAGATTACAAACCAACATCAGAGAAGGGACAACAAGAAGAACATCAACATCAAAAGAACAAAAAAGTCTGTGAATTACAAACAAAACAGAATACAAACAAATAAAACAAACTACTAACAATCACCACTCAATGAGTGATTGGGGAGAGGAACGTCATTCGCCTTCTGGGAGTCCAAGGCTAGAAGAGACAGCAAAGAAAGTGTTGGTTGTAAAACCCACCCAATCGGGCACACCCCTTTATAAGCATCTGCTGCAACAAGGTCAGCGACATGATTACCCCCCTTGGGGTAAAGGACAGAGAGAATCCAACCTTGGTCGCCAACAGACGAATAATATCGAATATAATGCTCCTACTCCTTCAATCAATCATATCCGGAGATTTAGCATCAACACATTCACGAAGAGAAAGACAGTCTGTTTCAAAAACAACATTATCATGACTAAGATCAACAACGAGCATCAGTGCCCTCTTCAAAGCTAAAGCTTCAGTCATAAATGTAGAGATGGATTTCACCTTATTGACAAAACCCCATTTAAAATCACCAAAATGATCCCTACATATAACACTGATAGCAGCGCCAGTCTTATTAGCCGAAAAAGCCCCATCACAATTATATTTAAGCTTGCCACAAGATGGAGGGGACCAGAAAACTAGCTGAGGAGGACCAACCCTTCGACCTTCCGGATTTCCATGAATTTTATCGTAAATCACCCAGAAGTCAAAATTGTTTTTTCCTCGCACAATCAATGACATAAATAGGGTTAGGATCTTTATGATTAAAAACCAAATTATTTCTTTGTTTCCATATAAACCATAAGATCAAACAAATCAAAGAAAGGTTTTGCTTACTCAAAAAAGACATACATGTCAGTTGAATCCACCAAGCATTAACATTCGAAATACTAGTAACATCAAGCTTTGCACCTAGGGAACACCCGAACCAAACACATCTCGTCCATGGGCAATGGAAGAACAAGTGCTCCAACGTCTCCACAACATTAGAACAGACAGGGAAAATGTTACTCTGAGCTCTCTTTCTCCTATAAAGAGCATCATTGGTAGCGACATCATTATTTAAGATCCGCCAGACGAATTGTTGTACTCTCGGGATAACCTGAATCTTCCAAATCGACTTCCAGCAAGATGAGGTATTAACAATTGAAGGCCTAGCCTTGTTGCCCACAGACAGCAAGTCCCCTTTACTGTTATAATACCCCCTTTCACAGAATACACCCCATTCTTAGCACTGGTCCATACCAATTTATCACCCAACCCATTAGAAGGGATATCAATCTCATATATAGCACTCTTGACTTCCGGCGATACATACTGGTCGATGGGAGTAAGATTCCACTTACCATTGACAATAAGATCACAAACTCTACCCTTTGTAATAATGGGATCATTAAGAATACTGGGTTTCTCCGGGAAATCAGCATTTGGAACCCTTTATCATCCCAAATTCTAATAGCTTCTCCATCTCCAACATCCCAGCACAAGTCTTTCATGAGAAATTCCCTACCATCCAAAATGCTAGACCAGCACCACGATGCTTTAAATCCTTCACTTGCCTTAATAAAATCATCTTTGGGAAAATACACACTCTTCAAGACCCTAGCCCACAGGTCATTGGGGCTCATCAGCAGTCTCCATGCAATTTTAGCTAGAAGAGCATCATTCATAATAGAAAGTTCTCGAAAACCCATCCCACCAAAACTATTAGCATTCGTTAAAGACCCCCAGGCTTTTCAATGTGTTGTTCCACCATAAACAGTACCACTCCATCAAAAATTAGCAATAAGGCTGCTAATCTCTCTACATGTCTTGACTGGAAACTTGAAAACATTCATAGGGTAGATAGGAATTGCTTGAAGAACCGCTTTAATCATTACATCACGACCAACAAAGGAGAGAAGGGAATGACCCCATCCTTGAATTTTATTAGCAACGCGCTCCCGAACATAAGCCAGCGCCTGATGCTTTGTCTTTCCCCAAATGCTCGGGATACCAAGGTATTTATCCGGGTCCTCTATCACCAGAATGTCCAAGATTCTTCCAACCATATTTTTAACATCATCCGGGGTATTAGAAGAGAAAAGGATACTAGACTTATCAAGATTGATGACTTGACCAGAGGCAGTGCAATACATATTCAAAATATGAGCTAGATGGTTGCAATTGCGTTGAGATGCATGCATGTACAGAAGAGCATCGTATGCGAAAAAACTATGAGTAAGTTCTGGGCAACTATTGCTCAATTTGACGCCCTTAAGAAATTGATCCGCTTGACTCTGTCTAATCATAATAGAGAGAACTTCAGCAATAATAATAAAAAGATATGGAGATAGAGGATCTCCCTGATGAATGCCCTGGCTCGGAGTAAAGGAACTCACTTTTTCACCTGATAAACAAATGTTCAAACTAACAGAGCACACACATTTCATCAGAAGGGATACCCACTCTATACAGAAACCAAATCTTAACAACACATTTTCCAGAAAATTCCACTCCACCCTATCATAAGCTTTGCTCATATCCATTTTCAAAGAAAATTCATACTTACCCCCAGTTTTCTTACGACGAAGATAATGGTAAACCTCATCAGCAATAATAATATTATCATGAATACACCGACCAAGAACAAAGGCACTCTGGTTCTGTGAAATACAAGTATCAAGTAAAGGCCGCGCTATCTATTGGCCAGGAGTGCCCAGCACCACAAGCTTTTTTCTGGAGTAAAAGTACACACGTGGTTACGTTTTGGGAGCGCCCAGCACCACGGCAGTTAGTTGACCGTTATTCAACTGTTAAGTTGGATGGAAATGAACAGTAACTCGGGTGAAATTACACTTTTTCCCTTAGTTTTAAATAAAAATTACCCTTTTGCCCTAAGTTTTTTTTTTTTTTAAAAACTAAAAATACCCCCTCCTTGGTGGGCCCCACCACCGGCGGTCGACCACTGCCGGCCGCAGGCCGGTGGTGGCGGTCGGCCGCCGCCGGCCGGCGGTGGTAGGGCCGTGGTGGAAAGGGTATTTTTAGTTTTTTTTTTTTAATTTAAAACTAAGGGTAAAAGGGTAATTTTCATTTAAAACTAAGGGGCAAAATGGTAATTTTCTTTTTTTCCCTACCATCAGCGTCCACGTCAGCATCCACGTTAGCGTCCATGTCAGCGTGTCAGTCCAAATAAGTGCCACGCCACGCCACGTCAGCGTTCCATCCAAGTTAACGGTTGACTAACGGTCAACTAACTGCCGTGGTGCTGGGCACTCCCAAAACGTAACCACGTGTGTACTTTTGCCACAGAAAAAAGCTCGTGGTGCTGGGCGCTCCCTGGAGAAAAGCTCATGTGTAAAATTGCTCCTTAACCCTAAGAAAAATTACACAAACCAATAGGGCGAAAATGTGACACATGCTCAGGCTTTTGAAGTTTAGGAATAAGAGTGATGTTAGTTGAATTTAAATCATTAAGAACCAAATGACCTGCAAAAAACTCTTTAACCAAACTACAAACAGACTCACCAATTTCAGACCAAGAGGAATGATAAAATTTACCCGAAAAACCATCAGGTCCTGGTGCTTTTGTACTCCCAAGACTAAAGGCTGCTGCTTTAATCTCCTTCATAGAAATTGGAAGCAAGAGACTGCGGTTCATATCAAATGAAATAGTAGGCTCAATGAAACCCAAGACAGTATCCATTGGTCTTGTACCAGAAGTGGTAAAAAGCTCCTGAAAAAAGCTAGAAATATTATATGATATAGCATCCTTCTCATACAACCAATTGCCCTCATCATTTCGAATACACGATATTCTGTTTTGCTGCCTCCTCTTGATAGTAGAGATGTGAAAGAAATGAGAGTTCTTGTCCCTAGCATTTAACCAATTGATTCGAGATCGTTGCCACCAATATTGTTCTTCACGCTCCAATAATCTTTCCAGATCTCCCTTAACCTCCACAATCCCTCTAGAAATATCCGGAGTTCGAACCTCCTGAGACAAACTCAAATGGATGAGTCTTCAACAAATCAATAGCCTTACCACTATTAGGGAATTCCTTCTTACTCCATGCAAGTAACCTCTACGTACATCTCTTCGGATTGCTCACAAAAATCTCTAATACCGAGTGATCCTGATCACTGAAATTCTGCCAACACCCTTTGATTACCTCAAGAAAATTCCCATGAGATGCCCAAGCAGATTCAAAGCGAAAGGTTCGGCTTTGCTGACGATTTTCATACTGACATCGAATGAACAGAAGGTGATGATCAGATCCGGCCGGGGCTACATTAAAAACCTGGAGACACAGAAATTGCTCTCTCAACTGCAGATTACCCAAGGCCCTATCAATAAGCTCATGGATTGTATCCGGGTCTTCACGATTATCGCACCAGGTAAAAATGGGTCCATTATAACCCAAATCATCAAGTTCACAATCAGCTACAAAACACTTGAAGTTAAGGATTTTCCTCCATTGCCAACACGACCTTCTATCCGCTTCATCAGGAGGGCCATAGATAAAAGTAATATAAGATGGAGTCGACAGTGTTTCAGACCCCACACTGGTATGAATAATATTAGGAGACGAGAATAGGATATTAACTGTAAGCACCTCAGACCACCATAAAGCTAACCCACCACTTTTCCCCACAGGATTCACAATCCTTTCCTCATTAAAACCACATATCCGCCTTACTTTCCTTACCACACTCGCTTTCTGCTTAGTCTCCAAAAGGAAGACTAAGTGGGGTTTTTTCCGGGAACATTCTTCCCTCAAATTTCTGTCTGTCATGGCAACCCCAAAGCCTTGACAGTTCCAGGATAATAGATTCATGGAGAACCGGTGGCTGGTCCCATCCAACCACCGGCGTTACTCAAACAAGAAGAACCCATATCCTCATCCTTCGCATTACCAGCAACCAACAAACTCTCTGGGAAATCAATCTCAACAGCCAAAGGATTTCCAGTAGAAGCACTCGAACCCCCTGCACACCCATACTGACGACGTTATTTTTTGACTGATTTAAAATTTTTCCTACGCTCCTTCTTCTTTTTAACTGGAGCTAAATTTGCACAGCCGAATCCCCCTCTGAACTAAAATCCAGCTTCCTACACTTACTTGATTTATCCACCTCAAGATCAACATCATAATGTCTCAACATCATAATGTCTCTTGATCCTAATTCGTTTCAAACCAGCAGATACAGCCGAGATAGGAGACATACCATCAAAAGGAATAATAGAAGTTAATTTGGGATCTTCATCACTTGGGAAATCTACACTATACGGTTGGGACTTATATGAGGAATTATGACTACTACCATCAGGAATAAGAGAGCTAGCCATATGTATTTCTGAATTATCCAATTCAGTAATATGAGGGCCTATGGAATGAGACATAGCAAAAACTCCAGCTGAATTTGAAGGGAAAGCACCCTGGGCCGAATTGGAGGGGAAAATTAAAGGCCCACCCAATTTCCAAACATCCTCCTCTGGCCCACATTCCACTAGCCTGCTGCAAAGTCCACACGAGGCCCCCACATCGGATTCCTCCAAAACCGTGCCAACCCTTGACTTTATTAAGTCCAAGTCACTATCTCCTTGAGCATATCCCAACGAATTAACCGATCCACCTGGCACTAAACTCACATGTTCACTTTCTTCCATCACGTGATGACACGCCTGCAGCCCTACCTCACCATCGTACTCATCTATCCCAATCATTTCAGCTGCTTTCGGCGATATACAGGTTGATCGCTCCAACAGCTCCAAAGGAGAGGAGGCCGCTGGCGGTCTGGTGTGTACCAAGCCAACGCCGGTTCCGATCTGAGACAACTCCCCAGCGAATCCTTCACGAATGGCTCCCAGCGGACGACTAACCTTGAGAGTTTGGATTCTCCCCACCGGAAAACCAGAGGTGACTGCGGTAACCTTTAGAACTTCCGGCGACTTGCTCCTGTGAGATGCAGCCGTCCAAGCACCTCATTCCTCACACCTAGCTTCCACCCAATCCGATCTACAAAGCTCTAGGACATCCTCCAAGGTCTTAACTGAAGGTGTACAAAGCCAATTGCCTTAACTATACTCCCCTTCTTTGTCTTCCGACTGCGTCTTGAGAACCAGACAGCTACGACCCTCATGCCCTACACGTCCACACTTATAGCAAAAATTCTGTAGTCTCTCATATTTGATTGAGACCCAAGCAGGGTTTTTTTCCCTTGGAACCCAGAACCCTAGAGAAAGAGGTTCATCCAGGTTCAAAATAACTCGTGCACGGATAAAACTCCGGCCAAAATTACCCTCGATCATCGACTTCTCAAACATCACTGTCTCACCAACTGAGTCACCTAATATCTTTGCATTACTATTATCAAAGGCTTCTAATGGAAGCCCATGGAATTGCACCCAGAACGGTGCTTTGGCAAAACTAACATCTTGAAGGACCATGCACTGTTCCCATAGTTGTAGATTAAGAAGATGCCCTTGGATGGACCAAGGTCGTCCTTTGAGAACACGGTAATAATCTGCTACCTTATTGAACCTGAATAGAAAAACCAGTTGCGACCTTTCCATCTCATGAACCTCCACTCCTTCGTTCAACTGCCATCCCTTTTTTATCATAGTAACCACCGTCGGGATATGCAGATTTTTCCCAGTGAGGATCTTCCCAACTAACGTGCAACGCTGAGCTTCTGGTTTCTTTCCTAAGTTGAGAATAACTTCCTGCCGACGACCATGACCACTACTGCCACTTACCTCCATACCTCCGGCCACCACCCAACAAACACAAGAACACACAAACACACTCGAACCTTAGATAAA
The DNA here is from genome assembly GCA_025563575.1 of Acacia pycnantha. Taxonomy (NCBI): domain Eukaryota; kingdom Viridiplantae; phylum Streptophyta; class Magnoliopsida; order Fabales; family Fabaceae; genus Acacia; species Acacia pycnantha. Next base: position 507,453 of record JAMWYP010000077.1, on the reverse strand, counting down.
GACACCAGAGGGCTAGAATGATGCTCAAACAGAACACCAATCCGATAGGTTCATGAAGAACCAAGAACTCTCACTAGGAGAGAAGAGAGGTTCTCACGCGCGGAGAACATATGGACCGTGGAGACCACTAGAGTGAACATGAGAACAACTGAAAGCAATTTAAAGAAGCCCTTCTCCATATCGTGGCTTGTGAGAGAGATTTTGTTTTATTCTTTGAGACAATTAGATCCAATCTATAATTGCAAGTGAAAACTCAAATGGCAAGAGTTTTTAGAGAAAATTATAATAAAGGACCTACAAAAATATTATTTATCAAGAAAGACTATAAAAATGGTAATTATTTTGAAGGACAAAAAATTAAAATATTAAAATAAAAAGACTAAATTGCCTTTAGCCAGATTTCTTATATTCTCTCTAACTGAACCCTTATCTATACATATATGTATAATGTACACATTGGATTAATGGTAATTTTTTCAATATGTGTGGTGTACATATTGGGTTCATAGTAATTTTTTAATATTTAATAGTGGAAATATTTTGCAATGTACAAGTTGTGTTCATGGTAATTTTTTAAAATATAATGGTGGGAATATTAATTAATGGGATAATTTAATATTTTTAATGGTAAAAAATGATATTTTTAGTGGGGGAATATTTTTTTTTTAAATTTTTATATTATGAATTATTTTTTTAATATTTAATGGTGGTAATTATTTAATATTTAACAGCATTTATGGGTGAGAACTTTGGTCAAATTAAAAAAATTATAATGGCAATAGTTTATTTTTTACTTGATTATAGGATGCCTATATTCACATTCATCAGTCCTAGTAGTATAATCCTCATTACATCAAATGATGTAATCAAGATTACAAAATGTAATCCTTTTTACATTGCATAAGCCCAACCAAACGCAATAATCTGTTTATTGCATCATGATAAATTAGTTACGGAAAGTATTCTACTTGGTTTTATCCTTTCGATGTAACATGTCACACACAATCAATGAACTTGGATTTATATTTGACTCCTACTAACTTGTGATCACATCACGTTTCTTGTCAAACCCACAATTATGTTCTTTTTTATTTAGCGAAGTCAATTGAGAGTCATACCAGATGCTCATAAATAATATAATCCATCAGTTTGAATTATTCGAAATTGATTTGTTCCTTTTCGTTGCCTCATTATTTGCCAAAGTCAATTGAGTGTCACACATAGGGGTATTCTTGTCTTCTAATAACATTTAAAAAAAAATCCCTAATTAGGTCTCTGGACTTTCTAGGAATTGGTTAAAGTCCAGGCCTGAATTTAACTTTTAATATTTCATTTGGATTTAATTGGAATTTTTACCTTCTTTCTATCATATATCATATTTGTGCATTGTTAATGTAATACCCTGAAAATCTCACTTATGATAAGTATCATATTGAGTAAATAATACCTATCGGAAATAGGTGAATATGTGATATCAAATTTGTAGGGGAAAAATCTCTTGAAAATTAGAGTGCCAAATGACGAAAATGCCCTTGTAGGACATAAATAACTTAGGAAAATTATGAAAAATCCTGAGAGGTAGTAAAATAATTATTAAAATTGAGAGAATATATTTTCTCTAATTTTGGTAATTTAATAAATTATGAACTTGGAAAAATTAGAAAGGGTAAATCAAAAAGTATTGAAATGACAAAAATGCCCCCGTAAATTCTAATATAATGCATGGGACATGAAACACAAATGTCAGTGCAAAAGTGGTGAGGTAATGAGTTATTCTAATTAATAAAATATCAACTATTGGTAAGAAATTAATTAGGTAATTATTGGCTAATTACTTAAGCATAAACAAGGGAAAATTCAAAGATAATTATGTAAAACCCTAAAACTAGTGGGTTATGGCTAAAAATTAGCATAAATATATTGGCTAATTAATTGGAAAATATTTAGAAAAATAAATAAGATTAAGTAATTTTGAACCTAAATACAAGTATGGACCAATAGGAAAGTGTTGTAAAAAAATTATGTAAAAAAAGTTATTAAATTATATAATAATTAAAAAATAAATAAAAATATATATATTAATTGTGTGTGTGTGCCATGAGGGGGAGGAAAAAGAAAAAAAAATGAAAATGATATGAAGGAAGAGTATAATTGTAAAACTCTTAATTTAAAATTAATTAAAGTAAAAATGTGAAAAGTAAATAAACACCGATAGAGATCGGATCCTATCTAGAAAACCATGAACAAGATTTCTAAAGTTAGAATATAATAAGGATGAGTGGATTTTTATCTCGAATTGAGCTGTTCCCGGAGTCATTTCCGAGATCGGTGGAGTATTTTGATAATAAGACGAAATAGGGTAATCTGTTAAAAAGGCAGATAGTCACAGATTTAGAATTTGAAGAAAATAAATTGTAACTCAACATCTGGGAATGAGTTGAGAATTTCCTGGACATATTTGGAATCAGTGAATTTTTGTCCAGAGGTTGACGATTCCGGAAGTTGATTCCGTAACCGGCACGTTTTTCCGTAAAACTTCAGACTGACCGTTGAAACCCTGTATGGAATCAAAATTTAGGTTAAATTAGACATTTCTAATGAGAAAGAAAAGGTCTTCAAAGTTGTGATTCCGAATTTCTGAGATTTTGCGCGATTACGCGATTCGGACCCCGATCGGGCACTTTTGCGAGCGAAGGCTTCTAGAAGGTGCAAGGTGGCACCTTCTGATTGGCCAAAATGGTGACTCATCATGCCACCTAAGGGGGATAAAGGACGGCTGCCAAGTGGCCTGGTGAGGATCGTGACACCTTGCGAAAGTGCGATCCGACGGCCGATATCCGGTATGAAAAAGCAATGAATAGTGTTAATTACATATTTTCCTATAAATAGCCTAGCATCCTCATTCAAAATTCACACCATTTCTTGAGAGCCTTGGCTGAAATCTAGAGAGAGGTTAGAGAGAAGGAGGAGCCCGGGGAATTTTGCAGCGAAGCTCTGAGTAAGTTCTTGGGTACTTAATCTTAAGCTTCGGTAGTTCTTTCAGTAGTTGGAGTAGAAATGTTAGATTAGTCTTTAATCTTCCAAGTATGATTAGATATCATATACTAGGGGTATTTTAGTCATTAATTTCAAAAATCATGATGGGGTCAGAGTTATGGCAAAATTTTGGAAGATTAGAATTAAAGTAGCGAAGCTCTGGCGAAATTCCGCCGACTAGTAAGGATAGGGGCAAAATGATAATTTGTACCTAAAATTCCTGTTATGATGTGAATCACTAATCAATGATATATTTCGAAAATTATGTTGGAGTAGGAGTTATGTCAAAATTTTGGAAGAGTAGGGTCAAAGTAACGAAGTGCTGGTGAAATTCCGCCGATTAGGGGGTCAGGGGCAAAAGAGTCATTTTGACTAAAAATGTCCGTCGTAATGATAGATCCTTAACAAGTACGTTGTTCTATTGATAGGATATCCCTGAATACGTTTTGACCTACTGTCAAACCGTCCGACGTCTTTGGTTTCCGTTTTACGCCGAAGTACGATTTTCCGCCGAAGTACCTACGCCATCAACGAAGGTACGTTCGCGTCGTAACACTGACTGATGTTTATGGTATGCATATATGTGATGATATGATGTGTGAATAGTTTGGTGCTGAAGGCAAGGCTAGTCTACGTGGGTGTGCCAATCAGTCACTGTTGACCTCGGTGAGGCCCCTATGGTAGACACTTACCTGGCCATTCTATTCGTTGCTATATGCACCGTGCCTATGGGATTGTACTTAGGTGTACCATATGTGATAGATACAACCCCGGATAGAGATTCTGTTAGGGGTCACCGAGATACATTAACGGATAGAGACTCAGTTCAGAGTTACCGGTTATACATTCACGGATAGAGACTCTGTTCAGGGTTACCGATTATACATTCACGGATAGAGACTCTGTTTAGGGTCACCGTTTATACATTCACGAATAGAGACTCTGTTTAGGGTCACCGGTTATACCTACTGCTCTATGTTTATGTTCTTATTGATCATGCATCTGCTGTTATGTCATGAATATCTGTCATCTGTATACTGTTGTATTTGAGCATGAGGTTAACCGTTACCTGAGATCCAATGCGCTAAATTGGATCTCAGCTGTAGCTTCAGGGTTCGGAAGGACCAAGGATTGGAGATAGGGGCAAGCAGCACGAGCAGGTTTTCGGCTGGAGACTTCTTTATCATTTACCGTATTTACTTTAAGAACAATAGGATGACTGTATCCATATCATATTACACTATGGTTAATGTTTTATTATGAATCAGTTACTCACTCGCTCCAATGCTCTACTCTGATTGAAAAAAAAAAAAAAAATTCCGCTTTAAAAATTGTGATGTTACAGTTAAACTTAAATAAGGTAGCTCTTTTTTATGGATCAACATACGTTTTTACCTGCGAGGTTACAAAATCTCCATTATTTATGTGTGTATATATCATCCATCAATGTTACATAATACTAAAATTATAATTTAATTTATTAAAATGTACGTGACGTCTCAATAATGTAAACCTACGTTCACGTATATTTAATGATATGATCATACAGTTGTTTTTACATAAATATATATAATATTTCATGAAATATTTAATTTTAACAAAATAACCAACAAGATCTTCAAATAAATAAAATGTCCATCAAAATTTGATAAAGTGAAATTGTGCAACTGAAAATAAATCATTGTTATGAGATAAAAATAAAAAAAATAAATTCAAAGGCAAAATAAACTAAAAAAATTAAAATTTTTGAAAAATTTAAAAAGAAAAGCTGCATGTTTTTACCCTCATACTTTTCATTGCAAAAGTGGCAATCACGACAATGTTTCAAAACAAAAATTAGTTTTTTTTATATGAGTAATCTAACTATGTCATAGTCGAGCATAGTCATTCAATTGGAGGCACTATTGTCAAACTTGCGAGTTGACTCTCCAAATTTAGCGTTTTTACATTTTTAGCTTACAAAATCAAGTTGAGTCACTAGTAAACTCGGTTAAACTTACGAGTTAATATATCGAGGTTACCATTTTTATGTTTCCAACTTACAAAACCGTATTAACTCACCTTTAAACTCGTGTTAACTTCTTCGATTTGATCAAGTTCAGTGGCTTTAAATATAAATTTTAAAGAAATTTCTTTGTTAAATATGATAAATTATGAATGTCGATGGATTTAATTTCAATAATTTGATTCAGGAAATATTTAAACCAAATTTTTGTTATTTTTATATTTTAATTATTTAATTATACACTATTAATATCTATTTAAGGGTAAAAATAAACTCTTAGGAGTTTACAATTCAAGTTCACAATATGAGTTTACCTAATTGTCACGAGTTTGCTTAAACTCACGAGTTTAACAACTTTGATTGGAAGTACTCTCCCAAAGGTGCATGTTTTCTACATCACCCAAATTTAAATTTGAAACCTCGTGTTTAGGTAGTCAATGTTCTTTGTACAACACCTGTTGGTAAAAAATTAATTTATATACCATCAAATGTCCACAAATATATCATAATAATTTCAGATTTGTTTGTTAAATTTGGCTCAATACTAAGTAAAGCACATAATCTCAAAAAAGTCTACTTATTATGAGGCATTCATGTATGTGCAATTGTATTACGAATTTATTGGGTTCATTGAATTTTTTTAGGAAATTGAGGAAGTTGTTGAAAAGTCAACAATAGGCACTATCCAATGAAAACACAAGAAGTAAGTGATATTTGTGCAATAAAGGAGCATATTCTTTGATCAAGGAGCATATTATTTAATCCTTTATTTGTGCAATAAAGGAGCATATTCTTTGATCAAGGAGCATATCCTTTATTGCACAAAGATCACTTGCTTCTTGTGTTTTCATTGGATAGTGCCTATATTGTTGACTTTTCAACAACTTCCTCACAAAGTTTTCTACATTAATTCCTCCTCCTTTATCCCTAATTTCGGCTGCCCCATTATACTCTTCAAACATCTTTTTATTCATTTACTTTATGCCTTAATTATATCTTGTAGTTATTTAATCCATTGGTTAATTAGATAGTTAATTATTCCATTGGTTAATTAGGCTTTGGTATTAATATAATTCATATTATATTTTTATTAATCCAACTTCATTAATTAGCAATTTATTCTTATGCTAATCTTAATCCCTTATTGGTCAATAATCTTCAATTAGGGGTTGTTCATAATTAACTTCAAACATTTCTTTAATCCATGCTTAAACAATTAGCAAATAATTATTTATTTAATCACTTACTAATTGTTGACAATTTTCTTATTTAGGATTAATTATTTCCTCGCAACTATTTTACTGAGATTGGTATTTTATGCATCATATAAAATATTAAAAATCATGGGGTCACTTATGATCCACAAAATAATATTTAATTTCGCCTTATTATTTTCTAAGGAAAATAATCCCAAAAATTACTAAAATTAGAGACAATATTCTCTCATATTTTTAATAATTATTTTATTGCCTTTTAAGATTTATCATAATATTCTCGGGGTATTTTATGACCCCCAAACTCACTTAGAGACTTTTGACACTTTATTTCTTTTAATTTCAAGGGAAATTACCCTAGAAAAATAAGGTAAATATGACTCAAGATTTGAGACCACATATTCACCTGTCTCCAATAGGTATTTTTTACTAATTTATGATATTTATCATAAATACGATTTTTAGGGTATTACATTTCTCCCCCTATTAAATAAAATTTCGCCCTCGAAACTTACTCTATACCACCTAGCCTTTGCACTAACTAGACTTTGTAATAACTACACTCCGGACCTTATGCTCCGACTACAACGATCTTGTCATGTCGTACTTTAATATATAGTATTTCCGTGGCGCCCATACACCGCGTCAACACCATATACCATAAATGTCGCCATGGCGCCCATACACCATGGCAACACATGTACAAGATACCTTAAATGTTTCCATGGCGCCCATACACCATGACAACACAAGATACCTCCTACTCAATGACACGATCGCGGTTGGATTGTACTAACTAAGAAACATGGAATGCGTCACGTAGGTTTAGTCAAGTTCGGCGGTAAGACTATCGAAAATTTCGAATGGTCTTTCGTAATACGGACTACATGTTCTTCTTTGAAGTGTTCTACTGACATCGGTCACCAAGGATATTCGTAGAAACATATGATTATCGACTTTGAACCACAGAGGTCTTCTCCTTTTCCTTCATTAGAATCTCATTGGGTCTTTACACTCAAAAACGGGTACGGGGAAAATGATGAAAAGTGGATCTAATCCAGTTTCCAGAAGAGTACGAAAATACGTAATGGTTTCTCTGATAGAAGTTCTCAATATGGGTCAAATACCACATGTATGGATACACCGGCTCTGGGTTAGAGTGATGCACCGACAGAGGGTGGTACACCGGTTCAGGATAGTATACCGGTTCAAACTGGTATACCAAAGTAGGGTGGTACACCGACTTAGGCTTATATTGTAATACCCTAAAAATCACACTTAGGGTAAATATCAAAAATTGGGAAATATACCTATTAAAAATAGGTGAATATGAGGTCTCAAACACCTTGTATTGAGTTTACCTTGTTGTTAGGGTAATTTCTCTTGAAATTAGATAATTTGCAAATAGGTCCCTAAAACGTTTGAAAATTTGCAAATAGGTCCCTAAACACATTATGGGTTATAAATACCCTGTGAAAGCTATAAAAGAGGCAAGTAAATATATATTTGAAATAGGGAAGGATATTGTCCCTAATTTAGGTAATTTATTAAGTTACTACCATGAAGAAATAAAGGGGGAAGAGTCAAAAAGTATCCAAATGACCAAAATGACCCCGTAAATTTTAGTACAGTACAGAGGACATGAAAACACAAATCTCAGTGCCAAAGTTATGAGGTAGTGAGGCATTCTAATTAAGAAAATTATCAACTATTGATAATAAAGTAATTAGGTAATTATTGGTTAATTACTTAAGTATAAACGAAGGAAATTCGGAGATAATTATGTAAAACCCTAAAATTAGTGGTTTTTGGCTTAAAATTAGTAAAAACATGTTTGCTAATTTATTGGAAGTTTTGAAGAAAAATGGATGAGTTTAGGTATTTTTAAGCCTAAATACAAGAAGGGACCAATAGGAAAATTATGTAAGAAATTATATAAAATAATTATTAAATAATTATTTTATATTAAATAAAATATAAAACGAAAAAAAAAGAAACAGATGTTGACCGAAATTCATATGGAAAATAGGATAGGATTTGCAAAACATAATATCTAGATATTATGTTACAACTTGTAATATTTTAATATTATAATTAAATATAGTGAATAGTAACACAATATATATGAAACAGATCTTATCTAGAGAACCAGGAATAGGTTTTCCAAAGTCAAGGTAAAATATTGATCAATGGATTTTTATCTTCCGTTAGACTTTTCCGGAAGTTAATTCTGCTTGGTAGAGCATTTTCCTAATAAACGAAATAGGGAAAAATGCAGATAGGCACATTTTTGGATCTGAAGAAAATAAATTATAACTCAACATCTAGAAGTGAGTTTGAAATTATCTGGACATATTTGGAATCGGTGAATTTTTGTCCGTGGTTGATGATTTCAGAAAATCGTTAAAATGGCAAGCACGCTTTTCGAGGAACTTGACCAATTTGTTGGAGCCTATATGGAATCAAAATTTAGGTTAACCTAGACATTTCTAATGAGTGAGAATATGTCTTCAAAGTTGTAAATCCATAATTTTGAGATTTTTCCGGAATTACGCGAATCGGGTACCGATCGGGGTATAAATGCTTCTAGAATATACCAACTTGTCACACAAGTTGGTGACTCATAAGGGCTGAACGAAATTGTGCTTTGCATGGCCACAAATCATCCACCAAAACCCTAATTTTTCTATGGTTAAAAATGAGGGAAAATTACAAAGTTGGAAAGGAAAATTACACAATTTAGCACTTTTTTCCCCTATAAATAGGCCTTGAATCCTCTTCATTTCTCACACAATTTGGAAGAGCAAAACCGAAATCTAGAGAGAGAGAGAAGAGAGAAGGAGAAGCCGGGGAAATTTGTAGCGAAGCTCTGGGTAAGTTTTTCTGCAGAGCTTTAAGCTTCCGTAGTTCTTTCGGTAGTTAGAGTAGAAATGCTATATTAGTCTTTAATCTTCCAGGTATGATTAGATATCATATAATAGGGGTATTTTAGTCATTATTTCGAAAATCATGGTGGGGTCGAAGTTCTGGCAAAATTTTGGAAGATTAGAGTTAAAATAGCGAAGCTCGCGAAATTCCACGATAGGGGCATCGGGGGCAAAATGGTAATTTTTACCTAAAATGCTCATATGATGTAAATCATTAATTAATATGATTTATATTTCGAAAATGATATTGGAGTAAGAGTTATGTTTAAATTTTGGAAAATTAAAGTCAAAGTAACGAGTCTTTGGCGAAATTCCGCCGATTAGGGGGTCAGGGGTAAAATAGTCATTTTGACTAAAAATGTCCGTCGTAATGATAGATCCTTAACAAGTACATTTTTATATTGATAGGATATCTCTGATAAGGTTCTGACCCACTGTAGTGCCGTATACCGACAGAAATACCGTAATCTGTCAACGAAGGTACGTTCGCGTACTGTAACACTAACTCTGATGGTTATTGTATGCATATATGTATATTACCTGTACTTTGACTGTACTAATGTCTTTCATGCCTATTGTCTGTCATGCCTGTACTCTGACTGTACTATTGTCTCGTACTTTGACTGTACTATTGTCTGTACTCTGACCGTACTATTACCTGTACTCTGACTGTACTATTGTCTGTACTCTGACTGTACTATTGTTTGTCATCCGAATGTATTGTTACTCCGACTGTACTACTGTCTGTCATCTGACTGTATGATTGTCTGTCATCCGACTGCATTGTTATTGCTGTACATATCTGATATGTATAGCCTATGTCTGACCGTAGAAAATGTTGCCAAAATTATGTGAATGTCTGTCGTGCATATATGATGTATGTAATCATGAGGTTAACCGTTACCCAAAGAAGACTTGCTACCATGGGTATTTTAAATATATATATATCAGTTACTCAATCGCTCTGGTGCACTACTCTGATGTTTACAAATGAGGTTTGATGAAAAAAAAAGTTTATACTGCTTTTAAAAATGGGATGTTACATATATCAATACTCATTTTCAAAACATGCTCTTTAAAAAGGCGTAGAGCCTAACTCCGTTACTCAAACCAATTGGCCAGGTAAGTTTCTATCATGGGGGCCTCACCGAGTTCACGGCGACTTATTGGCTGCCCCACATAGACTAGCCTTGCCTTCGGCACCAAAAGGTTTTGGAATAACTTAGTTAGATTCATGCCAGGACAACTGCTCTGATACCAAAGTGTCTCCTTGGCGATAACACGCCGTGACAACAAAAGATACCTCAGCCGCCAGTTTTACGCACCGCCTCACGACCGATGTGGGAGAATTTCCGCCCCTCCGAGGAGGGACCCAGTGTCCGCGCTGGCACATACAGTGCAACCAGGCTGGTGGCTAGCCATCTGGCGATGTCGGGGTAAGAGCTAATGCTTCGCCACAGATCACACTGTGAGAACCCCTGATCATGAGTCGAATTCGCCATCAGCTTAACTAGCTCTGATACCAAAGTGTAACATTCCAAATTCCATACTACAAATTGTGTCAGATGACACTTGGTTTTAGAAAAATTCAATAGAATTTGAGGTGCTACATCAGAGTACTGCAGAAATGGAGAGCAATGTACTAACAAATGGACAATATATGAGTAGATAGACTAGCCTTGCCTTCGGCACCAAACTAAATAACTTCATTAGACCCATGCCTGATAATAGGCTCTGATAATCATCTTCCGGCTCTTGTCTCGACCGGTGCATTATTACGACTTTGCCCCTTGTTTTCTCTTTATGGCTTCGTCAACCGGTGCCTTCTCTGTTCCTGATCCTTACCTGTACTATCATTTAAGACTGAGGTCCAACGCCCATACACCAGACGTCAGGTAACGGTTAACCTCATATTTACATATACAACATATGGATTACAGATAATCATAACATAAACAGTATATGAGCACGCAGCATATGTATCCCAATGGCACATAAGCCCCCTGGCAAATGTGTCACACCTAGCATACGTTTTACACCGTTGAATTTTTCTAAAACCAAGTGTCATCCGACACAATTTGTAGTATGGAATTTGAGATGTTACATTAGGTGGATGTAAGTTGAATCTCAAAATTAGAAGGAAGGTTTACACAATATATATTTTGATTTTAAAATAGGTCCGTTATAGATTACTAAAAAAGAAGGGAAGTTTCTATAATTTAGAGTAAATATAGGGAAATTAATGTATTTTACTCTAAGATCTAATAAGTTTATTTATGAACTTATATATAAAAAAAAATCTGTAATTTTGTCATATGTTTTATGCTTTTAGATCTTCAATAACTCGTAACGTAAATTCGTATTGTGACTCAAATCATCAATATGCAAGAATTTAATTTTGTCTATAAATATTTTAAAATTAAATAATTAAAGCACATAACTCTTGACACAAGAAGCACACAATATTATCTGTCCACACACCGAATACTCAACATTTCCTATATAAACTCTCTCGCCATCTGATCAGACCAGACATCTCAAAAAATAAAACAATCCCTTTGACTAAGTCGCAATGGAGAAGGACTTCTTTAAACTGCTTTGAGTTGTTCTCATGTTCACTCTAGCGGCAGCATGTATGTATTCTGCTCTTCACTGTCTTCTTTATTTATGTTCCTGCCTTTTTTTCTTTCTTTTGAGAAAATTAATCTGCAAATCCCTAATATTTCCATCTTATTTTTAATTAGGGTTAAGATGTTAAAATAACCTTCAAATTTTATCAAAACTTTAACATCAACCATAAACTATTTTTTGAAGCAAAAGTAATCATAAACTTTTAAAACTGGGGCAAAACCATTAAACCTAGCTAAATTTAATCTATTAAAATGAGAAAAATTAATCTTTTGCCATTTAAAGTTTTAACTCATTTATAACTCATTCTCTCGAGTTTGACTTGGTACAACTCAGTCCCTGAACTTTTGGCTAACTTACAACTCAGTCCTCGATGTTTATGAGACATCCTATGTGGCAAAATAATAAAAATTTCTTAGGTGAATTTTACATAAATAAAATAATCAGCACCCCCATCCCCAACGACTTGAATCCTCCTTCACCTCTATTTTCTAGAAATCTCAAAGGACATTCACGGTGTCCATGATAGATCCTTTAGAAGCTCCTTTCAAGCATAAGGTGAAATCAATGTTCTTATACTAAAGGGCCTTCAAAATTATAAGCATCATGTAAATGATCTATAGTTCCATTCGTCATTAAAAGGAGAGATTGTGTGCTAGGTATATTGTGAAATGAGTGTGCGTAGACTTTTTCATTCAAAAGTTAATAAATCTCTTTTTCCACAATGGCTTTTTCATAAGTATAAGCATACTCAGGGTGCTTTATCAGAGTTAAAAGCATCATAAGTGGCATCAACATTTTCTCCAATCTAAGTCATTTGCTGCCATTTAGTGCTTCAAAAGGATTTGTCATGGGTGCCGTAAATGCTAGCGATGTTTCTAAAAAACAGAGGCAGAGGGGGATGTGAATTGGTGGGGATGAGGACACTACTTTTTTAATTTATATAAAATCCACCTGTGCAATTTTTAACATTTTTTTAAACATTTTTTACCACATAAGATGACTTAGAAACATCAAGAACTAAAACAATCAAGTTAAAAGTTCAGAGACTGAGTTATATGTGAGTTAAAACTTTAAGAGCTAAAAGATTAATTTTCTTCATTATAATAAATGGAAATTAGTTGGGTATAATGATTTTGTCTCAATTTTGAAAGTTTATGGTTAATTTTTATCTAAAAAATAGTTTATAGTTACTGTTGTCCTTTTGATAAAAGTTTAAGGTTATTTTAGTACCTTAGCCCCTTTATATCCCTATAGAGTTTTTTCTTTTTTCTTTTTTTGTAAAATCATTATACTTTTACCTAATTTTGAATTAGGTCCTTTTATTTGTTTTTCTTTTATTAGTCACCTGAAATTACAGGGACCTAATGGAGAAAGTACAACTTTAAGGACGTGATAAAAAAAAATACAGGATCAGGTAAAATTATAGGGACTTGTAAATTACTTTTTATTTTCTTGGTTTGATAAATGAAACACTTTGAAGAGTTGAGCCTTGAGAGCTCATTAAGACTAGGTAATATCTCCTAGCTAAAAAATAGTTTACAGATTGCCCAAGATTTGAACTCACAATAACCTCATAAGTTGTGGATCAAATTCTTATCACCAGTTGGACAAACTTTGTTACCTATTCCTTTATTTGTTTTGTTTCAATTATTATGATCATAATTAATTTGTACCGCAAGTGAAAGTAAAATATCCATACGTGTGTGGGCGTGTGCAGTGGTATCAGGATCAAGTCCAGGTTATCTTATGTGCAATAGTGTTCAAGACTGAAACAATGTTAATTGTGGCACCGGAAGAGTAGTTTGCGAAGGCCATCGTTGTCGATGTAAGGAAAAGCTGCATACACAATATCCAAACCTCATTGTTCAACAATAACACTTCTGTCTTCAAGATTCCCAATGCATGGATCTGTTCTGTCCTTCCCCACTTTGCTCCAAAATTTGCCTCAATGCAAAGTGCTTTTGTAAATGTTAACGTATATATTTAATGAACAAATTTGTAAGCTCACCATTAGATGTTCTTAATTTGAAAAAAAAATGATAATAACAATTTAACACGCAACAACTTTAGCTGATCAAGGAAATGACAACTAAGGCCTTGTTTTGTTACACGGAACTGAGGCTAGGGAAAGGGAACTTGACAAGGTTCCCTCAGTTTAACACGTTTGGCACGCATATCTTCCTAGAAGATGAGTTCCCTCCTTGTCCAAAGTTCTCTTAAACGTGGAAACCTTCATTCCATCTGAAAGTGGCAGGTGAGCTCAAATGTTCCCGGGAGAGTGAAATAATGGGACAAAAATGCCCTTTAAAAAATCTGGATCTATTTTAAATAACAAGCGAGCGAGGAGGGAGTGAGCGACTGAGGAACTTGACAAAGGACGCGGTGAAGAAGGTTGGAACGAGAGTCGAAGTTGGAGGTGAAGGAGAAGTTGAATACTGGAGAAACTGAAGGCTGCAATTGAGGTAAGTGGCAATGGGTACGAATTTTTGTCTGATTTACGGGTTTTTGTATAAAGCTTGCTGATGGCCTGTTTCTTCAAGTGAGGTACACAGAGACGGATAATGCACTAGGAAGCAACAAGGTGACCTTTTTTAATGCATGTCTGTGAATGGGTATTTTTGTGGGTTTAGTGATGGTGAGTTTGGAGATGTAGTAGTAACATAGGCAGCGGGAGTAGGCGATGAAAAATGTTGTTTGTTTATGTACATTGTGCAGTGGTTGTGTATTAAAAATGTTGTTTGTTCTTGTACAATGTTTCTGTTTTTTGGTTTTTCTAAATCACTGAGGGTAGTTTTTGTATTTTCTTTTGTTGTTTTCAGACCTGATTAACTCTTGTTGTACTGGTTTAAGTTCTTCACTTACGTTTGAACTGGGCTGTGTGGTTCAAACGTAAACTCCATTGTTTTTTTGCAATTTGACTCTTTACCTTGGTTCATCATTTCCTTTCATTTTCCTCTGTTATTATTATTTCGCCACCAAATATGCTACATCTACAGCGTTCATTCTTCTTCTCCACTAGCATATCATTCACTTTGTAACGGGTTTGTCATCTGTATCTTCTTGTTTTGCTCCTCCTGCTCTTATTCATTAATTCATTTTGTCTCCCTTTAACCAAGCTTGACAGCTTCCATACTTGTCTCGCCCCACGATCATCCAGTTCCAAATTACACTACAAAAAAATTGATTTTTGCTACGGAAAAAATCCGTAGCAAATCGATTTTGCTACGGAAAAATGCCAAAATTCCGTAGCAAAATCGATTTGCTACGAATTTGCTCTGGATTTTTCCGTAGCAAAAACCCCGTAGCAATTTGCTACGGATTTTCAAAATCCGTAGCAAATTGCTCTGATTTTCAAATCCGTAGCAAATTGCTACGTTGAAAATTCCGTAGCAATTTGCTACGGAATTAATCCGTAGCAATTTGCTACGGATTGTTTTCCGTAGCAAATTGCTACGGAAATAAATCCGTAGCAATTTGCTACGGATTGATAATCCGTAGCAAATTGCTACGGAATTTTAAATCCGTAGCAATTTGCTACGGAAATGATTTCCGTAGCAAATTGCTACGGAATGAAATCCGTAGCAAATTGCTACGGATATAATTCCGTAGCAAATTGCTACGGAATTTTAAATCCGTAGCAATTTGCTACGGAAATGATTTCCGTAGCAAAATTATTAAATTTTTTTTTTTAATTTTTTGAATCTTTTTAAATTTAAATTTTTTTATTTTTTTTATTTTTTAATTTTTTTTTCTTGAAAATTGAATGCAAAAGTATCATGAATATAATAAAAAGAGTTTAAACAGAGAAAACAAAATATATATAATAATGTTGTAAGGAACAAATACTAAAAAGTAGTCTAAACATCAGCATTGTGATCATCATCATCATCACCCGCATGGTCATCATCACCAGGAGCTGACCCCGAACCCTTTTGTGTCAATAGAGACAGGAGTTGATTCTGCATCTGTCTCATCATCTCCGCTTGCATCTGATCCATCTGCTGTCGCATACTCTCCCGTTCTTGTTGCATCGCAAGCTCCATCCTCTCCCGTTCTCGATTCATTGCCTCGCTCCATCCTCTCCCGTTCTGAAGCATCTCCCGCCTCATGATGTCCTGTTGTCGACTCATCCGTGTTGCTTGCTGCTCCACCAACGCTTTCATCTTCTTCACTCATCTCGCAAATACATTATGAAGTACATTTATTATTTGTACTTCATTTGAATAGACAAGAGAATAGAAATTATCAATATGAAATGTATTACGTGTACCTGGAGAAACACCTTCATTGCTGGATGAGGAGCGCTTTGATTGCTTCAGTTGGCCAGCAGAGGCACCGTATCCAAAGACTCTCCCTTTCTTGTTAAATCCGCTGCGCCTCAAAGAACAGACTCTCATTGTCGGACCGAGAGGATGCGGGGTCGACCCAAGCCGCGACCCTCTCTCCTCGCGACGCCTTCTGAAAGGTTTCCTACAAGCACAAAAATACATAGCTTATTAGACATGTAAAATAAAATAAATATGGTGGTGCATAAAACAAGTAATAAAGGCAATAAATGTCTAACCGCTACTTGCAGCGCCTTTTGGTTAATCCATTGTCTCTCACTCCCTTCGATCGCGGGAATGGGTCCGCTCAAAGGTAGCCCACTCAATTGATCCTTCAGAACTTCCCGCACTCTACCCGCAAACGCGGATGAGAACCTTAATTAATTACTTCAAAGTATAAAATATCAAATACCTAAATAGAAAATAGAGTGTACTTACAATTTTCCGTCGATGCTCACTAATAGGAATGCAGCCGCCAAAGATATGACGGTCCTTCCATTTTGGCTCTGTTTTGCTTATTTTTCGTGCTCATGTTTTGAAACGTTTCATTTGTGGCCCAATTCTGCAATAATTCGTCTACGTGTCCTGGGAATCCAGTCTTTCTTGCCTCTTTTATTTCTCAAGCCGTAAAGCTTTTGACGCAAAAATCGGCCTCCATTATGATTATAATTTGCTTTCGCCCGCACGATGTTCAGCAACGTCATATGCTTGCGCCGAAAATCAATAACGAACCATTAGTGCTCCAAATTTTTAAAGTACTTAATTAAATAACCATAAAACAAAAACTTACCAAGAACTCATCGAACCAAGCATCTCGAGTAGTGCTAGGAATGTCTCGTCCACTTGGCCCAAGGATGGTTGTAATTGCGGAATAATTGGGCCGAGATGAAGTCCCTTACCTCATTATGAGGCTCAAATCGATGAGAGATGACATCATGCAAATATTACCATACAAACCATTTACATAGAGAAAATTGTAACATTACTGGTAACTTGGCATGACTTACCCGACGCCGTCGGGACGGATCCAAAGCTTCCGTGTCGAAGGATCTCTGGAGCCCCAGATTGGTGGATCGGAGGAACTACCTTCTTCCCCAACGTGGCTATGAGGCGACGCATTGTGCTAAGGAAGGAATGTGAAGTATTGAAGATAAACATATGTAAATCATATGTAACTAAACTTATGTAAATCAATCAGAAATTATATTGTAAACTCGTGATCCCCTTGCCGTGGATCGGTGGGGGTAGACGGTGATGACGACATATACAAATGACGGTGATGACGACATATACAATGACGGTGAAGATGACAAATATGTAGACGGTGAAGATGACATATCAAAGGATGGCATATCCGGGAAGCGCTGGACCCTCTACCTCCATAAGGAGCAGATGACGTCGCCTACCCCTCCGATAGGACGGGGTTGGGCTCGACCACTACCCCGTCCACTACCTGAACGTCCTCCTAGATGCTCCATCTCTAAACACTCATAGACATAATGTCAAAAATATATAACAATAAGTAGCGCATTAACAAAGTATGTAGTATAACAAATCATCACAAACAAAGAACTAACGTAAATCAATCGGACGATTCTTGTTCATCAACATCAACATTTGCTTGCACGTCTTCCTCTGAGGAGGTCTCATAGTCGTCGAACTCCGATTCACTATCAGAGTAAATCACTTCTGCCTCATCGTCTGATTCCTCATCGTCAATTTGTATAGGAATTAATTCTAACCCCGCAGCAGAATCAAATAGATTGCTTGGTACTTCGTCATCGAAGATGTTTATGGGGAGTACATGTTCCACATCAGCTTGGAATGGTTCAGCCATACCGTCATTTGATTCCAGCTCTTTCGACTTTGGTATAATATTTCGTGCTTTGGTTTTAATAACTCCCATCCACCCTTGGCGGGATGTGGGGTATGATGTATAGTAAACTTGTTCCGCCTGTTGAGCAAGGATGAATGGGTCATAACCAACCGTATATCTCCTTACCCAATGGATCTCAATATTTCCATGTTTGTCCATTTTTGTCCAACGCGGACGTTATCAAGCCACTCACATTTGAAAAGGGTCACTACCTTGTCCCACGGGTAACTCGGTTGAATTATGTCAACTAACTTCCCGTAGTAGTCGGCCTCCACCCCATCAACTTTGTCACCTCGACAACATACACCATAATTACAACATAGTGTACCCGCATTCGCCTCGACGCTTGAAAACCGATACCCATTGATTATGTATTTCTTGCACCGGTAACACTAATTGCAGCTCCATAGGACAAACTCCACGCAACTTCATTGGGATCGATGGATTTTCCACGAAGTAGGATCGAAGCCATTTTGGGAACTCGACATCGTGAATTGGTCAACTTCGGATTCCGCCATTGAAGGATTTCCGATCGGACCGAATTAGAGAAGTAACCGTAAGAAGAAAAAAATGCTCTTAATACTGGAATTCTTAGCGTAACAACAAAAAGAAAAGAAATCTTACTTTAAATACCGGGCGGCTCTTCACGCTTGTTTAGAATGTACCACTCCGCTACTCGCTTATCTCTTCCGTCAAGAGTTGACCTAGAACGTTTTCCCACGACTCGCCCGGAAAATTAAATATTGATTTTTGATCCCTCGTATCACCGGCATCATCGTTGCGAGGTACCCTCTCCATCTTGACATCATTTCAGGGGGATAATAGTATGAAGCAAATTTTGCGGCCTCTTCGACAAGGTATGCCTCATCGATAGATCCTTCAACGTACCTTGGATTTTTGATCTTGTTCTTAAGTGTGCGTAAAACCTACAATGGAATATCAGAGGATATTTATAAACTAAAGTACCGTGTCGGTCAATTAATAACAAAGCGATAGAAATATATATATTACCTCTCAAATGGATACATCCATCTATATTGTTGCGGGCCTCCTACCTTTGCTTCGTAGGCCAAGTGAACGGGCAAATGTTCCATTGAGTCAAACAAGGTAGGAGGAAATATCATCTCTAACTTGCATAGAGTTATGGGCATGCTCGCCTCCAGGTGCCGTAACTTTTCAACATTAAGCTCAAGCACAAATTTCTCTAAAGAACATGGAAAATTCCGTCGAATAGACAATATATGCTTCTAAGTGCTTTGAAGGCCCAAGGCAACAATCTTCGGAAGAAAACATGACAATCATGACTCTTCATGCCGAATAACTTCGCCTCGTGCATGTCGACACATCTTTTCATGTTTGACGCATAACCGTCTCGCGCTTTCGCTTCTTTAACCCATTGCAACAGCTTCCAAATTCTGTTGTTTGTTGAATGTGTACGGCGCTCTAGGTTTGGATGTCGTCCCGTGCCACTCCCCACCAAATGTAAAGCGTGCCTTCGCATATCGCTTCTATGTCCCGTCTTGCGTTGACTGTGTCCTTCGTCTTGCCCTTGGTGTCCATCACGGTGTACAGAATGTTGCAAAACACATTCCTCTCAATATGCATGACATCGAGGTTGTGTCTTAACAATTGATCTTTCCAATATGGTAGTTCCAAGAAGATGCTGCGTTTGTTCCAATGATGATCAACGCCGTATCCCTCAGGTTCCCTGGAAGCAGCCCTCTTCGACACTTTGAATGTACTTGACTCGTCCCATATTTCTTGGCCACTTAAACGACGGGGTTGCTCGCTCGTTCGACAACATTCCGCGTGAAGTCTTTTCTATTTCTCCTCCACGGATGATCGGGGTAGGAATCGCCGATGCCTATCAAACCAACCGACCTTGCGACCGTGTTTCAAGCTAAAACCCATGTTCTGTTCAAGACATACCGGCATGCAAGCTCCCCGACGTTTGCCAGCCACTCAACATCCCATATGCAGGGAAATCATTTATGGTCCACATTAAGGCAGCCCGCATGGTGAAATTCTGACTTAATGATATATCATACGTAAGAACCCCTTCACTCCACAACATCTTCAACTCGTCTATCAAAGGTCTGAGGTACACATCTATCTTCTTTTTTGGGTTGGATGGCCCAGGGAATCCCTGCGATGCTCCCGGTGCCATCTCATGTGAGCAACTGTTTGTTCTGATGCATACAATATCGTAAGTCTTGGAACCGTGAGGAAAGTACCACATCTTACTTAACGCATGACGGGTCATTTTCCTTCCTTTCCCACAACTTTATATCTGTCATCTCCACAAAATTTACAATTGGTCAGTTCAGATCTTCCTTGTAATACAACATACATCCTCTGGGGCAGCAATGGATTTTTTCACATCCAAGGCCAAGCTCCTTAACCTTTTTTTTTGCTTGATAAAAATCCTTCGGCAAATTATTGTCTTTAGGAACAACCTTACTCATGATCTGCATCATTTCGTTGTAATTCCTCTCACTCATATGGTGATCAGTCTTCAAGCTTAGTGTTGCTAGGGTAGCCGATAGCGATGAATATTCACTATTTTCAATGTGTTCACAACCTTCCCATAAAGGACGTTGCGCATCTTGAAGCATTTTATAGAACCTAGCGGCTTCTGGATTAGGATCTTCTCCCATGTATGATGGTTGGGTATGTGTACCGGTCTCCTCTCCCATGTATGACGACTCAAAGCATGAGTAACGGGATCAAAATATTGGCCGGTCGACGGTCCTGCGGCATCCATAACCAACTGCTCATTTTGATTAAGGTTTTCTCGATGACTACCGTCCCCGTAATAACCACTCGGTGTCCGTCTGGACTTCGCCATGACATTCCCAACATTCATAATCTTTCATGAATCCCTTTTGACACAAATGAATTTTGACATTGTCCGTATCCCTAAATCTTAAACACCTACATTTAGCACACTGACACCTGATCTCACTACTTGAATTATTTGAATTCGCCAAAGCAAATTGGATGAAGTTTTCCAAACCCGCCAAGAATACTTGTGTTAGTTCTCTTCTATTAGTTAGACGATTGTACATCCAACTTCTATCGTGGTTGCCTTCCATACTTCCTATCTAATTCAGTTCCCAACCGAATTAACATCTCAACATGCCACAAATATATAAAAATTTAAATGCAATATTTTTTTAAAAAAAATTATCCACAGTCTTACATTTCTTCTTTAAAATCATGTAATTTATAATTTTCTACTAACAAACACATTTCATACAAATTATGTTAATTAATTAATTAATTCTCTTATCTTTCTACTTTAAAATCATGTAACTTATAATTTTCTACTAACATACATATTTCAAACAAATTATGTTAATTACTTAATTAATTACTTAATTCTCTTACATTTCTTCTTTAAAATCATGTAATTTATAATTTTCTACTAACAAACACATTTCATACAAATTATGTTAATTAATTAATTAATTCTCTTATCTTTCTTCTTTAAAATCATGTAACTTATAATTTTCTACTAACATACATATTTCATACAAATTATGTTAATTAATTTATTCTCTAATTTATCAATTTCACTTTTTACAAATTACTTTTCTCATTTTGAAGGTTATGAATAGCATATACATTTTAATTTACATACACTAAGTATTTTGGAGTTTCTAACATATATGGGCTAGATCAAAGAGACTATTGAAGACTTAATCAAATTTATTGTATAACTTGTTATAGATAGATTAAAACAAAAAATTTAAAATCGTGATATAAACAAAAAATTTGTGATAGCCTAAATCAAATACTAAATCCCACTAATTTTTATAGCACATACAAACTTTTATAATTAGCCTAAATCATCCTATATAAAGATTTATGTATCATTACCAATTATTTGCCTTTAAAATCGTGTAATCTATAATCTTCTACTAACATACATATTTAAATTATGTAATAAAGCAAATCTAACATAAATATTTCCATATAATTATAAAATAAAAAAAAATCAAGCGAACCTGGCGGTGACCGGAACAGAGAAGATGACGACGATCGAGCCGAAAGTAGGGGAGCCGAGGAAGGCGTAGGGGGGACGAGCTGCAGGGGGAGGGAGCTAGGCGGCCGACCGGAGCTTGGGGGAGGGCTGACCGGAGCTCTGGGGGCGGAGGGACGAGCTTGGGGAGGGACGAGCTTGGTGGGGAGAAGGGACGAGCCGGGGAGGGGCCTGAGCCGGGGAGATTCCGCCGGAGTTGGGGGAGGGGGCCGAGGCCGGGGCGAGGACGAGAGGAGGAGGCCGGATCTGCAAATTTTTGGGGGGGTGTCGGACGATGTCGGGACGAAGAGGAGGCAAAGTCTCTTAAAAGAGACTTTGACTTTTTGCGACGGACCACAGTCCGTCGCAATTTGCGACGGACCTTGTGGTCCGTCGCAAATTGCGACGACCTCCCAGGTCCGTCGCAAAGTCTCATGGTGACACCGACACGACCCATGTGCGACGGACCACGGTCCGTCGCAAAAGGGCGGACCACTGGGTCCGCCACTTTTGCGACGGACCTTAGGTCCGTCGCAACTTTTTTGCGACTTGACCCTCTTGTCCGTCGCAATTTGCGACGACGACGTCCGTCGCAAAAAAAATTGCGACGGATACAATATCCGTCGCAAATTGCGACGGATATTGGTTCCGTCGCAAATTTAGCCAAATTTGCGACGGATAATTTTCCGTCGCAAAATTCCGTCGCAAATTTGACTTTTTCTAGTAGTGTTAAACAGTTACCACAATTTCCTGTTCTCCCCCTAATTTCTTCCATATCCGCCATCCTTCTCCCATCCGGCCACCGTTATGCTTGTCCCCCTCTTCTATCACATCTATACATCTCCTTCTCAATTTTGCTTCTCAACCAATGCGCTATCTGGTTTGGGGTCCGTGTATTCTAGAAAAAAACAAGAAAAATTTTTTTTCAATCAGTCAAATCATTTTCTCCATTTTTTTTTTATTATAGGAGCATTATGGGAATTTTCCATCCCCTTCCCACTTAAACACAAGTATCTTCTTCCTACCAAACATTTCATTTTCCATCAACTTAAGTTTCATTCCTTTGTTTGCCAAACAACCCACCTTTTTAAGTTCTTTCTTAATCTTTCCTTCCATTTCTTTCCTTTCCCTCCTCAAATTTTCCCCATACCAAGCAGGGCTTAATTTTACTTAAAATAATTAGGTCTTTTTACAAAAATTTTGTAATACCCGGATAATTATTTATCTTAAATATTATATTGGGATAAGTAATACCTATTGGAAATAGGTGAATATGTGGTCTCAAATTTTATAGTGTATTTTATGTTATTTTTCTAGGGTAATTTCTCTTGAAATTAGAAGGAATAAAGTGCCAAAAATCCCTAAATACAATTGTGGATCATAAAATACCCTGAGATTATTATGATATGTCTTAAGAGGCAATTAAATATTTATTAAAAATAGGAAAGTATGTTGTCTCTAATTTAGGTAATTTATGGGAATATTTTCCTTGGAAAAATAATGAGGCAAAATTTAATATTATTTTGGGGACCATAAGTTGCCCAATGATTTTTAAAATAATACATTATGCATAAATTATCAATGTCAATACAATAGTTGTGAGAAAATGATTAATCTTAATTAAGAAAATTATCAACAATTAGTAAGTGATTAAATAAATAATTGATGGATAATTATTTAAGCATGAATCAAGGAAATGATCCAAGTTAATGGTGAACAACCCCTAATTAAAGATTAATGGCTAGGATTATCATAAATATAAATGCTAATTAATTAGAGAAGATTAAGAGAAATGGATGAGATTAAATGTATAAAATCCCTAAAGCTTAAAAGATTACTAATTATGTGAAGTCATTTCCGTAATCGACGGAGTTTCTTCTAAAATGACAAAGGGGCTGGAAAATACCCTTAATGGGACCATAATTTTAGTTAATCCAAATATTTCTCAAGAGATATTATAGACCTCCAAAGTTACGTCAAGGAATATTTGAGATTATTTAAGATTTCGCGATTAGAACACTGAACAGGGGATTTTATCGGTTAAATCCATAAAGCAAGGGAGATGACATCATGTGCATAACATCATTTTTGGATAGATGAGGTAGGGGGAGGTCGGCCAAGGGCTTTGGAAGGTGGAGATTGAAGTTGAGCAAAACCCTAGATCCTATAGTGTATATTGAAGGAAGAGAAAGTTTGAAAGAATTGCAGAATTGCCACACCTAAACTCTATAAATAGACCTCTCCATTGCACTTCAAAACTCACCAATTCGTAGAGCAATTTAAAATCTAGTGAGAGGTTAGAGAGAAGGAGGAGCTCTTGTGAAGAAGTAGTGAAGTTCTGGGTAAATTTTTCGGTCCCTAGTTTTAAGTTCTAGTATTTCATTCGGTAGTTTTAGTATAGTTGTTAGTTTGATCTTTAATCTTCCAAGTATATTGTTGATATCATGTTTTATAGTTAAATATGATATTTATTTCGAAAATATGATGGAGGAAGAGATATGACAAAATTTTGGAAGATTAGAGTCAAAGTAGCGAAGCTCTGGCGAAATTTCGTCGGTTAGCAAAGTCAAGGGTAAAATGGTCATTTATGACTAAAATATCTGTTAGGATATTGTTTGATTAATAAATACGATGTTATCCTTATAGGATATCTGTGATCACTTTTCGACCGACATACGTATGGTATTTCGTCAACGCAGGTACGTACGTTCGCGTACTAGTAACACTAACTCTGATGTTTATCATATGCGTATATGTGTTATGTGTATTATATGTGGTAGCTGATAGCTCTGCTGTATGTCTATGTACTATTGATCAGGATACGCTTGTGGGGGGCCTATGTGCTGTCAGGATATGCTTGTAGGGGGCCTATGTGCTGTCGGGATACGCTTGTAGGGGGCCTATGTGCTGTCGGGATACGCTTGTTTGTTTGATACTTGTGTTGTGTGCTCATATGCTGTTAATGTTGTGAATATCTGTAATCCATATACTGTGTATATAAACTTGAGATTAACCATTACCTGAGGTCCGGTGTGCGTTGGGCCTCAGCTCTTAACATAGCTTCAGGGTCGGGAGGACCGAGGGCCGAAGAGAAGGGCGAGCAGCACGCTTAGAGACCCGGCTGAAGACTTTCTTATGTTATGTACTTACGTTTATGATAGACATAAGGATCAATGTACCGTTACGGCAATGAGCCAGACCTACACAGTTGGCATTTTGAATATATGAATCAGTTACTCTCTTGCTCCGATGTTCTACTCTGATGAAAAAAATTTATTCTATTTTTGAAAATGGGATGTTACAAATTTAATTTTAGAATATTGTCTTAGAACTTTATAGTGAAATTGAGCATTTTCAAAAGATCATTTTGAGATTCTCTATTTTAGTAGTCCTTATATGTCTTTCTCCCTTATTTAAATTCTTCCATGATTCATATTAACTTTTACTTTACAAAAATACATTATTTAATGTGAAGGTGCAAATTTAGTAATGAACAATTTTGCTATACCCATATAAGAACTATCTATTTTCGGGTGTAAAAGTAGACATAAACAATTTATTTGGGACTAGATATAGCAATGTTGTTAAGGAGACTTAACTGTTACTTTTTGCACTGTGGCTCCTACCAGTCTTCTCTCTCAATATAAACCTCCAATTAGGTCATACACCATTAAGGATAAGAGGAGGGGTATATGTATTGTTTTGATTTGATATTAGACCCGTATGATTTGTCAAATAACAACATGGATCTTTGATCCATTAGCAAGTTCGAAAATGCATATCTTATTGAGGAATGATCATAAAAGACTTGTATAATAAAAAGGGCCTTAATAATACATAATCATTCAAATTAAAAGAAAAGATCATCCATCTCATGGTATCCACATTCCACGTTTCTCCATAAAGATAGGGTTATTTCGTCATACAGCTCCCAAGTTTAGCATATAACCCTACATTAGAAGAAATAATCAATTAGTTACATCAAATTAAAAGAGAAACCCAAGATAAATATGATGGACACAAATTATACCTTGCTGGCTTGTTTTATTTCGTACACTCCCAAGTTTAAAACTTCAAGCCATGTTTCTCCAGCTTCTCCTGAATTATAATATTAAATCGTTTGACCATGTCAGCAGTGAGTAAATTCTTCCAATCACCCACTTTTCCGCGTCGAAAGTAAACCTTATTTTCTATTCCAAACCAGCCACTTTCAGTTCTATTCACTTCAAGACTGCTCAAATTCTCAAAACTGCATAGCTTCAATATATTTTCCACAACACCACCATTTTCTTCCTCTGGAGAAAAGCTATACCCTATAAAATCAGCTAGCTGCTTCAAAGTCCTTATTGGATCATTCTTCAAGTCCTCAAACCTCAAAAATAATATCTTCCATGGCCGCTCTAAGCTCTCCTTGTAGTACCCCAGCATGTGGTCCCAAATTGGCCCAAAAATGGTCACTCCCCGGCAAAACTCCTCAAAGAAATCCTCGAGTGAATGGAACCCTAAAAGGTGTTGTGGTACTACGTTACACATGAAATGCCAAAGTGATACAAATATGTCCTTAGGGTTTCTACACAAGTACACTATCTTACACTGTGACTGCTTCATTGACTCTGACAACAAAACATATGGGATATGAGTCGCCAAAATCCTCGGCAGCAGAGACAACAAAAATGAGCTCAGACTCGACTTGTTTTCATGTAGTAGGAGGACTTCCAAGAAGGGAACAAGAACATGAGGGTTAGTAGTGAGGATTGGGCTTGTTGGATTGTTTGTGTTGCGGTTGATGATGGTGAAAATCAGGGCTTTAATCCATGTGGTGCCGGATTTCGGCGAGGTGACGAGGATGATATCGGAGTCACTGGCTTGGAACTGATTCTGAAATCTGAGGATTCCTTCTATTATTTTCTTGGGAAACCAGAAACCTTGGTATTGACATAGAAGCTCGGTTTCAAACCTATCCGATTTCTTGGGTAAGGTGGCAATGAGATCTTTGAACTCTTGGGATTCGTCTTCAACAGAAGCTTCTTCTTCGTACTTCTTGGGAACAACAGTCATGTCATAGGCTTTAGGGTTTTCTGCAACCACGTTAGTGCAGGATTATGCATATATTAGATAAAACAAGTTTAAGGTTGACGTCGTAGGTTTTCCGAGGTTTAAATTTAAAGTGCTAAATGATACAATGAAATAGACCTAGAATAAAATGCAAAACACTAATATCTAAATGTAACAAATTCAACTAAAATGTATTCTACAAGCTCCAATGATGATGCAAGTGACACTAACATCAATATGATGATGAAATTACTCCATCCATTCTTTTTTATAAATACGATTAACAGAATTATGTTGTGTTAATAAAAGTTGGTTAAAATTAGTTTGAGACACTAAAATGTTAAAAATGTAAATTTTGGCAAAAGTACCATCATTTATGTGAAAAAGAGAATATATGAAAGAACAAGTGGGAATCAAATACAATGTATGGATAATTCAAGTAATTAAATGAGGATAAAATGAGACATGAACCAAAAAATTTTGAGACAACGTCTAAGTATCTCTTATGAAAGGGGAACATGTCATATTCATAAATTGTCTCTAATAAAAAGGAATTGAGGGAGTAATCACCTAAAGATAATGATGGTTTGACCTGAGAAGCAGAGCCAACGGTATTGTCGTTTGTTGAATTGCCTTCATTGGAGCGTTCAGTATCCATGGCAATACGAAGAACAAGCGAAGAGTGAGATATATGGTGAGATTTGGAACAGTAAAATGAGTTGGTATACATAAGCAGATTGTATATGTTATTATATATAAACTTGTAGAAGTAAGAAAAGGTAGAAGCGCCATTTTTGTACATATGGTTACCACTGAGGCACCGAGATACATGAATATATCTCACGATTCTATGTATTGATGCACAAAATGTCTGTTCATTATGTACTTGTAGAAAGTAATGAAATTACCTAAGAGCGTCATTTATGTACATATGGGTTCCTTAAGGCACCAAGATACATAAATGAATCTTACAATTATATGTATTTTGCAAAAAATATTTATGGAAATTAAAAAGGGGAAAAAGAGACAATAATACAGTTCGTTCACCAGAATATTTTATGTAATGGAGCATAATTTTCCCCATTGTAATAAATCGAAATTAGTTGGGTTTAACAATTTTGCCCCAATTTTAAAAGTTTATGGTACCTTTTCCTCCAAAAAATAATTTGTAGTTACTGTTACACTTTTGATAAAAGTTTAAAGTTATTTTAACACTTTAACTCTTTTTAATTATGTCCCTATAGAGTTTTTTCTTTTTCATCAGATCATTATACTTTTACCTAATTTTTGATTAGGTCCTTGTATTTCTTTTTCTTTTATTAGTCACCTAAAGCTACAGGGACCTAATAAAAAAAGTAAAACTTTAAGGACTTGATAAAAAAACTACAGGATAAGGTAAAATTATAGGGACTTGTAAATTAATTTTTATTTTTTTGGTTTGATAAATGAAAAACTTAGAAGAGTTGAGTCTTGAGAGCTCATTAAGACTGGGTCATATCTCCTAGCTCAAAAATAGTTTACAGATTGCCCAAGATTTGAACTCACAATAACCTCATAAGTTGTGGATCAAATCCTTATCACCAGTTGGACAAATTAAACTTTGTTACCTATTCCTTTATTTGTTTTTTTTTCAATTATTATGATCATAATTAATTTGTACAGCAAGTGAAGGTAAAATATCCATATAGTGTTCAAGACTGAAACAATGTTAACTGTGGCACTGGAAGAGTAGTTTGCGAAGACCATCGTTGTCGATGTAAGGAAAAGCTGCATACACAATATCCAAACCACATTGTCTTCAAGATTCCCAATGCACGGATCTGTTCTGTCCTTCCTCACTTTGCTCCAAAATTTGCCTCAATGCAAGGTGCTTTTGTAAATGTTAACATATATATTTTATGACCAAATTTGTCAGCTCATCATTATGGTATTAATAATAATATTAATGTCTTAAACGACATGCTGATTCTCTTCTCTGTCTCCTCCCAGTCCCTCTCTCTATGTATAATGTGTCGTTATTAATTATGTCAGTCAAAATATTATAAGAAAATTGTGTAATATTCGGAAGAAATTGGTGATTGATAAGTCATACAATTGGAATAAAAGCAAACAAGGATAGAATGACAGGAAAATTTTCTTAAAACATGTGAATTCCAAATACAGATTCTGAATTTGTCTAATCATTGTGATGTCCACGGGAATTGGTTTGGGATTGATTTATTTTGTAGAATCCCCTATATGTTCTTCATTTGAAAAGAATAATATAAAAATAAAAATAATAACAATTGAACACGAAACTACTTTAGCTGATCAAGGCAGTGACTACTAATTTTACTGAAAGTAATCAGGTTTTTTAACACAAATTTAATTTTAGAATATTGCCTTAGAAATTTATAGTGAAATTGAGCCATTTCAAAAGATCATTTTGAGATTCTCATTTTTTAGTAGTCCTTATATGTCTTTCTCCCTTATTTAAATTCTTCAATGACTCATATTAACTTTTCCTTTACAAAAATAAATTATTTAAAGTGAAGCTGCAGATTTAGCAATGAATAATTTTACTATGATCACCCATAAGAGCTATCTATTTTCGAGTGTAAAAGTAAACATAAACAATTTATTTGAGAGTAGATATAACATCACTGTTAATGAAACTTAAATTCCATTACTTTTTGTACTGTGTCTCATACCAGTCTTCTTTCTCTATTATTTTAATATTTTTTAATGGAAAAATATCACTTAGACCCTTGAAAACAATTTTATTTCAGTTAACCCTTAAAAGATTATAAAATTTCACTGCACCTCTTAGATCAAAATGAAATTAAGTTTTTCAGTGAAAAGACAATAATGTCTTTACTTTATGTTCCATAAGAGCATTTACAATAAAAATAGGGGTATTTTTAAGACAAATAAATATATTTACACGATAAACATGTGAATGACTTGAAAACTTCTGTCTAGCGGTAGTAAACCCTCATAGAAGTATGTAATCAATAGTTGCTCAGTAATCTGGTGGTGTAGGCAGCTAGCACACAATCGCTTAAACCTCTCCCAATACTCATACATGTTTTCCCCATTGATTTGTTTAACGCTACTAATCTCTTTCCGAATAGAAGTGGCTCTTGAGAAAGGGAAGAACCTCTCTAGGAATAATTTCTGCATATCATCCCAGCTCCCAACAGATGATGGTTGCAAATAGTACAGCCAATTTTTAGCCACACCATCTAGGGAAAATGGAAAAATCTTTCACCTTAATGCGGTCCTCATCAATTGCTTGAGGTTTCATCGTGCTGCACACCACATTGAACTCCTTGAGGTGCTTGTGAGGACATTCACCTACAAGACCACGAAACTTGGGCAACAAATGGATAAGACCATATTTCAGTTCAAAGTTAGCAGCAAGTTCAGGATATTGAATACACAAATTTTGATTACCCACATTAGGGGTAGCTAATTCCTTCAAAGTAGGACGATCAGCTTGTTCTGCCATAATTTCAGAGTTAGCAAAATTGCTACTAGAATCAGTGAAAACTATAAGACTATCAAAAGTACTATCAGAAACACAATCATAAAGATCAACAGAATGGACACAATCAAAATGATTACAATCAGACTCCAGTTCAGTATTAATCCTATGACTTAGCCTAACAACTCTTCTAGAGTAAGAATTGTTCTTTCTATTTTAGGATCAAATGGTAACAAGTCTTCTGGATTAGTAGTACTCCTGGTACTCATGCAGCATAAACACAAGGCAGAATTTGCAGATACTCAGAATTACAAAAATGCCACAAAAGTGGTAAAAACAGCAAAAACAAGTGGTAAAAAGTAGAAAAACACTAAGATAACACAAAAACAAAAACACAAAAGCAAAAAGCAAAAAGCTATGTTAGAAATTGACCAAAACAAGTCCAAAACACTATGAAATGATTTTTAAAATTTATGGGACTTGGACAGGGAAATTTCTACACTATTGGGGAACCCAAAAATGAAATAAAAAAACTTAAAAAAAATTGAAAAAGTGGTCTAAAAGATGAAATTTGGCTTAAATCTCAAACTGATGCAAATTCCCCGGCAGCGGCGCCATATTTTGAAAGAGATTTGTCATGATCTCCAAAAATAACCAAGATAAATATAATTTTGCAGTATAATGGAAATCTGGATCGTTTTCCCAACGAATTCGCAGTGGGTTTAAATCAGTAACAACGAAACAGAACAGTAAGCACTAGGGGGAGTTTTTTCAATGCAGTGAAGAATCAAAAAAGAACTAAACAGAAATAGATAAAACGAAGATTAAACAGAAGATTAACCCAGGATTTCGAATTCCACCACTTTCCTTCCTCGGACGAAAACAAATTTTGAAACGAACTTGCGATTGATTCTGGACGAACTGAAATCTCTGTGTTCGTCCAGAAAATCCCTCAACTAGACGATTGCCTAGCGTTTATTCGAACAGTAGTGTGTCACTGCGCGATCACATAACAAGCACTTAAACCCTAGTTTGAACTAAATCCTTGGGATTTCTCAATCTGAGCGTTAAATCTAACACCCGATCCGAAAGTAAATCGAATTTGAAATTACAAAGCAGAAACGAATTTGTTACCATTAAGAATGAATCCTCTAGATAGTGGAATCCTCAATCCGTGGGCTAATCACATAAATTTAGCCAAGCAAGGCTGTAAAAAATGAAGAACAGACGAAGAACGCGAAGAACATTATAGAGAAAATGAAACTTCTGTGTTTAATCCGAAAATATGTAAAAACGTAATGACATAAGTTGTTTGTAACTATTGCCTAACTTAAAGTTAACCTAAAATGGAAATGGGCTAGGGCTACATAACTGGCCCAAAATGAAATAAATAACAAATGATTTTTAATACAAAATTCTGGCCCAATAAATATCCAGAAATATACATTTGTCTTCAACTCCAAAATTGACCATACTCTTGTCCAAATTTTCCCTTCAAGTCTCATAACAATTGTAGTTCTCTGAATCATCTGAAATATGAGACAAGAATGAGATTAACCCGATGTCTGGTTCAAGAGTTATGGTGAAAATAGTGAAGCAATGTAAAATTGGAAATTTATCATTAAAAATAGCTAAAATCTAATCAAAGGCCCAAAGCCCAAATAAGTGTAAAAGCCATTATTTATTAACTAAAGAGTCCTAAATTATTAATCAAGAGATAAAAAGAAGTGTATGAAATATTCAATTATCACTCTGGCATTAGCGTCCCCGTGTTTTCAAATGTTAAAAGGCACAAAAAACAGATGTTAAAAGAGTTATTTGTAGTAGTGTAACGAAGCATAGCTTAAGACTACAAACATATGCGTGGACATACAGTCCACGAGGGTAAGTAACCAAACAAGCACAACATGAGGTCACGGAACAAGAGTAGGTACACAACCCATGAATAACAAGTGTGAGAACGAATCTCATGAATACCAAGCGTGAGCACTATGCCCACGAATGTTAAGCTAACTCGAGTTTAACCATGTCACGCCAAGGACTAACAATACTGCTGCTAATAACCAACGTTTAATATTCAATCCTCTCAAAAACATTTTCAAGTATGCATGGGGTCAATTTTTCATATAATATATAAATGATCTTCCTATATTGAAATTGTATAACGAATGTTCCATAGTCGAGGACCCCATAATGAAATTCACAAATAGTATCTCAAGATTTTCTTTAAATTTTCCAGCTTCAGTACTCATTGAAAACAAATGGAGAATAGGTAAGGAACATAGAACATTAAATAAATTCTTACTATTCACTTGCTTCAACCTCAAAGTAAATAATGGACCAATTCAGGTAAGCTTTCCATGAGAAGATCATATGGTAAATGTGATAGAAAAGTTACAATATACTCCCTCTGGTCCTAGTTATAGGACAACATTTGAGAGTTGGTTTTGGTCCTAATTACATGACAAAATTTTAATTTTTATCAACTTCTTTCTAACATACCCCTATTTTATTCTCTCAAGTGTGTTTGGTTTTTGGTGAGTATATGTATGTGTGTGCGTAGACTATTCCAGTCAATGAAACTTTTAAATTGTTGGATTTTAATTTATTTATCGATCAGCTGACGTTAATTTGACAATATATGCACACGCACATGCGTGCGCGCGCGCGCGCACACACACACACACACATATATCTGTGTGTGTGTGTGTCTGTGTATATATGTATGTGTCTACACACAAATATATATAGACACACACACACACATATGTGTGTGCATGTGTATGTGTGCACATATATGTATATTTGTGTATGTGTGTGTGTGTACGTACGTATGTAAGCACACACACATATATCTATGTGTGTGTGTCAATATGTATGTATATATATATATGTGTGTGTGTGTAGATATATGTATGTGTGTGTCTATATGTATGTATGTATGTGTGTGTGTGTGTGTGTGTGTGTGTGTGTGTGTACATATATACACACACATATATGGATATATAGCAAGACCATTATTTCAATCGTATGGAATGAAAAATTCTAAGTCGGAGAGGTATATGATACGAGCTGTTGATTCACTTTTAGTTATGTCATTTTAAATTAATATAAGGGCATTTTAGGAAAATGAGTAAAATTAACTAATTTAACTTCTTTCCATAATCTCCCCAAAATTCGTTAAATATGTCCTATGATTAGGACCAGAGCAAGTAGTAATTAGTAAAAATAGCATTTGTAAATTAGTATGGAACACTATTCAATTACCTATAGCGCTCCTACTTATACCTCTTTCTCCTATTTAGCTCCTTCCAACTTTTCTTACTCCCCCAATTGCCCAAAACATAAACATCATTATCTAATTATAACTTTATATAAAGCTTCTATAACCTCTCATTCACCAAAATTCTTCATTATAACCCTTTTATTAGTTTTTTTCTTAACGATCCTTACCAAAATCTTAAGCTTCGTTAGTTATTTAACAATACAATTTTGACAATAAACTACACCATGTCAATTCTTAACAATCTAGATTATAAGGGAAAATTTGGACCTTAATCATTTTCATGAATAACATATAGTTATATATTCGTTTAATATTGGAATAACATCACACCTTCCTAATTACACCCATCGCTTCAAATTTGGAGGAATAATTTTCCATTTTTCCTTTCTTAGATATGCTTCCAAAATTAAATTTAATAACAAAACTTAGCCACCACAATATATGTTTCCAACTTGTAACAACCGCTCCAATAACTGAAAAATGACCTTCTTTATAATTGTAAACCACATACATGAGAATTCAAGTAACCAAATCAATTTCCACTCATTAACCAATAGCTAGTGTGCATCAATCTTCCAATTATTCATCACAGAATATACTGCAATAACTAAATTATATACATCATACAATTGATCAAACACCTTATAGGCATCCAAACTAACTCATATAGAAACATCTATATTCACAAACTAGCAACCATAAACTCCCAAAATCATCTTAACCCATTAAAGTTTTATAATTAAACAAGATTTGAATAACAATCATACACATGTAATGTCATTTATAACTTTTCTCCACCACAAAGATATTTTAGGAGCATTCTGTCAAATAAGTCTCTTCTCTTTCGAACATTTCATCAAACACCTAATTTGGTCTGTAACACTTTAATCCCACCTAGTTGTTCATTTTAACTTTAATCCTTAGATTTTATTAAACATCTATCATGCATTACATAGAATTTGACAAAACAAGCTTCTTATTGTTTTATTTCCCCCTTTCTCTAACTTGCATAAACACATGTGCACGCCTGTTTGGGTAAGCGTTTGTTGCGGAAACGGGATATATAGAGCGTAACTGATTATACTAGAAAATTACTTAACTAGAAAGACGTAATTTAATAATATAATAAGCCACTACTACTATATCTAATTGCAACTAATAAATAATAAATAAGACAAATATAGGAGAAATATCAGAACCTAAATTCACTCCAAATAATTAACAAGTGAAATACCACAAGAAAAGAAGATATACAAATGTCTTAAGAGACAATTGAGGGATGATCTAAAAGGGAGGAGGAGGGCCTCTATTTATACTAAATCCTCCGCCTCCCCCCTTGTCTGCTAAGCGATGTGGGACTCTTTCCACATCCAACAAATCTCCACCTTGGAAAGATACCCACATTCACAATTTCCTATTTACAAATTCTAATTGCAACTTCTATTCGAAATACAATGTTCAACAATGTTGATCAAATCCAAACAATGTTGAAATTTAATAGAAGTCACCACTTTCGTCAGCATATCAGCAGGATTATCTTCTGTCTGTATCTTCCGTATTGCGACTCCTCCTTCTTCAAAAATTTCTCTTACAAAACGATATCGGACGTCAATGTGCTTCGTCCATGCATGGTATACTTGATTCTTTGCTAACTGAATAGCACTTTGGCTATCACAGAATATTGTGATGATTTCTTGACCAATACCAAGCTCTCCAAGCAACCCCTGAAGCCAAATCGCCTCCTTTACAGCCTCTGTCATTGCCATGTACTCTGCCTCTGTCGTAGACAAAGCTACCGATTGACTCTGTAAAGTAGACTTCCAACTAACTGGTGCATTTGCC
The DNA here is from genome assembly GCA_025563575.1 of Acacia pycnantha. Lineage (NCBI taxonomy): Eukaryota > Viridiplantae > Streptophyta > Magnoliopsida > Fabales > Fabaceae > Acacia > Acacia pycnantha. The sequence continues at coordinate 471,766 of JAMWYP010000077.1, read as the reverse complement.
AGAGTGAACACATAACCAGTAGTTGATCTTCGTTTGTCCAAATCACTTGCAAAATCGAGTCACAATACCCAACTAGATGTTGATCTACATCCTGCTGAAAGACCAATCCAACATCTACAGTATTACGAATATACCGTAGAATCCATTTCACAGCTTGCCAATGCTCTTCTCCGGGATCATGCATATACCTACTCACAACTCCAACAGCTTGTGAAATGTCTGGTCTCGTACAAACCATAGCATACATCAAGCTACCAACAGCGTTTGCATATGGCACTCTAGACATATATGCTCGTTCGTCTTCATCCTTCGGCGACATATCGGCACTAAGCTTAAAATGCGGGGCAAGCGGAATGCTAACCGACCTCGTTTCTTCATTCATACCAAAACAATGTAGCACCTTCTTCAAATACTCCTTTTGAGATAAAAAGAGCTTCTTCGATTGTCTATCTCTTGTTATCTCCATGCCAAGTATTTTCCTTGCCTCGCCTAAGTCCTTCATCTCAAACTCCTCCTTTAGTTGACCCTTTAGCTTCTCAATCTCTGCTTGATTTCTTGAAGCAATCAACATATCATCAACATACAAAAGAAGATATAAAAAGGATCCATCTTCAAGCTTCCGAAAATACACACAATGATCGTATTTGCTTCTCCTGTACTTATGCCGCAACATAAACTTGTCAAATCGTTTATACCATTGCCTCGAAAACTGCTTCAATCCATATAAAAATCTTTCAAGTTTACATACCATATTCTCCTTTCCAAAGAACTCGAATCCTTCAGGTGAGTCATGTAGATTTCTCCTCCAAGTCTACATTTAAAAATGCGTTTTTACATCCATCTGAACTAGTTCCAAATCCAACTGTGCTACCAAAGCCAACAAAATTCTAATGAATGAATGTTTAACAACTGGAGAAAATACCTCATTGTAGTCAATTCCTTCCTTCTGAGCATAGCCTTTAGCTACCGGTCTTGCTTTGTAGCGCACATCACCTTGGTTAGGAAATCCTTCTTTCTTCGCATACACTCATTTGCAACCAATTGCCTTCTTACCCTTTGGGAGTTTGGCCAACCTCCACGTACCATTCTGATGAAGGGACTGCATTTCTTCATTCATGGCACTCCTCCACTTATCTTCTTCTAAGCTCCGGATAGCTCCTTTATAAGTTGAAGGAACACCATCAGTTGCAATTGAAGTTGCACAAGCCACCATATCCATGAAGCGAGTAGGCTTTCTAATTGTTCGTTTTGGCTTGCCGGCTGCGATTGATTCATGTTGCTGTTGAGGTTCCTGTGTTGAAACCTCATTCTCAACTGGCTCTTCTTCTACAGGAAAGTCTTCTTTTATTTCCCCGTCTTTTTTCTGTACTGGAAAAATCATCTTTCCTTCAAACTCCACCTGCTTTGAAGCACCATCGATCTGTTTGGTATCTTCAGATGCTACCGTTTTCAACATAGCAATCTCGTCAAAGGTAACATCCCTGCTAAACACAACCTTCTCTATCTTTGGACACCATAAACGATATCCTTTAACTCCAGAAGTGACCCCTAAGAAGATAGCTTTCTTTGCTCTAGGATCCAAATTTGATTCTTTCACATGATAGTATGCAATTGAGCCAAATACATGTAAAGAACCATAATCATTAGCAGGCTTTCCATACCATTGTTCCAACGGTGTCTTACCACCAATAGCAGCAGATGGTAGACGATTAATGAGATGACTCGCATATGTTATTGCCTCAGCCCAAAATTCTTTGCTCAAGCCAGCATTGGAGAACATACACCGAACCTTCTCCAGTAAAGTCCGGTTCATGCGTTCTGCCACCCCATTCTGTTGTGGTGTATTTCTGACGGTGAAGTGTCTGACGATGCCATCATCCTCACAAACCTTCTGGAAAGGATCATTCCTGTATTCTCCACCATTGTCTGTGTGAAGACATTTGATCCTCCTACCTGTTTGTGCTTCTATCATCGTCTTCCATTTGAGAAAATTCCCAAAACTTCGTCTTTGGTCTTCATCGTATACACCCAAACTCTTCGGGAAAAATCATCAACAAAAGTTACAAAATAATGCTTTCCTCCCAATGAAGCTGTTTTGGAAGGACCCCAAACATCAGAGTGTACATAATCCAAAATACCTTCCGTATTATGAATAGTTGTACCGAACTTCACCCTTGTCTTTTTCCCCTTTACGCAATGCTCACAAAAATCCATGATGCAATGCTTCAATCCTTTTAACAATCCTTGATCTGCTAGAGCCTTCAAGGATTTTCCTCCAGCATGTCCTAAGCGCATATGCCACAACCTGGTTGCTTCTGCATCCTTCTCACTACTGGATATCATCACTGCCGTCCCAATAACTCGTACTACCATGATAGTGGTACGTGTTATTGTTCTTCCGAATACCCTTCATTACCACCAAGGCACCGAGAGAATACCTTCATTACTCAACTTTCGTAGTGATCTTGAACCCTTTTGAATCTAGAGTTCCTACGAAATGAGATTCTTCTTCAAATCTGGTACATATCGAACATCTTTCAATGTCCTCGATCAATCCATCATGGTTCCTTAATTTGATTGAACCAATGCCATATGGGGTAAGAGAAGAGTTATCTGCATTGTGTGAACGACTCCACACTCGCTTCTTCAAAATCAGTGAACCAATCTTTATTAGGACACATATGATTACTACAAGCTGAGTCCAACAACCATACGTCCGACGGTTTTGACGACGTCATTGTAGCCAGTGAGAAATTTGAATTCTCATCATCACAATCAGCTACATTTGAGTCCATAGCAGCCTTCTCAGTACGCCCTCTAACCACTAGAGCCTGTGCATCTCCACCTTGTTTTTCAGCTTCGGACAATCCTTCTTCCAGTGGCCCTTTTCACAACAAAAGGCACACTCATCTTTGCTGGGCCTGGACCTAGATTTGGATCGCCCTTTCTTTGATATCTTCTTGTCTTCAGTACGCCCTCTAACCACTAGAGCCTGTGCATCTCCACCTTTTTTGTTTCTCTTTCCTTCTTTGTTCATGGCTGTACAAAGCGTAACAAACTTCTTCAAGAGAAACTTTCTCCTTACCGTGAAGAAGAGTAGTCTCCAGGTGCTCGTACTCATCAGGAAGTGATCCCAACATTATCAGGGCCAGATCTTCATCTTTAAAGGTCTCGTCCATATTCTACAAATTCGTCACCAACTTGTTGAAGTTAGTGATATGCTCATTTATTGTGATACCAGGAACATAAGTGAAACGAAACAATCTTTTCTTCATATAGAGTTTATTCTGACAGTTTGTGTGTGGATATTTCTGCTCCCTTGAAAGGTACGATCTAATAGTACCACAAGCAACACGATTGACCACCCTCCATTCTTCTTCCTCCATGCTATCTGATTTTTTCTCTTCAAGTGCAAAGTTTAGTCCCTGCTGAAAAAGGACATCCAGAACCTCGCCTTGCCACATCCCAAAATGTCCAGATCCGTCAAAAATTTCAACTGCAAACTTCACATTGGACAATATTCTTGTCAAATACGAAGATCCCAACGACAAATTGATGACACCTGTTGTGGATACATCACCCTTTTTGTCCGACCTAGAAGTTGAGACAAGGCTACAACCACAGAGCATACTCAGACAGAACCAGGCTCTGATACCAATTGTTGCAGAAACGGGATATATAGAGCGTAACCGATTATACTAGAAAATTACTTAACTAGAAAGACGTAATTTAATAATATAATAAGCCACTACTACTATATCTAATTGCAACTAATAAATAATAAATAAGACAAATATAGGAGAAATATCAGATCCTAAATTCACTTCAAATAATTAAGAAGTGAAATGCCACAAGAAAGGAAGATATACAAATGTCTTAAGAGACAATTGAGGGATGATCTAAAAGGGAGGAGGAGGGCCTCTATTTATACTAAATCCTCTGTCTCCCCCCTTGTCTGCTAAGCGATGTGGGACTCTTTCCACATCCAACAGCGTTCGGTGCCTTAAAAGCTCAAATTTGCTTTTGAGTCTCTTACAGATTACCAGAATGTTCAAGACCCTATGTGGCCTAAAATTTGGAAATTGAGAATTCCATAGAGGCGCAAATATTTCTTATGGCTGACTGCACGCAAACGTCCCTTGACAAATGCATCCAGGTGCAAGCGGGGCCTTAGCAACGATGAGACATGTCAGGCGTGTGGCTCTGAGAGGGAGGATCTCCTGCTGCATGTTCTCCGGGATTGCCCAGAAACAAGGAAGTTGTGGTCGGAAATGATTAAACCAGAAAATCGAAGAAGGTTCTTCTCTTTGGATTTTCCTAGCTGGTTCCGGTGCAACTTGTTCTCTATTGGTAAGGGTGTTCGTTCAAGAAGGCTGGCGGGAAACTTTTGCTGTTATCTACTGGTGGACTTGGCGACGATGGTACTCTTTTGTGTTTGAACAGAAGAAGATAGAGAATAATGTCGTAAAAGCCAGTGTCATGTCCCTAGTTTGCAGTTCGAAGGAGGCTCACGCCAGATTCTCAAAAGGTCGTCTTCCAAGTCAGACAACGTACCCACTGAAAGGTTCGGTGAGTGGGAACCACCGGAACATGGCTTCACTAAGATCAATGTTGATGGTGCTTTCTCAAACCCGTGGAGGAGTGTTGAGAGACGCCAATGATAACTTTGTTGGAGGATTTATGTTCAGACTAGACGATGATGGTGACGCTTTGTCCGCGGAGCTTTGGGGGAAGAGGATTCTCTCCTCATCATTTTTCTCATTTTCCCTCATTAGCTCATTTGGGTCATTGATTGGGAAGGTGAGAGAAAGGTTAAAGTGGTATTGTGGTTGATTGGATGGAAAGGATTTAGAGATGATGAGGGATAATGAGAAAGAGACAATGAGAGAAACCCAACGGCTGTGTGCATGGACTAATTAAGGATTGCGTGGGACCTAGGCTTTCCAAAAATCATATTGGAAACTGATTCCTCCGGGCTCCGATGCAGTCTCGCTGTAGTTATAAGCATAGAAGCGGGAGACAACAGGTTCGATCTTATTTGTAACCCTCAGGCTCCTTATTGTTTGCATCTTTAAATAGAAAAATGAATGCTAAAGTTGAGTTAAAGAATAAAGCTCTCTATCTCTCTGTCTCTTGGCCAACGAATGAAGCTCTCAACTTAAAAGAAGATTATTACATTTTTTTCCTTATGAGAGCTTCTCAGCTTAATAAATTTAGTACACAGAAGGAAAACGGAATTTTAACTCATCTTAAGAATGAGCATACGATACTAATCTTTAATTGGGATAAAATCCATATGGTCTAGAAATTTTTTATATTTTTAATTAATTTTTCTCAATAAATACATTTATTTAAATTAAAGACTGGAAGTTGGAAAATATAGTATATTTATTTTAAATCATAGTCCTATTAAAATAATATTTTTTAAAATTAAAAATAAAATGACGGTTGACAAATACATGAAAAATAAAAATAAGGGCCATGTTCATTTAATTTAGGTTAAAGTATACCTTTAATCTTTTAAGTTACATCAAGTTTTAGTTTAATCCTTTAAAGCTATTGGTGTGATATGGGAAAAGGAAATCTAAAGTTTAATTAGGAGATCTATAGGATTATCCATTATAATTATTAAATAAATATATTTATTTAGATTTGAATTTAGAATTTAGAATTTAGGATTTAGATTTGAATTTTAAATTGCTATTTTATTATTTATAGGGCTTTATAAATAAAGCTTAGAGTTCTTTATTATACAGTTTTAATTTATTGATTGAATAATAATTCATTTTCTCTATGAATATTCTCTCTCCTCCCTCCATTGATTTGATTTCCTCTCCTTCTTGCTATCCTCCCTCCTCTAGTGCCTCATTTAACAAAAAATGCTTACTTATAAAATTCAAATAGTGACTTTGTTATTAAATAATGCTTCCAAAGTACAGATTATACTGAAGGGTTAAAATTAAAATAAACTTGTTGTATGTATGTTTAATTTAATTTTAAAATTTAAAATGAATATATTAAAGGATTAAAATTAAAATAAATCTGCTCATATGTATTTGAGAAATGGGAAAATTGGGGATAAATACTCGTTTGAAAATGTATTTGAGAAATGGGACCTCAAATAAACCATGTAAAGGTGTAAGATACTTAAATATAAATAAGTCATATATAGGAGAAAGACTAAAATAGCCTTAAAGTTGAAAAGATGAGAAAGAGGGAAGCTATTGGCACATTATATACACTACTATAGAATATAGATACTACTACCCTAAAAGACGTCCATTTTTTAAAAAAGGAAGTAAAAAGTGAAGGTGGTGGCACTGCTGTAATTATTTACTTGACTTTGAGACTTTAGACAACCCAAATATTAATTTAGGATGCCTAAATTTTTTTTCCATCCTAAACATATTTTAGGACGCCTAAAATGTAATATTTGGCGCAATTTATGATATTTTTTTGCGCAGGGAAAATTTTTGGCGACCTAAAAGTATTTCAGAACGCCAAAATCAATATTTTGGCACAATTTAGAAAAGTTGGAAAAAAATTTGGTGCCAGAATTTTTTTTTTTTTTGACAACCTAAAAGTATATCAGGACGTCAAAATCAGTATTTTTGGCAACCTAAAAGTATTTCAGGACACCAAAATCAGTATTTTTGGCGCAATTTAGAAAATTTGGGAAATTTTTTGGCGCCAGAAAAGTATTTTTGGTGACCTAAAAGTATTTCAGGACGCCAAAATTAGTATTTTGGCGCAATTTAGAAAATTTGGGAAATTTTTTGGCGACCTAAAAGCATTTCAAGACGCCAAAATCAGCATTTTTGTCAACCTAAAAGTATTTTGTAATACCCGGATATTTATTATCTGGAATATTATAAATAAATTGGATATTTCTGATAAGTGAAGTTTTGACCTTAAGACTTGTGTAAATATAGTCTATTTTTCTAAGTTAAACTTTGTAGGAAATTAGAGAATTTAAGGGCCAAAGTGCCAAAATGACGAAAATGCCCCTAAGGGACATAAATAAACTTTAAAAATTATGAAAAATCCTAAAATAATGCAAGAGGCATGAAAATTCTAATGTCAAGGCAAAAGTTTTAAGATAAAGGAGTGTCTTAATTAAGAAGATTATCAACAAGTGATAATAAAGTAATTAGGTAATTATTGGCTAATTACTTAAGCATATAAGCAAAGGAAATTCAGTAATAATTATGTAAAACCCTAGAGAACTAGGAATAGGTTTTCCAAAGTCAGGATAAAATATTGATCAATGGAATTTTATCTTCCGTTAGGCTCTTCCGAAAGTTAATTCTGAAGCCGATTGTGCATTTTCCTAATAAAACAAAATAGGGAAAAATGTAGATAGGCACATTTTTGGACCTGAAGAAAATAAATTCTAACTCAACATCTAGAAATGAGTTTGAAATTATCTGGACATATTTGGAATCAGTGAATTTTTGTCCGTAAGTTGATGATTCCGAAAACGAGTTTCAGAACCTAATTCGCATGCACACGTTTTCGAGGAACTTCAGACTGACAGTTAGAGCCCTAAATGGAATCAAAATTTAGGTTAACTTGAAAATTTCTAATGAGTGAAGAGATGTCTTCAAAGTTGTAAATCCAGAATTTTGAGATTTTTCCGAAATTACGCGAATCGGGTACCGATCGGAGAAATTCATCCGAAAGGCTTCTGGAAGGGACACTTGGCCACCTCCCATTGGCCAAGCCCTCTTGAATTTCAGCCAAGTGTGAAAGCAAAAAGGGAAGAAAGGGTTTTTTTGAAAAGTTGCTTTGGACTAATAAAAGTGATATTACCCTTATAGGACATCAAACTCGATCTGCTTGCCGTTACGCTGTCCAACGTGTCATTGTCGGACAAACCGTTTTCCGTCGAAAGCACGGTTTCCGCTTAAACATCCACGTACGCCAACGAAGGTACGGACGCGCATCGTAACACTAATCCTATAGTTCTCATATACATATATGTCATAGATACGTTCATATACCGGGGCTCGCTTAGGGTCGTCGTTATACATACAAACCTTGTATGGGTTATAGACATGATAACACCGTTTTAAGTTTTCCTAGCGCTGAGGACACGTGATCGTGGCACAGGGTAATGTGCAGGCTATATTTGTGTAGGACTTTACATACTGCTTTATGCTTATGTCCTGTCTGTGTCACAATGTTGTTGTGTAGGACCTTACATACTGCTCCATGCTTATGTTCTGTCTGTGTCACACTTATCTGATGAGATGTTGCTGTTATGTCATGAATATCTGTTGTCTATATACTGTTGTATTTGAGCATGAGGTTAATTGCTACTCGAGATTCAATGCGGTGAATTGAATCTCACTGTAGCTTCAGATCCTGAGGACCACAGACGGTGCTAGGGACAAGCAAGCAGGAGTAGGCTACTACCGGGTTATATTATCGCTTACGTACTTACCTTTTGAACAAGAGTTTACTTTTGGAACAGTAGGATCACTGTAATGTCAATACTATGTTACACTATGGTTCATATTTTGTTATGATCAGTTACTCTTTCGCTCCCATGCTCTACTCTGATTTAAAAAAAATAAAAAATTCCGCTTTAAAAATTGGGATGTTACATATTTCAGGATGCCAAAATCAGTAATTTATCTTGCCCATTACCGTGAATGCTTTAAATTATTTACCTTCTCATTTCATCGTCTCGGAACCCCAACCACCTCCTATACCTTCAGTCGCTAGTCTCTTGTGTTGGCTTTGATTAGTTTTGATGATGTCTTATGTAGATGTCATTATTAAGAGCAAAAAGTTTGAATGATATATTTATCTTATACTTTGACTGATTCTTATATTTAATGTAGATGTAATGTTGATATGAAGAAGATGGAAGTTGGAATGGCTCAATTCGGAGTTAAAATGATCAAATACGAGCTTCAGATGAATTGTCTCGAACTTCCGTCAATACTCGAGTATCGTGCTTCAATTGTTGAGTATGAGACTTCAATACCCGAGTATGTCACTTATATACTCGAGTATGGTACATAAACAGTGCTTCGTGCTTAAATCCCGACAATACCCGAGTATGCAAGGTCAATACTCGAGTACATCACTGCTCAGCTGCTCTACGTTCAGCTTCGGGCGACCTCTAGTAATTCGATAATATCTCCCAACATAGAGATCGGATTAAGGTAAAACAAATTTTCTTGGAAACTAGACTTTCAACCGGTTCTAGTCGCACAAGATTAAAGTCCAAAGGTGTAATACCCTGATAAATTAAATAGCTATTTTTAAAAGATGAATATGTGGTCTCAAAGAATATGTTATATTATCTTATTTTCTAAAGGATAATTTCTTGGAGATTAGAGAATTTAAGGGCCAAAGTGCCAAAATGACGAAAATGCCCCTAAGGGACATAAATGACTTAGAAAAATTGTGAAAAATCCTAAAAGGCAAGAAATGACCAAGTGAATTATGAGAGTATATTATCTCTAATTATGGTAATTTAATAAATTATGAACTTTGAGAAATTTAATAGGAATGCTCAAAAAGTATTGAAATGACTAAAATACCCTGGTAAATTCTAATATGATAAAGGAGACATGAAAACACAAATGTCAATGCAAATGTGATGAGGAAATGAGGTTTTCTAATTAAGAAAATTATCAACTTGTGATAATTAAGTAACTAAGTGATATTGGGCTAATTACTTAAGCATAAGCAAAGGAAATTCACAAGTAATTATGTAAAACCCTAAAATTAGTGGTTTTTGTTTTAAAATTAGTAAAAACATGTTTACTAATTAATTGGAAATTTTGGAGAAAAATAGTTGAGTTTAGGTATTTTTAAGCCTAAATACAAGAATGGACCAATTAGGTAATTTTGTGGAATTTTTGGGAAAAATTAAATAAGTAAATAATTAAATAATTAATTAAATAAAAATAAATATTTAATAATATTACAAAGGGGGCAGCCGAAATGTTTGCACAAAATTGAAGATAAGAATGGAAAAATATATATATAGATTTTTATGGCAAGTTGTAATATTTATATATTATAATTTAATTTAGTGAATAGTAATCAAAAAATAGGAAACGCATCCTATAGAGAGATCTAGGAATGGGATTTCCAAAGTCAAGGTAAAATATTGATCAGTGGGTTTTTATCTTCCGTTAGGCTCTTCCGGAAGTTAATTCTGAAGCCGGTTGTGCTTTTTCCTAATAAAACGAAATAGGGAAAAATGCGATAAAGGCATTTTTGGATCTGAAGAAAATAAATTCTAACTCAATATCTAGGAATGAGTTTGAAGAAACCGGACGCGTTCGGACACGTTTTTCGAGAAAACTTCAACTGGACTGTTGGAACCCTGTAAGAGACTGAAATCTAAGTTAAATTAGATATTATTGATAAGAAAGAGAAGATCTTCAAAGTTGTAAATCCAGAATTTTGAGATTTTTCCGAAATTACGCGAATCGGGTACCGATCGGAGAAATTCATCCGGAGGAGCTTCTGGAAGGGACACATGGCCACCTCCCATTGGCCAATCCCTTGGCTGTTGGAGCTTGGGCAGGTCGGCAAGGAGTAAGGAAGAAGAAATAAACTTTTTGCAAAAGTTAAGTTTTGACTCGGTCCAGATCGATTCTCACAAAGTTGATCCGACAGCCGAAATCCTACACCTTTTTCTATAAATACCCACCCCTCCCCTTTGGTTTTTCTCACATTTGAGAAGCAAGAGCTGATTTAGAGAGAGAAAGAAGAGAGAGGTGCTCTGGGAAATTCTGCAGCGAAGCTCTGGGTAAGTTTTCCTGCACCGAGCTTTTAGTCTTCGTAGTTCTTTCAATAGTTAGAGTAGTAATGCTAGAGTAGCCTTTATTTTTCAAAGTATGATTAGATATCATATGATAGGGCTATTTTAGTCTAGAATTTTGAAAATCATAATTGCGTCGAAGTTCTGGCGAAATTTCTGGGAAGAAAATTTGTAAGAGTAACGAAGTGCCGCAAAATCCCGCCAATTAGGGGTATAGGGGCAAAATGGTAATTTTTACCTAAAATGCCGATATAGTATCAAATCACTAATAAAAGTGATATTACTCTTATAGGACGTCGAAATCCTAATTTGTCGCCGCCGTTACGCCGTCCAACGTGCATTTTCGGACAAACTGCTTTTTACGTCGAAAGTACGCTCCGCCAAGAACATCTATGTACATCAACGAAGGTACGTTCGCGTACTGTAACACTAATCTGATGAGTATTGAATGATTATATGTGATAATATGTATGTGAATAGTTTGGTGCCGAAGGCAAGGCTAGTCTATGTGGGTGTGCCAATTAGTCGCCGTAAAGTCGGTGAGGCCCCCATGATAGACACTTACCAGGCCATTCTGTTCGGTGCTATTTGCTCCGTGTCTAAGGAATCGTACTTAGATACTCCGTGTCTAAGGAATCGTACTTAGATACTTCGTGTCTACGGAACCGTACTTAGATACTCCGTATCTATGGAACCGTACTTAGATACATCGTGTCTATGGAATCGTACATAGATGCACTATGTCTATGGAACCGTACTTAGACACACTGTGATTAAGGTATCGTACTTAGATCACTATTACAGTTTTTATGTTGTTATTAAATGATCATGTACCTGCTTGATCAATGCCGTTAAGACTAGGAATACCTGTTGTACATATATTGTTTATAAGCATGAGGTTAACTATTACCTGAGATCCAATGCGCTAAATTGGATCTCAGCTATAGCTTCAGGGTCCGGAGGACCGAGGGTCGAGGAGAGAAGCAAGCAGGCCACGTAGATCGAGGACAAAGGTAGGGAGCTAGCATGAAGATCGATGGAGACGCTTTAGATTTGTTGTACTTACGTTAGATGTAAACACTCGGAGGAATGTACGGCCTTATGAACAGCCAGATACACTGTTATCAATGTTATTCAGTTACTCTTTATTATGAAAAAAAATTTGTCGCTCAAAACTCTGATCGAAACGCTATGAAAACAGTTGTGAAAACCGGGGTGTTACAAAAGGAGGTCAGATGAGAGAGGTAAGAATTTTTGAAGATGAAAGTGACATCACCGTCACACTGCTGACCATGCCTCAATGTTTTGAGTATATCTCACAAAATAGAAATTCAATGAAGCTCAAATCGGTGCCATACGAAAGTAGACATCAAGGGCTTTCCATGGATATATAATATGATAATTTTGGAGTTCATACCAGAAAGTTATGATCTTCGAAAGTGGACACTCACGCAGGATAAGTTATACCCGAGTATGATAATTCACATACTCGAGTATTGACGCAAAAACCAATGCGCTCGTCGAAAGCTCGGATGACGATTCTCGTTATTTAATTCAATTTAATATGATCCTTAATGATTTGATTCTTAACCATTGACCATATAGAATTGCAATTACGATATTTAAGTGCGAGGATAATGAGGTAACAGATTGGGCAATAGGATTCACGCGTTTTGAAGTGCCTCGCAAAAATGGAATAAATATTCAAAATGCAAGAGAAATGTTGAAGAACAGACGCGTAGAAATGATGTGCAGCAAAACGAAATCATGTCTACATTATGACCATCATTCCCGAATTCCTCAAGCAATTGAATTCGATTTGGTTACTAGAATGGAAGGATTTCTTTTTGAATTCATACAGAAAATTAAAACGGTCACCACCACCTCCATCCAACTAGTATAAATAGAGGAAGGGATCACCAAAGGAAACTACCCAAGTACACAGCAAAGAAATCACTCAGAAAACAGAAATATACTTTCAAGAGATTAGTTCTGCTAAGCTCTTGCGAGACAATTTCTGAATACTTCCGCCAATACTTTCGAATACTTCCAGCAGAGTCTGTGTCATATATTGTTCTTCAGAGCTTCTGATTATCTGCTCTTAGAGAGAGTCATTCATCTATTACTATTTCTTGTAAGAATCTCAGAGTATTGGGACTTTGAGATTGGGTCATTTGATTGCAACTTGTAAGGGGGAGTGTTATTCAAAAGAGAGGAATTGCTCCAAGAGTTACAGAGTGTGTAATCAAGCGGGTGTATCAATTACAATTTGTAAGGGGGAGTGGAGTCTGAAAGTGAGAGGACCATCCTTCGTTTACAAAGTGTGTAATTGTTCTCAAAAGGATAGTGGATTGAAAATCTCAAGTGGAACTTGAGGACTGGACGTAGGTCAAGGATTGGGCCGAACCAGATAAATCACGCTTGCATACTCTCTTCCTTATCTCTTACATTCCAGCATATATGTTTGAATGATTGCTTATCACCTTCTAAATTATTATTGTCATTCAAACTACCTTCATAATTTGCGTAAAGTTTTTAAAGTTCTAAGTTTTTAATCAAACACTCAATTCACCCCCTCTTGGGTGATAGCCAAGTCTTTCATTTGGTATCGGGCGGGTCTCTTGTTTAAAGGACTTAACCGTCTCAAGAGTTATCAATGGCTAATTCGGGTGTTGCTTGCTTTACGAAGGTTTTGATTATACTGTTCCACCGTTTTTCAAAGATACTGATTTTTGGTTTTGGAAAGCTAGAATGACTAGTTTTATCAAAGCAACTGATTTTGATATGTGGAATGTTTTTACAAATGTCTTTGATTTTAAACCGAGAAAGGATTGGATAGAAAAAGAAAAGAAAATGTTTTCATTGAACATTAGAGCAATGAAAATTTTGTATAGTGCTTTAACCGAAAATGATTTTATAAAAATCAAATGTTGCTCTAGTGCTAAAGATATTTGGGATACTCTTGATTCTATTTATACCTCTAACATGTGTGTTGAAGTTGAAAGTGTTGACAGTTCATCTGAAACTATAAAGTGCATATCCACGATTGATGAACAATTGGAAGTAGAGAATGAAGAAGGAGAAATCTTAGAACACTTCTATGATCCAGTCAACATGAAAGAACAAGAAAGTGAGGATTCCCAAGAAGATCTGATCATGGACAATTATGATGAATCATCATCAGAAATTCTAGATGCAAATGTGGTAAATAATTCCAATTCTTCTTGTGTAGTTAAGAAAAATGATTTTGAACAATTGCATAAAATTGTTCTTCAACCACTTATCGATTCTATTTTGAAAAGCAAAAATGTTTTCAATCATGCCGGAAAATTTATTGGGAAGAAAGATTATTCAAATGAGATTTATTTAAATTTCCATTTTGACAACCGACACAATACTTGCATAAAAGCTCATAATGCACATCATCATATTGTTTGCAATTATTGTGGAAAATTTGGTCATATTTCTTACACATGCTATATTAGGAGAAATTCTAATGTAAGAAATAAATTTGTTTGGGTTCCTAAAGGACAATTAAGGTCCAATACTAACAGTCAAGGACCCAAGTGTAAGTGGGTACCAAAATGTCCATCTAGTGCCTTGTGTGTGCAGATTGATTCCAAAAAGACTGGACATAAAGGTACGCGAAGAGGAGTCCAAGAGTTTCTCATGAACCTAAAAGAAGATTCATATCGCTTAGGAAAACTCATGGAGAAGCCATTGCTACAACCTTATCCTCAAATCATAAGAAGCAATGGATACCTATAAGAAGAGTATCATCTACCTCAAGAACAAACTACCATAGAGTACCATTCAACTATCTTGAGGAGATCAAGAAGAGGAGAATCTCTCAAGTATCAACTAGAAGACTCTTGAAGTCTATATCCTCGGGGGTAAGCAAAGTCAATCCTCCAAGTACCTAAGGTAAAGGTATATAATAGTAAAACCTCCTATGCTATTATTTGAATTATATATTGAGGTTTTATATTTTGTAGCCTTAGGAATGAGCATTGCAAACTGTTTTGAAATTGATTTTTTTCACATCCCTTAAAAATCCACTTAATAAGTTTATAAAGAGATTGCAATGTTCAATAATTTAATTCTTTATGCATACATGATGATTTGAAAAGAAAGTATCTCTTTTATGCATAAAGTCATGATTAATTCATTGTGCTCAATTATGCTGAATTGATTATATTCATAAGAGCATGTGAATTTTGGTTCCTACAAGCTAACGATAATTGGATCCAAGTAAGGTTGGATACCTAGAAAGAAAAAGATTTATACAGTTTTGTAGGATCAAAGAAAGCTTCTCAAGAATGCAATATAGAGAAATGATCAAGTCTTGAGGAAGCTAAATAGGCTATGCTTGATGTTGATGGTGAACGTCAAAAAGGGAGACATCCATTTCAATCCATCTCAATTAAGCAAGCTTTTATAAGGACAAAGAGAATTACGGTGATATCTAACTTATATGAGATTCATATTTGGGTAATGAGTAATTGTCCATTATTGCATTCCATTAGCAATCAATTTGTTATGACCTTTCAAAATGTTTTTTTTTTAGATTGCTAAATGGATCAAAAGTGAATCTATGCATTACTTTCTGATTTCATGTTTTTGAAATGCACAATTCTAAAATTGGTTTGATTCACCTTGTTTTGTAAAAATGCATACAAACATCTTGAAATATGTTCATACTTTTATTGCATTCAAATAGTATTTCAAAATTGGAAGCTAATATCCTTGAATGTCAAATATGCTTCAAAATTGTCTAGTTGGACTTTATGTCTAATAAGCTATTCATATATGAGTTTCAAGCCTATCTTCTAGAAAAGATTTAAATCTGTGAAACTGTTATGCCTTATGCATAAATTCTCATTGGACAAGTTATTCCAAGTTTTATAAATGTTCATTAGTGCATTGAATGATAATGCATTAACCATTAAAGGAATAACTTACTAGGATAAAATTCTGGAATTCTAGTCATTTGAACTAATGAGTTTGTGCTTCATCATTCATGAATCCTAGTACTCATGTTGTTACTCAATTACATAAACTTTGTCTTCATCCATATTTGAGTAACTATATTCAAATTCTTGCCTTGAATGTTCATATACTTTCAAGACTCTTTTCTAAGATGCAAAATTATCTTTTGCTCATAGCAAAGTCATTATATCTCTATTGTGCTAAGCATATTTCGATAATGATTTACCTTCATGACTTTTTTCTTCTATGTGTTAACTTCATTGTTTGACATGATCTCCAAAAACTGAAGCATACTGATTTATTCATTAAACATGTTGACTTCCACCATGTTTAAAGTAAGCATCGTTTTTCAAGCATGTTTCAAAAGTGAATCTTTCATTCATCAAAATTTTGATTTCATAATCCATTATCATGATTTGAAAGAACATTCAAGATTTGAATCAATTTTCATATTTCAGTATCATTCTTGAAAAATCTGATTTCATTCATGAACTATGATTTGATAAATGCTTATCATTATGGATAAGACTTTCTATGCTCATTGATCAAACTTACATGCATTCTATCAATGACATCTTTACTACATAAAGTATATTTCCAAATTGTCATTGAGAAATAACTTTATTGATATCTACTGCAATTCTGTAATATTTTGAATACTCTAAGTTATGAGTATGGCAGTGTGATTTATGCTTCATATCTAAGTTATGCAGTGTGCTTATTGCTTCATTCTATTTCTGCTGCAAACTCTGATTCAAATTCTGCTTCTAATATTAATTCTGTTTGATTCCAACATTGATTCTGATTGCATTTCAAAGCTTAATCTTATCTATTGAATCACATGTTGAATCACTGTTTTTAACTTTTTGCTATTCATTCTGTGACAACAGTTCAAGTCTGAAATTTCTCAAAAGCTCAAATTCTGAACTTCTGGTTATTTTCTGACAGTTGGTCATCATGACTGTTTCTGGTTCTCAAAAGCTCAAATTTTTTGAAAATGGTTAATTGTTTACAAGTGTTGTATGTTCTTTGCTCAAGTTTCATATGATTTAATTGCATAAGAGCATAAGAGTTGTTACCCTTAGTCATGCATTCATTAAGGGGGAGCTTCACATTCTCATGTGTTTTATATCTTAAAAGCTCATCTCCTTTATTTGAAGAAAACCCTATTAAACATTCTCATCTACATCTATTATGCTGTATTAGTTTTGATGATGAATTGTATTTTCCCTTCATTGTCTTAATTTGAAAATATCATATAGAAAGTGATATTTTGATATCATGCTACACTAACAAATGTCTTTGGCAAAGAAAGTGTTCAATTTGTAGCAGGAGATTCTGTTATGTGCTAGGACATTCCTCAACATACTACAAGGAGAAACTATTACATTGAGGAAAGATATCTCAATCACACTGAAGTTGTGATTTGCTCTATAAAGAAGAAGAAAACTTCTTGAAGGCAGTGACATGTTCTGAAAGAGTTGTATGAAGGAAAAGAGAAGGATGGAAATGATCTCATACAAGAAGAAAGCAAGCAAATGGACTTCATTGATCATTCATCAATTTGCAAAATCAACATGAGCATTTCTAATCTCTATCTTTTATATTCAGTAGAAATTTTGCACATGTTTGGTATCTATATGCTTTAATTGTGAAAGATGTTTTGAAAAACTCTCCAAATTCTCTCAAACTTGCTTTCAAATCGGGGAGAGCAAATCAATTCTAATTTGCTTTCATATTTGACTCTCTACAAGCATATCTTTTAAACTCAACTTTTGCTAATGACAAATAAGGGGAGAGAATAGCAAGAAAAATAAAATATGTTGGGTTTATTAGTTTCTTCATATTCATACATATTTTTCTTGAAATATTTGCCATCATCAAAAAGGGGAGAATGTTGGCTTTGATTAGTTTTGATGATGTCTTATATAGATGTCATTATTAAGAGCAAAAAGTTTGAATGATATATTTATCTTATACTTTGACTGATTCTTATATTTAATGTAGATGTAATGTTGATATGAAGAAGATGGAAGTTGGAATGGCTCAATTCGGAGTTAAAATGATCAAATAAGAGCTTCAGGATGAATTGTCTCGAACTTAGTCAATACTCGAGTATCGAGGGCTTCAATTGTTGAGTATGAGACTTCAATACCCGAGTATGTCACTTATATACTCGAGTATGGTACATAAACAGATGCTTCTGTGCTTAAATCCCGACAATACCCGAGTATGCAAGGTCAATACTCGAGTACATCACTCTGTTCAGCTCTGTTCTACGTTCAGCTTCGGGCGACCTCTAGTAATTCAATAATATCTCCCAACATAGAGATCGGATTAAGGTAAAATAAATTTTTTTGGAAACTAGACTTCCAACCGGTTCTAGTCGCACAAGAATAAAGTCCAAAGGAGGTCAGATGAGAGAGGTAATAATTTTTGAAGATGAAAGTGACATCACCGTCACACTGCTGACCATGCCTCAATATTTTGGGTATATCTCACAAAATAGAAATCCAATGAAGCTCAAATCGGTGCCATACGGATGTAGACATCAAGGGCTTTCCATGGATATATAATATGATAATTTTGGAGTTCATACCAGAAAGTTATGATCTTCGAAAGTGGACACTCACGCAGGATAAGTTATACCCGAGTATGATAATTCACATACTCGAGTATTAACGCAGAAAACCAGTACGCTCTGTCGAAAGCTCAGATGATGATTCTGTTATTTAATTCAATTTAATATGATCCTTAATGATTTGATTCTTAACCATTGACCATATAGAATTGCAATTACTGATATTTAAGTGCGGGATAATGAGGTAACAGATTGGGCAATAGGATTCACGCGTTTTCAGAAGTGCCTCTGCAAAAATGGAATAAATATTCAAAATGCAAGAGAAATGTTGAAGAACAGACGCGTAGAAATGATGTGCAGCAAAACGAAATCATGTCTACATTATGACCATCATTCCCGAATTCCTCAAGCAATTGAATTCGATTTGGTTACTAGAATGGAAGGATTTCTTTTGAATTCATACGAAAGTTCAAACGGTCACCACCACCTCCATCCAACTAGTATAAATAGAGGAAGGGATCACCAAGTGGAAACTACCCAAGTACACAAAGAAAGAAATCACTCGAAAAACGAAATATACTTTCAAGAGATTAGTTCGCTAAGCTCTTGCGAGACAATTTCGAATACTTCACCAATACTTTCGAATACTTCCGCCAATACTTTCGAATACTTCAGTGATCATGTCATATATTGTTCTTCAGAGCTTCTGATTATCTGCTCTTAGAGAGAGTCATTCATCTATTACTATTTCTTGTAAGAATCTCAGAGTATTGGGACTTTGAGATTGGGTCATTTGATTGCAACTTGTAAGGGGGAGTGTTATTCAAAAGAGAGGAATTGCTCCAAGAGTTACAGAGTGTGTAATCAAGCGGGTGTATCAATTACAACTTGTAAGGGGGAGTGGAGTCAGAAAGTGAGAGGACCATCCTTCGTTTACAAAGTGTGTAATTGTTCTCAAAAGGATAGTGGATTGAAAATCTCAAGTGGAACTTGAGGACTGGACGTAGGTCAAGGATTGGGCCGAACCGGGATAAATCACGGTTTGCATACTCTCTTCCTTATCTCTTACATTCCGGCATATATGTTTGAATGATTGCTTATCACCTTCTAAATTATTATTGTCATTCAAACTACCTTCAGTAATTTGCAGAAAGTTTTTAAAGTTCTAAGTTTTTAATCAAACACCCAATTCACCCCCCCTCTTGGGTGATAGCCAAGTCTTTCATCTTGCCTCACCCTCTTCCCCGTTTGAACCTCTCCGTCTCATCCTCTACGCTCTCCACCTTCCCTCTTCTCCGTCTCATCCTCTCCCCCTTCGTCTTCGATGGTTCAAAACCGTGCCGGCGCCGCATCCCGCTTCTGAGGATAGCGTCGCTCTTACGTCTCATCCCCTCTGGCGTCGCATACCAGTTGTCAAGGCTAAGGTTAGTCCTGCTACCCCTCTTTCGTTTTGGACAATTTCAGATCTGGAAAATTTCAGTTCTTCTACCACTCTTTCATTTTGGAAAATTTCATATCTGCGAGGTTGTGTTAGCCCAAGTCGAAGGTTTAGGTCTGCGAGGTTTTCAGTCTATCTATCTCCTTGCTTTCCTCGTTGTACCCGGAAATCTCATCCTGGCTGAATTCACATTGTGTCTTTGTTTTGTATACATTCCAGGATACGTACGAGTATACTGTCGCACTGGTGTGAATTCGCACATTTGCTTTGTTTTGTACACCTTTACTTTTTTATTTTGATTTGGTTTTATTTCATACAGAAGGGGGTCTTTGTGGGTCTAAATGATTGTATTCAGGACGCCTTACATGGGGCGTCCTGAATTTCTGAATAAAATTCAGGACGCAAAAAGTGACAAAAACAACTTCCCTCTTCGAGACGTCCCTCTGAAAATGGACGTTAATTGGGTCTTATTTAGGTCATTTTTTGTGTTTTTTGTAGTAGTGATAGGAAGATAATTGCATATGACGAAAGCCAATGCATGTGGGTTATTGCATATGACAAACGCTAATTAATACTACCTCCGATCTTAAATATAGGATAAAATTTATAGTGCAAGTTGCACTATAAACTTATTCTATATTTAGGATAGAGGGAGTAATTAATTGTATACGATAGAAGCTTATTGCATACAGGTTCTTACATACGACAGAAGCTATTTCATATTATAAGGAATGTATTACTGAAGCTCAAATGCAATTACCTTCCCTATAATATACAATTACCTTCCCTCTTTCTCATCTATTTATTTTAATTTTAATTTTAAAATTTTAAAATGATTATAAATTTGCTTTGTCAAACTTTAGAAATAGGGTTACTATTTAAATTTGTTGAATCAGCATTTTCTATTAGATAAAACTAATAATGCTAAAATTAAGGGACTCAAATAAAACTCAGATGTAAATTTTAAGACTTTGTATACTTTAACTTTTAATTTATATCTTAAAAATTCACTTATATATAATTCGATGTTTAAAATTTTATTATTATCTCGGTTACGTGCTTAAAGCTCTTGCTAGCTTGCTTTGAATATAAAAGTAATTATAATCATTCGAAAAATAATAATTACTCCACTTTATTCCATATCATTAATATTGTACAAAAATGGATCATAGAGTGGTCCCACATATTTATATTTCTCAGATCAACTCTAAACCTAACAGATCTAAGCACTCTAAACATTGGGCTACACCCGGCCCAACTAAACAATCGAGTACACAACACAATGTATTTTGGGCCTAATTCTAACACAAACCTCCCCTTCCCTACTCCCATTTATTTCGAGGAAGCTAAATTTTTGAACTATTTTATCTTCATAATTTTTGTGATATTCTATTAATGTTCATAGAAAATAAAAATAAAATTCTCACTCGTTCCAAACATGGATAGAAAATTAATTCAAAATAAAATTTATTTATTATTTTTTCCTCATAATTTTTGTGACATTGTATTAATCCCATGAGGAAAAATAAACCCTTCTAAAAAATAAAATAAAATTAAAATTTTATTGTCTATTTTCCCGATAAATGTTATAATTTTATATTTTAAAATATATTTTATTGTATCAAATTTTCTACACATATAAACACGTTGAGATGAGAATGAATTTTAATAAATTATGCCATTTGATTTGAGAGGTAAATTAATTCATATAACATAGATAAAAAAAAATATATAAACTAATATATAAATATTGAATGGTAAATTAATTATTACCTCACCTCTCCTTCCCCTAAAACAAACACACCTTAAAGGGAAGTATTTTTGCCATAACTCATGCATCCAACATATCTTATTAATCTATAGATGATCGTACTCACAATATCATGTTTAAGAAAGTCCTAACGTAAGTGTTTAGCATCATTGGGCTACATAGTCCTAACAAATTCTTTTTGTCTTATGTATTCTTTAAAACTACATGTTTAATATAGATTAGGATTAAGGAGTTTTTTATGGGGATTAAGGAGTTTTTATTTTTCGTTCAATGTCATTTTGAAAGTTTTCAAATCGTAGTAATGTCACCCAGCCATCATCTAGGTTAATTTTAACGGTTAATTAACCAAATATGTTAAATTGACTAGTTCATGTGTCATTTACATCATTTATAATTTGGATTAAGTTACAAATCTATCTTAGAAGTTTTCACTTAGGAGCAATTGGTATCCACGTATTTTCAAATTGTAGCAATTTTACCCAGCTGTTATTTGACCCTTAGTTAACCAATTTGACAAGATCACATGTCATCTGCCTTCATTTTTCCATGTCATAGATATAAATAAGGAAAAAAAAAAATCTTTAAAAAAATGCAACCCACATGAAGGATTGAAAAAATAATCAAAGAGATTGAAGCATCTTATGCGGTGAGGAGAAAATCAAATAGGTTGCCATCTAACTCGACATCTCGGGGCATGGAGGCACAGGGTTTTTAATGGCCTTATTCTCAACAATATCCCTCAATATGTCTTAAATTTAGTAATTGAACATTTTTCTTCGTTACTATTATGAATGTGAGCTCCTCCTTTGTCCAGGGATGGAACTTGGAACAAACATTTAGGGGGCCAAATGTATCCTGGATTTTAGAGACCTTAAACTTAATCCCTACAAAACCTAGAAGCACTAGATAATGTGATTAACATGGCAAAAGAAGTTACAACTTTGCGTAGCTTTTTTAGCTGTCATGCTGATTGCTTATTCCTCAACAATAATTTACAGTATGCTTTTGGTTCTAGCATGAAGCAAGAGTTTTAATATATTAATTTATGTGATTGTAAATCTCTGGTTCAACCATAAACTTCTTGAAATTAAACACCACAACATTGGAAGGCAAGAGGCTGAAGTTTAGAATGAAAAATCAATTAACTTCATCCACATGTGTAGTGTAGAATGGGTAAAAACATAGTAAAGAGTATATCACAAAAGTAAATTTCATTGATAAGCTAAAAATTTTAGACAATTAGAATGGAATATAGAAAAAAATAACAAGATTAACATAAATCACAAAAGACCCCACATGGAACAAAGATTGAATTATAAGCCCCAAAGATATAAAAGGTTGACCTGCAAATGTCCTAAAACAAATTGGGGGGCCAAAATTAAATTTTACATTATATTAATTTTTTTTTTAAAAATTCTAAACAATTTTTTTATTTTTTGGGGGGACCGTTGTATCAATGAAGGTCCGTCAATGCCTCCATCAATGACTTCTTCTCCTTTGCTATTGTTCCTCTTCCATTTTAGTATATTTGGTCAATTAATAATTAAACTTAATATGTATAATGACTAAGGTAATATTGCTACAATTTTGAAACTTCTGAAGCAATATTGAACCAAAAAGCTTTTGAAATAATATTGCTTCTTAATAAAAGCTTTTTAGGCAAATTTACATATTAACAAAAATAACATGGATGATATATGAACTTGTCTACTCAAATTTTTAATCAACTAACAATTAAACTTAACATACATAACAGTTAAGGTAAAATTGCTACAATTTGAAAACTTTTGGATGATATTAAACCCCCCAAAAAAAAATGGCAATATTGTTCTTACACGACAATTTATAGTGTAAAATTCTGTATATTAGGATCACGAACATAACAAGGATCTTCCATATATATTAGCATGACGAAAATAACATATATCATGTAGGAATCTTCTTTTCTTTGATCTTCTTTCGAATTCATGGCCACCACTACATCAAAGTGGATATATTTTATTCTTTATTTACCTATATATAGTATACCTTGTACATTAATTCAACCTTATCTCATTAAATTTTTTCTATAGTGTGTAACCACCTAACGTCACTTTGCTATACTGCACCAATTAATTAATTAAGTAATTAACCATTCCCTCAAGAACCAGAAAAATAATCAACAAAATCTTGGATTTAAATTTTAATTTATCTGATTTTGAAACGTTTGTAGTTTTAAATATTTTAGGTTAAAATATATCATATGTAAAATAAAAATAATATTTTTTTAATTAATAACATAAAGGAATATTAATTATATGTAACAATATTTTATAAAATATAAAGTTAAATTATTAAAATTATGTTTAAATTCTTTAAATCTAATCACTGTATCTTTGAATAAGACAAATTTACATTCTTTTTTTCTCTATCTCACATATGCAACGTACCTATGGTGGGTAAAGCTCACAAACTAAAAAAAAAAAAAAAAACTTAAGAAAGATGTTTAGTGTCATCGAGTTACAATACCCCACCAACTTATACTGTTATATTATATGATTAGTATCAACTCCCCAAGCGTCTTATAGTTAATTATATGCTACATATGACGCCTGAGATTTAAAAAGTATTTTCAAATATTTTCATGGGAGAATTAGATAGGAGGACCTATATAGAAAAATATTTATTGGGAAAGACCGTAAAAATTGTAATTATTTAGAAGGATCAATTACCAAAATATTAATTTAGAAATACTAAATTTCCCTTGAAAGTGATTTAATTTTTTTCCAACCAAAATTACTACTGTCAAAATCATCATTTTTTAACCTTAACTAATATCTTCATAATCATATCATTATATCATTTAATTATTACTCATAAGGTAGAGATCCCTTTAACCCTTTTATGTCATTAATTTTTTTTTTCCTTGATTTACATAATTTTATATAAATGAGGGGAAAAAAAACGAGTTGTATCAAAGGAAATTAATCAACCAAAATAAAAAATTAAACGCATTTCATATCTTATCATTATATAATTTAATTATTACTGGTAACATAGATATTGGCCCTTTAACCCTTTTATATCAACCAAAATAGAAAATTAAACCCTTTTATATTATTAAGTTTGAATAGGGACACTTTAATATTTTTAAATTTTATTTTGTTCATTCGTTCTTCTAAATAATTACAACTTTTACGGGCCTTCTCAATAAATATTATCTGTTATAGGTCCTTGATATAAATTTTCCCTATTTTCATTCCTCAACGATTGTGTAATCAAAGTTGAGATTAAATGTGTTAATAGACTTCAGTTATAATTTAAAACATATGGTCATTTGTATGAATTGTTTTCTAACAACTAATGTAATTTACACGTGTCCATACGTGTGTTGTGCGTGGGAAAGACGTCTTCCATGATTTTTCAACACCATTTTAGATCTAACCAATCTTTGTGATTTATCTTTTTCTAATTAAATCTAATTAATTTGGGTGGAATCAGACATTATATATTGTGTTAGAGAGAAAAAAAAAATATTTCTATACCTAATTCTTTTATATAGTATTTACTTCTTACAAAACTTCCAAGTGTTTGTTCTACTTAATTATTTTCTCCAGATCTAGTCCTTAATATAAGACATATTTACCTAATTTGATCAGATTAAAGAAGTTTATTAAGTTATTTAATATAATATGTATTTTCTAAAAACTCTAGTCACCTTCCTTAATTCACTCATTCTTTTTTCTCCATAATTATTGTTGAGTGAATATCCATAGAGATAAATTAAGAAAATATTGATAAATATGAAAAAAAAAAAATCTTATATTTAGGATTAAGATCAACTCTCTAAATATATCTAATGTTAAAGATCGGAGGAAGTTTTTTTTTTTTTTTTTTAATTCAACTAGCCATCATCACTCTCCTATATAAATCCCACCCAGGCTTAAATTATCACATCACCAAGCTAAATCCCATTATACAATCACTGATCTTCTTCAACAATTATATTTCTTAGCATTTTATTCTTGTAAGTTTGCAGAGATCAAAACATGCTGATCGCATATGATTCAAGAGAAATCTACACCCTAGTCCCCCAAGAACTTGTCCAGAATCTTAACATAGATACTCTCTCAGCTGGTAAAACTCATCCTCATCATCATCGACATCAAGAAGAACTTAACGTTGTTGCTTCTTCGTCAACCTCGGATGAAGCCGACGAGAAGAAGCAGAGGAGAACGATGTCCAACAGAGAATCAGCTCGAAGGTCGAGAATGAAGAAAAAGAGGCACATAGAGGAGCTGACGTGGCTGGTGATGAGACTCAGAAAAGAGAAACACGACCTTATTCAGAGACTGAAACATGTGATAGACTCGCATGATAGGGTTCTTGAGAAGAATGCTAAGCTAAAGGAAGAAGCTTCCCATCTTCGCCAAATGCTTGAGACCTCTGTTGCAATCGCCTTCGTTGATTTTGATGAGCCTCACTAAAACTTTTGTTGATTCGAACGTACCAACGTCCTCGTCTTGTCTTCGGCTTTTTGCAGTTTAATTTACAGCAGAATTTCCGAAGAAGAGGAAGAAATAAACTACAGAATGGTTTTGTGGACATGATTTATCAGTTTTTTTTTTTTTTTTATCAAATTTAATATCCTATCTATGTAAACACATTAGTAATTTTTTTTTTCCCTTTACCTAATCCTTGTATTGGAAGCAATTTTGTTCGAGTTACTATTAGCCACTAAATATGGACACCTTTTCAACCAAGAATTCAAATCTTGATTTGTCACGTTGTCCCTTCCACTAGACCCAACCCACATTGGTAAACACATGGTAAGTTCTTGAATTCATTTGAAAATCCAACCTTGTAATAAAGCTGGACCAGATTTTTGTAAGCCCTGGTATGCAGCATCGTCATTAGTGCTGTTTTAGGTACTCTGATTCTAAATGTAAGACTTAAATAACTAATTTGTATAGATTAAGAAAGCTAGTCAAGTTAATTATATATTCAGATAAAAATTTGTGTTTGTTTCTTCAAATATATCTTTAATCATTTAGATTGAAAATTACCCTAATGAAAACATTATTAATAAATGACACTGATAGTGATAATGTGACAAAATGGTTTATTAATGCCCGTTTGAATGTAGCTTTTGGAGAATGATTTTCACGATTTACGAGGTAAAAATAACTTTTGGAAAATAGCTTTTTGGATTTACGAGGTAAAAATGATTTTTGAAAAATAGCTTTTGAATAAAAATGAGTGTTTGGATAACTTCAAAACCTAGGTTATGACAAAAGTTTGTCAAACACCCCAAAATTGTTCAAAAGCTATTTTACTCAAAACCTAGGTTTTGACAAAAGTTTTCCAAACACCTATATTTTTTCCAAGCATCAAAACCTAGGTTTTGTCATAAGCTTACCAAACACTTTTCCAGAAGCTATTCTGCATCAAAACATAAGTTTTAGATCCAAAACCTAGGTTTTGTGAAAAACTATTTTTTTTTCATTTTTTTCTCTCTCCTCTGCCATTATCAGTATTTTTAGTATCAGTCAGTATCCTTAAAATATTTTTTAGTACCTTTCTGTACCTGAAATATTTTTTCAAGATTAGCCATTACCCTAAAATATTTTTTTAATATCCTAAATTTTTATTTTCAAGATCAGGAAATATTTTTTCAATATCTTTTTAGTACATATATATTAGTACCATAATTTTTTTTTTCAACATTGTCCGTACTCTAAAATATTTTTTCAATATCTTAAAATAAATTTTTAAGGCCATGAGAAGTATTTTTTTTCAGTACTAGTCAATATTATGTATCTTTTTAGTACCCGTTAGTACCCTAAAATATTTTTTCAAAATCAGTCATTACCCTGAAATATTTTTTCAAGATCCTAAATAAATTTTTAAGACTATGAGAAGTATTTTTTCAGTATTATTCAATATTAAGTATCTTTTTAGTACCCTTCAATACCCTGAAATATTTTTTTAATATCCTAAAATAAATTTTTAAGATCATGAAATATTTCAGGGTACTGACGGGTACTAAAAAGATACTTAATGATACTGAAAATATACTTCATGATCTTTCAAATTTATTTTAGGATATTGAAAAAATATTTTAGGGTGATGACTAATCTTGAAAAAGTATTTCAGGATACTGAATGATACTAAAAAATACTTAGGGATACTGACTAGTACTGAAAAAATACTGAAGATGGTAGAAGAGAAAGAAAAATCTGAAAAAAAAAATAGTTTTTTTCCAAAACCTAGGTTTGCAAAATAGCTTCTGGACAATTTTGGAGTGTTTGGTAAACTTTTACAAAACCTAGGTTCTGATGCAGAATAGCTTCTAGAAATTTTTTAAGTATTTGACAAACTTTTGTCAATACCTAGGTTTTGAATCCTTCCAAACAAACACAAAAGACGCACTTACATATGTTTTTCTCCCTTAAAAAATGTTTCATAGGATCAAAATATATATGTTATATCAGTTATATCTTTTATTATCATTATTTAAGTGATTATTTTTTGTGGTGGTAAGGGTGTGATATAAATATTAGTCAAATGTTTAAATCTCCTGACATAATTTAAAAAAAAAAAAAGTATTTTGTATTTTTTTTATATTCAAAATATAAAAACATTGTTACTTATGAAATCGTTAACTTTTTTGATTTGATTTTGTGTAATGACTCCTAAATCTCTATTTTATTTATAAAAAAATCAATCCAAAAAAAAAAATCTAAATAGAGATGAAGATAAACAAGTTGTTTTCTATATGCCAGAGTCAATATAAATCTATATTAAAATAAAGGGCAACGGTGCAATTTTAACAACAAACTTTTCTGACAAGGACATCTGGCACCATTAAGTGTTTTTGGGTGCGAAAATGTACATAAACTTTACATAATGAGATAATTTTAACAAATTTTAATTAGTTTACTCTAATATAAAAACAATAATTTTTGACCAAATAATTATTAGTGTGTGTGTGTGTGTATTCAACGGAAATTATTTATATATAGATAGTTACTAGTCAGTGACTAGTTTGATCTAATAATCAGTTTCTTTCTCACTATTAAGTTTAGTTATATAGCTTTAATAAATCCGCCAAAGCAAGTTGGAAGGAAGACTTTGTAGTGAGAAAAATAAAATAAAATAAAATACCACTTAGATCGAGTGAATCTCGTGCATTTGAGTGAAGTCCAAAATGAGCTGCTGCATTGTTAATTATTGCTTGTAAACAGTCAAAATATGAGAAAAGTTATCAATATATAATATATTTAATTAGCAGACCTGACTACTTGAGATTAGTTTAAGAAATTAATCGTTAACCAATATCATTACACACACACAAATACATTAAAAATATATAAAAAGCAACACTTTTTTATTATTATTTTTTTTCTTTGATAACAAAATTTTAGGAAAGGGGTTGGGTTTACCCACGATCCAAGGGCAGGGCAAATCTCCTTCTTCCTAGGTGATACCGATGTTGGGCAGGACGAGCCGTCTATTACCCTCAGACGTTAACCAAGACACCTAAGAGTTATGATGCCTCCCCTAGCGTCTTGATCATAATATTCAGTGCAGTTTATGATACACAAAAGATTTGAATATATTTGATATATAATTCAAAAACAACCCAAAAGAGTTAACGGGAATGTTAAACACCCCCCCCCCCCAAAAAAACACACACACACACAATTACCTATTTTTTAAAAAATTATTTACCAAACGCAATATATATATATATATATATATATATATATATATATATATATATATATATATATATATATATATATATACACTTTTTATCATACAATTTTTTGTTTCTTCATCAAATCTCCATATTCCATGTGTCAAGCACAACCTATCCCGAAAAATTAGTCGACTCCAATTTGTCAACAATTTATGATGAGGATATATATATATATAGTCTCAAAATCTGAGGGTCAATTTATTAAATCAGTGTGTGAACAGTTTATATTTTAATAATGTTTTATGATATGTCTCTCGTCCTAACTTTCATTTTTAAATTATTAATGATTATAAAGTCTAATTTCTAATTGGGAAAGCATGCAGCGTGAAGGACATAAGTGGAGACTCCAAAAACATCGAAGTTGACATGCTTACGCCACTTATTCTTAATTATGACAATCTTAATTACCAATAGACATGGATTGCCAATTGGAATCTCCATCCTTCTTCTTTCTTCTTTTTAATAATTTTTAAATGGTTCGTGTGGAATGTACTAGATAATTTCAATTTAACATTTTTTTCTTAATTCTAACATCAAAATATTATTGAGAAAATTAGTGAAAAATCCCTGTTTAATTTGAAAATTTTATTAATCAGACTGACCTGATATTTTTTGTCTGTCTTAAGATTGAGTCCCTCTAGTTTTATAAAGACTGCATGATTAACAATGTTAAATTTAATGATGTGATAGTAACACCGTTAATTTGCTAATGTGAATTGTTTTTCTTATTGGCTTTTGTAACTACTTTAGCAATCCGATGCCCTATCCCTTTTCCCTTTTCTTTTCTTTTTTCTTTTTTCATTCAGCTTTGCTTGATCGACGGTTGACTTGAAACCCCTCCTCTTTTCTTCCCATCTTCTTCTCTCATTTTTCTTTTTCTAACTATTAGATCAATATTTATGGATGATTCAGACTTAATCTCTTATAAAATCATTATTAAAATGTTAAATTGAAAAATAAAAATAGTCAATTAAATATAGGTTGCTAGATTTTTATATGAATAATCCAATGGTATAATAACAAAATTAAAAATAATATTTTATGTAAAAATAAATTTAAGTTATTAAGATGTTGATCTAGTTATTAGAAACAGAAGAGGCAGGAAAAGAATGGGAAGTAAGGAGTTCACATAAACAAATTTAAAAGTGTTATTGCCACATTATCAAATTTAACACCGTTGTTTTAACCCCAGCTCCAAGTCCTTATAAAAATATTGGGACTAATGTTTCAGATGGACAAATTGTAATACCCTAAAATTTGATTTAGGGAAAAGATCATAAATAAGTAAATAATACATATTAAAAGGTGAATATGTGGTCTCAAGCTTTTTATGATAATTAGCTTATTTTCCCAAGGAAAATACTGTGAGAATTAAAAGGGAAAATCCCTTGGAAAATTAGAGAATATAAGGGCCAAAGTGCCAAATGACCAAAATGCCCCTAAGGGACATAAATGATTTAGGAAAATTGTGAAAAATCCTAAAAGCCAGTGAAATAATTATTTGAATAATGAGAGTATGTTATCTCTAATTAGGGTAATTTAATAAATTACAAACTTGGTGTAACATCCCAACTTTTCAAAAGCAGTATAATTTTTTTTCATCAGAGTAGAGCACCGGAACAAGAGTGTAACTGATATATTGATATAAAATGCCCACTGGCTAGTTACATAAACGGTATAGTAACCGAGAGTTTCCAAAAAGTAAAGGATAATAACGGAAAGTCTTGATAGGATCCTCGAACTCTTGCTTTCCTCTCTCCTCGGTCCTCGGTCCTCCGAACTCGACGCTATGTTAAGAGCTGAGATCCAGCGCACCGGATCTCAGGTAACGGTTAACCTCATGTATACATACACACATATGGGTCACCTAACAACAACAAATAAACCACACCCAACCAATGCACATGTATCGCTCCCAGCATTAAAGATGTATCACTCCCAGCATTATAAATGTATCGCTCCCAGCATTATAAATGTATCGCTCCACCTTACAGATATATCGCTCCCGGCATGCATACGGTTATCTTCTAACATAATATGCATTCCAACAACACCCCACATATATACATATCATACACACATCACACACATACCATATACTGACATACCATATCCATCCGATTAGTGTTACGATGCGCGAACGTACATACTTTCTTAAACCGAACAGAATGGCCGGGTAAGTGTCTATCATGGGGGCCTCACGAGTTCACGGCGACTTAATGGCTTACCCACATAGACTAGCCTTTCCTTCGGCACCAAACCTGCTCTTAACATATTTGCATTCAATAAACATACCATAACAATACACATAGCACATATATGCATACCATAAACATAAGAGTTAATGTTACGAGACGCGGACGTACCTTCGTTGACGGTGAGACGATACTTAGTCGAAATCGTACTTTTCTACGGAAAACGTGAAACGGCTCGTCAGGCGGCGTAATGAAGACAAATCGAGTTTCGATATCCTATAAGGGTAATATCACTTCTATTAGTGATTTGGCACTATAACTGGCATTTTAGGTAAAAATTACCATTTTGCCCCTATACCCCTAATTGGCGGAATTTCGCCAGCACTTCGTTACTCTGACAAATTTTCTTCCCGAAATTTTGCCAGAACTTCGACGCCATTTTGATTTTAGAAAATAAAGACTAAAATAGTCCTATCATATGATATCTAATCATAAAAATAAAGACTACTCTAGCTTTACTAACTACTGAAAGAACTACGAAAGCTTAAAGCTCGGTACCGGAAAACTTACCCAGAGCTTCGCTCTGATTTCCCAGAGCTCCTCTCTCTTCTTTCTCTCTCTATTTTCGGTTTTTGCTCAAAGGAAGTGGTGTGAAATTTCCAAAGGAGCAAGGTCCTATTTATAGAGGATTTTGTGCTACTATTCACACTTTACAGGATGAATTCCGTAGTCGGATCGCACACAGATTAGGTGGCACAATCTTGGCCATCCAACCCTTTCTCTTTCCTCCATATGACATCATCCCCATGATGTCATCCATGTACTTTGATGATGTCACTTACTTCTTCAAGAAGTTTTATACCGATAAAGTCTCCGATCGGTGTCTGAAACGCGTAATCTCGGGAAATCTCAAAATTCTGGTTAACTAGCTTTGAAGACCTTCTCTTCCATACTAGAAATGTCTATTCCAACTATTTTTCTGACTCTGCCTAGGCCATTTCCGGATTGACGGAAGTTTTCTCGAAAAACGTGTCCGAACTTGTCCGGTTTGAAAGCGAAAATCCGGAAGTTCCGACTTATAGACATAGATGCCTTGATTTCAAATATGTCCATAAAAATTCCCAATTCTTTCTCAGTTGTCACAACTCTAATTTTGAAGTCTTTACTTCCAACCTGGCTATCTGCCCTTTTCTCATAATTTCTCTATTTCGTCTTATTAGGAAAAAGTCCTATTGACTTCAAAATTAACTTCCGGGAGAGTATAACGGAAGACAAAATTCCACTGATCATTATTTTTCCCTGACTTTGGAAATCCCATTCCTAGATCTCTAGATAGGATCCGTTTCCTAATTATTAAATTACTATTCACCCTTTTTCACTTTAATTAATTATATTATTAAAATATTAAACTTAACTTAACAACTAAGTTTCTTATTTCTTATTCTATTTTTATTATATTTTTTTTATTTCGTTTTTTTTTCTTTTATTTTCTGCCTCTTTTTTTTAATTAATTATTTAATTAATTATTTAATTAATTAAATAATTATTTTTACATAATTTCTCACAACATTTTCCTATTGGTCAATTCTTGCATTTAGGCTTAAAAATACCTAAACTCATCCTTTTTCCTTCAAATTTTCTAATTAATTAGCCAATATATTTATGCTAATTTTTAGCTATTTATCACTAATTTTGGAGCTTTACATAATTATCTCTGAATTTCCTTTGCTTAAACTTAAGTAATTAGCCAGTAATTACCTAATTACTTAATTATCACTTGTTGATAATTTTATTAATTTAAAATCTTATTACCTCATAACACTTGCATTGACATTTGTATTTCCATGTCTCTTTCATTATACTAGAATTTGTGAGGGCATTATGGTCATTACCATATTAATTTTTTTTTTGAGCATTCTTCTTCAATTTCTCCAAGTTTGTAATTTATTAAATTACCAAAATTAAAGATATACGCTCTCCCAATTTAAATAATTATTTCATTGCCCTTTAGGATTTTTCACCATTTTTCTAAGTTATTTACCCCTCCCAGGGGTATTTTGGTCATTTTGGCACTTTGGCCCCCTTAAATTCCTTAATTCAAATTTCGGGGTATTACACTTGGAGAAATTGTATAAGAATATTCAAAAAGTAATAAAAGACCATAATACCCTCGTAAATTATGGAATAATGAAAGAGGCATGGAAATGCTAATGTTAATGCAAGAGTATGAAGAAAATGAGGTGATGTAAACAAGAAAATTATCAACAAGTGATAAAAGAGTAATTAAGTAATATTGAGCTAATTACTTAAGCATAAGTAAGGGAAATTCATGAATAATTATATGGAACCCTAAAATTAGTGGAGAAAGGTTTAAAATTAGTAAAAATATATTTACTAGTTAATTGGAAATTTTGGAGAAAAATAGTTGAGTTTAGGTATTTTTAGGCCTAAATACAAGAATGGACCAATAAGAGAATTTTGTGAAATTTTTAAATAAAAATTGAATTAATAATTAAATAAATAATTATTTAATTGGGGAAAAATATTCACAAATCCAAACAAATTATGGGCAGCCGAAAATTGTCCAAACAAATGAAGATGAGATCAAATTTTAATATCATGATATTTGTTTAAATTAGGCACATGTGTTATTATTTTATAATATAATTAAAGTGCATGAATAGTGATTTAAAAATTAGGAAATGGATCCTATCTAGAGATCTAGGAATGGGAATTCCAAAGTCAAGGTAGAATATTGATCAGTGGGTTTTTATCTTCCATTAAACTCTTCCGGAAGTTAATTCCGAGGCCGTTTGTGCATTTTCCTAATAAGACGAAATAGGGAAAAATGCAGATAGGCACATTTTTGGATATGAAGAAAATAAATTCTAACTCAATATCTAGGAATGAGTTTGAATTTATTTAGACATATTTGGAATCAGTGAATTATTTCCAAGAGATTGGTAATCCCGAAAGCGAATTCCGACAACGGACGCGTTCGGACACGCTTTTCGAGAAAACTTCAACTGGACTGTTAGGGGCCTATATGGAATCAAAATTTAGGTTAACTTGGACATTTCTACTAAGTGAGAACATGTCTTCAGAGTTGTAAATCCAGAATTTTGAGATTTCCCCGAAATCACGCGAATCGGGTACCGATCGGGGAAAACGGTTAGACTAGGGCATAAAGCAAGCCAAGTCACCATTTTGGACCAATGGGAGGCTGCCACATCACCCTTGGAGGTCGGCCAAGAAGGGAAAATGAAGGGCAAAAATCTTTTGGAAAAGTTGGACATAAAAGTGAAAACAACTTTGATTATTCCAAGCTTGTCCCTAAAAATTCTCTATAAATAGCCAAGAGCTCTTCACATTTTCTTCACACCAAAATCCTCTTCCTTTAGCCGAAATCTAGAGGGAGAAACAAGAGAGAGAAGCTGCGGGAAAGTTAACGAAGTCTTCAACGGGTAAGTCCTTCGGTCTTTAGTTTTTTTAGTTCGGTAGTTAGTAGAATTGTTAGATAGATTTAGCAAGTAGGAGTGAGATTCCTACTATTGTTTTTAGGCCTCATTGCATTGAAATATATGCTGACGAGGTAGAAACATGGTAGGGATCGAGTCCTCGAAAGCTGAAGTCTTTGTAGTTCTTTCACAAGTAGGTGTTATAATGCTAGAATAGCCTTTAAATTTTCAAGTATGATTGGGTATCATATGGGAGGGCTATTTTAGTCTTTATTTTCGAAAATCATAGTTGCGTCGAAGTTCTGGAAAAATTTCGGGAAGAAAATTTGCTAGAGTAACGAAGTGCTGGCGAAATTCCGCCGATTAAGGGTAGAATGGCAAAATGGTAATTTTTACCCAAAATGCCAGATATAGTACCAAATCACTAATAAAAGTGATATTACTCTTATAGGACGTCGAAACTCGAATTCTTGTCGTTCTGTTGTCCAACGGGGCGTTTCATGTTTTTTGTCAAAAGCGGCAGGTTTTCCGTAAAGCGTGCGAATCACCGTCAACGAAGATGCGTTCGCATCTTGGTAACCTTAACTCGATGTTTATTGTATGCAAATGTGTATTTTGTGCATACTCGATTGTACTACATGCGTACTACGATTGTACTATTGTTACGTACTTTGATTGTACTATTATGCAGTACATCCGATCAGTACTATTGTGCAGTACATCCATTGTACTATTATGCACATCCGACTGTACTATTTTACGTACTCGACTCTCATTGTCTATCATCCGATTGTATGATTATCTGTCATCCATTGTATTGTTGTTGCCATACATATCGATATGTATACCCTATGTCACGACCATAGTAAATGATGCCAAAAGTCTAAGAATGTACATTTGTACATATATGATGTATGTAATCATGAGGTTAACCGTTACAGGGTTCGATGCATGGACTCCAGCTCTTAACTTAGCTTCAGGGTCGGGTGGACCGAGGATCGAGGGAGAAGGACAAGCGGCACGCCTAGGAGTCGCGGTGAAGACTTCTTTCTGTATTAGTTTTGAAACACTCTTGTACCGCTGTTTAAACAGCAAGACATGCTACCATGGGTATTTTAATATATATATCAGTTACTCAATAGCTCCGGTGCACTACTCTGATCATTTTGAAATGATGTTTTAAAAAAAAAAATTATATTGCTTTAGAAAAGTTGGGATGTTACACAAATCTTGAGGGAAAAGATTTGAAATTACAGGGACTAAATCTAAAACACGATGAAATTATAAAGACTAACAGTGATATTAATCCTTAAAAATAATATTCGTACTCCCTTTAGTCCTTATTATAAGGCACCAACTAGGAAGTTTATTTGATTTTTTTCATAAAGCACTTGTTTGTTTCCAATGACCATTAATTAATTTGTTTCCACATGTACCCATAATTAATAAGGGTAGTGGGTGAGAGTAATCATGAATATGATATTAGAGTTTAGTGCAATTAGTAAGGGTAATATTGGAAGTTACTTAAATTATAGGACAACTTTATTGACTTTAACTGTTTTTATTGGTTTGTGAGAATTCTTAGTTGATGCCTTATATTAAGGACCAGCGGGAGTATGAGCTAATATTAATTACACGTGAGTAGATTGCATTAATATGGTCCATAGCCAGTGATGTGTTTCGAAATCACTCGTTAGTTATCATTAATTCATATTGGTTCCGTATTTGAAAGTATAGTCGCGTCTTAATCGCTTGATTAACTGATTATTATGAAAACTATTATTTTAA
Source organism: Acacia pycnantha (assembly GCA_025563575.1). Classification (NCBI taxonomy): domain Eukaryota; kingdom Viridiplantae; phylum Streptophyta; class Magnoliopsida; order Fabales; family Fabaceae; genus Acacia; species Acacia pycnantha. Next base: position 435,010 of record JAMWYP010000077.1, on the reverse strand, counting down.
GAATAAAATACTTCAACCACCCTTGTAATACCCTAAAATTTGATTTAGGGAAAAGATCATAAATAGGTAAATAATACATATTAAAAGGTGAATATGTGGTCTCAAGCTTTTTATGATAATTAGCTTATTTTCCCAAGGAAAATACTGTGAGAATTAAAGGGGAAAATCCCTTGGAAAATTAGAGAATTTAAGGGTCAAAGTGTCAAAATGACCAAAATGCCCTAGGATTTGTAATTGACTTAGAAAAATTATGGAAAATACCAAAAGGCAGTAAAATGATCAATTGAATCAAGAGAGTATAATATCTCTAATTGTGGTAATTTGATAAATTACGAACTTGGAGAAATTGAAGAAGAATGTTCAAAAAGTATTAAATGAACAAAATACCCTTGTAAATTATAGAATAAAGCAAGAGGCATGAAAACACAAGTGTTAATGCAAAAGTTATGAGGTAGTGAGACATTCTAATTAAGAAAATTATCAACTAATGGTAATTAAGTAATTAAGTAATTTCTGGCTAATTACTTAAGCTTAAGCAAAGGAAATTCAGAGATAATTAGGTGAAGCTCCAAAATTAGTGGAAAATGGTTGAAAATTAGTAAAAATATATTTACTAATTAGTTGGAGAATATTGTGAAAAATAAATGAGGTTAGGTATTTTTGAGCTTAAAAACGAGTTTGGACCAATAGGAAAATTATGTAAGAAATTATATAAAATAATTATTAAATAATTATTTTATATTAATTAAAATGTAAAACGAAAATATAAAAAAAAAAAGAAAGGATCAGATTTTGACCGAAAATTCAAAGGAAAAAATTGAAGATAGAAATGGAAAATTAATATATGATATTAGTTGTAAAGTATTATTATTATATAATATAATTAAAGTGCATGAATAGTAATTAGGAAATTAGGAAACGGATCCTATCTAGAGAACCAGGAATAGGAATTCCAAAGTCAAGGTAAAATATTGATCAGTGAGTTTTTACCTTCAAGTGACCTCTTCCGGAAGTCAATTCCGAGGCCTGTAGCACATTTTCCTAATAAGACGAAATAGGGAAAAATGCTGATAGTCACATTTTGGGAATTTAAGAAAATAAATTATAACTCAACATCTAGGGATGAGTTTATAATTATATGAACATATTTGGAATCGGTGAATTATTATCTAGAGTTTGATGATTTCAAAACGATTTGGACACCGAGCAGCGTCGACACGTTTTTAGAAACTTGATGGGACCGGTTGGAACCCGTCTCAAATCAAAATTCAAGTTAAAATAGATATTATTGATGAGGAAGGGAAGATCTTCAAAGTTATGAATCCGAATTTTGAGATTTCTTGAAATTACGCTAATCGGTGCCGATCGGGAAAATCACCAGGGCATAAAGCAAGTGTGAGTCATCACATTGGACCAATTCCTTGCTTCCAACTCACCCTTATATGTCGACCAAACTGATCCCATGGTCCATGAATTGCCTTCTTGAACAAGTCTAAATCCAAGAGTTGAAACAACTTGGAAAATTCCCTTTATGTCCTTGAAATTGTCTATAAATACCCCCCCTTTCCATTCATTCTTCACACCATCCTCTTCTTGCTCTAGCCGAAATCTAGAGAGGAAAGTAGTGAGAGAAGCTCTGGGCAAAATTGTGAAGAAAGTTTTCAACGGGTAAGTCTTTCGGTCTTTAGCTTTTAAGTTCTAGTTTTTAGTTCGGTAGTTGGTAGAATTGTTAGTTAGATTTAGGAAGTAGGGGATGAAATTCCTATTCTTGTTTTAAGCCTCATTGCATTGAAAAATATGCCTGAAGAGGTAAAAACATAGTAGGGATCGAGTCTCCGAAAAGTTGAAGCTTTTGTAGTTCTTTCAAAAGTAGGGGTTGTAATGCTAGAATAGCCTTTAATTTTTCAAGTATGATTGGATATCATATGGAATGGTTATTTTAGTCTTTATTTTCGAAAATCAAAATGGCGTCGGAGTTCTGGCAAAATTTTGGGAAGAAAATTAGTCAAAGTAACGAAGTGCTGGCGAAATTCCGCCGATTAGGGGTATAGGGGCAAAATGGTAATTTTTACCTAAAATGCCGGTCATAATGACAAATCACTAATGAAAGTGATATTACCCTTATAGGATATCAGAAACTCTGATTTGCTGTCGTTATGCTGTCCGACGGGACGTTTCACTGTTTTCTGTCAAAGCGGCCGTTTTAGTAAAAACGTGCCAATTCCGCCAGAATTGCTGACGTTCGTCAACGAAGGTACGTTCGCGTACTGGTAACCTTAACTCTTGTGTTTATAGTAAGCGTATATGTGATGTGGGTATGGTATGTTTAGGTATGTATGTACGTTCGCGTACTGTAACACTAATCTAGTGCTGCTCATATACATATGTGTGATAGGTGTTAGTTTTGATTAGTTTTGATGATGTCTTATATAGATGTCATTCTTAATAGCAAAAAGGTTGCATACTACATTTATCTTATTTTGACTAATTATTTTATTTAATGTAGATGCAAAGTTTTATGATGGAGAATGTTGATTGAAGAAAGAAGTTCTTGCTCAATATAATGAGAATATTATAATATCAAGGAAGCAAGAAGTTATCAAATGATTTTGGGGGATAATCTAGAAGAAGAGAAGAAATTGAAGAAGGAAGAACTTGCAATGCAGTGGAATATATTTACTCAAGTTCTTATATTGAAGAAGGAGTAATGAATTTATGAAGTTGACAGTGAAATTCACGTCACACAAATGACCAACCTTCAATGTTTTGAGTTTATCTCACAAACGGAGAATCCAATTGAGCTGAAAGCGGTGGCATTGGAAAGTAGACTCAAAGGGATTTCCATCGATAGGTTAAACAACTAAATCGGAGTTTCTCGAAAGTGGACCGTATTTCCAGGATGTTGGAGGTTTGCTAGCAGGAGAAGCAAACTCGAGCCTATTAGTTGGCAGGCTCGAGTTCACGGGTTACAGAGAGCTACCAGGTCGCGAAAATCCAAACTCGAGCCTATAAGTGACAAACTCGAGCCTAGACAAGACAGAAAGCAAAAGATGATTTTGAAGAGACCCAAACTCGAGCCTATAATTATAGACTCGAGCCTATAATTATAGACTCGAGCCTAGATGCTGAAAAATGTTACAAACTCTAGAGTTTGCTCTGAACCTCCGGTTTGCACCTTGCGGAAGCTGAACTCGACCCTTGCAAACTCGAGCCTACTTATCCAAGCTCGAGTTCATGACCCCGATTCAGAAAAACAGCATTTCGAAAGTCTCGTTTCTCATCAAAGAACGTCCATGATTACCCAAATGACTTATACTTCTTCTTAACATTATTTATATCATTTGTGTACATGTTTGATTATTAAAACTTGAGAGAACATCAATCTTGGCCAAATCAAGATCTAGAAGATGAACTTGCTGCAGATTTTCAGAAACACGAAAGAGGACTGAATCAATCGAAACTTGAGGAAACGAAGCAAAATGGGCAACTTGTTTGGAAAGGAGGATAATTATCCTCAAACGGTCGAAAGCAACGAGACATGATTTGTTAAATCTATTTTAGGAAACACCGCATCATGGGCAAATATTCGGACGCTCCAACGAGAAAGTCTCCAACTAATAAAGATTATGCGAGAAATGGGAATTATGCATAAATGTTCCCAACGACTAGAATTTCGAATGGATTCGAATCGAATTATTCAATGACTATATCCATCATAAATGCTCCCAACGGCTAGAAATTTCAAATGGATTCAAATCTGAATGGATATGCAACGATTCTTGTTCATAACTGGTAATATTTTTCAACAGACAAATGCTTCAAACGAAGTGAATTCAGTTGTCTATAAATAGAAGACAGATTGAAGACAGAAAATGCAGAGAACAAGCTTACATCTTCAACATGCTAATACTCTGATCTTTATATCATTTACTCTCTGTTTTTCAATGTCTATATATCATAGAGAGTGAAATGTTTTGTATTGTACTTCAGTGTTTATCCATACACTTCTGGGGGAGTAAGTCCTAGTGAGAGGATTACTTCGAGTACAGAACGTGTAATCAAGTTGAAAGAAGATAGTGGATTGAAAATCTCAAGTGGAGCTTGGGGACCTGGACGTAGGTCAAGGATTGGGTCAAACCAGTATAAATCACAGTTTGCATATTCTCTTCCCTTATCTCTTACATTCCAGCATATATGTTTGAATGATTGCTTATCACTTTATAAATTATTATTGTCATTCAAACTACTTTCAATAAGTTGCGGAAAGTTTTTAAAGTTCTAAGTTTTTAATCAAACACCCAATTCACCCCCCTCTTGGGTGATAGCCAAGTCTTTCATTTGGTATCAGAGCTAGGCTCTTGTTTAAAGGACTTAACAGTCTCAAGAGTTATCAAATGGCTAATTTTGGGTGCTTGCTCGTTTTTGAAAGGTTTTGACTTTACCATTCCACCACTTTTCAAAGATATTGATTTTTGGTTTTGGAAAGCTAGAATGACTAGTTTTATCAAAGCAACTGATTTTGATATGTGGAAAGTCTTTACAAACATTTTTGACTTTACTCCAAGAAAGGATTGGACAGAAAAAGAAAAGAAAATGTTTTCATTGAATATTAGAGCAATGAAATTTCTTTACGGTGCATTGACAGAAAATGATTTTGAGAAAATCAAATTGTGCTCTTGTGCTAAAGAAATTTGGGATACTCTTGATTCTATTTATACTTCTAACATTTGTGTTGAAGTTGAAAGTGTTGTCGATCCATCTAAGACTATATGTTGTACATCTATGGTGATGAACAAGCGGAGAATGAAGAACAAGAGAATGAGGATTCCCAAGAAGAGCTCATTGTGCACAATTGTGATCAATCATTATCTGGAGCTCAAGATGCACAAGTGGTAAACAATTCCAATTCTTCTTGTGTAGTTAAAAATGATTCGAACATCTGCATAAAATTGTTCTGCATCCATTTACTAATTCTATTTTGAAAAACAAACATGTTTTCGAAAATCATCTTTGGAAAATCATGTGGGAAGAAAGAATATACAAATATGGGTCATTTGACATTGCATCCACTTGACCAATACAATTCTTGCAAAACTGCTCATAATACGCATCATTCTATTGTTTGCAATTATTGTGGTAAATCTGGACATATTTCTCATACATGCTATATTAGGAGAAATTATAATGTGAGAAATAAATTTGTTTGGGTTCCTAAAGGACAAGTAAGGTCCACTACTAACAGTCAAGGACCCAAGTATAAATGGGTACCAAAATGTCCATCTAGTACTTTATGTATGCGGGACCATTTGAAAATCAATGGACATAAAGTACGAGAAGATGAAGAAGAATCCAATAGTTTCTCATGAACTTACAAGAAAACTCATATCAATTAGGAGAACTTGTGGAAAAGCCATTGCTGGAACTACAAGGTCAAATAATAAGAAGCAATGGATACAAGCAAGAAGAGTATCTTCCACCTCAAGAACAAACTACCATAGAGTACCATTCAACTATCTTGAGGAGAACAAGAAAAGGAGAACCTCTCAAGTATCAAATAGAAGACTCTTGAAGTCTACATTTTACGAGAGAACTTTGCGAGATACCCATGGAAAGTCATATGAAGAACAAATGGGTAAGCAAAGCCAACACTCCAAGTACCTAAGGTAAAGGTATACAATTGTAAGACCTCCTTTCCTATCATTTGAAATATTCATTGAGGTTTTACATTCTGTAACCTTAGGAATTAACATTGCAAACTATCTTTCAAATTGGGCTTTAACATCCTGATTTATTCTTCAAAGGGATTGCAATGTTAATAACTTAATTCTGTATGCATACATGATGATTTGAAAAGAAAGTATCTCTTTTATGCATAAAGTCATGATTAATTCATTGTGCTCAACTATGCTGAATTGATTATATTCATAAGAGCATGTGAATTTTTGATTTCTACAAGCTAACAAAGATTGGATCCAAGAAAGGTTGGATACCAAGAAAGAAAAGGATTTATACAACTTTGTAGGATCAAAGAAAGCTTCTCAAAGATGCAACATAGAGAAATGATCCAAGTCTTGAGAAAGCTAAACAAGCTATGCTGGATGTTGATGGTGAACATTGGAAAAGGAGTTATCTACATCAATCCATCCCAACCAAGCAAGCTTCTATGAGGACAAGAGGAATTACGGTGATATCTAATTCTTGCCTCTTACTATGATTATATTTAAATTCATTTTTGGTTTGTCTTTGGTTAAGTTAAAAGGATTTGGAATTTATTCAATTTCAATCAGAATTTTTCTGTCAAAGCCAAACTTCAGTTTAGAAATGCAAAATCAAATTTGAATCCTCCAAGAAAATGAGTTTAAAGAGTTTACAAGTATGTAAACTCGAGCTGCTGAGATGCAAGCTCGAGTTTACCTCTGGCGGAAAGTTTCCCAATTGAAAACCATTTCTTTAAACTCCAGAGTTTTGTGTAGAGTTTGTTTAAACTCCAGAGTTTTGTGTAGAGTTTGTTTAAACTCCAGAGTTTTGTGTAGAGTTTTCCCTTGGCAGAGAGCTTCCAAGTTTTTATATTTTCGAAAACTCTAGAGTTTCTTTTTAAACCTCCGGTTTGTCACTGTTCAAAAACTAAAACTCGACCCTAAATTTCTGAACTCGAGCCTGGTTTTTGAAAATGAGAAAAATTATTTTACAAACTCCAAAGTTTGTGTTTATGCTCCAGTTCACGTTTTTAAACAACTAATTTATTTTGGCATGAATAGTGTCAAACTCGAGCCTGCTCACTAATGGACTCGAGTTTGCCAATTTTGTGAAGTTTGATTTCAGATGGCTTTCGCGATAAATGCTCTACAGTGATACGAACTCGAGCCTGTTTTGCATGAACTCGAGTTCGCCCCTTTGAAAAAAAAAATTAACAAACTCCAGAGTTTACATTTAAACTCTAGAGTTTGCTCTTGTCAGCTTAACTTTGACGTTTAAAAATAACAAACTCTAGAGTGTACAATTTTACTCCAGAGTTTGCTCTCCGCAGAAAGCTGCCATAATTAACAAACTCCAGAGTTTACATTAAACTCCAGAGTTTGCACCAAACTCCAGAGTTTACTCTAGAGTTTATATTTAAACCTCAAGTTCTCGCTAAAATGCTTAATTTTGTTTTGACATGAATAGTGTCAAACTCGAGCCTAAATTTCTAAACTCTAGCCTAAATTTTTGTGTAGAGTTTACTCGTGGTTTGAGAAATAAAAAGAATTTACAAAACATGTAAACTCGAGCTGAATCTCTAAACTCGAGCGACCTTTGAAAATGAGTAAAATTGATTTTCAAACTCCAGCTTATCTTTACAAACTCCGGTTTGAATTTCTAAACTCCAGTTTGCCTTTCCAAACTCCAGTTTGAGTCAACCACGTTTTGAAATTATCTTGCTCGAACTTGTGAAATCTTATTGTTTGATCTTTATATTCCATATCATCAATCACTAATATTCCTAATTACATTTAATCAAATTGTTAGTGAGTTTCTATTGATCAAACAAGTAAATTTTTGCATAACTTTATGAGTTTATATTTTTGAAAATGCACAAGTCTTAAATTTTCTTGGATTTCAACTTACAATGATGTTTTGAAAACATATCCATATTTTGATTGCATTCAAATAATGTTTCAAAATTGGAAGTTAATATTGTATTCGAATGTTGGATATGCTTCAAACTTGTCTAGTTGAGTTTTCCTATCATTTACATATTGATCTTTAATGTGTTGCTTGAACTCCTTTGTTTTATCTTCTAACTAGTTGGACTTCATGTCTAATGAGTTATCCATATATGAGTTTCAAGCCTATTTTCAAGAAAAGAACTCAATTCGTGAAACTGTTATTGGCCAAGTTATTCCAAGATTTATAAATGTTCATTAGTGCATTGAATGATAATGCATTAACCATTAAAGGAATAACTTACTAGGATAAAATTCTGGAACTCTAATCATTTGGATTAATGAGTTTGGCCTAGTAGTCATGTTACTCAATTACATAAACTTTGTCTTCATCCATCTTTGAGTAACTACATTCAAATTATTGCTTTGAATGTTCATACACTTTCAAGACTCTTTTCTAAAAGCAAGTTTATCTCTTGTCATAGCAAAGTCACTGTGCTTATATATCTCTATTGTGTCAAGCATGTTTCGTTAATGCTTTACCTTCATGACTTTTGCTGTTGAGGAAAATGTTCAACATGTTCTCTTAATCTTGAAGCATTCTGATTTATTCATTAAACATGTTGACTTCCACCATGTTTTAAAGTGAGCATTGTTTTCAAGCATGTTTCAAATATGACTCTTTCATTCATCAAAATTTTGATCATGATTTGAAAGAACATTCAAGATTTGAAACAATTTGCATAGTTCATTATCATTCTTGAAAAATCTGATTTCATTCATGAACTATGATTTGATAAATGCTTATCATTATGGATAAGATTTTTTTTGCTCATTGATCATTTGTTCTATAACTTTTTGTTACCTCTCTTATATTTGCTTTTGAAACTCTACTGCAATTCTGTAATATTTTGAATACTCTAAGTTATGCAGTATGGCATGTGATTTATGCTTCATATCTAAGTTATGCGGTATGCTTATTACTTCATTCTATTTCGCTGCAAACTCGATTCAAACTCGATTCGATGCAATTTACATTTCGATTCAAATTCGATTCTGCATACTCTTTGCTCAAGTTTCATATGATTTAATTGCATAAGAGCATAAGAGTTGTTACCCTTAGTCATGCATTCATTAAGGGGGGCTTCACATTCTCATGTGTTTTATATCTTTAAAAGCTCATCTCCTTTATTGGAAGAAAACCTTTTAAGCATTCTCATCAACATCTACTATGTTGTATTAGTTTTGATGATGAATTAATATCATATTTTCCTTTCATTATCCTAATTTGAAAATATCATATAGAAAGGGATATCTTGATATCATGCTGCACTAACAAATCTCTTTAGCAAAGAAAGTGTTCAATTTGTAGCAGGAGATTCTGTTATGTACTAGGACATTCCTCAACATACTAAAAGGAGAAACCATTACATTGAGGAAAGATATTTTGATGTTGAAGCTGTGATATGAAGTACAAGAAAACTTCTTGAAGCCAGCTAAGACATGTTCTGCAGAAGAGCTGTATGAAGGAAAAGAGAAGGATGTAAATGATCTCATACAAGAAGAAAGCAAGCAAATGGACTTCATTGATCATTCATCAATTTGCAAAATCAACATGAGCATTTCTAATCTCTATCTTTTATATTCATTAGAAACCTTGCACATGTTTGGTATTTATATGCTTTAATTGTGAAAGATGTTTTCAAAAACCTCTCCAAACTCTTTCAAACTTGTTTTCATAAAAACATTATTGCATCATATTAAGAATGAAAACAATTTCAAATTGGGGAGAGAAAATCAATTCTTTGATTCTGTATAATTTAGTTATATACTTGTCTCGCTACAAGCATCTCTTCTTTAAACTCAACTTTTGCTAATGACAAATAAGGGGAGAGAATGGCAAGAAAAATATGTTGGGTTTAATACTTTTTCATATTCATACATATTTTCCTTAAAGTATTTGCCATCATCAAAAAGGGGAGAATGTTAGTTTTGATTAGTTTTGATGATGTCTTATATAGATGTCATTCTTAATAGCAAAAAGGTTGCATACTACATTTATCTTTTATTTTGACTAATTATTATATTTAATGTAGATGCAAAGTTTTATGATGGAGAATGTTGATTGAAGAAAGAAGTTCTTGCTCAATATAATGAGAATATTATAATATCAAGGAAGCAAGAAGTTATCAAATGATTTTGGGGGATAATCTAGAAGAAGAGAAGAAATTGAAGAAGGAAGAACTTGCAATGCAATGGAATATCTTTACTCAAGTTCTTATATTGATGCTAGAAGTCTCCAAGATCATATGGGAATTGGAACGGATCAATTCAGAGTTAAAACCAGCAAAAATCAGTTCCAAGATGAGCAAACTCGAGCCCATCATTAGCAAACTCGAGCATGTAATGTCTTCAGCAACTCTGGCGCCTCTGGACAAGTCAAACTCGAGCTTAGAACTCAAACCTCAGGTTTGGAACTCCAAACTCGAGCCCATCATTAGCAAACTCGAGCCTGTAGTGTCTTCAGCATTTCTGGTGTCTCTGGACAAGGCAAACTCGAGCCTATTAGTTGGCAAACTCGAGCTTACGGCGGTGTTCAACATTTCAGCTACTCTGTTCCACGTTTCACTCGGGCGACGTGTGGTAATTCAATGATATCTCCTAAACTAGAGATCGGATTGAGGTGAAACCAGTGGCATATGAAACTAGACTCCCAATGCGTCATTTAGATATATAATTCAAGCCAAAAGGAGTTCAGATGAAGGAGTAATGAATTTATGAAGTTGACAGTGAAATCCACGTCACACAAATGACCAACCTTCAATGTTTTGAGTTTATCTCACAAACGGAGAATCCAATTGAGCTGAAATCGGTGGCATTGGAAAGTAGACTCAAAGGGCTTTCCATCGATAGTTGAAAAACTAAAACGGAGTTCAGACCAGGGAGATATGGCCCTCGAAAGTGGACCGTATTTCTGGGATGTTGGAGGTTTGCTAGCAGAGAAGCAAACTCGAGCCTATTAGTTGGCAAGCTCGAGTTCGCGGGTTACAGAGAGCTACCAGGTCGCGAAAATCATCCAAACTCGAGCCTATAAGTGACAAACTCGAGCCTAGACAAGACAGAAAGCAAAAGATGATTTTGAAGAGACCCAAACTCGAGCCTATAATTATAGACTCGAGCCTAGATGCTGAAAAATGTTACAAACTCTAGAGTTTGCTCTGAACCTCCAGTTTGCACCTTGCAGAAGCTGAACCTGACCCTTGCAAACTCGAGCCTACTTATCCAAGCTCGAGTTCATGACCCTGATTCAGAAAAACAGCATTTCGAAAGTCTCGTTTCTCATCAAAGAACATCCACATGATTACCCAAATGACTTATACTTCTTCTTAACATTATTTATATCATTTGTGTACATGTTTCAGATTATTAAAGCTTGAGAGAACATCAATCTTGACAGAAATCAAGATCTAGAAGATGAACTTGCTGCAGATTTTCTAAACACGAAAGAGGACTGAATCCAATCGAAACTTGAGGAAACGAAGCAAAATGGGCAACTTCTTTGGAAAGGAGGATAATTATCCTCAAACGGTCGAAAAGCAACGAGACATGATTTGTTAAATCTATTTTAGGAAACACCGCATCATGGGCAAATATTCGGGACGCTCCAACGAAAGTCTCCAACTAATAAAGATTATGCAGAAATGGGAATTATGCATAAATGTTCCCAACAGCTAGAATTTCGAATGGATTCGAATCAGAATTATTCCCAACAGCTATATCCATCATAAATGCTCCCAACAGCTAGAAATTTCAAATGGATTCAAATCTGAATGGATATGCAACGGTTACTGTTCATAACGGTAATATTTTTCAATGAGACAAATGCTTCAAACGAAGTGAATTCAGTTGTCTATAAATAGAAAGACAGATTGAAGACAGAAATGCAGAGAACAAGCTTACATCTTCAACATGCTATTACTCTGATCTTTATATCATTTACTCTCTGATTTTCAATGTCTATATATCATAGAGAGTGAAATGTTTTGTATTGTACTTCAGTGTTTATCCATACACTTCTGAGAGAGAAGAATCATTGTAAACATCCTATCATTCTACCTTAGAGTTACTCAAGATTGGGTGATCTTGAGTGGGAAACACATTGTGTTGATTACGACTTGTAAGGGAGTGAATCCTAGTGAGAGGATTACTTCGAGTGCGAGTGTGTAATCAAACGGGTGTATTGATTATAGTTTGTAAGGGGAGTAAGTCCTAGTGTGAGGATTACTTCAAGTACGAACGTGTAATCAAGTTGAAAGAAGATAGTGGATTGAAATTCTCAAGTGGAGCTTGGGGACTGGACGTAGGTCAAGGATTGGGCCGAACCAGTATAAATCACAGTTTGCATATTCTCTTCCCTTATCTCTTACATTCCAACATATATGTTTGAATGATTGCTTATCACTTTATAAATTATTATTGTCATTCAAACTACTTTCAATAAGTTGCAGAAAAGTTTTTAAAGTTCTAAGTTTTTAATCAAACACCCAATTCACCCCCTCTTGGGTGATAGCCAAGTCTTTCCACAGAGATGAGCATTAGTATACCCGTTATTCCGGAAGAAAGAGACGTAACGCTCGTGGATCCGTAGTTCCAGAGACGGTAGGAGGAATACGAAACTCTGTTACCACTAATACCGCGGAAAACCCGGATACTTCTGTTACCACTGATACCGCTCATCCCTGATACCACTGATACCACTGATAACCCTGATAATGACGCCTACCGACAACAACTTTGACTACCCAGGAGATCATAGATCTTAAAATTTGTCCTGATGCGAATTTTGGTAAATTCTGATATCAGTCTCTGATATCAGTATCTGATAACTCTGTTACCAGTCCCTGATAACCCCGAATCAATATATGATTCTAAACTAGTATACTACCTTGAATCAATGGCTAGTATGCCTTTAGAGCTGGAGAAGCCTTTCGAATCAGATTATTCATCTGATGACGACAATGTAGAGATTGTAAAATACATGACTTGTATTAGGATTAGACCGATTGATATGTAATATTATGAAATGAATATATGTGAATATATGTTTTTGATGTAAAAAATCAATGTGTCATTTCTAATATCTACATATCTGTTATTAAATAAAGGAAAAAAGAATAAGATATGGTCGACATTCGAGGTGCCGGTACACCAAGGGGTAGAGGCCGAGGCCGAGGTAGACAAGGAGGCAGACAGCCTCAAATAGGAGGGATACCCGAGCAGAATCGTATACCGAATCAACCAGACGAGAACGAAGTGCAAGAGCTAAGAAGAACTCTCGAAGAACAGAGAGCTATCATAGATGCGCTGGTAGCTAGACAACGTCAACAAGATGAAGAAGCTCAGAGACAGCTAGAAGCACGTCAAAACGAAGAAGAAGAAGAAGAAGATGAAGAGGATGATGAAGAGGATGATGAGAACGATGAACACAATGAAGAAGAAAATGAATCTGATCGATCTCGATCGCCTCCACGACAGGGAAGAAGAGAAAGAACCACTGAAAACTGGGTTAACCAGTTCTGCAAGTTAAAGCCACTTGGTTTCCGAGGAAAGAATGAGCTAGCTGAGGATTGGCTTCTGAGTCTAGAAAAGATTTTCGAAGTCATTGAGTGCCCGAGAAATCGGAAGGCTCAGCTGGCAATCTACAAGCTAGACGACGATGCCCACAGATGGTGGAAGAGTGTTTCCACAACCCTTCAAGGCCCTGTTACTTGGGAAACATTTCTAGAACAGTTCAATGAGCAGTATTTTCCTCCCTCAGTACAGGTGATAAAGGAAGAGGAATTTCTGCAGATCCAGCAAGGAAATGAAGAATCATTCGACGAGTACTTCGCTCGTTTCGCCAACCTGTCTCGTTATTCATCATATCTGAAAAGCCACGTGAATGAGAGCTGGAAGGCGAATCGACTAGTGACCGGACTAAAATATGATATAAGGGCGAGGTTAGTATCTCAGCAATTTCCTAGAATGGCCCAAGCTGTGGAATCCTGCAGATTGACTGAGCGCAATTTGAAAGAACTGCGCAAATCCCGAGGCCAGGAAGGAAACAATGCAAACCGCAGTGGGTCTAATCGCGGAGGTTCCTCGCAGAAGAGGAGGGTGCCTTGGGACAACTCCAGTGGTGAAAACAAGAGGCCAGTCCAAATTGGGCAGCAAAACTATCCCAAACCAGCGGAATCTCAATCATGTCCAAAGTGCAAGAAGTACCATCCAGGAGTCAGCTGTGATGGGAAGCGATTCTGTTACAGATGTCAGAAGCCAGGACACATCACCTGGAATTGCCCTGAGAAGGCTGCTGAGTCAAGACAACAGAACTCAGGACGGATCTTTGCGCTAACCAATACGGAGGCTGGCGAATCCTCAGGGATGGTCCGAGATACTAACAATTAGTAAAAGTCTATGATAGTTGTAAATCGATTCGGGTGTTAGACCGATCAATTACTTTTGATGTTTGTACGGATCCTTTTGGGATGCATACTTATGTAGTAGCTACACCATTAGGTGTGAGCTTTTAGCTTGTAAAGCGTATTTTGAACCAAGTTGTGGGTATAATATAAATCTTATTACTACTCCATAGCATCAACGACATTCTCAATGGTGTTAAACTAGCAGCAATGTAGAAAATAATTAGCAAGCGGATAGAGACTCTGTTTATGGTCACCGACTCGGATTGAGGCCCTATCTAGGGTCACCGACTCGGATAGGGATTCTGTTAGGGTCACAATTATGCATAATGGATAGAGACATCGTTTAGGGTCACCAATTATACGTGCTACTCTACACTTAAGCTGCTCAACGGAATTGCCGGAGCGGGAATTTTCTAGATCGGATATGATTGATCACATTTCTACATAGTTGGTTCAAGTCACAAGAGATCGTAAGAATCTTTTGGTGATTGTGATGATCATATATCCTTCAAAGTTGGTGTCAATAAGAACACCTCAAAGGCGAATATATAGTTCGCATTTCGTGAGATCATTTCGGGAGATCATACAAGTATTCGTTGAAAACAAACCAGTCGCTATTAGATAGCCTTATTCCTGAACATGGTTAGACTTCCATGACGATTTTCCATATTTCTTAAGTTATATTCGACCGTGATCATGTCATTAAGTAGGAGGTATCTTATGTTACCATGGTGTATGGGAACCATGGGGACATTTTTGGTATCCATTTTGGTATTTTTGGTGTTAACCGCGGTGTATGGGAACCACGGGGAAACATCATATATCAAAGTATGAAATGACAAGATCTTTATGGACAAACCAAGGCGAATTCCCGATCATCAAGTGCGGCGGCTGGCAGACAAAGTGAAGATCCGACGCATATAATCCAAAGACCAAGTAGGACGGAGTTTAGTTAGTATAAAGTTAGTGGGTTTAGTACAAATTTCGAGGACGAAATTTTGTTTAAGGAGGGGAGAAATGTAATACCCTAAAATTTGATTTAGGGAAAAAATCATAAAAAAGTAAATAATACATATTAAAAGGTGAATATGTGGTCGCAAGCTTTTTATGATAATTAGCTTATTTTCCCAAGGAAAATACTGTGAGAATTAAAGGGGAAAATCCTTGGAAAATTAGAGAATTTAAGGGTCAAAGTGTCAAAATGACCAAAATGCCCCTAGGATTTGTAATTGACTTAGAAAAATTATGGAAAATACCAAAAGGCAATAAAATGATCAATTGAATCAAGAGAGTATAATATCTCTAATTGTGGTAATTTGATAAATTACGAACTTGGAGAAATTGAAGAAGAATGTTCAAAAGTATTAAATGACCAAAATACCCTTGTAAATTATAGAATAAAGCAAGAGGCATGAAAACACAAGTGTTAATGCAAAAGTTATGAGGTAGTGAGACATTCTAATTAAGAAAATTATCAACTAATGGTAATTAAGTAATTTCTGGCTAATTACTTAAGCTTAAGCAAAGGAAATTCAGAGATAATTAGGTGAAGCTCCAAAATTAGTGGAAAATGGTTGAAAATTAGTAAAAATATATTTACTAATTAGTTGGAGAATATTGTGAAAAATAAATGAGGTTAGGTATTTTGAGCTTAAAAACGAGTTTGGACCAATAGGAAAATTATGTAAGAAATTATATAAAATAATTATTAAATAATTATTTTATATTAATTAAAATGTAAAACGAAAATATAAAAAAAAGAAAGGATCAGATTTTGACCGAAAATTCAAAGGAAAAAATTGAAGATAGAAATGGAAAATTAATATATGATATTAGTTGTAAAGTATTATTATTATATAATATAACTAAAGTGCATGAATAGTAATTAGGAAATTAGGAAACGGTTCCTATCTAGAGAACCAGGAATAGGAATTCCAAAGTCAAGGTAAAATATTGATCAGTGAGTTTTTACCTTCAAGTGACCTCTTCCGGAAGTCAATTCCGAGGCCTGTAGCACATTTTCCTAATAAGACGAAATAGGAAAAATGCTGATAGTCACATTTTGGGAATTTAAGAAAATAAATTATAACTCAACATCTAGGGATGAGTTTATAATTATATGAACATATTTGGAATCAGTGAATTATTATCTAGAGTTTGATGATTTCGAAACGATTTCCGACACCGAACGCGTACGTACACGTTTTCGAGAAACTTCAGCAGATGTTGGAACCCTGTCTGAAATCAAAATTCAAGTTAAAATAGATATTATTGATGAGGAAGGGAAGATCTTCAAAGTTATGAATCCAGAATTTTGAGATTTCTTCGAAATTACGCGAATCGGGTACCGATCGGGAAAATCTGTCAGACCGGGCATAAAGCAAGTGTGAGTCATCACATTGGACCAATTCCTTGCTGCCAACTCACCCTTATATGTCGACCAAACTGATCCCATGGTCCATGAATTGCCTTCTTGAACAAGTCTAAATCCAAGAGTTGAAACAACTTGGAAAATTCCCTTTATGTCCTTGAAATTGTCTATAAATACCCCCCCTTTCCATTCATTCTTCACACCATCCTCTTCTTGCTCTAGCCGAAATCTAGAGAGGGAAAGTAGTGAGAGAAGCTCTGGGCAAAATTGTGAAGAAAGTCTTCAACGGGTAAGTCTTTCGGTCTTTAGCTTTTAAGTTCTAGTTTTTAGTTCGGTAGTTGGTAGAATTGTTAGTTAGATTTAGGAAGTAGGGATGAAATTCCTATTCTTGTTTTAAGCCTCATTGCATTGAAAAATATGCCTGAAGAGGTAAAAACATAGTAGGGATCGAGTCTCCGAAAAGTTGAAGCTTTTGTAGTTCTTTCAAAAGTAGGGGTTGTAATGCTAGAATAGCCTTTAATTTTTCAAGTATGATTGGATATCATATGGAAGGGTTATTTTAGTCTTTATTTTCAAAAATCAAAATGGCGTCGGAGTTCTGGAAAAATTTTGGGAAGAAAATTAGTCAAAGTAACGAAGTGCTGGCGAAATTCCGCCGATTAGGGGTATAGGGGCAAAATGGTAATTTTTACCTAAAATGCCGGTCATAATGACAAATCACTAATGAAAGTGATATTACCCTTATAGGATATCGAAACTCGATTTGTCGTCGTTACGTTGTCCGACGGGACGTTTCGCTGTTTTCTGTCAAAACGACAGTTTTCCGTAAAACGTGCCAATTCCGCCAGAATTGCTGACGTTCGTCAACGAAGGTACGTTCACTTACTGGTAACCTTAACCCTTGTGTTTATAGTAATCGTATATATGATGTGGGTATGGTATGTTTAGGTATGTATGTACGTTCGCGTACTGTAACACTAATCTAGTGCTGCTCATATACATATGTGTGATAGGTACATTCACGGATAGAGGCTCTGTCTGGGGTCACCGACTCGGATGGAGGCTCTGTCTAGGGCCACCGACTCGGATAGGGATTCTGTTAAGTGCCACCGTTCCGGATAGAGATTCTGTTCAGGGTCACCAAACGGATAGAGATTCTGATTAGGGTCACCATTTATACGTACTACTATTTGCTTATGAAACTGTCATTGTGAATCATACAACTGCTTTATGCTCTTGTGTTGTTGTGCCACTGCTTTGTCATGAATATCTGTCATCCGTATGCTGTTTTATTTGAGCATAAGGTTAACCGTTACCTGAGATTCAATGCGTTGAATTGAATCTCAGCTATAGCTTCAGGGTCAGGAGGACCACGGATCAGAGATCGAGGCAAGCAGTAGGAGTAGGTTTTCGGCCAAAGATATCTTTACCGCTTTCGGTATTTACTTTCAAAAAACTAGGATTACTGTACTCAATACCATGTTACACTATGGTTACATTTTGTAATGGATCAGTTACTCTTTCGCTCCAAAGCTCTACTCTGATGTTTGAAAAAAAAAAATTGGCTTTGAAATTGGGATGTTACAACCCTCATGTTTTGCCTTAATTACACATAACTCCCCTATATTTTGAAAACATATACTTAAGTCCAAACAATTAACTCCGTTAAGAATATTCTAAAAAGATTCCAAAAATATATTTTTTTAATTAAAGTTTATATGAAAATAAAATTTATTTACTATTTTACCCTTAATACTAAATTTGTTGGATGTTATATCGAAACTTACACATATGGTTGGTGTATTTATTTTGTCTTGCACATTTTGATTAAAATTGTTTTAAGGAATTTAAGAGTTGTTTTATCTGTTCCTTAATTTCTATTTTTATCTTTACAAATAATTATTTGTTTGATGATTTTAGTATTGGTTAATGTAATAAATATCACAAATGACATTGAATAATCAAGTAAGTTTTTAAATAAACATGTGATTGATCAAATGTGTTTATAAATATTTGTGAAAAAAGCATTAAATTATAAATTTAAATGACACATACAATCTAAAACTTATATAGTTTTTTAAGTCAAAATTAATTTATAATATCAAAACTAATAAATTTTTTAACAAATTAGAAAGTTAAAATATCTATTAGAATAAATTTTTGGTTGTATAAATTTTTATTACCCTGTGTGTTTGTGTGTGTATATAATTCTAATACTGAAAAGGGATATTTCAGTAAATAAAAAAAGTTTAAAAGTCAAACTTAATGATTAGTTAACATTTTGGGTGGATAGAAATAAAATTTCAAAATATAAAAGAGGTTTATATAACATACATTTTGATTTTAAAAGAGATTTATATAGGTTTCCAAAATAGAGGGGTCTATATAATTAAGATAAACTACGAGGATGGTCAAAGTATTTTACTCTTATTTTACTTACAGTGATACGGTCATTGAGTTGGCTACTTGGCTACCCCATTATTACTTTACAAACGTCATATATGAGTTTTTTCGATCCAATGGCGTTAAACAGCTTCTTTATTCAAGTAACAATTTTAATATTATAATACATAAAAGCTTGTGGTTCTCGATTTTTTGAGGTTAAAATAATATGTATTAGAGAAGAGAAAAGAAATTTATGATGAGCGTGCATGTCTCACGTCTATTCGATAAAACTAGTTGAGTAGGTTTAAGTTTGGCACTTTATTAAGGTTTGGTACTATAATTTATAATGTAACATTAACCTACTTCATCACACTTGTCGGTTATCCGACAATAAAGCAATGGAAGGTCGAAGTTTGGGGTCTAATTAATTAATAATTAAACTTCAAACACTTTTTTTATATTTTAATCATTAAGAAACTTATGTTATTATTACTTAGAATGGATGAATCATGCATGCTTCGTATATAAAGAAACATTCAAAACTTGCGTGAATCATGACTGTCATACTCTTATGGGTTATATGGTGTTAGTCCAATTTATAAGTTATTTTTAACATGTTTTGCCAAAATTTAAAAAATAAAATAAAATCTTAACCTTTTTAACTTTGTTTGAAAATTAACAACTTTCCAATTTTTACCTTATTTAATACATATAGATACTTTCTAAGAAAATACTAACAATGCTTACAATAATAAATAAAGGGTGAAATAGTTAGTGCATGTTAAAAATTTACTAATGCTACTTATAAATATGACAAAAGAAGACATTATCTCTACCTTAAAAATAGAACCAAAGGTGTAATCATTTAACTTAAAAATGTTTCCATTTTCTTGTTTTTGAAACCGAAAATGAGAATAGTTTTTGTAGATCATTTAAATTTAATACACTTGCGTACTTAAATGAGTTCTTTTTGTTAATTTTCTAAAAAAGAAAATATATCAAAGAGACCCTAAAAATCTAGCTAGGTACGTACGGGGCCAACGGAATATGACCTTAATAAGCATAGTAAATTGCACTACAAACTTTGTTCTATATATAAGACTGGAGGGAATAAAATAGTATTGCGTGTAGAGTTATTCCACCGGGCACCGTGCGTCATAACCTATATATAGAATTTGATAATTATTATAATTAAAGCAAGAGGTGACTAATTAACAATTGCAATTAAATATAGTGAATATTAAATTCATAAAATTTGGGGATTCGTCAAAGGAAACATTTTATATGGGTAGGTAGGACGTCTCTATGAACATATAGAGCTTATCATGTTTGAGCCAATGACATCAAACATTGGTGAGGTCAGCTGTTTAAGAAAACAAAATCAAGAAATTAAATTAATTAATCACAGAAAGAAGAGACAGGGAAGTTACGGGTTGCCATATGCACGGTGAGGAATGTAGTGGAGACAAATTATTAGGCATCAAATGTCAAAAATGTTTCACTTAGGCTTTTTTTAGACAAGAGGTTGTAAGCTTAAATTCTCTATATGTAGTAGGTATATAATAGGTGCATGAGCTATGATAAAGATTGCTATGAAGTACTCCCTCCGGTCCTAATTATAGGAGCAAATTATCAGAATTTGGGGAGATTAAGAAGATAAATTAAATTAGTTAATTATACTTATTTTCCAAAAATACCCCCTTTCCTCCCACTCAAATACTCCCTTCCATGTTTGGGCTAATATTAACCTAAAACATTAGTCTCCACTCCCTTTCCTCCCACTTCCTCCCCTCATACCAAACACACCCTTAGGACCCGTTTGTTATAAAGAAAGTTCAGGGAGGGAAAGGGAAGATCTCAATCTTCCCATGGATTTTGGGTGTTTGTTACAAAGAAAGTCCAGAATTTTTTTCCTTCAAAAGTTCGAACTTAACAATAAAATATTTTTAAAAATATATTTTAGCAAAAAAAAAATTATTTATTTTGAATTAATTTCTTTTGAGGGTAAAATAGACATTTCCTAATTCCTTACCAACTTGCCCTCTTCATTTTCTTCCTACCAAACAACTCAAGTCATCTTCCCTCATCTTTCAAATCTTCCTTTCCTTTCATTTCCCTCCTCTAAAGTTCCTTTCCCTCCCCAAACTTTCTTTGTAACAAACGGGTCCTTAGAGTCAGTTCAAAAATCCCAAAAGTTACCCTTATGATTGATTAATCGGCATCCACGTAATAATACAAAATTTATAAAAACAGCACTATATGTATCGTATGAATAATGCATCTGATTTCATATTCCATGTTCAGACTCGCATTTTTATTAGTTCGGATACAGAAAAATGATGTGTGTGAAAGATGAGCAATAATGGATGGTGAATTCTGCCCACTCACGTTTTACAAACACTTCTCAATAAAAAAAAATAAGGTAGAATCTCTCACTTGATAGAATATAAGGGTGTTGTAAATTAATTATTGTGGAAGAAGTATTAGTAGGGGTGATATGGGAAAAATATGACAAAAATTGCTCATAATTATTTTATATAAAAAAGTATAATTTAGGTGTATATGACATTAATGAGTTGCAAACATTATTTACTTTATAAAATATATAGGTGTATTATTAATTAAATTATTATTGTCTTTAATTATTATTGAAAAGGTATAAATAGGGTATTATAGGGAAAAAAATGACAAAAGTTAAAACTTGCTCTTATAATTAGGACCAAAACCAACTCTAAAATTTTCTCCTATAATTAGGACCAAAGGGAATATTAAATAGATTAAAATATTATATGCGTAAAATCGTAAGATTGTTAATATATATATATATATATATATATATATATATATATATATATATATATATATATATATCACTTGCACTAAATCTTATACTATCATAAAAGGAATTTTACATTGGAAGCAATGGATTTTGAGGGATCTCTTTTATTGAGTTGGAAGCAATGGTTACTGAGTTGAGCAGAAAGGATAATCGATGTAATTGAAATAATCTCTCTCAATATACTCCCTTTGCTCTCCCATCATAAGGGACCACTAACTATTTGCTGAAACCAAGGACAAACCCAGGAATTTTAATGATGGGTGAAAATAAAAAATGCTACACCAATAGTAGCACACTTCTTCATAATAATCACCTACAAAGTGTATGAATTATTTCATGACCGATATGATTTCAAAAATATTATTAATATAAAAAATAAACTGATTAAAATTAACTATTAGTCATCATCTATATTCTTATAGCCATCTTTTAATAAAACTCAAAACTTGTCCAAAATACTAATGCTAAAATATTTTCTAATCAATATAAAATATAAAAGTAGTATTATTATAAAGATAAAATTATGTATAATAAATTTCATGGAGAAAATTTCATGAAAAGAAGTGATTTTAAGTATCTTATTGATTCTCAAAATTTGTCATAAGCTGTTAAAAAAAAAATGGCGAACGAGCCGCCAGCAAGAGGAAGAAGATACGAAGGCAATTTTCGAAAAGTGCAAAATAGGTAGGATATATTCAAGGTGTGGGCTCCACCTCTTTAATCATTAATTTTTTAAATATGTATGAGAATTAAAGCAAACAAATGGATGCCATGTGGTGACTAATGTATATCTCAATTAATATATTGAAAGCAAACCACTGATGTCTATTTTAAAATAATAATAATAATAATAATAATAATAATAATAATAATAATAATAATAATAATAGATGAGGCGTAGTCCCCGCTTGTGTCCGTCCCTAGCTGAAACTAAGTAGATGTGGTTAAATTGTTAACTTTGGTTGAAAATAGAATAAATTTTTGATTTTACTGATATTTAAATAACAAAAATGTTTAAATATGTATTATATTCTCTCATAGTTAATGACTTTAAGTAAGGATAATATTGAGAAACTTAATTAAAACTCTATCAAATTACTTTTAACAAGGACTCTCCATATCTTCTAAAACATTTATTGTAAAAAGGGTAAGAGGGAATATTTTCTGTTTATAACACTTAACCTTAACCTATAGTCCTCCCGATCTAAAATATAAGTCACTTTTAATTCACCCTCATTGAAATTATGGAAGAGCAATTAATTCATTAAGTTTTCTTTAAATTGAAAAATAAATAACTTTATCCCCATTTAGCATTAATTATAATGAAAATATTAACAAATAAACTTCAATTACTCTCCAAATGTAATACCCTAAAATTTGACTTAGGGAAAATATCATAAATTAAGAAATAATACCTATTAAATAGGTGAATATGTGATATCAAATTTAAAGAGGAAAAATCTCTTGAAAATTAGAGTGCCAAAATGACAAAAATACCCTCGTAAATCCTAAAATAATGCAGAAGACATGAAAACAAAGATGTCAGGGCCAAAGTTATGAGGTAATGAGGCATTCTAATTAAGAAAATTATCAACTATTGATAAGAAAGTAATTAGGTAATTATTGGCTATGTAACATCCCAATTTCAGAGCCAATTTTTTTTTTTTTCAATCAGAGTAGAGCATCGGAACAAAACATTGAGTAACTGATTATAACAATAACAGTGGCGTATCCGCCTGTTCATAAAGATTAATACATTATCTGTTTAGATACTAGACGTTCTTGATCGTGTCTCTACGCGATCTTCATCTTCATGTGAGCCGTCCGCCCGCTACTCTTATCCTCCGTCCTTGGTCTCTCTCCGACCTTGATGTGATGCTATAGTAAGAGCCGAGATCCAATGTTTATCTGGATCTCGTGTAACGGTTAACCTCATGCTTATATAACACTTTATGTTCAACAGATATTTCTATGATTACAAAGAATGATACATGATCATTTAATAACAACTACCCTACAAGCAAAGTTATTTGTCTGCACTTTAATTGTGTGCCACGATGTACTTGTCGTGTCCGTAGCGCTAGGAAAACTCTAACGGCATTATATTTACTATAACCCGTAAAGTCGTAAGTGATTATCTAAGTTTATTACCTTAGTCACCGTGCATGGCCCGCAATGTAGTTCCACCCATGGCTTATGAAACTATCCGTACCATATATAAGCGGACTATAAGCATCGAGTTAGTATTACAAGATACGCGCGAACGTACCTTCGTTTGATGGTACTTCGGTATTTTTGACTTTAAATGGCACGTTTTATGAACGGCGAAACGTCCAACAATGGCTCGTTTGACAACAGAACGGCAGCAAACTAGGATTTCTGACGTCCTATAAGAGTAATATCACTTTCATTAGTGATTTGACACAATAACTGGCATTTTAGGTAAAAATTACCATTTTGCCCCTATACCCCTAATTGGCGGAATTTCACCAGCACTTCGTTACTCTTGCAAATTTTCTTCCCAAAATTTTGTCAAAACTTCGACGCTATTTTGATTTTCGAATATAAAGACTAAAAAAGCCCTCCCATATGATATCCAATCATACTTGAAAATTTTAAAGGCTATTCTAGCATTATAACCCCAATTTTTGAAAGAACTACAAAAGCTTCAACTTTTCGGAGACTCGATCCCTACCATGTTTTTACCTCTTCAGGCATATTTTTCAATGCAATGAGGCCTAAAATCATGAATAGGAATTTCATCCCCTACTTCCTAGATCTAACTAACAATTCTACTAACTACCGAACTAAAAACTCGAACTTAAAAACTAAAGCCCGAAAGACTTACCCGTTGAAGACTTCTCCAGAATTTTTTCCAGAGCTTCTCTCTCTTCTTTCTCCCTCTAAGATTTCGGCCAAGGAAGGAGTGAATTGGTGTGAAGATTTCATGAAGAGAACTTGGCTATTTATAGAAAATCAAAGGGATACATAAGGAATTTTCCAACTTGTTTACAACCATGGAAAAATCAACATGAAATGGTGTAAATTCCTTGTCCATGGGAGCATGTTTGGCCGAAAATGAGGGTGATGTGGCTTCAAGGGAGTGGTCCAAAAAATAATGACTTATGTTGCTTTATAGCCCGGTCTAATAGAATTTCCCCGATCGGTACCCGATTCGCATGATTTCGGAGAACTTTCAGAATTCTGGATTTACAACTTTGAAGACATGTTCTCTCTTACTAGAAATGTCCAAGTTAACCTAAATTTTGATTCCATGATTCCAAATATGTTCATATAAATTCAAACTCATTCCTAGATGTTGAGTTAGAATTTATTTCCTTTATATCCAAAAATATGCCTGTATGCATTTTTCCCTATTTCGTCTTATTAGGAAAAAGCACAAACGGCTTCAGAATTAACTTCCGCAAGAGTTTAACGGAAGATAAAATTCCACTGATCAATATTTTATCCTGACTTTGGAAATCCTAATCCTAGATCTCTAGATAGGATCCGTTTCTTAATTTCTACATTACTATTCACCACTTAAACTTATATTATATAATAATTGCAAGTTGTAAGAAAAATTAGACATTAAAATTTTATCTTCATTTTCCTTTCTTTTCTTCTTTTCTTTTTTTTTTTCTGCCCATTATTATTATTATTTTTATTTCGTTTTTTTATTAATTATTTAATTAATTATTTAATTAATTAAATAATTATTTTTACATAATTTTTTACAAAATTTTCCTATTGGTCAATACTTTGATTTAGGCTTAAAAATACCTAAAATCAACTATTTTTCTCCAAAATTAATTAGTAAACATATTTTTACCAATTTTAAAACAAAAACCACTAATTTTACGGTTTTACATAATTACCTGTGAATTTCCTTTACTTAAGCTTAAGTAATTAGCCAATAATTTCCTAATTACTTTCTTATCATTGGTTGATAATTTTCTTACTTAGGATGCTTCATTACCTCATAACTTCTGTATTGACATTTTTGCTTTCTTGTCTCTTGCATTATCTTAGCACCTATAGGGGTATTACGGTCATTTCCTTACTTTTTGAGTATTCTTCTACAATTTCTCCAAGTTTGTAACTTATTGAATTACCTAAATTAGGAACAATATCCTTCCCTATTTCAAATAGATTTTTACTTGCTTCTTTTATAGCTTTCACAATTTTCCTAAGTATTTATGTCCCTTAGGGGCATTTCCATCATTTGGCACTTTGGCCCTTAGATTCTCTAATTTCCAAGAGATTTTCCTTTAGAAAATAAAATAATTATAACTTAATATTTGATATCCCATATTCACCTACTTTCTATAGGTATAATTCTACCAAATTATGATACGTATTTTTGGGGTATTACAGGCTAATTACTTAAGCTTAAGCGAAAGAAATTCAAAGATAATTATGTAAAACCCTAAAATTAGTGGTTTTTGGCCAAGAATTAGTAAAAACATATTTGATAATTAATTGGAAGGTATGAAGGAAAATATATGAAATTGAGTAATTTTAAGCCTAAAAACAAGTATGGGCCAATAGGGAAATTTTGTAAAAATAATAATTATTAAATAATTATTTTATATAATATTAATTAATTAAATAATAATTAAAAACGAAAATTAAGGAAAAAAGACCAGAAATATTGACCAAAAATATGAGTCATTGTGGATAGAATTTTGAAGAAAATATCATGATATATTATATTTACAAGTTGCAATATTATATTATATAATTAATTATAGTGAATAGTTATAAAATAAATAGGAAACGGATCCTATCTAGAGAGCCAGGAATAGGATTTCATAAGTCAAGGTAAAATATTGATCAGTGGATTTTTATCTTCCGTTAGGCTTTTCCGGTGGGAAGCTGGACGTTTTGAGCTTTGTATGGTCAAGAATCATCCACATATAAACCCTAAATTGTGTGGTTAATATTCAAGAATGAGGAGTTGTGAAAAGACCAAAATACCCTTGCATTTTTCTATAAATAGGCAAGCAATCCTTTGGAAATTTCACACCATTCTCTCTTGAGAATTTCGAAAGTTAGAGAGAAGGTTTAGAGAGAGGAGCTCTGGAAAATTTGCAAGTGAAGCTCGGGTAAGTTTTTCTACCTAAGCTTTCGTAGTTCTTTCAGTAGTTAGAGTAGAAATGCTAGAATAGTCTTTAATCTTCCAAGTATGATTAGATATCATATGTTAGGGGTATTTTAGTCATTATTTCGAAAATCCTTGTGGGGTCGAAGTTCTGGCAAAATTTTGGAAGATTAGAGTTAAAATAGCGAAGCTCCGCAAAATTTCTAATTAGGGAATAGGGCAAAATGGTAATTTGTACCTAAAATGCCTGTTATGAAGTGAATCACTAATCAATATGATATATATTTCGAATATATGTTGGAGTAGGAGTTATGTTGAAATTTTGGAAGATTAGGGTCAAAGTAACGGCGCCGCGAATTTCCGCCAATTAGGGGTCAGGTAAAATGATCATTTTGACTAAAAATGTCCATCATAATGATAGATCCTTAACAAGTACGTTGTTATATTGATAGGATATCCCTGAATACGTTTTGACCTACTGTCGTGCCGTATACCGACAGTAGTACTGAATTTCCGTCAACGAAGGTACGTTCGCGTACTGTAACACTAACTCTGATGTTTACTGTATGTGGGTATGTAGTATGAGTATTGTATGCATATAGGTGATATGTGTATTGTATGTGATAGCTGATAGCTTTGCTGTATGTTTATGTACTGTTGGGGTATGTACGTCCGCGTACTGTAACACTAATCTGATGTTTATGGTATGCATGTATGTGCTAGGTGTATTGTATGTGGTAGTTGATAGCTCTGCGATATGTTTGTATACTGTTGATATGTTTACGTTTGCTCTGGGCGATATATCTGCATGCTATTGGGCGATATATGTATACATGCTATTGGGCGATATATGTATGCATGCTCTTGGGCGATGAGTGCACATATACTGTTGTTGAAATGATTGTCTCGTAGTTCATATGTTGTGTATGTAAATATGAGGTTAACCGCTACTCCGAGATCCGTGCGGATCTCACTCTAACATAGCGTCAGTTCCGGAGGACCGAGGACCGAGGAGAGAGGCAAGCACCGAGTAGAAGACCCTACCAAGACTTCCTTTTGTTGTTCCAAATGAAGCCTTTCTTTTGTTATATACTTCTAAACCACGCGGTTTCGTACCACTTGTAACCAAATGTGACTTACGACGTTTTATATATACATATCAGTTACTCAATCGCTCTGGTGCTCTACTCTGATGATTTGAAATGATGTTTTGAAAAAAAAAAAATTTATTGGGTATGAAAAGTTGGGATGTTACACCAAATGATTGATATTATGGATCAAAGAATTCTCCTACATGGATATATTTGGGATAAGAGGGAGCATTTTGAAAACCATTGAACCTAGGTTTTTGTTTTAACTTTCAAGATAAACTATTCTCACATTTCGTAACCACATCACCGACAACAAGGTTATGGGCTAAAATCATCAAATATTATTATTTTTTTAAAAGTATTATCACTCAATTCCAATTGGTTGCATATAGTGCATATTTGGTATACGGAAGCAGGTTTTGTGAGATCAGAAGGAATGATTAGAGTGGGAGTCATTATTTGAGTGACATTTGAATTGATGGACTGTGCAATTAAATGGGAGGGTTGTGCTCTATGATCTCAACCCACCAAATATTATAACCTCTTAATTTGTAAGCCAATTATATATTATAACTTTCTCTTTTGTTTTTTGTTTTTTTTTTTTTGCCAATACCAATTATATTAACTTTTTCGATCATTCTGTTTACTTCAATTTAATTACTTCTCCTTTGGTATAAATGTACTGTTTTCATTTCATTTATTGTTGGGTATATTATTATTTTCTAGAAAAGTGTATTTATTAAATAAGGATATATTTGGAAAGTTATCAAATTTTAAGACATAATTAATGAGTTTAAAATTTTTCTTGGTTTCGAGAAATATGTTAGAAGTACCTTATAAATAATTAAGACCAGAGGAGTATTATATGATTTCTAGAGGAATCTCCAATATAATAAAGTACTAATTTTTGTATAAATAATACTATATTATTAAAGTTATTTGACTTATATTAAACTACTTTTTCTATTTTACAACCTAACTAGTATGATTCATATATGGAGTATGAAAAATGTGTTACAATACTGATGCATAATTTATAAATAGTACTCGCACAATTATATATATAGTGCACTCGTACTAGGCTGCTTATGTTCAATATATTTTATGTTATAAATCATTCTGCGATATAGATATATATATATATATATATATGTGTGTGTGTGTGTGTGTATATCTATATCTATATATATATATATACACACACACACATATATATATATATATGTACACACACATATATATATAAAATTCAATTTTTGAAGTGCTACAATAAAAAAATATTGATTTATATATTTTAAATTAAAGAAAGTTAGTTGCTCTATCCATTAAGTGGGATTCTTCTGGATATAACAAATAATAAACAACTTGGGTTGGGAGGATATGCTCATAATCGAAGCTCCCTTGAATTCGATAAATATTTTATAAATGTTCTTACCACTATGATAGATATCTACCAAATTTTACAATTATATTAATCACATAGCATGATGAACATAATAAAAAATCACATATTTTTCCAGAAAAAAATATTCCTACACATGAATTGATTGACTTGTTACGTTAAATATATAAATGTTCTTCAATAGCACTTCAACATTATATCCTTTTTATTTTAAAAAAATTATATGGTATCTTGAGTTTTACCCTTATCTACTAAGTTTTATGTAGTGGAGATCCCCCAAATTCACATCATGTTATAATAACAAAACTAAAAGGAGCCTTATGAAGGAGATACGTCATTTACGTACGGTACTATATATGTAAGAGACAAACTGGCATTTGTAACTTTAATTCTTTTTTTAAGATTTAGAAGGACAAGCCATTAGCAAAATAGCAATAGCAATTGTACTAAGCAACTTTCAGGGACAATTGATAATAGTAACAAGAAACCTGCACGTTTGAGTAATTATTGGTATTGGGTAGAGTGAACAAGATAGAGATGACAAGGTATATGTCATAGGCACCTAGAAAGAAAAGGAAAAGGAATCATCATAGAAAAAGGTAAGAAAATTCTTTTACACATTTATTTATTTGTGTGTTATACCATAAACTAGTTTCATAGAACAAAAGGCTAGCTATGATTTAGTTCTCATTCATAGATATAAGGGTTAAGGTACAAAATGACCAATAAAGTGTTGCGTTAGGAGCACATAACATTAAAAAGTTTAGAAAGGACCAAAAGTAGCAATCAACAATTAAAAATAGATAACTAGCACAATCAACAATGAAAAACATGTAACTAGCACAATGATATTAAAATCAAGCTAATGATCGTTTGGTATTAGGCTGATCTTCAATGGAACTTGGTAGTTGAATTTTCAACACAAACAAAATAGAGAAAGCCACGGCATGAGACAGTAGAAAACCAAAGAAAAAACTAGATTTGCTTGAAATTTGCCGATGAAAGGCTATGAAGAACATGGAACAAGCCAGTATTAGTAGATATTGACCTAGCATAGGACAACAGAGGTGGGTCTAAGTTTCTAGTTTGATCCTCTTAGTATGAAGTTTCTAATGAGGAAGGAATTGTCTTCGAATTGTATAATCCAGAGTTTTGAGATTTTTCTGAGATTACGCGAATCGGGTACCGATCGGGGTATAAATGCTTCTAGAATACACAACTTGTCACACAAGTTGGTGACTCATGAGGAGCTGAACGAAATTATGTATTCCATGGTCAAGAATCATCCACCAAAAACCCTAATTTTCCATGGCTAATAAGGAGGGGAAAATTACAAAGTTGGAAGGGGAAAATTACACAATTTGGCACTTTTTTTCCCTATAAATAGGCAAGCAATTCTCTTCACATTTCACACCATTCTCCCAAGAGAGAACCGAAATCTAGAGAGGGAAGAGAGAAGGAGGAGCCGGGGAAATTTGCAGCGAAGCTCTGGGTAAGTTTTTCGGTACCGAGCTTTAAGCTTTCGTAGTTCTTTCAATAGTTAGAGTAGTAATGCTAGTATAGTCTTTAATTTTTCAAGCATGATTGGATATCATATGATAGGGCTATATTAGTCTGGTGTAATACCCGGATATTTATCTGGAATATTATAAATAAAAGTTGGATATTTCTGATAAGTGAAATTTCAATCTCCGATCTTGTATAATTACAGTCTATTTTCTAAGTAGAATTTCTGCAAGAAATTAGGGAGTTTAAGGGCCAAAGTGCCAAAATGACTAAAATACCTCGTAAAGGGTAATCAACTTAGGAAATTATGGAAAAAATACCAAAAGGCAATAAAATGACCAGGTGAATTAGGAGAGTATAATATCTCTAATTACGGTAATTTAATAAATTATGAAATTGGAGAAATTGTACGAGAATGTGCCAAAAGTAATAAAGACCAAAATACCCTTACAAATTATAGAATAATGTAAGAGGCATGGAAATACTAAGGTTAATGCAATAATATGAAGATGATGAGACATTGTAATTAAGAAAATTATCAAGTGATGATAATTAAGTAATTAAGTAATATTGGGCTAATTACTTAAGCATGAGTGAAGGAAATTCACAAGTAATTATATGAAACCCTAAAATTGGTGGTTTTTGTTTTAAAATTAGTAAATATGTATTTACTAATTAATTGGAAATTTTTATGAAAAATAGTTGAGTTTAGGTATTTTTAGGCCTAAATACAAGAATGGACCAATTAGGGATTTTTGTTGGAATTTTTGGAAAAATTAAATAAATAAATCATTAAATAATTAAGTAAATAAAAAAATAAAAATTTATTAAATTAATTAAAGGGGGAAAACGAAATTTTGGGCCAAAGAATAATAAAAAAATAAAATGAAATAGAGAAGCAAGTGGACAACTTGCACATTTTTATAATAATATAATTTAATTAAAGTAAAATATGTGAATAGTAATATTTAAGTTAGGAAACGGACCCTATCTAGAGATCTAGGAATGGGATTATCAATATCAAAGTAGATTATTGATCAGTGGAATTTTACCTTCCATTAGACTCTTCCGGAAGTTAATTCCGAGGCCGTTTGTGCATTTTCCTAATAAAACAAAATAGGGAAAAATGCATATAGGCATAATTTTGGAAAAGAGGAAAATAAATTCTAACTCAACATTTAGGAATGGGTTTGAATTTATTTAAACATATTTGGAATCAGTGAATTATTTCAAGAGATTGATATCTCCGAAACGAATTCGACACCGGACGCGATCGGACACGTTTTTGAGAAAACTTCAACCGGATGTTGGAGGCCTATATGGAATCAAAGTAAAGGTTAACTTGGACATTTCTACTAAGTGAGAACATGTTTTCAGAGTTGTAAATCCAGAATTTTGTGAATTCTCCGAAATTACGCGAATCAGGTACCGATCGGGGAAAACGGTTATATCGGGCATAAAGTGAGCTAAGTCACCACTTTTGGGCCAATGGGGGCTGCCACATCAGCCCTAGGGTTCGCCAAGAGTGTGTGTGTGTGGAAGAAGTGGCTTCTTGAACAAGTTGCATTAATGGGTTATCACAACTTGATTTTCCAAACAAAGCCTTAAATTTGCCAAACAAGGCCCTTGTTTTTTCCTATAAATACCCCCCCTCCTTCATAATTCTCACACCTTTTCTTCCTTCTCTTGGCCGAAATTTTTGGTTGAGAAAGAAGAGAAAGGAGCTCTGGGAATTGTGCAAAGGCTCTCAGTAGAATTGTCCTAAAGTCTTCAACTGTAAGTCTTTCGGCCTTTAGTTTTTAGTTTTTAGTTTAGTAGTTAGTAGAATTGTTAGTTAGATTTAGAAAGTAGGTGACAAGATTCCTACAAATGTTTTAGAGCCTTGTTTGCGTTGAAAAATATGCAGAGGTGTAAACATAGTAGGGATCGAGTCATTGAAAAGTTGTAGTTTTTATAGCTCTTTCACAAGTAGGTGTTATAATGCTAGAATAGCCTTTAAATTTTCAAGTATGATTGGGTATCATATGGGAGGGCTATTTTAGTCATTATTTTCGAAAATCATAATGGCGTCGAAGTTCTGGCAAAATTTCGGAAGGAAATTTGTCAGAGTAACGAAGTGCTGGCGAATTTCCGCCAATTAGGGGTAGAAGGGCAAAATGGTAATTTTTACCTAAAATGCCTGTTATTGTATCAAATCACTAATGAAAGTGATATTACTCTTATAGGACATCAGAAATCCTAATTTGCTGCCGTTACGCTGTCCAACGTGCGTTGTCTGACAAACCGTTTTCCGTCGAAAGTACGGCTTCCGCGGAAACATCCACGTACATCAACGAAGGTACGGACGCGCATCGTAACACTAATCCTATAGTTCTCATATACAGATATGTCATAGATACGTTCATATACCGGGCTCGCTTAGGGTCGCCGCTTTACATACAAACCTTGTACGGGTTATAAGACATGATAATACCGCTTTGAGTTTTCCTAGCGCCGAGGACACGTGTTCGTGGCACGAGTAATGTGCGAGCTATATATGTGTAGGACTTTACATACTGCTTTATGCTTATGTACTGTCTGTGTCACAATGTTGTTGTGTAGGACCTTACATATTGCTCCATGCTTATGTTCTGTCTGTGTCACACTTATCTGATGAGATGTTGCTGTTATGTCATGAATATCTGTTGTCTATATACTGTTTTATTTGAGCATAAGGTTAACTGTTACCGGGGAAAGCAGCAGGAGTGACTTGCGGAAGAAGTCATCTTTATCTTACCGCTTTCTTTTCCTTTCTGCCGATTACTTTCGAACCTTAGGATTACCGTAATCAATACTTTATTACACTATGGTTCATGTTATATTATGATCGCCACTCTTACGCTCCATTGCTCATCTCTGATTGATTGCAAAAAAAAAAAAAAATCCGCTTTAGAAAATGGGATGTTACATCTGGAATTTCGAAAATTATCATTGGGTCGAAGTTCTGGCAAAATTTTGGAAAATCGGAGCCAAAGTAACGAAGTGCTGGCGAAATTCCGCTAATTAGGGGTATAGGGGCAAAATGGTAATTTTTACCTAAAATGCCAGTTATAATGCCAAATCACTAATGGAAGTGATATTACTCTTATAGGATATCAGAAACTCTGATCTGCTGCCGTTACGCTGCCTGACGAGCCATTTCACGTTTTTCCGTAAAAAGTACGTTTTCCGCCAGAAGTACCTAACGCCGTCAACGAAGGTACGTTCGCGTACTGTTGTAACACTAATCTAGTGCTGCTCATATACATATATGTGATAGGTACATTCACGGATAGAGATTCTGTTAGGGGTCACCGAGATACATTCACGGTTAGAGACTCTGTTCAGGGTTACCGTTTCGGTTAGAGGCTCTGTTTAGGGTCACCGATCTACACACAGCCTTACACGGGTTATAGTCATATTAATACCGATTGAGTTTTCCTAGCGTTGAGGACACGACTGTACATCGTGGCACTGGTTTATGTGCAGGCACTTTATGGGACTTACATACTGCTCTTTGCTTATGTACGGTCATTATACTGATCATGCATTTGCTTTATACTTTTGTACTGATATGCTGTTGTTATGTCATGAATATCTGTCATCCGTATACTGTTTTATTTGAGCATAAGGTTAACCGTTACCTGAGATTCAATGCGGTGAATTGAATCTCAGCTATAGCTTCATTAAGAAATTCACAACATTTCATTTGGTTTTAACAACTTTCATTTACGAAGTAACAAGTCTACACTATCAGGTTTTTCACAAGTTTTGTTAAGAAATTCACAATATTTCATTAGGTTTTAACAACTTTCGTTTACTAAATAACAAATTTAAGCTATCAAGTTTTTCACAAGTTTTGTTAATGAATTCACGACATTTCATTAAGTTTTAACAGCTTTAATTTACCAAGTAACAAATTTCCACTATTAGGATTTTCACAAGTTTAGTTAAGGAAATCATGACATTCCATTAGGTTCTGACAACTTTCGTTTACCAAGTAACAAATATAAACGGAAATTGTCAAAACTTAATGGAATGTTATGAATTCCTTAATAAAACTTGTAAAACACATGATAGTGTATATTTGTTATTTGGAAAATGAAAATTTTCAAAACCTAATGAAATATCGTGAATTCTTTAACAAATCTTGTTACTTTGCCAATAATTATTCATGCCAGAACTCCGACGCGGCGACAGGCTGGATGGCCACTGAAGATTTGGCTCTGACATAGGTATCTCAGGTTACTTTTTAAATAAAAAATAAAAAAAATGTGTGAGGGCATTTGTATCATTTTCTTTTTACTTCAAAAAGGACTAATTAGGCCTAACACTTCTAGGGTATTATGAATATTCCAAACACCTTTTTTCTCTTTTTATATTTTTATAATTCTTTTTCTATCTTTTTCCCTAATTTATTTTTCATCTGAGTTTATCATCTAGACATAAGAGTGTGTGTGTAGAATGTTCAAAAGAATGGATTTTTCCCCCTTATGAGCATGTATATATCCTCCTATTAAAAGTCATCATGTTTGAAACATTGTTACCAGCAAAATGTGGGCATCCATCTCAATGGATATTCAAGTCCTAGTTTGTCATGTTGTGAACAACTAGCTATTTCTGTTAAACCCAACTAGTGAGTCTAATAGGATGGATGTAGACTCTATGTAATATGTTTCTATTTGGATTGGCAATATAAGCTCTCTTTTTTAACATAATTTATAATATACGAAGTAAGTATCTGACAGAAATTTTATCGTGCTTTTCATCATCCTAATTCAAGCCGCCCTGGATACGTAGCACCTTACTCATCTCTTAGTACAAAAAGATTTGTGTAATCTATTATAAGTTATGGTTGTTGTTGTGCCACATCATTTATTGTACATTTTAAAAATGGCATTGTTTCATTTTCACTAATATTTTATTCAAAACTTATGTAGAGAAATGAATCCACTATTCCCCAATGAAGCTTATCCATTTGCGCCCTAACTCTCATCTCGCTTATCTCTCCCACCAAATTATTTTGTATAATTAAGAAGATAACCTCAACTTTTATACATCCAAGTATCTGTGGTTACGTCGCTTTTTAGAATTAATCTAAGGGGGGAAGAATGTTCAAAAGCTTATCATCTCCCAATTCTAATTGGAGTATTGTCGCTTGTTAGGGCTAAATAAATATGAAAGTAACTATTATATCTTATATAGTATATTGACTCCTTCTTCTTTTTTCCTATGGCCTCCCTTCCCCATTCTTAATATAAAAAGTTAGACAACTAATTAATTTATAAAGAGTAAAGAAATTAGTTATTAGTTATCTGAAAAAAAAAAAATTTGTGTATATGTTGTTTTTACTAAAATACTTTTTAAATAATTTATAATACAACTACCCTGTTGTAAAAATTCCACTAAAAATAATTTAAGAAAAATTATAAATTTAATAGACAAAATAAATCGAGATTATATATTATATTTAGGATTTTAAAAATTATATGCTCTCCGGATCCTCTGTCTTTCTTAAAGCTGGAAGGGCGATTTACTTGCTTTTCACAGATGAACAAGAAAGAAGAGAGTCGTTTTCAAAATCAGTGTGTGTATAATAGGGCTGCGAAGATATAAAATTATAAATAATAAAAAGGGGCAAAGATTTAGGTACAAGATGTTAACAACTTGAACAAAATGATTATGCTTAAATGGTCCCTCTAATTAATTATCCATAATATATATTCCATGTAGTATTTAAGTTAGTGGCGCATGACTCATCAGAATTGCAAAATAAAGTATGAAACACATTAAACAAAATTATATACATACAACTTTATACTTGTCATAGATTCCCTTTTAAACTGGACTTCATTACGTCATCAGTTACGAGGCATTATGTTTTTTTTTATTATTATTATTAGCCTCAATAGAGTTTTCATTTATTCAGAATTGCCTTCTGAATTTGGATAGGGTTCTCTCTATCTCATAATACATATGCTTCTATTTGCGTCTTCTCTGCAATTATTATATCCTTTCTTTAATTTAATTTCGACTCCACCTTTTTCACCAGCCATATATGCTATTTACAGCACTACTCATGTAGAAAATTTGGGATACTTAAAATGCAAGTCAAGCATTAACTAAATGTGTGTTTTTTTAAAAAAAAAAATTGAAGTCTAATTATATATTAGAGATATTAAGATTTGAGAGATAATTAAAGGTAATTTTAGAAGGCTTAGATAATTTTGAGTGATATATACACTTTTTCTACGAATTGAAGAGATATATATACTAATTAGATCAATATTTACTTGGCTGTATTGTTTGCATATATTTATATAATAATTAGAATAGAGTATAATCAAAACCTGAATAAAAAGTATAAAGGGTTAAAGGAATATTTTGCTCTAGAAGTTGTCATGATCGTCACTGAGAGGTAATTTTGCCTCAGAAGTGCCAAATCTAAAGCAATTTTACTTTAGCTGTTATCCCATTTAAGTTTGACTGTTAGTTAACCAAATATGCTAAGCTAACATTCCACGTATCGATTATCCATGTCATTTTTGTTTGGGTTTAGGTGTAAATTTGCTCAAGAAGTTTTCACTTGTGAGCAATGTTGCCTTAAAAGTTTTTAAATTGTAGGAATTTCACCCTCACTATTATTTAAGTTTACCTTTAGTTGACCAAATATGCTTATTTGACAAGTTCATGTGTCATTATTCGCTTTATTTTTTCAGAGTTAGATTTAAAAATATGTATTTAAAAAAAAAGAAAAAAAAATGCATCACATCTAAAAGATTAGAGACAATCAAAGAAGTAAAAGCATCTTGTGCGGTGAAAAAAAATCAAATAGATACTTGCCTAACTCGTCATTGGGGCATGACAGCATACAGTTTTCGATGGCCTTATTTTGGCAATATTTCTTAGTGTGTTATGCATGTAGTGTTTGAATCTTTTTTTTTCATCACTCTTTAGCGAATATGAGCTCCTCTTTTATATATATTACTTGTTTTTCAATGTTGTTCACTCCACTAACTCAACATATTTTAGCAACTTATGGTCAAACTTAATCTAGATATATAACTGTCAAGGCGACATTGCTATGATTTGAAAACTTCTGGGGTAGCATTGCTCTTAAGTGAAAACTTTAAGGGTAAATTTTCACCTAATGTGGACAATATGTGAATGGCACGTGGACTGTCAACTCAGCATATTTTGTCAACTAACTATTAAACTTAACTGGTATAACAATTAGGGTAAAATTGGTCCAAATTTGACACTTTTTAGGGCAAAATTGCCCATTCAAAAACTTCCATGATCAAAATTTTAAAACGTAGCAATATCACCCCAAACCATTAAAGAACTAACATCGACTCTTAAGAAGTTGAGATCAACCATTGGCATTTTTAACGATAAGGGTAACATTACTCATTTTCAACACTTTCAAGGTAACCTTGAACCCAAAAAGTTTTTGGGGCAATATTGCTCGAGTAAAAAAAACTTTTGAAATAAATTTACACTTTAAGTTATTAAAATTATGGATGGGGAAAAAATTTACATTGATACATTACTTGAATTTTATTTTTTCCACACTCTACTTGGATTTGATCGTATGGTACCCAACGCTATATAGTTTTATTTAATGGGAAAGAAAAATAAGACAAATCCCTATTTTAAAATTTTAGTGAAAATCCTAAAAAAATACCACTTGAACTTTAAAATCTTAAATTAGTGATTTTCCAACAAAAAGAGTTGTCAATTACTTTATTATTCTTGTTAATTTCATTACCGTTGTTGCCAATATAATTTTGAAGCTTAAGTGATATTTTTCTATCATTTTCTCAAAAGTTTATTAGACAAAAGGATATAATATATTAGCAAAGATAATAATATATTACTCTCTCCGGATCTTAAATTAAGATATATTTAAATAATTAATTTTAGCCCTAACTATAGGATATCACTTTCAAATTTTTTAGTCTTTACCTACTTTACCCCTATTGATGCTACTTCAATAATAATCAAAAGGATGAGAGGAAATAAGAGAATTAAAAAAGACGACTATTGTGTTTTAGAAAATACACATATCATATTAATTAACTTTTTTAATCTAATTAAATTAAATAAATACTGATTTTCCAAAAAGCATCTAAACTCTCGTGAACATTTCCACCTTTTAGCCATTAACCTCCTATAAATTCCACCCCCTCCTCGCAACATCATATCCCATTATTTCATGAGGCATCTCATACATCAAATCATATCCACAAACACAAATCACTCTTTGTCCTCAACAATCACAGTTTTACTGTAAATCTGCAGCCATGAGTCCTAGAGATGATATCAGAGGGAACAACCCATTCCTCTTAATCCCACAAAACATCAACACCTTTCTTCCCGACACAAACCTTTTCACAAACCTCGACATAACCAACGACCACCTTGGGACAATCCATCCTCATCATCTTCTTCTTCTTCACAGTGACCTTCACAATAATAATGGTGTTCTTTCTTCTTCAACCTCTGATGAAGCTGAAGATCAGAAGCAGATAATCATGATCGACGAGAGGAAAGAGAGACGAATGATATCGAACAGAGAGTCAGCTCGAAGGTCAAGGATGAGGAAGCAGAGACACATGGACGAGTTGTGGTCGCAGGTTGTTAGGCTAAGAACAGAGAATAATAACCTTATTCATAGGCTTAACAATGTTTCAGAGTCCCATGATAGGGTTGTTCAAGAGAATGCTAAGCTCATAGAAGAAGCCTCTGATCTTCGCAAAATGGTCGCTGATTTGCAGATTGGCTCTCCTTTTGCCAACGCCCTCACGGATTTTAATGACTTCTGAGATCTGTATAAATATTATTGACATGAACTCCACACAGACAAAAACATACATCAAAGTTTCGTATTTTTTGTCTGTGTCGTATGTATGATGCTCTGTTTCTTAACTCTTTTTGAGCTGAATGAGTTTTAAAAACAGGGTTCCAATAACAGCTCTGTGTGTTCTCTTTTTATCCTTTTTGTTTCTGGGTTTCTCAATGATACCATCAAATTTTGGTTGTTTACCCCCTAATGATATGTTCCCTAATAAAATGGCTTGGTCATAAATATAATATCACAATCTGTTCCTTATTTATCTTTTTTTTTTAAAAAATTATTATTCTTATTAATTGCACATGTTAAAGGAGCTTATATCCAGAGGTAGATAGTTTTTATGTCAATCATTTAAGAAGGTGTTTTAGGGAAATTAAAACATTTTTTTTAACAAATAACTAATTTTTTTAATCTATCCAATTAATCTACTGTTCACCGAAGCCGTCAGTTCCATCGATTTCTTTACAGCTCAAGACACAATTCACTGTTCGCCGAAGCCGTCATTTAAGAAGGTGTTTTAGGGACATATAATATGCGTCATATTCCAGTCTGGACAATCGATTAAAAAATCACAAAAAATTAATGGCAGGATGAAACAGACCCAACCCTCCTAATCAAGCTGGTTCCTTCACTTTTATCTGACATGCTGAGCTTGCATTCGAATCTTCATCCTCTTTCATTAATCCAAATTTTCAAATGACTTTTGTAGGGCAGAATATAAGGAGCATTCTCAAACCCAAATTCATTCTCTCTTTCCAACATTCCATTTTTCATTTGTCTGCTCTGCTCTGTTGTTCCCTGCTTCCATAACCTTACTCTTCATCTTCTTATGAAGAAAGGGCTTTGGATTTCAGATGTGGCTCACTCATGCCTTCTACTTTTCTGGTATGGATTTTGTTTTTTGAAACCTGATTGCCTTCTTTCATTTTTTTTATTTCTCTTTTTCTGGTTTAATTTGAGTTGGGATTCATTTCCTTCTCCAGTCACAATTTAGTTCAAGAGTAGACCAAGCAATTTCTTAACAAACTTTGCTTTTCTGCGATGATTTTGTCAGAACCCCATCTTTTAAGTCTTTAAATCTTTTTACTTATTTGTTTGCAGAACCATTCAAACAAACTTTCTGAGAAGAGATCCGGAGCTAGGAAGAAAGAGTATGTGGCTGAGATGGAGAGACAAGCAAAAAATATATTTGCGGGTGAAAAATTCTTCTTCCAACTTATTTGTTAATGATTTTTTGGGATTTACAGACAAAAATTGGTTGTTTGATTCTTTTTAATAAATGGAGTAATCTCATCTATTGAAGAATATATCTTTTTCCTCATTCATGATTTAGCATGTGAATAGTTTCATCTCCTATGTGAAGGGGGAATTATTTCTTTGTATTAAATTGTTTGTCCAAGTGCAGAAATCAAGCATCTGATGAAGAGCTGCAACCTTGTTGCACTAATATAAGTATATCATCCTCAACTTGGAAAAGATTCATTGTGAGGCATATTTCTACTCTAATGTCAATGAAATTTCTTCCTCTGGAAGGTGTTTCTATTTTAGTTGATATAGTATGTTTAAAGTATGAAAGACAATTATTTGATTTCAGGAAAATGATATAATTAAGCATCGAACCATTCTTTAAGTACAAGCACCTCGTGTGTAATGTATGGGGGGAGCACAAGCTATTACCTCCGTTTCTAATTATGAGATTAGGTTAATATTTTTTTTTGAGAAATTAAGGGAAATAAATAAATTATTTAATCATATCATATGTTGTGTATCATTAGATTATATATTACTTTATTAGTCAAATTAATTAGTTTTAACAACAAAAATAAAAATATTCTAAAGTAATTTAATTAGCTTCCTTAATTTATTCAAAAAAGTCAACTTGGTTTTATAATTAGGACCGAAGGGAGTAATAGTTAAATAGATCTTATATTAAAGTATGGAATTACTCCTCTGGTCCTAAATATAATATATAATTTGTAGTGTAAATTACAATATAAAATATGTTTTATATTTAGGATCGGAGGTAGTACTACGGAAAATAATAATGTATTATTGTGTAAACATATCGCTGCATATGATTTACGTTAGTGAGTGTCTTTGATGTATCATTTTCACAGTGCTCCAACTTTTGGCAGTGATGAAATCACAGAATGGAAATAGAACAATACAACGTAAAAAAGGAATGTTATATCTTTATAGGAAGTGTAACATCCCATTTTCAAAAACAGTATATTTTTTTTTTTTCATCAGAGTAGAGCATCGGAACAATTGAGTAACTAATATATATATATTCAAAATACCGTAAGTCTGGCTGGTTATAACAGCGGTACATTATACGAGTGGTTCAGAAGTAATATACAACAACGGAAAGTCTTCAGCCGCAAAAAGAAATCTTCTGTCGGTTCTCTAAGCGTGCTGCTTACTCTTCTCCTCGGTCCTCAGTCCTCCCGACCCTGAAGCTATGTGGAGAGCTGAGGTCCATTGCAATCGGACCTCAGGTAACAGTTAACCTCATGTTTATATATACAGTATATATGTTACGAACACTCATAACATTAACAACATATGAACACACAACACAAATATCATACAAACAAACATAACCCGGCGGCACATAGGCCCCCTAAAGCTTACCCTAGCAGCACCTAGGCCCTCCCTTGAAGCATACCCTGGCGGCACCTAGGCCCTCCCTTGAAGCATACCCTGGCGGCACCTAGGCCCTTAGCAAACGTACCCTGGAGGCACCTAGGCCCCTAACAAGCGTACCCTGGCGGCACCTAGGCCCCTAACAAGCGTATCCCAATACCCAGCAAGTATAATCATAACAACAGTACGTGAACATATCACAGAGTTATCAGCTACCACAATAAACATATAATACACATAGCACATATACGCATACAATAATCATCAGAGTTAGTGTTACAGTACGCGAACGTACCTTCATTGACGATATGTGGTACGATAGTTGGTCAAAACGTAATCAGTGATATCCTATAAGGACAAGAGCACATTTATTAATGATCAAGCATTATGATGGACGTTTTAGTCATAAATGACCATTTTACCCCTTACCCCACTAGTTGGTGGAATTTCGCCAGAACTTCGTTACTTTGACTCTAATCTTCCAAAATTTTGCCATAACTCCTTCTCCAACATAATTTTAGAAATATATATCATATTTATCCCTAAAACATGATATCTAAAATATATTGGAAGATTAAAGATCAAAACAATATTTACCCTAGAACCTCAAGAACTACCGAACTAAAACTAAGAACCAAAGAACTTACCCTTGCAGAACCTCCTCTTCCTTCTAGCTCTCACTTCTCCAGAGCTCCTCTCTCTAACTTCTCTCTAATATTTCGAAATCACAAGAGGAATTGGTGAGGATTTTGAAAAAGGATTGAAGGCTATTTATAGGAAAAGACCATGAATTTCAACCCTTGGATCAACTTTATGGAATTCAATCTTGGCCTTCCATTTGAAACCTTAGCTAGCAAGTTTTCTCCTCCATTTTCCACCACAAATTGTGTCCCCTATGTCATCATTTGTCACCAACATGATGTCACCAACTTGCTCTAGAAGTTTTCTACCGATAAAGTCCCCTGTTCGGTGTTCTAATCGCGTAATCTTAGAAAATCTCAAAAATCCAACAACATAGCCTCGAAGGTCTATTCATCCTCTTTAGAAATATTTGGTTTAACTAAATTTTTGATCCCATTCAGGTCATTTCCTTGCCTGCTGAACATTTTCGGATAACCGTCTTCGGTTACGGAAATCACTTCGGGTAATGTCAACTTCGGGACAAAATTACACTGATTCATAATATGTCCAGTTGTTTTCTACTTAATCCAAGGATTTCAAGTTATGATTTAGTTTCTATAGATTCTCATTTATCTGATTTGCTTTTTGGATATCTGATAGCTTTTTAGCCAGTTTAGTATAACCCTTTTCAGTTACGGAAATAACTTCGGAGGTAACCTACTCCGAGCTAAAAATTCACTTGTTTATAATAGGTCCTGATGTTAGCTACCTAATCCATGGGTTTCAGGATAGGATTTAATTTCTATCGGTTCTCATTTATCCTATTTGCTTTTTATACAAATATCTCTTCTTATATTATTATTTAATTACCACTTGCATAAAAATCTTTCTTTTGCTCCAAAAATCTCCAAAATTTCGGCTAGCATCCTTTTTCTTTGATTTTTATTTATTTTTTAATTACTTTATATTATATTATAATTATCTTATATTTATTTTACAAATTCTCCCATTGGTCCATAAGAAATTTCATGGATTTCTCTTTAACTTATGCTTAAATAATTAGCCAATAATTATTTATTTAATCACTTACTAATTGTTAACAATTTTCTTAATTAGAATTAATTATTATCTCACAACTATTTTACTGACATTGGTTATATATGCTCCATGTAAAATATTAAAAATTATTGGGTCACTTTTGTTCCCCTAAATAATATTAATTTTCGCCTCAGTATTTTCCAAGGAAATTATTCCCAAAAATTTCCTAAATTAGAGACAACATACTCTCTAATTTTAATAATTATTTTATTGCCTATCAGGATTTATCATAGTATTTTATGACTTCTACGGCATTTAGGGCTTGCTTGGCACTTTATCTTTTCTAATTTTAATAGAAATA
The DNA here is from genome assembly GCA_025563575.1 of Acacia pycnantha. Lineage (NCBI taxonomy): Eukaryota > Viridiplantae > Streptophyta > Magnoliopsida > Fabales > Fabaceae > Acacia > Acacia pycnantha. The sequence goes on along the minus strand of JAMWYP010000077.1, from coordinate 390,664 downwards.
GCCCTAGAAATAATACCTAATTTTGAGACCACATATTCACCTATTTCCAATAGGTATTATTTATTAAAATATAATATTCCAGATAAATAATTATCCGAGTATTACAGGAAGTAACAACTAACAAGTTGAGGTAGATAATTGTTTGACACTACAGAGAAGGTGATATGATATTTGAAGTTATATTTAAATAATTTCAGGATTTGTCTTGTTGTGTCATTATTTTACAACAGTGAGAAATTAGGAATGCAAGTGGAATGGGAAAACAAGCCATAGCCCATAGAAAATTCAAGAGTTAATAAGGAAAAATGGTGGCGTTCTTACCAGGTTATTAAAATCGGATCGGTCACTGAACTGATCGGAGTGCTGGGTCAAGGGTCAGTAGGTTAGACCGGGTCAATTCGGAACTAACCCAAGGTCAAACCGGTGATGAGCAAGTGAAGATTTTAGGATTATTAATTAATATGAAATTATGAAAAAAATCAATTTAAAAAAAAAGAAAAAGAAAAAAGACCGGGTTGCTGCCCAAACTAGACCAGTTCGCTGGCTTCCGGCTGAGCCTGCCAAGTCCGAACCGAGTTTAATAACCCAGGTTGTTACTTGTTAGTGCCTCTTTGTACAAGTTATTAATTTATCGATAATATAATCTTTAAATATTTTAAAGTGTTAAATGTGGAAAGTAACTCAAATAAATAATAATAAAATATCAAGTATCCGTATGCACTAAGTTACTTCTTCTAGGGTTAAGGAGCAATTTTACACACGAGCTTTACCCCCAGGAGCGCTCAGCACCACTTGCTTTTTTCTGGAGCAAAAGTACACACGTGGTTACGTTTTGGGAGCGCCCAAAGAGTTAGTTGACCATTAGTCAACCGTTAAGTTGGATGGAAATGAACAGTAACTCGGGTGAAATTACAATTTTACCTTTAGTTTTAAATAAAAATTACCCTTTTGCCCTAAGTTTAAAAAAAAACGAAAAATAACCCCTACCCCAGTGGGCCCCACCGCCGGCCATCCCATCGCCGGTGGCCGCCGCCGGCCACGTGGTGGTGGCCGCCGGCGCGCGGTGGTCGGTTGCCTGGTGGTGGCCGTCCGTGGTGGGGCCCAAGGGGGAGGGGGTATTTCTAGTTTTTATTATTATTTAAAACTAAGGGCAAAAAGGTAATTTTCATTTAAAACTAAGGGCAAAAGGGTAATTTTCATTTAAAACTAAGGGGCAAAATGGTAATTTTCATTTAAAACTATGGGGCAAAATGGTAATTTTTATTTAAAACTATGGGGCAAAATGGTAATTTTCTTTTTTTCATACCATCATCGTCCACGTCAGCGTGTCAGTCTAAATAAGCACCACGTCAGCGTTCCATCCAACTTAACGGTTGACTAACGGTCAACTAACTGCCGTGGTGCTGGACGCTCCCAAAACGTAACTACATGTGTACTTTTGCTCTAGAAAAAAGCACGTGGTGCTGGGCGCTCCTGGGGATAAAGCTCGTGTGTAAAATTGCTCCTTAATCCTAACCCTTTTAGACTAAACTACTTTTATTTATGATGACATAGAGAATAAGAGAGAGAATAAATGAACTATTATAATAAAAAGGATTTTAGAAAAGTGAGAATAAGAAAATAAATATGGTAAAAGTAATAGGCCTTTGGGAGCAATGAAAATTTATTACATTGATATTAAATAGGGCAATTAAATATAAGCAAAATGAAAAAGTAACAAGTAAAAAATAAGACATTCTCTTAATGTTTCTTATAAAAACAAACGAGGTATATATGTGTAACGGTTGTTTCTTATAAATAGCAACAGAAGGAATAATTCAGAAACATGGAGGGAAGGTATCTGCAGAAAGGATTTGGTTGTGTTCAAATATGGCAGCAAAACATGGATCAGACAAGAGACAGATAAGGGGGCTAATTTCTGAATTTGCCCCTTATTAAATAACTATTTACCAAAATGCCCCTGTTAGAAACCTATTTCTCAAAATGCCCCTGTCAGAAACCTATTTCTCAATCTGCCCCTGTTTAGTCGACTAAAAAATTTGGTTTAGTCGACTAAATCGCTGGCAAGAATTTTTTTCCAGGCCCCGACATTTAGTCGACTAAACCAAATTTTTAGTCGACTAAACCCATTTAGTCGACTAAAAATTCATTTAGTCGACTAAATCATTAAAAAAAAGTTAAAACTTGGAAGGCCGTAATCTCGGGCTCGGGAGTCCGAATCAAACGATTCTTTTTTGATTCCACATAACTTTTTGAGATCTATGCACTGATATAAAAATTATCTTCAAATTTAATGAAGAGAAAGGAGGAAAAACAAGTTATTCTTTATTGCGCAAGAAATACCAACAATTCATTAAATATAATCAAGTGATTTTTTAATTTTATATATATATATATATATAGTTTTCTTTTATTTGATGTTTTATATTCATTAAATATAATCACTAATATCACTAACCAACAGACTCGATAAAACAAATTAAAATGACTCCACTACTTCCTAAAAATAGCTAACCACATGTTTACAATAATATAATAAAAAATCAGCACACTCAACACAATAAACAATTAAAAAATAAATAACTTAATCCTTCTTATTGTGGAATCAGCAACGTGCGGAAATCAGCGACATGAACCATGTAGAGAAAAAGTTGGGATTATTAACTTCAACAATACTAACAATTCATTAAATATATATCATGGGCTTTTTTCCCAATTTGCTATATTTAATGAATTGTTAGTATTATTAGCATTTTAATTTGTTTTACCGAGTCTGAAAAAGAAAACATCAAATAAAAGAAAACTATATATATATATATAATTAAAAAATCACTTGATTATATTTAATGAATTGTTGGTATTTCCTGCGCAATAAAGAATCACTTGTTTTTCCTCCTTTCTCTTCATTAAATTTGAAGATAATTTTTATATCAGTGCATAGATCTCAAAAAGTTATGTGGAATCAAAAAGAATCGCTTGATTCGGACTCCTGAGCCCGAAGTTACTGCCTTCCGAAGTTTTAACTTTTTTTTTTAATGATTTAGTCGACTAAATGAGTTTTTAGTCGACTAAATGGGTTTAGTCGACTAAAAATTTGGTTTAGTCGACTAAATGTCGGGGGTCTGGAAAAAAATTTTGCCCTCCATTTAGTCGACTAAACCAAATGTTTTAGTCGACTAAACAGGGGCAGATTGAGAAATAGGTTTCTGACAGGGGCATTTTGGGAAATAGGTTTCTAACAGGGGCATTTTAGTAAATAGTTATTTAATAATGGGCAAATTCAGAAATTAGCCCAGATAAGGGTTGGTCATGTAGGGGAGGGAAGGAAGGTGTGTGAGAAGCATCATGATTGTATTGCTGACAAAAACATGATATCTTTAAATTGAGAGAAAATTATCAAATTGGATTACAATGCCTGCCTAACTTTTGACAAAAAGGTCAAAACCCCACAAGGCATCACCTTCGAGGAAGTTTCTGTTGATGCATCATGTTTCCATGAATTGGAAGAGTACATTTTCTTTTAATTTTTTGGAAGATCACTGCATAAAGTGCGAGTAACTAGGATAAAGATGATGGTTGTATAGTCACATAAGATAAAATTCATGATGCACATATACGAGGAAAAATTAGAGTGACATATATTGAAATGAAAATGGTAAAAAAAATTGTTTACGGTAAATCAAATACATACAAAGAAGGCCATCGGATGCATCAATAAGAGAGTAAATCAAGCTGTATAGAAAGTTCTCTTAAAAGGGGCAGAGGAAGAATGAAGAACAAGCTCATTGAAGTTATTGAGTAGGGAACTTTTTTTTAACAATTTATCCAACGATTTCATTGTTGATAAAGTATAATGACATCATACAATCCATCTAGCTGACTCCACTTAATAGGATAAGGCTTGTTGTAGTTGAAAGATCAATGAATATCTTAAGAGAATACTCCAACTTTAAACTAAAGGTTTTACATGCCAATGTACCACAAATAAATTATTAAATTTTTTTTCCTCCTAGTTTCTCTCTATGTCAACCCAGGTATGAAAAATTTGGAGAGTTTGATCTAAGCATAAAATAATGCAAGATTTTTAAGAATTTGGGCTTATATTGATATTACAGTCTGAACTTCCAAAAGGTCAAAGAAGCTGAACTGCAAGTAAATCTGTTTCTGCATAGGCTCAATGAATTCACCAAGGGTTATCTGCAATATAAAGTCAATCATTTCCAATAGATAGTGAATATTACTGTGGAAATACAGAAAATTATGTGACCAAATTGAATTGAAATTGGTGCTCATAGGACAAGGAACTTAAAAAAGACTAATACTAAACTATAGTGACAAGTGACAACTTGAAACCTCATCAATTCTTTTTCTATGGGGTGAATTACAGTTTTCTGAGGCAAATGATATGTAAGAAAGCAACAAAAACTGTTCAAACTCAAATTACTCTTATCAAATGGTGTTATTGGAAGAACTTTACATGACATCAAAATCTCAAAAGTTTGTGAAATTGTTTTCCCCTGTACATGTCTGTTTTAACCAGAGCTTGCTGATGAATCTTCTTTGGATATTCTTGCATTGTGCTCATATGTAATTTACTTAGTTGAATCAAGTGGAACCCAAAGTTTACTTTTTTGCTATTTTCAGCTAAACAATTGAATGAAGCTCAAGTAATATAAAATATAACCACAATGATCACATTTCATTTTAACCTTTGAGGATTCATTAATGAGTCAATCCTGATAGAGAAATGAATGATTTTTATTTCTATTTTGCTCCCTTATGATTAGGTTGTTTCACTTCTTAACTCCTGGGGGATTTCTAACAAAAACATAATTTTTTAATGCATATTTTCTTTTATCTTTAACAAAGAAAAAGAAGTGAAAAAGTCTTCATATTGGGGTTTATATTGCTATGGTGGATAGCATTCAGAAGGTCATGTAAAGGTATGACCATGCCATGCCATAGCATCATAGTTGCGAGATGATGTCTTTTTTATTGATTTGCCATAATGCCTTCAATTTGGGGGCACTGAATTGGTTGAGGTTACAACTTGATTTTGCCTGTCCTCTTATTAAACTTCTCAAAAGCTAGAATTTTCTATATTATACACTCACCTTGCTGACTTGTTGAATTTCTAATCTCTCTTATGAAGAATAGACAATTTATAATTAGTGCACAAGTAAGCAGTAACGAAAAAGTGCTACATTTGATTGTGTTCCATTATATCTTAAATCACTTACTTGATTTACAGAAAGAAGTGGCAGAATCTGATACTCACAATCAAGGTGGGACATTGCATAGTTCCAAGCCACTTGGCACAAAGTGGGCTCACCCTATTCCAATACCTGAGACTGGCTGTGTACTTGTTGCCACAAAAAAGCTTGATGGTATTCACATATTTGAAAGAAGTGTTGTGCTGCTTCTCAGATCTGGAACTAGGCACCCCCAAGAAGGGCCTTTTGGAGTTATCATCAATCGCCGGCTTCACAAAAGGATTAAGAACATAAATCCTACTAATCTTGATCTAGCGACCACTTTCTCTGATTGTCCCTTGCATTTTGGGGGACCTCTTGAGGCAAGCATGTTTTGCTAAGAATAGGGGAGAAGTTGAAGCTACCGGGATTCAAAGGGGTGATCCCCGGCCTATATATATATATATATATAGGGTTAAGGAGCGATTTTACCAACGAACTATTGTGCCAGGACCACCCAACACAGCAAACTATTTTTTAGACCAAAAATACAAATAAAGCATTTAAATGGTGAAAGGGGCACAGTGACGTTACTTCCTGGCAAACGTCCATCTGTTCTATTCCACAGTCACTGTCGTCTCCAATTTTCTGAGTCCAGTCCAAATAGAACAGACGGACGTTTGCCAGGAAGTAACGTCACTGTGCCCCTTTCACCATTTAAATGCTTTATTTGTATTTTTGGTCCAAAAAATAGTTTGCTGTGTTGGGTGGTCCTGGCCCAATAGTTCGTTGGTAAAATCGCTCATTAACCCTATATATATATATATATATATATATATATATATATATATATATATATATATATATGGGACATAAGGTTATGTCAAGTCACCCCAAAACTACATCGTTTTAGGAGTTCATTGATTCCTTTAACCCCAAAACGACGCCATTTTGGGAGTTAGAGGAATTAATGAAGGGTGTTTTAGTAAAATTCATGTAATAAATACAAAAACAAAAACATCCAAATACCCTTCATTAATTCCTCTAACTCTAAAAACGACGTTGTTTTGGGGTTAGGGGAATGAATGAACTCCCAAAATGACGTAGTTTTGGGGTGACTTGATATAAGCTTATGTCAAGTGACATGACAATCGATAAACCTTATATGTGTGTGTGTAAGGGTTAAGGAGCAATTTGGCCAACGAATTATTACCTCATGAGCGCTCAGCACAAATAACTTTTAAGTGGATCAAAAATACCAAAAAAATTTTAAAAATGTGCAGTTAGCACAAAACTGAAGTAAAACATTTTTGTGCTGAGCGCTCCTAGAGTAAAAGTTTTTTGTGCTGGACACTCCTGGAATAAAAGTTTTTTATACTAACTGCACATTTTTAAAAGTTTTTTTGTATTTTTGGTCCACTTAAAAGTTCTTTATGCTGGGTGCTCCTGAGGTAAAAGTTCGTTGGTCAAATTCCTCCTTAACCCTATATGTAACAATTTTTCATGGTTTTTTAGCCAATTTAGCTCTAATATTTTTTCAAACTTAATAATTATGAACTTATCACCTTTATGTCTATTTCTTTTTCCCGACTTAATGCCATGTATGTTCTTGTCATCTAAGCTCATCAAACCACCTCTCTTATATTGGATAGTTTCCATTCCTAGGCATTGTGTCTGGATTTTAGAATCCCTTTGTACTTATAAACCTGTCTTTTTAACAAACATATGGGTGCAACAATCAGTTCAAGGTAATGAAACAAATTAAATACTCCTTTCAGTTCTAATTATAGGAAAACTTTTGTAGTGCAAATTATGTAACATCCCATTTTCTAAAGCGAATTTTTTTTTTTTAGAATCAGAGTAGAGCATTGGAGCGAGTGAGTAACTGAATCATATTAAAACATTAACCATAGTGTAACATAATATCATTTGTATAGTCATCCGTGTGTTCTCAAAAGTATTACATAATCAAAAGGAAATTCTCCGGCCAGCGATCTACACGTGCTGCTTTTCCCTATCTCCAACCCTCGGTCCTCCAGACCCTGAAGCTACAGTTGAGCTGAGATCCAATGCCCATTGGATCTCAGGTAACGGTTAACCTTATGCTCAAATAAAACAGTATATGGACAACAGATATTCATGACAATACAGCAGCATATCAGTACATAAGCACAGAACAGATGCATGATCGATACAATGACAAAACATAAGCACAGAGCAGATGTAAAGTCCCACAACAATGTTTGCACATACCCAGTGCCACGATAACAACATGTGTCCTCAGCGCTAGGAAAACTCAAACGGTATTATCAAAGCTATAACCCGTGTAAAACTGTATGTATAAACAGTGACCCAAGACAGAGTCTCGGCCTATGAACGTATCTATTGCATATATGTATATGAGCAGTGTAACACCCGCCTAAAATACTCCATTTAATTGCATATACGGAAGCGCTCTTAAAAAAAATACAACTTTACTATTCACGTATACGCTACTATTCACTATTCACGTATACGCTACTATTCATGTACAAATGAAATATTCATCCAAATAAATAAATGACAGAGAATAAATCTGTTCTCAGTCTTCTACTTGTCCACTTTCACCTTCTGTGTCTTTGAATCATCTTATCTGAGCTGCAAATTAGATAATTCACAAATATTCTGGGATTCAAATGAATCTCAGTAGTAACGTTAATAATTGCTCACATAAAATGCATACACAGAACATGCAAGACAACCATCATTTATACATTCAACACATTTAATATTAAAAACATTCTAAAACATATGTATACACAATGATAAAATCATGCATATAAAGGTACACATAGTATGTGAGAGAAGCGTTACTACCTCAACACTTTACCAATCCTTATCAAGACCTATCACTCTCTCCTTCTCTCTTTCCTTCCTTTCTCTTTCTCTTCTCTTCTCTTCTCTTCTCTTCTCTTCTCTTTCTTTCTCTCTCTCTCTTCTCTTTCCTTTCTCCTTTCTGCGTTTCAGCGTTGTGTGCGCGTGAGTTTATATAGAAAAGGAGAATGGGTCCTTAAGTGTAATTTACACCTCTGGGTCATTCTACGTAATATTCCCCTTGCCAAATTTTCAAAACTTCCGGAGGGTTGAAAATATTGTCTGTGGGTCCTGCACCTTTAAATATTATTTTATTAAAATAATAATAAAATAATGAATCACTATTCACCTTTGAATATTATATTATTAAAATAATATTAAATCACTATTCACGTGGGTCCCGCGTAACATTTTTTCAAAACTCACGGATAAAATTGTCATACGATTGATTAATTTTGACGTGGGTCCCACATGAATAGTAAATACGCATTTCTAAATAGTAAATACGTATTTATGAATAGTAAACACTATTCATGACCCATAAAATACCGATTCCAAATATGTCTTTTCCAAAAATAGGGCCTAGTAGTCCTCCAAAAATAGGCTAATTTCCAAGTCTATAAGCCCAAAATTCGGGATATTACAAGCAGCATAGAGTTAGGGTTACAGTACGCGTCCGTACCTTCGTTGACGGATGTTCGGTACGTTTGACGGAAATTCTGATACATCTAACAGCGGTACAACAGCGGTACGTGATCACAGATATCCTATAAGGATAATATCACATTTATTAATGACAAATCATCATAACAGGCATTTTAGGCATAAATTACCATTTTGCCCCTGACTTTACTAATCAGCTAAATTTTGCTAGCGCTTAGCTACTTTGACTCTAATCTTCCAAAATTTTGACATATCTCTTTCTCCAACATATTTTTGAAATAAATATCATATTTATCCCTAAAACATGATATCTAAACTAACTTGGAAGATTAAAGACTAAACTAGCATTTATACTATAACTACCGAAAGAACTACTAAAACTTAAGACTAGGGACCGAAGAAATTACCCAGGGCTTCGCTACTACTTTCTCCAAGCTCTTCCTTCTTTCTCTACTCCAAAATTTCTAACTCTAGCAAGAGGAATTGGTGAGAAACTTTGCTTGGATGTTGCATGCTATTTATAGGCAAATTTGTGCTACTATTCATGCTTTATCATCTTGCATCTCAACCATTGGATCAAAGCTCAAATGCATGGCTTCATCTTGGCCCTCCAAGCCCTTGGCCGAACTCCCCCTTATGTCACCCTTCCAAGGATGATGTCACACAAGTGATGTCATCCTTGCTTTATGGAGGTTCTTCCGATAAAGTTCCCTGTTCGGTGTTCTAATCGCGTAATCTTAGAAAATCTCAAAAAATCTTCGATGTCACCTTGGAGATCTATTCTTTCTCTTGAGAAATGTTTGGATTAACAAAATTTATAATCCCATTAAGGGTATTTCATAGCCTGTTAAACATTTTCGGATAACCGCCGTCGGTTACAGAAATTACTTCGGGTAACACTATCTTCGGAACAAAAATTCACTGATTCATAATATGTCCAGATGTTTTCTACTTAATCCAAGGATTTCAAGATAGGATTTAATTTCTATCGGTTCTCATTTATCCTATTTGTTTTTTCACAAATATCCCATTTTATACTAATATTTTAATACTAATATCATGATATTATTTTGCAAAATCCTCTCTCCCTCAAAAGTCTCCTATTTCGGCTCCCCCCCCCCTTCATATATTTTTCTGTTTTAAAATTAATTAATATTATATTTTAATTATCTTATGTTAATTAATAAAACTCTCCCATTGGTCCTTTTCTAATTACATGGATTTAGGCATTTTAATTTGTTAGAAATTCTTGTAGCCTTTGATCTTGCTTTATTAGATTAAATCCTAACCATTGACCATTGATTAATTTGTAGAAATTGATTAATAAGTTTAATTAGATCCCTAATCCTTTGATTAGTAATCTTTTTAGGATTTAGGGTTTTCATGTACTTAATCTCATACATTTTTTCTTAATCATTTTTACTTAATTAGCATTTGTATTTATGCTAATCTTAGCCATTAATACTTAATTAAGGGGATTTACATAATTAACATTGGATATTCCCTTGATTCATGCTTAGATAATTAGCCATTAATTATCTATTTAATCACTTACTAATTGTTGATAATTTTCTTAATTAGGATTAATCATTTCCTCACAACTATTTCACTGACATTGGTATTTTATGTCCCATGCATTATATTAAAAATCATGGGGTCATTTAGGGTTCCCAAAATAATATTTAATTTTCCCTCTTATTATTTCCAAGGAAATAACTTATTAAATTGCTAAAATTAGAGACAATATTATCTCCTATTTTTAATAAATATTTTATTGCCTCCAAAGATTTATCACAATTTTCTCAGGGCATTTTATGTCCCCCTAATGTATTTTTAGGCCATTTGGCACCTTATTTCCTTTAATTTCAATAGTATTTATCTTAGAAAAATAAGATAAATATTACACAGTATTTGAGACCATATATTCACCTACTAAAATAGCCATTTATTTATCTCAACATAATATTACAGATAAATAAATATCCGGGTATTACATTTCACCCCCGTTAAACAAAATTTCGCCCTCGAAATTTAATCTATCGTAACTAAACTTCGGGCCATAAACTTCGGGTACTTCTCCCTCATGTCTCTCTCTGTTTCCCAAGTTGCCTCGTTCGGTGCCAAACCCTTCCAGACTACCTTCACTATCGGTATGGTCTTGTTTCTAAGTCGTTTCTCCTAGTGTTCAAGAATTTGTTCTGGCTCGACTACGAAGGTATTATCATGCCGTACTTCAACATCTTCATACTCGATGACATGATCACGGTCTGGTTGGTATTTCTTCAATTATGACACATGGAAAACATCGTGGAGATTACTCAGGTTCGGGGGTCATACATGTTGTCAGGGTATTCTGGCTCAGGGTGATACTCTGGTTCTGAGTCGTTCAGATGAGCTACAGGGAAGTCAAGGATATATACTGGCTCAAAGTAGTATTGAGGAGCAAGGTATGCTGGAACAAGCGAGGGCTCAGGTTCAGGCGGAGGGCAAATAGGATCAGGGTTCAATCTTCGTCCCACCATTCCTGGAGCTACAGATTTCCTAGCGGAATGTCCCATCTTTCCGTGATAAAGGGTTCCGTCGCAAAAAAATTGCGACGGACTCCCGTCCGTCGCAATTTGCGACGGACCGAGTCCGTCGCAAATCGCAGTCTCTTTTAAGAGACTGCGTCTTCCTCCCCCGCGCACGCCTCCCCCTCTCCTCCTCCTCCGCGCAGCTCCCCTCCCCATTGATTTCTCCGGCTGCCCTTCCGTTTCCGGCCTCCCCCTCTCGCTTTCCGGCCTCCCCCTCTCGTTTCCGGCCTCCCCCTCGCGATTTCCGGCTCCACTGCGATTTCAGCGCCTCCTTGCTTGTGTTGGTGCCGGTGGTGGTTCTTCGCTTGCTCGTCGGAGTAGGTGGTGGTTTTTCCAACGTTCTTTGTTCTTCCCTTTATTCACGGTTTAGGTATGTTTAAATGTTTGAGATAGATTATTGTATATAGATTAATATGTAATTGATATTGATTAGTATAGATAGATTAAATATTGATTTGATTATGTAGATTAAAATGTTGATTAGTATGTTTAAATATTGATTAGTATAGATATAGTTGATGGGGATATTGATTAGTATAGATAAAATAAATCTTGATTAGTATGTTTAAATGTTTAAATATTGATTAGGATAGATAGATTAAATATTGATATTGTTTAAATGTAGTTGTTAATAAATATTGATTTGCCTATGTAGATGAAAATGTAGTTATTATGGACATTGATTTGCGTATGTAGATTAAAATGTTATAGTTATTGATTTGGGTATGTAGATTAAAAGGTACTTGATGTTGATAATTTGTTAGAGGCTTACAAAAATTGTTATGATATTATATTAATTGATAATTGGTAACTAGATATATAATTTGTTAAAGGAATTAATTAATTAACATAAAGTATAATTAAAGAAGATAAAGATTTAAAGAAAAAAATGACTATTTAGTTTTATGAAAAAAAATCTCATTTACATTCATTATTTCAATTTATCTTTAACAATTTATATAATAAATAAAGGTTGATAATTTCAAAAACTAAATTATAAATACTATTTAGATAAATAGGTAATTATAAATACAAAATATAAAATTCCTTTTGCATATTATATAATCTTGATTTGTTCTTATAAATTGGTCACTAATATATAAATTTACATATTTGTGGCATGTTGAGATGTTAATTAGGTTAGTAACTCGAACTAGCTAAGAAGTATGGAACACAATTATGATAGAAGTTGGATGTACAATCGTCTAACCGATAGAAGAGAACTAACGCAAGTATTCTTGGCGGGTTTGGAAGAGTTCATCCAATTTGCTTTAGCGAATTCAAATACTTCAAGTAGGGAGATCGGTGTCCGTGTGCCAAATGTAGGTGTTTAAGATTTAGGGATACGGCAATGTCAAAATTCATTTGTGTCAAAAGGGATTCATGAAAGATTATGAATGTTGGGAATGTCATGGCGAAGTCCGTCAGACACCGAGTGGTTATTACGGGGACAAGAGTCATCGAGAGAACCTTAATCAATATGAGCAGCTTGGTTATGGATGCCGCGGACCGTCGATCGGCCAATATTTTGATCCTCGTTACTCATGCCGAGTCGTCATACATGGGAGAGGAGACCCGTACACATACCCAACCATCATACATGGGTGAGGATCCTCATCCGAAGCCGCTAGGTTCTACAAAATGCTTCAAGAAGCCCAACGTCCGTTATGGGAAGGTTGCGAACACTTTGATAGTAGTGAATATTCATCGCTATCGGCTACCCTAGCAACACTAAGCTTGAAGACTCGATCACCATATGAGTGAGAGGAATTACAACGAAATGATGCATATCATGAGTAAGGTTGTTCCCAAAGACACTAATTTGCCGAAGGATTTTTACCAAGCAAAAAAAAAGGTGAAAGAGCTTGGGCTTGGATGTGAAAAATCCATTGCCGCCCTGCAGGATGTATGTTGTATTACAAGGATGATGCTGAATCGACCAGCTTGTAAATTCTGTGGAGATGACAGATATAAAGTTGTGGGAAAGGAAGGAAAATGACCCGTCATGCGTTAAGTAAGATGTGGTACTTTCCTCTCGGTTCCAAGACTTACGAGATTGTATGCATCGTAACAAACAAATGCCACATGAGATGGCACCGGAGCATCGCAGGATGAAAACTTTGTGACGCATCCATCCGATGCGAAGCTTGGCGTAAATTTGATGAGGCCAATCCTTTCTTTGCTATGGATCCCCGTAATGTCCGTCTTGGTCTATGCTCGGATGGGTTCGCTCCTTTCAACAATACGGGCAGGCTTATTCCCGTTGGCCTCGTCATTGTGACTCCGTACAACCTCCCACCTTCTATGTGCATGAGAAGAGAGTTTTTCTTTCTTAACGCGTTAATCCCCGGGCCATCCAACCCAAAAAGAAGATAGATGTGTACCTCAGACCTTTTATAGACGAGTTGAAGATGTTGTGGAGTGAAGGGGTTCTTACGTATGATATATCATTGAGTCGAATTTCACCATGCGGGCTGCCTTAATGTGGACCATAAATGATTTCCCGCATATGGGATGTTGAGTGGTCGGCAAACGTCTGGGAAGCTTGCATGCCCGTATGTCTTGAATGTAACATGGGTTTTAGCTTGAAACACGCCGCAAGGTCAGCTTGGTTTGATAGGCATCGGCGATTCCTACCCCGATCATCCGTGGAGGAGAAATAGAAAAGACTTCACGCGGAATGTTGTCGAACGAGCAGAGCAACCCCGCTGCTTAAGTGGCCAAGAAATATGGGACAGAGTCAAGTACATTCAAAGTGTCGAAGAGGGGGCTGCTTCCTGTGAACCTGAGGGATACGGCGTTGATCATCATTGGAAGAAACGCAAAGATCTTCTCGGGAACTACCATATTGGAAAGATCAATTGTTAAGACACAACCTCGATGTCATGCATATTGAGAGGAATGTGTTTTGCAACATTCTCGTACACCGTGATGGACACCAAGGGCAAGACGAAGGACACAAATAACGCAAGACGGACATAGAAGCGATATGCGTAAGGCCCGCTTTACATTTGGTGGGAGTGGCACGGACGGACATCCAAACCTAGAGCGCCGTACACATTCAACAAACAACAGAATTTGGAACTGTTGCAATGGGTTAAAGAACCGAAACTGCCAGACAGTTATGCGTCAAACATGAAAAGATGTGTCGACATGCACGAGGCGAAGTTATTCGGCATGAAGAGTCATGATTGTCATGTTTTCTTCCGTAGATTGTTGCCTTGGGCCTTCAAAGCACTTCCGAAGCATATATTGTCAATTCTGACGGAATTTTCCATGTTCTTTAGAGAAATTTGTGCTTCTGAGCTTAATGTTGAAAAGTTACGGCACCTGGAGGCGAGCATGCCCATAACGCTATGCAAGTTAGAGATGGTGTTTCCTCCTAGCTTGTTTGACTCAATGGAACATTTGCCCGCTCACTTGGCCTACGAAGCAAAGGTGGGAGGCCCGCAACAATATAGATGGATGTATCCGTTTGAGAGGTAATATATATATTTCTATCGCGCTGTTATTAATTGACCGACATGGTACTTTAGTTTATAAATATCCTCTCGATATTCCATTGTAGGTTTTTACGCACACTTAAGAACAAGATCAAAAATCCAAGGTACGTTGAAGGATCTATCGCTGAGGCATACCTTGTCGAAGAGGCCGCAAAATTTGCTTCATACTATTATCCCCCTGAAATGATATCAAGATGGAGAGGGGTACCTCGCAACGATGATGCCGGTGATACGAGGGATCAAAATCAATATTTAATTTTCCAGGCGAGTCGTGGAAAACGTTCTAGGTCAACTCTTGACTAAGAGATAAGCGAGTAGCGGAGTGGTACATTCTAAACAACCGTGAAGAGGCCGCCAAGATTTAAAGTAAGATTTCTTTTCTTTTGTTGTTACGCTAAGAATTCCAAGATTAAGAGCATTTTTTTCTTCTTACGCTTACTTCTCTAATTCGGTCCGATCGGGAAATCCTTCAATGGCGGAATCCGAAGTTGACCAATTCACGATGTCTGAGTTCCCAAAATGGCTTCGATCCTACTTCGTGGAAAATCCATCAGATCCCAATGAAGTTGCGTGGAGTTTGTCCTATGGAGCTGCAATTAGTGTTACCCGGTGCAAGAAATACATAATCAATGGGTATCGGTTTTCAACCTGCCGAGGCGAATGCAGTACACTATGTTGTAATTATGGTGTATGTTGTCGGGGTGACAAAGTTGATGGGGTGGAGATCGACTACTACGGGAAGTTAGTTGACATAATTCAACCGAGTTACCCGTGGGACAAGGTAGTGACCCTTTTCAAATGTGAGTGGCTTGATAACAATCCGCGTGGGACAAAAATGGACAAACATGGAAATATTGAGATCCACCGGACAAGGAGATATACGGTTGGTTATGACCCATTCATCCTTGCTCAACAAAGGAACAAGTTTACTATACATCATACCCCACATCCCGCCTGTGTTGGAGGGAGTTATTAAAACCAAAGCACGAAATATTATACCAAAGTCGAAAGAGCCGGAATCAAATGACGGTATGGCTGAACCGCTCCAAGCCGATGTGGAACATGTACTCCCCATAAACATCTTCGATGACGAAGTACCAAGCAATCTATTTGATTCTCGTCGGGGTTAGAATTAATTCCTATACAAATTGACGATGAGGAATCGACGATGAGGAAGAAGTGATTTACTCGATAGTGAATCGGAGTTCGACGACTATGAGACCTCCTCGAGGAAGACGTGCAAGCAAATGTTGATGTTGATGAACAAGAATCGTCCGATTGATTTCTCGTTAGTTCTTTGTTTGTGATGATTTGTTATACTACATACTTTGTTAATGCGCTACTTATTGTTATATATTTTTTGACATTATGTCTATGAGTGTTTAGAGATGGAGCATCTAGGAGGACGTTCTCGTGTAGTGGACGGGTAGTGGTCGAGCCCAACCCCGTCCTATCGAGGGGTAGTGGCGACGCCATCTCGCTCCTTATGGAGGTAGAGGGTCCAGCGCTTCCCGCATATGCCATCCTTTGATATGTCATCTTCACCGTCTACATATTTGTCATCTTCACCGTCGCCGTATATGTCGTCATCACCGTCGCCGTATATGTCGTCATCACCGTCTACCCCCACCGATCCACAAGCAAGGGGGATCACAGTTTACAATATAATTTCGATTGATTTACATAAGTTTAGTTACATATGATTTACATATGTTTATCTTCAATACTTCACATTCCTTCCTTAGCACAATGCGTCGCCTCATAGCCACGTTGGGAAGAAGGTAGTTCCTCCGATCCACCAACTGGGCTCCAGAGATCCTTCGACACTGGCTTTGATCCGTCCCGACGGCTGCTGTAAGTCATGCCAAGTTACCGTAATGTTACAATTTTCTCTATGTAAATGGTTTGTATGGTAATATTTGCATGATGTCATCTCTCATCAGATTTGAGCCTCATAATGAGGTAAGGGACTTCATCTCGGCCCAATTATTCCGCAATTACAACCATCCTTGGGCCAAGTGGACAGAAATTCCTAGCACTACTCGAGATGCTTGGTTCGATGAGTTCTTGGTAAGTTTTTTGTTTTATGGTTATTTAATTAAGTACTTTAAAAATTTGGAGCACTAATGGTTCGTTATTGATTTTCGCCGCAAAGATATGACGTTGCTCGAACATCGTGCGTAACTGAAAGCAAATTATAATCATAATGGAGGCCGATTTTTGCGTCAAAAGCTTTACGGCTTGAGAAATAAAAGAGGCAAGAAAGACTGGATTCCCAGACACCGTAGACGAATTATTGCAGAATTGGGCCACAAATGAAAAGTTTCAAAACATGAGCACGAAAAATAAGCAAAACAGAGCCAAAATGGAAGGACCGTCATATGTCAAGGCTGCATTCCTATTAGTGAGCATCGACGGAAAATTGTAAGTACACTCTATTTTCTATTTAGGTATTTGATATTTTATACTTTGAAGTAATTAATTAAGGTTCTCATCCGCGTTTGCAGGTAGAGTCTGGGGAAGTTCCTGAAGGATCAATTGAGTGGGCTACCTTTGAGCGGACCCATTCCCGACAGTCTGAAGGGAGTGAGAGACAATGGATTAACCAAAAGGCGCTGCAAGTAGCGGTTAGACATTTATTGCCTTTATTACTTGTTTTATGCACCACCATATTTATTTTATTTTACATGTCTAATAAGCTATGTATTTTTGTGCTTGTAGGAAACCTTTCGTAAGCCGTCGCAGAGAGAGGTCGCACTTGGGTCGACCCCGCATCCTCTCATCCGACAATGAGAGTCTGTTTTTGAGGCCGCAGCGGATTTAACAAGAAAGGGAGAGTCTTTGGATACGGTGCCTCGCCGCCGATCAAGCAATCAAAGCGCTCCTCATCCAAAGAAATGAAGGTGTTTCTCCGTGTACACGTAATACATTTCATATTGATAATTTCCATTCTCTTGTCTATTCAAATGAAGTACAAATAATAAATGTACTTCATAATGTATTTGCAGATGAGTCAAGAAGATGAAAGCGTTGGTGGAGCAAAGAAGCAACACAGATGAGTCAAAGAACAGACATCATGAGGCAGAGATGCTTCAGAACGGAGAGGATGGAGCAGTGCAATGAATCAGAACGGAGAGGATGGCGCTTGCGATGCAACAGAACGGAGAGTATGCGACAACAGATGGATCGATGCAAGCGGAGATGATGAGACAGATGCGTAATCAACTCCTGTCTCTAATGACACAAAAGGGTTCGGGTCGGCTCCTGTGATGATGACCATGCGGGTGATGATGATGATGATCACAATGCCGATGTTTAGACTACTTTTTAGTATTTGTTCCTTACAACATTATTATATATATTTTGTTTTCTCTGTTTAAACTCTTTTTATTATATTCATGATACTTTTGCATTCAATTTTCAAGAAAAAAAATTAAAAAAATTAAAATTTAAAAAGATTCAAAAAATTAAAAAAAAAAATTAAATAATTTTGCTACGGATTGAAAATTCCGTAGCAATTTGCTACGGAATTTTATCCGTAGCAAATTGCTACGGATTTCATTCCGTAGCAAATTGCTACGGAATTTTATCCGTAGCAAATTGCTACGGATTTCATTCCGTAGCAAATTGCTACTAATCGTAGAAATTGCTACGATTATCAATCCGTAGCAATTTGCTACGGATTTATAATCCGTAGCAATTTGCTACGGATTGTAATTCCGTAGCAAATTGCTACGGAATTTTCAATCGTAGCAATTTGCTACGGATTTTGAAAATCCGTAGCAAATTGCTACGGGGTTTTTGCTACGAAAAATCCAGTAGCAAATCCGTAGCAAATCGATTTTGCTACGGAATTTTGGCATTTTTCCGTAGCAAAATCGATTTGCTACGGAATTTTCTACGGATTTTTTCCGTAGCAAAAATCAATTTTTTTTGTAGTGGGTGTATGGATTCTCGTCTCTGTCCATCTCTACAACATTACACCAGGGTTTTGTCAGTACTCATTTTCAAAACATGCTCTAAGTTAAAAGGCTTAGAACCTAACGCAGTCAACCGAACAGAATGCCCAGGTAAGTGTCTATTATGGGGGCCTCACCGAGTTCATGGCGACTGATTGGCTAAACCACATAGACTACCCTTGCCTTCGGCACCAAACTGTTTGAAATAACTTCGTCAAATTCATGCCAGAATGAATGCTCTGATACCAAAGTGTAACATCATACGAAGTTGAGATCAAAACTTCTTTACTAAGTTTTGATCCAATGGTTTAGAAGTCGTAATAATGCACCGAGGGTCGAGTCAAGAGCCGGAAGAAGATTATCAGAGCCTGTTATCAGGCATGGATCTAATAAAGTTACTTCGAATAGTTTGGTGCCGAAGGCAAGGCTAGTCTATGTGGGTCAGCCATTAAGTCGTCGTGAACTCGGTGATGCCCCATGATAGACACTTACCTGGCCATTCTGTTCGGTTAACGGAGTTAGGTTCATTGCCCCAAGTCTAGTCAAGGCTTGGTCTAGGTTGTGTAGTTACTTTTTGAGAAATGTAATTGTACAAAGCTCTGTATATTGTATCACAAGAATATTCCTTCGAGATTTTCAATTTAACCAGCATACGCCTGGCATCATCATATGTCGGGGTATTTTTATACCAGCTACTCGTCATTGTCCATTTGTTAGTACATTGCTGTCTGTTTCCACAGTACTCTGATATAGCACCTCAAATTCTGTCGAATTTTTAAAACCAAGTGTCATCCGACACAATTTGTAGTATGGAATTTGGGATGTTACACTTTGGTATCAGATCTAGCTTCATAGCTAGTCTCAGAGTATTGTATGGACAACTAGGTTAAGAGTACTAATATAATACTGGTATTGTGATACAGAAAGGACGTATACCCTAAAGGAAAAAGGTTAGGCTCGGGTGAGTTAAGACCCCAGAGATAGGGGAGATAGCACAGAATATGGTTTCTGTTGCTAAACTCTAGGACTTCTGATATGGAAATCGGAGTCTGAGTTCAATCCCCACCTAGTGTCTTAAGGGAAGCGGTACAGAGAAGTCGATACTGCTTAGGTTTTCTTATAGAGTGTAACCTACTGTTAGGTTTCCCTGTAGAAGCAGTGACCTATTGATTAAGTTCCATGTAGGAACAGAAAGTTGCTAAGTTCCATGTAGTTATTACAACCGGACCGCGATCGTGTCATTAAGTGTGAGGTATCTTGTGTTGCCATGGTGTATGGGTGCCATGGAGACATTTAAGGTATCTTGTGTAGCCATGGTGTATGGGCGCCATGGAGACATTTATGATATCTGGTGTTGCCGCGGTGTATGGGTGCCACGGAAACACTATATATCAAAGTACGATATGACAAGATCTTTTTGGTCGAGCCGGAGCGAATTCTCGATCATCGAGAGAAACGGCTTAAAAATGTTCTGATAAAGTAAGTATCCAGAGCATAAGGTCCGGAGTCTAGTTAGTACAAAGTCTAGATAAATTTCGAGGGCGAAATTTTATTTAACGGGGGGAGAAATGTAATACCCGGATAATTATTTATCTTAAATATTATATTATGATAAATAATACCTATTTTAAATAGGTGAAGATGTGGTCTCAAAATTGGTGTAGTATTTATCTTATTTCTCAAAGGTAATTTCTCTTAAAATTAAAAGGAATAAAGTGCCGAAAATCCCTAAAAGCAACTATGGGTCATAAAATACCCTGAGAATATTATAATAAATCCTAAGAGGAAATTAAATATTTATTAAAAATAGGAAAGTATGTTGTCTCTAATTTAGGTAATTTATGGGATTATTTTCCTTGGAAAATAATGAGGCAAAATTTAATATTTTTTTGGGGAGCATAAGTTGTCCCAGGATTTTTAAAATAATACATGGAGAATAAATTATCAATGTCAGTGCAATAGTTGTGAGAAAAGGATTAATCTTAATTAAGAAAATTGTTAACAATTAGTAGGTGATTAAATAAGTAATTAATTACTAATTGTTTAGACATAGAATAAAGGAAATGTTCAAAGTTAATCCCTAATTAAAGATTAATGGCTAAGATTGAATCTCATAAAGTAAGATCAAAGGCCTACAATAATTCTAGCAATTTAAAATGTCTAAATCCATGATAATGCTTAAGAGCCAATGAGAGAATTTTACTAATTAATATAAGATAATGTAGGATTAATTAAATAATATGAGATTAAGTAAATAAAGAAATTGGAAAACAAAAAGAATAGGGAAAAGGGGATGGGAAAACCGAATTGATTGGTTTGTGTGTGTGTGCAAAAATGTTGAATGTGTGTGTAGTGTGAAAGCAAAGGCGAGTGGAAGAAAAAGAAGAGATATTTTGTAAAAAGCAAATTGGATAAATGAGAACCAATAGAAATTAAATCCTAGCTTGAAATCTATGAACTAGGTTCCTAACATCAGGACTTTTTATGAACAAGTGAATTTTTGTCCCGAAGTTGGTGTTACCCGATGTCATTTCCGTAACCGACGGGGTTTATCTTAAAATGACTATCAGGCTAGAAAATACCCTTAATGGGACCGTAATCTTTGTTAAATCAAATATTTCTCAAGTGATATCATAGACCTCCAAAGTTATGCCAAGAAGTATTTGAGATTATTTAAAATTACGTGATTAGAACACCGATCAGGGGAATTTATCGGTTAAATCCATAAAGCAAGATAAGGTGACATCATTGGGATGATGTCATTTTTTAGGAGAGAGAAAGGATGGATGGTTGATATCAAAACTTCTTCACTAAGTTTTGATCCAATGGTTTAGAAGAAGGATGAACTTTAACCGTGGTTGCCAAAGTTACCATGGTTACCTTTGAACTTTCTCTATAAATAGGCACCTTCCCTTCACTTCATTCCTCACCAATTCAAGAAGCCATTTTCGAAATAGAGAGAGGTTAGAGAGAAGGAGGAGCTCTTGTGAAGAGGTAGCAAAGCTCTGGGTAAGTTCTTCGGTCCCTAGTTTAAGTTCTAGTCTTTAGTTCGGTAGTTCTTGAAGTTCATAGCTTAGATGTTGTTTTGATCTTTAATCTTCCAATATATTGTTGATATCATGTTTTATGGTTAAATATGGTATTTATTTCGAAAATATGATGGATAAAAAGATATGGCAAAATTTTGGAAGATTAGAGTCAAAGTAGCGAAGCTCTGGTGAAATTTCGTCGGTTAGCGAAGTCAGGGGTAAAATAGTCATTTGTGACTAAGATATTCGTTAGGATATTGTTTATGAGTTAATGGATACGGTATTACCCTTCAGGATATCCGGGATGTCCGGAGTCGGGTTCGAAAGGCCGGACAATTGGCCGTTACACGGTGAAAGGTACGTACGTACGTTCGCGTACTGTAACACTAACTCTGATGTTTATTGTATGCGTTTATGTATTATGAGTATTGTATGCGTATATGTGGTTGGTGATCTGTTGTGTGTTTATGTGCTTTCGGGATAAATTCATTGGGGGTGACACATCTATAAGGGAACATTCGCTTCGTGCGGTACATCTACATTCGCTACGTGCGGTACATCTGCATTCGCTGCGTGCGGTACATCTGCATTGGTTGGGTGCGATACATATGTTGCATGTTCATATTATGTTTATATTGTGAATATCTGTAATACCTATGTGTGTATGTAAACATGAGGTTAACCGTTACCTGAGGTCCGGTGTATGGGCATTGGACCTCAGTCTTAAATGATAGTACAGGTCAGGATCAGGAACAGAGAAGACAAAGGTAGACGGAGTTTTAGGGAGGAACCAAGGGGCAAAGTCGTAATAATGCACCAAGGGTCGAGTCAAGAGCCGAAAGAAGATTATCAGAGCCTGTTATCAGGCATGGATCTAATAAAGTTACTTCGAATAGTTTGGTGCCGAAGGCAAGGCTAGTCTATGTGGGTCAGCCAATAAGTCGCCGTGAACTCGGTGAGGCCCCCATGATAGACACTTACCTGGCCATTCTGTTCGGTTAACGGAGTTAGATTCATTGCCCCAAGTCTAATCAAGGCTTGGTCTAGGTTGTATAGTTACTTTTTGAGAAATGTAATTGTACAAAGCTCTGTATATTGTATCACACGAATATTCCTTCGGGATTTTCAATTTAACCATCATACGCCTGGCATCATCATATGTCGGGGTATTTTTATACCAGCTACTCGTCATTGTCCATTTGTTAGTACATTGCTCTCCGTTTCCGCAGTACTCTGATGTAGCACCTCAAATTCTGTCGAATTTTTAAAATCAAGTGTCATCCGACACAATTTGTAGTATGGAATTTGGGATGTTACAAATTACACTACAAAAGTATTTCTATAATTAGGAATGGAGGTAGTAAAAGAAATCATTAACAATATGTCGGTGTTTCATAATATTTGGCTAAAAATTCCTATTTTAACTTTTAATCGTTTCCTTATTAGAGTCCTATTTAAAAAAAGGTTAACACTAAATAATTGATAATTCCTTGAACACTAAATAGGAGAATCCCTTAGCTAAGTCTATCCATATTAAATTAAAATATTATTTATTAATAAGTATTGCAGTACTATGTGTGTTGTTAAACAAATAGACCGCTTATTTTCTTATGGGGAATGGGAGACTTGGACTTTTCCACGGACTCCATAGCCCTCTTCGCAGTACCTCAGCGTCTCAGTAGTCTTCCTTCTCCACCCACTTTGAAATGAAAATCTGACTTTGAGCATTTTAAGATCCCATTTCAGCCAAATCACTTCTCTTTTTCGCCACAATTAAGGATGAGTTCCTAGTGACTGTGTTTTTAACTACTTAACTACTAAGGACTAAGTCATAATAAGTTAAAAGCAGGGTTCGAAACCGGCCATCAACTCGGGTCACTTTAAAAAAAATCAATTTTTTTTAATTATCTCATATTAATAACCCTTAAATCTTTAATTCCTCACCGGTTTGGTTCCGAGTTACTCTGGTTTGACTGCGACCTGACCCACTGTCCCTTAACTAGTTCAGTGCTTGATCCAGATTTAATAACATTGGTTAAAAGTATAAAGACGAAGTCATAACAAGTTATATTTGAGAGATTGAGTTGCGTTTGAGTTATATGAGATAAACTATATATTTAACTTTCTTTAATTCATATGATATTAGAGTTTAATATGGTTAATAAGGATAATATTGTAAATCACTTAAATTTTATAAAACAATTAATGTTCTTAACTATTTTTAATATGTGAATTAATTAGAAGTAAATTATAATTACTACATGAGGGACTAACAAATAACCACAAGATAAAATTATGGAATCACACTTTAGAGTATGTTTGGTAGAGGGGGTTTAAGGGAATGGGTGGGGAAGCAAAATTTTTGTGAGTGAGATTTTAAGAAAATGGAGAAGTTGGGTCAAAATGTTTTAATAATTTTTTCCCCACTCTTTTATTTTATATTTGGGTTAAGTAGCAATTTTCCCCGGAAGTATACAACAATGAGCAATTTGCCCTGGAAGTTTTTTTAGGAGCAATTTTAACCCGGAAGTCTTTTTTTGGAGAAATTTTGCCTTTCCATTAACAACCCTAACGCTCAAATGTTAGTTGACCGTTAGGGTTGTTAACAGAAGGGCGAAATTGCTCCAACAAAAAAAAAAATCCAGGGCAAAATTGCTCCCAAACCCAAAAAAAAAATGTTAAAATTGCTATTTATGATATAATATATTTTTTATTCTTATTTATATAATATCTAGGGGTGGAAACAGGCCAGACCAGGCCAGGCTAGGCTTCACCCTTAACAACCTAGGCCTGTTCGGCAACAAAGTGGCCTGAGCCTAGCATGTGGCCTGTTAGAGGCCATTTTTTAGCCTGAACTTGGCCTGTGTCCTATTTAAAGTAAGCCTATTTTTGACCTGTTTGGAGTAGATCTGTTTTGCAGTGAGGCCTGTGGCATGTTAGCCTAATTATAAAATTTAAAGTAGGCCTGTTTGAAGTAGACCTGTTTTGTAGTAAGGCATGTGTCCTGTTAGCCTAATTATAAAAGCTTAAAAAATATAGGCCTCCTTAACAGGGCACAAGCCAGGCTCAGGCTAAAAAATGGCCTCTAACAGGTCACACGGCAGGCTTAGGCCACTTTGTTGCTGAACATGCCTGGCCTATGTAGGGTGAAGCCTGGGCTGGTCTAGCCTGTTTCCACCCCTAGATATTATTTAAATAAGAATTAAAAATATATTATATCATAAATAGCAGTTTTAACATTTTTTTTGGGTTTGGGAGCAATTTTGCCAGTTAGTTGACCGTTAGGGTTGTTAACGGAAAGACAAAATTGCTTCAACAAAAAACTTCCGAGGAAAAATTGATCCCAAAAAAATCTTCCAGGGCAATATTGCTCCCAAAAAAACTTTCAGGGCAAAATTGCTCTTGGCCGTAAACTTCCGGGGCAAAATTGCTACTTAACCCTTTATATTTTCTCTTAATTAACATTTTACAACCCTACTTCTCCAATTTTTTAAATTCACTTCACAAAAATTTTATCTCCTCTCCCCTACCCTCCAAATTCCTCTTACCAAATAGCCCCTTAGGCATTGATCTGTTAAACTATTGAAATTGAGTTGGATTAAAGGTACTATCTCCGATCATAAATATAAGGCAAAGTCTATAGTGCAAATTGCACTATAAACTTTATCATATATTTAAGATTGGAGGGAATACTAAATATCGATTTTTCACACACTATACATAGAGTAAATTACTACTCAATCTTATTTATAAGTAACCTTTTCCCTCATATGACTGGTATTGTATATAAACAACAATTTGACTTTGCTAATAATTTAATGTACTTTTTTTTCATTTTTATCCCTTATTGATTGCTTGTGTCTCTCATCTATTTTTTGTACTTATTTTTTCTCATCTATTTTTCTACTCATTCTCCCACTCAGTCATCTATTCATAAATACTTGTAT
Organism: Acacia pycnantha; assembly: GCA_025563575.1. Lineage (NCBI taxonomy): Eukaryota > Viridiplantae > Streptophyta > Magnoliopsida > Fabales > Fabaceae > Acacia > Acacia pycnantha. The sequence goes on along the minus strand of JAMWYP010000077.1, from coordinate 364,945 downwards.
ATTAAAATAATTTGTTTCTCTTATATATTTATTACTTTTAATACTTTACACGTACATGAGGTCAGACATGCCTCTAATACGTGTAAAATATAATTTCTTGATTGATAAAATGCAAAAGAAGCTATGTAGATGGAAGAAACAGAAGATGTCATTAGCAGGAAGGTTTACTCTTTTTCAAGCTGTGGCTATTTTATAAAGTTTCCTTATCTCAATTCTATATATGCATTCTTTTTTCCCCAATTTTAATTAGTCTTGTCACGTATTTCTTTATATGCAATGTAACACCTATACTTCATAACTCTTTTATTTACGTACACGGAAGAGTTCTTTAAACTGGATTTGGCTTACATCGGCTGCAAGCCAATATCCGCTGAATCCGCTGCAGTTCAACTGTGTCGTTTTGACACACAAAATTTGCAACTTTGGCCTTTTTATATTTTTAAAAAATATCCTAAAGTGTATCTTTAGTACCAGTCAGTACCCCAAAATATTTTTAGGATACTTACTGGTATTGAAAAAATACTATATTGAAAAATTATTTTACGATCTTAGAAAATATTTCAAAATACTAACTAGTACTAAAATGATACTTCAGGATATTGACCAGTACTGCAAAAATATTTTGTGATATTTTAGGATCTTAAAAAAATATTTCAGATACTAACTGGTACTAAAAATATACTTTAGGATATTTTTTCAAGATCATGAAACATTTTTCTAACACCGGTCAATATTCTAAAGTATATTTTTAGTATTAGTCAGTATCCTGAAATATTTTTCTAAGATTGTAAAATAGTTTTTCAAGATAGTATTTTTTTTAGTACCAGTCAATATCCTAAAAATATTTCAGGGTACTGACCGGTACTAAAACATATACTTTAAGAGATTTTTTTTAAGATCCTAAAATATTTTTTCAAGATCATGAAATATTTTTCCATTGCCCGTCAGTACCCTGAAGCATTTATTAAAAAAAAAAAAAAGGCCAAAGCTGCACATTTTATGCTTCAAAATGACGCAGTTGAACTGTACTGGACGCAACGGATATTGGCTTGCAGCGAATGCAAGCCAAATCCCTTTAAACCTGTTATATTACTATTCACACATATTGTAGCTATTTACTGTTCATGTATACAGTATCATTGTAGCTATACGATGGTACTATTCATGTATACGATGTACTGTAGCTGAAAATAACTATTATGTACAAATAATTTATATAATTCAATAGTAGATATCTAACAGAAGTAAAATCTTTTTTCGTCTTGATCTACTCGTTTGTGATCACCTTCTTCATTCTTGAGCCTCTTATTTGAGTGAAGTTTAGCTATTTCAAAAATCCTAGGATTCAAATGAATCCATAATAACGTTAATCATTAACATAAAATGCGTACAATAGTCAACCATCATTTATACATTCAACACATTCAATATATATACAAAATGGTTAATACATGCATATAAAGGCACACATAGTATATGAAAGAAAAGTTACTATCTTCGGTCTGTGTCCTCCTCTTTTTTTTTTGATAAGAGAGGCAAGCCAGGACAAAGCCAGGACTTGAAAGGTACAACAAACCAGATTGTGAATCTGGTACAAAATAATGACTTAGAAAGAGACTAGAGACTACAAGACAGTTGATCCTTTAGCGCCATGGCAAGGCATCCTCCAGGTATCATAGGTACTAGAACCTCGTCCATCTGAGCAGGAACGGTATGTCCTTTCTTGGCCATATAATCAGCACAAGCGATATTGTCTCTCGGAGTATGTTGAATCTTGACATCCCATTCTCGAAGTAGAAGATCTCTGATATCCATGATAGTGTTTCGGAGCGGGTGGCCATCATAGCAATGATCACGCATGAGGATGTTGATAGCATCCAAGGAATCAGTGTAGAGCAGGATTTTCTTGAATCCCATCCGATGTCCCACTCTGAGACCTATCATGATAGCATATAGCTCTGCTTCGACAACGGTATGAGTTCCTAGGGACTTGCAAAACCCCATCAGCCAGTGTCCCTGGGAATTCCTGATGACTCCTCCGCAAGCTGCTTGATAATGCTGGCACACCGATCCATCCACGTCAATTCTGACCGTATCTGTTGGCGGGGGGGTCCAAGATCCTTCCTCCTGCCTATCAATTTGAAAGATTTGGTGAGAGAGTTTATAATTAACAGAGTTTTCCATAAGAAGATAATGACATAAGTGAAGCATCTCCCTGGTATCCTGAAGTTTGCCCTGGAACAAAAAGTTACATCTAGATGTCCAGAGGATCCAACATCCCAAACTGAACACACGCGGCCATGAGAAATTTTGAAAGCTCCCTTTTGCCGGTGTATGTTTGGTGTTCCATTGGAGCCAAGCCTGCAAATTTCCTGCAAAAAACTGTGAGAAATAATCATTGCGTAAAATTAATTTCCATAAATCCTTTGCTTTTTGACAGTCCCGGAGAGTGTGGATCACAGTCTCCTCACCATTACATTGATATGGGCAAAGGCCATTATTAGTAAGACCTCTTTTAGCCCTAAGAGAGTTAGTGGCAAGCTTCTCATGGCCAACCTGCCACATAAAGTACTTGACTTTTTCAGGAAGCTGCCATTTCCACATCAAGGCCCAAAAGTTGCTACTATTTGCTTCCTCCCTATTAGATAGAAATCGATAAGCAGATTTGACAGAGAAGTCACCGTCTTTTGCGGCTCTCCAGGTGAAACAATCAGGGGAGGTGCTAGAAGGTGGCCGGGTTCTTGAAATAATATTGATAATTTGAGATGGAAGGATACCCCTCCACCTGTTAATGTCCCATCCCCCCTCAATGGAAAGTTGATCCCGCACAGTCTCTTCTTCATTGATCCGGGAAGGAGCCACGACAAAGGTTTGCAAGGGGCAATCAAGAGGGAGCCATAGGTCCTTCCAAAATTTGGTCGTCTCTCCATTGTTAATCTTTTTCCCTACCCCTGATAGAAACTTTTCCCAAACTTGAACAATTGCTTTCCAAGCGGACGAAGAGTTCTGCTTTCGTTTAACGTTAGGCACAAGGGAGTCGCCGCAATTGTACTTGGACCAGAGGCATTGGACCCAAAGAGTGTCCTTTTTCGTCAAGAGGTGCCAACAAAGTTTCATAATAAAGGCTTTATTTTGACGACGAAGATTTTTAATGCCGATCCCTCCTTCCTTCTTGGCGCGAGTTATTTTGTCCCAGGCAATGAGGTGCATTTTCTTAGCATTTCCCTCTTGGGACCAGAGAAACTTCCTTGATATCTTGTCAATCTCATTGATGGTGCAGATGGGGAGGAGAGTAGATTGCATATAGTAGCTAGGTAAGGAAGATAGAACGGACTTAATCAGCACAGAGCGTCCAGCAATAGTCAAGTATCTGCTTTTCCACATAGACAATTTTCTTTCAGCTTTTTGCACAATGGGGTGGTAGGTGGCTTTTGAAACTCTCTTATGAATAATAGGGACTCCTAAGTATTTTCCAAGATCCGAGGTGATTCCAATCCCAAGGGTTGTGCTTAACTCCACGGCTCGGTTAAAATTGACATTTGCAGAGCAAAACATTTTTGACTTTTCCAAGCTAATTCGGTGGCCGGAGACCTCACAGAAGATTTGCATAACTTTACGGACTTCAACCATTTGATTAATTGAAGCTTCCGTAAAGAGGATGAGGTCATCTGCAAAGAACAGATGAGAAATATGAGGACTTCTCCTGTTAAAGGTAAAAGGCTTCCATCGGCGAGCCTGGCATTCAGCTTTAATGAGGTGACTAAGACGCTCCATACAGAGAACAAATATATATGGGCTTAAGGGATCGCCTTGTCGGACACCTCTGGATGGAGTGAAGCTCTGACTTTCGTCCCCATTCCAGAGAATGGACATAGTAGCAGTAGACATACACGCCATGATGAGGTCAATAAGATTACTATCCAGATTCAGCCGTATGAGAGTATTTTTAATGAAACCCCAGTCAAGTCTGTCAAAAGCCTTTTCCATATCAATTTTAATAGCAACGAACCCTTTCTTCCTACCCTTTATTCTCATGGAGTGAATGATTTCCTGGGCTATAAGGATATTATCACAGGTAGATCTGTTAGTAATAAAACTGCATTGATCACGCCCAATAAGCTGGCCCATAACACCTCTGAATCTGTTCGCCAAAACCTTAGTAATTATTTTGAAACTTACATTGCATAAGGATATAGGACGAAACTCTCTTAATGACGAAGGATTATCAACCTTAGGTATGAGAACGATCTTTGATTTATTAATATGAGACATATTAGAAGGGTAAATAAAGCAATTCTCTATAAAATCACAGATCTTATCCCCAACCACATTCCATTGAGTCTGAAAGAAATGAGCATGGAGGCCATCGGGACCCGGGGCTTTAAACGCCCCTATTGAAAAAGCTGCATTTTTTATTTCAACTCTAGTGACATTTCTTGACAACATGCGCAAATTGCTAGCACCAAGATAGGGGAATTCAGAACCCAGCTCGTCAGGGTCTTTAACAGAATCATCACGAGTATAGAGATTAAGAAAAAAGTCATGTGCCATCATTTTTGCTGTATCATGGTCCTCAACCCAATCCCCGTTATCATTCAAGATTGCACCAATTTTCTGTCTTTTCCTTTGGATCATAGTAGAAGCATGGAAAAATCTTGTGTTTCTATCTCCTCCCTGTAGCCATTTACTTCTGGATTTTTGGAACCAGGAGATTTCTTCTTGGGTGGCGATTTTGTGATAGTCCTCCCATAATTTCTTCTCTAGCTTGTATAACCCGGTCTGAATATTCATTCGCCTGCACCTATCAATTCCCTCAATCCTACGAATCAGGATTTTTTTCTTTTTTGAGAAATTTCCAACTCTGCTATCATTCCATTCAGAAGAAGTGGTTTGAAATTTATGGAGCCCTTGAATCCAATTACTTCCCCGCCAAGCTTCTCTGGTGATATCATTGAAATCATTCTCCAAGGTCCACGCAATTTGATAGGAAAAAAACCTCTTTGGATTTTGCCTCTGGGGAGAGGAGTTCGAGTTAACCACCACGATCCTATGATCGGATTTAAACTTTAGCTCATGCCGAACAGTGAAATTAGGATGATAAGAAATCCAATTAAGGTTGGTAAAAACCCAATCAAGTCTTTCTTTCAATCCCTGCCTTTCCCAAGTGAATTTGTCGCCTTGGATCGGAGCCTCAATGAGGTTAATGTCATCAATACAATCTTTAAATTGCTGCATTGAGGTCCAAGGCGGCTCAGCTCCTCCAAACTTGTCGTTAGGAGATAGGTAGGAATTAAAATCCCCCAGGATTATCCAAGGGAGACGGGTATTAGGAAGCAAGCGAAGAGAATTCCAAAGAGCGTTTCGACCAATTATAGTAGTTTCGCCATAAACAATAGTCGCAAGGCTTAGAGAGTTAGTATTACACTCTTTGATCTGGCAGTGAAGGAATTGAGAGGTAGAGGTGAGGTAAGTAATGTCGAAAACACTATTATCCCACAATATCCAGATTCCCCCCGAAAAGCCCGTAGATTCAACCCGGATCCAATTACTAAATCCAAGTTTACAACAAACTTTATTTGCCCGGTCACCACTAATGCGAGTTTCCAAAAGACAGAGAATATTAATGCTATATTTACGGACAATGTCTTTAATAATTAACGGGAAGGTCCGGCTACCGGCCCCCCTACAATTCCAGCAGGCAATAATCATTAAAAGTAAAATTAAAATACAAGACAAGGGAAGGTAATACTTACCTGGACTAGTCAACCTCACCATCATATTGCTGTTGAAGTTGGGTTTTTGGCACAGATGTTCCGTTGTCTTCCAAAAAATCTGGCGCAATGTCTTCATTTGGGTCCCACTGATCAGTCTCCAGAAGAGCATCATGTTGATTTTGTTCACTTGCAGGAGGACTTGCAGGATTTATAAGAGGAGAGTTATGTTGGATCATATTGTTGAGGCTTCCCTGCACAACAATATGGCCACGCTCATTTTTGAGTTTGCTCCTTTTTTCTGTGGATTTTTTGTCCGTCATGCGGTTAGAGGATTGATTCTCTTCTGGAGCATGAGTTGGTTGCTCAAATTGAAGATTGGTAGGCTGTCCAGTATGTGAGGGAGTAGGCCCCGCAGCGTCAGGTATAGTCAGGTCTTCATTCATACCATTGTTCAGGTAATCTCCATCTTTAGGAATGATTTGTAATTCTCTTTGCTCAACTTGGCACAAGCCCAGCGAATTTATAGGCCCACCGGTTTCAATCTGTTTTGGAGGCCCATTAGAGAGCCTATTTTCGCTGGACTTGGCATTGGTTTTAGGCTTGTATTGGAGCCTTTGACCCTTTGACCTGCCACCTAGGCTATTCTTGTTCGTCTGAGTCGTTTTTTTCTCCAAGGGAGATTTCCCCAATCTCGAATCAGTCTGCGCTTCCTCATGCCGTACGAAGTCTCCATCTCGTTGCAGGTGGCCTTCCCCATCCGAGGCGGCTAGGACTGCAAACCTTGAAGCCTCCCTGTCAGTGGCCGTTGGGACCTTCCTCGGATTGGGGCCCGACGAGGATCTATGAGCTTCTCGGAGCTCCGATCGTTGCGGTGGTCGGAGTCTGGTGTTTCTCCTAGTAACGAGCATCCAAGGCCCAAATGGGTCATCGGTGGTTATCATTGGGGTGTCAGCGGCAGTCCGATTAGCGGCAGATCGTGAAGTGGGTTGAGCAATATTTTGGTTCAGCGTCTCCGTTTCATTGACTGCGTGCGATGATGAGGCTTGATGTGGGCAAACTTCCTTCCTATGTCCGAAACGACCACAGGAGAAACAAATTAAGCTAAGCCCCTCATATTCTACATTAAAGATCGATCCCGCTATAATTACTCTTGGAACTAATTTCTTTTGGAGATCCAACTCCACACAGATCCTCACAAACTTTCCTCTTTGGATTTTTGGTGTAGCAGCTTGAAAGTCATGTAAGGTGTTCATATCGACCTTGAGGGTACGGCCAATTCGATCTCCCAAACGTGAGATGCAATGCTTATTGTAGCAATGCATTGGAACATCCGGAATACGGATCCAAGTAGCAACTCGGCCAAGTGGGTTGTGATGAGGGTTGAAGTACGGTGTCCATCGTTGCACAAGAAGACAGTGTTGTCGAATCACCCAGGGACCATCATATAATACCTTTCGGTAATGTGTTCTCCATAGTTCTTGGTCCTGAAATCTGACCACAAAATAGTTGTTTGGGATGTCAATGAGTTCAAAGCTAGAGAATCCCCAGAGCTTTACCAAAATTTCTTTCAAAACAAACAGATTGAATCTTTTGCCCAATACTGTGATGATCAGCGCGTAATTCCACGGTTCGCACCATTCGTTAAATTCTTCTTCCGTGCAAGGTGCAACTGGATATGTCTCCATAAGCTTTTTCATCTCCTCAGATTCATCCGGTAATTTCCAGCATAACTCTTTATCATTAGCAAAGAGATCGTCTTCTTCTAGTATATGTGTGCTATGTGCAACACCATTAAAACCCATTAAGGAAGCACGATATGAAATAAATTTGGGTGGTGCCTTATCTTTGCTGTCTATTTTTTCCTTTTCCTCAGAAGTTTTATCCTGATCTTCAGCTTGATCTGTTTCATTTTCAGCCATTTGGTCATCCATAATGGCTTGTGGGATAGCTTCTACTTTCTTTTTCTTCTTCCTGTCATCCTGACCCTCCGCCGGTGGCCGGTCCGGAGGTAACTTTCGTTGTCCAGAATCAGACAAGGGGAGAGCGTTCAGAGAGCCCGTCGGAGTCATTTCGAGTTTAAGAAGTTACCCCCTTAATATCTATTTTTTAACTCCCTGTGTCCTCCTCTTTACCTTTCTTCCAATACAATAAAGTTGTTAGGACCGTTCTCTTCTTTGGCAACTCATAATCCTAAGCATATGATTACACTATTAGAGTCATGATAAATTAATATCCTCTTCGGCAACATTAGCCATTAGGACATGTTCCATATCTTTGGGCTCATACTTGTCCTAAATTATCTCAAGTGTCAATATTTTCTTATTTTCGCACAATACTTATAATTTAGCAGAATTTTCAATAACTTTGAAAATTCATATCTTTTTCTATAGATATCCAAATTAAGTGGTTCAAAATTCCACATGTCTCTCATTAAGTGTATTGTTAGGGAAAAATGTATTCCACTACCAAAGAAACGTATACTGTTTCAGATTAATCAATAAATCCTTACTGTTCCAGAAAACGTTCCAGATTCTATACTTACTTTCAAAAATTCATAACTTCTGTTATGCTAATCCATTTGCTTCATATTATACATCATTTTGAAACTTATCATATGTACTTGAAATCTACAGAGTTTCATAATTTTTTAATATCATTTAGTTAGTCAAAACCATTTTACAAAATGAAACCCAAATTTGGAAAACAGCATTTTTTTTACAGTTTTCCCTGTCAAATTAATCTTTGAAAAATCATAATTAATTTTATAGAACTCCTATTGTAATACCCGGATAATTATTTATCTGGAATATTATATTTTAATAAATAATACCTATTGGAAGTAGGTGAATATGAGGTCTCAAAGACCTTGTGGGGAATTTATCTTATTTTTGGGGTAGTTTCTCATGAAAATAGAATAATTTGCAATTAGGTCCCTAAAACGTTTGGAAGTTTGCAATTAGGTCCCTAAATGCTTTTGCTAGCCATAAAATACCCTGTGAAAGTTATAAAAGAGGCAAGTAAAAATCTATTTGAAATAGGGAAGGGTATTGTCCCTAATTTAGGTAATTTATTAAATTACTACCTTGGAAAAATAGTGAGGGAAAAGTTAAAAAGTATTATAATGACCAAAATGCCCCCGTGAATATTAATATAGTGCGTGAGGCATAAAACACTAATGTCAGTGTAAAAGATATGGGGTAATGAGGCATTCTAATTAATAAAATTATCAACTACTGATAATAAAGTAATTAGGTAATTATTGGCTAATTACTTAAGCATAAGCAAAGGAAATTCAGGAATAATTGTGTAGAACCCTAAAACTAGTGGTTTTTGGCCAAGAATTAGTAAAAACATATTTTCTAATTAGTTGGAATTTTTTGAGGAAAATGGATGAGTTTAGGTATTTTTGAGCCTAAATACAAGAATGGACCAATTAGGTAATTTTGTGAATTTTTGGGAAAAATTAAATAAGTAAATAAGTAAATAATTAATTAATTAAATATTAAATATATATATTATAATTAAAATTTGGGGCTGCTGAAAATTGCTCAAACAATTGAAGATAAGAGTGAAAGTTTAATATCTAGATATTTGTTTTAATTTAGCACATGTTTTATTATTTTATAATATAATTAAAAAGGATGAATGGTAATTTAATATTTAGGAAACGGATCCTATCTAGAGAACCAGGAATAAAATTTCCAAAGTCAAGGTAAAATATTGGTCAGTGGAATTTTATCTTCCGTTAGACTTTTCCGGAAGTTAATTCTGAAGCCGATTGTGTATTTTCCTAATAAAACAAAATAGGGAAAAATGTAGTTAGGCACATTTTTGGATCTGAAGAAAATAAATTCTAACTCAACATCTAGAAGTGAGTTTGAAATTATCTGGACATATTTGGAATCAGTGAATTTTTGTCCAGAAGTTGATGATTCCGAAAACGAGTTTCGTAACCGGACCCGTACGGACACGTTTTTCGAGGAACTTTAGATTGACAGTTGGAGCCCTATATGGAATCAAAATTTAGGTTAACTTGGACATTTCTAATAGGTGAGAAAATGTCTTCAAAGTTGTAATTCCGAATTTTTGAGATTTTTCCGAAATTACGCGAATCGGGTACCGATCGGGGAAATTCTATCGGTACGGGCAAAAATCAAATTGGAAAATTCCCTTTATGTCCCCAAATTCTCCTATAAATACCCCACCCCTCCCTTTGATTTTTCACACCATTTCCTCTTGAGATTTTCGAATCCTAGAGAGAAGTTAGAGAGAGGAGCTCTGGAGAAAATCTGCAGCGAAGCTCTGGGTAAGTTTTTCGGTACTTAGTCTTAAGCTTCGGTAGTTTTAGTAGGATTGTTAGTTAGATCTAGCAAGTAGGAGATGAAATTCCTATTCTTGTTTTTAGGCCTCATTGCGTCGAAAGATGCTTGACGAGGTAAAAACATAGTAGGGATTGAGTTTCTGAAAGTTGGAGGTTAAAGTAAGGAAGTGCTGGCGAAATTCCGCCGATTAGGGGGTCAGGGGTAAAATAGTCATTTTTGACTAAAATGTGTCAAAAGTTAATAAATGTGATATTATCCTTATAGGATATCTGTGAGCACGTATCTGCATTGTCATAACGCTGTCAATTTTCCGTTTTCCATCAGAAATACCGACGACTGTCAACGAATGTACGTTCGCGTACTGGTAACCTTAACACTGATGTTTATCGTATGCGTATATGTGTTAGGAGTATTGTATGTGTATATGTGGTGTATGTACGTTCGCGTACTAGTAACACTAACTCTGATATTTATGGTATGCGTGTATATTGTTTGGTGTATTGTATGAGTAAAGTTGTTATGTTGTTTGAGTATATAGTGTTGTTAGAGGATGATTGAACATATGCATGCACTGGGAGTGGTATATCTGTGTTCACTGGGAGTGGTATGTCCTGATTCACTGGGAGTGGTATATCTGCATTCGCTGGGAGCGGTACATTCACGTTGGTTAGGGGTGATTCGTTTGTTGTGTTTATATACTGTATATGTAAATATGAGGTTAACTGTTACCTGGGGTTCGATGCATGGACTCCAGCCCTTAACACAGCGTTAAGTTCCGGAGGATCGAGGACCAAGGAGAGAGGCAAGCAGCCCGAGTAGAAGACCCGACTCAAGACTTCCTTTTTGTTGTTCCAGCGAAGCCTTTCTTTTGTTATATACTTTTGAACCACGCGGTTTTTGTACCGCTGTTGTAATTAGCCAGACTTACGGCATTCTAAATACAAGTATCAGTTACTCAATCGCTCCAGTGCTCTACTCTGATGATTTTAAATGAAAAAAAAAATTATACTGCTTTTGAAAAGTTGGAATATTACACCTATTGGGGTGATTCAAATTTCTTTTAGAATTTCGAAAAGTGAACACTACTTGAATCTGAAAACAGGATTTTTCAGTTTTTTTGTCCAAACTTAGAAACATCATAACTTAATTTTTAGACGTCTGATTAATACGTTCTAAGACTCATTTTAAAGATCAGAAAGTGTACTTTCTTCTTACCGAAATCAGAAGATGTCATTTGCTTGGTCAAATTGTCACTTGAACCCGACTGACCTCACAAGCTTTCCAGAATGACAGCGTTTATATGGTGACTGAAACTTCTCACCAACAATACAGCACCTCAGCACCTTCTGAGCCTCCAGAACATCACCCAATAACCACTGGAATGAGGATAGGAGAGGGATTAGAAGACTCACCAACAACCAGAAACTAGTTTGCATAAAGGTTTCGGATACTCTTTTTCCTTTTCCAAACACTCTCTTGCTTTCCGCTCTCTCTTATTTTCTCTTTCATCCTATTTTCTCCATCCTCTCTTCTGTCTCGGACTCTCTCTCTTTCTTATTCTATGCTTAGCCCAAAATGAAAATATGAAATGAGGGAGGGCATGCGTGACTAAGCTGCTGAAATAATAGAGAGATGAGTTGAGCATGTGTAAGCATGCATTAAGAGAACAGCAGCTGGCCGAAAGTGATTGAGAGGTGGAGTGTTCTGTCCTTTGAGCCAAATGATGCAGCATTTTTCAACAATCCTGTTCCACCCGTGAGTGAACAAGAAAGAATGAATTCGACGTGCATGCATCCGTAAATGAATAAGAAAGAATGATTATTTCAGGGAGTGGAATGTATATACGTGCTGTCTTCTTGTGACTCCTCTCTTGCACTGGCTTATGATAATAGGGAGGGTGGTATAATTGAGTGGAGCATATGCATCCGAAATTGAAGATAAGAGGTGAGCTGTCCATTTATTAAAGTGAGTGGAATTAAGTTTGGCCCCATGTGTTTGTGTTTCCATTCAGAAATTGGAGAGGGTCCAGCCGAAAGTATAGTGAGAAAGGAGAGAAAACATGTAGTCAACAATTGTGAACTAAAAGCCTCCCAAGTGTGAACAAGTATAAGGTATTGACAAATGTTATCATCCTTCCTACTTGCTTCTTGCTGTTACCTGCCTACGTAGTCAAGTAGGAAATTCCAAATGGTCACATGAACATATTTCTTTGATCAATAAAGTGAAACTCAAGCTTGCCATTCACACCTTCATCATTTATTTGCAAACATTAGATAAATATTGGAAATAAATCTTTAATACCATATAAAGATTTTTATTTTTCAATTAGCTTCTTTAAACCATGGAATATTGACTCTAAAATTTCTAGATCAATATTTATTCTCCAGCTATTTTTTCCTTGAATAATTGGAAAATGGGCCCTAAATTTCAAATAACAACTTTAAACTACTTAGGCCAAATTTTTGTAATTAATCCCCTTATAATATTTCTAATTTTCTAATCTCAAAATTTCGGATGTTATAGGCAAAAATTTTCACACATGACAAGTAAAAAGATTATTTTTGAAAGGTTGTCCTTGAACCTAAATAATTTTGTTTTGAATATATATGTGATACAAAATTCAATGAAATTTAATAAAAATATGAAGTCTTTCATGAAAGAAATAAATTGTTCAAGTTTTGAATGAACGTGACATAATATTCAACTTTATTTGATTCAACCATTCAATATGGTACTAGAGCCACAAAAATATCGATAGCCTCAGTGTCACTTTCTAATTTCTTTATCCCTCAGCTCTTAATTTATGGGCTAACTTTTCCACAGAAGAAAAGTATAAGACTTGCAAAAGGTGAAGACTTTAGAATATTAAAAAAAAAGTTATAATAATAGTGATAAAAGAAATTATCTTATTTGAAGTAAACCTTACGATATGGAATCTTGTACTTTTATTATGTGGAAATATTTGCTAATGAATTGAAAATGCACTTGGCAAGAAAGATAGAAGGGTGAAGAAGACAATTCCATGATTCTTATTGCCTTGATGAATTAGTCAATCATATAATAAGTAGAGTAGAAAGTTCCCATATAATTTCTCTAATATATAAAATTTCCTAACATCTAAATGTGCTTTTTTTTTTTTTTTAGTACCATCTAAATGTGCTTATTAGTTATAATTGTTATATCTGACATGACAATAAATAAATCATCTACAAGTGAGAGGTTTATATATATGTAAAAAAAATAAAAAATTCCTGATGATATTTGAATATGTACAATTCATTTAAAGTTTGTTATTATTATTTTTAAAATATTTTAGTTGAAAAAATTATATATAGGTTATTATTTTTATTAGGTGATTGAGATATGAAGTTTAAACTACCAACAAATTGTTGATTGATGTGACAACTATAACGAAGAGAATACAAGTTTGCTTATTAGGAAGTTTTATTGAAAGAGATAAAAACTTTGACGGCTGACGCTCTAAGTCTAAAAAAGGATTATACCCAAGGTTGTCAAACTCACGAGTCTAAGCAAACTCGTGACAGTGACATAAACTTGAATCGATAAACTCTTAAGAGTTTACTTTTATCATTAAATATGTATTAACAGTGTATAATTAAATAATTTAAATATAAAAATGACAATAATTTGATTTAAATATATTTAAAATCCAAATAATTGAAATTAAATATATCAACATTCATTATTTATTATATTTAATAAATAAATTTCTATAAAATTCATATATAAAGCTGTTGAGGATGACAAAATTGACAAAAATTAACATAGTTTTGTAAGCTACAAACGTAAAAATGGTAAATTCGGTGTGTAAACTCGTGAGTTTATCTGAGTTTACAGCTAACATGATTTTACTAGAGACTTAACTTGATTTAGTAAGGTAGGAACGTAAAAATGGTAAACTCGGAGAGTCAATGTAACATCCCAACTTTTCAAAAGCAGTATAAATTTTTTTTTCCAAAACATCATTTCAAATCATCAGAGTAGAGCATTTGAGCGGAAGAGTAACTGATATGTATAAATAAAGTGCCGTAAGTCTGGCTGTTTACAACATCGGTACAGTAACCGAGTATTTCAAAAGTAGATAATAACAAAAGGAAAGACTTCCGCCGGAACATCAAAAGGAAGTCTTCAGCCGGGTCTTCTACTCGGGCTGCTTGCCTCTCTCCTCGGTCCTCGGTCCTCGGTCCTCCGGAGCTTGACGCTATGTTAAGAGCTGAGATCCGCACCGGATCTCAGGTAACGGTTAACCTCATACTTACATACACACAACATATGTACCACAAGTATTCATATCATCAACAGTATATAAGCACGCAACCTATGCAAATGTATCGCCCTAGCATTCGGATGTATCGCCCATAGCATACCGATGTATCGCCCATAGCATGCATATGTATCGCCCGTAGCAAACACCAACATATCAACAAGACAAAACATATGACAGAGCTATCAACTACCACACACAATACACATAGCACATACATGCATACCATAAATATCAGAGTTAGTGTTACAGTACGCGGACGTACCTTCGTTGATGTTATTCTAGCACGTTTAAGAAAAAAACCGTACTTTTGACGGAAAGCGAAACCAAAGACGTCGACAAATGTTCGGCGGTAGAGTCAAAACGTAATCGGGGATATCCTATCAATATAACAACGTACTTGTTAAGGATCTATCATTACGGTGACATTTTTAGTCAAAATGACCATTTTACCCTGACCCCTAATTGGCGGAATTTCGCGAGCTTCGCTACTTTAACTCTAATCTTCCAAAATTTTGCCAGAACTTCGACCCTACCAATATTTTCTAAATAATGACTAAAATACCCCTAACATATGATATCTAATCATACTTGGAAGATTAAAGATTAAACTAGCATTTCTACTCAAACTACCGAAAGAACTACGAAAGCTTAAGTACCGAAAAACTTACCCAGAGCTTCGCTGCAGATTTCCCCCAGAGCTTCTCTCTCTAAAACCTCTCTCTAATTTCAGATTTCACAAAGGAAATGGTGTGAAGAATTATGTCAAGAGCTCTTGCCTATTTATAGAAAAATGAAGGGCATAATGGTCTTTTCCATATTTCAACTTTCATTTTAAACCATGGAAACTTAGGGTTTTGGTGGATGATTTGTGGCCATGCAACACACCATTTCGTTCAGCCCTTCCCCAAGAAAAGATGAGTCACCAACTTATGTGACAAGTTGTGCATTCTAGAAGCATTTATACCCCGATCGGTACCCGATTCGCGTAATCTCGGAAAAATCTCAAAAATTCGGAATTACAACTTTGAAGACATTTTCTCACTTATTAGAAATGTCCAAGTTAACCTAAATTTTGATTCCATATAGGGCTCCAACAGTCAGTCTGAAGTTCTCTCGAAAAACGTGTCCGAACGCGTCCGGTGCCGGAACTCGTTTTCGGACTCATCAATCTCTGGATAATAATTCACTGATTCCAAATATGTCCATATAATTATAAACTCATCTCCGGATGTTGAGTTATAATTTATTTTCTTCGAATCCAAAATGTGACTATCTTCATTTTTCCCTATTTCGTTTTATTAGGAAAATGCGCTAACTACTTCGAATTAACTTAGGAAGAGGTCACTTGAAGGTAAAAACTCACTGATCAATATTTTACCTTAACTTTGGAAATCCTATTCTGGATCACTAGATAGGATCCATTTCCTATTTATTTTATTACTATTCACTATAATTAATTATATTATTTAAATAATACAACTTGTAAAATATCATGATATTTCAAACCAAAATTCTATCCACTCTTGCTCAATAATTTCGGTCAAAAATCTGGTCCTCTTCTTTTAATTTTCGTTTTTATTAATTATTTAATTAATTAATATTATATAAAATAATTATTTAATAATTATTTTATATAATTTTTTACAAAATTTCTCTATTGGTCCATTCTTGCATTTAGGCTTAAAAATACCTAAACTCAACTATTTTTCCCCAAAATTTCCAATTAATTAAAAAATATGTTTTTACTAATGTTAAGCCAAAAACCACTAATTTTAGGGTTTTACATCATTACTCACGAATTTCCTTTGCTTATGCTTAAGTAATTAGCCAATAATTACCTAATTACTTTCTTATCAATAGTTGATAATTTTCTTAATTAGAATGCCTCATTACCTCATAACTTTGGCCCTGACATCTTTGTTTTCATGTCTTACGCATTATCTTAGCACTTACGGGGTATTTAGGTCATTTCAATACTTTTTGGACATTCTTATACAATTTCTCCAAGTTTGTAATTTAATAAATTACCTAAATCAGGGGCAATATCCTTCCCTATTTAAAATAGATATTTACTTGCCTCTTTTATAGCTTTCACAGGGTATTTATAACCCATAATGTATTTAGGGACCTATTTGCAAATTTCAAACGTTTTAGGGACCTAATTGCAAATTATCTAATTTCAAGGGAAATTACCCTAACAACAAGGTAAACTCAATACAAGGTGTTTGAAACCTCATATTCACCGATTTTCAATAGGTACATTTCCCAATTTGTGATATTTACCCTAAGTCAGATTTTAGGCTATTACAGTCAACTCGCGAGTTTGACAACAATAATTATACCCTTAACCAAATAAAAAAAACATATGTTCATCATTAATCACTAAATGATAGACTTATGATCAAGACATAAATTTAGACAGACATATAGTGATTTCACGGAAAATACTAACATAATCTCAAACTTTGTGGTAGTTCTTTCTTCATCCCTCTCTTGTCATACATATATCCTCTCAATCTATAAACAAATTTTCCCACATAAGAAAATATTCCTTAACAATCAACAATTACTTCAATTCAAGTAATTAATTTTTTTTAAAATAAAATTACGAGCATATTTATTCATCTATTATCCCTCCATTTTAAAATATTCAACTTTTACAAGACTTCTACTCTATTTAACCAATAAAATAAATTAATATCTAATTGTTTGCTAGTCTATGGTTGTATTATTATTTTTTTTTTTAAATGCTATATAAAGCTCATTAAGATACATCTAATCGTATCATATACCATAAAGTTATATTAAAAGGAATGAATACAATTGTGAATATAAAATAGATAGATTGTTTTCACTTCAATCACAAGCTTCGTTCTTTTTTCCTTTTAAATAATTAAAAATTCCAATATGAAGATTTTATTGATCCGAATGATCTGATATATTTTATATATAGAGAAATACTAGTCCTTCTAGTAAATATAAAATATTAAAGAAGGACTTCACACTTTTCACTCATTTTTTTAGACACAAATATCATACTATTTGAATTTATTCTTTTATATCTTGTCATAAAAAT
This sequence comes from Acacia pycnantha, assembly GCA_025563575.1. Lineage (NCBI taxonomy): Eukaryota > Viridiplantae > Streptophyta > Magnoliopsida > Fabales > Fabaceae > Acacia > Acacia pycnantha. The sequence continues at coordinate 347,545 of JAMWYP010000077.1, read as the reverse complement.
ATTCCCAAAAAGCCCTCATCAAAGTCCAACAACTCAAATTTATAACAATTTTTTATTATAGAAAGCCTATTAAAACAGAACACCGCCAATGTATATGTATATGTTCCGTCTATTCTATATTTTGAATACATGCTAAAATGACTGGCATGCTTCACATTTATGCTAATCTTAATAGTAATACGTCCATAATTCAAAACCAATTTTATAAACAGATGAGGAAATTGAAGGAGGCAAATGGGAAGAGTATGAATGATATAGTAAAGTTTATTGAAATTTGTAACATCTAATTAATTAATGTCATACCAAAAGGAATATTCTTTATTATTATTATTTTATTTTTTTGTGTGTTTTTAATCTGGCCAAATATTCAACTTCATTGCGGAATGATAAAACATTTTAGCAAACCTCATTTTTCTTCAATTGCTTTATTTATTCATGGGACTTTAAGGGAAAAGCACCAAAGTAATAATTTTTAATAAAAATTGTACCAAATTGGAGTACTTTTGAAAAGTTTAACCGGACTAATGCTAACGCCATTAGTGGCGTGAGAACGTACAACGTCACTGAGCTGTGGTATTAAAAGTTGCTGCAATGGTGCTTTTCCCGAGAATCTCTCACTCTCTCTCAGTCTCAATAGTGAATTAATTATTTGACTAATTATTATTCTCTATTTAAACTTATCTTATATATTTTAGGGTACTTTATATATCAAATTGTTAATGTACAAGATATTAAATAATTAGTCATCTATCTTAAAGTTTATAATAAATTCACTAATTAATTAATTTACTAATTAGTCTTGTTCTTAAGGTTTATAATAAATTTTAGATATTTTAATTCCCTTAATTATTAATTAAAATTATTAATTACTATTTTATTATTTATAATTAATTAGAATTATTATTTATAATTTTAATTTTTTTTTTTTTACAATTCACGCCACAGAGTGGCGTGAGACAGTCTCATGCCACTAATGGCGTGAGCCTTATTAACGCCACAGCTTAGTGGCGTTGTACGTTCTCACGTCACTAATGGCGTTTGCATTAGTCCGATACAATCTAGTACAATTTTTGTTAAAAATTACTATTTTGTTGTTTTCCCAAGACTTTAATAAAGTAATGTACTATGGTAATAATTGAAATTGAAATACTGGTCTCACGTTCACATTGAATTGAAATAAACATTAAATACATTGGACTGCTATAATATTAATTTGCACTGATTTTTTCAAAAAACTTGACAATTTAGACTGATGTCATTTTTTTTTGTTTAAATCCCATATAAATAGCTCACTTACAATTAATTGTTCAGGAATAAATTAACTCATTAAAGATAGGCTACACATGACCCAAGAAGAATTACAGCTTGAGATAAATGAAATATTTTTTTAAAATCCTAAAAATATACTTCATGGAACGGACTCTTACTAAAAAGATACTTCAGACTACTGATTGATACTGACAAAATATTCATGATCTTAAAAAATTACTTTTGGAATATTAAAAAATTATTTTAAGATAATGGCTGATAGTAAAAAAAAATACTTTAAAATAATGTTAAAAAAATTTCGACCGTTCCCAAAAAGCTGAAAGGCTAGACGCTCAACCCAATAGAGGAGCGCGCCCTTTTAACGAGCAGGAAGCTCGTTCGTGGAAAATTCTCCGAAGCTACGATATAATGTAATTTCACAAGAAAATGCAAAAGAAATAGGGCAAAAGCCATTTGTTTATATATATATATATATATATACACATAAGAGAGAGACCCATTTTTATGAGTCTACCCATCTGGAATCTTTGTCTGAGTCTTTACTTATCACTCCCCTCTTTCTCTCTCAAGTAGTCATTGTCTCCATCATCTCTCTGCCGTGCGAAGCCACTTAAGGCGGCGTGTCCCTCCATCAGCTCCGTCTTCAGCAGATCCTCAAAGAACGTTCTCCCTCCTTGGTTCAGATCTGGTGAGCTTGAACCGGTAATTTTCATATGTGCTTGATCTGAATATTTTATGGCGTGTTTCAATATGAATATTTCATTTGTGTTCTCCATGATTTGTTTGAGCTTGGGAAGAAGAAGGGAATCATAGGGTCTTTTCTCTCAATTAGGATTTGGGAAAAGAGATTTTGTTAGTGGGTAGGAGTTGATAAATTTTTGTAAAGACGCTGATTTAAATCATTCTCACAAATAAAATTTTGGGAAAATTCCTTTAAAAATCGTCTGAAATAAGGATTTTGAAATTTTATGACTTTACCTCAATACCCATGTCTTTGGAAAGAATAGGGAAGGCAGGAAGGAGGAGGTGCTTTTCTCAAACTCCAAATCTCGAACCAAAATCCAATTCTCTAACTAAGCGATGAAATTTATATAATCGACATGCTTCATCAGACCTCACTTGTTCTTGCCTTCAAGTTTGCAAATTTGCATCAGAACATCGTACACAGGCTCCATAAACACCAAAGAAATTCTGCAGATTAGGAACTGCTTTAAAAAGAATATGTATGGTTCTCACCAAATACGGAGGAGGAGGGGGCTTGGTGCTGTGGATCAAAGCTCCTCCTTCTGCCTTCTCTCTCACCTGCTTCTGCTTAATGAATTGACAAGTTTAGTAATCTAAATTAGAATTTGGGTATTTCAAATGACTTTTAAAGCAATTTTCCCTAAAATTCTCAACACTGATAAAATTCTCAATAAAACGTTATCCAATTTTTCTTTTGTTTAGTTAGTTGAGTTTTACTTCGTCGCTTTTTTATTTTTCCAATTTTGACGACATACTAAACAAGGTTTAAAAACTTACTTCTAATCTCAAACTCAATCACAACCCAATTTTAATCTCATTCTCAGTCACTTAAAATTTAGTCCAATGTGCCAAATGTGGTACCATGTACATATTTTAGAAAGTTCAACATTATGTTTCTCAATATATTTTATTTTATAATTTATTTCTTCGTACACCCTATGTATTGTGAATTATTTTTAATAATTTATCATGTGTTTTCATACTGGCCTAAGGTGGACCATCAAATCTGAAAATTTCTCCTCAGTCAGGAAAGGTAATCTGGTATGCTTTTGCTCAATAAAATAAAGGGTTAATATAACCATTGGTCCCTCACGTTTATCCTTATTTTGATTTTAGTTATTTAAGTTTTAAACTATAGGTTTTGGCCCCTCAAATTTGTGTTCGTTTAAAACATTAGTCCCTATAACTCAATAAAAACTTGGACCATTTTGCCCCTAGAGAGGCTAAAACCAATGGTTTAAAGCTTGAGGGACCAAATATAGCATTAATAAAATATCATCGCCTTATGTAGATACTTTGCATGCACTACTGTTCGTGTGGTTTATTCTCTTCCTACTCATCTTTTAGTTTTGTGGTCTAGTAGTGGATCAGATAGACTATAAATTAGGCGAACTAAGTTTGAGTCCCATCTTATTCAAAAAGACTTTTAGGGAGAGGCATCTTGATCACAAGCCTCGATTCGGATTAGTCAGTTACTCAAATACTTAATAATAAAATCCAAAAAAAGCATTAGACATCGGGTGACCCAAAAAGTTATGAAAAAAAAATCATTTCATTCATTTCTTCATTATCATTTCCATATATATATATATATATATATCATCACACTCCACACTTTTTGTAAGTTAAATTAACATTATTTCCTTAATCTTTACCAGGGAGAAGCCATCATGACCGGGTTAGCACCATCCTCTTCTTCTTTCAATTACGAATGGACTTACGATGTCTTTATCAATTTTCGCGGCGAAGATACTCGTCAAGGTTTTGTAGGAAATCTGTATAATGCTTTAAAGAATGCGGGAGTTCGCACCTTCCTTGATGATGTGGAACTAAGAAGAGGGGATAAAATTACACCAGAACTTCTCAAAGCAATTGAAAATTCTAGAATGGCCATTACCGTATTTTCAAAGAACTATGCTTCTTCCACATTTTGTCTCAAGGAACTTGTGAAAATTCATGAGTGGATTAATTTGAAGGGTCGGTTGGTATTGCCCATTTTTTATGATGTGGAGCCTACAGAAGTGCGACATCAAAAAGGTTGCTATGGACAAGCATTATCTGAGCATATAAAAAACCAAAGGGCTGATAAGGACACGATAAATAGTTGGAAGCTTGCATTGCAAGAAGTGTCTGATATTTCTGGTTACCATCGTAACCCCCGGTAATTCGAAACTTTCATCTTGTGTTTTTTTTTTTTTCAGCTATGGTTTTTTCTGATAAATAAATTTAAATTTCCTTACTACGGTGAATTTAATTAGAATTGATATATATATATATGCAACTTTTCAGGCAAGGTGATGAATATCAATTTATTCCCGGGTAATTCACAACTTCATCTTGTTTTTTACTCTGGTTTTCCTCCTTTCCTAGATTCAAATTAGTTTATAAGTAAATAAACTTAAATTTCTTTGCCAGGATAAATGTAATTTGAATTGATATATTTTTTTGCAACCTTTCAGGAAAAATGGTTATGAATATCAATTTATTGAAAGGATCGTGAAAGAAATCTCTAGTAAAATTAATAGGGCTCCTTTAGATGTTTCTGAATATCGTGTTGGGCTAGAGTCTCGAGTGAAAGAAATAACCTCCCTATTACAGATTGAGCCAAATGACAAGGTCATCATGGTAGGAATTTGTGGAATGGGGGGACTGGGTAAAACAACAACAGCACGTGCTCTGTATAATTCAATTGCTGATAATTTTGAAGGTTTGTGCTTTCTCCATGATGTCAATGAAAAATCAAAGAAACTTGGCCTAGAAAAAATTCAAGAGACAATACTTTCAAATATTTTAGGAGTGGACGTGAAAATACATGATGTTAATCATGGAGTTCAAGTAATAAAAGAGAGATTCAAAGAAAAGAAAATTCTTTTGATTCTCGATAATATTGACAATCATGAGCAATTGAAAAAATTAGCTAGTGATTGCAGTTGGTTTAGTGGTGGGAGTAGGATCATTATAACCACAAGGGATAGACATTTACTTGAGAGGCATGGGGTTGAAAGTATATACAACATGGAGGTTTTCAATCCTGAAGAATCTCTTGAGTTGTTAAGCTGGAATGCTTTTAGAAATCACCAAGTAGACCCATGCTACAATGATGTTTTGAATCGTGCAAGAACTTATGCACAAGGCCTTCCACTTGCCCTCAATGTAATAGGCTCTAAATTGTATAGAAAGACTGTAAATGAATGGGAATCTGCGCTTGACGTATATGAAAAAATTCTCCATAAAGACATTGAACAAGTATTGAGGGTGAGTTATAAGGACTTAGAAGAAGTTGAAAAAGAAATATTCCTTGATATTGCTTGTTTCTTTGAAGGAAAAAAATTGGAATATGTCAAATATATGGTTGAAGCAGTTTATGGCTTTAATAATTTAAGTTATTTTATTGGAGTGTTGGTTGATAAATGCCTTATAAAGATTGAAAAGCACTCCAATCACATTCAAATGCATGATTTGATACGAGATATGGGGAGAAAAATTGTGAATGAAGAATCACCTTACAATCCAGGAGAACGGAGCAGATTATGGTTCCATCGAGATATTGTTAATGTTTTGGAACGCAATACAGTAAGTAACACTAGTTGGGGTGATTTATTTATCTTTTACTGTTTTGCATTGTAATTTTATTGTTGTTTTTACAATATCTTAGATGGCATATCCTTATCTATGTGATTTATGTTTCTTTTCTTTGTTATATGAAGTTATTAACTCGTTTTTTATGCATAGTTGTTGAGTCCTTTTGTCTCACTCATAAATTCAATGCATGGAATTTATTTAATGAATGAATGGGTTGAATTAGTTTTTCATAAGGTGAAATTCTTAGAACTGATTTTTAATGGTGCATGAACTGTTGGAATTTTAGAATTGATTTTATAGATTTGGGGTGAAATTCTTAGAACTGATTTTTAATGGTGCATGAACTGTTGGAATTTTAGAATTGATTTTATAGATTTGGGGTGAAATTTTTAGAACTGATTTTTAATGGTGCATGAACTGTTGGAATTTTAGAATTGATTTTATAGATTTGGGGTGAAATTTTTTTCCCATTCAAAAATACACACTCACGTATATGTATGTATGTATACATACACACATACATATATGTATGTACACACGTGTATGTATTATTTTAAGTGTTAAACTTTTATTTTTATCATATTTATAGAAAATAAAGAGTTTTGTATTATACAGGAATCTCCTTTTAAGAAATCATATAAAGTTATATAAAAATTTCTGCAAGATTTCACATCACTCAAAAATAAATATATAATCAGTAAATTAATATTCAGGAAAAATGCAATTTTTTTAGAAAAACATAAAATTGAATTTTCAATTACATGATAAACGATGATAGTTTATATTTTCAATTAGATTTAATTTGATTTTTCTAGATATAATCTGAAAAAATACAGCTACTTCTAATTTTATACAAAATAAATGAATGTTTGAATTCATTATAGGGTTAAGTATCAATTTTGCTCCTGAAGTACGCACCTAGGAGCAATTTTGCCCCTTAAGTTTTCGGCGTAGCAATGTTGTCCTCAAGTCTCAAAACGTAGCAATGTTGCCTCTCCGTTAAAAACTCTAACAGTCAACTAACGGTCAATGTTAGGTTTTTAACGAATTGCTACGTTTTGATACATTGCTACGTCGAGAACTTAAGGGCAAAATTGTTCCTGGACGCGTACTTCAGGGGCAAAATTGGTACTTAACCTTTCATTATATAATAACATAGAATAATTAAGATTATTTATAAATAAATAATAAACAATACATTTATATTTATGCTGTTGTTGAATTCTCATTGAAGAACCTCCTAAATATTTAGTAACTGAATAAACTTTATATATAAGTAAGAAAACAATTGTGTACACATAGATGGTCAAAAGAGTAAGAACGAGTTGAGAAGTAGACAACCAATTTATCTTGATTTAGTCAACTCAGATTGCTCTTAATAGATTCCTGAAGTACTACAATCAAATCATTATTCTGATTAGCCGCAATTAATGATTAAACCCTTTTTAGATAATTTAAGATTTTTTTAATAACCAAAGCCATTAACTTAGTGTTTGAAGTCAAGGTTTGATTCTCAAGAGGTTTACATGCATATATGTTGAGGCTGAGTTGAAGCTTGTGGGATTTTTATGCCAAAGTATGTCACTATTTCAAATTTGTGGAAAAATGTTTTTTTTTCTTTCTATTATTGCATATGCTTCAAATTTCTAATATTTTCAACATGACTTTCATTCGTTGTTCATAGGGCACAAATAAAATTAGGATGATAGTGCAAGACAATCGGAGGGAAATGATAAAAGTAAATTGGGACGGAGAAGCCTTCAAGAGTATGAAAGAGTTAAAAATTCTCATTTTAGTGAATGTAAAATTTTCAAAAGATCCCAAATATCTTCCTGAGAGCTTAAAAGTGTTGAAGTGGGAAAGTTATCCTTCTTCATGTTTGCCTCCTAATTTTAGTCCAAAGGAGCTTGTTGTGCTCGACATTGAGAATGTTTGTTTGAGTTCGTTGGAAACAATAATTAAGGTAAGATCCCTATCTTATAAGCATCTCTAGTTAGCTATCTTGTACTTGATAATTTCATTCTTTTTTTTTTTTTAAATTAAACTGTTTATATAATTTGGTTATTGCAGACTTCGGACAATTTGGGCATTTTGAATCTCACATGTTGTGACAATGTTAGAGAGATACCTGATCTGTCGAATCTCAGAAATTTGAAGGAATTAATCCTTGAGTTTAGCGTGAATTTGATTGGAATTCATGATTCAATTGGCTATCTACCAAAACTTGAGGTCTTGAATGTAAAAGCTTGTTTGGAGCTGAAGACCTTCCCACGTGCCATCAAGTTACCCTCTCTTAGACAACTCATTCTTGATGGCTGCTCAAGTCTGAAGTACTTTCCGGAAATACTTGAAAAGGTGAAAATAACAGAGCTATCTTTAGAGGACACAGGAATAGAAAAATTGCCTTGGTCGATTTGCAATCTTTCTGAGCTTAGGAAGTTATGGATTCACAAGAATGAGGAAGTCATTGAGATCCCTAATAGCATTTTTCTATTGCCGGAAATACGAGAGATCAGTGGATTGTGGTTATGGGGAGGTGATATCATGCAATTCAACGGAAGCCAAAGAAATGTCAATTTGGTCCAAGAAATGTCCCAACGGAGTTGTGTTTGATCTCCCATATTGTAATATATCAGATGATATCCTTAGAACTAATCTTAGTCGATTTTTGAACATGAAGTATTTGGACTTACAAGGTAATGATTTCACAATTTTGCCGGCATGGATGAAAGAATGTCATTTTTTGGAGACACTAGTGTTAAATGAGTGCTATTATCTGAGAGAAGTTGAAGGGATTCCACCACGCATAAGACGTTTAGAAGCAATAAACTGCTTGTCATTGAGTTTAGAGTCGAAAAGCATAATATTGAGTGAGGTAATCCATTTCTCTCTTTGATCGTTAGTCCTTATTATATTCACAAAATATATGTATTGAGTTAATGTATTTTGCTCAACACTTGTTTTGATCCACAGGAATTACATGGGGCTCCTGATAATTCAAGGGAAGAAGAACCGTGGTTTTTTTATGTGCCGAGTAGAAGCATACCGAAGTGGTTTGATCACACAAGCAAAGGAGCTTCTATTTCCTTTTGGTTTCGTAACTCCTTCCCAACTCTATGCCTCTGTCATCTTCTTAAACAAACAAACAAACAAGCAATGGAATTATACAATTATTCCTTTCGTGTGTGGGTGCACATCAATAAGGAACCAGCATTTCATCAAACAATTTGGACTTCATCACTTGAGTCATATAATTTGGATCATTTAGTTGTGCACAACCTAAAATGGGATGATACGTGTCATTTTAAGAGAAAACGACTTCGTCTAGAACATCGGTGGTATCATGCACAGGTTTGTTTAATGCTCTGGGATAAACGCATGGTTATAAAAGAGAGCGGGATGTATGTAATCAAACAACTTTGTGAGATGGAAGATATCAGTTTTACAAATCCTTATCATCAAACATTGGATTCCACTTGGGGTAACCAAGGTAAGCCTATGCGCTCTTCCTCTATCACTACTAGTTTGAGTTTTTCAAATTGAAATTGCATTTTTCTCCAAATCACATATTGATTATAGTTTGTTGTCAGGTCCACAACCTTTCGTAATATATTTATAGTTTATGTACTATATAACACAGATTTCAGATGATGATGATGATCAATATCTATTTGAGTTCTTCTCTCCATTATCTACACATTAGTGGAGACAATTGATGTAAAGTATTAGTGAAAAAAACACTCTACAAATTAAGTATTCCTTTTATCAGAATAATTAAAGTAACTGAAATAGCTCAAGAGAGATGGCCTAGCTTCACTTTCAGGGTAAATATAATAACACCAAGATACCACTCTAGTCCTTATTATATGTCTAATTTGATCAAATCTCACATAATAAGAAATAAAAAATAAGACCTTTAATATACATGTTAAATTGATTTAGTTTTCAAAATTTACCCTTATTTAATAATGAGTATTGAAAAAAAAGGAGATGTTATACACTCTCTCACTCCCCCTAAATTTTCAATAGGGTTAAAATTGGGAAAAAAAAAAATTAATGAATTATATTTAGGAACAATTTTATTATTATTATTTTTTTTTTTAACAAACCAAACTTGTAATAAGGAGAAGAGTAGTAATTAAGTGATAGTGTGATATAATAATAATCACATTAATTACTTGCTAAACAGGTTAATTTCAAAGTGCTATTGAATTGCTATATGTAATTGTAAAAAATATTAATAATGAGTAAAGTGGCTCTCTTGATACCCTTCAGAAGCATCCTTGATTTGAATATAATCCACCAATTTACCCCAACAAAACACACCCACACACATTTCAAAGCTCTATTAAATTGATATATGTAATTGTAAATAATATTAATAATGAGTAAAGTGGCTCTCTTGGTACCCTTGTTTAGGAGCATCCTTGATTTGAATATAATCCACCAATTTACCCCCAACAAAAAACACACACTTGCATGCACACACACACACACACACGGCGCGCACATGCACACAAAGACAGACACACACACATAGAGACAAAGATAGGCACACACACACAAATAAACAGAGACAGAAAAATATATATATATATATATATGTTTAGGCAAATAATTACCGTTAGAATCATTTCTAGAAATATTTCAGTCCGCATTTCAGCCTGATGATGATAAACTTCACACATACAAAAATATATATGTTTAGGCAAATAATTACTGTTAGAATCATTTCTAGAAATATCTCAGTTTGCATTTCAGCCTGATGATGATTAACTTTTATTTGCTTTATTGATCTCCTCATTTTCATTATTAAATCTTATTTAATATTTTATTATCATTCAAGAATATGATAACATTGCCTTGTTAAAAGTGGCTCTATCTCTGGATATATGTAAATGTAAATAATATTAAGGAGTAAAGTGGCTCTCTTGGTTCCTTTGTTCAGAAGCATCCTTGTTGTACTTTGATTTGAATATTACTTCACTGCAAATGTTGCCATCCACGGAGCACACTTGTGAGACCTCCAGAAACCAAGGTATGTTCATAAAGTTGTAATTATCCACCAATTTATCCCCAATAATATGCAAATCTCTGTCTAAAATGAAACAAAAACTATGTGACTAACAGGTAATAGCATTGAAGATGACGAGTGGCTATCCGATGACGAGTGGCTATCCTCACGTCCCAGTTGGGAGTCAGCCAATCACCAAGGTACTAAGAGACATGTGGATTTCATGAAAGTGTATATAAGATTTTAGACAAATTAAAATATTAATCGGTGTTTGGATTGCAGAACTTCAGCGACAAAAACATGTAACATCCACCAATGTTGAACAAGTTCCAAAAAGCTTTGAAGATACTAGAAAAGCCAAAGGAAAGGAGATAGCATTCTATGATGACACCATAAATAAGTAATGACTTGGCAATGTGTAGTAGGTATTCTTATCATTAATTACCAAAAGAATGTTGTTACATTTCTCTTTAATTTTTTAATATTTCATTAGTTAATTATGTGTTTTGATAGCAGTTTGGTTCAAAAATATATGTGTATATTAAAGTTTTCTCACTCTTTATTTCTAACTCCAAATTAAGGTTGTGTTTTATAAAACCATGACCTCATGAAATCAGATTATCATCTCCTGGAAATTACATAGTTATGTTGTCTTTGTTTTTTGTAGCCTTAAATAAAATGAAATGTACATAATCGGTTTCACCATTCCATTTTTGCCCCGTTATAGCTAGACTTTTATTTGCAAAGTTTGAAAATTATCAAGCTTTACAAAAAACATAATTAAAAATATTAAAATTTATTTGTTACTCCTTATGATGGCCATTGAAAATAGGTCGGAACAAAGAAGACATAATAATGCTCTGCTTTTTAGTTTTCTTTTTTGTACAAATGGTGTAAGTTGACTTATGTCATCCCCACAGATTTAAGCTTACACCTTTATATCTTGTCGTAAGAATGTCTTCAAACAACAACTCAAATTTATAACAATTTATTATTATAGAAAACCTATCTGTTTCATTCTAGATTCTAAATACATGTCATGATGACATGCATGCTTCACATTTCCGTTATTTTGCCTGAGCTTTGCAGATTCATTTATTTTTGAGAAGAGTGAGATTCATACGAATCTACCATTTAAAACTATAGTTATGGTGTTTGTGTAATGTACATAATTAAGGTGCGAGTTGTCTAGTTCAGGATTCATCTAGACTTGTCATTGTTGACGTATCTCTGTAATTTGTTAATCAACATAATGATTTATTTGTCATATACAAGAAGCAATTAACCTTTGCATTAGTTGAAGCAATTAATCGAATATTGGACAGTTTCCATTGCTGGGCATTATGTCTAGATTTTTAGAATACTTGTGTACGTACGTATTAACCTAAGCTTTAGGTCTTGTTTGTTTTCTACTTTCAAATATGTAACCACCCCAATAGCTTGACTTGTATAACTAATTTTCACAAAAATGTTTTATGGTAAATCCCAAAATTTACCATGGTAAATATGGTACAGACATACGGTCAGAAACGTGTCAGAATAGGTATGGGACCTTGAACATAAAACTCAATCTCAGTGTCATCTCTCCTTAAATCTGTTCTATTTAAACAAACTTAAGAAGATAAGAACATAAGGCAGCAGAGGAACGTAGTTGGTTGGAATTTCATGTTCTTTTCTCCGAAGTTATGATTGTATTCACATGGATAACAAGTTATGCTGTTAATTACTGCAACTGAGTTTCATTCTTCATCTATGCTTCTCAATTACCATAGCCATTACTTTATTGTTTGAAGAATATATATGGTTTTATTTCATTACAGTGTACACTAGCGGAACAAAACAGAGCATGCTATTATCTGTGTTTATTAAGGTTATATTCTAGCTGTATACCCTGATTTTGTTGTTGATGTGCTGTGACTTGTGTGCTTGTGACATTCTCTTAATGTATATGAATCCAAAGGCTATATATATGACTTTAGGTAATTCCTATGATTGATAATGTTGAATGCTCTGTGTGACATTCTCTTAATGTATATGAATCCAAAGGCTATATATATGACTTTAGGTAATTCCTATGATTGATAATGTTGAATGCTCTGTTTTATAAAGTTCCAATTCTGTTTGCTTTAAGTTGAGATGACAATGAGGTCAAACTATATTTCCTAAGTTATGAAGCCTTCGGATCCTCTCGACTTTTTGATCTTTTGTTTTCGTGCAGCTCTGTGGTGACGTTTCATGTCAATAATGTTTCAATATGGAATTTGGAGAATAATGCAATTTTATTTGTAAAACTTAGTAGTGATAGTTATGTAGAGGCTCCTTCTTTATAACATGTTAACTCTCAGTTCCAATATAATTCATGAGTTAATGAACTTTGTTGTCTAGTCTGTTACGTTCTCTTTCTTTACCACATTATCGAGCTTTTGTGTTAATATAATGAACTCTGCAGGGAAAAATTCTGGACATGTCATTAACTTAATTATCCCAACGTGTGAACTCGTATTCTTTGTTCGAGAACTGATTTAAAGAAAGGGTTAAATACAAATTTTGCCACGGAAGTATTGGTAAAGAGGCATCAGCACCCGGAAGTTTTTTTAGTATCATTTTTGCCCCGAAAGTTTACAAATATAATGATCTTGCTGATCGGTTGATCTTGACCATTGGGTCGTTGCTCTCTTTGTAAATTTTGAGGGCAAATTTTCTCCTAAAAAAAACTTTCGTGACAAATTTGCTCCAAAAAAAAACTTTCGGGGCATATTTGCTCCCTTTTATAAATTTTCGGAGCAAAAATGATACTAAAAAAACTTTCGAGTGTTAAGTGTCCCCTTACCAATACTTCCATGACAAAAATGGTATTTAACCCTTAAAGACATGTTAGACTACTTGAGCCTAATTATTCATCTTTGGTCAACTCTGTACTTAAAGCATGCGGACTTGAACTTTACATATATCTGCTTGTAAAACAGAGCAAACAACATACAATTTTTTTTTATAAGAAAATTTTAGGAAAGGGGTCGAGTTCACCCACAATCCAAGGGCAGGGTGCTTTGGTTCTACTCCGCAGGATATACTGGGTTAGAATGTCTCCTTTAGCGCCTTGACCAATTTCAGGATCAAACCTCATCCTTTTGGTGAGAATGTCCGACATCTTTACTAGTTGAACTCAAAGACGAGAGAGGTAACATGTAATTCAATATATATATTTTTGGATATAAAAAAAAGTTTTGGAGGGGTTCGACATCAGTTCCCCACCAAGGCCAGGCCAATGCCCCGGGCTCTATGAGCACTTACTGGGGACTTACGTGATCGCCTACCAAAGGAGTCCCAGCGACGGCAGAGGGGATCGAACCCACGACCCAAGGGCCTAGTCCTGGATCCCTTACCATCTATGCCAACTCACATTGGCACATGTAATTCAATATGTCACAGCATCACATCATCAACCACAGACTCAAACTTGAGTTCCTTACTGTTTGCATTTGCTGGAGCTCCCATCTAGCAAGGTTAATTAGTGATTTTGGAAGAGTGATATTATTATGGCTATTCCACAAGCAACAGTTTTCCACGTAAAATCCTTAGTAACATAATAGCATGCTCTGTTCCGCAAGTTTAAATTGTAATTTTGAAATAAAATCACAACCTTCAAATAATAGCCATGGCATTCAATTTTTGCATTTTTTAAAAATTTATTTCATTTTTAAATAATATTCATTAGACCAAATAATTTGAAAGTCTTCCAAGAAATGAATAATTCCACAATTTCAAATTTATTCAATGCTCTTTATCGATAATTTTTTTTAGCTAGCACCACTACTTAAACAAACATTGAAAGTATCCTTTTGGTGGAATGAACATAATAAAGTACTTTAATTAAAATGAATGACAAAAAAACTGCCTTTTCAAATTGTCAACATGCTTGCTTTTGCTTCTCTCAGATCAAGCTGCTCTGCTCATTGACATAAAGGCCAACAGAGTGTGGTGCAGAAGTAGGATGACTATCCCAAAGCAGCGATTTAGAAATAATAAAATATATTAATCACAAAGTATTCAATAAAATACATGCATGTATTGCTATGAAGGCATGAGTTTGCGTACTTTGTGAATGTGAAATCTCATGTACTTGTTATGTTTAAAAATATCTTCTTTCATTTCTTTGAACCTACTGTCAAAATAAAAGGATCATGACATATTTATCATGGAATCATTGGCAGAATTGCTTTGTGGCCAGCTAGGGCCTTGGCCCACACTAACTTTGTAAAAAAAAAAAACGTTAGTATATATGTATTTATTATATGATATTTTATTCGGTCAGTAATGTGGCCATAGCTAATTTTTCATCTTGTCTATAAGGATAATCTTTGGTTCATTACTCATTGGGCTATGAGAGGAAAGTAAAATTCTTATTTGAAATACCTACCGAAAAATTTAGTATCATCCTATATATTGTTTTGATTTATAATTATCAGTTATTATTTATTTGTATTTTCAACGTTATATGATACTATTTAGTAAATACTCCATCTGGTCTTTATTATAAGGCATCAACTAATAATTCTCACAAGTCAATAAAAATAGTTAAAGTCATTAAATTTATCCTAAAATTTAAGTAATTTTCAATATTATCCCTATTAATTACACTATACTCTAATATCATATTAATTATTACTCTCTTTTTTTCTCATAAAAAAAGAGTAATAATTAATTTTTATTAATTATTACTCTCACTCACTACCATTTTAATTATAAGTATACATGAAAAAAATATTTAATGCTATTTGGAAACAAGTAAGTACCTTATAAAAATGACCAAATACACTTATTAGTTGGTGTATTCAATATATTTATTTTTTTGGGGCAGGCTACAATTTTTTTCTAGTTCCGCCACTGCATGGAATTAGATGTTTCTTTCATGCTGGTTATAGTTTTACGGCTGTGTGTGGTGTGGACAAAAAGAAACCTAGGAAGTGTATGCTTTTCACTTCAAGATTATGTTGTATGTGCTCTGTTTTAATAGCTTTTGTTTAATGAGTAATGAATTATTATAAATTTGAGTTGTTTGATTTTGGTGAGGACTTTTCAGGAACATTGTTATGACAAGATATAAAGGAGTAAGTTAAAATCTGTGTCGATGACATAAGTCAGCTTAAACCATTTATACAGAAAATGAAACTGAAAAACAGAGCATCACTATAGGCAGATAAAAGTCTAGCCTTAACAGAGTAAGAATGAGATGGTGAAATCGATTGTGTAGAGTATATAAGTTACAATTAATTCTATTTTTATTTTATATCAAACAAAGACAACATATCTACTTAAACTGGGTACGTAGACAGTGGGTTATACGATATAGCCATGTTTTAAGGCAGATTGGTTGGCTAATTTTGCTTTGACGCAGGTGGACCCTCTGGACGCATCCCACTTCTCTGATCCCCTACTGGTCTCCTTTGCTTCCTTGTTGGTGATCTAGCAGGAGTACACCATGAGAGAGAGGCCTGAGTCTCTAATCTCGTTTAGTTTCTTTGTTTCGTTTGTTTACTTTTACTTGTATCAAGAAAAAAAATTAAACTGGGTATAGAAAGGAGATGAGAAATTGATTTCATGAGGTTATGGTTTTGCAAAATACAACTTTGGAGTTAAAAATGAACTAAGGAAATTGGTTTCTGAGTAGGAGAGCAAGATGCTGATGAGGAGTAAGATTAATACTAGAGGTCATATATCCTGAGTTTACAAGGAACAAAAAAAAAAGGAACGCAAGTATTTAGATTTCTTCAAGATTGAATGAGTTGCTATATTCTTTTCCTTGCTCCGAAAAAAAACTAAAAAACTGGCGTTTTAAAAATTATGAATGAATGTGTGTTAGTTTTAAACTAATTTATCATCATTATTTTTGTAACATCCCAAATTCTGGAATTTAAAGTTAGAAATGTTGAATGAGAATTAATTGTACATAAAGAACCAATCCAACACCTCACCCTTCTCATGCAACATCAATTGATTAAAACAGCCCATATTCAGCAAAAAGATATAATATGTTAGCAAGGATAATAATATATTACTTCCCCCATTTCTTAATTTAAGATATATTTGAAGAATTAATTTTAATCCTAAATATACGATATAATTTTCAAATTTTTTAATCTTTACTTAATCTACTCCTATTGATGCTACTTCAATAATAATCAAGAAAGAGAAGGAATGAGGGAATTGCTACTTCAATAATAATCAAGAAAGAGAAGGAATGAGGGAATTAAGAAAGACGACTAAAATGTTTTAGAAAATATACATATTATATTAACTAATTTAATTAACTTATTTAATATAATTAAATTAAATAAATATATCTTATATAAAAAATGAGAAAGAATAGTAAATACTGATTTTCCAACGAGCACCTAAACTCTCGTGAACATTTCCACCTCTTTTAGCCATTAACCTCCTATAAATTCCACCCCCTCCTCGCAACATCATATCCCATTATTTCGTGAGGCATCTCATACATCAAATCATATCCACAAACACAAATCACTCTTTGTCTTCAACAATCACAGTCTTACTGTAAATCTGCAGCCATGAGTCGTAGAGATGATATCAGAGGGAACAACCCATTCCTCTTAATCCCACAAAACATCAACACCTTTCTTCCCGACACAAACCTTTTCACAAACCTCGACATAACCAACGACCACCTTGGGACAATCCATCCTCATCTTCTTCTTCTTCTTCACAGTGACCTTCATAATAATAATGGTGTTCTTTCTTCTTCAACCTCTGATGAAGCTGAAGATCAGAAGCAGACAATCATGATCGACGAGAGAAGACAGAGACGAATGATATCGAACAGAGAGTCAGCTCGAAGGTCAAGGATGAGGAAGCAGAGACACATGGACGAGTTGTGGTCGCAGGTTGTTAGACTCAGAACAGAGAATAAGAACCTTATTCATAGGCTTAACCATGTATCAGAGTCCCACGATAGGGTTGTTCTGGAGAATGCTAAGCTCATAGAAGAAGCCTCTGATCTTCGCAAAATGGTCGCTGATTTGCAGATTGGCTCTCCTTTTGCCAACGCCCTCACGGATTTTAATGACTTCTGATATTTGTTTAAACATTATTAACATGAACACCACACAGACAAAAACATACATCAAAGTTTCGTATTTTTTGTCTGTGTCGTATGTATGATGCTCTGTTTCTTAACTCTTTATGAGCTGAATGAGTTTTAAAAACAGGGTTCCAATAACAGCTCTGTGTGTTCTGTTTTTATCCTTTTTGTTTCTGGGTTTCTCAATGATACCATCAAATATTGGTTATGTTTAGTGTTTACCCCCTAATGATATGTTCCCTAATAAAATGGCTTCGTCATAAATATAATATCACAATCTGTTCCCTTATTTATCTTTTTTTTTTTATAAATTATTCTTATTAATTGCGCATGTTAAAGGAACTTATATCCAGTGATAGTTTTTATGTAAATCATTTAAGAAGGTATTTTTGGGAAATTAAAACATTTTTTAACAAAAAACTATTTTTTTTTAATCTATCCAAGTAATCTACTGTTCACCGAAGCCGTCACCTCCATCGGTTTCTTTACGGCTCAAGACACAATTCACTGTTCGCAAGCAGGGGACATATAATATGCGCCATATTCCAGTCTGGACAATCGATTAAAAAATCACAAAAAATTAATGGCAGGATGAAACAGACCCATCCCTCCTAATCAAGCTGGTTCCTTCACTTTTATCTGACATGCTGAGCTTGCATTCGAATCTTCATCCTCTTTCATTAATTCAAATTTTCAAATGACTTTTGTAGGGCAGAATATAAGGAGCATTCTCAAACCCAAATTCATTCTCTCTTTCCAACATTCCATTTTTCATTCGTCTGCTCTGTTGTTCCGTGTTTCCATAACCTTACTCTTCATCTTCTTATGAAGAAAGGGCTTCAGATTCCAGATGTGGCTCACTCATACCTTCTACTTTTCTGGTATGGATTTTGTTTTTTGAAACTTGATTGCCTTCTTTCATTTTTTTTTATCTCTTTTTCTGGTTTAATTTGAGTTGGGATTCATTTCCTTTTCCAGTCACGATTTAGTTCAAGAGTAGACCAAACAATTTCTTAACTGACTTTGCTTTTCTGCGATGATTTTGTTAGAACCCCATCTTTTAAGTCTCTGAATCTTTTTACTTATTAATTTGTTCGTAGAACCGTTCAAACAAACTTTCTAAGAAGAGATCCGGAGTTAGGAAGAAAGAGTATGTGGTCAGGAGAGACAAGCAAAAAAATATATTTGCGGGTGAAAAATTCTTCTTCCAACTTATTTGTTAATGATTTTTTGGGATTTGCAGACAAAAATTGGTTGTTTGATTCTTTTTAATAAATGGAGTAATCTCATCTATTGAAGAATATATCTTTTTCCTCATTCATGATTTAGCATGTGAATACTTTCATCTCCTATGTGAAGAGGGAATTATTTCTTTGTATTAAATTGTTTGTCCAAGTGCAGAAATCAAGCATCTGATGAAGAGCTGCAACCTTGTTGCACTAATAGAAGTATATCATCCTCAACTTTGAAAAGATTCACTGCGAGGCATATTTCTACTCTAATGTCAATGAAATTTCTTCCTCTATTCATGTATGAAATGTCATGAATGGAATGTGTTTCTATTTTAGTTGATATAGTATGTTTAAAGTATGAAAGACAATGATTTGATTTCAGGAAAATGATATAATTAAGCATTGAACCATTCTTTAAGTACAAGCACCCCATGTGTAATGTACGGAGAGCACAAACTATTACCTTTGGTTCTAATTATATATGAGATTAGGTTGATTTTATTTTTTGGAGAAATTAAGGGAGATAAATAAGTTATTTAATCATATCATATGTTATGTATCTTTAGATTATATATTAGTTTATTAGTCAAACTAATTAGTTTTAACAACAAAAATAAAAATATTCTAAAATAATTTAATGCAAAGAAACGATATCATTTTAGTGTGTATGGAAACTTGTTGGTCTTGGTCCAAAACAATGTTAAAGTAGCTTTATCTAAGAAGTTGGAAAAATAAAAAATAAAAAACCTATTTCAAACATGCTTTGAAACATAATCTTACCTTAATAGCTTTCAAAGCAGCAAGTTTTTCTTCCCAATTAAAATTTTGCCCCTGAAGTATGCTCCTAGGAGCAATTTTGCCCCTTAATTTTTCGGCGTAGCAATGTTGCCCCTAAAGTATCAAAACGTAGCAATATTGCCCCTCCGTTAAAAACCCTAACGTTGACCGTTAGGGTTTTTAACGAATGGGCAACATTGCTCCGGTTTGAGACTTCAGAAGCAACATTGCTACGTCGAAAACTTAAGGGGTAAAATTGCTCTTGGACACGTACTTTAGGGACAAAATTGATACTTAACCCGAATATAGAAGGCAATCATTTCCAACAGTCAGTGAATATTACTGTGGAAGTACAGAAAATTACCTGACCAAATTGAATTGAAATTGGTGCTCATAGGACAAGGAACTTAAACAAAACTAATACTAAATTTTAGTGACAACTTGAAACCTCATCAATTCTTTTTCTATGGCGTGAATTACAGTTTTCTGAGGCAAATGAAATGTAAGAAAACAACAAACACTGTTCAAACTCAAATTACTCTTAGCATTCAGAAGGTCATGTAAAGGTATGACCATGCCATACCATAGCATCATAGTTGCGAGATGATGTCTTTTTTATTGATTTGCCATAATGCCTTCAATTTGGGGGCACTGAATTGGTTGAGGTTACAACTTGATTTTGCCTGTCCTCTTATTAAACTTCTCAGAAGTTAGAATTTTTTATATTATACACTCACCTTGCTGACTTGTTGAATTTCTAATCTCTCTTTATGAAGAATAGACAATTTATAATTACTGCACAGGTAAGCAGTAACGAAAAAGTGTTACCTTTGATTGTGCTCCATTATATCTTAAATCAATTACTTAATTTACAGAAAGAAGTGGCAGAATCTGATACTCACAATCAAGGTGGGACATTGCACAGTTTCAAACCACTTGGCACAAAGTGGGCTCACCCTATTCCAGTAACTGAGACTGGTTTTGTACTTGTTGCCACAGAAAAGCTTGGTGGTATTCGCACGTTTGAAAGAAGTGTTGTGCTGCTTCTCAGATCTGGAACTAGGCACCCACAAGAAGGGCCTTTTGGAGTTATCATCAATCGCCGCTTCACAAAAGGATTAAGAACATAAATCCTACTAATCTTGATCTAGCAACCACTTTCTCTGACTGTCCCTTGCATTTTGGGGGACCTCTTGAGGCAAGCATGTTTTTGCTAAGAACAGGGGAGAAGTTGAAGCTACCGGGATTGAAAGAGGTGATCCCCGGCCTATGCTTTGGAGCTCGAAACAGTTTGGTTGAAGCAGCAGTGCTGGTGAAGAAGGGAATACTGAAGCCGCAGGATTTCAGATTCTTCATCGGCCATTCAAGATGGCAGCTGGATCAATTGAGAGAGGAGATTGAATCAGATTATTGGTATGTGGCTGCTTGTAGCTCATGTTTGCTTTGTGGAGCTTCCACAGATTCCTCAGAAAATTTTTGGGGTGAGATTCTGCAACTAATGGCGGCCATTACTCCGAATTGAGCCGCAAGCCAAAGCAAGATATTTTGTAATCAGGATGTTGTGAAGTGCAAAATGTACATAAGTGATCTTTAATGCAAAAGACTTGGATATGTTTACCCTCTAGCCTTCACTGTTATTCATCTCAATAGGAATTTAACTCTTATAGGAGTTTTGTAAGTATGCTTGTTCTATATATGAGATCAGATGCCACCCAAAAGAATGTATGTATGTATGTATGTATGTATGTATGTATGTATGTATGTATGTATGTATGTATGTATGTATGTATGGATGTATGGATCATGCATGCATGCATGTATGCATGCATGCATGCATGTATGCATGTATGCATGCATGGATGTATGCATGCATGCATGCATGCATGCATGTATGTATGTATGTATGTATGTATGTATGTATGTATGTGTGGTTATGTCAAGTCACCCCAAAACTACATCATTTTGAAAGTTCATTGATTCATTTAACCCCAAAACGACGTCATTTTGGGAGTTAGGGGAATTAATGAAGGGTATTTTGGTAAAATTCATATAATAAATATAAAAACAAAAATACCCAAATACCCTTCATTAATTCTCCTAACTCCCAAAACGACGACGTTTTGGGGTGACTTGACATAACATTATGTCAAGTGACATGACAAACGATAAACCCTATATGTGTGTGTAAGGGTTAAGGAGCAATTTGGCCAACGAACTAACAAAAATACCCAAATACCCTTCATTAATTCTCCTAACTCCCAAAACGACGACGTTTTGGGGTGACTTGACATAACATTATGTCAAGTGACATGACAAACGATAAACCCTATATGTGTGTGTAAGGGTTAAGGAGCAATTTAATAAACGAACTAACAAAAATACCCAAATACCCTTCATTAATTATCCTAACTCCCAAAACGACGACGTTTTGGGGTGACTTGACATAACATTATGTCAAGTGACATGACAAACGATAAACCCTATATGTGTGTGTAAGGGTTAAGGAGCAATTTGGCCAACGAACTATTACCTCAGGAGCGCCTAGCACAAATAACTTTTAAGTGGATCTAAAATACCAAAAAACTTTTAAAAATGTGCAGTTAGTACAAAACTGGAGTAAAACTTTTTTGTGCTGAGCGCTCCTGGAGTAAAAAAATTTTATGTTGGACATTCCTGAAGTAAAAGTTTTTTGTGCTGACTGTACAATTTTTAAAAATTTTTTGATACTTTTGGTTCACTTAAAAGTTATTTATGCTGGGCGCTCCTGAGATAAAAGTTCGTTGGTCAAATTGCTCCTTAACTCTATATGTAACAATGTTTCATGATTTTTTAGCCAACTTTGCTCTAATATTTTTTCAAACTTAATAATTATGAACTTATCACCTCTATGTCTGTTTCTTTTTCCCGACTTAATGCCATGTATGTTCTCGCCATCTAAGCTCATCAAAACTTGGACAGTTTCCATTCCTAGGCATTATGTCTGGATTTTAGAATCCCTTGTACTTATAAACCTGTCTTTTTAACATGGTTATCAAACCCGGACCGGACCGGTCGGTTTGAAACGGAAACCGGCGAACCGGCCGTGAAACCGGTCCGGTTTGTCATAGAAACCGGGGTCACCCCCTGAACCGGCCAACTCGGGGTGACCCGGAGAGAACCGGTGTGAACCGCCGAGCTAACTGATCTGACCCGGAAAGAAAACGAGAAGAAAAACAGAAAATAGGAGAGGTCGAAAGCCAGATAATCAGAAATCAAGAAACACAGAGAATCGCATCGGTGCTGGAATCTTCTTGTGGCGAGAGATGGACAAACTAGCGGCAAGATCTTGAAGAAACTACACGGTGAGGAAGAAGAACGATCGTTGTCTAGATCCGGACGGACTGAACGACGCCGGAGCATAATGAGTTCGGACTGATAATCGAGTTTTCAGAGATCTTCAAGAATGTACTGATACAGCTTGAAACTTGATTCTGCAATGGAACTATATTGGTCCTTCCTTTTCCCCTCAAAGATTTCACTCATTCGATAGGAAGCTTTAGACTGATATGGGTTTATTTTTTTCAAACAAAAAAGATGAAATTAATCCTCTTCAATCGATGATGACAGCTGTGCACGTTTTACGAAGAAGCCTAATGACTTAATAGCCACAGCTTCACGGAATCACGGGTTTTATGGAAAGTTTAAAATCATTTTTTTTATTGTTTTTTAATTTTATATTAGTAATTTTAAAATTTTCACTTTCTTACCGGTTTGACCCCGGTTTAGTTCCGGTCTGACCCACTGACCCTTGACCCAGTACCCTGACCGGTTCAGTGACCGGTCCGGTTTTAATAACCTTGCTTTTTAACAAACATATGGGTGCAACAATCTATTCAAGGTAATGAAACAAATTAAATACCCCCTCCAGTTCTAATTATAAGAAAAATTTTGTAGTGCAAATTACACTATCAAAGTATTCCTATAATTAGGACAGGAGGTAGTAAAAGAAATCATTAACAATATGTCGGTGTTTCATAATATTTGGCTAAAAATTCTTGTTTTAACTTTTAATTGTTTCCTTAGTAGAATCTTATTTAAAAAAGGTTAACACTAAATAATTGATAATTCCTTGAACACTAAATAGGAGAATCCCTTAGCTAAGTCTATCCATATTAAATCAAAATATTATTTATTAATAAGTATTGCAGTACTATGTGCGTTGTTAAACAGATAGACCGCTTCTTTTCTTATGGGGACTGGGAGACTTGGACTTTTCCACGGACTCCATAGCCCTCTTCACAGTACCTCAGCGTCTCAGTAGTCTTCCTTCTCGACCCACTTTGAAATGAAAATCTGACTTTGAGCTTTTTAAGATCCCATTTCAGCCAAATTAAATCACTTCTCTTTTTTGCCACAATTAAGGATGAATTCCTAGTGATTGTGTTTTAACTACTTAACTACTAATAAGGACTAAGTCATAATAAGTTAAAAGTAGGGTTCGGAAACCGGCCATCAACTCGGGTCACTTTAAAAAAATCAACTTTTTTTAACTTTTTTTTTTCATTATCTTATATTAATAACCCTTAAATCTTTAATTCCTCATCGGTTTGGTTCCGGGTTACTTTGGTTTGACTGCGACCTGACCCACTAACCCTTAACCGGTTCAGTGCTTGATCCAGATTTAATAACATTGGTTAAAAGTATAAAGATTGAGTCATAACAAGTTATATTTGAGAAATTGAGTTGCGATTGAGTTAAATGAGATGAACTAAATATTTAACTTTCTTTAATTCATATGATATTAGAGTTTAATATGGTTAATAAGGATAATATGTAAATCACATTAATTTTATAAAAAAATTAATGTTCTTAATTATTTTTAATATGTGAATTAATTAGAAGTAAATTATAATTACTACATGAGGGACTAACAAATAACCACAACATAAAATTATGGAATCACACTTGAGTATGTTTGGTAGGGCGGGTTTGAAGGGAATGGATGGGGAAGCAAAATTTGTGAGTGAGATTTTAAGAAAATGGAGAAGTTGGGTTAAAATGTTTTAATAAATTTTTCCCCCACTCTTTTATTTTATATTTTCTCTTAATTAACATTTTACAACACCACTTCTCCAATTTTTTAAATTCACTTCACAAAAATTTTATCTCCTCTCCCCTACCCTCCAAATTCCTCTTAGCAAATAGCCCCTTAGGCATTGATTTGTAACCAGTTAAACTGTTGAAATTGAGTTGGATTAAAGGTATTATCTCCGGTCCTAAATATAAGATAAAGTCTATAGTACAAATTGCACTATAAATTTTGTCATATATTTAGCATCAGAAGGAGTATTAAATATCTATTTTTCACACACTATACACATAGAGTAAATTACTACTCAATCTTATTTATAAGCAATGTTTTCCCTCATATGATTGGTATTCTATATAAGCAACAATTTGACTTTGTTAATAATTTAATGTACATTTTTTCCCATTTTTATCCCTTATTGATTGCTTGTGTCTCTCATCTATTTCTTGCACTCATTCTTTCTCATCTATTTTCCTACTCATTCTCTCATCATATTCATAAATACTTGTATATTAAAATAATTTGTTTCTTTTATATATTTATTACTTTTAATACTTTACACGTACATGAGGTCATACCTGCCTCTAATACGTGTAAAGTATCATTTCCTAATTGATAAAATGCAAAAGAAGCTATGTGGATGGAAGAAACAGAAGCTGTCATTAGCAGGAAAGCTTACTCTTGTTTTAAAGACGTGACAAACCAAATGCCTATTTTAAAGAGTATAAACTGAATGTGGGCAACTATTTTCAGGGTAGCATGTTGGTATTTGTGGCAATAGAGGAACAGGTGCGTGTTTGAAGTGGACTTTCGATTGCCAGAAATGTCGATTCAGGTGATTAGTAAATATGTGAAGGAGATTTTACTAGTGGAGAGGAAGATGAGTGGATGTAAAGCTGGAAGAACAAAAAACTATATTGGCTGGAGGATGGACTAAATGTAGATGGGGCTACTAAAGGCAATCCGGGTCTCGCGGGTTTTGGTGATTTGCTAAGGAATAGTGATGGAAGGTGGATAAGAGGATTTGCATATACTTTCCTACCTAAGCCACCTTTGAATCTCTACAGACAATCCCAATTTCAGCATCCCCACTATCTGCATGGTATGCCCCATCCACATTAATTTTTATAGTACCTCTCGGTGGTTTAGCCCATGGTTCCCTCCTAGAATTCACTTCTTCTCCCTTAAAAACCTAGATACATCGTGCTTTCCAAATCCACCGGCACAAAGAAGCCGAGACAGCCTTCTGAAAATTATCAAGCTCCTTATTTTCGACCAACATTTCCGCAAGCCATTTATCAACTCTTGAGATTCGCACTCAATCTATCTATATTCCCAAATTACAGTCAAACCAACATCTCTTAGTCCAGGGACAGAAAAATAGCATATGTTCTATTGTTTTGCTTGCAGATCCACATATCAGGCATGTTCAGTCTTTTGAGCAATGCCTCTTATGTAGAACTTCTTCAGTAGAAATTGCCCAACCAAGAGCTCTCCATACAAAATGTTGTACTTTGGGTGGGATTGCCAATTTCCAAACATCATTCCAGATCTCCTTTGGCACTTGTTAGGATATGCTAGGGTCCTTCTTAGGTTGAATTATTCTGTTTTCCTTAGCGGCATAATAACCAGATTAAAGACAATATTCGCCATTCATATTTTTCGTCTGTTCAACAACATTCCTACCCTCCAATTTCCCATTACCAAGATCCGGAATTCACTTATTCTCCCATACATTAATCTACCTGCCATTCCCCACTTGCCAACAAAGCTTTTGGCTTAATAGTTCCCTACCTTCCAGCAGACTGATCCAACCCTAAGAAGGTCTTCCCCCCTTATTGGCTTTCATTAAATCATCTTTAGGAAAGTAAATTCCTTTTAAGACTTTACACCATAGATCTTGCCGGTTTTGAATCAGCCTCCAAGCAGTTTTAGTAGTAAAGCTCTATTAAAACAGCAAATCTCTGAACCCCATTCCTCCTGCTTTTGAACTAGCTTGCCAGTGTATGCTTCATTTCCCCCCTGCATCTCCCCACCAGAAATTGGCCACCAATTTGTCAATCTCCATACATGACTTCTTCTTAAGAAAAAGAAAACATGTCATTGGGTACACTGGAGTTGAATTTGCATCTACTTTAATTAACACTTCCTTCCCTGCAAAGGTCAAAAGTTTTTGCTTCCAGCCTTGAAGCTTCAAACCCACCTTATCCCTTATAAAGGCAAGATCAGCCGCTTTTGACCTTCCCCATAAAATTGGTAATCCCAAATACTTTCCTGGCTGATCCACTTGCTTGATTTCCAAAGCTGCAGAAATCTCATCTTTCACTTCCTTTGGTGTATTAGTTGAGAAAAACAGACAAGATTTATCAAAATTCACCTCTTGTCCAGATGCTTTACTATAATACACCTGAAATATCTTTTTCAATATCAAGCAATTAGTGGATCAGCCCTCACAAAGAATAAGGCATCATCTGCAAAAAAAAAAAAAAAGTGAGAAATAACTGGGAAACTGTTTGTTTGACAATTTAATACCTCTTGGCTCCTTTCTATTAACATGAAACTAGACCATTAGTGATAATACTTCAATCATCAATATAAAAAGGTAAGGTGAGATCACCTTGTCTTACCCGGCCCTCCTGGCTTAAAATTAGCAACACTCTTCCTTGAAACTTGCAAGTCAAAATCCACAGAAGAAACACAATTTATGATCCAGTTTTACCCATAAATCACAAAAAACCCATTTTTCTCATCACTCCCTCCAACAAATCTCATTCCACCCTATCATATGCCTTATTCATATCAATTTTCAGAGCTACCTCCCATTTTTTCCCTTCTTTTTATTCTTCAAATAATGGAAGGCTTCGTGAGTTACAATGATATTATCTTGAATCATTCTACTAGCCATGAAGGCCCTTCGATTTGGGAAATAATTCTGTTCATCAACCTCCTTAATCTCAAAGCCAAAATTTTAGCTATGATTTTATAGGCTGCATTACATAAACCTATGTGCCGAATTTGACTAACCATTTCTGGTTTGTCAATCTTTGGGATCCATACTATGCTGGTTTTATTAATATCATCTAAGTCTTAATTGCTCTGAAAAAAATCCATGATGACCATCTGACATACCTCAACATTTATTTCCTCCCATGAAGACTGATAGAACATGACTGAAAATCTTGATGGACCTTGATTTGAATACTAAATTATGTGCATAAAATACTAAGAATCAACGCAATTACCCCTAACAAGATGCAAAGCTCTATCTAAAGAGAGAGAAAAATGTAACAGGTCACCAAGATAATAATAGACAAGTGTATTTCATCAAATTGTAATATTGTGATGTCTTTTTACACTTGAAAGTATTTTCCCCCTCTTGGAAAAGTAGTCAAAACTAAGCGAAATACTCCTTTATAGTCCTATTTATAGTGCAGAGTGAGAAATTTATTTTATCTTATCTATAGGGTAGAAATAGAAATTTTTTAGATAAATGTACAATTTTATCGTTCATTTATTATTGTATTAATTTTGTTCTCATAGGGTATAGGGTATAATGTATATTAAGTAGAGATAAAGTTGAAAAGTTATTGAATTCTATGGAAGTGTTAATGAAATTTAAGATTTTTCTTGATATGTATGAAACATTGTGAAAGTGTCTTATAAATAGGATAAGAGGAGTATGGAAGGAGATCCTCTCATTATCCCTCATGAGTCCATCTGGGCCGTTGATTGGAAAAAGAAGAGAAAAGTATTGTGACATTTCAAACTGATTGGACAGATATGATTTTGAGATTATGAAAAATGATGAGAAAATGATAATCGATGAGAGAAACCTGACTGAGGAGTATGCAGTCCTGCAGTGTGTTTGAATCAAAGGTATATGTGGGTTTGGAGGTATTAACGCATCCATCAGTCCCAATATAGCCAGAAAAATTTCCAAGATAAATATGCCATGATCCTAAACGTTTTACACCGGAGGAACATTTTTGGAGATGATGAGCTAAAGCTGTAGATCAAGTTAGAAGATTATTTTTCTTTCAAAAAAAAAAACAAATTGATCTTTTTGGGGAAGAAAAGACAAAGGCATGGCTATCTATAACCACACACACATAGGAAAAATACCATTTAAATACTAGATGAAATTCTAAAACCCCAAAATGTTTGTTAAAAAATTAAAAGGACACAAAGGTGATGAGGAGGAATTTGAGATTTTGAAATTTAAGTGTTTTTACTAAAATACCCCTCATCTCTCTCCTCTTCATCTCTTCCTCTTCTTGGCCACTCTCTTTCTCTCTTCTCTCCCTCTCTTCATTTTTAGTCTCACCTATGCCTTTCTTTCCTTGCCGGCGACAGCTTCCACCTTCACCGTCACTGGTTAGTTCTGCCATAACCACCAAAAAAGCTGCGACTATGAGTTTGGAGACCCAAGCTTGGAGTCGTGACTATGAGTTTGGAGTCCCAAGCTTGGAGCTACGACTATAGGTTTGTTTCTGGTTTAATTTTCTGAAATTTTAATCGTTTGAATGTGATGATTGCTAGGGCTGGACTCCATTGTTGAAAGTGGAAGGAATAATAGATGAAGAAGAATGTGAATAGTAAAACGAGCTCAAAAGGCTAAAAAATCCAGTAATGAATTGAAAATGCTCTTGGCAAGAAAGAGAGAATTGGTGAAGAAGACAATGTCATGATTCTTATTGCCTTGATGAATTAGTCAATCATATAGTAAGTAGAGGAGAAAGTTCCCATATAATTTCCCTAATATATAAAATTTCCTAACATCTAAATGTGCTTATTAGTTATAATTGTTATATCTGACATGACAATAAATAAATCATCTTCAAATGAGAGGTTCATATATGTAAACAAAATCCTGATGATATTTGAATATGTACAATTCATTTAAAGTTTGTTATTATTATTTTAAAAATATTTTAGTTGAAAAAATTATATATAGGTTGTTATTTTTATGAGGTGATTGAGAGATGAAGTTTAAAACTACCAACAAATTGTTGATTGATATGATAACCATAGCGAGGAGGATACAAGTTTGTTTATCAGGAAGTGTTATTGAAAGAGATAAAAACTTTGGCGGTTGACGCTTAAGTCTAAAAAAAGGATTATGCCCATAACCAAATAAAAAAGAAACATTTCTTCATCATTAATCACGATAGACTTATTGATCAAGACATAACATATGAAATTTAGACAGACATATAGTAATTTTACTGAAAATACTAACATAATCTCAAACTTTGTGGTAGTTCTTTCTTCATCCCTCTCTTGTCATATATACATATAT
The DNA here is from genome assembly GCA_025563575.1 of Acacia pycnantha. Taxonomy (NCBI): domain Eukaryota; kingdom Viridiplantae; phylum Streptophyta; class Magnoliopsida; order Fabales; family Fabaceae; genus Acacia; species Acacia pycnantha. The sequence continues at coordinate 317,461 of JAMWYP010000077.1, read as the reverse complement.
CCTCTCAATCTATAAACAAATTTTTCCACATAAGAAAAGATTCCATAACAAGCAATAATTACTTCAATTCAAGTAATTAATTTTTTAAAATAAAATTACGAGCATATTTATTCATTTATTATCCCTCCATTTTAAAATTTTCAAGTTTTACAAGACTTCTACTCTATTTAACCCAATAAAATAAACTAATATCTAATTGTTTGCTAGCCTATGATTCGTATTATTTTTTTTAAAAAAATGCTATATAAAGCTCATTAAGATACATCTAATCGTATCATATACCATAAAGTTATATTAAAAGGAATGAATACAATTGTGAATATAAAATAGATAGATTGCTTGCACTTCAATCACAAGCTTTGGTTTTTTCCCTTTTAAATCAATGAAATTTCCTATATGAAGATTTTATTGATAGGAATGATGTGATATATTTTATATAAAGAAAAATACTAGTCCTTCTAGTAATTATAAAATATTAAAAAAGGGCTTTACACTTTTCACACATTTTTTTTATAGACACAAATATCCTCCTATTTGAACTTACTCTTTTATATCTTGTCATAAGAAATTCCACCTCAGGGCCCAAATAATCAAAAAATTGTCAAAAAAATCCTTAAAAAAGTCACATGTCAAAAAAGGCCTCAGACATGGTAGTTAAAATCTCGATTTATTACTGCGATTTTATGTTTTTACGATTTTTTTTCATTAAAAATATTTTACTAATTTTCCAAACGCTTTTATGTTTTTACGTTACGATTTTTTATCCCTCTTCTGATTTTATGTAAAATCTTGATTTTAACTATCTTGGCCCCAGGACATTTTCTGATATTATTTTATAAATGTTAACAACTAGATCAGTATAACATTAACAACTAAATCAGTAGACGTTAACAACAATATCTTAACAATTAAATTAGTACTCGTTAACCATTAAATCAGTACACGTTAACAACTATATCAGTACACGTTAATAACTATATCAGTATAATGTTTTCTGAAATAATACATGCTAAAATGACTTTTCTTTACTTTTTTTTTTTTGACAATATTTTGCTAATTTGAGGCCAGGGGGATTTTCCCTATTCCCAAACAGCCCTCATCAAAGTCAAACAATTCAAATTTATAACAATTCATTATTATAGAAAACCTATTAAAACAGAACGAGCAATGTATATTTTCCATCTATTCTATATTCTGAATACATGCTATGACTGGCATGCTTCACATTTATGCTATTTTATCTTAACTTTACGCATTTATTTTTGAGAAGAGTGAGATTCTTGTTAATCTTAATAGTTATACATCCATAATTGAAAACTAATTTTATTAAAGGGGAAGAGTATGAATGATACAGTAAAGATTATTGAAATTTTTAGGGTTAAGGTGCGATTTGGCCAATAAACTATTGGCTCAGGAGCGTCCAACACAATTAACTATTAAGTGGACCAAAAATACCAACAAACTTTTAAAAAGGAGCGCCCAGCACAACGCCGTTAACACCGTTAACAAAAAGTTAACATCCGTTATCTAAGGTGCAGATTGACTAACGAACTCTTACTCCAAGAGCGTCCAGCACAAAATTCTAAATTTTACTAAATTAAATATTTTTTTCTCAATTTTTATTATTCAAAACTACTTGTATAGATATCTATGGACAAAAATTATTCATTCTTTAATTTTGTCAAAATTATAATTTGCTAAAATAAATAAAAGTTTTAATTAAAATATAATTATATGATTTAAATAAAATTCAAAGTGTGTTATACTTTGTTATATATGTTAAACAAAAAATTATATGATTTATTTTTATAATAAAACTCACATAAATTTCTTCTAAAATAAAATAATATTTTTTATGAAAAAAAGAATGTATGATAAATGATATGAGAGAATTAGAGTAAAATATGTAAAAGTGCACTTATTAATCAAATAATGTTAGATGGAACCTCATAAAAAAATCTTATATATTGGAATGGGGGAGATAATGTAGAGCTTAACATTTTTATGCTTCTCTTGCAAATAGGTGTGACTATTAAGAATTTTTAGATAAACATATAATAAAAACAAGCTCTGGAAAACTCCAATATAGTCAATTCGCTGAATTGAATGATGATATTTGTATTTGTCTAAGAAAATTTCATCCATTAATTTGTCTTGTTCAGATTAATAGATACATTTTTACAGGTCAAAAAACTTAAAATATACTTTTTTTGCCCCTATTTATAAAATATGATTTTCATTTTTATTTTATTTCTAAATATAAGTCTTATTAATCTAAATTTATAAGTATGATTTGTTTCCCTCTTTAAATTATAGCAAGAAATTTAGGTTAGTGGGTTCTTAAAGCTCAATTGTGTCAATTGTCGTATAACTTATTCCCAACGATACACTATCTATCTTGAATATAATGATATTAAGTTAACGGCAAAATCGAAAGAAAAGAATAATTTTCACATGATAGAGTAAAAATACATACATAAATTTACTCTAATTTATTTGATTAATAAGTTCACTTTTACATATTTTACTCTAATTCTCTCATATCATTTATCATACATTTTTTTTCTCATAAAAATTATTATTTTATTTTAGAATAAATTTATGTGAGTTTTATTATAAAAATAAATCATATAATTTTTTTAATATATATAATAAATTATAAAACACCTTGAATTTTATTTAAATCATATAATTATATTTTTAATTAAAACTTTTGTTTATTTTAGCAAATTATAATTTTGATAAAATTAAAGAATGAATAATTTTTGTTCATAGATATCTATACAAGTAGTTTTGAATAATGACTCAATTATTTAATTTAGTAAAATTTAGAATTTTGTGCTGGACGCTCCTAGAGTAAGAGTTTGTTGGCCAATCTGCACCTTAGATAACGGAGGTTAACTTTTTGTTAATGACGTTGTGTTGGGCGCTCCTTTTTAAAAGTTTGTTGGTATTTTTGGTTCACTTAATAGTTAATTGTGTTGGACGCTCTTAAGCCAATAGTTTATTGGTCAAATCGTACCTTAACCCAAATTTTTAACATCCAATTAATTAATGCCATACCAAAAGGAGTATTCTTTATTATTATTATTTTTTTTTTTTAATTTGGCCAAATATTCAACAACATTGCAGAACCCTAAAACATTTTAGCAAACCTCATTTTTCTTCAATTGCTTTATTTATTCATGGGACTTTTATAAAGTAATGTACTATGATAATAATTGTAATTGAAATACTGGTCTCACGTTCACACATTGAATTGAAATAAACATTAGAGAGATACATTGTTCTCATGCACTTCAAGGTTTAAACTTCTCATGTTACATGAGAAGAAGAAGAAGATTCCTACACACACATGTAATGGTGGGACCCATATATATATAATGCTAATTATATATATATATATATATATATGGGTCCCACCATTTCATGTGTGTGTGACATTAGAAAACACTTATCCTACAACATGAGAAATGTTTTTCCCTAATAATAATTTGCACTGATGTTTTCCAAAAACTCGACAATTTAGACTGATGTCTTTTTTTCTTTTTTTTTTAAACCCCATATAAATAGCTAAGTTACAATTAATTGATCAGGACTAAATAAACTCATTAAAGATAGGCTACACATGACCAAGAAGAATTACAACTTGAGATAAATCCTTATATACCCGAAAGATTTTTTTTAAAATCCTAAGAATATATTTCAGGTGCTGATTCTTACTAAAAAGATACACCATAGTACTGATTAGTATTGAAATTTGGGTTAAATACCTAATTTGTCATGGAAGTATTGATAAGGGGGTATTCAGCACCCGGAAGTTTTTTGGGTACCAAATTTGCACTGGAAGTATGAAAAATGTACCAAATTTGCGTAAAACTAACGGAAGGTCAAACGGGCGTTTGCCATGTCGGACTTTTTTGGGTTAAATACCTAATTTACCACAGAAGTATTGATAAGGGGGCACTCAGCACCCAGAAGTTTTTTTTTTATACCAAATTTGCACTGGAAGTATGAAAAGGTACCAAATTTGCCCAAAAACTGACGGAAGATCCGCGTAGGTCATTAAAATGCCACATGGCTAGGAAAAAAACACAGTGGAGACAGTGCAGGTGGGACCATTGTGAACACCATGGCTCTCCGATGTGGGGCTGAGGACCTACCAGGCAGCATGGCAAATTCATACCAAACGATTTTATCCCTTAGACCTTACAATTTCTCGATTCTCAAATCTTCAGGTACTGCCTCCTCACTCCCCCCCCCCCAATTCCCTTATTTTGCTTCTCTAAAATTTTACAATTTGGTGAAAATTTTGACAATCCATATGACTATCTCTAACTGGGTTTATTGGTGGTTTTTTATTTATCGTGATTCGGAGAACTATTTGGTTTCTTGGTAGAGCATTTTTTAGAGTACAATGGGAATACAAAATTGTTCTAGGAATTATCTCTAACTGATGGCTTTTGCAGATCCAGAGTTAATTCTAACATCCCATTTGAAAATTTTCTAGGGATCAAAACCAATCGGATCTGAAGCAAAGGAAGGTTGTAAACAAAGTTGGCAGACATTGTTGTGGAAGCTGGCATGCCCGTCGGTGAAGGAGTTGGTGAAGGAGTGGAAGAAAATTCAGAAGCACGAACCGCCGAAAGCGAGAGGGAAGAGAGAGAGATGAATGAGGTGTTGACGTGGTTACATGATTTGACATATGACTCACCCTTTACTGTGTTTCTTTCCTAGCCATGTGGCATTTTAACGACCTATGTGGACCTTCCGTCAGTTTTGGGCAAATTTGCTACCTTTTTTATACTTCCGGGGCACATTTGGTACCAAAAAAAAACTTTCGGGTGTTGAGTGCCCCCTTATCAATACTTCCGTGATAAATTAGGTATTTAACCCAAAAAAATCTGACGTGGCAAACGTCTGTTTGACCTTCCGTTAGTTTTGAGCAAATTTGGTACCTTTTTCATACTTCCGGGGTAAATTTGGTACCCCAAAAACTTCCAGGTGTTGAGTGCCTCCTTATCAATACTTCCATGGCAAATTAGACCTTTAACCCTGAAATTTTTTTCATAATCTTAAAAAATTATTTTGAAATCATTAAAAAATATTTCAGTGACTAGTACTAAAAAGATATTTTAACATATTAAATGATATTATATATATATATATATAAAAGTTTAGACTGTTCAAATCTTATTTAAAAAGTAGTAAACCAAAATAAAAAGGGTTAAGGAGCAATTTTACACATGAGCTTTTTCCCCAGGAGCGCCCAGCACCACGTGCTTTTTTCTGGAGCAAAAGTACACACGTGGTTACGTTTTTCCACCACCGGCCCCACCACGGCCGGCGGCGGCCTGCCGGCCACCACCACCGCCGTGGTGCTGGCAAAAGGATAATTAGGGCAAAAGGATAATTTTTATTTAAAACTAAGGGCAAAAGTGTAATTTTACCTGAGTTACTGTTCATTTCCATCCAACTTAACAGTTGACTAACGGTCAACTAACTGCCGTGGTGCTGGGCGTTCCCAAAACGTAACCACGCGTGTATTTTTTCCGTAAAAGCACGTGGTCTTTGGCGCTCCTTAGAAAAAGCTCATGTGTAAAATTGCTCCTTAACCCAAATAAAAAATACCAACAAGAGTACATAAAAGGACGGACAGCTATAAAGTTAAAAGCTGAAAATACATCAGGCTTATTAAAGCATCGGACACATATCACACACATGACTTAAAAACTGGGAAATGGCCGACACTGACGAACTGGCTGCTGACACTGATCATGGGGACCACCTTTACAAACGTTCATCGCAAAAGGAGGAGCGCGCCCTTTTAACGAGAAAATTCTCCGAAGCTACGGTATATGTAATTTCACAAGAAAATGTAAAAGAAAGAGGGCAAAAGTCATTTGTTTATAACATATATAGGAGACCCATTTTTATGAGTCTACACATTGCTTCAATCTCTGCCTGAGTCCTTTACCGATCACTCCCCTCTCTCTCTCTCAAGTAGTCATTGTCTCCATCATCTCTCTGCCGTGCGAAGCCACTTAAGGCGGCGTCTCCCTCCATCATCTCCGTCTCCAGCAGATCCTCAAAGAACGTTCTCCCTCCTTGGTCCAGATCTGGTAAGCTTGAACCTGTAATTTTCATATTTGCTTGATCTGAATATTTTATGGCGTGTTTCTGTATGAATATTTCATTTGTGTTCTCCATGATTTGTTTGAGCTTGGGAAGAAGAAGGGAATCATAGGGTCTTTTCTCTCAATTAGGATTTGGGAAAAGAAATTTTGTTAATGGGTAGGAGTTGATCAATTTTTGTAAAGACGCTGATTTAAATCATTCTCACAAATAAAATTTTGGGAAAATTGCTTTAAAAATCGTCTGGAATAAGGATTTTGAAATTTTATGACTTTACCTCAATACCCATCTCTTTGGAAAGAATAGGGAAGGCAGGAAGGAGGAGGTGCTTTTCTCAAACTCCAAATCCCGAACCAAAATCCAATTCTCTAACTAAGCGATGAAATTTATATAATCGACATGCTTCATCGGACCTCACTTGTTCTTGCCTTCAAGTTTGCAAATTTGCATCAGAACATCGCACACAGGCTCCATAAACACCAATGAAGTTCTGCAGATTAGGAACTGCTTTAAAAGAATATGTATGGTTCTCACCAAATACGGAGGAGGAGGGGGCTTGGTGCTGTGGATCAAAGCTCCTCCTTCTGCCTTCTCTCTTTCTGAGTGGTCTTGAGATAAATTGACGAAATTTTAATATCCAAATTTAAGACATCTCACATGCTTAATGATTTGATAAGTTTAGTAATCTAAATAAGAATTTTTTCAAATGACTTTTAAAGGAATTTCCCTAAAATTTTCAATAAAACTTTATCCAATTTTTCTTTTGTTTAGTTGAGTTTTACTTCGTGGCTTTTTTATTTTTCCAAACTTGCTTCCAATCTCAAACTCAATCACAACCCAATTTTAATCTCATTCTCAGTCACTTAAAATTTAGTCCAATGTGCCAAATGTGGCCTATGTTTTTTAAAGAGTCCAACATTATATTTTTTGGTACCATGTACATATTTTAGAAAGTTCAACATTATGTTTCTCATTATATTTTATTTTATAATTTATTTCTTCGTAAACCCTATGTATTATGAATTAGTTTTAATAATTTATCATGTGTTTGCATACTGGCCTAAGGTGGACCATCAAATCTGAAAATTTCTCCTCAGTCAGGAGAGGTAATCTGGTATGCTTTTGCTCAATAAAATAAAGAGTTAATATAACCATTTATCCCTCAAGTTTACCCTCATTTTGATTTTAGTGATTTAAGTTTTAAATTATAGGTTTTGGCTCTCAAATATGTGTTCGTTTAAAACATTCGTCCCTATAACTCAATAAAAACTTGGACCATTTTGCTTCTAGAGACTAAAACCTATGATTTAAAACTCAATTTTAGTTTTGTGGTGAGTAATAATCTGATACCCAAAATTGCTTGGTCTAGTAGTGGATCAGATAGACTATAAATTAGGCGAACTAAGTTTGAATCCCATCTTATTCAAAAAGACTTTTAGGGAGAGGCATCTTGATCACAAGCCTTGATTCGAATTAGTCGATTACTCAAATACTTAGTAATAAAATCCAAAAAAAGCATTAGACATCGGGTGGCCCAAAAAGTTATTAAAAAAAATCATTTCATTCATTTCTTCATGATCATTTCCATATATATATATATATATATATATATCATCACACTCCACAATTTTTGTAAGTTAAATTAACATTATTTTCTTAATCTTTACCAGTGAGAAGCCATCATGACCGGGTTAGCACCATCCTCTTCTTTCAATTACCAATGGACTTACGATGTCTTTATCAATTTTCGCGGCGAAGATACTCGTCATGGTTTTGTAGGAAATCTGTATAATGCTTTAAAGAATGCGGGAGTTCGCACCTTCCTTGATGATGTGGAACTAAGAAGAGGGGATAAAATTACACCAGAACTTCTCAAAGCAATTGAAAATTCTAGAATGGCCATTACCGTATTTTCGAAGAACTATGCTTCTTCCACATTTTGTCTCAAGGAACTTGTGAAAATTCATGAGTGGGTTAATTTGAAGGGTCGGTTGGTATTGCCCATTTTTTATGATGTGGAGCCTACAGAAGTGCGACATCAAAAAGGTTGCTATGGACAAGCATTATTTGAGCATATAGAAAACCTAAGGGCTGATAAGGACACGATAAACAGTTGGAAGCTTGCATTGCAAGAAGTGTCTAATATTTCTGGTTACCATCATAATCCACGGTAATTCGAAACTTTCATCTTGTGTTTTTTTTTTTTCAACTATGGTTTTTATGGTAAATAAATTTAAATTTCCTTACTACGGTGAGTTTAATTAGAATACACACACACACACACACACACACACACATATATATATATATATATATATATATATATATATATTAACTTTTCAGGCAAGGTGATGAATATAAATTTATTCCCGTATAATTCACAACTTTCATCTTGTTTTTTTACTTTGGTTTTCCTCGTTTCGTAGCTTCAAATTTGTTTATAAGTAAATCAACCTAAATTTCTTTGCTAGGATAAATGTAATTTGAATTGATATTTTTTTTGCAACCTTTCAGGGAAAATGGTTATGAATATCAATTTATTGAAAGGATCGTGAAAGAAATCTCTAGTAAAATTAAAAGGGATCCTTTATATATTTCTGAATATGTTGTTGGGCTAGAGTCTCGAGTGAAAGAAATAACCTCGCTATTACAGATTGAGCCAAATGACAAGGTCATCATGGTAGGAATTTGTGGAATGGGGGGATTGGGTAAAACAACAACAGCACGAGCTCTGTATAATTCAATTGCTGATCATTTTGAAGGTTTGTGCTTTCTCCATGATGTCAATAAAAAATCAGAGACACTTGGCCTAGAAAAAATTCAAGAGACAATACTTTCAAATATCTTAGGAGTGGACATGAAAATACAAGATGTTAATGACGGAGTTCAAATAATGAAAAAGAGATTCAAAGAAAAGAAAATTCTTTTGATTCTCGATAATATTGAGGATCATAAGCAATTGGAAAAATTAGCTGGTGATTGCAGTTGGTTTAGTGGTGGGAGTAGGATCATTATAACCACAAGGGATAGACATTTACTTTTGAGGCATGGGGTTGAAAGTATGTACAACATGGAGGTTTTCAATCCTGAAGAATCTCTTGAGTTGTTAAGCTGGAATGCTTTTAGAAATCGCCAAGTAGACCCACGCTACAATGATGTCTTGAATCGTGCAAGAACTTATGCACAAGGCCTTCCACTTGCCCTCAATGTAATAGGCTCTAAATTGTATGGAAAGACTGTAAATGAATGGGAATCTGCGCTTGACGTATATGAAAAAACTCTCCATAAAGACATTGAACAAGTATTGAGGGTGAGTTATGAGGACCTTGAAGAAGTTGAAAAAGAAATATTCCTTGATATTGCTTGTTTCTTCGAAGGAAAAGAATTGGAATATGTCATATATATGGTTGAAGTAGTTTATGACTTTAATAATTTAAGATATTTTATTGGAGTGTTGGTTGATAAATGCCTTATAAAGATTGAAAAGTCATCGAATCATATTCAAATGCATGATTTGATACGAGATATGGGGAGAAAAATTGTGAATGAAGAATCACCAAACAATCCAGGAGAACGGAGCAGATTATGGGTCCATCGAGATATTGTTAATGTTTTGGAACGCAATACAGTAAGTAACACTAGTTGGGGTGATTTATTTATCTTTTATTGTTTTGCGTTGTAATTTTATTGTTGTTTTCACAATATCTTAGATGGCATATCCTTATCTATGTGATTTATGTTTATTTTCCTTGTTATATGAAGTTATTAACTCGTTTTTTATGCATAGTTGTTGAGTCCTTTTGTCTCACTCATAAATTCAATGCATGGAATTTATTTAATGAATGAATGGGTTGAATTAGTTTTTGATAAGGTGAAATCCTTAGAACTGATTTTTAATGGTGCATGAACTGTTGGAATTTTAGAATTGATTTTATAGATTTGGGGTGAAAAATTTTCCCATTCAAATATACACACTCATGTATATGTATGTATACACACACACATACATATATGTGTGTACACACACGTGTATGTATTATTTTAAGTGTTAAACTTTTATTTTTATCATATTCTTAGAAAATAAAGAGTTTTGTATTATATAAGAATCTCCTTTTAAGAAATCATATAAAGTTATATAAAAATATCTGAAAGATTTCACATCACTCAAAAATAAATATATAATCAGTAAATTAATATTCAGGAAAAATGCAATTTTTTTAGAAAAACATATAAAATTGAATTTTCAATTACATGATAAACGATGATAGTTATATTTTCAATTAGATTTAATTTTATTTTTCTAGATATAATATGAAAAAATACAGTTACTTCAAATTTTATACAAAATAAATGAATGTTTGAATTCATTATATAATAACATAGAATAATTAAGATTATTTATAAATAAATAATAAACAATACATTTATATTTATGCTGTTGTTGAATTCTCATTGAAGAACCTCCTAAATATTTAGTAAATTAATAAACTTTATATATAAGTAAGGAAACAATTGTGTACACATAGATGGTCAAAAGAGTAAGATCGAGTTGAGAAGTAGACAACCAAGTTATCTTGATTTAGTCAACTCAGATTGCTCTTAATAGATTCCTGAAGTACTACAATCAAATCATTATTCTGATTAGCCGCAATTAATGATTAAACCCTTTTTAGATAATTTAAGATATTTTTAATAACCAAAGCCATTAACTTAGTGTTTGAAGTCAAGGTTTGATTCTTAAGAGGTTTACATGCATATATGTTGAGGCTAAGTTGAAGATATTTTAGGTCCATTTACTAGATTGTGGGATTTTTATGCCGAAGTATGTCACTATTTCAAATTTGTGGAAAAATGTTTTTTCTTTTTTTCTATTATTGCATATGCTTCAAATTTCTAATATTTTCAACATGACTATCATTCGTTGTTCATAGGGCACAAATAAAATTAGGATGATAGTGCAAGACAATTGGAGGGAAATGATAAAAGTAAATTGGGACGGAGAAGCCTTCAAGAGTATGAAAGAATTAAAAATTCTCATTTTAGTGAATGTGAAATTTTCAAAAGATCCCAAATATCTTCCTGAGAGCTTAAAAGTGCTGAAGTGGGAAGACTATCCTTCATGTTTGCCTCCTAATTTTAGTCCAAAGGAGCTTGTTGTGCTCGAAATTGAGAATGCTTGTTTGAGTTCGTTGGAAACAATAATTAAGGTAAGATCCCTATCTTATAAGCATCTCTAGTTAGCTATCTTGTACTTGATAATTTTATTCTTTTTTTTAAAAAAAATTAAACTGTTTATATGATTTGGTTATTGCAGACTTCGGTCAATTTGGGCATTTTGAATCTCTCATTTTGTGAAAATGTTAAAGAGATACCTAATCTGTCGGATCTCAGAAATTTGAAGGAATTAATCCTTGAGTGTTGCGTGAATTTGATTGGAATTCATGATTCAATTGGCTATTTACCAAAACTTGAGGTCTTGAATTTAGAATATTGTTTCCAGCTGAAGACCTTCCCACGTGCCATCAAGTTACCCTCTCTTAGACAACTCATTCTTACTAAGTGCTCAAGTCTGAAGTACTTTCCGGAAATACTTGAAAAGGTGAAAATAACAGAGCTATCTTTAGAGGACACAGGAATAGAAAAATTGCCTTGGTCGATTTGCAATCTTTCTGAGCTTAGGAAGTTATGGATTCACAAGAATGAGGAAGTCATTGAGATCCCTAATAGCATTTTTCTATTGCCGGAAATACGAGAGATCAGAGTGGATTGTGGTTATGGGGAGGTGATATCATGCAATTCAACGGAAGCCAAAGAAATGTCAATTTGGTCCAAGAAATGTCCCAACGGAGTTGTGTTTGATCTCCCATATTGTAATATATCAGATGATATCCTTAGAACTAATCTTAGTCGATTTTTGAACATGAAGTATTTGGACTTACAAGGTAATGATTTCACAATTTTGCCGGCATGGATGAAAGAATGTCATTTTTTGGAGACACTAGTGTTAAATGAGTGCTATTATCTGAGAGAAATTGAAGGGATTCCACCAGGCATAAGACGTTTAGAAGCAAGAAACTGCTTGTCATTGAGTTTAGAGTCCAAAAGCATAATATTGAGTGAGGTAATCCATTTCTCTCTTTGATCGTTAGACCTTATTATATTCACAAAATATATGTATTGAGTTAATGTATTTTGCTCAACACTTGTTTTGATCCACAGGAATTACATGGGGCTCCTCATAACTCAGGGGAAGAAGAAGAGTGGTTTTTTTGTGTGCCGAGTAGAAGCATACCGAAGTGGTTTGATCACACAAGCAAAGGAGCTTCTATTTCCTTTTGGTTTCGTAACTCCTTCCCAACTCTATGCCTCTGTCATCTTCTTAAACAAACAAACAAACAAGCAATGGAATTATACAATTATTCCTTTCGTGTGTGGGTGCACATCAATAAGGAACCAGAATTTCATCAAACAATTTGGACTTCATCACTTGAGTCATATAATTTGGATCATTTAGTTGTGCACAACCTAAAATGGGATGATACGTGTCATTTTAAGAGAAAACGACTTCGTCTAGAACATCGGTGGTATCATGCACAGGTTTGTTTAATGCTCTGGGATTATGAACGCATCGTTATAAAAGAGAGCGGGATGTATGTAATCAAACAACTTTGTGAGATGGAAGATATCAGTTTTACAAATCCTTATCATCAAACATTGGATTCCACTTGGGGTAACCAAGGTAAGCCTATGCGCTCTTCCTCTATCTCTACTAGTTTGAGTTTTTCAAATTGAAATTGCATTTTTCTCCAAATCACTTATTGATTATAGTTTGTTGTCAGGTCCACAACCTTTCGTAATATATTTATGTACATAACACAGATTTCAGATGATGATGATGATCAATATCTATTTGAGTTCTTCTCCCCATTATCTACACATTAGTGGAGAAAATTGATGTAAAGTATTAGTGAAAAAACACTCTACAACAAATAAAGTATTCCTTTTATCAAACTAATAAAAGAAACTGAAATAGCTCAAAAGAGATGGCCTAGCTTCACTTTCAGGGTAAATATAATAACACCAAGATACCACTGTAGTTCTTATTATATATCCAATTTGATCAAATCTTACACAATAAGAAATAAAAATTAAGACCTTTAATATATATGTTAAATTGATTCAGTTTTCAAAATTTGCCCTTATTTAATAATGAGTATTGAAAAAAAGAAGATGTTATACACTCTCTCCCCCCTAAATTTTCAATAGGGTTGAAAGTGGAAAACAATTTAATGACTTATATTTAGGAACAATTTTTTTTTTTTCTACAAACCAGACTTGTAATAAGGAGAAGAGTGATAATTAAGTGATAGTGTGATATAATAATAATCACATTAATTACTTGCCAAACAGGTTAATTTCAAAGCTCTATTAAATTGATGTATGTAATTGTAAATAATATTAATAATGAGTAAAGTGGCTCTCTTGATACTCTTGTTGAGGAGCATCCTTGATTTGAATATAATCCACCAATTTACCCCCAACAAAACACACACACACACACATTTCAAAGCTCTATTAAATTGATATATGTAATTGTAAATAATATTAAAAATGAGTAAAGTGGCTCTCTTGGTACCCTTGTTTAGGAGCATCCTTGATTTGAATATAATCCACCAATTTACCCCCAACAAAAAACTCACACGCACACACACACAGTGTAACATCCCATTTCTAAAGCGGAATTTTTTTTCAATCAGAGTAGAGCAATGGAGCGAAAGAGTAACCGATTCATATCAAAATATCAACCATAGTGTAACATAGTAAAGATTACAGTTATCCTAGAGCTTGAAAGTAACTACAGAAAACAGTAAAGGGATCTCCGGCTATCGGCTTAGTCATGCTGCTTCCCCCTATCTCCAACCCTCGGTCCACCGGACCCTGAAGCTACAGCTGAGATCCAATTTATAACATCGGATCTCAGGTAACGGTTAACCTTATGCTCAAACAATACAGTATACAGACAACAGATATTCAAGACAATACAACAGTATATCACTACATAAGCATACAGCAGATGCATGATTAGTATGACGACAGAACATAAGCACAGAGCCATATGTAAAGCCCCATAAGGTAACTAACAACAACTATGGTCTGCACATAAACCAGTGCCACGATGTACAGTCGTGTCCTCAGCGCTAGGAAAACATAATGGTATTATCAAAACTATAACCCTATAAACTGTCTGTATATCAATCTCTAAACGTATATATCACATATATGTACTTAAGCAGCATAGGATTAGTGTTACAGTACGCGTCCGTACCTCCGTTGACAATATACGGTATTTCTGGTACGTTTTGACGGAAACTGCACTTTCGACGGAAACAGCGGGTAGGCAACGGCACGTTAGACAGCGGTACGACGACGGTTCGTGATCAAAGATATCCTATAGGGAGAATATCACATTTATTTAGTGATAAACATCATAACAGGCATTTTAGGTAAAAATTACCATTTTGCCCCTATTCCCCTAATCGCCGTAATTTTTTCATATATATATATATATATATATATTTTATTTTTTAATTAATTATTATATAATTTAATAATTATTTTTTCCATAATTTTTTTTTACAAAATTTTCCTATTGGCCCATACTTGTATTTAGGCTTAAAATTACTTAATCTCACCAATTTTTCTCAATATTCTCCAATTAATTAGCCAATATATTTATGCTAATTTTTAGCCATAACCCAATAATTATAGGGTTTTACATAATTATCTTTGTATTTTCCTTTGTTTAAGCCTAAATAATTAGCCAATAATTACTTAATCAATTTCTTATCAATAGTTGATAATTTTCCCAATTAGAATAACCCATTACCTCACTACTCTTGCACTGACATTTGTGTTTTATCTCCCATGCATTATATTAGAATTTACAGGGGCATTCTGGTCATTACAATACTTTTTGTTTATCCTCTTCTAATTTTTCCAAGGGTATATTTTATTAAATTACCAAAATTAGAGATAATATACTCTCCTAATTTTAATAATTATTTTACTGCATTTTAGGATTTTTCACAATTTTCCTAAGTCATTTATGTCCTAGAAGGACATTTTTGTCATTTGGCACTTTGGCACTTAAACTTTCTAATTTCCAAGACATCTTCCCTTAGAAAATTAGCTAATTATAACTTAATATTTGATACCTCATATTCACCTATTTTCTATAGGTATAATTTTACCAATTTATGATACAAATTTTTAGGGTATTACAAGTGTGTGCGTGTGTGTGTGTGTGTGTTTAGGCAAATAATTACCGTTAGAATCATTTCTAAAAATATTTCAGTCTGCATTTCACCCTGATGATGATTAACTTTTATTTGCTTTATTGATCTCCACATTTTCATTGTTAAATCTGATTTAATATTTTATTATCATTCAAGAATATGATAACATTGCCTTGTTAAAAGTGGCTCTATCTCTGGATATATGTAAATGTAAATTATATTAAGGAGTAAAGTGGCTCTCTTGGTTCCTTTGTTCAGAAGCATCATTGTTCATGAAAGTGTATATAAGATTTTAGACAAATTAAAATCTTAATCGGTGTTTGGATTGCAGAACTTCAGCGACAAAAAGATGTAACATCCACCAATGTTGAACAAGTTCCAAAAAGCTTTGAAGATAGTAGAAAAGTCAAAGGAAAGGAGATAGCATTCTATGATGACACCATAAATAAGTAATGACATGGCAATGTGTAGTAGGTATTCTTATCATTAATTACCAAAAGAATGTTGTTACATTTCTCTTTAATTTTTTAATCTTTCATTAGTTTATTATGTGGTTTGATAGCTTTGGTTCAAAAACATATATGTGTGTAATTAAAGTTTTCTCACTCTTCTCACTCTTTATTTCTAACTCCAAATTAAGGTTGTGTTTTGTAAAACCATGACCTCATGAAATCAAATTATCATCTCCTGGAAATTACATAGATATGTTGTCTTTGTTTGTTGTAGCCTTAAAATAAAATGAAATGTACATAATCGGTTTCACCATTCCATTTTTGCCCCGTTATAGCTAGACTTTTATTTGCAAAGTCTGAAAATTATCACGCTTTATGAAAAACATAATTAAAAATATTAAATTTTATTTGTTACTCTTTATGATGGCCATTGAAAATAGGTCGGAACAAAGAAGACATAATAATACTCTGCTTTTTAGTTTTCTTTTTTGTACAAATGATGCTCTGCTTTTTAGTTTTCTTTTTTGTACAAATGGTATAAGCTTAATTATGTCATCCCCACAGATTTAAGCTTACACCTTTATATCTTCTCATAAGAATGTCCTCAAACTGCCCTCAAATTTATAACAATTTATTATTATAGAAAAGCTTTGCACTATGATGACATGCATGCTTCACATTTCCGTTATTTTGCCTGAGCTTTGCACATTCGTTTATTTTTTACAACATGAGATTCATACGAATCTCAGTCATAGTAATATAGACACCATATAAAACTATAGTTATGGTGTCTGTGCAATGTACATAATTAAAGTGCGAGTTGTTTAGTTCAGGATTCATCTAGACTTGTCATTGTTGGCGTATCACTATAATTTGTTAATCAACATAATGATTTATGTGTTATATACAAGAGGCAATTAACCTTTGCATTAGTTGAAGCAATTAATCTAATATTGGACAGTTTCCATTGCTGGGCATTATGTCTGGATTTTTAGAATACTTGTGTACGTACGTATTAACCTAAGCTTTAGGTCTTGATTGTTTTCTGCTTTCAAACATGTAACCACCCCAATAGCTTGACTTGTATGACTAATTTTCACAAAAATGTTTTATGGTAAATCCCAAAATTTACCATGGTAGAATGAGGTAAATATGGTACAGACATACGGTCAGAAACGTGTCAAAATAGGTATGGGACCTTGAACATAAAACTCAATTTCAGTGTCATCTCTCCTTAAATGAACCACGCTGAAAGCTGGGATTTTCTGAATTCCAATATGCACCATTTCTTTCCTCATATCAGCAGCATGATCCCATCTTTCCTTATCTGCGTTGATGCTTGATAATAACACATATTGGCTGGAATGTTGAGTCTGCAACTCAAGTAGCTTTCTTCCTATCTCTTCTCCAAGGTCTATAGCTCCATGAATTCTACAGGCACTCAAAATAGCCAGCAAAACAGATGTATCCGGCTGAAAAGGCATGCTATTTATGATATCAGATGCTTCCTCCAAATGCCCCGCTCTTCCCAAAAGATCAACCACACACCCATAATGCTCCATTAGTGGTACTACATTGTAATAATTTGACATTGATCTAAACAAGTCCAATCCTTCCTTAACAAGTCTTCCACGAGAACAGGCAGTAAGAACTGCTACAAAGGTGATACTATTTGGTCGTAGCCCTTCAGCCTTCATATGTTTAAACATATTCAAAGCCTCCTTCTCTCTACCATTTGAAGCTAGTGAAGAAATCATTGCATTCCAAGTGCAGACCTCTCTGGAGTCCATACGGTTAAAGACATTCACAGCATAATTGAGGCAACCCATCTTCCCATAAACATCTACAAGTGACGTTCCCACAAAAACACCCAAGTTGATCCCATTCATTACAATGTATCCATGTACCTGCCTAGCACAATCGAGTGCTGCTTTGCCGTCGAGATTGGCACAGGACGAAAGGACACCCACATACGTAGCCTCGTTTGGCATAACCAAGCGATCCAAGACATCCCAGTGAGCCATCATCTTCCTAAAATGTTGGATAGCCTCGCTAAATTTCGCATTCCTTGCAAACCCATTTATCCTAGTCGTCCAAGAAACAACATCCCGCTTGCACATGCGTTCGAAGAGTGACAAGGCAGATTCCATATTCCCATTTGTACAGAAAGCATGAAGCATTGCATTACACGCCACTATGCAAGTATGAGGAATTTCATCGAACACCTTACAAGCATAAGCTAGATTGTCATTACTCGCATACAGAGCAACGAAAGTAGTTAGAAGAAACGGGTCACATAGATAGCGTGGTTCTATTTAAACAAACTTAAGAAGATAAGAACAGAAAGCAGCAGAGGAACGTAGTTGGTTGGAATTTCATGTTCTTTTCTCCAGAGTTATGATTGTATTCACATGGATAACATGTTATGCTGTCAATTACTGCAACTGAGTTTCATTCTTCATCTATGCTTCTCAATTACCATAGCTATTACTTTATTGTTTGAAGAATATATATGGTTTTATTTCATTACAGTGTACACTAGCGGATCAAAACAGAGCATGCTATTATGTGTTTATTAAGGTTATAGTCTAGCTGTATATTACCATGATTTTGTTGTTGATGTGCTGTGACTTGTGTGCTTGTAACATCCTCTTAATGTATATGAATCCAAAGGCTATATATATGACTTTAGGTTATTCCTATAATTGATAAACTCATAAACGTTGAATGCTCTGTTTTATAAAGTTCTAATTCTGTTTGCTTTAAGTTGAGATGACAATGAGGTCAAACTATATTTTCTAAGTTATGAAGCTTTCGGATCCTCTCGACTTTTTGATCTCTTGTTTTCGTGCAGCTCTGTGGTGACGTTTCATGTCAATAATGTTTCAATATGGAATTTGGAGAATAATGCAATTTTATTTGTAAAACTTAGTAGTGATAGTTATGTAGAGGCTCCTTCTTTATAACATGTTAACTCTCAGTTCCAATATAATTCATAAGTTGATGAACTTTGTTGTCTAGTCTGTTACGTTCTCTTTCTTTACCACATTATCTAGCGTTTGTGTTAATATAATGAACTCTGCAAGGAAAGATTCTGGACATGTACATTTGACATGTCATTAACTTGATTATCCCAACGTGTGAACTTGTATTCTTTGTTTGAGAACTGATTTAAAGAAATATTAGACTACTAGAGTCTAATTATTCATCTATCGTCAACTCTGTACTTAAAGCATGTAGACTTGAACTTTACATATATCTGCTTGTAAAACAGAGCAAACAACATAATAGCATGTAATCCTTGGTAACATAATAGCATGCTCTGTTCCGCAAGTTTAAATTGTAATTTTGAAATAAAATCACAACCTTCAAACAATAGCCATGGCATCAGTGGCGGAACCACTCTATGTCCAGGCCCCAGCTGGTCCGATCTGATCCGATCTTATAAAATTTGTTAGTATATATAGGTATTTATTATAGAGATAGGATATTCTCACTATCTACTTATTTCACTACCTTTTCACTACCAGTTTCTCACCTTAGATTTACTATTTGATCCAACGGTCCTGATTTAACCAACTTAATCCCTTTTTCCTTCTCCACATTTCTCCCTCTTTCCCTTCCGTCCCTCCTCCCGCGGCCACCGTCCCTCCCCCTCCTCTGCGCCCCTCCTCCTCACTCCGTCGTCCTCTTCCCACCCCAGATCGAAGACCATCACGACCCAAAAAACGGTACACACCAGCCACCACCCCACTCCCTCTCTGCTAGGGTTTCTTCCTCTCAGGGTTTTCTTTCGCCGTCATGATTTCCCCAAACCGAAGTACGGAGCGCAGCATAAGTCTCTCTCCTTCTCTCCTTCTCTCCTTCATTGCTTACTTACCTGCGAGATGGCTATTTGGAAGAAAAAGAAAAGAAACCAGAAATTCAGTATTGATTAGTATATAAAATGCAGAGTCGAGCACAAGCGATTTTCGTCAATGGAGCATAGAGTGCTTGAGCAATTTTCGAGATTAAACGAAACTACGCCACCATCTATGGAATACAAACGGTGTAAACGGCGTAGCGAAGCTTCAACAGCACCAATGAGGAAATGTGTCACTACTGTTCATGTGATTTTCACTGGAGAGAGAAAAATCTGAATCTGGCACCACAATGAAGGAGCAAAATCAAAATCTTTGTGACCCAAAGCTCAGATCTTGCAACCAACCATCGATGAAGATAACACAAATTTGGGGGCTGACGATGTGGAACGTCGAATCCGCACACGGATACGCCAAACTTGGTTGGACCATTGCTTCTTCAATCAATTTATTTGTGGGTTTTCCTCATCATAATCTGATTTGATTTCCCCTGTGATTCCTCATCACCATCCATTTAATGTTTTTCTCAAACAACTGATTTGGTGTATGGAGAAACTTCCTTGGTTGATTCTGAAAAAAAAAAAAACAGAAATTTAGTATTGATTAGTATATTGCTTACTTGACACTTCTATTGATTAGTATATAATTAAGACCTTGACTGTATCCAGCTGCCAGATGGGTTCAAGAGTGGGGCGGTGCCATTTCTTTGGATGCCATAGTATGGTTCTTTTAAATGCAAAACTTCCTCAACCTTAGGCATTCTCAAAAATTTTCCTACAGCTTGATCTAAAGTTTCCCCTGAATTATGTTTAATGTGGATTCAGATTTTCTCTAGAGCTTCGTGGTTGGCCCCCTTTCCTATTTGATATTTATTACTAACCCTTCCTTTATTAGGGAGCTTGGCTGATTATTGTATGTAGGTTTTGCCAGAAAACCTTATTATGTATAAGATTTGGATCCCATCATTTTTTTCATAAAAAAAAATGACTTTATCAGTTTCAAGAAGAAGTAGAGACAATGTGTGTGTACCCAGTTGACTGGTGGACTCCACTTAAATGAAGACTTTCAATGTGTGTGAATACTGCACTGTTATATCTTTCTTTCTGCCAAATTGATTTTATTAATTGATGTCAAGAGGGAGTCCTATTTGTTCTCATCATATTAAAATGCATGACTTTATGATAATAGGATAGGAAGTCTTCCCCTATAACAAGGATAGTCTGATACTTGAGCTCAGAACACTTAAGCTTTTAGGTAGACTCCTTTGGTTATTAACTTGTAGTAGTAATATTTATTATGGAGATGACAGAATGGGGCAGTATTATTTTATGCCAGCAATTCTGCATCATGTTATTCAATTAACATTCTTGATTCGTTTCCAATATCATCATACTTTGTTTCTTGGGTACTTGTAGATTCACTTTGTGCTGCTTATTAGCCGTCAAGGGAAGGTGAGACTTACAAAATGGTATTCACCATACACACAAAAAGAAAGAACAAAGGTAATTCCAGCGGCTGTCTTCTGTTTCATTTGTCTGCGTCTGGGTTGCAGGCTAATGCTTCTACTGTATGTATGCAGAATAACTCTTCTACTAGTGATGCGTTGAATGTTCAAAATTTAGGAAATTGTGCAGTTGGTACTGGTGACCTGAAATACTTCTCGGCATGGGACATGGTGCAATCGAGGAGCTAAGCTATGAAGCATATGATTTGATTGACAAATTAGTATATTCCTTCTTATTAACCATTTGTTATGATTTTCAATGTGATGCGGATGTTACCCAGCAATTGATGGAGCTCTCCTAAATATTCAAGTCAGGAAATGTCTCAAAATCAGAATTGAGAAGAAAACCAAATAGGAACATAGGCCTTGTTGCTTTAGTTTCGCTTTAGTTTCAAACTCATGGTACAATTATTACTCTGTACATGTACAATTATTACTCTATTTTAGTGGAGTTGTATGAATATTTCATCTTCTGTGCGTATGGATCACCATCTGCGTCCTGCATTTATTACTCTTTTTATTACCAATTAGTTTAAGGCTAGAAAAAGGTTCAAGTTATAAATAATAAACTAAATAATAATCATCCAACAAATGTCATGGAACCCAAAATAATAAAAAAACATAATTTGAGTCAATGTAAAATTTTCTCTGTACATGTACGTTTATTATGTCCTCGTTTCTTGCAATTTCCACAAATATTAGTATTCTTTGACGCTTCTTCAATCCCACTATAAATTCTATGTCCCTGTGACATATTGTGCGACTCCTTTTTTCGACTTTTTGTCTGTGAAATGTTGAGATCCTTCAATGTAGTCAATGTAGTCCGGATGCTCATCCATAATATACCTAAAAATTTAAAATCAATAAACATATCAATAACAAAATCAAAGTTGTATCACACAACAAAGGTAATTAGTAGAATTTCATATCTTTATATCACATATACTTTTTACCTGACCCACGGTTTGGATGAACTTGATCTCAAGATTGGATTAATTGCAGATTGAAGAATCTGGTAATTAATAGGTTCATGATGCTGTTTTCATTCGAATTTCAAAATAAACATAGGTAATTTCTTCTTAAATCAATATTTGGCAAATGTAATTAACGACAACAAGTAGACTTTGTGGATTTGATAATAAGAAAACGTGTAAGCATGCTTTGAAGATGTAACAATAAGAAGAATTCATGAAGCAATCGCTTCAGAAATTAAAGACAAGCAGGGAGAAGACAAGAGGAGTTGAAAAAACTTGATTTTGATTTAACTTTTTTTTTTTTTTTTATAGCTACTTAATTATAACGTAAAAAGGGACAGCTAATTAATCAATGAGGAACCAGAGAAAATAGAAAGGTTGTTTCATCATCATAATTCCACACTTTGCCTTCAAAATTTATATCCCAAAACAAAGAGCACAAAACTTGGTGCTTATTCTGTATCACCATCTTGAAAAAAAATGCCACCTCATGCCTCCCCTTTTCTCACCGTCCCTTGTGTCTGCCGTTTCTTTTTCTATTCAACCATCCAAAAATCAATCATTTTCATTTCAGTCTTTTTCCTTTTACTCTATTATTCAAGTTCTTGAAGGAGAATGAGGGTGTGCATGGGAACCATTCTGTTCCCCAGCATTGATTCTGAGATAAAACAGTTTTTTCTGATTCTGTACCTGGAAAAAGTTCTGAGAATCAGAATTACGTTTGTTAACTCATTTTATTTTTACTCAGAGAATCAGAATTACGTTTGTTAACACATTTTATTTTTATTTATGTAATTTTTATATTCAAAAAATTATTTATGTGGCTGTGGTGGTGGTGGTGGCGATGTGGTGGGGGTGGGGGCAGTGGTGGTGGGGCGGCGGCAGTGGCGATGGCCGCGGCGGTGATGGCAGTGGCGGTGGTGGTGGCGGCGACGGTGGCGGTGGCTGTGGCGATGGCGGCGGTTGTGGCGGTGAAGAGAGAAGGGAAAAAATAGATTCTGGCTTTGTGCCCTGAAATAGAAAAGCAGAAATTTTCTGCTTCTTTTTTTATTCCCCAACACAAAAAAGAAAAAGGTTCATCCCGGGAACAAGAAAAAAACCGGATTTACCAAACACAATTCTTATCCAATTTTGTTCCTGGGAACAGAAATTAAGGAAAAACTCATTCTGGGAGCGTTACCATGCACACCCTAAAAGTCTCAAGAACCTCGCGCTAGAAAGTCAGTAAAGATGATGAATAAATTTTGCATTGGAGAGACAAAAAGAAGAAAGTCATTAACATCAGCTTCAGAAAAAGGAACCTGAAAGAAATTTAATTTCAATCTAACGAATCAAAAACATCCTATTTGAAAATAGTATGCAATCACCTACCTGGTTGAGAGGAGGGATGATGGAGTGAGGAAGAGGGGAGCAGGGAAGGGGGAGGGACGGTGGCCGCGTCCTGGCAGCGATCACTGGGAAGCCGAGCGAGCGAGAGAACGACAAAGAAAGAGAGAGAAATGTGAGCAGGAAGAAGGTATTAAGTCGGTTAAATTAGAACCGTTGGATCAAATAATAGATCTAACGGTTATAAACTGGTAGTGAAAAGGTAGTGAGATAAGAAGGTAGTGAGAATATCCTATCTCTTTATTATATGATATTTTATTTGGCCAATAATTTGGTCCCACCTAATTTTTTTTATATTCTCTATAAGGATAATGTTTTGTTAATTACTCATTCGGCTGTGAGAGGAAAGTAAAATTCTTGTTTGAGATACCTATAGAAAAGATTAGCATCATCTTATATCTTGTTTTGATTTATAATTTTCGGCTATCATTTATTTGTATTTTCAATGTTATGTAATATTATTTAGTAAATACTCTCTTTGGTCCTTATTATAAGCCACCAAATAATAATTCTCACAAGCCAATAAAAACGGTTAAAGTCATTAAACTTTTCCTTAAATTTAAGTAATTTTCAACATTATCCCTACTGATTACATTAAACTCCAATGTCATATTAATTATTACTCTCATTCACTACCCTTTTTAATTATGGATATACATGAAAAAATATTTAATGCTATTTGGAAGCAAGCAAGTACTCCCTCTAGTCCTTATTATAAGGCACCAACTAACAAGTTTCTTTGGTCCTTTTCATAAGGTACTTGCTTGTTCCCAATGCGAATTAATTATTTGTTTCTATGTCTGCCCATAATTAATGAGGGTAGTGGGTGAAAGTAATAATTAATACTTCCTCCCGTT
Source organism: Acacia pycnantha (assembly GCA_025563575.1). NCBI lineage: Eukaryota > Viridiplantae > Streptophyta > Magnoliopsida > Fabales > Fabaceae > Acacia > Acacia pycnantha. Next base: position 292,997 of record JAMWYP010000077.1, on the reverse strand, counting down.
CTAATTATAGGAACACTTTTATAGTGTAAATTGCACTATAAAAGTGTTCCTATAATTAGGACCGGAGGTAGTATAATATTAGAGTTTAGTGTGTTAGAATTTAGGATAAAATCCCATGGGTTATGAATAAAAAGAAGGATGGAAAAGAAGAGGAAAAAGGAAGAAGGAATGCGTGTGTGGATAGAAGTCCCACATTGATTAGTTGGAGAGAAGTTTGAGGGTATATAAGCCTCAACCTTACTCCTACTAATTGGGCCCTTGGGCCAACCCACTTTTGTGGAGGGGTGAGGACTTAGGTGACCCTTGGTCCACCACACGCGCGCCGCCGTCCGCCCGGTTCGCGCGTGTGTGAAATAAAAAATAATTTTTTATTAAATAATTTTTTGAATTTCTAATTTGACCTCAAACTTTCTAATTTGACCAGTTCACTGCAACAGACGCGGGTCGCTTCTGTTCGTTCCATTCTGGTGCGTCTGTTTACACAACGCACTAGTTCGCTGCAACAGACGAGTCCATCTGATCAAAGTTTTTCACTGTCTATAAATAGGGCGCCCTAGTCACAGAATAGGAACTAGTTTTTTCCATATACACTCATACTGCATATACAAACATTCTGTGTGTTCCGAAAGCAGACTCGTTGGATTCGCTTGGGCTTCAAATTGACAGCACCCTCTCTCTGAAGACGAATAATCCGCTTTATCCTGGGAGACAATTGCTCAGAAACCTTCGGCATCCGCATTGAGGGAGCAAAATTGTCCTAAGGACACAACATACGTTGGGCCCAAATTTCTGCATTGTTCATTACCATAATCGGCAGTCTTGTGAGTTTGTTTTATAGTTTTCCACATTATACAGACTTGTTGTATGCTTTCTGTATGTGCTGCTTCTATGATACAGATTCTTATTGTGATATTTAAATAGTATCTGTTTGCTGTATATTTAATTTCTACCTATTCAATATATTTTAAACAACAATCTTAAGACAATTTTGAATTGAAATCAGTTTATATTAATTTATATCATTGCTGGTTTCATACGTTAGTAGTAATATTGAATTGAATCTGTGCTTATTTTTTGCGACTATTATTATTATACTGTTTGTGGATTAATCTGTGTGATTAATCAGAGTTTATGTTTTAACAACAGAAATGGCAAGTACAAGTACTAATCTGATTAACCCAAGTGGTCCTGTTCCAATGCATGGTGAAAAACCAGAAAAGTTCAATGTGAATGATTTTAAAAGATGACAACAGAAAATGTTTTTCTATTTAACCACCTTGAACTTGGCACGGTTTCTCACTAAAGACGCTCCAACATTGGAAGAAGGACAACCGGCTGACAAGGAAAAGGTTGCTGCAATAGATGCTTGGAAGCATTCTGATTTCCTGTGTAGAAATTACATTCTCAATGGTCTAGACAATACACTGTATACTGTATATAGTGCTTTGGATACAACCAAAGCATTATGGGAGAGTCTGGACAAGAAGTACAAAGTCAAGATGCCGGCTTGAAGAAATTTATTGTTGGCGATTTTTGGACTTCAAGATGCTTGACTCTAAATCTGTGGTAAGTCAAGTTGAAGAACTTCAATTGATCGTGCATGAGATTCATGCTGAAGGGATGTCTCTTAGCGAGTCTTTCCAAGTTGCTGCATTTATTGAAAAATTGCCACCATCTTGGAAGGACTTCAAGAATTACCTCAAGCACAAGCGTAAGGAGATGTCACTTGAAGATTTTATTGTAAGATTGAGAATAGAAGAAGACAACAAGATTTCTGAAAAGAAACTTGGCAGCAATCCTATAGTTTCAAAGGCCAACATTGTTGAAGATGGTCCAAAGCCCAAGAAACGGAAACGCTCTAACACTACTAGAAAAAAACAAATTTGCTACGGAATTTTGCGACGGAACAAAATCCGTCGCAAAAAACAAAAGTTTGCGACGGATATACAGTCCGTCGCAAATTTTGCGACGGATATACTTATCCGTCGCAAATTGCGACGGATAAGTATAGTCGTCGCAAAAAAAAATTGCGACGGACTGTATATCCGTCGCAAATTGCGACGAATACACCGTCCGTCGCAAATGGGCGAACCAATTCGGTCCACCCTTTTGCGACGGACCGTCCTTTTCGTCGCAATTTGCGACGGACGGACGGTCCATCGCAATTATTGTGCGACGGATCGCAAGATCTGTCGCAATTTGCGACGGATCGTCCCGTCCGTCGCAATAATTTTTCGACGGACCTGACGGTCCATCGCAAAGTGTCGGTGGTCACCGACACTTTGCGTTGGACCGTCCGGTCCGTATCAAAAGGGCGGACCGAATTGGTCTGCCCGTTTGCGACGGACCGTCCGGTCCGTTGCAATTTGCGACCGACCGGACGGTCCGTCGCAAACCGCAGAGTCTCATTTATGAGACTCTGCCTCTTCCCCGCGCACAAGCCGCCCCCCCTCCGCGCAGCTCCAACCGGCCCCCCTTGCATTTTTCCTGCCCTCGTGCGAGTTCCCACCCCCCACCCCCACGATTTCCGGCGCCCCCTTTCCATTTCCGGCCCCCCATTGCAATTTCCGGTCCCCCCCTTGCGTTTTCCGGCCCCGCCTTGCCATTTCCGGCCTCCCCCTTCGATTTCCGGCGCCCTCCTTGCTTGTCGGTGCCGGTGGTGGTTCTTCCAACGTTCTTTCCTTGCTCGTCGGAGTAGGTGGTGGTTTTTCCAACGTTTTTTTGTTCTTCCCTTCCCTTTGTTCACGGTTTAGGTATGTTTAAATGTTTGATATAGATTATTGTATATAGATTAATATGTAATTGATATTGATTAGTATAGATAGATTAAAATATAGTTGTTAATAAATATTGATTTGTGTATGTAGATTAAAATGTTGTTGTTATGGACATTGATTTGTGTATGTAGATGAAAATTTAGTTATTATGGGCATTGATTTATGTATGTAGATGAAAATGTAGTTGTTATGGATATTGATTTGTGTATGTAGATTAAAATGTTGTTGTTATGGACATTGATTTGTGTATGTAGATGAAAATGTAGTTATTATGGACATTGATTTGATTTGTGTATGTAGATGAAAATGTAGTTGTTATGGATATTGATTTGTGTATGTAGATTAAAATGTTATGGATATTGATTTGTGTATGTAGATTAAAAGGTGCTTGATGTTGATACTTTGTTAAAGGCTTACAATAATTGTTATGATGTTATATTAATTGGTAATTGGTAACTAGATATATAAATGTATAAATATGATAGTCTTCAAATGAGAACGATAATTTGTAAAAAGTAAGATTGAGGGTTAAGGGAATTAATTAATTAACATAAAGTATAAAGAAGATAAAGATTTAAGGAAAAAAATGACGATTAAGTTTTATGAAAAAAATATCTCATTTACATTCATTATTTCAATCTATCTTTAACAAATTATATAATAAATAAAGGTTGATAATTTCAAAAACTAAATTATAAATACTATTAAGATAAAAAGGTAATTATAAATGCAAAAGATAAAATTCCTTTTGCATATTATATAATCTTAATTTGTTCTTATAAATTGGACACTAATATATAAATTTACATATTTGTGGCATGTTGACATGTTAATTAGGTTAGTAACTGAACTAGCTAGGAAGTATGGAGGGCAATCATGATAGAAGTTGGATGTACAATCGTCTAACTGATAGAAGACAACTAACGCAAGCATTCTTGGGGTTTGGAAGAGTTCATCCAGTTTGCTTTGGCGAATTCAAATAATTCAAGTAGGGAGATTAGGTGTCCGTGTGTCAAATGTAAGTGTTTAAGATTTATAGATACGAGCAAGGTCAAAATTCATTTGTGTCAAAATGAATTCATGAAAGATTATGAATGTTGGGAAAGTCATGGCGAAGTCCGACAGACACCGAGTGGTTATTACGGGGACAGTAGTCATCGAGAAAACCTTAATCAATATGAGCAGTTGGTTATGGATGCCGCGAGACCGTCGATCGGCCAATATTTTGATCCCGTTACTCATGCTGAGTCGTCATACATGGGAGAGGAGACCGCACACATACCCAACCATCATACATGGGTGAGGATCCTCATCCGAAGCCGCTAGGTTCTACAAAATGCTTCAAGAAGCCCAACGTCATTATGGGAAGGTTGCGAACACTTTGATAATAGTGAATATTCATCGCTATCGGCTACCCTCGCAACACTAAGCTTGAAGACTGATCACCATATGAGTGAGAGGAATTACAACGAAATGATGCACATAATGAGTAAGGTTGTTCCCAAGGACAATAATTTGCCGAAGGATTTTTACCAAGCAAAAAAAAAGGTGAAAGAGCTTGGGCTTGGATGTGAAAAAATCCATTGCTGCCCCAGAGGATGTATGTTGTATTACAAGGATGATGCTGAACTGACCAATTGTAAATTCTGTGGACATGACATATATAAAGTTGTGGGAAAGGAATGAAAATGACCCGTCATGCGTTAAGCAAGATGTGGTACTTTCCTCTCGATGCCAAGACTTACGAGATTGTATGCATCATAACAAACAGCTGCTCAAATGAGATGGCACCGGGAGCATCGTAGGGATGAAAACTTTGTGACGCATCCATCTGATGCGGAAGCTTGGCGTAAATTTGATGAGGCGAATCCTTTCTTTGCTATGGATCCCCGTAATGTTCGTCTTGGTCTATGTTCGGATGGGTTCGCTCCTTTCAACAATACGGGTAGGACTTATTCGTGTTGGCTTGTCATTGTGACTCCATACAACTTCCCACCTTCTATGTGCATGAGAAGAGAGTTTTTCTTCCTTAACGCGTTAATCCCTGGGCCATCCAACCCAAAAAAGAAGATAGATGTGTACCTCAGGCCTTTGATAGACGAGTTGAAGATGTTGTGGAGTGAAGGGGTTCTTACGTATGATATATCATTAAGTCAGAATTTCACCATGCGCGTTGCCTTAATGTGGACGATAAATGATTTCCCTGCATATGGGATGTTGAGTGGCTGACAAACGTCGGGGAAGCTTGCATGCCCGGTATGTCTTGAGGAGAAATAGAAAAGACTTCACGCGGAATGTTGTCGAACGAGCAGAGCAACCCTGTCGTTTAAGTGGCCAATAAATATGGGACAGGGTCAAGTACATTCAAAGTGTCGAAGAGGGGGCTGCTTCCAGGGAACCTGAGGGATACGGCGTTGATCATCATTGGAAAAAACGTAGCATCTTTTGGGAACTACCATATTGGAAAGACCAATTGTTAAGACACAACCTCGATGTCATGCATATTGAGAGGAATGTGTTTTGCAACATTCTGTACACCGTGATGGACACCAAGGGCAAGACGAAGGACACAGTCCACGCAAGACGGGACATAGAAGCGATTTGCAGAAGGCCTGCTTTGCATTTGGTGGGGAGTGGCACGGGACGGACTTCCAAACCTAGAGCGTCGTACACATTCAACAAACAATAGAATTTGGAATTGTTGCAATGGGTTAAAGATTTGACACTGCCAGACGGTTATGCGTCAAACATGAAAAGATGTGTCGACATGCACGAGGTGAAGTTATTCGGCATGAAGAGTCATGATTGTCATGTTTTCTTCCAGAGATTGTTGCCTTGGGCTTTCAAAGCACTTCCGAAGCATATATGGTCTATTCTGACGGAATTTTCCATCTTCTTTAGAGAAATTTGTGCTTCTGAGCTTAATGTTGAAAAGTTACGGCACCTGGAGGTGAGCATGCCCATAACGTTATGCAAGTTAGAGATGGTGTTTCCTCCTAGCATGTTTGACTCAATGGAACATTTGCCCGTTCACTTGGCCTACGAAGCAAAGGTAGGAGGCCCGCAACAATGTAGATGGATGTATCCGTTTGAGAGGTAATATATATATTTCTTTCGCGCTGTTATTAATTGACCGACATGGTACTTTAGTTTATAAATACCCTATGATATTCCATTGTAGGTTTTTACGCACACTTAAGCGTAAGATCAAAAATCCAAGATACGTTGAAGGATCTATCGCTGAGGCATATCTAGTCGAAGAGGCTGCAAAATTTGCGTCATACTATTATCCCCCTGAAATGATGTCAAGATGGAGAGGGGTACCTTGCAACGATGATGACGGGGATACAAGGGATCAAAAATCAATATTTAATTTTCTAGGGCGAGTCGTGGGAAAACGTTTGAGGTCAACTCTTGACGGAAGAGATAAGCGAGTAGCGGAGTGGTACATTCTAAACAACTATGAAGAGGCCGCCCAGTATTTAAAGTAAGATTTCTTTTCTTTTGCCGTTACGCTAAGAATTCCAAGATTAAGAGCATTTTTTTCTTCTTACGCTTACTTCTCTAATTCGGTCCGATCGGGAAATCCTTCAATGTCGGAATCCGGTTGACCAATTCACGAACTCGAGTTTCCAAAATGGCTTCGATCCTACTCGTGGAAAATCCATCGATCCTAATGAAGTTGCGTGGAGTTTGTCCTATGGAGCTGCAATTAGTGTTACCCGGTGCAAGAAATACATAATTAATGGGTATCGGTTTTCAACTGTCGAGGCGAATGCAGGTACACTATGTTGTAATTATGGTGTATGTTGTCGAGGTGACAAAGTTGATGGGGTGGAGAGTGACTACTATGGGAAGTTAGTTGACATAATTCAACTGAGTTACCCGTGGGACAAGGAGGTGACACTTTTTAAATGTGAGTGGTTTGATAACAGTCCGCGTGGGACAAAAATGGACAAACATGGAAATATTGAGATCCACTGGACAAGGAGATATACAGTTGGTTATGACCCATTCATCCTTGCTCAACAAAGGAACAAGTTTACTATACATCATACCCCACATCCCGCCAGCCGGGAGGGAGTTATTAAAACCAAAGCACGAAATATTATACCAAAGTCGAAAGAGCCTAATCAAATGACGGTATGGCTGAACCGCTCCAAGCCGATGTGGAACATGTACGCCCATAAACATCTTCGATGACGAAGTACCAAGAAATCTCTTTGATTCTCTGCGGGGTTAGAATTAATTCCTATACAAATTGACGATGAGGAATCGACGATGAGGCGTATGATTTACTCTGATAGTGAATCGGAGTTCGACGACTATGAGACTTCAGAGGAAGACGTGCAAGCAAATGTTGATGAACAGGAATCGTCCGATTGATTTCTGTTAGTTCTTTGTTTGTGATGATCTGTTATAGTACATACTTGGTTAATGCGCTACTGTCATATTAACTAAATATCTTATTGTTATATATTTTTTGACATTATGTCTATAAGTGTTCAGAGATGGAGCATCTAGGAGGACGTTCAGGTAGTGGACGGGGTAGTGGTCGAGCCCAACCCCGTCCTATCAAAGGGGGGTAGGGCGACGCCATCTGCTCCCTATGGAGGCAGAGGGTCCAGCACTTCCCCAGATATGCCGTCATTTGATATGTCATCTTCACCGTCGGGATATTTTTCATCTTCACCGTCGCTGTATATGTCGTCGTCACCGTCTACCGCCCCACTGATCCACAGCAAGGGGGACCACAGGTTTATTTTATCATTTCTGATTGATTTACATATGTTTAGTTTCGTAAAATCATCTATGTACAAACATCTTCAATAATTCACATTCCTTCCTTAGCACAATGCGTCACCTCAGAGCCACGTCGGGGAAGAAGGTAGTTCCTCCGATCCACCAATCTGGGGCTCAAGAGATCCTGCGACAGGGAAGCTTTGGATCCGTCCTGACGGAGTCGGGTAAGTCATGCCAAGTTACGAAACTAAATGTTACAATTTTCTTTTCCAGTTGGTTTGTATGGTAATATTTGCATGATGTCCTCTCTCATCAGATTTGAGCCTCATAATGAGGTAAGGGAGTTCATCTCGGCCCAATTATTCCGTAATTACAACCATCCTTGGGCCAAGTGGACAGACATTCCTAGCACTATTCGAGATGTTTGGTTCGATGAGTTCTTGGTAAGTTTTTTTGTTTTATGGTTATTTAATTAAGTACTTTTAAAATTTGGAGCACTAATTGTTCGTTATTGATTTTCAGCGCCAGCATATGACGTTGCCTGAACATCGTCAAGAACTGAAAGCAAATTATAATCATAAGGGAGGCCGGTATTTGTCTCAAAAGCTTTATGGCTTGAGAAGGGCAAGAGGCAAGAAAGATTGGATTTCACAGGACACTGTAGACGAATTAATACAGAATTGGGTCACAAATGAAAAGTTTCAAACCATGAGCACGAAAAATAAGGAAAACAGGGCCAAAATGGACGGACCGTCATATACTGGTGGCTACATTCCAATTAGTGAGCATCGACGGAAAATTGTAAGTACACGTTATTTTCTATTTAGGTATTTGATATTTTATACTTTGAAGTAATTAATTAAGGTCATCATCTGCGTTTGCAGGTAGAGTCTGGGGAGTTCTCGAAGGATCGATTGAGCGGGCTACCTTTGAGCGGACCCATTCCTACATCAAGGGAGTGAGAGACAATGGATTAACCAAAAGGCGCAGCAAGTAGCGGTTAGACATTTATTGCCTTTATTACTTGTTTTATGCACCACCATATTTATTTCGTTTTACATGTCTTATAAACTATGTATTTTTGTGCTTGTAGGAAAAATTTCAGAAGCTGTCGCATGAGAGAGAGTCGCAGCTTGGGACTGACCCCGCATCCTCTCAGTCCGATAATGAGAGTCTGTTCTTTGAGGCTGCAGGCGGATTTAACAAGAAAGGGAGAGTCTTTGGATACGGTGCCTCTACTGGAGCAGGCGATGAATCAGGAACGGGAGAGGATGCGGCAGGAGATGAATCAGCAAGCGGAGATGATGAGGCAGATGCAGCTTCAACTCATGTCCCTAATGTCACACAAGGGTTCGGGGTTGGCTCCTGGTAATGATGACCATGCCGGTGATGATGATTTCCAGTCCGTAGCAAATTGCTACGGATTTGAAATTCCGTAGCAATTTGCTACGGATTTCCATTCCGTAGCAAATTGCTACGGAATTCGATTTCGTAGCAAATTTTGCTACGGAAATTAAATTCCGTAGCAAATTGCTACGGATTTGAATTCCGTAGCAAATTCCGTAGCAATTGCTACGGGGTTTTTTGCTACGGAAAAAATCCGTAGCAAAATCCGTAGCAAATCGATTTTGCTACGGAATTTGGGCATTTAATTTGCTACGGATTTTTTCCGTAGCAAAAATCAATTTTTTTTGTAGTGTAATGAGGGATCATCCAAACAAGGTCATGACAAAGGTCCTAGCAAAAGCCAGAAATTCAAAGGCAAGTGTTATAATTGTGGGAAGCCTGGCCACTTTGCTAAGGATTGTAGGAAGCCAAAGAACTTCAAGAAGAAGAGCTCCGAAGCCAATATGGTTGACAATGCTACGAATATGCTTGATAGTATGAGTCTTTCAGCAGTTGTAATGCAATGTAACTTGGTTGGAAATACCAAGGAGTGGTGGGTGGACACTGGTGCCACTAGGCATGTATGTGCAAACAAATGGATGTTCTCTTCTTACACCCCTGCGAAGCAAGATGAACAATTGTATATGGGAAATTCTTCTGCTTCAAAGGTTGAAGGTTTTGGGAAAGTGGTATTAAAGATGACTTCTGGAAAAGTCATGACACTTAATGATGTGCTTCATGTGCCCGATATTCGCAAGAATTTAATTTCTGGATCCCTCTTAAGCAAGAATGGTTTTAAGCTTGTATTTGTTTCTAATAAGTTTATACTTTCTAAGAATGATATGTATGTTGGGAAATGTTACCTTAGTGAGGGCCTTTTCAAAGTTAATGTAATGACTGTCACCAATGACGGTGCTATGAATAATAATATTGCTTCTATCTATATGGATGAGTCCTCTAGTTTATGGCATCAAAGATTAGGACATGTTAATTATAAATCAATTAAAAATTTAATTCATTTAAAATTATTGCCTAAAGTTGATTGTTCAAATAAAGATAAATGTCAAGTATGCATTGAATCAATATTTTCTAAGTTATCATTTCCTCCTGTTGAAAGATCAACTGAGTTGTTAGATTTAATACATATTAATATATGCGATATGAAATCTGTACCATCTAGGGGTAATAAAAAATATTTTATTACATTTATTGATGATTGCAGTAGATATTGTTGTGTGTATTTACTTAATAGTAAAGATGAGGCTATTATTGCATTTAAACAATATAAGAATGAAGTTAAAAATCAACTTAACAAGAAAATTAAAGTGGTAAGGAGCGATCGTGGGGGAGAATATGATGGCCCCTTCGAGGAATTTTATATAGAATCTGGTATTATACACCAGACAACTGCTCCTTACGCTCCGCAATCAAATGGGATTGCAGAAAGGAAAAATCGAACTTTGAAAGAAATGATGAATGCATTGTTAATTGAGTCGGGTTTACCACAAAGTTTGTGAGGGGAAGCTGTTCTAACGGCTAATTTTCTAATAAATAGAGTGTCTCATAAAACGATACAAAGCATACCATATGAAATATGGAAAGGAAAGAGACCTTCCTTGAAATTTCTGAAAGTGTGGGGGTGCTTGGCAAAGGTTGAGATTCCCAAACCTAAAAGGTTAAGAATCGGACCTAAGACAGTAGACTGTGTGTTTATTGGCTATGCACATAATAGTAGTGCATATCGTTTTTTGGTTTATAAGTCCGATGTATCAGATATCCATGTGAACACGGTTATTGAGTCAAGGAAAGCTACGTTCTTTGAGAACATATTTTCGTACAATAAAAGTAATGATAATAACAACACTGTGATATCTCAGGATACTATGACTAATGATAATCTTGAAGAGGAGGAACCTAGACGTAGTACTAGGCAAAGGACTTCAAAATCCTTTAGTCCTGATTTTATGACTTATCTATTGGAAAATGAGCCTCAAACATTTGGAGAGGCTATGGGTTCTCCTGAAGCGACATTTTGGGAAGAGGCTATTAATAGTGAAGTTGAATCCATTATGTCAAACCACACCTGGGAGTTGGTTGACCTTCCTCCTGGCAATAAGCCTCTAGGAACTAAGTGGATCTTCAAAAAGAAGATGAAAGCTGATAGCACTATTGATAAGTTCAAAGCTAGACTGGTAGTAAAAGGCTACAGACAACGTGAAGGCCTACAAGAATTACATCCATTCGGATGTTAATCGCGTTAGCAGCACTGAATGGGTTGGAGTTACATCAAATGGATGTAAAGACAGCCTTCTTGAATGGTGAATTAGAGGAAGAAATCTATCTAGAACAACCTAAGGGATTTGTTGTCTTAGGACAAGAACGAAAAGTCTGTCACTTAATAAAGTCCCTTTATGGACTTAAACAAGCCCCGAAACAATGGCATGCGAAATTCGATGAAGTTATGTTATCAAATGGCTTTAGTATTAATGAATGTGACAAGTGTGTCTACATTCGAAATACTGAAAACGGGTTTGCCATAGTTTGTCTTTATGCAGACGACATGTTGATAACGGGTAGTAATAATCAAATGATTAAAGCTACTAAGCGATTGCTTACGAGTAAGTTCGACATGAAAGATATGGGACTAGCAGATGTTATTTTAGGAATTAAAATCCATAGAACATCTAGTGGGTTAGCCTTATCTCAAACTCGTTATATTTCTAAAATTCTTGAGAAATTCAAGAGTTTAAATATAGCTCCTGTATCGAACCCTATCGAATCTAGTCTTCGACTGTTAAGAAATACTGGCGAAGCTGTTAAACAAAAGGAATATGCTCAAGTGCTAGGCAGTCTTATGTATGTTATAAATTGCACTAGACCTGATATTGCCTATGCAATAAGCATGTTGAGTCGCTTTACAAGTAATCCAAATAAGTTTCATTGGAGAGCTATGATAAGAGTTCTGGGTTACTTAAAGCAAACTCAAAACTTTGCTTTGCATTATGAGAAGTACTCTAAAGATTAGAAGGGTATTGTGATGCAAATTGGATCACCAAATTTAATGACACAAGGTCCACAAGTGGATATGTATTCACCCTTGGTGGGGGTGTTGTGTCTTGGAAGTCTTCCAAGCAGACTTGTATTGCAAGATCAACTATGGAAGCAGAATTTATTGCTTTAGATAAAGCTCGTGAGGAAGCTGAGTGGCTTCGTAATTTTCTTGAAGACATTCCTAATTGGCCAAAGCCAGTATCGGCAGTGTGTATACACTGTGATAGTCAAGCAGCTATTGGTAGGGCCAAGAATGTCATGTACAACAGCAAGTCTAAACATATACGTCGTAGACATGATACCGTTAGATAGCTACTCTCGAATGGAATCATCTCAATTGATTATGTTAAATCAAAAGAGAATATAGTGGATCCATTGACTAAGGCTATGTTTGGTTTGAGGTTTGGGAGGGAGGGGAGGTGCCCCTCCCTAGTGAGAAAAGTCAGATATGCCCATGATGTGACATGTTTTTAAAGTTAATGCACGGAAAACGATACAAAAAGCTATGTAATTTTTAAAATTTCCCATGGGTAATTTGGTCAAAAATTTTCCTGCCCTCCCCTCCCTCCCTTAACCTCCCCTCAAACCAAACATAGGGTAAAGGGATTCCTAGAGAGTTAGCTAAAAATTTGTCCAAAGGAATGGGTTTAAGGCCGATTCATTGTTAATCATTGCGGTAACTCTACCTAGAAGAGTGGAGATCCCACGAACTATGTTCAAAGAGACAACTAAGTCATGATTGAATGTTAACACTGTGGAGTTTTTAAACTCATACCCATTCCTAGACAAGATAGTGCATATATATAAGGGTAAGCTTTTAAGCTTTTAATGGTTTTTTAATCTGATGTGTTCAGTTGATGTATGTTGACTTGCATCACAAGGAATCACCTATGTGAGTCTGAAATGCGGGCCGCTTCTATGAGAATTTAAAACGACCGATTCTCTAGAACACTCACAGAACCAAGCGGTGTCCAGGGTCAAAATGGACATAGCATGAGAACCAACGATATTAGAGGAGCAACTGTGTAACTCCTATTGTCTCGGTATACACTAAACGGTCAACGGTTCAAGGCAGCGCGTCCACTAATTGGCCAGTATATTCGATAGGTTTTACTAGAGAAGGTTCAAAGGCAACTCCTACCTTTCTAGATGCAGTTGTTTCTCGTAGAGGAACCGCACTTTGTATACATGATCATTTGCATTTGGTCATGATGGACTAACTTCTTATCCATGTGGGGGATTGTTAGAATTTAGGATAAAATCCCATGGGTTATGAATAAGAAGAAGGATGGAAAAGAAGAGGAAAAAGGAAGAAGGAATGTGTGTGTGGATAGAAGTCCCACATTGATTAGTTGGAGAGAAGTTTGAGGGTATATAAGCCTCAACCTTGCTCCTACTAATTGGGCCCTTGGGCTAACCCACTTTTGTGGAGGGGTGAGGACTTAGATGATCCTTGGTCCACCACACGCGCGCCGCCGAACGTCCGGAAAATAATTTTTTATTAAATTATTTTTTGAATTTCTAATTTGACCCCGAACTTTCAATGATTACATTTTTGCCCTTCCGAGAATTTCCAACCAACGACTGCGTATTTTGCTCCGTTCTGGTGCGTCTGTTCGTGCGACGCACCAGTTCGCTGCAACAGACGCGGGTCACTTCTGTTTGTTCCGTTCTGGTGCGTCTGTTTACACAACGCACCAGTTCGCTGCAACAGACGAGTCCATCTGATCAAGGTTTTTCACTGTCTATAAATAGGGCGCCCTAGTCACAGAATAGGAACTAGTTTTTTTCCATATACACTCTGATAATTGAATATTTAATACACTTATTTTTATCTCTTGATTAATAATTTAGGACTCTTTAGTTAATAAATAATGGCTTTTATACTTATTTGGGCTTTGGGCCTTTGATTACATTTTAGCCATTTTTAATAATAAAATTCTAGTTTTACATTGCTTCACTATTTTTACCATAACTCTTGAACCAGACATCGGATTTACCTCATTTTTGTCTCATATTTCAGATGATTCAGAGAGCTACAATTTTTATGAAGACATAAAGAGCAAATTCGGACAAGAGAGCGGTAAATTTTGGAGCCAAAGTCAGATGTAAAATTCTGGATTTTATTTGGGCTCGAATTTTGTAATTTAAAGCTCACTTCTATTTTATTTTAGTATTGGGCTGAACCATTAAACCCATTTCCATTTTAGGTTAAGTTTAAGTTAGATGGCAGCCACAAACACTCATTCATTCACGTTTTTATTATTTGGTGGATCAAAATAGAAGTTTTGAAATTCTCTCATCTGTTCTTCGTGTTCTTCGTGTTTATGATGAACTTCTTCATTTCTGTTCCATTTTCGTTCTGCATAGCCATGATGGGCTAAGCTTCGGTGATTAGCCCACGGATTGAGGATTCCACTATCCAGAGGACTCGTTCTTAACGGTAACAAATTCGTTTCTGTTTTGTAATTTCGGATTCGATTTACCTTCGGATTGGGTGTTAGATTTAACGCCCAGATTGAGAAATCCCAAGGACTAAGTTCGAACAAGGTTTAAGTGCTTACTGTGTGATTGCACAGTGACACGCCACTGTTCGGGTAAACGCTAGGCGATCGTCTAGTTGAGGGATATTCTGGATGAACGCAGAGATTTCGGTTCATCCAGAATCAATCATGAGTTAGTTTCAATTCTGTTTTCGTCCGAGGAAGGAAAGTGGTGGAATTCGAAATCCTGGGTTAATCCTTTGTTTATCTGTTTAATCTGTGTTTAATTCATTCTGTTTCTCTTATTTCGTTTTAATCTGTTTGAACCAAACCCCCCCCCCCCATTTTACTGTTCTATTTCAAACCTGCTGCAAGTTCGTTGGGAAACGACCCAGGTTCCCTATTTCTGCAAATCATTTTCGAACTTGGTTATTTTGGGAGACACGGCAAACATCTTTCCACACTCATACTGCATATACAAACATTCTGTGCGTTCCGAAAGTAGACTCGTTGGATTCGCTTGGGCTTCAGATTGACAGTGCCCTCTCTCTAAAGACGAATAATCCGCTCTATCCTGGAAGGCAATTGCTCAGAAACCTTCGGCATCCGCATTGAGGGAGCAAAATTGTCTTAAGGACACAACGCACGTTGGGCCCAGATTTCTGCATTGTTCATTACCATAATCGGCAATCTTGTGAGTTTGTTTTATAGTTTTCCACATTATACAGACTTGTTGTATGCTTTCTGTATGTGCTGCTTCTATGATACAGATTCTTATTGTGATATTTAAATAGTATCTGTCTTCTGTATATTCAATTTCTACCTATTCAGTATATTTTAAACAACATAGTGCAATTAGTAGGGGTAATATTAGAAGTTACTTGTAATACCCGGATAAATAGAATAGCCATTTCTGATAAGTAAAATTTTGGTCTCAATTTCTATGTTATATTTATCGTATTTATGAGGGAAAAATCTCTTGAAAATTAGGGAAAAAGAATATGGAGTCAAAATGACCAAAATGCCCCTGGAATGCATAAGTGGCCTTGAAATATTATGAAAAATCCTAAGAGGCAGTAAAAAAATTATTAAAATTATGAGAGTATATTGTCTCTAATTTTAGTAATTTAATAAAATATAACATTGGAAAAATTAAAAGGGAAGAAACTAAAAGTATTGAAATGACCAAAATGCCCCGTAAATGTTAATATTATGCATGGGACATAAAATACTAATGTCAATACAAAAGTTGTGAGGTAATGATCTATTTTAATTAAGAAAATTAGCAACAAATGTTAAGGAATTAATTAAGTAATTATTGGCTAATTACTTAAGCACGAACAAAGAAAAATTCAAAGATAATTATGTAAAACCCTAAAATTAGTGGTAATGGCTAAAAAATTAGCATAAATATATTTCCTAATTAATTGAAAAATATGAAGAAAAATTGGTGAGATTAGGTAATTTTAAGCCTAAATGCAAGAATGGACCAATAAGGGAATTTTGTGAAATTTGTAAAGAAAATAGAAATAATTAAATTAAAGAAAAACATTTACAAATCCAAAAAAAGGGGGGCAGCCGAAAATGGACAAAAAAAAAGGGATAAGGATGAATTTAAAATATCATGCAAGTTGCAATTTAAATAATAATATAATTTATGTGAAAAAGGAAATAGGATAAATGACCACGGATAGAAATAAAATCCTATCTAGAGAACCATGAACAAGATTTCTAAAGTCAGAGAGAAAAATAAATAAGTGAATTTTTATCTCGGACTGGACTGTCCCAGAAGTCATTTCTGAGGTCGGCAGAATACTTAGGTAATAAGACGAAATATGGTAATCTGTGAAAGAGGCAGATAATCACAAATTGGAATTTGAAGAAAATAAATCATAACTCAACATCTGGGAATAAGTTGAGAATTTCCTGGACATATTTGGAATCAGTGAATTTTTGTCCAGAAGTTGACGATTCCGGAAGTTTCTTCCGTAACCGGCACGTTTTTCCGTAAAACTTCAGCAGGACCGGAGAATACCTGGACGGGATCAAAAATTTGTTTAGACCGGGCACTTTTAGTAAGTGAGGAAGGGTCTTCAAAGTTATGATTCCAGATTTTTGAAATTTTACGCGATTACGCGATTCGCACGCCAATCGAGAAATTCTACCGGCGTAGGCTTCTAGAACAAGCTACTGATGTCATGCATGACATCATATTTTGCCACCTAAGGGGGGGGGGGGGAGGTCGGCCAAACACATCCAAGGGCCAAGAAGTTGCCACCTAATCCGTGTGCGATCCGACTGGTCGAATCTGGCCCAGTAAAGTGTGAATAGTGTCACATATTTCCCTATAAATACCCCACCACCTTCACTTCATTCTTCACACCATTCTCCCCTCTCTAGTTCGAAATTTGGCAGCAAGGAAGGAAGGAAGAAGTCCGGGGAATTTTGCAGCGAAGCTCTGAGTAAGTTTTTCGGTCCTTAGTCTTAAGTTTCGGTAGTTAGAGTAGAAATGTTAGATTAGTCTTTAATCTTTCGAGTATGATTAGATATCATATGATAGGGGTATTTTAGTCTTAAATTTTGAAAATCATGGTGGGGTCGAAGTTCTGGCAAAATTTTGGAAAGTCGGAGTCAAAGTAGCGAAGCGCTGGCGAAATTCCGCCGATTAGGGGAATAGGGGCAAAATGGTAATTTTTACCTAAAATGCCTGTTATGATGTCAAATCACTAATAAATGTGATATTACTCTTATAGGACATCAGTAACCTTGATCTGCTATCGTTACGCTGTCCGACGTGCCGCCGTCAACCCGCTGTTTTCCGCCAAAAGTGCAGTTTTCGTCAAAACGTACCAGAAGTTCCGTATATCGTCAACGGAGGTACGGACGCGTACTGTAACAATGACACTGATGTTTATATACTTATATATGTTATGGATGATTTCATAAAGCCATGAACGGGACTCTGTCCTGGACATGCACTGTGACTAGGGAACCGTATCTAGATCACTAAATACAGCTTTTCACGGATTATAGTCATAATAATACCGTTATGTTTTCCTGGCGCTGAGGACACGATTGTACATCGTGGCACGGATGTTGCAAACCAGGGATAACTTTGCATGATACTTTAGTTGTTATCTTTTGATCATACGATGTACTGTATGGATCTATGCTGTATACTAGAGATATCTGTTGTGCATGTATTATTTATATAAGCATGAGGTTAACCGTTACCTGAGGTCTGGTAGGCATTGGACCTCAGCTCTTATTATAGCTTTAGGTTCCGGATACTCGAGGACGGAGAATGAGCGTAAGCTGTGTAAGCAGCACATGTGAAAAACGTGTAAAGAACCGATCGAGGATATCTAAGATTTGAACAGATAATGTAATGTTCTTCATGAACAGGCATTTACGCCACTGTTATTGTTGTATCAGTTACTCAACATTTGATTTGCTCCGATGCTCTACTTTGATATATGGAAAAAAAATTTATACTGCTTTTCAAAATGGGATGTTACATTTTTGGTATCAGAGCAGTAGTCCTGGCATGAATTTAATGATGTTATTACGGACAGTTTGGTGCCGAAGGCAAGGCTAGTCTACGTGGGTGTGCCAATCAGTCGCCGTGAACTCGGTGAGGCCCCCATGGTAGACACTTTTCTGGCCATTCTGTTCGGTTAACGGAGTTAGGTTCAAAGCCTTTCTAAAACTTGGAGTATATATCTTTAAAAAGAGTACTGGTATAACTCTGCTGTGACGTTATAGTGATGGATGGGAATAGATCCCCATACATAAACTACACTAAAACAAGTAAGACATACTGCGCGTATATCCGTAGTTTCCTAGTTGATAGGGTTAAGACTAAACCCAGAGCCGGTGTATCCATCGCCTGGACCTATACCGATATCGGAACCCTGATAACCCTGATAACAGTCTCTGATAACTCCGATAATCGCCAGTTTGTATTGGACGATAATTCTATCTTAGCACAGAGCCTCTGTATGGAGCTAGGCCATGCCGGACAAAAATTTATGGCCGATAAAGATAAACTACATGCGGTATTTGACCCATGTTGGGAATTTCTATCAGAAGAACCATTACGTATTTTCGTACTCTACTGGAGATTGTACCAGATTCCATCATTTTCCTCGAAAACCGCTTTTGAATGGAAAGCACAAACGAGCTCTTAAGTAAAAGGACTATCGAAGGTTTTCATTTGTCCTTTCGTCATTTTAAGTGGCAGGTAACCCATAATATTTAGAGAAACAGAGACGCAAACGTTCTGTAAAAGATAGATGAGGAATAGAGGAAACTTGTTGATAGTGTTAGATCACTGAGGAATTGTAAAATAGCTAATATAACCAAGAAGAGTTTGTATAGACTAGATTTATAAATAAAAAGCGCAGATGACTATAACATCTTAAGTATATTTTGAAAATATATTTCGTTGTTGATACATTTAAAAACTTTGGTAAATTCTGATATCTCTTATCATTCTTATAACTCTGATCATTTTGATGATCTTGATAATTCATATCATTCAGCGGTAGGCGACAACTTCAACTACCCAGAGATCGAGGATCTCAACATCAACTCTGAACCTTTACGAAACTTTGATTCTGTGCCATACCTCGTATCAATGGCTAGAAAGCCTTCCCAACCGGGGGAACCTATAGGATCCGATCATTCATCCGATGATGACAACCGTGAGTATTTTCAGCTACTAAGCTATCGAGATGACTCCGAGAATGATTCTTTTTACGAACCAAACCTCCTGCGATATGTCTTAGATGCAAACAAAGAGCTGATAGGTGATCTACGAACAGAGTACTTAGTAGCAGATCAACGCAATGAGACTAGCAAAGGAACATACTTCCGATATCTAGAACAAGTCAAAACGATCTATGCACGGAGGAGTAACTGTCCCTACCAGTTAAACGATTGGGTGACATCAACCCTATATCTCTTTCCCCGAGACCGCTTCTGGATGGAACAGACGAATAAACTCTTAGATGAGCAACGTACAACCAATTTCTACTCTTTCCTGAATCATCTTCAAAGGCTAGTTTTAGATAGTATGTAGGCAAGTGCTCATAGCGTGGGATATGAGATATAACTACTAGTGTTAAAAACCAGCTAAACAATATGACATATTTTTCCAGTATATCTAATTGTATAGAATATTAAAATAATCCCTTAAAAATGTCATTTCTTAAATAGAAAGATAGGATGGAAGACTTGCAAGGAATCAGAGTTCTGGGAGGTCAAGGCTGAGGTCTAGATGGAAATGAAGGTAACCAACCACGAGGGATACCAACCCCAACACAAAGGGAACTGCAGGAGATGAAGGAAAAGCTGAAGGAGCAGAAGACTCTTATTGATACCCTCTTGGCAGAAAGACAAGGAAGACAAATTGAGAGACAATTGGAATCCTGTCGTCTGATGGAGTATAACTCTAAAGAGCTACGCAGCGCAAGGAACATCAACAGTAACCATGCAAGTCACGACGGATCGAGCCATAGAAACACCACACTGAAAAGAAAGATACCTTGGGTCAACTACCAAGGAAAGGGGAAGAAGATAGTTTAGACTGAACAACAGAACCATCCGAAGATAACGAGACTCATACCATGTTGGAAATGCGGGAGGTACAATCCTGGTATTAGCTGTATTAGGAAACGGGTTTGTTTCAGATGTCGGAAACTAGGACACATAATTTTGAACTGTCCTGAGAAAACTGTGGAGAAACGGGTTTGCTACAAATGTCTAGAATCGGGGCACATAATCAAGGATTGTTCTGATCACGGAAAGCACTACCAAGATACTAGTTGCAATAAACAGCAGTCCAACCCTGGAGTGACGGGACCCCGAACGTGTCCAAAATGTAGGAGGCATCATCGTCAAAGTACTGACTGCGATGGGAAGCTGATATGCTTCAAGTGTCAACAGCCTGGACACATCAGCGTGCACTGTTCCCTGAAAGCTGCAAAGTTAGGGCTACCGAATTCAGGCCAGATGATGGCGATGATTGAAGAGGAGGCCGGAGAATCTTCGGGAACGGTCCAAGATACTAACACTCAATAGAAATCTGTGACAAATATAAATCGATCCGAGTGCTAAATCGATCATGTACTTTTGATGCTTGTACGGATCCTTTTGGGATGCATGCATATGTATTAGCTACACCATTAGGTGTGATTAGGTGTAAACTCTTTTGCTTATGAAGCATATATGAAACCAAGTTACGAGTATGATATAAATTTTCTTATTACTTCACAACGTCCACGATATGCGCAATTGTGTTAAACTAGCGGCAAATCGAACCTAGTATTGTTTTGAAAATAGGTTTCAGGACTAAGTAAGAGTAATTTGGAATCTCTTGTAATTTTCCAAACTAAATGCACTTATCTCGTTCATAGAATGCCGGAACAAAAATTTTCTCTCAAACAAATAGTTAAGGTAATAAAGGCCTTGTTTGACGATATCCTCAACTGTTCAGAAAAAATATATATATATACAGAGAACGATGACTATCAGAAGCAAGAATACTAAAGGAAGACGCGACCCTTTTACTGAGTAATTATGAGTGTTGGCTGTTAGGAATAACTTTCTGGGCCATGTTCCATTACGTAACTATAATTGATAATTTTTTTAAGCAAGATGGGAGCGGTTCTAAAATAGAAATAACCGGAAATAGTAACACAAATATGTAGCTTTTGGGTCTAGCGGGATAGTACCGCAGATTCATGTTGAAGTTCTCGTAACTTGCCATTGACAAGGCTCACGAGTAAGAATCAAAACATTTGTATGGGACAAGGGACTGTGAAATTGTGTTTCCATAGACTGAGGGAGAAGTAGGTTACTGTACCAAGAAATTGGTTATCCCAAATCCAAGTAGATTCTTTAAATGGTACCAGTAGGTATGAATTGGGATATGTCTGGCTGCAGCAGGACAGTGTAATGACTTACACCTCTCGTCAGTTGGAACCTCTCAAGTCAATTTAATCCACACACAGCCTAGAGTTAGTAATTATCATGTTTTAAGACAGAAGAGGCGATGGCTCTAAGATATAATCATAGAAGAATCCTGCTACCACAAGTGCTTGAAAAACTTATAGAACTCGGTGACATATATATAACATCGCTAGATGAAGTTACTATAAGGCTACGATGTAGAAAATGAGTATCAACCGGATAAAGAAAATATCGTGTAGATACTTTCCACAGAAAATTTGTACTAGAATCTCACATATGACGATTCAAGGAACGAAAGCCGCTTGAGTATGATAGAAGCGTAATCTTGATAAAGGAAATTTCCCGCGAGATTATAAATACACCCGATTGAGCCGATCTTTTGAATTTTCTTGTAATCGTGATGACACCAATTGACGCCTTGAAAAGGCAGAAGTGTAAATCACGTATATTGTGCAGCGAAATTGACGGAGCGAAATTTTTCTTAGACCAGATATGGCTGATCATGTTTCTAGATATTTATATCACAAAGGATCGTGAGAATCTTTTGGTGATTGTGATGATCATATGTTTTTTAAGAATATTCCTAGAAGCCGGTGTTGATAGAACACCTCGAAGGCGAACATGAAGTCCGCATTACGTAAGATCATTCGAAGTATTCGTTAAAAATGAACCAGTCACTACTAGATAGCCTTATCCCCGAACTTGATTAGACTTCCATAGCGTTTCCATTCGACCATGATCGTATTATTGAGTAGGAGGTATCTTGTGTTGCCATGGTGTATGGGCGCCATAGTGACATGTATGATATCTTGTGTTGCCATGGTGTATGGGCGCCATGGAGACATTTTGGTATTTGTGGTGTTGACCGCGGTGTATGGGCGCTTCGGGAGACACTATATATCAAAGTATGACATGATAACATCTTTGTAGTCGAACCTAAGATAGAGAAAAGATCCGAGGTTAATAATTCGAAGTATAGATAGTACGAAGTTTAGGGGGTAGAGTGCAAATTTCGAGGACGAAATTTTGTTTAACGGGGGGAGAAATGTAATACCCGGATAAATAGAATGGCCATTTCTGATAAGTAAAATTTTGGTCTCAATTTCTATGTTATATTTATCGTATTTATGAGGGAAAAATCTCTTGAAAATTAGGGAAAAAGAATATGGAGTCAAAATGACCAAAATGCCCCTGGAATGCATAAGTGGCCTTGAAATATTATGAAAAATCCTAAGAGGCAGTAAAAAAATTATTAAAATTATGAGAGTATATTGTCTCTAATTTTAGTAATTTAATAAAATATAACCTTGGAAAAATTAAAAGGGAAGAAACTAAAAGTATTGAAATGACCATAATGCCCCGTAAATGTTAATATTATGCATGGGACATAAAATACTAATGTCAATACAAAAGTTGTGAGGTAATGATCTATTTTAATTAAGAAAATTAGCAACAAATGTTAAGGAATTAATTAAGTAATTATTGGCTAATTACTTAAGCACGAACAAAGGAAAATTCAAAGATAATTATGTAAAACCCTAAAATTAGTGGTAATGGCTAAAAAATTAGCATAAATATATTTCCTAATTAATTGAAAAATATGAAGAAAAATTGGTGAGATTAGGTAATTTTAAGCCTAAATGCAAGAATGGACCAATAAGGAAATTTTGTGAAATTTTTAAAGAAAATAGAAATAATTAATTAATTAAATAATTAAATTAAAGAAAAACATTTACAAATCCAAAAGGGGGGGGGGGAGCCGAAAATGGACAAAAAAAAAGGGATAAGGATGAATTTAAAATATCATGCAAGTTGCAATTTAAATAATAATATAATTTATGTGAAAAATGAAATAGGATAAATGACCACGGATAGAAATAAAATCCTATCTAGAGAACCATGAACAAGATTTCTAAAGTCAGAGAGAAAAATAAATAAGTGAATTTTTATCTCGGACTGGACTGTCCCAAAAGTCATTTCAGAGGTCGGAAGAATACTTAGGTAATAAGACGGAATAGGGTAATCTGTGAAAGAGGCAGATAATCACAAATTGGAATTTGAAGAAAATAAATCATAACTCAACATCTGGGAATAAGTTGAGAATTTCCTGGACATATTTGGAATCAGTGAATTTTTGTCCAAAAGTTGACGATTCCGGAAGTTTCTTCCGTAACCGGCACGTTTTTCCGTAAAATTTCAGCAGGACCGGAGAATACCTGGACGGGATCAAAAATTTGTTTAGACCGGTGATGAGGGCCTTTTTCGTCTTTAGCCTTGGGGTCCACAAGCAAAAATAAACCAAGGATTGCGTATAGGCAAACCTAGGATCGTTCTCTCTCTCGAGGAGCCTTTTATTGAATCCTAAGTAATCTAAATGTCATGCGAATGCAATTAAAATAAGGGGAAAAATGGTTTTGGATTTTTGAATTAACAAACTAAATTAAGAATGCAATTAAATTAAATACTAATCTACTATTTTTGGAATTTTCTTTATAAAATGGAATGGAGTATGAAAATGGGTATGAATGCTCTTGGAAATGGAATATGACTATCATAGTTCAATTAAAGATAGGAATAAATTTGCACTAAGTCTAGATGTAAAACCTCAAGATACCACTTGAGTCCAATATTCCCAATTAATAGTAGCTCCTACTACCGTAGCAAACTACTATCTCTTGAGAAATTGTTTAAAAACCACTTAGTGTGTGATTAGGATTAAATCAATGCAACTCGGTTCCTCTTCATATGAATGCGATACCACGCCACTCAATTAATCCAATTCAATCATATTATCTAACAATACCACGTAGACAACACAATATCATTGAATCAATAAGGAAATACATATATCTAAATCCAACAAGTTACAAAATTCAATCCAATCACAATTGTCAAACTAACAAAGACAATAAACATTAATCTCAGTTCCAGAATTTATACACAATAATCCCTAAAACTAGGCAATCTAAATGTATAAATCTGGACTAATAGAATAAACAAAATACTCCCTTAAATTAGCTCTGAAACTCCAGTCAATATCCACCACCAAGAAGCAAGAATCAGCCGCTGCCACCCATCAAAAACTTTGTAACAAAAATCAGAGTCCTATATACTCAGACATGCGACTTTGAGCTTTTAATTTCAACCAAGAAACAGAAACAAAAACCAGCCCCCCACTCAGCCAGCAACGATCAAAAGGTGGGAGGAAAGAAGAAAAAGGTGGTCGATCTCGTCAAGCTCCCTCAATCTCTGTTCAGGTCTCTCTCTCGCGTTCTGAAATTTCCGGTCTGTTTCTGGATTTCTTAACGATGAAGGAGGTGGTCGACGGAGGAATGGAGGTCGCCGGCGGTGGTGATGGTGAGCGTGACCGCCGGCGATGGTGAGGGAAAGGAAGGTGGATGATGGAGGAAGGAAGGATGAACGATCGAAGGTCTCTGGTTTCTCCCTCTCTTTCGATCTCTCGGGTCTCCGTTTCTGCAGGTGGTAGCTATGGTCGCCGGCGACGGTGGGGATGATGGCAATGGTCGCCGGCGACGGTGGGGGAGAGTCGGAGGTCGAGGTTGAAGCTCCCTAGGTCTGGATCGAAGGTCCCTGCTTCTCCTCTCTTTTTCAATCCCTCCGCTCCTCTCTCTCTTTTTGTCCGCCTCTGGTTCCTTCTTTTTATCCATTCATTCCTTCCCCTCCAGCTGCGTCTCGGGTTTCAATCTCGGGTATCCAAAAAAGGCTGGTCAAACTCAAAGCTGACCTAATTCCCTTTAAATCAAAACGTTGTGTTTCATTAAGGGACCTAAGTGCAAAGTTCAAAACGTTTTGTGGAGGGACTTAAGTGAGAATATTCAAAAATCTTTTTGGGGCAGAAATGATATTTCCAAAACAACTGGGTCATTTTTTTGTAATTTGTCTCTGACCCTTTTCTTCATTGATTTCCAATTTTCAGAAATTGTTGGGGCCTTTCTTGTAATTTTCTCCAGTCCTCAAAACATTAATTCTAGCCCTCAAAAATCTTCATTTTCTTCTTAAACACCTACAATGCAAGATTAAACATAATGTAGCATCAAAAGTCCAAGAAATCATTTGCATGAATAATTAACAAATTATGACCATTTTACCCCTAATTACATTTAATTCAATACAAATGTCCCTAACTCAAAATAAAGCTTAATCATGCAATAATGTCCCAGAAAATGCATTAAAAATCCCAATTTAATTATGAAAAGTCATATAAAAATATGGTTCGGTCAACCGGGCACTTTTAGTAAGTGAGGAAGGGTCTTCAAAGTTATGATTCCAGATTTCTGAAATTTTACGCGATTACGCGATTTCCACGCCGATCAAGAAATTCTACCGGCCTAGGCTTCTAGAACAAGCTACTGATGTCATGCATGACATCATATTTTGCCACCTAAGGGGGGGGGGAGGTCGGCCAAACACATCCAAGGGCCAAGAAGTTGCCACCTAATCCGTGTGCGATCCGACGGTCGGTAATCGGTCTGGTAAAGTGTGAATAGTGTCACATATTTCCCTATAAATACCCCACCACCTTCACTTCATTCTTCACACCATTCTCCCCTCTCTAGTTCAAAATTTGGCAGCAAGGAAGGAAGGAAGAAGTCTGGGGAATTTTGCAGCGAAACTCTGAGTAAGTTTTTCGGTCCTTAGTCTTAAGTTTCGGTAGTTAGAGTAGAAATGTTAGATTAGTCTTTAATCTTCCGAGTATGATTAGATATCATATGATAAGGGTATTTTAGTCTTAAATTTTGAAAATCATGGTGGGGTCGAAGTTCTGGCAAAATTTTGGAAAGTCGGAGTCAAAGTAGCGAAGCGCTGGCGAAATTCCGCCGATTAGGGGAATAGGGGCAAAATGGTAATTTTTACCTAAAATGCCTGTTATGATGTCAAATCACTAATAAATGTGATATTAATCTTATAGGACATCAGTAACCTTGATCTGCTATCGTTACGCTGTCCGACGTGCCGCCGTCAACCCGCTGTTTTCCGCCAAAAGTGCAGTTTTCGTCAAAACGTACCAGAAGTTCCGTATATCGTCAATGGAGGTACGGACATGTACTGTAACAATGACACTGATGTTTATATGCTTATATATGTTATGGATGATTTCATAAAGCCATGAACGGGACTCTGTCCTGGACATGCACTGTGACTAGGGAACCGTATCTAGATCACTAAATACAGCTTTTCACGGATTATAGTCATAATAATACCGTTATGTTTTCCTATCGCTGAGGACACACTGTACATCGTGGCACGGATGTTGCAAACCAAGGATAACTTTGCATGATAGTGTAGTTGTTATCTTTTGATCATACGATGTACTGTATGGATCTATGCTGTATACTAGAGATATCTGTTGTGCATGTATTATTTATATAAGCATGAGGTTAACCGTTACCTGAGGTCCGGTGGGCATTGGACCTCAGCTCTTATTATAGCTTCAGGTTCCGGATACTCGAGGACAGAGAATGAGCGTAAGCTGTGTAAGCAGCACATGTGAAAAACGCGTAAAGAACCGATCGAGGATATCTAAGATTTGAACAGATAATGTAATGTTCTTCATGAACAGGCATTTATGCCACTGTTATTGTTGTATCAGTTACTCAACATTTGATTTGCTCCGATGCTTTACTCTGATATATGGAAATAGTTCCATATGTTTATTTTTTGGCCCGGGCTAAAAAATTCTTCTGGTTCTGCCACGGCATGGCATTCAATTTTTGAATTTTTTAAATTTCATTTTTAAATAATATTCATTAGACCAAATAATTTGAAAGTCTTCCAAGAAATAAATAATTCCACAATTTTAAATTTCTTCAATGCTTTTTTATCGATAATTTTTCTAGCTAGCGCCACTACTTAAACAAACATTGAAAGTATCCTTTTGGTGGAATGAACATAATAAAGTACTTTAATTAAAATGAATGACAAAAAAACTGCCTTTTCAAATTGTCAACATGCTTGCTTTTGCTTCTCTCAAATCAAGTTGCTCGGCTCATTGACATAAAGACCAACAGAGTGTGGTGCAGAAATAGGATGACTATCCAAAACCTGCGATTTAGAAATAATAAAATATATTAACTACAAATTATTCAATAAAATACATGCATGTATTGCTATGAAGGCATGAGTTTGCGTACTTTGTGAATGTGAAATCTCATGTACTTATTATGTTGAAAAATGTTTCTTTCATTTCTTTGAACCTACTGTCAATATAAAAGGATCCTGACATATTTATCATGGAATCAGTGGCGAAACTGCCTTGTGGCCTGCGGCCTGCTGGGGCCTTAGCCTAAGCTGACATTCTAAAATTTATTAATATATGTGTGTGTGTGTGTCTTTATTATATGATATTTTATTTGGCTAATAATTTGGTCACAACTAATTTTTTATCTTCTCTATAAGGATAATCTTTGGTTCATTACTCATTGGGCTATGAGAGGAAAGTAAAATTCTTGTTTGAGATACTTACCGAAAAGGTTAGTATCATCTTATATATTGTTTTGATTTATAATTGTCATTTATTATTTATTTGTATTTTCAAGGTTTTGTGATACTTATTAGTAAATA